>CM017771.1:20532406-22932406 GCA_008009225.1 Acer yangbiense
TTAAAGTGTTTTTCATCGACGTTGAAGTTGTTTCAAACGAGTTAATCGTTCCGAGAACTTTTGGACGTTGATTGGAACGTTAAAGTGGTTTCCATAACGTAAAGTTGTTCCCTTTATTAAAGTTTAATGGTTCCCCGGAAACAACGATAACGTTGGTTAGAACGTTAAAGTGTTCTTTCCCCGATTGAAGTTTTTTTAAACGAGTACTCGTTCCCGAACGATTTTGACGTTGATGGAACATCTGAAATTTGTTTCCATAACGTAAAATTGTTCACCAATGTTATTTAATTTATATTTTAACGTAATTTATTTTATATTTAATTACTTATTTCACAATTTTCATTATATTTTTTTTATGATAAATTAATTTTATTGCATATAATATCATTTTAAATATATTTTCATGTAATAATTTATCTATTAATATTATTCTACAAATATTTACAATTCTACTTTTAATATAATTTTATTATTTATTAACTTTATTATAATAGTTTTCAAATTTTCTCTATTTAATATAGTTTTATTATTCAATTAATATATAATAAAAAAATGTTTAAAACTAATATTCTATTAAAAAAAATAAAAAATAAAAAAAATAAAAAAAACCAATTGTTGGTGATGTTTAGGGAGAAACCGGTTTCAACCGGTTGTCCCAAAGTCTCAAGCCCCACTTTTTGTGCCGGTTGGCAGCAGAAATTAATTGCCATGATACCTCTCACTTTCAATGATGTATACTAGCCAACTCCCGCGTTTTAGTCCCGGTCAACACGGTTGTCGTTGCTTTTTGGGGTATATAAAACAATAATGTTTCTTGAATAATTGATTTGTGGTCCCATGATGCTGTAGACTTGACTGATCCACTTTTGGTTCATGGAGAAGATGAGTATTTTTTTTTTTTTTTTTTAGTGGTGAAACATGTGATGTGGGATCCAATCTTCACCACTTATTTTTGTTGTCTTTTTTTTAGGTAGGATAAGTTGGCTATTGTTTTTGTAAAAATGTTTCTTATCTCTTAACAACTCAACTTTTTGTTCTAAAGAAAAACACGTGTGAAAGAAAACTTAATTACATTCTAGTACTCTAGTAGTGCTTTTGATAGTACCAAAATGCATCAACTGTGTTAGCTTTTATCGGGTTAATGTAAGCCAATTAAGAAACTAATAGACTTGGAAGAATATGTTAAGATTAAAGAGATAACACATACCTTGTCTGAAAAATACAGGGAATTTTCAGCTGATATTGAAATAGCTAATAGCCTAATACTAATGTAAGCATAGCATCAATGTAATAATGTTTGTTTTCAAGCATACACATAAGAAAAGAGTTAATGGAGTGAGCATAAAAAGATATAGCAAAAAAGGTCATGAATCTTTATACCATCTTTCATAAGGGTCTGCGAATCGTTTGGGAACTCGTTTTTCTAAAATTTTTAAGTTAATATATTATATAATCAAAGAGCATCCCAATCACTTTTTATGGTAATTGTATGTCCCAACATGCATGCCGTGTGAATTAAATTAAGTAATTGGAAAAGAGTTAGAATGCATATGTCTAGCATTAT
This sequence comes from Acer yangbiense, assembly GCA_008009225.1. NCBI lineage: Eukaryota > Viridiplantae > Streptophyta > Magnoliopsida > Sapindales > Sapindaceae > Acer > Acer yangbiense. The sequence goes on from CM017771.1 coordinate 20,533,971, forward strand.
TGTTAATTTAAATTCATAGTGAAATCTATTTAAGAAATCACAGACCTCCAATCTTAAAATTATATATATATACACTAGATTTTGTAAAGTGGACACAATTCAAAATCAGGACTCTATAATTATATGATAAGATCAAAGGATTATCATTACATATTGGAAAAAATAATCATCCGTTATACATTCTCTGCAGGGGCTGTAGACTCTGTCTAAGCTTCTTCTTTTGGGATTCCTTAAAGAATGTAGAACACGTTAGACAAAAGAGAAGACCTTTTTTGGGGATTCCTTAAAGAATGTAGAACACAATAGACAAAAAGAACGACGAGAGGCCAAATGGATATTTCGATAGGATCATTAATGTTTTGAAGATATAAAGCATAGTCTATTGCAGTAAAATACTCTGGAAGATGGCACAGAGTAATCCAATAAAATCAGTGACAGTACCGAAGGGCTTGTCACTTGGAGATGGATAATAAAACCAAGGTATTTTCTTCGGCCTCCACCTCCAACCAACTTTTGCCTCTCCACCCTGGTAAGCAAGCTGAATTATGCAAATAAGCATGGTTGTGAATGACAATAACATACTTACAAGCGCATACTGAGGTTTGTGCACCGAAGAAAGCTGGTCAAAAACCGCTGACGGAAGCTCTAGTATAAGGTTTGTGGTGACAAAGATCCACTCTGCTGTAATCTGTATAACAATTAAAATAGTCTTGTTAGTTAAATACCAAACAATAACAATACATACATTGCCTACCCAAACAAAAATAAATACATACATTGCAAGAAGAAGTAGATTTCATTGATATTTTAAATAGAAATATGAATTATTTAATAACTAATCATTCTCATGTGTAGAATCTTTCATATAAGTAATGTACGGAGAGTCTTAATTGGAACTCTGTAGATGCATGTGACACAATCATCATTTCAGTTTCTTTTATTTTATTTTTTATGATAAGACTGACCTTCGGAACATGAATCACTTCTTCTTCTTCATGCTGCTATCTGGTTCTCCGATATTTAAAATGGTATGATCCAGCTCTTCATCTTCATCGCCTCTATCCTGTTCTCTGTTATCTACATTGTCATTATGAATCCCCTCTTTAAATCGTTTTATAATATTTACAAGGTCATCATGAATTGCCTCTTTATCTTCATCGCCAATATTCTCCTCTTCATCTTTGTGGCCACTATATCGTATTATAAAATTTACAATGTCATCATGAAGCGCCTCTTCATTTTGTTGGCCGCCGTAATATCGATTATGTTTGAAATGTACAATGGCATCATGAAGTGCCTCTTTATCTTTGTGGTCACTATAATGTCGTTTTTTGAAATTTACAATGTCATCATGAAGCGCCTCTACATCTTTGCGGACTCTATATTGTTTTATGATATCTTTAATGTGCACGGGCTCTAGTATCTTCAAAATATAATCGACAATGAGTTGTCTGACTTCACCCTCAGACCTAACAAATATGCAAAACAATCTTTAGTAAGTTGTAAATTACAAAGAGACTTTATTTTATATTCCAATAGTTTATCAAAACACTATACCTTTGAGAGGTTTCCTCAACTTCAACTGAATAATGTCAGTCACACTGTCACACACTTTATATTTTAAATGAATTTAAATTTTAAAATAAATGTAAATTGGCAAATATAATGAAAAAATAAAAAAGAAAAAAATTGTAAAAAATCAAAATTAAAAAACAGATCCATATCCCCCCGCTGAAACATTTTTCTGTGTTTTAAATCTCTCTGCATCTTTGTCTCAACATCTTTCAACTAAGAATTTTCTCCAATCTCAATTAAAATTAAGAATGCAATTTTGTAGGCATTTTTTGTGCGTTTATTGAGAAATGGATGCTTAATATGTAGACAAAACGTTGGATGAAATGACTAAAAGAGATGCAACTTTCTTTTAATTCCATTGGTTAGCTCTCAAAATCTCACCTTTCTTGACACTGATATGCGCCTCTTATCATTCTTTTATTTTAAATTAAAAAATTAATCCAATTATAAGAGTTGGATTAAAGAGTTAACTCAAAGTAGTTAACTCATTGAATCCAAGTTACATTAAAGAGTTGGAGAAATTTAACACTTACCTGGATGCCTGTAAATTGTAACCAGATAGACTTCCTGCTTGCCTCAGAGCATTCCTCCATTTCTGCACTGACTTATGTGCTTCATGGTTCTTAAAAGCAGCTGCAAAGGGACCAGTCTGGTTTCTCACTTGTGACGGTTCTATATCATAAAAAATGGGTATCACAATGTGATTGTACTTTTCCCTGCATTCATGATCTTAACAAGTTCGTCCAGGCACAATCTGGAACTGGCATAGTCTTTTGAGAAAATAATGAGTGAGATCCGCGATTCTTCGATTGCATTGAGAAGAGCTGGCGAGATCTCATCTCCTCTTTGGAGTCTGCTGTCATCAATGAAAGTGCTAATTTTGTTTTCAAGCAGAACATCGTAAAGATGTGTGGTAAAAACTGTAGGGGGAGCGCTCATCTGTGCAACTGAGGAAAACATCATACTTTTTCATAGAGGAAGAAATTATAGAAGAAGAGGAAAACATGGAACTAGAGATATTGATGAGGGGCTATGAGTTGCTCTTCATATCACTCGCTCTCGCTCTCATATATTCGACATTCTAGGCAGTGCAGTACCGCCATAAGTTTCCTCGAAATGTCTAAAACGCATATTACATCATGCAGTTGTGGGCCGGTGGCACTGTTTTCTCGGTGATTAAAGACATTAAATTCAAATAACATTTTTTTTTGGGTTTTGCTATATATTAAAATTAAAATTAAAATTCTAAAATAATAATGGATATTACAGTATTAAAATAAAATGGAGTGTTTTTAGAAATTTTATTTTTTAAAATGGAATGCCTTTAGAATAAGAGTGTAATATCCTGAAAAATGGGTCAACCCGTTCCCAAGTAGTTGGCCCTAATTACTATGGATTTGGACTCAATTTAGTTTCTAAAAGATTCGAGGTCAAAATGATATTGTTGGAGAGATCTTAATTATGTTAAGAGAAGTAATGAATTGGATTGGACCAAAAGCAATTAGTATTTGAGCTTATCTTTATTATAAATGTTAAGGCCCTAGCCCAAATAAATAGTTAGTTGATCCAAGTCCATGAGACTAGTAATTTGTACCACCTAAGTTTAAGAAGAGATATTTAATGTTAAAAGAAAAGAAATGTGACAATAATTGGTGAGTGATGGTTTATGTGGCAAGCTTGGTGGAAAAGGAGTGGTCAATATGGATCAACAGGAAGAACATGTGTAATGCGGTGCAAAGGAGAAGGAAAGATTATTAAATTTGGAGAATTGAGTAGTGTAAGTCGTTGGAGAGAGGAGAGAATAAGTGTGAAAAGAGGAAAACTAAGGCATGTGGGTTAGGTGGCAATAAATGATGGTTGACTATCGATGTGGCAAAAGAATGATAAAGAAATAGAAAATATAAGAAAGGAAATGAGGAGAGAGAGGGAGAGGCTCGGTGAAGAAATAAGGAAGGAGAAGGAAAGGAGATAGAGAGCTGTGTTGGGTTTTCCTTGAGTCACTGTCCAGATTTCTTCTGGGGTCATTTTGGAGGTTGATTTGCGGTCCGATCGAGCTCAATTTTTGAGGACGTGTTCATCACACACGGGACTACGTTCTGTTCGGTGGAGATGTCAATCGGATTTCCCGGTGATGAGATCGGTGGCTCCGAACATAGCTGGGCAGAAGCTTGGTATAAACAGTGGTTGGAAGATATTGGTGCTAGGTAAGTTGTCCTCTTGTCAAGGATTTCATAGATATGTTGGTTTGATTTTATGAATCGTTCACGAGATTAGACATGTATAAAGCTGATTTATATTCATTCCATAGTTCATGGTTTTTATCATGATTTTTGTTGTATTTTCGAACTAGTATAGAGGCTGCTGAAATCCCCTGTTTTTACTAGATCAGCCAGATTTCGTAAAACTGATTTGGGTTGGTTATTCATGTTGGAAAATTATGGGAATTTATATGAAGGTAGATGTATATGTCTAGTATCATTGTGTACAGTTTCATGATTTTTAGATGTGTAGAAATATGTTATGATTTTCGGAATGGACAAGGGTTGGATCTCATTCTCTGTTAAGACAGTTTCTAGAGACCATGGAAGATCAGTATTGTTGTATGTTTTAATGACTTCGTATTGATCCGAAACTTTTACCATAGATTACCTTATATGTCTAGATTAAATCTGCAAAGTTTCGTAATATTTGGAGTTGTAGAGAATTAATTAAAAATCGTAGACCAGAGGGTGGTCGTTTGTGATTATTAGCTGGAAATTAGATTTCCAAGTTTGGTTTAATATATGTGAAGATCATGTTGATTTAAATGGCTGTGATTATGAGATTATGACAGTGAATCAAATGTAATATTTTATAGGTTTGAGTGATTCTTGAATTTTGAAAGCTAGAGAGGATTTGTGCATGTTTGAGGTAAGTAAATTCATTCATGGTGTGTTACGTTTTAAATTACCAAAATTACTGTTTTCTCTATTGTATTTTACTCTATTATATTTGTCAAAGATATTACTGGCTTTGATCAAGTATTTACGTTGTTTGAGACTGGTACATCAACCGTTTTGAAATTGATCTATTTCTTATATACTGTCAAATACCTTTTGATCATTATTATTTAAACTCATATAGTTTTACTAAAATACTACTGTTATATTGTACTGATAGTTATATAAAAATGCTACCGCTACCGTTTATACTGTTATATGAAAATGCTACTGATTTAAATATATGTGAATTTATAAAACTGTTTTGGCTCATTATTCCGTAGTTACCGTTATCGATATTGGCCTAGCTGGGATTCTGTGTGCACACATACTGTTATTGCCGCGTCACACGGGTACTTGTGACATACTGTTGTCGTGTCACTCAGGTTAATTGTGACATACTGTTGCCGCGTCACTCGGGTTAATTGTGACACTATGGAATGTGAGCTAACTGATATATTGATTAGACTGTTTATACTGAAAAGCTATATGCTTACCGTTTTATAAAAAGACTACCGTTTATACCGTAAAGTTATATGCTTACTGTTTTATAAAGAGATTTCCGTTTATACTGAAAAGTTATATGCTTACTGTTTTATAAAGAGAATACCGTTTATACCATGAAACTATAAGATTACCGTTTATAAAAAGAATACTGTCTATACTGTAAAAACATTGTTTACTGTTTTATAAAGTGAATATCTGATTTCGGTGTTTTAAACTACGATTATTAGATGATCTTTTAATTTATATTGTTTTACTGTAAAACAAAACGCTTTATGATTTAAGAACATGAACGGATATGATTTTAAATATTGCTTCAACCATTTTATTAATATCTTCTGAAAGGTTCATGAGAAAGGTTTTGAACGCAAAGGTTTTACAAAGGTTATTTATTTTACGTGTTATGCATGAATTTATTTACAGAGTTGACGGCTCACCCCTTGTCACCATCATTTTGCAGATTGAGTTCATGGATTTAGAATGGATAGGGTTTGCATTAGCATATGGTTGGATATGTACCGGTGAAAGATTTAATTTCGTGTGTATACGTAATGTAAGAAATCAATTTATTTGATGTTGTATTTATAGATAGAATCTGGCAGTTTAGTGTAATTGATGGTATCATGTTTGGGTATTGTACTTTGGTGGATATATTGTTGATGATTTTAATTGTGAATATTTATGAATTAAGGTTTTTAAAAGTTCTGTTTCACGTAGCAACCCGGTCCGTTGGGTCACGGATTTGGGTGTGTTACAAAGAGTGTCAGAAGATAAAAGAGATAATTTTAGAATAAAAAGAATTATCTTTAGAATTTTTGTTAAAGAGTGGTGTTATTGGCACCTCTCTATTGAACTAAAATGTCCCATTTTTTAAATTATTTAATATTATATTTTTGTCTATATCAAAATTACTTAAATGGACATACAATTTAAAAAAAACAAAAAAAAAACAAAAACTCATCAATAAAGTAAAATCTAATAAAACCTCATATTCACTTCTATTTTGTTAGCTTGAAAAAAAAAATCTGTTAACTTTTAAACCCTAAATTATATTTCTTGAAGCAACTCCTTTTACTTGTTGTACTCTTTTCACATTGGAAATTTCATCTTATTTCCTAATGATTCTTCTACGAATTTCTCATCAACGAATTTTTTTTTTTTTTTTTTCTATCGATGGCTGGTTTTTTTCCTTTTTGTTCCACCAAGAAATTTCGTCTCGAGTCACAATCCATTTTTTTATTTAAAATAAAAAACATTAACAAAATAATTGGGGGGACCTGGAGGTCACCTTCAATGGTGGCCTCCATTCAGTTTTTTTTATTTTATTTTTATTTTTAATCACTAATTTAAAATACAAGTTTTTTTTATTATGTTTTTAGATTTATAAAAGCAAAAGTTTTTAAAACCCAAATATATAAACAAAGTTTACTTGATGAGTTTTAAAAATTTACTTGATGAGGAGAAGGTGAGAGATTGTGAAGAAGAAGAGTCAGAGATCGAAGATAGAAAGATGGGGTGTGTTAGAAAGGTAGTTTTGAAAATAAATATAAAAATTAATAAAATCATTTAATTTTATATGATTAAATCAAATTTTTTGAAGTTGATAGAGAGGTGCCAACTGATAAATAATAATACACAAATCTAAGATCATCAACTGATAAATAATAATATAAGCAGCAATATAAATATTAATACACATTCTAATACCATTTATGTCAAAATGATATTTATTGGAATTTTAAATCATTTTTCACTATTCTAATGCATATATGATTCATACTAATACTATACTTAAAATTGAACAAAATTAAGACTTTTTAACGGAACATACTATACTCAAGATTTGCTTGGATTAATTAAATGAAAAAGTTTAATAAACTAACTGGCATCAAATTTGAATTAATCAAATTGGATATCAACAAGCCAAGAAACATGATTGTCTTAATGCAATTTATCAAACACTTTAGAAATTCAATCTAGAGAGGCAGTTTTAACACCCTTTCTTCATTTAACAGAATATATATATGATTCTTAATTAATCAATTTCTCCATTTACGCCTAACATAAGTTTTTAACTTCGTGGGATGTCCTCCTACCTCAGGCACTTTGATCAGCTCCTTTTAAACCCTAAATTATATTTCTCAAAGCAACTCCTTTTACTTGCTGTATTCTTTTCACATTGGAAATTTCATCTTATTTCCAAACGATTCTTCTACAAATTTCTCATCAACGACTTTTTTTTTTTTTTTTTTTCTCTATCGATGGCTGGTTTTTTTCCTTTTCATTCCACCAAGAAATTTCCTCTCAAGTCGCAATCCATTTTTTATTTAAAATAAAAAACATTAACAAAATAATTGGGGGGACCTGGAGGTCACCTTCAATGGTGGCCCCTATTCAGTTTTTATTTTTTTATTTTTTTTATTTTTTTTATTTTTTTATTTTAAATCACAAATTTAAAATACAAATTTTTTATCATGTTATTAGATTTATAAAAGCAAAAGTTTTTAAAACCCAAATATATATATAAAAAAAATGTTTACTTGATGAATTTTTAAAATTTAAGATGGAGGAGAAGGTGAGAGATTGTGAAGAAGAAAGTTGTGAGTCAGAGATCGAAAATAGAAAGATGAGGTGTGCTAAGTTTAAAAATTAAGTAAGAAGGGTAGTTTTGAAAATATATTTTTTTTAATAAAATCATTTAATTTTATATGATTAAATCAAATTTTTTGAAAGTGGAGCATTATTAGGTTGATAGAGAGGGCTACCAATAACACCACTCTTTTTTAAATTAAAAGTTTTAGAATAGAGTGTCTTTGGAAAAAGAGGTGTAAAAGAAAAACTTGGATCATCAAAAGAAACCCTCTTAAAAAAATCTCTAGCTTGTTATTAAACCTGCTTAATGTCAAAAATATCCTTTATCTAATTCTAATGTATTGTATTTTGGATAATGGTAGACATTCAACACTTTTACCCATAATTTACATCCAACTTGATGTATAGTCAACTTTATCAATAATGTTATGATCTTCAACTCTAATTACCTTGCCCAGAAAACTCCATTAATATTCATTGAGTCTTTTGACCAAATCGCACTAAATTGTGTGGGGGAGGTGGCTTCCTTTCAATTACTACTTTCATTTTCTTTATGAGGCTTTTTAGTAGCTGTATCTAATCAATGGATATTTATGAGAGAGATCTATTTTTCTAAAACAAAATCATTTTTTTTTTTTTTTTCTTTTTTAATCTTTTCATAACCATTTTCTTCTATACGGTGAAGGTAAGCTACCAGAATAATATTATTCAACTCTAATTCATATTAAATAAACAGAAAATTTATTATGTCCATTAACCTTTCAAAACTTTGCACCAGCAATTAATAATTTAGTGATATTTTTTTTATTCTCAATAAATTATTGAGTTGGTTCAACAACGTACTGCAAACATATGGAAGAAAATTAAAGAGTGTCTTAAGATAACTTTGACTTTTTTTATAGTACTGCCTTAAGATAGCATTGACTATTTTTATTTGTTTCCACGTCTTGAGAAAACTTAATTACATACTAGTACTCTAGTAGTGCTTTTGATAGTACCATAATGCAGTAGATTTGACTGATCCTCTTTTGTTAATGGAGAAGATGAGTATTTTTTTTAATTTTTTTAGTGGTGAACAATGTGATTGTGGGATATCCAGTCTAATTAATTTCCACACCTCACTTTACTTTCAAAGCTTAAATTGTTGGACCTACCGCTGGATGATTTTGAATTTAAATTCATCCTAAATGCATACATGTGTTTGGATGTTATTGGACAACTATTTTATGTCCATCTCATTTGGAAGAATTCTCCACCTCTTACTAACCTTTCACCAATTTCTTATCTCTTAACAACTCAACCTTCTGTTCTAAAGAAAAACATGTGTGAAAGTAAACTTAATTACATACTAGTAGTGCTTTTGATAGTACCAAAAACAAAAAACTATAAGCAAAAACTGCTGATAATTTTTCTTGTGTTATACAATATATCTTCCATGTACCTAAATGAAGAAAACAATGAGAATAATAACGAAAAGATGAATTTGCAATTACAAATTAGATTCATTATAGCAATAAGCAAACGGGGATATACCTGCTTTAGGTTTTATAATTACGATAGATTCTAAATTTATCCACCTCCAAAAATGAACTGAAAAGTACGGCAGATTCTAAACAAATCAGAATACTGAACTGAAATATATATATATAAATAACAAGCTATTGATGTGTATCAAATACACAAGATAAAGAATTTAAGAGAATTTAGAAGAAATAAAAGAATTTAGATAGAAGCAGGGAAAGATTATTTCAGAAACTCAATTACACTGCAGTCAGCTATATATAGACTGATGGCTCGATTGAGAAGTAAAGATAACAATAACAACATAAACCAACTAAGCAATAAAACAGGGACACTCTCCACTACAACAATCGTGGAGATAATTCTCTCACCACTCACCATCGTGGGTCATGACAGACATGGCATACCCATGTAATCCCTTATTGTAGCAACACTAACAACAACTGAACAATAACTGAACAACCCTCTATCTATGACTAACTCCTTCCCACTTCATGGCTTGCATGTGCTTGGATTAAGCACATATCAGCTATATATACTAAAGAATTTGAATGCTTACCAAGTCTGCTCTCCTCTCCTCCAATGTTACATCTTCTTTGAGAACCTCTGGTGGCAAACCATAGAGAGCAGGATTTCGTAACATGCGGATGTACAAGGGTATCCAATCCAATTGCAGGCTTCTTTAACATTTTGAACGGTCCCCATGACGATTTCTGCGTTCAACTGATTGGCCAGTTTGGACACAAACTGACTTTCAATAGGCAGCTGGTGATTCATCAATGAAAGATAGTATCGAAGTTGATCATGGCCAGTGATAGTATTAGTTTGAACGGTTGATCTGATGTCATGTTGTGAGCCTGAGGCCAAGGCTGGGCTACTGCTGGTGGAGGACGAGACTGGCACGTGCAGGCTGTGTGCCCAATTTTGTCACACAGTTGACATATAGGTCGGGGGTTGGAGTGGGGTTGTTGAGGACGCCAAGTCTGCTGAGGTGTGGGAGAAGAACTGTTTTGGCGGTAGGAATTGTGGTAGCTTGGGTTGAAGCCGCGACCATGTGTAGAGCCAAAATTGTGATGCTGACCTTGAGAGGTGTTGTGGCCAAGGAACTGTTGCTGACCGGTGTTGTGGGAGTGAGTCCCTTGTTGACCACGACCTCGCCGATTGTAGGTGCGTTGATTGAATTGTGCTGTGATTGGTGTGCTCTGTTTCTTTGTTTCATCACGACGAAGAAAAGCTTCATGGTCAAGCAACTTGTCATAGAGTTCTTCAAAGGATATCGGGGTATCTCGGGCTCGAATGGCTGATGCGAGTGGCATGTACGTTGTTCCCAGTCCATTCAATGTGTGAATGACGACAGCACCATCATCAATGGAATGACCAATCAATTCAAGATTGTCAATGATAGTCTTGATCCCTTGCATGTAATCCGCTACGGATTTGTCCTCCAGGCTGACATTGGTTAGTGAATCAAGTAGGTCGAGCTTGCGTGTATTGGATCGGTTGGCATAAGCAACTTCAAGTTTTTCCCAGGCTAGAGCAGAGGTGGTGGAACGAGTGACGATGGATTGAGCGGCTCCCATACATGAGACCTGAATTGCATGAAGAAGAAGGCGATCTTGTCACAGCCAAAGTTGATAGGCTGGATTGGGGGTGGTTCGGTCGGATTCCTAACCTGCAGTTTCTGAGGCAGTCGAAATTGACGTAGGGGGACACGGCATGGTGCCGTCCAAATATCCCATAAGGCCATAGCCGAAGAAAAGGTTTTCAAACTGAGACCTCCACGCAGCATAGTTCCCACCTTTGGTGAGTTTGATAGGAACCTGAGTGGAGTTGATTGCAATGAGTGATGAAGATGGTTGGGTGTTGTTGAGCGATCCCATAAGTGTGACTTGAGGAATAGGTGCAGAAGAGATAGAGGCAGAGGTAGAGGCAGTTGCGGTTGGACTGGGTGGAGTCATTGTTGGCGATGAAGAAAAGAAGAATTGGAGAGTAAAAAAATTTTAGGGTTTAGGATCTCAAGCTATTTCTTAGCAGAGCTCTGATACCATAATAGATTTGAATAATTGTGTGTAATATTGCATTCCGTTTTAATTCATGATACATGGTATTTATACAAGATACATCAGGTCTGATGTTTATGAATTTAAATACAACTAATCCTCTTTGTACACGGCAACACTTATGATTGAACTAGTTGTTGCCTTGTGAATCTCTACCTCTAATACTACCTGCACGACCAAGCATCTGCATAAAATCCAAAGGACTAATCTCAGTCCAATCCTCTTTTTCCAGATTGTAAATCTGAGTTCCTTTGATGATCACAGTGTGAGCAGGCAAATTTACCCCACAGAGGTGGACACCAACATCTGTACATGCCTACCGGTGCTGGACAAGTAGACGGTCACCCCTTGTCATCCCAGCATGATGAATTGCAAAACCATAAGGTAGAAGGTGTTTAAGATCATTGCTTTTCACCAAATCTGTGTGACTTCGGAGAATCTCACGGCTGATCACATTGTCCTCCTTGAAGAATCTACCGAGTGTATCCTTGTCAAGTGCAGTATCGCGTATTGCACGAGCTGTTTTCGCTGTTTCCTTCCTCGAGTGGACGAAAATAAGAACCTGATGATGCCTTCCAGCTGCAACAGCTATCATGACTTTCTCATAACACAAATCATTCATCAACCGGAACCTCTCTAGTGGCTTATTCAAAGAAATTCCAAAGTATTGTTGGGAAAGAGGAACAGGTCTATAACTGTTGTCAAAGTGGAACAGCCCTTTATCTAAATTCACCCGTAAGAACAATGCAACGTCTTTAAAATTTGGAAGTGTAGCTGACAACCCAACCAATCGAATATGCTCCTTGGTGGTTTCAATTTGCCTAACAGTTCTAGCGACAATACTTTCAAGCACAGGCCCTCTACTATCCTGAAGCAAGTGAATTTCATCGATAATGACAAGCTTAATGAGTCGTGTGTAGGTGCGACCCCCTCCTGATTTTCTTGTAATGATATCCCACTTCTCAGGAGTTGTCACAATTATTTGAGTTTCTTCAATTTGTTGGCGAGTGAGTGTCTGGTCACCACTTAGCTCTCTCACCTTGACATCATAAAACAACTGCAAATGATTCGACAAGTTGCGGACAACTTCAGCTACAAGAGCTTTCGTGGGTGCCACATACACAATTTTATAATTGCTAGGGTTGAATGTGCCATCTGGGTTCCTATTAAATGCCAATTGCTGAAGTATTGTAAGCACTGCGACATTAGTTTTCCCTGCCCCAGTAGGAGCACACAGGAGGATGTTTTCCGGAGAATATAGTGCGGTCTCATACACCCTACTCTGCACTCTGTTCAACTGTGTCATTCCTTTGAAAGCTGGATGTGTCCAATCTGGCATTTCAGAGATCTTTATCAACTTCTCATTGGGATCCAATTGGTGTGGCTTCAAAGCCGGCACATGAACTTCCTCATACCCCTTGCTATGTCGTCTATAGTAACGCATAGGAAGATCAAACTTGTTATTTGGCTGTACAAAAGCAAGGCTGTCCAGATCAAGCAACTGCCATTGGCTCTGCAAATCTGTATTAACACTCTCATCCTTCAACCGGCGAGCCTCTTCTCTAATACTATTCCCTAGATACTTTTCTCTGTCCTTAGCATTGGCCTTAGTGGCACGCAACTGCTCCAAAATCAGGACTCTACACTTATATGATAAGAACAAAGGATTATCATTACACTGGAAAAAATAATCATCCATTATACATTCTCTGCAGGGGCTGTAGACTCTGTCTAAGCTTCTTCTTTTGGGGATTCCTTAAAGAATGTAGAACACGTTAGACAAAAAGAGAAGACCTTTTTTGGGGATTCCTTAAAGAATGTAGAACACATTAGACAAAAAGAGAAGACGAGAGGCCAAATGGATATTTCGATAGGATCATTAATGTTTTGAAGATATAAAGCATAGTCTATTGCAGTAAAAATACTCTGGAAGATGGCACAGAGTAATCCAATAAAATCAGTGACAGTACCGAAGGGCTTGTCACTTGGAGATGGATAATAAAACCAAGGTATTTTCTTCGGCCTCCACCTCCAACCAACTTTTGCCTCTCCACCCTGGTAAGCAAGCTGAATTATGCAAATAAGCATGGTCGTGAATGACAATAACATACTTACAAGTGCATACTGAGGTTTGTGCACCGAAGAAAGCTGGTCAAAAACCGCTGACGGAAGCTCTAGTATAAGGTTTGTGGTGACAAAGATCCACTCTGCTGTAATCTGTATAACAATTAAAAATAGTCTTGTTAGTTAAATACCAAACAATAACAATACATACATTGCCTACCCAAACAAAAATAAATACATACATTGCAAGAAGAAGTAGATTTCATTGATATTTTAAATAGAAATATGAATTATTTAATAACTAATCATTCTCATGTGTAGAATCTTTCATATAAGTAATGTACGGAGAGTCTTAATTGGAACTCTGTAGATGCATGTGACACAATCATCATTTCAGTTTCTTTTATTTTTTATTTTTTATGATAAGACTGACCTTCGGAACATGAATCACTTCTTCATCTTCATGGCTGCTATCTAGTTCTCTGATATTTACAATGGTAGGCTCCTGTTCTCTGGTATTTACAAAGGTATGCTCCTGTTCTCTGATATCTACATTGTCATCAGGGATCACCTCTTCATCTTCATCGCCACTATCCTCTTCTCTGATATCTACATTGTCATCATGAATCGCCTCTTCTTCATCTTCAATGTGCATGTGCTCTAGTTTCCTCAAAATATCATCGACAATGGCCCGTGTGAGTGCAGCCTCAGACCTAACAATTATGCAAAACAATCTTTAGTAAGTTGTAAATTACAAAAGAGAGAGTTTATTTTATATTCCAATAGTTTATCATCCATCTTCCGTCGAGCGTCCACTACCCAAAATTTTAAAATTTATCAAAACACTCTTCCTTTGAGAGGTTTCCGTAATTTCAACTGAATAATGTCAGTCACACTAGTTGTATAATTTTAAATGAATTTAAAATTTAAAATAAATGCAAATTGGCAAATATAATGAAAAAACAAATTGTAAAAAATCAAAATTAACAAACAGATATGATCCATATCCCCCGCTGAAACATTTTTCTGTGTTTTAAATCTCTTTGCATCTTTGTCTCAACATCTTTCAATTAAGAATTTTCTCCAATCCCAATTGAAATTAAGAATGCATTTTGTAGGCATTTTTGTGTGTTTGTCGAGAAATGGATGTTAGAGAACAAATGTCACTGTACGCACGAAAGCGTTGCCGGATAGAACACAAACAAACACAATAATAAAGAAAGATAAGGTGAAGAGAAGTAATCAAGTCCAATCACACACAGAACAAGAATTTACGTGGAAATCCAAATCAGGAAAAAAAAACCACACACTCAGGATTCTCTCTCTAAATAATACACCAAACCCGATTACACTCAATGCTCTCTTTGAGATCTCTCTAGTATTTGATATTTTGCTTCACACCTAATAACCTAGTTATTATGGTGTATTTATATAAATTATAGGGAGTTTAAGATAAAAGAAAATCCTACTCCTATATGTACAAAATCACTTGTTCCACATAAATACTATTTCCTATTTATGACAAGTCTTCTTTTAAGGAGGAATCTTTTTCCTTCAAGTACAAGACTTTCCTAATCCACATGAAGACAAACTTTTTTTCCTTTTCCGATAAGCACAAGAACTTCCAAAAGAAAACACATTTCCTATTTTCGCACAACATTCCTAATCTGGGCAAAATCTGCCTTTGCAGTTATTCTTCGGTCTTCAAGCCTCCCTCAAACATAACCTCGTACTCCCAAACGCTCTCACGTTTCTAGGAAGTTTCCGCATTGGTTGAATCACGTTTGGTAATCATTGGAAATTCAAGCCATATCCAACAATGGATGCTAAATATGTAGACAAATGTTGGATGAAATGACCGAAAAGATACAACTTTCTTTGAATTCAATTGGTCAACTCTCAAAATCTCACCTTTCTTGACAGTAGACACTAATCTGCGCCTCTTACCATTCTTTTATTTTAAATTTAAAAAATCAATCCAATTATAATGGCACATAACTTACTTAATCCGGTTATCAAAGTAGTTAACTCATTGAATCCAAGTTACATAAAAGAGTAGAGAAATTTAACACTTACTTGAATTCCGATAAATTGTAAAAACCAGGTAGATTTGCTGCTTGCCTCAGAGCATCCCTCCATTTCTGCACTGACGAAGTTCTGTCAAAACTTGCTTCATGGTTCTTAAAAGCTTCTGCAAAGGGACCGGTCTGCTTTCTCACTTGTGACGGGTCTATATAATAAAAAACCGGTATCACAATCTGATTGTACTTTTTCCTGCATTCAATGATCTGAACAAGTTCGTTCAGGCACCATCTGGAACTAGCATAGCCTTTTGAGAAAATGATGATTGAGATCCGCGATCCTTCGATTGCCCTGGAAAGTACTGACGAGATCTCAACTCCTCTTAGTAAGAGGCTGTCATCATTGAAAGTACTGATTTTGTTTTCCCGCAGAACATCGTAAAGATGGCTGGTAAAACTGTGGCGGGTGTCCTCACCTCGGAAACAGAGGAAAACATCATGTATTTTACTAGAGGAAGGAGTTATAGAAGAAGAGGAGCTATCCTGTTCTTCATCACCTCTATCCTGTTCTCCGATATTTGAACTGGTATGTTTCGGCTCTTTATCTTCATCGCCTTCCTCTTCATCTTCATATTTATGGCGTTTTATGAAATTTACAATGTCATCATGAAGCGCCTCTTCATCTTTGTGGCCGCTATAATATCGTTTTTTGAAATTTACAATGTCATCATGAAACGCATCTTTATCTTTGTTGACTCTATATCGTTTTATGATATCTTCAATGTGCATGCGCTTTAGTTCCTTCAAAATATCATCGACAATGGCCCGTGTGAGTGCAGCCTCAGACCTAACAAATATGCAAAACAGTCTTTAGTAAGTTGTAAATTACAAAAGAGACAGTTTATTTTATATTCCAATAGTTTATCATCCATCTTCCGTCGACCGTCCACTACCCAAAATTTTAAATTTTATCAGAACATTTTATCATCCATCTTCCTTTGAGAGGTTTCTTTAACTTCAACTGAATAATGTCAGTCACACTAGTTGTATAATTTTAAATGAATTTTAAATTTAAATAAATGCAAATTGGCAAATATAATGAAAAAACAAATTGTAAAAATTAAAAATTAAAAAACAAGATCCATATCCATATCACCTCGCTGAAACATTTTTCTGTCTTAATAAGTTAGTTGTTATGTTAAGAAGTGGCTGGAAATTCTCCCAGTAATCAGTTCCACGAAGTTAGTATCCCTATTGTTATGGGATTCCATTTGTAACGTTGGTAGCCTATTTAGGCCATACTTTGAATTGAATAAATTATCAAATTAATATCAAACACTCTCCAAACCTCTGTTCTCCTTCTTCTTCTCTTCTCTCCCCAAATTCCATTCTTATCAGTCAGCTCTCAAAATCTCACCTTTCTTGACAGTTGACACTAATCATTCTTTTATTTTAAATTAAAAAAATTAATCCAATTATAAGGCCACATAACTTACTTAATCCGGTTATCAAAGTAATTAAGTCATTGAATCCAAGTTACATAAAAGAGTTAGAGAAATTTAACACTTACTTGAAATTCCGTAAATCGAAACCAAATATATTTCCTGCTTGCCTCAGAGCATTTCTCCATTTCTGCACTGACGAAGTTCCGTCAAAACTTGCTTCATGGTTCTTAAAAGCTTCTGCAAAGGGACTAGTCTGCTTTCTCACTTGTGACGGGTCTATATCATAAAAAACCGGTATCACAATCTGATTGTACTTTTCCCTGCATTCAATGATCTTAACAAGTTCGTTCAGGCACCATCTGGAACTAGCATAGCCTTTTGAGAAAATGATGACTGAGATCCGTGATCCTTCGATTGCCCTCTCATCTACTCTGAGGCTGTCATCAATGAAAGTACTAATGTTGTTTTCAAGCAGAACATGGTAAAGATGGCTGGTAAAACTGTGGCGGGTGTCCTCACCTCGGCAACTGAGAAAAACATCATACATTTTACAAGAGGAAGGAGTTATAGAAGAAGAGGAAGCCATGGAAAAGGGCTAGAGATACTGATGAGGCTAACCAGTGTTCGAAAAAACGGGACACTGTACAGTGGTCGGCCATCCCCAATTGGCCAAAATCGGTGTAAAAAAAAAAAAGTCGACGAAAAAGTCAATGGTCAATGGTTAACAGTCAACGGTCAACGTAAGAAATCGGGCGATTTGCCAAAATATCGAATGCTTAGTCGGGTCCAGGCGGAGTCAAAGCCGTTGACTCCGCCTACAAAGATTTAAAAAAAAAAAAAAAATGGGTTTAAATCGCAAATATAAACAGATGAACAAACAAAGAAACAAAAATTATATTGATTAATTTTGTTTTGTTTAATTAGGCTTGAGACGGACAAAGAGAAGAAGATATTGGCGCCAGTGTTGAGAAAAGAGAGTCAAATAGTGGAGCATTCAAGGAAGATTCTAGAAATCGAGGCCAAATTGCGAGAGGAGACCCATAAATTGAAGCAGCTGATGCAGAACTTCTGTTCAAATAATTGGGTTAGTTTGTAGAGAGAAGGGAGAGCAAAAGTAAAGAGAGAAAAGGAGTTGTTTGTGTTTAAAAGGGAAAAAAAATGAAAAGCTGCGTTCAAACCAAAAAAATGAGAAGAGAGGATTTTACATAAAGTGACTTGAACAGTGAACCCTAACTTAACTTAGTCAAAGATGGGCTTGGTGGGCTTGTTGGCAATTGGGTCAGCTGCCTATTGGGTCAATTGGGCCAAATAACAATTATCAAATAGTCAATTGGGCCTATAATATATATATTAGTTGTTGTATAAATGAAATACGAAGCAAAAAAAAAACCGGCCGCCTAGAAATCCGTCTAGGCGCTAGACGCTGGTCCACTGCCCGACTAGTGTCTAGTGTTTCTTAGAACACTGCTCTAAACCAAACACCAAACTTTAACTTAGAGTTTACTGTTTAAAAATAGCTCTCCAACGTTGCTTCAAATCCCAATTTCCCAAAAATAAATTTTGTGGTGAGGAATAGTTCTGCATTGGCTTTGGCGAGTCATGTACACAACACAAAACTTAATTTTCTTTTCTTTTCTTTTAGAAACTGTCACATGACTCACATCAGCTTTATTTTTTAAAAAAATTTCTAATTTAACCCTTTACCGGTGGTTTTTGGATGGCTGCAATTTTATTTTATTTTTTTCCCAAGTTCGGTTTCTCACATAGTTAACCTTAGCATTGACACGTTGTCGTAATGAAATTTCCTGGGCCTGGGCCATTAGGTGCAAATTGGGCCTGGCCGTTAAATAGACTTGTTATTCCTTGTTTGAGCCATTCGGTTAAATTTCCCAAACCCGAAAGTAAATAATACAACACAAACATGAATGGGAGATAATAGCACCCTTTAAAGATCGTATGTACACCCTTTCGTGATTAGAGCATCTCCAACAACCTTCCTTAAAGACATCCCTTAGCTTAATTAAGGGAGTAGATGTGTTTTTTCAGCTCCAATAGGTCCCTAAATGGCTCTCTTAATTATGTTCTGATGGAGTTCACTCCCTTAATTAAATGGTGTTTTCAAACCCCCCTAAAGTGGGCTCCACCTATTTAAGATTATTTTATTTTCTTGAAAAACTCAATTGATGGAAAGCTGTGCTTGACAAACATACAATATCTAACACTTAAATAATAATAAAAAATTATTAAATGGGTCATTTAAAGAAGTATTGTTGGAGCACATACTCTCTAATGATCTCTTGCAATAATATAAACCTTTAAATAAGAGAGTCTTCAAGGGGGGCTGTTGGAAATGCTCTTACACCCATCAAAAGTTTTAAAAAATAGAGCTTCTCCTTACAACCCATAAATTATCTGTTTACACTTCATTTAAATTTTTTGTTTAATGACAAAATTACCAAACAAAACAATTTTTTTTTTCTAAAAACACTTCAAACTAGAGATAAATTCTAGGAAAGGAAACGACTTGGAAGTTGGTCATGAGCTTTTTACATGTTTTTCTTTTTATGGGTTGGATTTTGTTTTGGTTTTTAATGATGTAAATGATGATATTAGATGACTTGCAGAGATGGTTTTTGCAAAAGAAAGAGTACAAGTTCCTGAGTGAGATCGGATTGAGTTCTGAGAATCTGGGGTGTTTTATGTGAATGGCAAATCGAAGGCAAATTGTCCTTGTACTCCTGTTGTCTCCTTTGTGAATCCTGCTAACAATTAGGTTTATATTTAGTTCAATCTATCTACTATTTATCTGTATTTAATTTTAAATTGATATTTTTTTTTTTTTTTTTTTAAATTGTGATGATGGTGACTTGAATTTGATGGAACAGTCGTTTTCCTTTATGTTCATTCAATTATTGGATTTGACTAATAATTTCTTAATATTTTCTTACTAAATTTTGAATTCTATTTGTTTGAAATTGAGTATTTTCTTCTTAATAAAAATTAAAATTTTGATCTTTTAAAATAAGGGTTATTATATTTTTAGTCCCTGACGTTTGCGTTAATCTGGGTTTAGTCCACGATTTTCTGACTTTACTAAGTTCAGTCCTTCCGTTAGGGTTTCGGTTAAAACAAACGGACTGGCATTGTCAAAGGGTACAATGACCGAAATACCCTTAATGAAGGCTTCTGATGAAAGGCAGTATGGTAGTTTTTTATTTAATTAAAAAAATGAAAAAACAAAAACAAATTAATTTAAAATTAAAATATATAAAAAACTAATTAAAATTAATAATAATAATAAAAATTAGGATTCGGTGGAGATCCAGACCGTCCATCTCATGAGATGGACGGTGGAGATCCACCAAATCCATTTTTTTAAATAAAACAATTTAAAAATAAAAAATAAACAAAACACATCTCCCATCTGCAACATCATCTTCAACATCATCTTCAACATTCCAGATTTTCACACAGCCACCACTTCACCCAGATTTTCACACAGTAATTAAATATCATCTTTAACATCTCTAACCCAAACACCAATCCAGGGCAGATCCTTCTAGAAAACAAATCAAAACCACATTTAACAAAACCTAAAACCACTTCACAATTCACCCAATCAAAATCCATCATCACGATCGATCTAACCCCACACCAAAACAAACACCAACCAGCAACAAATCAGACCTGTTTCTCGCCGGATCTGCGCGCGCTTGGACCTGTTTCTCGTCAGACCTGTTGTTATCGCGTGAAGGAGCCATCTCCGTCACCACCATGGCGACCACCATCTAGATGGAAGCGAACTCCATTTGTGATGAATCCTCCATCTGATCTCATCTCTCTCTCTTGACCGATCTCTTGATTTGGGTGTTGGGTATCTATGATATATGTGGGATTCGAGAAAGAAGAAGAAGAAGAAGAAGAAGAAGAAGAAGAAGAGATCGGTGAGGAGATGAGAGATTGAGAGGATCGTGATGGTATGATTTTTTGATTTGGTTTTGATTGAATTCGGTTTGATTTTGGTTTAGGTTTGATGAATTCGGTTTTGATGATTTTGGTGAAGGGTTTGGTGAATTGGTGGTGGTTGGGGTTTGAAGGGTTGATGATGGTGGTTTGGAGGCAAGAGATATAGGGTTTAGGGGTGGTGGTGGATGGTCGCTGTGTGTGATTGGGGGTTTAAATTTAATTTAGGGTTTGGGGGTGGTGTGGATGGTGGCTGTGTGTGTGGTGGGGAAGAAGATGATGAGTTTTTTATATTTTTTGTTTTTATTTCTTTTTAATTTTTAATTTCTTTTTTTAAAGTTTAATTTTTTTTTTTTTAAAGTTTAATTTATGGGTTGGAATTTTAATATTTAATTAATTTAATTAATTTAATTAAATCTATTATTTTTTATTATTTAATTTAATTTAATTTATTAATTTAAATGGATTAAATATATATATATTTAAATTATTTTTTAATTAGTTTTTTATATATTTTAATTTTTAAATTTAATTCATTTTATTATTATTAAATTTAATTTGTTTTTTCATTTTTTATTTAATAGGAGGGCATACGGGTCGTTACCCTTGTGTTAGGCAGGTTTCTAGAAGGTTTTTAGGAATTTCCCGTAATACCCTTGTTGACCTAACGAAAGTCTACGAAACCCTAACAGAATTGGACGGTAGGGACTCGATTTGGTATTGTCAGAGAATTATTGGACTGCAGTTAGTAAAGTCAGAAAATCGTGGACTAAACCCAGATTAACGCAAATGTCAGGGACTAAAAGTATAATAACCCTTAAAATAATGATGGAACCATTTGATGATGTGTACAGTAGGCGTGATAAAAAAAAGCCTTAATTTGTCAATCAAATTGAACACATACATGATATATTTACCATCCCCTGATATTTCATCAATTTTTTTCGGTATCTTTCTGATCACAAACACTTGCAAATTGCAAATTGTTATTAGACAGTTTGTTTGATCGGTTTAGATTTTGTTTTCTCATTCCCTTTACAGAATTTAATTGATCGTAGAGTTTAGTTTCAATATAATGGTTTATTAGGAGATATTGTCCTATATTTGTGTTTCCTTTAGGCTTTAGTGCCTTTTAATTGGATTGTTGTTTATCGAAAAGAAATATCGTACTTTTTGATCAAGTTTTTTTTTTTTTTTGAAGAAACTAAACAACAATTTAATTTTCATTCAATAAATATGGAAAATAAAAAAAAATGAGTCCATCGTATGAGTTGTGCCAGTGTTGTCTCTATGACTCCAAAAGTGATCCTGCCACTCCAACTACTGAAAAGGAAGTGTATGCGAAGGCATCAGAATGGTATCATGTAACATACCGTCATAGTTATTGGGGCTGCTACAATCAAGAGATGAATCGAGACCATTTCCTTAGCTTCGCATGGTCTGTCTACGACAAACTTGTCGACATCAAGAAGGGGAAACTCAACTCATATCAAGACCTGAAGAGTGAAGACCTTCTTTGACATTTTCATCGCTAGAGCACATGTTGAAGCATGCACCGCCACTTGCATGCATTTCTTGCTTCAACTGTGTTAGCTTTTATCGGGTTAATGTAAGCCAATTAAGAAACTAATAGATTTGGAAAAATATGTTTAGATCAAAGAGATATACACATACCTTCTCTGAAAAATACACTACAGGGAATTTTCAGCTGATATTGAAATAGCTAATAGCCTAATACTAATGTAAGCATAGCATCAATGTAATAAATGTTTGTTTTCAAGTATACACATAAGAAAAAGAGTTAATATCCCAACATGCATGTCGTGTGAATTAAATTAAGTAATTGGAAAAGAGTTAGCATGCATATGTCTAGCATTATTGTTAATTGAAAATTCATAGTGAAATCTATTTAAGAAATCACAGACCTCCAATCTTATATACTAGATTTTGTAAAGTGGACACAATTCAAAACCAGGACTCTATAATTATATGATAAGAACAAAGGATTATCATTACATTGGAAAAAATAATCATCCATTATACATTATCCTCTGTAGGGACTGTAGACTCTGTCAAAGCTTCTATTTTTGGGGATTTCTTAAAGAATGTAGAACACATTAGACAAAAAGCGAAGACTTTTTATAGGGATTCCTTAAAGAATGTAGAACACATCAGACAAAAAGAGAAGACGAGAGGCCAAATGGATATTTCGATAGGATCATTAATGTTTCGAAGATATAAAGCGTAGTCTTTTGCTGTAAAAATACTCTGGAAGATGGCATAGAGTAATCCAATAAAATCAGTGACAGTAACGAAGGGCTTGTCACCTGGAGGTGGATAATAAAACCAAGGTATTTTCTTCGGCCTCCACCTCCAACCAACTCTTGCCTCTCCACCCTGGTAAACAAGCTGAATTATGCAAATAAGCATGGTCGTGAATGACAATAACATACTTACAAGTGCATACTGAGGCTTGTGCACCGAAGAAAGCTGGTCAAAAACAGCTGACGGAACCTCTAGTATAAGGTTTGCGGTGACAAAGATCCAGTCTGCTGTAATCTGTATAACAGTTAAAGATAGTTTTGTTAGTTAAATCCCAAACAATAACAATACATACGTTGCCTACCCAAACAAAAATAAATACACACATTGCAAGAACTGGTATGTTTCGGCTCTTTATCTTCATCGCCTTTATCTTCATCTTCATCTTTGTGGCCGCTATAATATCGTTTTTTGATATTTACAATGTCATAAATAAGCAACTCTTTATCTTTGTGGCTTCTATATTGTTTTATGATATTTACAATGTCATCATGAAGCGCCTCTTTATTTTTGTCGCTATATCGTTTTATGAAATTTACAATGTCATCATGAAGCGCATCTTCATCTTTGTGGACTCTATATCGTTCTAAGATATCTTCAATGGACTTGCGCTCTAGTTTCTTCAAAATATCATCGACAATGTACCATGTGAATGCAGCCTCAGACCTAACAAATATGCAAAACAATCTTTAGTAAGTTGTAAATTACAAAAGAGACAGTTTATTTTATATTCCAATAATTTATCACCCATCTTCTGTCGAGCGTCCACTACCCAAAATTTTAAACTTTGAGAGGTTTCCTTAACATCAACTGATCAATAATGTCAGTCACACAGTAATTTAAAAATGCAAATTGGCAAATATAATGAAATTTTTTTTGTAAAAAATCAAAATTAACAAACAGATATGATCCATATCCCCCCGCTGAAACATTTTTCTGTGTTTTAAATCTCTTTGCATCTTTGTCTCAACATCTTTTAAGTAAGAGTTTTCTCCAATCCCAATTAAAATTAAGAATGCATTTTGTAGGCATTTTTTGTGCGTTTGTCGAGAAATGGATGTTAGAGAACAAACGACACTATATGCACGGAAGCGTTGCTGAATAGAACACAAACAAACACAATAATAAAGAAAGATAAGATGAAGAGAAATAATCAAGTCTAATAACACACAACACAAGAATTTACGTGAAAACCTAAATCAGGAAAAAAACCACGGCCGTCAGGATGACAAGAGAAAGTCCAATATATAGTAAATTGTAACAATCACACACTCAGATTCTCTCTCTAGATAATACCTCAAACCCGATTACACTCAATGATTTCGTTGAAATCTCTCTAGTATTTGCTATTTTGTTCCACACTTAATAACCTAGTTATTATGGTGTATTTATATGAATTACGGGGAGTTTAAGATGAAAGGAAATCATACTCCTATACGCAGAAAAATTACTTGTTCCATATAAATATTATTTCCTATTTATGACAAATCTTTTTTTAAGGAGGAATCCTTTTCCTCCAAGTATAAGACTTTCCTAATACGCATGAAAACAAACTCTTTTTCCTTTTTCGATAAGTACAAGAACTTCAAGAAGAAAACATCTTTCCTATTTTCGCACAACATTCCTGATCTGGGCAAAATCAACCGTTGCAATTCTTCTTCGGTCTTCAAGCCTCCCTCAAACATAACATCATACTCCCAAACGCTCTCACGTTTCCAGGAAGTTTCTGCATTGGTTGAATCACATTTGGTAATCATTGAAAATTCAAGCCATATCCAACAATGGATGCTAAATATGTAGATAATTGTTGGATGAAATGACTAAAAGAGATGCAACTTTCTTTGAATTCTATTGGTCAGCTCGCAAAATCTCACCTTTCTTGACAGTCGACACTAATCTACGCCTCTTATCATTCTTTTATTTTAAGGGGGGTTTGCAAATTTAGCCTATCCCAACATTCACTTTGAGGAAATAGCCCGTTGGGAAAAAAAGTGCATATCTAGCCTATCCTGATATTCACTTTCTAGGAAATAGCCTTTCTAGGACAATAATGCCCTCCACAATTAAACCGTGCAAAATGACTAAATTACCCTCTTATAATGTGTAAGGACGAAACTGCCCTTCTCTTCTTCTCCTCCAGTTCACTGAAAAAAACCAAAAGTTTCAGGAGTTGGGTCATCTTCTCCATCGTTCTCCTGTGTACCGGAATCCACTCCATAGTCCCATTTCAAATCCCATCGTCCTCCCTGTCGACTGGAATCTACTGCTGTTGAAATCCCATCTCCGTTGGAATCTTGCTACCGACCGTAATCTCGACGGCGACCGGAATCGAGTCAGCGCCGACACCTCGCCCACACCTCCTTCAATCGAGCTTCACTGTGAAGTTTGAAATTGAGCTTTTTTTAGTCAATGTAAGTCCCGTAATCACATTTAAGTTTCCAATGTCATTGAATCTGTCGGTCTTTTATTGTTGTTTAAGTTTGAGACGTTTTTTATAGAATGAGGGATTGATGGTTTTGGATTTCTTGCCCATGAATTTGGGTTTGTGTATGTAGTATTGTTGGGTTTAGTTAAGGTGTTTAATGAAATGCCACATCAAGCTTTTAAGAGGGGCAGTATTGTTGTAGTTAAGGTATATGTAGTATTGTTGGGTGCAAACACATCGTTCTCACTATCACATGAATAACCAGAAGAAATGCACTCTGGTGAACAGCATTGTATGGTTTGGTGGGGAAAGGTTTAGGGAATTTGTATTTGATTTTGTGAGGATTGATGCTGTATGTATATTTGTTTGTGTTGATCGCTACTGAACCAAAACAGGTTTAGGATTTTGCTATTGTTGTTGGTTGATGGTGTATGTATATTTGTTTTTGTTGGTTGGTTGAACCAAAACAGGTGCTGTTAGTGATTCCTTTTGGTTTTGTTATTGTCTTGGCTTGTGTTATTGATTTTGAAAAACATAAGATGAGGTAAGCCTGAGAGGAATGTTGTAGTCCTGGGAACCATTCCTAGGCCTAAAAGAATTGTTCCTAGGCACTGACCTGAATTGAATGACAGTAATTGTTATACTTTTTTGACTGAATTTTTTTTTCGAGGTCTAAAGATACCATGTCTTGGGTGTTGGTTCAGTGCGGTGAGCATTGGAAGGGTAACGTGTTTACCCATCCTATTTCGTTTTCAGTACGTCTAACAAAAAAATACAAGGGAGCGTACGATGAATTGGTGGAAACGATATACCAGCGGACAAGGGTCTGTAGAGACCAAATTCAGTTCAAGCTAACTTCGCATGTGGAAACGGGGGTTGATAAAGTTTCATTGTCTGTTATGAGTGACGACGATGTAGAGTTTGTGATTATTAATAAGAAAAAAGGTTGGGCCACAATTGATGTTGAATTTGTCAACAAGCATGAATTTCGACCTCCCCCAAATCCAATCCAATCAGAATGTACAGTCTCGCCTGTTAAACCCACCGATATTCCACGGTTTTCGGGGGGTACTCCAAACTATAAATCAGTTAGTGGCAGCAATAATCCGCTTGCATCCCAGGCTACACCCGTATTTACGTCAGCAGGCAATGACCAAGCAACACCAGCATCTACTACCAAACATGCAGTGGATAGTTCTGAAAGCATAGATACTTTTGGAAGGTCTGATAGTTCTAAAACCAGTGATACAAAAGATGAGAGTGGCGAGGATGATGATGCTGGGCTAGCGGCAACAGTTCTTGTAACAGAAGAACGAGGGGTGAGTAAAACACCCAACAGTTCTTCACTGTCCCTAAACACACGGTGGACAATATCAGGTTCAGAGCTTTACTCAATACCCGCCGTTCGAATAGTGGATGTGTTTCAAAATCCAGGTGACCAAGGTCCATTATACAAAGGACAGATGTTCAAGGACAAGCCTACATTGAAGCAAGCTGTAGGGTCGTATGCATTTGCAAAGAGGTTTGAGCATAGGATTTCACGATCTTCTAATACACGATTCACTACCGAATGTACACAGAGAAGTTGTGGATGGGTTCTTCGGGCATGGAAGTCGAATAGGGGGACTTATTGGCATGTTAAGACATTCGTTAATAAGCACACATGTGAGAGAAATGACAACTACAACGTTGAATTTAAACGTGTAAGTGCCGCCGTGATAGGGGATTGTATGCAAGTAAATATCGCGATCCCGGACGCATCATCTGTCCTAAAGATATAGTTTTTGAGATGAGGGAGCAGCATGGCATACACCTCCCGTACAACAAAGCCTACAGGTCGAAGGAGCACACTTTGAGTCAGGTATTCGGCGATCCATGGGAATCCTTTCAAAGGTTTCCATCTTATTTTTATGTATCGGAACAAGCAAACCCCAAGACTGTGACAAAGATCAAGACCGACTCGAAAAACCGGTTGAAATATGGATTCATGGCAATTGGAGCCTCTATTGAGGGGTTCAATTCTGTTATTAGACCGGTTATCTGCATCGATGCTACCCACTTGAAGGCTAGGACTAGGGGTGTTATGTTAGTTGCGGTGTGCAAAGACGGAAACGAGATGATATACCCTTTGGCATTTGGGTTTGCAAACTCTGAATGCACAAAGTCGTGGACTTGGTTTTTGAAGAAACTCCGTAAAGTGATCAAAAATCCGGACCGTGTGATGTTAGTTTTGGATCGGCACAATGGTATATTTAATGCAATGGAAGCTATATTCCCATATGCAACACATGGCGTTTATGCATACCATTTGGCACAAAATCTTAAAAGATTCTGCAAGCAGAGGAATGATCTGATTTGGCTTTACTACAGTGCTATGTATGCATACCGTATCGAGGATTTTGACCGTGCAATGGGTGAGTTGAAAGAAACCTGCCCTAAGGTTTACAATGAGCTCCTGGGCGTTGGGGTAGAGAAGTTTTCACGTGTACATAGCCCTAAAAAGAGATACTTTTTGATGACCACCAACATTGCTGAGTCAATGAATTCTTGTCTACTTGGGGCCCGAAAATTGCCTATCACAGCAATGGCAGAATGCATCAGAGATTTGTTGCAAAGGTGGTTCTACGATCGTCGGACAAATGCACTTGAAATGTCTACATACTTGACAGCGTTTGCAGACGAACACATCAAACAGAGGACAGAAACAGCGGATCGGTCTGCGATTCACCCCATTCACTACATGAAATTTAAGGTAGACGACAAATGGATTCCTAGAACAGTCGACCTTGACGAACATTCTTGCTTATGCCGTCAATGGGATTTAGATGAGTTACCGTGTTCTCATGTAATGGCGGTTGCTAGGTATGCTTGCCGGTCTTTTAACTCTGTACATTTATCTGTTGTGGTTTATTTTACAAAATTGGGGTAATCTGGTTTGTTGGTGTGTTATGGCCTAGGTACAAAGGTATGTCAATCAATGCACTGGCTTCTGACCTATACACAACAGGATTTCTTAAACATGCCTATGAAATTGGTGTCAACCCTGTTCCGGATCCCGAGAGTTGGGACGTTCCCGATGCAATCCGGAACCGTATTGTATTGTCATGGAAGAAAAAGATTCTGCCAGGAAGACCAAAGAAGCTGAGGATACCGTCAGCTGGGGAGAAAAGAAAGTTACATTCTTGTTCAAACAGTGGAAAAAAAGGACGCAATAAAACAAGTTGCCCGGAACCATCTAGCACATGCAAACCACCCAAAAAACCTCGATCATGTAGCATTTGTAAGAAAGAGGGACACAACAGATTGACGTGCCCAGACAAGCCACCTGAACTTTCCTTGCTTGACACGGACGAAGAGAATGCCGTTGGACCAACCTGCTGAACCTACCTTTATTGATTTATGGTGTACGTACATTTGTTTGTGTTAAACACTGCTGAACCAAACTTAATAGGTTTATGTATCATTTGTGAAACTATGGATATGTATATCAGAGGAATAACAATACTTGAAATTCACCATCACCAGACAGTTGTCTGGTTTAATACAAACCAAAAAAGAAATGAGATTCATTCAGCGTGTAATCATTTGTTCTTATATTCTCTAACAATAACAATAGTAGCGTGTAATCATTTTGCAATTTCAGCTTGTAAACATGCAGTCACCGTGTAAAAATGTTTATATTTGAGCGTGTAAATATTTCCATCGTGTGACCCAGTCTAATTTGTTTCTAGGCCTATAAAATCTTTCCTAGGCTCAGGTGTTTTTCGTTGCCACGTCATCAGTATTGGGGCTGATACTAGGGCCACGAAGTTTAAATTCACACTGTTGATCAAAAATCAACAGTGTAAAAGATTTCACGATGCAAAACAAACCATTCTTACACGATATATTTAATATGTCGTGTAAGGTTTATTACTTTTCATCATGTAATCTTTTAGAATGTTGATTTTGGATCAACAGTGTGAATGATAACACGATGAAAAGTAATCAATATTACACGATATTATAAATGAATCGTGTAAGAATGCTTACTTTTGATCGTGTAATCATTCACACTGTCGATCCAAAATGAACATTCTAAAAGATTACACGATGAAAAGTAATCAATATTACACGATATTATAAATGAATCGTGTAAGAATGCTTACTTTTGATCGTGTAATCATTCACACTGTTGATCCAAAATGAACATTCTTAAAGATTACACGATGAAAAGTAATAAATATTACACGATATTATAAATGAATCGTGTAAGAATGCTTACTTTTGATCGTGTAATCATTCACACTGTCGATCCAAAATGAACATTCTAAAAGTTTTTACACGATGAAAGTAATCAATATTACACGATATTATAAATGAATCGTGTAAGAATGCTTACTTTTGATCGTGTAATCATTCACACTGTTGATCCAAAATCAACATTCTAAAAGATTACACGATGAAAAATTATATTATATTACACGATATTATAAATGAATCGTGTAAGAATGCTTACTTTTGATCGTGTAATCATTCACACTGTTGATCCAAAATGAACATTCTTAAAGATTACACGATGAAAAGTAATAAATATTACACGATATTATAAATGATCGTGTAATCATTCACACTGTCGATCCAAAATGAACATTCTAAAATTACACGATGAAAAGTAATCAATATTACACGATATTATAAATGAATCATGTCAGAATGCTTACTTTTGATCGTGTAATCATTCACACTGTTGATCCAAAATCAACATTCTAAAAGATTACACGATGAAAAATTATATTATATTACACGATATTATAAATGAATCGTGTAAGAATGCTTACTTTTGATCGTGTAATCATTCACACTGTTGATCCAAAATGAACATTCTTAAAGATTACACGATGAAAAGTAATAAATATTACACGATATTATAAATGATTCGTGTAAGAATGCTTACTTTTGATCGTGTAATCATTCACACTGTCGATCCAAAATGAACATTCTAAAAGATTACACGATAAAAAGTAATCAATATTACACGATATTATAAATGAATCGTGTCAGAATGCTTACTTTTGATCGTGTAATCATTTACACTGTTAATCCAAAATCAACATTCTAAAAGATTACACGATGAAAAGTAATAAACCTTACACGATATATTAAATATATCGTGTAATTGTGGTTACTTTTCATCGTGTAAGATATTTAAAGTGTACCATTTAGTGTGTAATGATCTTCATTCAAACACGTTTCTTCATATATCCAAAAAACATGAAAATTGTAATTATCCATCAAAAAAAAAAAAACCACAATGCTACTCAATTTCTATAGAGTTGGCAAAGATATCCCTAGCAGCTTGTTTTCTAAAGGCCGGGATGTCCTGCTGGCCAAAATCGAAGTTGAGTTCTTTCCCCATCATTACATACTCTATTCCCTTTAGCATGAAAGCACCACAACTGCTACCGTCCACCTGACATGGGAATTGATAGGGGGCCAATCTCACAGCCTTCATACAAGTCAGACCTTGTTTCTTGCGTTTACTAACGTCGTAGTAACTAGACTGTTTGCAAATGAGTGGGAATAACCGACGTAGAGGCAATACCTGCTCTTGTCTATGCTTTGGATTGTTCGGCAGTAGATGTGCGTTTGAGTCATAAATTGTAATATTCCAATTGTGGAGATGAACTACAGAAAATACCCAATGGCTGCCTCCCACGAAGCAAGGGACTATAACCTGTTACAAATAAAGTTGTGTCAGCATATTGAATTGAGTATGTATTCACTTGAGTAAGTCAACTATCTTACGTCATCAACACTAGCCCATGCCGTCCCCCAGTCTGGTTTGTTACCGATAGCGTATTCTATTAAGTCTAATGGGACATTAAATTTTCCCGGGTAGAACACTTTCTTCAATGGTGCGTGGAAATCTGGTTGAAATTGACGCCAAATAAGTGTAAGTTCATTCTGAAACGAAGTAACAAAACGGGTCAGTGGGGGCTTTAAATATAGTAGAAAACTGTATTAAGTGGAATGAATCCTGCAATGAAGTGTACTTACAAAGAAAGCGCAATCAACTACAGCTACTTTGCGTTTAAATTGCTTTTTCTCCATTGGGTCATTTTTCCGCTTACAAAGCAGGTTTATGTACGCATCCACATGCTCAATGCCCAACCATTCCATGGGATCTTCTAACTCTCTGAAAAATGATTGTGAAACAGAAGCATCGATGCCGATGTAACGACTGCATTAAAAAACATGTGAGTACGATTAGTGGCATTGTACAAAATGTTAAATGACATGCTACACAAAGAACTTTTAAAAACACTTACAACAACAGGTTCGGATCATTCACAAAGGCGTTATATTTCCTGTTTACTTCCATCTCCTTCATTGGTCTGGAGGGATCTGTGTATGGACTTCTTAACCACTTTGACACCCATCGCTCCCTAGCAATTTCTGTCGGGTCACTTGGTGGAAGACCAGCTCCGGGATTCCCTCGATTGGAAGTGGATTCATCGGGCAGTCCAGATTCAGAGACATCGGGTTCGTGTTGAGTTCTTTTAGATGGTGGGGGAGGGGTATGTACGTCATGTGAGGGTGGTAGAGGGGTATGTATGTCATCCGTCTCGGTGTGGGTGGGGGCTGTCTCGGTGTGGGCGGGGGATGCTGCGGCTGTCTCGTTTTGGGTGGGGTCTGCTGGGGCTTCGGGGGGTCTCCCGGTGTGGGCGGGGATTGCGGGGGCTTTCTCGGTGTGGGTGAGGGATACGAGGGGTGTCTCCGTGTGGGTGGGGTCTGTGGGGGCTGTCTCAATGTGGGTCAGGGATAAGAGGGATGTCTCGGTGTGTGTGGGGTCTGCGGGGGCTGTCTCGGGGTCTGTGGGGGCTTCTGGGGGTGTCTTAGTGTGGGTGGGGTCAGCGGGGGCTGTCTCGGTGTGGGTGGATCCCTCAGTGTGGGCTGCATCCAAACCTTGAGTGGCTGCCTCGAAAGGATCTGTAGGTGAATATGGGTTTGATACCTGTTCTGCATGATTCTCTCCACGTGAACGTCCCTTTGAAAAGGAAAATGTTTATTCAAAATGAGTTGATAATATAACCAAATTTATGATACTACAAAATGATGTAGTGGAGTTATACTTACCGGAATACCTACAAGAGCAAACAATTCGGTCCGAAGAGTTTCAAACTCGGACCGCATAGCGATTTGGACCTCCTCACGTACGATGATGCGCATTTGGTCAAGTAGTTGGTTCGGAATTGCAGTAGTGGTCGATCCCTAAACAATATTAATTGTCATGAAAATGATCGTGATGTAAAGAGAATAACATAATGAAAATAATCACCTCTGATCTCTTTGATTGCTGTCTACGATCAACTGGTGGAGGTGGAGGTTGAGGTTGACGCTGACGAGTAGGAGATGAAGTCCTGTGGTTATCGTCAGACGACAGCAATCCGGTCTGTGTCCCTCCTGAGGATGGATGACGGAGAGGCGAGTGTGTCTCGTCAAGAGGTGGGGGTGACAGATCAGGTCTGTCACGGACATGCCGAGTGGTGCGCATACGTGGTGATGCATTAAAAAAGTTCCGTCGTCTTTTAATTGGATCATCAGGACCATGGTACTGCTTTCGTTTATTCTTATGGAGTTTTTTCGATGACGGCTCCGCTCTGTCCTCTTTGCCGACGAAACCCTTCAACGGTACAAACTGAGGTCCTTTGGATATGTCATCGTCAATGCCCCTCCAGTAGTCCTCTTTTTCCTCCGTTCGAGTAGGCCAGAGCTCGGCTAATCCAGTGAGCTGCAAAATATTACCCTTTCAAGTAGTAACAAAATAGCATACAAATTCAAAACAATCTACCAATTCTACATTTACCGTTCCGTCAGCCTCTTTCTCCAACCATGTTTGAGACATAGTTGATCCCCGTTTGATAAATTCCCAATTTTTAAAACGGGGGCATCCGTGATTACCGAACCTGTTGCCCAATTTTCTCCGCATCGAAGGGATGGCCTCCATTGCCCAGAACTACCAAGGAAAAAAACCAGTTTATTAGATGAATAAGATGATATTTTAAAAAACTATAAGAATAGTTCGACATATTGTCAACTTTGCACGATACCTGAACTCCCCAAACAAAACCGTATAGGTTGTATCTTCTTGTAGGACCCAACGGCTCCGGAACCTTAAAACCAGTTCGGATGTAGTGCAATGTCATCTTGAATACGTAATGACCCCATGGGAACGAATTGAATGCCTCTATGTCCTCAACCAACGTCATTAGCCAGTACGTAACTTGTCTCCTGTAATCCTGGCCGAAGAGAATGTTGTTCGCAAACAACACAAGTGCCATCTTCAAAGCATCACCCTCTCTCTTAAAGCTCCCTCTTACGAACCTGGACAGCACATCTTCCAATAATAAACCTCCCTGTCCACCAAAATATCGGATGTGGATCCCATCCGGCACTGGTACGTAATCTCTCAAAAAGATATCCGGCAAAACACCAAACCTCAATCCACTGCACAAACAAAACTCTCTCTTTCCTAGTTTAACCTTGTTCTTACCCAAAGCAAACCACATCTCATCCTCACTGGCACCTGGGAACCGAATTTGGCGGAGCAATAGGTTATGTATGTACTGCGCTTGAAATAAAGCCTGCATGTGTCCTGGTAGATCCAAGTAATGCCCGAAACATCCTCTCTTGAAACGTGCCAACTCACCTTCTTCTTCCAACACCCTCCTGATGTCACCGATAAATTTTAGTTTGCAATGCACTGTTATGGTTATGTCATACGCCCACGTATTCCTCGGGTATACCAAATACTGATCTAGGTCTTCGTTCTCTGATGCATGTTCAATCTGTACTACGTTTTCAGTCTGTTGTATATGCTCGTCGTTCTGTGTTACGTAGCTCACCACTGCTAGGTTGTCAGTCTCTGCTACATTCTCTGCTACGTTCACATTCTGTGGTTGGTTCTCAGCTTCTGGTACGTTCACATTCTCTGTTAAGTTTTGGTTCTGTTCAAGGTCTTCATTCTCTGCCATTGCCTGGTTCGTTCTCACTCTTTTGTATCTTCTCATTATCTGCTTACAAACTGAAAATATTTCCAGGATTATTACAAAATTCGTTACACGATGACACACATACAAATAAAATAAAAATGAAACCATTAATCTTTACACGCTGTAGCATAAAATTCTTTACAAGATGAGCTATACAAGTTTTTAACCGCTCAATTGCAACGTATTTTAGCGTGTAACCATTCTGGATAATTTCCAACATAATATCAAACAAAGATTCCTTACACGCTGTATAAACAACGTAATTACACGATGATTTAAAAGGGTTTACACGCTATGTCTAAAGTAATTTTATCGTGTAACCATTCTCGATAATACAAAGTTCAATAAATGAAATCCAGAATCCTTACACGCTGTATAACAAACTTCTTTACCCGATAATTTGTACAAGGGTTTACACGCTCAAATGTAAAGTACCGTGTAACCAATCGGTATAATACAAATTCAAAAATGAAAGGGAATCCAGATTCCTTACACGCTGTATAACAAACTTCGTTACACGATATATTTGTACAAGGGTTTACACGCTCAAATTTAAAGTAGCGTGTAACCATTCTGGGTAATACAAATTCAATAAATCAAAGGGAATCCAGTTTCCTTACACGCTGTATAACAAACTTCGTTACACGATAATTTGTACAAGGGTTTACACGGTCAAATGTAAAGTAGCGTGTAACCATTCTGGGTAATACAAATTCAATAAATCAAGTGCATAAATCAAAGGGAATCCAGTTTCCTTACACGCTGTATAAAAAACATAGTTACACGATGATATAAAAGGGTTTACACGCTAATTGTAATGTAATTTTAACGTGTAATCATTCTGGGTAGTTTACAAGTTTTTCATTCGAACCCAGAATCCTTACACGCAGAATAACAATCCTCTTTACATGAATACTTGTACTAGGGTTTACACGCTCAATCTTAAATTCATTTTATCGTGTAACCATTCTGGGTAATTTGAATGTCTAAATAAGAAATCAATCATAAAAAACACAGCATTGTTCACAACAAATAAATTAAATAAAACCCAAAGTTCAACAATCTGTAATCCAAAGTTGGTACCTACAGTTTGTTGATGAACAGTTCTTCGGCCAATTTGTTGATGAACAGTTCGTCCGCGATGAAAACCACTTTCTGAAAACTACTTTCCCACTCAACAATACAACTTCCTGAAAACCTCTTTCTCAGACGTCCTTTTCGAGGTTTAAAGGCCAAAAACGTTTTTAATTTCATTTGAGTTTTATGTATTTTATTGTTTTCAAATTTCAAAATTAGAAAAAGAGCCGTAAATAAGTGCCACGTTGGAATTGCAGTAAGGGTATACTAGTCCAAGAAACTTTCTTTTAGATAAAAAAAGGGGTTAATTGCACTAACTTAAATTGACGTTTATCAATATCACAGCTATATTGTACTTTTCCTTTAATTAACAAGAACATACCCTTTCATCGGTTTGACCGGGGTTAGATTTAACGGAGACCTAACTGTGGCAAGGGCATGAATGCCTTTTTCCATTAAAAGAAAATAAAAAATATAAGTTATTTATTATAAAACTAAGAAATATTAAAAATCTTCATTACCCATCACATCATCATCAAACATCTTCATTTTCATCGTTATCACCAATCCATCATCTTAGACAATCAAACTCAACCCTTTCATCAATTTTCGTCTTCAGTCCAAATCCAGAAAGAAAAAAAAATACATAAATCATATATATATATAAAATATTCATAAAGCATATCCACTCCATATTCAATCAAATTCCAGAAATCTCCATCTTTTAAAATATAGGCAATAGATTCCTTACAAAAAAAACAAGGCAATCAAATTCAACCTCCCCTCTCCCTTTTCTGCAAATACACATCACTCCCCATCTCCACAACACTCTGCCTTCAATGCCCACGGATATCTCCATCCCACAACACAAAACCAAAAATAAAACCAATTTTGTTTTTCTGTTATAAAGAATCTTTTAATTTTTTTATTAAAAATTAAACACAGATGAAGTGAGCACTCCGGCCATCTGATATAGATTCAATCAGAACAAAAAAAAAAATATTAAAACTGTTAAATAACAGATGGAGCCTCCATCAAACGCCAGTGGGCTCCGTCGAAGATGTAGCGGTGCTCCGTCGAAGATGTAGCGGTGCTCCATCTGAGATGGAACAAGCTCCATCCGCTCCATCCCAAACGACGTTGCGCACCATCACCGGCAGATGAAGAGGCCTCCATTTGACGCCGGCAAGCCTCCCCGCTTAACAACAGAGGGATACCACAACTACCACCACCATATCCCTCGTCGTTTTTGTTTTTTACGCCGGTGACAAGCTCAATCGGTCTCCTCCCTCACCCAAATCATTCATGCTATTTTTGTTTTTTGGAGAGTGCACCATCAAATGTGGGGCACTGAGTCTTTTTCACTAAATAATAAAATATTTACTGAGGGCATTTTAGTCTTTTTAAAGTCAACTGTCAAATGTAACGTTTAACAGTTAATAGCAAGGGTTGTTTGTGTGATTAAAGCCATTTGTTGAATATTTTGCTACAAAGGCAAAACACATGGTATGTTTGTGCAATTAACCCTATAAAAAGTTAACTTATTGAGATGTGACAGTTTCACAAAGGCCCATTAGTAAAGGTGACTTTTCACTTTTCCCTGTTAGGTATGTTCATCTCGTTCCACTTGTACTTAGGCCTAGGAGATTTGTTCCCTGGCCCGTAAATAAGTCGTTGCTTTTCATTTTCAGAATGAGCTGTACAATAAACTGGTGGGTTTCCCTAGTGTACCGCCCGTTCAGTTTACAATAACAAAATAATAAATGTTCATTTCAGATAAGTTTAATGGTTCAATTAAGATTTAAGGCACAATGGTTCATTTAAAATGTCACGGTATTGGAAAGGTTACAATGGTTCAGTCTTCAATGAAATTAATGTAAGAGGTGACTCTTCAGTTTTCACTGATATGGGTCATATTCTTCCACTATAAATATGTCAATTGCTGAGTTATATTTTAGTCAGAAATCTGTTGAAGCTTACAAGTGGAAATGGAAGCAAACGGCATGAGCCTTAACAGGATGAATGCCATTTCAGAAGTGATGCGTGAAAGGATTGCAAAGGCTGAGGAGACCATCACCATGGAGCGTGAAAATGCAAAACGGCTACGTGATGATTATACTCTTCTGATGGGGAAATTTCATAATCTGGAAGCTGAAATCATCAACTTAAACATAGCGATTGAAGCAAGGGACAACGAACTCAATGGCCTCTACCAACTTGTTGAAAAAATGCAGAAGAAGTTGATCGACTTCAACATTCCACCATCACCCTGAATTCAATGTGTTTTTTAATGTTTTTTCACATGCTGTACCCCCCGTCTATATAAATGGAAGTTATCGGTTCGTTTTCACATGCTTTACAAATTGTAAAAAAAAAAAGTATATATATAATTAATTATAAAATAAACACGAATACAAATAAAAAATATGATAATATATAATATATATTATATATATTACTAATATATATAAATACATATTATATATATAATATAATATATATTATATATAGGATATAATTATTTATATATTATATATAATAATAATATATTATATATATAATAATATATATTAAATATATTTCATAATATAGAATATAATATTATATATATATATATATATATTATAATATATATTATAGGAATTCTTCTTAGGCCTTACAGATCTTACCCGTTGATTAAATTATGGGGGCCCTGCAAAAATCTCAACGATCGGCACCGTCCTACGATGAAGGGGTATCAATGGAAGTATGTACGTGGAGTTTCGAGATAATCAAACGGTCGAACAAGTACGTCCATACCCATTACACTAGATATACCATATACCAAACAACCCTTCAAATATTAACCCCTAAGTGCCTAAGAGTTTTTTCACAACCTTATAAGTTGTTCTAGTTGCTTGAATCGATCTCCCGTAATAGATTTACACTTCCGAAATCGAGTCTGATGACTCTGATGGGTGCACACCGCCTTTTTAAAACATTCCGACCAATCGGAATAAATAAATTAAATATGAAAAAAATTTATTTAAATCGAAATTCAATCCACAATGGGCCTAGGAGTTGTTCTTATGCTTACAGTACCTATTCCAAGGCATTTAATATCCTAGGCTTAGTTCCTTCTTATCATCACAAATACTGATGACGTGGCGAAGAAAAAACATGGTTAGACGCTGAAAAGTAATCATCGTTACACGCTAATATTAATGCATCGTGTACGGATGATTACTTTACATCGTGTAATCGTTGACATAGTTTCATCTGGATATTTGAACATGCAAATGGTCCATGTTTACACGCTAAAAAGTAATCATGTTTACACGCTAATATTAATGTATCGTGTAAGGATGATTACTTTACATCGTGTAATCGTTGACATAGTTTCATCTGGATATTTGAACATGCAAATGGTCCATGATTACACGCTGAAAGTAATCATGTTTACACGCTAATATTAATGTATCGTGTAAGAATACTTTACATCGTTCAATCTTCAACATAATTTCATCTGGATAAGGTTTAACATGCAACCGTTCAATGATTACACGCTGAACAGTATATAGTGTTACAGATGACCCATTGAAATAATCGAAGGACACTTAGAAATTAAACAAAGGACTTTTAAACTTTCTAGGTACATTGACACAGGACTTTAATCTCCCAAGATTCATAAATAAAGTTCAACTTTCCACGGTTCATGACTCTTGGAATATGCAAAGTTGATTTATCTTTCCAACAAGTGAAAATATATTGTTTTTTAAGTGAGGGTAGGACCGTCCAAGAGATTCTTATATACACTGGGCTGTGGTGGTGGTTGTAGGCAAAGTGGTTTTTTTCAGAAATGAAAAAGTTCATGCTCTGAACTTTTTCCTTTTTTTTTTATTCTTTTCTTTTAATAGATCTATTTTCATGTACTTGGTAGGTCTCTTTGATAGTTTCAAATTTCCAGACTTAAAATTCTACTACTAAGCTTTCTCATTCTTCCGTTGTCAAACACAGACAAGGCAGGATATTCTAAGGAATTACTTGATAGATTTGGCAATACAAAATCTGGTGTTGGACATGTTGAATTTGTGCTTGTTAACACAAATTCCAACAAGTCCTGTTGCACACGATCTAAATAAGAAAAAAATTATCCACTTCCTTCGTCATGGTATTAGGGTTAGATGGATCGATTCTGTTCAGAATTGTCACAAACTCATTTTGAAAATGCAATCATCTGAGTTCATTCATCGGCAAACTTCAATCACTGTCCAAGCTTATGTTATCCCGAGTTTGTCATCTTCGCGTTACACTCGTAGTGTTAGTGTTGGAATGTGTGATGTTTTGTGTATTTATGTGTAAGAGGATTATGTCTGTGTATGAAAGCTGAGGAGTCCTAGTTGCTTCTCCCGCTCCTCTAATTCTTTTTCCTTAGCTTCCAGACGAGACCAAACCTTGTCAATCTCTAAAAATATCACAGCACATTTTTGCTTTTCCTTCCCTCAGTCCCCTCATGATATCAGTTTGTGAATATCAAACAGAGATAGGAAACCAAACACACAAATACAGAAATCATAGCTTCAATGTTTTGATATCTGCCTCATCACCTGTAAATTTTCTCTTCATTGCAGCAATGAATGGTTTCCTGTCAACTGGACACCAACATCACTACAATTGGTCATGGGATGAGGTATGTTTCAACATTATTATGTAGAATTTCCTGCCTTGTCTATGATGATTTTAAAAGGATAAAATATATTGTTCAAATGTAACTTGCACTCTTGTAAATGTGAGATTGGTTGCAGGAGAGAAATCTCTGGCCAACTAATGTCTGACGGTGTTAATAATTTCTTTTTTTATATGTGGGAACAGGAGAGAAATCTCTGGCCAACTAACGAAGAACTCATCGGCAGTAGTCGACTTGACCCTGATTGTTCTGTCCAATTAAAGGGAAGTTCTTGATACCTCTTCGGTGGAGAGGTTTAAGCGCCGGGGTGATGCTCTCTCGTGGCATTAGTGTTGTTTGCGACCAGTATCCTTAATAAATATGTACAAATTTTTTAAAGGTTACTGGATTAGAAGAGCTTCATGCCTGCACCCCACGAGAGATGAGGCGGAACAAGATTAGTAGGCGGACATTGACGTTGATCTATCCAAATGTCCCCAGTTTGTCCCCAGTCCGAACGGTGTGCCCGACTACCATCTCCACCTACCGAAACAGATACACATGCGGGGTCACACCGACTGGATTTCCAAGAGCAATTCCCATTTGATGTTGCTTGCTGTGATGGAAGTTCCTTCCATGTTAGAAATATGAATGATTTTGTAAAAAATATAACAAATTAATATTATGAAATGTAAATATACCAAAAAATGTATTAAACCTACTTTAATATAAAGAATGAAATGTGATTCATGTGAATCGCTGTGTAAGTCACTCAACAATTTCAAAGACTACATTTAATGTAGCGTGTAAGCATGGTTACTTTTCATCGTGTAATTTGCAATATTAATGCTTGAACATACAATTTGGTCAATGGTTACACGATTTAAAGTAACCATGATTACACGATACATTTAATATATCGTGTACTCATGATAACAAATTGGCGTGTATTCATTCAGACTGTGACCATGTTACTTATAATCAGAGTGTTCCTAGTTATCATGTAAATATAAAACTGTATAAACGACCATTTTAATGATTCAACGTGCAAATTGGTAAATGGTTACACGATTTAAAGTAACCATGATTACACGATACATTTAATATATCGTGTACTTATGGTAACAAATTGGCGTGTATTCCCATTTTAATGATTCAACATGCAAATTGTTCAATGGTTACACGATTTAAAGTAATGATGATTACACGATACATTTAATATATCGTGTACTCATGATAAAAAATTGGCGTGTATTCATTCAGACCGTGACCATGTTGCGTATAATCAGAGTGTTCCCAGTTATCATGTAAAAACTAAGCGTTATTACACGCTACATATGAAGAATAGTGTAATTATGATATGTTTGCATCGTGTAAACCATTCACACCGTTGCTTGTTGAAGGATTGTACATGCAACATAGTCAAAGATTATACAATGGCTCGTTCTACTGTTGGCAGGTATTGCCAGTCTGGATGTAGATTCTGCAGAGATTCGCCTGGGAAACTTTTTTCTTTGGATAAGTGTTTCACTGTTTGATCGAGGGGACAAGAGGGAGCAAGTCTGGATATGATGTAGATTCTACAGAGATTTGCAAGGATTTTTATTTGGATAAGTGAAAAGTTGTTTGACTTGTTTCATTGATGGGACATCATTACAAGTGATATATTTAAAATTATTTTTTAAAGGGAGAGGGTCGGACTTATTGATTGTTGCAGGAATGCAGGTAATTCGGTGGCCGTCTACAGCCACTCAATAAATGTTTTTATTTTTTTTCCTGTGTTGTTTTCACTCGAGGTTAAATCAACTTTGCATATACCAAGATTCATGAACCGTGGTCGGAAGTTGAACTTTATTTATGAATCTTGGGAGATTAAAGTACTGTGTCAATGTACATAGAAAGTTTAAAAGTCCTTTGTTTAATTTCTAAGTGTCCTTTGTTATTTCAATGTGTCAAAAAGATGTAAAGCAACATATATAGCAAACAACATATTATTTCAATGTGTTTGTATATTGTGCGTTTGAATGAAACAACATTACCACTTATTGGTCGATGATTACACGATGAAAAGTAACCATGGTTACACGATAATATATCACTTTTTATCGTGTAAGAATGCTTACTTTTAATCGTGTAATAGTTGATACTGTTGTTTTGGATCAACAGTGTCAAAGATAACACGATGCAAAGTAAGCATTATTACACGATTCATTTATTATATTGTTTAAGGTTTATTACTTTTGATCGTGTAATCGTTGACACTGTTGATCCAAAATCAACATTGTGAAATATTACACGATTAAAAGTAAGCATCCTTACACGATGGAAAGTAAGCATGGTTAATTTCATCGTGTAACCTTTGACACTGTTGATTTTGGATCAACGAACATGCAACACGATATGATTACACGTTGGGTCGTGCAACTATTGCCACATATTGCCAGTCTGGATCTAGATTGTACAGAGATACGCATGTGAAATTTTTTTCATTTTCGATACGTGTTTCACTGTTTGATTGATGGGACAACAGGGAGCAAGTCTGGATGAAGTGAAAATATATGCTCAAAATATATTATGTCTGACTTTGTGGTGCCTGTTGTAGCCTGTAGGCAAAGCAGTTGTTCTCTGTGAAATATATTTTTTATTTATTTATTATAATCTATTTTCTTGTACTTGTTAGTTCTCTTTGAAAATCAAATATCCAGACTTGTTGCTTGCTGTGCTGGAAGTTCCTTCCAAGTTAGAAATAAGATTTTGTTTGTTAAAAAAT
Source organism: Acer yangbiense (assembly GCA_008009225.1). Taxonomy (NCBI): domain Eukaryota; kingdom Viridiplantae; phylum Streptophyta; class Magnoliopsida; order Sapindales; family Sapindaceae; genus Acer; species Acer yangbiense. The sequence goes on from CM017771.1 coordinate 20,576,968, forward strand.
ATAAAAATAACATAATGTGAATCAAATATCGTGTAAGGATGATAAGTTTCCATCGTGTATTCTTTGTCATTGTATCTGAATCAAATTTTCAGCGTGTAATTATTGACATTGTTGCCTGTTGAATCAAGTTTTCATCGCGTAATGATTGAAAATGCAACAGTATGAATGATTACACGATGAGAGCTAAGCATGCTTAGACGATACATTTAATGTAAGCATGGTTACTTTTCATCGTGTAAAAGCATTATGAATGATTGAACAGTCCTGTGGTCAATGATTACACGATACATTGAATGTATCGTGTAACCATGTTTAGAAAATGGCGTGTATTCATTCAAAATTTGACCATTTTACGTGCGATCAGAGTGTTCCCAGTTATCATGTAAATATATACCTGTTAGCTATGCCTGATAAACGACAACATCATATACAAAATTTACGTGCGATCAGAGTGTTCCCAGTTATCATGTAAATATAAGCTGCTTGTCTGACCTTGTGGGCATTCACATTGTTGCTTGATGAATGATTGAACATGCAACAGTATGAATGGTTACACGATGGAAACTAATCATTATTACATGCTACATATGAAGGATCGTGTAATGATGCTTAGTTTTTTAGCGTGTAACCATTCACACTGTTGCTTTTTAAATGAATGAACATGCAACAGAGTCAAAGATATTATACAATGGCTCGTTCTACTATTGTCAGATATTGCCAGTCTAGATGTAGATTGTGCAGAGATTCGCATGGGAAACTAATTTTTTTGGATAAGTGTTTCACTGTTTGATTGAGGGGACATGAGGGACGAAGACTGGATATGATGTAGATTCTACAGAGATTCGCATGTGGAACTTTTTTATTTAGATAAGTGAAAGGCGGTTTCATTGATGGGACAAGACTAGAAGTGATATATTAAACAAAAATTTCTTTAAAATTATTTTCTTCGGTGCCGGTTGTTTTTTTTTTTCCTGTATTGTTTTTACTTGTTGGAAAGTTAAATCAACTTTCCATATACCAAGATTCATTAACCGTGGTGGGAAGTTGAACTTTATTTATGAATCTTGGGAGATTAAAGTACTGTGTCAATGTACCTAGAAAGTTTAAAAGTCCTTTGTTTAATTTCTAAGTGTCCTTTGATTATTTCAATGTGTCAAAAAGATGTAAAGCAATATATATAGGAGTGCAAGCAAACAACATATCCTATTATCCTTGTATCGTGCGTAATTTTCAAGGCATGAAGTTGAATGACAAAAAAGAATGATCCACGCCTTTAAAATACAAATATTTTCTTCTCTGTTTTGTTCTTAGTTATGTAACAAAATATCGATATCAATCCAACTCTTCAGTTTTGTGATATTGTTAACAGTTTCCCTTTTTTCGGTGGTTACCAGGAGAGAAATCTCTGGTTTATAACGAGGAACTCATCCGCACTAGTACACTTGACCCTGATTGTTCTGTCCAATTATACATTCGGTGGTGGCCGTGACGCCGTAGATGTCATCATGGGAGAGATCAGCCTTTCCCATGGAAGCACTGAGAAGATGATTATATGCCGAAATATAAACAAACACTCTGACTCAACCATGGAATCATATTTTTATCAATATATTGGTCAACCAGAGTGAGAGTTGAGGGCACAAACAGCCTTCAAACATAGTTCATCATCCTCTCCAAGTGCAAGAATGACGTCTAATTCATACTCCCAATTTTTATCAACTTGCTGCCGTTCATAATCTTGCCATGCTGAATTGCCATCATCTTGTTTATATTCTGTAAAACTAATAGGTTTACATACGGAAATGTATAGATTTTACGTACTTTGATGTAATGGAAGCACTGAGAAGATGATATTATGTCCCTACTTTTGGTATATACATGAAAAGTTTTTGGATTGAATCATTCCTTCCATGTAGAAATATTGATTACTTATGACCTACTTTGCTTTGCTTCCAAAAGTTTTGGATTACTTTGCTATTATGTCATCAGTATTGGGTCTGATAAAAACGGAACTAAGCCCAGGAAGTTGTAATTCTCACTGTTGATCAAAAATCAACAGTGTAAAAGATTTCACGATGCAAACAAAGCGTACTTACACGATATATTTAATATATCTCGTAAGCTTTATTGGTTTTCATCGTGTAATCATTCACACTATTGAATTGTGATCAACAGTGTGAATGATAACACGATGAAAAGTAATCAATATTACACGCTAATATTAATGTATCGTGTAATAATGCTTACTTTCATCGTGTAATCATGTTTTCAAAGTGAAATGAAATCATTCATGCTGTAACCATTTTACTTGTAATAATTGTTACTTTTCATCGTGTAGTTGCCCATATATGTTTTAAGTGTGCCTCTCATTGTGTGAATGGTGTTATTCACCAACCGTTCTGGGTAATACAAAGTTCAATCAATCAAATCCAGAATCCTTACACGCTGTATACTTTACACGAAGATTTGTACAAGGGTGTACATGTTCAAATGTAAAGTAGCGTGTAACCATTCTGGGTAATTTACAAGTTCTGTAATCGAACCCAGAATCCTTACACGCTGAATATCAATCTTCTTTACATGAATACTTGTACTAGGTTTTACACGCTCAATCTTAAACTCATTTTAGCGTGTGAATATTCTGGGTAGAAATCAATCATCAAAAACACAGCATTATTCACAACAAATAAATTAAATAAAAATGTGACATTCTTGTAAACCCATCTTCAAAAGGTGCCATTAGTTTTTTGTCCTCAGACATTGAACCTTTAACTGGTCAATGATTACACGCTGAAAAGTAATCATGATTACACGCTGAAAAGTAATCATGGTTACACGCTACAGTAAATGTATCGTGTAAGGAAGATTATTTTCCATCGTGTATTCGTTGTCATAGTTTCATCCCTGACCCTAGTTTTCAACGTGTAATAATAGACATAGTTGCATGTTGAATCAAATTAACAATGAGTTTATATATATATATATATATATATATATGTATATATACGCATCTAATTTGAATGAGTCTCTCATTACAGTCAAGATCATTTTCAATATTGATTTTCAGAGTTATTGGATAAATAGGATCAAGTAACAAAAATGGTGACCGGAACCATTGTTGATGACTACAAGTCGACTAAGCCTGGGAAGAAATATCCTAGGCCTAGAAGAGTGTTTCCCAGGCCTGACAGAATTTTTCACAGTACAAAATAGTGAAATACATCATAAACATTCCCATTTGAAGTGCACATAACATTTTAAGCCTAAATACATGATTCCCAAGATGTACAAGTCTATGGGGAATTACGGATTTGACCATTGGTGAAAAGGTCAATTGCAATGGCCTTACGAATGTTTTTGATATTCTTTTGTCCAAAAATTGATTTCCATGGAGTTGGTACTCCAGCCATAATCAACTCAGCATACTTCATCAAAAAGGCACCACAACTGCTTCTGTTTAATTATTGGATATGTCAAACACAAGTATATTAAGGAAAGTAAATAAAGTAAATAAAAGTTTATGAATATGTCAAACATACCCATCATCTTGTTGTGGAATGAGATTACTGTGCAAGCTTTCAGCTGTGAACGGGGTGGCATGAGGATCGATCTTCGTTCGTTCGTAGTAACCGGCATGCTTCAACACAGATGGCAATAGGTAAAGCAGGCCACGAATGTCCTTTAGCCGATTACTAAGTCCGCTCTTCCGTTCATTCAATGAGTCAAATAATTTAACTTTTCCTTCCTTGAGAAGGACATGGCATAACACCCAATGCCCGTGAATGTGGCACGGAATGAGCACCTGTATATACAATAGATAAAATTTATTTAAGGAAATAAATAATGACAACGCAACGTCATTTCCAACAACTTACTGAATCCAGTTGCCACCAAGGTTGAGGGTATAGAAGTTCATGGCCTGTAATATGTCTAAGGACGTCTGAACTGGGTTGGTAATCTAAAGGAACAAATTCGGGGTACTCTTCCCAGACATTGACTGCTTTAGGAGAAGCATCGCTGGACTTCTTGACCCTTTTTTTGCGATCTTTTTTCTGTTGAGGAGAAGTAATTTCTTTCGGGTTACTTCTTTCATGGTCATCCATCAGAGACTTTGTTTTCTCCCTCAACCTGTCCAGCGATTTCATTTCAGTTTCCCACTTTATGTTTATGCTTGTCTGTCATCAAAAAATACATTCATTGAGATAATTCCTAGACTTCAAAAATACATGCATTATAACACATTTTCATATAGCATATCATATAACTAGGGTGAAACGTACGAAAAAACATGTGTTGACAAATCCAATATTTTGCATGTAGCTAAGCTCACTGCTCGATCGCCTCCTCCATAGGATATCAAAGTAACTTTGGATGTGCTGCGTAAATGGAGTGATGTACGTTAAGGTGAATAAGTAACATAAAGCCTTAATAACCAAGAAGAAATAGGTTGTTAATTATGTTACCAAATCTGATATCCACTTGTCGACGTTGACCAGATCTTGAAAAAGTTGACGTGTCATGGGAATGATTTGACCGGTATAAAAGCTATTAAAATATGAATAAATTACATTAGGACAGATAATAAAAAATGAATACATTGAAAATCATGGCAATATAACAGAGTATAGGAATGGAAAAATAACTTACTTGGTCGTCGTTCTTCAGGAAAGACGTGAACTCAACTAAGTCTACATCTTGCTCATTTGACTTTGATTTCTTTGTCTTATTGGGCATCGGATCTGTGTAGAGGCTTTTGAGATACCTTAACCGCTTTCGAGCCCTCTGTTTGTCGAGGTCTCTGTATTCAACATGCGGGTCGGCCTCAGTAAGTGCTACCACACTACTGGGGAGGGTTTGGCCAATAAAACACACGGACGGGGATGTATGTTCTTCCAAGTCAAGGATAGATTTTTCCCCTGAGTTCTACATAAAATTAAATATGTAGTCGGTAAAGTACAAACCATTGATATACTCATGTGCATGATAAGAAAGTATTATATAATTTGTTCCCAGGCCTGGAAGAATTGTTCCCAGGCCTAACAAATTGTTTCCAGGCCGAACATAATTGTTCCCTAGCCTGCAAATTTGTTCCCAGGCCTGAAAAATTGTTTCCAGGCCTTGAAGCATTGTTTCCAGGCCTAACAAATTGTTCCCAGGCCGAACAGAATTGTTCCCAGCCATGAAAAATTGTTCCCATGCCTCGACCATATACATAACATAAACACTATATGTATAGATACTATACATGACAAAATCATACCTTGACCGTCCCATCACCCTCGATTGCAATAGATCCAACAACCTTAACACTCTGAACAACAACCTCATCTCCCTCACCACCCTTACCAAGCTTAACACCCTCACCACGAGAATCTTGCTCACCAGCCGTACGAACAAAAGCAACATCTTGCAGCTCACCCACTTCTTCAACATCCTCCTCAATAGCAGCCTTACCATCAACATCCTCCTGAACAGCAGCCTTATCACCATCAGCCTTACCACCAACATCCTCCTCAACAACAGTATCATCATCTTGCGCAGCACCCTTGAAAACATCAACAACAATAAATTAGTGGAATTTATTAAAGACTAAACTATTATATATAAATAATAATATAATTTTCAACAACTTTATATCTAACCTTCATCTCCTTCCTAATCTTTTCAAATTCATTTCTACAGAAGGAAATGATACGTTTCTCACTGTCAAGCATGGCGGCATATAGTTCTGGGATTGTGGAAGACACCTAAATTTTACAATAATTAATACAATGCATACAAGAATAACATACTAAAAGTCTAAAACCAAATAGTATAGATGCAATCATACCTTCGAATTTCCATCGGAGAACAGACACTTCTTAGAAGGGGGGGAATATTCGTTAAAAAATGTGCTTATATTTCTTCCCACAGAGACTCCTATCTCCTTCAGAACAGAAGCGCATATCCCATCACTGTCATTGCCTGTCTGATAATCATCAACTCCATCATCATAACCAAGATCTTCTTTCTGTTCACTTGGATGTATTGGCTGTATTGACAGAGCCAATTTCTCCATCTTCTTCTCAGGTAGTGGCTCACAAACGTATTTCAGGTTCAATGACTTGAAGTACTTTGTACCCTTTTCATAAGTTTCAACTTCCCAAGGAAATAAAGCCATCTGCATATTAGGAACAAACAATTGTTAGCGAATTTCTACATATAATTAACTAAAAACAAAGGTATGTCATTAAGTACACACCGATGAATTGAATTTTGATTCAATATCTGAAATTGTTGCACTAAATTGCCATCTAGTGAACCGTGGATACCCCAAACCAATTCGCTTTCCAACGTGATCATCGAAACGAATTATCATCTCCATGGCCCATACCTATACAATTTAAAATAACTACTATGAATCAATGTTTTCCAATCCAACAAAGTATGAAACGAGAACCACTAAAAAAAGTTTGATAACATGCAAAATTATTCTAAAACTTACCTGGAGTACTAGAGGGAACCCGGACAAATTGTACGTATAATATTTTGATTTCTTTTCCTTCTCTTCCTTACCTCGCGGCTTCACTTTCTCTTTCCCTTTCCCTTTCACTTCTTCTTCTTCTACTAACTTCTTCTTCCTCTTCTTGTTCTTGTTCTTCTTATCTTCTTCTTCTTCTTCTAAGTCTTCTTCTTCTAAGTCTTCTGTATTCTTATTCTCCTGCAGCTTCCCATTCTTACCTCCCTTCTTTGCTTCACCTCTCAATTGGGATAGCCGTTTGTGAAGTACAGCCTTCAAAAAATATAGTGTAAACCTGAATATGTAAGAACCCCATGGAAATTTTTTGAATTCTTCTTCATTTTCAACTAATGAAAACAGCCACCCCGATATGGCTATGGTCCGTCCGTCATCCGTGCCAAAGAATTGGCTCACCATATATATATTCAACATCTTATATGCATCTTCACTCTGTTCGGACGTCATTTTCGTCAAAGTGGCATACAATAGCTCTGCAGTCGGCCTTCTTCCTTTGAAAATTCTTCTAAGCATCGAATCCTCTTTCACTTTATTGTTATTAGCAAAACCTTCGGGCAGCTGTCCCATATTCAAACCGCTGCATACACAAAATTCTTCTTGGCCGAAACGGGCTTTCGACTTCCCCAACCCAAACCACATCTCATCTTCTCTTTGTCCTTTGGGGTGAATGATCTCTCGTTTCAAAATATTATGGATAAGCTGCCCGTAAATTTTCAACGGCTCTTTCAAATCCAAATATTTGCCGAATGGGCCCTGCTTGAATTTTTCCACCAACCCAAATTTCTGTAGGACGGACTTCAATCGTGTAATCATGTACATTTTACTTCCACTGTTTACTCTGACGGGAACCCAATTCTCATGGTCTGGGAACCGCCACAACTCTGGAATCGAATTTTTCCGCATCTAAACAATGAAAACAAAAAGAAAACATCAGTCCCAGGCTTATGAAAATATGTTCTAGGCTCAAAATAATACATGCATCATCCATCCATCGGCCCTAGGCTTATGACAATCATTCATAGGCTCAACATATGCATTTACCATTACATGCAACGGTCATTTACTCTACAAACGTATTTCTTTCTTCCCTCCCTTCTCCCACTATAAATTTCCAGTGTAGTGTTCACAGCACAATTTACCATAAAAACACACAACCTCCAAATACTAAACATACAACAGGTGAAAAACACAAATTACCATCCCAAGACACAAACAAGAACAAACTGCAATAAAAACACAAATTTGAACAAATTAGTACCTTCGAAATTGGTTTGCGTTTCGTCTAGGGTTTGGATGCTTCGTTCAATGCCGACGGCGATGAGGCAACTGCTACGAGGATAACGAAGACCAGGAGAACGACGACAAGGACAACGACGACCTCGTGCTTCTCCTTCCTCTCTCTATTTCTGGTTTGTTGTTGTTTGGGTTTGCGATTTCACACAGAGCAGAATTTCATCGTTTGGGCTTGTGCGTCACTGTATGTCTGCATCACGGCAACGGCAACGTGGTTTCGGTTTGGGTTTGCGCGTAATCACACAGACGAGAGTTTGAATTTATTTTCAATTGTGCTGTAAACCGTTAGTTTTGTGGGGAATTCAAAGGCCAATTTAGTCATTTTGTGGGGAATGCCATGGGTTGGGCCCTTTTAGTAAATGTGATCCATTTTTATTTGTTACAACATTTAAGGAAGGTATTTACGGGTTCATAACTAAAAGGGTTGTTTGCTATATATAGTGTAATGGGTAGCGATGTACTTTTTCGACTGTTCGTTGATCTCGAAACTTTACGTAAAGATTTCCATTTATACCCCTTCATCATTGTACGGTGCCGATCGTTGAGATTATTGCGAGACCCCCATAATTTAGTCTATGGAGTAAAACTGTAAGGCCTAAGAGCAATACCTAAGCCCAAAATAATTGTTCTTTACACGTTGAAATGTCAACATCTTTACACGTTGGAAATCTTTACACGCTGAAATATAAACATCTTTACACGATGGATGCATGTTGTCATAGGCCTAGGATTCGATACTTTAAGCCCAAGAATCAGAATTTTAAGCATAGGAATAACTCTTAGACCCATGGTAGATTTAATTTCGAATTAATTAGATTTTTTATAGATTTTTTTATTTTTTATTTTTTTCCGATCGCACGGGATGTTTTTACCCCTTCATCATTGGACGGTGCCTATCGTTGAGATTATTGCGGGACCCCTATAATTTAGTCTATGGAGTAAAACTGTAAGGCCTAAGAGCAATACCTAAGCCCAAAATAATTGTTCTTTACACGTTGAAATGTCAACATCTTTACAAGTTGGAAATCTTTACACGCTGAAATATAAACATCTTTACACGATGGATGCATGTTGTCATAGGCCTAGGATTCGGTACTTTAAGCCCAAGAATCGGAATTTTAAGCATAGGAATAACTCCTAGACCCATGGTAGATTTAATTTCGAATTAATTAGATTTTTTATAGATTTTTTTATTTTTTATTTTTTTCCGATCGCACGGGATGTTTTTACCCCTTCATCATTGGATGGTGCCTATCGTTGAGATTATTGCGGGACCCCCATAATTTAGTCTATGGAGTAAAACTGTAAGGCCTAAGAGCAATACCTAAGCCCAAAATAATTGTTCTTTACACGTTGAAATGTCAACATCTTTACAAGTTGGAAATCTTTACACGTTGGAAATCTTTACACGCTGAAATATAAACATCTTTACACGATGGATGCATGTTGTCATAGGCCTAGGATTCGGTACTTTAAGCCCAAGAATCGGAATTTTAAGCATAGGAATAACTCCTAGACCCATGGTAGATTTAATTTCGAATTAATTAGATTTTTTATAGATTTTTTTATTTTTTATTTTTTTCCGATCGCACGGGATGTTTTTACCCCTTCATCATTGGACGGTGCCTATCGTTGAGATTATTGCGGGATCCCCATAATTTAGTCTATGGAGTAAAACTGTAAGGCCTAAGAGCAATACCTAAGCCCAAAATAATTGTTCTTTACACGTTGAAATGTCAACATCTTTACAAGTTGGAAATCTTTACACGTTGGAAATCTTTACAAGATGGATGCATGTTGTCATAGGCCTAGGATTCGGTACTTTAAGCCCAAGAATCGGAATTTTAAGCATAGGAATAACTCCTAGACCCATGGTAGATTTAATTTCGAATTAATTAGATCTTTTATAGATTTTTTTATTTTTTATTTTTTTCCGATCGCACGGGATGTTTTTAAAATGTGTTGGGCACCCATCGGACTCAAGTTAGGAACTGTAAAGCTAATACAGGTGCGGATGATTTGCGCATCGGAGAACTTGTCAGTGAGGTGAATCATGAAGCAGCCGAGAGCCTCGTCGCAGTGGAAGCTGCCGTTGTAAGTGCTGACGCGCTTGAGAGGCGCGTTAATGGGAGAGGAAGTGGAGAACCAAGGAGAGGAAACGTGTGTAGTTGACGGGGAAGACATGGCAGCTGCTGCTCGGAGAGGAAAACGAGAGCAAGTGAAGAGGTTTTTGTGAGAGTTGAAGTTGAATTGGAAAATTAGGGTTCCAGACAAAAGTTAGTTTTGTGGGAAATAGATTGGGGAGGGTAAATGAGTAAACTCTCACAATTTTTATTGAATAAAATATTTAACAAGGGTATTTAGGGAAATTTCAGGTGAGAGGTCTTGAAGGGCATTGTGGTAAATGGGGTTGTCCAAGCGGCTATATATGCAATTTTTTTTCCAATGGGCTGTTTCCTACAATTTTTTTTCCAATGGGCTGTTTCCTAGAAAGTGAACGTTGGGAAAGGCTATTTTCGCTAATTTCCACTTTATTTTTTTTGAAACATAGGAAATGGCTATTTCCTTCCTTCCAACGAATAATTCCTTCCTTCCAAGTTCCACCGAATAAAAAGGAAGTGGGGGTAGTGAAGCGGAGAATTAGAACAGGAGTCCAGTCACAGACAAACACAACTGGATCCGTTTTCAATTTACGGTGTAGTCTGTAGAAATTAGAAATTCAAGAGTTAGGGTTTTGATTAGAGTGAGAAATGGAAGGCAGTGAAAGTGAGGCTATATTCAATTCCCTAACTCTTAATCCACAGCTTTTCATCAACGAAACCCTCAACACCGTACAGGATTTGGTCGATGACGCCTTCAATTTCTATCTCCAGTAATCTCTCTCTCTCTCCCCCTCTCTCTATATATATATTTACACACACACACACACACACACACAATTTAGTGATTTTATTTGTAAAGAATAGAAATTCTGTAATCTAGTTCTACTGTTGGTTTTTGCAGGCAAGCATCGAGCCATTTGAAAAGCGACGGCACGGATAGGTCGCAAGATCTAAGCAAGGTCTGATTTTTGTTTTTTGTTTTTTCTTTTGCTGCTCAGTTTGTTTGAAAACATATAATTTGGCACTTTATGAACACTTGAGTTTCTTCAAAATATATGCCTTTGATGTAAAATGAATGTGTGAGTTCAGTCATATATGCATACCCCAATAGGGAACACAAAGTTATATAGAGAAGACAGTTAAATCCTAATTGAACAGGAAGTTGTAAAGGTGTTTATTTACTTATTTCAAATTTTCTTTTATATTTTTTGGGTTGTTGAGTACTTTTTATTCAGTTTCTATCTGAAGAGTAATGCTTGGTTCAGTAACTAAGTAAGACTGCTCTCATGTTATAGGTTCCAGCTTTAAGTTGGGGTATTGTAGGGTTTGTGTTCTGTTTGGAAAAAAAGACGACAACCGAAAAAGGGGAAAAAAGCAAATTAGAAAAAATGAATTGGTTATATAGCATAGATGGCATCATTCATACCTGATTTCTGAATGAAATTTGAAGAGATAGAAGGGTTAATTTAACAATTGCTTTTATATATAACTTATGAATATGATTTTAAAAAAGCTACAATTATTTTGAGGGTTGTGTTGTATGCTAACAGTTTGGTCTTTCTTTGTTTTTCATGGTATTGTGTAGGGCGTTACTTACATTAGCAATATGATACAAACAGTTCTGGATAAGCGGCTGGGTATGTGGGAGAAGTATTGCCTTCACCACTGTTTTGCTGTTCCTGAGGGCTTTTCCTTACCCCAAAGTGTAGGTTCTTTGTCATTAGTCATCAGCACATTGCATGATAAAGTATTCTACAAGTTTTCCCCAAACCTATTTTCAAAGGGTTTTTTTCAATTAATAGATTACAAGTGGTGAGGTTTTCTTTGTTTTCTATACATCTGATAACTTGCATAGAGCCGGTAGTTATAACTATTTTTTAAATTTTTTTATTTTTAATATTTGTAGTTATAACTATTTGTTGGATCTGAATATAGAATTTTTATTTTCTTGCTTGATCAGTTGAAACATATTGTCACTTTTGTAAGAATTCTGATGGTTTAATTTTCTAAAGCCTATTCTTTGTTTGAAATATATCTTTAACCTTATTGTCAGTATCCTTCTGAAGTAATTGTTGGGCTAAGTAAGCAATGATCTGACTGATAAACCTTTAATGGTTGATGAATAAGGCAATGGTTGTTAACGTATTTTAATATGTAGAGAATGTATCAAGCTTAAAAAATTCATTATCTTTTGAGTTGACAGTCTTTCGTGTGTAATGCTAACTTTTATTAGGCTAGCTAAGATTCTATACTTCCATAAGTGTGCACTGGGCAGCAACATAGCTGCTACTTACATATTTACATTCGAGAAGCATTTGATGTGATCCAGCAAGAGCTCAGAAATTTTTTTATGTTTTTTAATCAATCCTTTTTCAGCTCTATAAAAATCTGTTCCTCTGCTATCTTGGCAACTATGGAGGAGGCATGGGCGAATTAACATGCTCGACTGTTGGAATTATGTTTTCTAAATAGCTGGTGGTTGGTATTTATAGAGAACCAATTATACTATGACAAATTGCAAGTTCTGAAAGTTTTAAGTATACTTAGCATGAAGGACAGACCATGAAAGTTCTTAAGATGAACTACAAAGCATTGCAATGCTTAGAATCAAATTGCTATTTAGATTAGAGATAAGTTAAGAATTGAGTGAGTTGATGATTGAGGGACTATGATATCATCCTTTTGTAAGAGTAAGTATCAACAATGATAGGTGAATAGCAGAGTATAATAATAAACAGCGGAGCGTTTAACTTTACATGTTACGGAGCAAGACTTATCATATGCTGTTAATCTCTTGTTTTTCTTTTTGTTTAGACATAGGGGAAACAATAGTTGCATTGACATATAAACATACTTTATAATTAAGAAAATGATCATTTTTAATATAAATTGTCTATTTTACTAATAACAATTTTTTATTTATTTTTAGAATGAATTACCTGGTGAAAGTTCAATGTCCAAAGATGCATTATATGATCCAGATCTGGATGCACAGTTGGATTCTTTGCGGGATAAGCTTAGTGCGGTAAAATTAATTTTGCAAATTGCCTGAATGTCCATTTGTTAGTGATTGGGTGTTATCTATAAATTGTTTTTTCCTTGCAATGGAAATATACTGTTCAGGTTGGGAAGGAGTCTGGTCAGTTGAGTCGAGAGCTTCATGCGTTAGAAAAACAGTCTTTTTCGAGTGATCGCTTTGCTGGACTTGCTAGTGAGGCATTGCAATTATATGAGCAACATTCTGTGCATGACATGTTCCAAGGTAAATTATATTTTTCTGTGATTTACATTGTTCTAGTAGTCGCTAGGTGCTAGTTGGGCGGAGGCCCGGCGCCTAGTGACTAGGCCAACTAGTCAGCGACTAGGCGGAGCAGGGCCTTAACTTTTTATTTTATTTTAAATTTTCTAAATCAAAATCCAGAAAAAACAATATAGAAGTTGAAGGTGCAGGTGGCGATGACGACTGGCAAAGGGGTGGCGACGGTGGTGATGTGGGGGTGTTGACAGCGACGGCAACGGTGGCTGCAGCCGGTTAGATGAGTGGCGGTTGCAAATGGTTGCTTTGTGCTTTGATTAGGACTTATAGATGAAATGAAAGAAAAGAGGGCAGTTGGGCTTTGTTTAGGATTGTTTTTGAACAGAAGCCAGAAGCCTAAAAATGCCCCTCATTTCTTTCTTTTCTCTATGAAACCCCAATCAAAGCACAAAAGCAACCCTCTCCATCATTCATCCAACCAGCTGCAACTGCCGTCGCCACCGCTCCATCTTCAGCCCCTCGCCGGTCGTAGTTGCATGGTGGCAACTTCCGCCTGCATTTTTGATGCCATCTAGCCGCCACCTGGCCCCGACTAGTCGCCCTCCGCCTAAAACAGCCAATTTCCATGTTTTTGCCACGGCCGGAGGCCGCCTAGCTGCTAGTCAGCGCCTAGTTGGCTGACTAGGCCGACTTTTCGAACACCGGTGATTTATGAAATTCACTTGTAATGATTGCATCCACCGGACAAATATCTTTTAGCTTTAAGAAAGAGATTTACGAATATTGCACATCATTTTTCTCTGCATGAGTTGCTGGATAAGATATAATTTGATTTCACTTAAGTCTGCCGAGTCTTTATTCATCGTCTCATTCATTAATTGCAAAACCTTGCTGGTGGGTTATATTAATTATTTCTTTCTGTTTTTAAAACATCCTACATATATGTAAGCTGCTCCACAAGATACTAATGTGCTGTTTAAAATTGACTATCCTCTTTTTATCAGAGAGATGCTGATAAGTAGTGATAACTGCTGCTACTATAAATCGCTGATTCACATCACAAAATTTTGAACCATTAGACAACTTATATGGGCTTCCATAACTTTTCATCCTTTTCTTTGTGAGGGGGGTGTATCCAATCAAGGGGTGTATTCAATCAAGATTTGATTGGAATCTATAGGATTTTAAAAATCAGGGTCTATTCAATTCAGATTTGTAAAGAATCCAATCAAGTATGGGGGTATTCAATCTAGATTTGGAGGGATTCCAATGAAATGCGATTCAATCCAATAAAATCCAGGTGTATTCAATCCAGACTTTTAAAAAGTCCAAACAAATTTGGGTGTATTCAAAAAGTCATGGATTTGGATGGATTTGTTTAAGTGATGGATTTAAGATGGATTTGGATGGATTGTAAAAGGAAAAGTATAAATAGAATGACCATTCACAAATCTTGCCATTTATCCATGGATTTCATTGGATTTCATATTATCATCAAATAACAAACAATGAAAGATATGAAAATAAAAAAGCCCTTTCTTGTTTCATCACGGGTTCTTCATCCCCAATCAGCCTATCCACAATTGTTGTGTCATCACGTCAAATGTCCAGGTCTGTGAATATTATGCTTCCCTTACACTTCAAAAACTACTCTTGTCTGCGCATGTGATTTGTGTGAATTGGGTATCTCAACTCAAAGTTGATACTTGCTGAGGTTTGGAAAAATGTTTCAGTAGAATATTGTAATGTGATTGTGATAGTACTTTTACTTAATGACAATTTCATGCAGATATGGTAAAAACTGCAACAGCACTCCGTATGAGAGTGGATAACATGAAGGCAAGAAGGATGGAAGATATAGAACGCATGCGAACAGACAGGATTAACAATCCAGAAAGAGATTTTTGCACAATGAAGCATGGCAAAGGTAACTGAAAGCCAAGTTTTTTGTTGTTTCAGTTCTCTAGCATTGAAATGTTTTTAATGGAGTTAAAATTCCATGTTTGTGTTGTGAGATGCTCAGTTTTGTTTTGTAGGCCTCTACAATGCAAACTTGGAAGATCTTCAAGAATTTTTATCCGAATTAAAGACCACGTGAAGTGTAATGGAGGCTGGAATAATGTGGCTGAATCGGTAATGGAGGCTGTACTTGGTTCTAGTAGCACATAGCAATCATTGTAGTATAATAGTAATTCCCACATAACTGTATGGCTGAATCAGTTACCCCAATTTGGTTCTGACGAGGTCTTTGTATGGGCAGCATCAGCGGTAGCTGAGGTGAAGTTATTATTTAAACATTTTGAAGCTGTCTTTGACTTGGTTATTATTGATTTAAGAGTTATTTGTTGGTTTTTCAACAGCTTAAACTTTGTTTAAAGTTGATTTCTACTTGTTTCACACTAGTACTCCGTGCTGCTATGTCTTCACAATTTGATAATTTTCATCTGTGGTTGGCTTTTAGGACAAAATGAGAGGAAGTAGCACTTCCAGATCGCAGAGTAAGTGTTATACAAGATTTTCTGTTGTGATTTTTCTTTGGTTTTTACATTCAAGTTGTCCTTCTCCCTCAACTGTGAAGATACATGTAACAATAACATACTCTTTATGTCGTTTGGTACATAGATCGGAACAGAGATTGGAGATGTGTCATGTATTAGGTTTAGGACCACTCAGCCACAACTTGAAAGTCCTGTTGCCATCAAATTTAGATCAAGAAGGAGCAAGCTGTCTTTATGATTCTCATATCCAGGGATGTAACCAAGATTAAACACTAGGGTGGGTTAGATTAATTTTTTTTTTTTTTTTTCGATTATTAACATTCTGAGAAAATTGTATTAATTAAAAAAGAAAGATACACCTAATTAAGAAAACATAGCGGGGATTAATCTATAAATATATATTCTAAATAAATACATTAAAAAATTAATAAAAAATAAAGTCAAATCAAATTATAAAATAAACATGAAATGTAAATACATTCAAATACTAGGTGTTTGTTTGGTTGAGTTTTCTATTACCTTAAAAGGTCTACAAAAATCTGTCTGAGATTTTTAGGGTTGTTTGGTTGGAATTTTGAAATTGTTTATTTTAAATTGCGTAGATGCTAGTAAAGTTTAAACCTCTATCAGGTAAAAGTTCATGGAGAGGTACTTCTCCAAATAGATTTTTTTTTAAGTCTACCAACAAAACAAATATAATTTTTTTCTTTTCAAAAACTCTATAATAGATCTACTAAAAGCCCAATCAAAATACTATTTACTAACAAATCTAAAAACAAAAGAATAATTTAAAAAAAAATAAAAAATTAACAAACAAATATCTAAATTTCATCAAAAACAAAAAGAAATTCATTAAACAATAGTGTTATTTTGTAAATTAAAATTAGAATAACTAATAATTAGATTAATCCTAAAATTTTATTACGAAATAAAATATTTAAATTTTATAATATTCATAAAAACATACTTAATTGGAAGATGAATTATTGATGTTGATAAAAAGGTTGGACCAAAATTTAGAGAAAGATGAGAGAGATAATAATTATTAAAGAAAAATAATAAAAAAGTTGATATTAATTACCTGTTGGCTGTTGCCTTATGCCTCCTGACTAGTGAGATGTGAATACTAAAGTATGATAAAAGTCTTCTGGCTTAACTAGGTATATATAACTATATAACTGTTGTCTACATTCCTACTTCCTAGTCCTATATGGTTTTCATTGATATTTATCATTATTATTATTATTTTTTTTCTTTTTTAACTTTTCATATTATTTTGTTTAAAGGCTAGGGTGGGCTAGCTCAAGGTCCGTCCTTGCTCATATCGTATTTTATTTACTTTTCTTAGTGGAGTCATCAGACGGAATATTTTTCGTAGAATTTCTTTTCAAGTCTTTTGATAAAGTTAAGTTATATTAAAATTTAAGTTATTAAGTTGATGCTAGTCCCATAAAATATATAATAAGTACAAAAAAGTGTTATTTTGTTCTATTTTTTTTTAAAAGAATTATTTTGCCCTATTAAGTCTTCACAATGCAAAATCAAGAAAATGGTCCATTCTTTCTAGCATGGGGTCAACAATAAATTTACAGGCACAAATGCCGTAATGGCTCGTCAATTTTGAGAGTCAAAAATGCATTCGAGTTTTTATATATATATATATATTTAATATATATATATTTGAAATATTAAATAAAAATTCGAGGTTTTATTTCAGAGAGAGGGAAGACTCAAACCCACAACATCAAGAAGCAAAGGCAATTGGAGTACAATTTTGAAACCTTATTAAAAGTTCAACAAGTAAATGTAAATAACCAAAATTTTAGGGTAGAATTTAAATAAAATTTTACCTTAACTAAATTTTTTTTCTGATCGTCTAAAGAGGATATCGACTCATTGGTCAGCCCCTTACACTTCCTCCTCAAACCCTACTCAACTACTCCTTAAACGTAAGAGACGTGTGATTTAATATATATTTTCTCGACAATATGAGATTGATTTATTGGTTAGCACCTTACACTTCCTCCTCAAACCCCACTTGGAATTAATTATAATAAATATATATATGTCAACGTAAATGTGACTTTGCACCAACGATATCCACATGTATATTGTTGTTGAATACTTTTTGATTTTGGTAGCAAAAATGTCTTTGCTATCTTGAATTCAACTCAGAATTTATGGTTTTATCCATGCATGCCCTCATCCTCATTGTACACTATCATATATGATGATGCTTATAAATACCAATATAGATTGCGGTGCCTCTTCATTTGATTTGGTATTAGCAGAAAAATGATGTCCATTATTGTCATCCTTTTGTTTTCTTATCCTTGCATGGTTCTCTCCGCTCCATCCTTCACCAGGTTGCCATTACCAACAAGAACCTTGGGTCCTGAATCCCTTATCTTCGATTCTTCAGGCGGAGGACCCTACACCGGCATCACTGATGGCAGAATTCTCAAGTACCATGGACCCCTTCATGGTTTTTCTGATTTTGCCATCACAGTAGCAAACAGGTAAATTTTTTGAAGACACAATTTCAAAAAAGGTATTGCAATATCTAATTTATTTGATGAAGAAACGTACGAGATTCTGTACTAAAACGGGCCATGGCCCCCTTCCCTCAAAAAAGTTTTAAAATTTATATTAGAAAAGTTTTAAAAATTATGAAATTATCTAAAAGTTTTTCATTTTGGTTCATTTTTTATTTTTTATTTTTTATTTTTGTATTTCTGACACTGTTACTACTCCTATATATATATATATATATATATATATATATATATATATGTGTGTGTGTGTGTGTATGTGTTGTCTTAACTATATATGTTACAGGTCCAAAGCAGAGTGTGATGGCAGAAACAACCCAGCATTATATGGAGAAAAATGTGGAAGGCCAGTAGGTTTGGGAATCAACAATTCAACAGGCGACATATACATAGCTGATGCTTATAAAGGGCTTTTGGTTGTTGGACCAAATGGTGGCCTCGCAACACAACTTGCCATAGCTGCAGATGGTGTGCCCTTCCGCTTCCTTGATGGTTTGGATGTTGATCCACTCACTGGTCACGTTTATTTTACAGATGCCAGTGCTGTTTTCCAAATAAGGTATATCAATTTCTGCAAATGATATCCTGAATTCCTGATGATAATTGTAAGTTGAGGAAGTTGCAGAAAATGGCTAAAATCCAGGGGCCTTTTTGACATATAGTCACTTTCATTAAAAATTGCATTTATAACAAAATCCGGTTTTAAAAAATCAGATATAACCAAAATAGGTCTTAAATGCCCTTGAACTCTTAAACTTGCACAATTTCTCTAATGTTCCTAAAAAAAGCGCGTGGTTCATTTGTGACTCATATGTATGTTCCCTGATCCATTCATGAATCACATGCATGTTTTGTGATCTAATCGTGCATGTTTCGTGATCCATTCGCAACTCATATGTATATTCTGTGATATACATTCATGAATCACATGCATATTCTTCGTGATTCACATGCATATTAAGTGACCCATTTATGTATTCCGTGATGAAAAAAAAAAGCGCATGATTGTGTTTTAATGAAGGGCATTTTAGTAAGATTGTTTTTTTATTGGTCATAAACCAGTCAAAAAACGATATTTTTAAAATTTTTGTGCATCTTATATTTGTAAACTATATTGTAATTTGTCAAAGAAATATGGAAAAAAAATAGTGATCACTTAATTTATCTTACATAATGCAGTCAAATTCCACTAGCAGTTATTGCTAATGATTCAACAGGAAGATTGTTGAAGTATGACCCCATGACGAAACAAGTTACAGTGTTATTGAGAAATCTTTCAGGGGCAGCTGGGACTGCAGTTAGTGCCGATGGCACGTTCGTTCTCGTGACTGAGTTTATCGGCAAGAGAATTCAGAGATATTGGCTCAAGGGTGCCAAAGCTAAAACAGCTGAAACCTTTGCGACCATCAATGGTAGGCCAGACAATGTCAAGAGGACCGCATTGGGACAGTTTTGGGTGGCAGCCAACTTAGATGGACTTATACCAATTGTTACGTCGCCGACGGCTTTACGACTGGATGCAAATGGCCTGGTTCTGGAAAAAGTTTCTCTTGTAACCCAATACGGCATTACGTTGATCAGTGAAGTTCAAGAGTTTGGTGGAGATCGTTATGTAGGATCAATGTTTACCAATTTCGTTGGTGTTTACAAGCACTAATAATAAATTATAGCAACAATAATATAAAAATAAATTAAATATCCTTTAATTTGTGGTGATTAATGCTTATTGTCTGACCTCAATCCATATATATAACCGCGAAGGCAAAGAGAAAATCTTCCAGCTAGTTAGTGCCAAGAGAAAAAACTTCAATGCCTCTGACTCACAAATGCAACTTCCACTCATATTACATCAACGTAGTATGGGTAACGTACCAATCAAATTTAATCCCGTTACACATGGCATGATATTTTTAATTAAAAGGCCAACCGTGAGCTTTGCACATAGAAACCCTAAATTATTTCTCAATTTTCTCAATTCTATAATTATAATTATGGATACTGTTAATAACACTTGGGAAATTACTATAAAAGGAAAAAGTTATGGTGGAAATCGCAGGAAATGAACAAAAAAATTATGAGTTTACTATTTTTAGCCACTTCCAAATAGTGGTGGCAAAACAGGCCAGCTCGGCCCGTTTTACGAAACAGGCCAGGCCGGGCTCGGCCTGTTTCCCTAATAGGTCGGGCCGGGCCCGCCTGTTGGTGGGAAGGGGGCCCAGCCTGGGACAGGCCGGGCCTATGGCGGGCCGACCCGTTTAGGCCTAAACGGGCCCTTAACGGGCTTCCTTTTTTTTTTTTTTTTTTTTTTTTAATTTTTAAATATTTTATTTATACAATATTATTTTTTATACATTGTAATAATTTTGTGTAATTATTAGTGTAATAATTTTAATATGAAATATAACATTTTTCATTTCATACACATACAACACTTAATTAGTTTTCGATGATTAATATTTTTGTAATTTCATATTAAATTTGTGGTG
Organism: Acer yangbiense; assembly: GCA_008009225.1. Classification (NCBI taxonomy): domain Eukaryota; kingdom Viridiplantae; phylum Streptophyta; class Magnoliopsida; order Sapindales; family Sapindaceae; genus Acer; species Acer yangbiense. Next base: position 20,597,672 of record CM017771.1, read on the forward strand.
AAAAGTATAAATTACAAATCATGATTGCCTCATTAAAAACCTTACCAAGAAAAACCCAATGTGATAAAAACTTGGTAAGAGAAAAAGAGTGCAATCGGAAAAAAAATATAAAATAAGTATTTACAATTAAGTATATGTAGAGACTAGAGAGTGGGAGGTATGTAAATATATAATATATAATGTATAGTGTATGGTATATTAGTAAAATAGTATATAGTATATAAATAATATATTAAATAAATAAACTAAATTACAAAATAGTTGAAAGAGTGAGTGAGAGATGTTGGAGATTGTAGAGAATAGAGAGAATATGAGAGTAGGGATTATTAGAGAAGTAGAGAAAATGAAGAGAATGGGGTGAGGGTGATGGGGTATTTATAGGAAAATGTTAGGTTAGGGTATAATTGGAAAAAATTGCAAAAGATTTAAAAAAATGTAATTTTTAAAAGTTTTGGATTTTTTTTTCCTCCCCCAACGGTCACTTGATTAAAAAAATGTAATTCAAATTTTGAAAAAAAAAAAAAAATTAAAAAATGTTGAATTTTTTTTCTGGCAGGCCCCAACGGGCCGCCCATGGGCCAGCCTGTTTGGGCCCACTAGAAAAAAATTTTGCAATTTCTTTTAGGGCCCGCGGGCCTAGCGGCCCTACCGAGCTCGGCCCGCGATCGCGCCTCCTGGGCCCAGCCTGGACTGCCAGCTTAACAGGCTTAGGCCTGGCCTGTTAAGTTTGCGGGCCAGGCCGGCCCTAGCCCGCGAACGAAACGGGCTGGGCCGGGCGGCCCACCAAAGCCCGGCCCATTTTGCCAGCACTACTTTCAAATATTTTATTATTGTTATCACATTTAGCCTTGAATAGACAACATAGTCATCACTTATGTCTCGACAACTCCCACTTATTCTCTCTCCAAACAACATTTCAAATCACCAGGCTTCTTCGTCTTCTTTCCTCAACATTTCAAATCTCATTCTTTCTTCGTCTCTCTCTATCTTCAAACAAAACCCAGTTTTTCCTCTCTCTCTCTCTCTCTCTCTCTCTCTCTCTCTCTCTCTCTCTCACCATCTTCAATCGAAACCCACACTACAAGAAAAATGGGCAATAGCAACAAATTCTTTAACAACGATTTTATTTTTGTCGCTAAAGATCACTTTTAGTAAGGAAAATCAAATTTCGTTACTAAAGAACTTCAACGACAATATCTTTAACAACAATCAAATATAAGTCGCTAGAGAGCACTTTTAGTGACAAAATGTAAATTTCGTTATAATAGATATAAGTTCTTGTGACAATATACATTTCGTTACTATATATCATTTTAGCGACAAAAAATATCGTTGCTATAACATATTTATAGTGACGTTAAATTATTTGTTGCCACAACATGTGTTCTAGTCACAAAAACAAGATTTGTCGTTAAAAATGTATTCTAGAGACAAATATACTTCGTTACTTAAGGTTTTAATAATAATTTTAAAATTAACACTACAAGAAATTTGAGATACATGGACAAAAAGATTTAGGGGTATTATTATTTCCCCAATAACTTTTGAGGTTATCGGTCATTTTGCTCCCTCTTGTTTTAGTATTGGCCATTTTCCACCATTTGTTAACATCTATTAGCGTTTTCATTAAAATATTATTTTACCCTTTCTATTTAATAGAAAACAATTAAACAATTTTAAATTTTAAAATGAAAACAATTTTAACATCTGTTCATGGGATACTTCAGTTAATTTGGTAGAGATTTGTTCTGTGTAAGAACAAACACCAAATCTTTAACAACAATTAAATATTTGTCACTAGAGAGCACTTGTAGTGACAAAACGTAAATTTTGTTACAATAGATATAAGTTTTTGCGACAATATATAAATTTCGTTACTATATATCATTTTAGCAACAAAAAATATCGTTGCTATAACATATTTATGGTGACGTTAAATATGCCACAACATGTGTTTTAGCCACGAAAACAAGATTTATCGTTAAAGATATATTCTAGAGACAAATATAATTTGTTACCTAAGTTTTAATAATAATTTTAAAATTAATACTACAAGAAAATTGAGATACATGGACAAAAGGATTTAACGGTATTATTTTTTCCCCCATAACTTTTGAGGTTATCGGTCATTTTGCACCCTCTTGTTTCAGTATTGGCCATTTTCCACTCTTTGTTAACATCTGTTAGCATTTTCATTAAAATATTATTTTACCCTTTCTATTTAATTAAAAATAATTAAACAATTTTAAAATTTAATGAAATAAAAAAAATAGTGGAGATCTTGTTCATGAGATACTCCAATTAATTTGGTAGATATTTGTTTTGTGCAAGAACAAACACCAAATCTTTAACAACAATCAAATATTTGTCGCTAGAGAGCACTTGTTGTAACAAAACGTAAATTTCGTTACAACAAATATAAGTCTTGTGACAATATATACATTTCGTTACTATATATCATGTTAGCGACAAAAAATATCGTTGCTATAACATATTTATAGTAACATTAAATTATTTGTTGCTACAACATGTGTTTTAGCCACGAAAACAAGATTTGTCGTTAAAGATAATTCTAGAGACAAATATAATTTGTTACCTAAGTTTTAATAATAATTTTAAAATTAATACTACAAGAAAATTGAGATACATGGACAAAAAGATTTGGGGGTATTATTATTTCCCCCATAACTTTTGAGATTATTGGTCATTTTGCATCCTCTTGTTTCAGTATTGACCATTTTCCACCATTTATTAACATCTATTAGCATTTTCATTAAAATATTATTTTACCCTTTCTATTTAATAGAAAACAATTAAACAATTTTAAAATTTAATGAAATAAAAAAAAAAATAGTGGAGATCTTGTTCATGGGATACTCCAGTTAATTTGGTAGAGATTTGTTTTGTGCAAGAACAAACACCAAATCTTTAACAACAATCAAACGATTTACAAACCCGATTTGTAAAATTAGAAATTGAAAAAAAAAAAAAAAAAACATTATCACCAAACCCGTTTTGCAAAGCATCACCACTATCACTACCACATCGTCATACAATCGAAACCCAAACACTTTCGATTTTAAATTTTTTTGAGATGGAGATGAGAGATTGAGATTGAGTTGGAGATAAGGATGAGAGATTGAGGTGGAGATGAGAGATTGATGTCACCACTCTCATGGACTCCTAACTCAACTATATATGTTTAAAATATATATATAATTTTATTAAATGTTCCAATAAATATTTTTTAATATATGTTTGTTGTAGAAATTAGAATTTTGATTATTGGAATGAATTTAAATTTATCTAACAAGTTATTTTTTTTATTTCTAACAATTCATATAGGTTATATATAAATATTGTGCAATTGTTAGCACATCTAATCTTGTAGTCAGACGGTAAAGACTTACCACTTTGACTTTGAGGTTGTGAGTTCAATTCCTCATAATGACAAATAATTGTCATTATTATCAAAGGTGGGGTGGCTGGTCGGTGGCGGGCAGTTGGCCGAGGGCAGGTCGGAGGTGGCTCACCGGCGGCTGGCCGGCGTCGGTGGTGTGGTGGGGCTGGTCGGTTGTAACGAAACCTAATTTTGTTACAATAGCTCGACCTAATGTAACGATATTTATTTTGTCACTAAAACCTATCTTTTTGCGACAATATATATCGTTACAACAACATATTCCTAGCAACAATAAAGTTTGGTGGGTAAAAATATAGTTTTAGCCATGCAACTGGTTTGTGGGTAAAAATATACCAATTGTAACGAAACCGAATTTTGTTGCAACAGCTGGACCTATTGTAACGATATTTATTGTGTCGCTAAAACCTATCTTTTTGCGACAATATATATCGTTGTAAAAATATATTCCTAGCGACAATAAAGTTTCGTTGTCTAAACATAGTTTTAGCCACGAAACTAATTCGTGGGTAAATATACCTACTGTAACGAAACAAAATTTTGTTGCAATTGCTTGACCTATTGTAACGAAATAGGCGACAAAAAAATTTTGTTGCCTAAGATCTTTTGTGACGAATTTAATGCTTTTGTGACAATTTTGATTTGTTGCTATTGCCCTTTTTTCTTGTAGTGCCAACAACTCAAAGTTTCTTTGTTCGTTTGTTCGTTTGTCTCTTCAATGACATTTCCTCTCTCGTTTTCTTCGGCCAGAATACGTCTCTCTCTCGCTCTTGAAATAGATCCGAAGCTGAACAACGTTCTTGAAGGTATGTAACCCTTTCCCTTTCTTTTTTTACAAGAAGCATGATGTTTGGATATGAATATTGAGAGGTTGGATTCGATTTGGATTCGATTTGGATTGAAATGCTACTTTCACTTTTTTATTTTATTTTATTTTATTTATTTATATATATTTTTTTTGACGTTATATGCTAGTTCGTTTTAAAGTTACATGCCAGTTATGTTATATGTTACATGCTAGTTGATTTCTAAGTTACATGTCTTTTGGTTAATTTTGAAGTTACATTCCACCAGTTATTTTTGAAGTTACATGCCATTTGATTTCGATTTGACATGCAATTTGGTAGTTTTTTGTTACATGTCAGTTCATTTGAAAGTTACATACCGGTTGGTTATCAAGTTACATATCAATTCCTAGTCACTTTTTTTTTTTTTTTTGAAATGGTTCCCAGTCACTTTCAATCTTGCATGTTAGTGACTTTAACTATTACATGCCAATTACTTTCAATGTTACATGCCGGAAGATGTTTGAAATGAGATTGGTCATCCGTCTTAGTGGAAGTTGAGTGGGTAATTGTTACGGAGGTGGTCAGAAGAAGTGGGTGCTAGTCCCTAGAGATTTGACTTATGATGTCTTGGTGAAGTTGGTACAAGATGTTGCCAAAGTTGATGCTGTACAACCTTGAATTATGCTCATTATTGTCCAATACGAATGGTCGGGATGCTCAACAGAGAATTGAAAATGACAATGATGTGACATGTATGATGGTAGAAAATAAGGTATTACTTGAGGTTAATGTTATCGTTTATGAGAAAGTAGGAACATATTGTAACTAACCTACTCTACAACCCGTGTATGAGAGCTTTCTCCTCAATTGGTAGCACAAATTACATATATGCATCTGCTTCTAGTGTGAGAACTGTATTTAATGAGGAAACCGTTGATAATCAAGAGAACAATGAATTTTCGAAAACCGATAAAGCAGATGATGTCTCGATACCTGACGTTGATCATGGAATAAACAATTTCGATGAACTGTCTTTATCAATGATGTTTTAATTCTTATATGTATAGGTACTCTTTTCTTTTATTAAGAAGAAAATGTATTGATATTGTTGTTCCAAGTTCAAAGAGTTTATTTTGAAGATACAATTCCAGTAAAGTTTCATGCTGGTTTATTAATTAGTTACATGTCAGTTTATTATTAAGTTACATGCAAGTATATTACAAAGTTACATGCTAGGATATTGAAAAGTTACATGTCAGTTCATAATGTTAATCTAAGTTTAAAGACTATCTTTCGAAAATCACAATTCCAGTAAAGTTACATGCCATATCTACAATTCCAAAGTTACATACCAATTGATTATTAAGATACATGCCAATTCATTGCAAAGTTACTTGTGAGTTCATAATGTTATTCTAAGTTTAAAGACTATCTTTTGAAAATCACAATTCTAGTAAAGTTGCATGCCATATCTACAATTCCAAAGTTACATGCCAGTTGATTATTAAGTTACATGTCAGTTCAATTCAAAGTTACTTGCTAGTTCATAAGACTATATTTCCAAAAATACAATTCAAGTAAATAACATTAAAAGACAAATTCATAAACATCATAAGCTTCATAAACAAGTACTACATAGACATTTATCAATCTAATGGTACACTGTTAGCAAAAATTTCTAGTGCCATATGCTCCCTAAACAATGGGACATTTTTGGTTCCCTATCCTTAAAAACAACTTGTATGCATCAAACAGTTCGAACTGCAGCCCCGTTACCAAACAAACTCCCTTTATGTGAATTTCACCCGTTTACCGTCAACTAAGAAGTGAAACTCGTTGTCTCCAGTCACACATGCTACATGTATTTCCCTTAACAAGAAGTTATGAATTAAGCCGATAGAAAAAATCAAATCTCTATGAATAGAAAGTATGTGCCGGAAACATATCTTCCGAAATTCATCTAATTCTCTAACTTTTCGAAGAGCCTTTTCAATATTCGAGAGGCCATTCAAATTGCAATACACATTGGTGGTAGCTTTTTTGATCCAATCATTTCTCGGTTTTATCAGGAAATCCTCATAATTTATATTGTTGATCTACAAATAACATTAAAAAAAATCGCATTACTGTCAAAGTTACATGCTAGTAAAAAGAAAGTTATATGATAGTGAAGTTATATGCCAATACAAAGCAAGTTACAAACCTGAAGAAAAAGCATTGTTTGTGGGACAAGTTTTGGCTATTTTGTCACACATTTAGTTGGTGGGTTTCTTTATTTCTCTATTTTTTGGAAGATGTATATCCTCTTGTTTAAGACCACTGTACAAAAAGTAGAATGAAAATTGTTGAATTAAAAGCTAAAGCATTTCTGCTTTCTAGTCTAGTAGTATAAAATGGTTTTAGAAAGTTCAAAGTATTGTTGTATTGTCTCATTTATTACTAGCTTGTAAATTGGCTTGGCTCAGGAAACAACAGGATATGAAGATTGACAGTTTGTCATTTTTTTCCCTTCAATTTGTCTAATCTATGAGACATTGCATTACTTTGATGATGATTAAAGTTAGAAATAGTGAACTCATTTACTAGTTAGTCATCATATCCTATTTGGTTCTGTTTTAGTTGATTTATAAAGTTATTTGCTCTCCTTTTAAAAGTCGTTTAAAGTTTTTTTTTTTATCCAGAAAGAAATCTAAATTATGCAACACACATTTCAATAAGACCCCATTACATTAAAATAAGTTTATAAGTTTTCTTTTACTTGAACTATAACATTGTTTCTCTGATTTTTTTTTTTTTCCGTTTATTTTTGGCTCTAATCACGCCCCATTACATTAAAACAAACAAAGAACTAAAATATCATGAAAAATAACAAATTTATTTTGATACCAAATGAAGAACAACTAATTACTCTAGTTTGAGACAGACCCATATCAATAAAAGTAACAAATAATCCAAATGCAAGCACAAAACTTCATAAACTTCGATTTTAATGAGAAACCAAACGGAATTTTAAAAACGTAACTTATAGTGAAAAAAGAAAGAGAGACGGGAAAGAGAGACATTGGCCGAAGAAGGAATTGGTACGGCTAAAGAAGGAATTGGTGCCGCACTACTCATTCTCTCTACTACCCCATGATCGAGCCAAAATAGATATGATTTTGGCCCCCATTTCCTTCTCTTTTCGCTTGATTCTCAGGCATTTTCCCGTGTTTTAACTATGTTAATCAAGTGTGTCAGGATTATTATTTCCACAAGAAGATGGAGAAGAATTTGATTCCAAAAGTGCAAAAAGGTGAAAATAGAGCACTATCTCTATTTTAGTGTCGCCATATGCACACCACGATAGAGAGCTTGAAGTAATAAAGATCAAGACCAAGGAATTGTCGCTGTTCAAATGTCAATGTGAAGGACACCGCGACAGAGAGATATAAATCCTGATAAATCAATAAGGTGTGGTGTCGCGGTGAGATGTCGCTATGAAGCCACAACCGCGATAGAGTAGAAGAAAACCAAGAATTCAATTAGGTCTTGCGTCGCTGCTAGTGTCACTATGTGAACAAACAACGACCACTTTTGAGATCTCAGATCCAAATGTCGCTCTTTAGGTGTCGCTGTCTTCATAACCGTGAAAAAGATGAAAACCATCCGCGACAACCAGATCAATGATCGTATAACTGTCTGCCGCGGTAGCGTCGTTGTCTCCAAAACTGTGAAAACGCAACCGCGACACATGCCACATCAGCATTTCTGGTAGTTACAGTACAGATCCGAGAGCCACTATAAAGGATCTTCTTCTCCAATTTGAAAGCTTCTTCTTTAGCACGAAAAATCAGAGATTTAGAAAGCATTCATTTCCTCCATTTTACCCTATCTCACCTTTATCCATCTCTACACTTGAACTCATCTTTTCCATCCCAAACTCAACACCAAATCTAGATTACCTTCACCCAACCATTCCTCTCTTCCCATTCTCTACATTCCCTACCTTGTCACCACCCATTAGACATCCATCATCTAGACACATCCTCATCTACCATTCTTTGCATAAGGAGAAACTAGGCAAGGAAGGATCAAGCACTAAAGAATGTGGCCTAATGATGATTTCCTACTCTTTCACTTCTATTGCCTTAGATTCTAACTATGTATAACTAAAACCCAATCTAGGGGATTGATGTGAGGAACATTTGGATGTGGGTATTTGTTTAAGTTATATTATATTTGAATCTACTTTTATGTTCTATTCACTTAGTAATTAGCTCCTATTCATTATATGATTGACATTGTATGCCACTAGTTGATTATAATCTTGTTTAGGATAATTTGTGATACAATTGATCTTAGACTGACACACTTGATTAGTTAGAGCACATAGGTGAATATGATAGATAATTGGAGAGTATATCAACCGTAATTATCTAAGCCTTGGTTTGTCCTTAACCGATCTCACTTTTATACCCTTTTCTTAATCGGTTAGGCATATTGGTGGGAAGTGTCTTGGTTTTTTTTAGACGACCATTTCACACTCAAGACCACAAACGGTTCATATTAGTAAGATTGGTTCATTAAGGTAGGTTGATAAGCATTGCCCAACATCCATTTACAAATCCATCAATTCCTTAGTTCCTCATTAATTGATTAAACTCCATTATCTTATCTAGGCTGTTGAGCATTCTATTTTTCCTATCATTTTTGTTACATTTAATTTACATGTCATGTTTGATGGTTTCTCAAAACGTACACTATCCAAACTACTATGTTTTACTTTATTGCATTTTAGACTAGTTAATTAATCCAACTAATTACTCTAATTCCCTGTGAAACAAATCCCTTGCTTACCATTTTACTAATCTTTACATTCTAAGTGAATTTTCAAGTAGTGAAAATTGGTTTTCAAAGTGAACATATAAATAGTATTTTGTTGAGCACAAACGGCCTCTTCAAAATTGGAGCCTCTGTCGGGGAATTGGTAGCGATTGTTGTATTAATTAACTTTTCTTTGTAGTTTATATTCTTATTTAGTTAGCCAACTAACATTTGTTTTCATTTAATTATTATCTTTTGCTAGTTTTTAGTTTGATAGTTAGATTTTCTAGGTTGTGTGTCATTTTTGTGATTTTTAGTTTTTCTAGTTTTGTTCTCTTTTGTGTTCTTGTGTTGTTTTTCCTTTTTGTTCTCTTTTTAGGAGCAATGGATCCTCTTGCTATGCCATTGGCCGATTTTAATCGACAAATGGAAACATTCGCTTTAAGGACTTCGGGAATAGGACAAGCGGAGGCTATAGCTTGCATATTTTGTGGAATGTATGGGCACGAGACATTGGGTTGCCATTCAAGAGGAAATTTTTTTTGAATATGATGGAGGACAAGCACAAGCATCAAATTCCTACAATCTATGGCCTATGCATGGACCATGTGAAGATTTCTACAATTCGGGACCGAGCTATGATCAATATGTTGATTCATACAAGCCGGATTGGTGGACCCATCAAGACTTCTCACAAAGCGAAAATCAAGCTAATGCCTATATGCCATCAAGTGAAAAGACTTTGGAAAGTCTTATTCAAAGTGCTCAAGCCTTCCAACAAAGACCTCAAGCCAACATACAAGCTAATGAGCAAGAATTTCAACAACAAGATCAAGTGTGGCAACAATAAGATCAGCGGATGGAAGCCTCAATTAGAAGAATTGAAGGGCATCTTGATATTATCGCTGAATCTATGCAAAATCAAATGCATGAAGAGTCCTTAAGCAAGCTGGAGCAGGAAGATGCCACCACCATCTGTTTGAATGGTGACAATGTCAATACCGAAGTTAGACATGAATTTTCCGATTGTTTGCCTAGTGTTGCAAGAGAGGAAATAGTAAAGGAGGAGATGGAAGAACAAACGAAGGAAGCGGAAGATGTCTCTTTTGAGGCACCGCTCCTATACAAGTAGTCCTTGCCATATGTCCCTTTCATTGCTCGTCCATGCCGCCTACACAAAAGTAATTGGTATATGTTGTTTTCTGAACCTACTCAACCACTTTTTCAAGTGAACATTTAATTGCCTTTGCTTATTGTGATTAGGAACACGCCGATGTGCACCAAATTTTTTCAAGACCTGATCTAGCATCGGCGTATATTCGAAGCATTGGAATTCAGTTGAGTTGCCCGTGCATTCGTCGAGCCAAGACGTAAAATCAAGCGCTTGGTGGGAGGCACCCCACCTAGGTACAATACTTTACTTATTTTAATTTGTTTTAATTTGTCTTTTTGTTTTCTTGTTTAGAATAAGGGTGTGAAATCATTGTGATAGTGGATATAGGACTTTGATGACATATCATTTTATATCTTTGGATTAGGGATGAGAGTTATGATTGAACTTTTAGTGTCATATCTCTTTTGATGATTATGTGCATAATTGAATGAATGTACCTCTTGATTCTATTCTTGGGAAATTGTTTGTTGATATAGGACATTAATAACTCTTTGCATTGTGATTGATGTGTTGCGCCGCCTAACCGGTTTTTATGCCTCAAAACAATGAGGACAATGTCAAATTTAGGTTTGGGGGTACTTGTGCGCAACACCATCCCTTGTATCAAGTTTTAAGCTAATTTAAGCCAAAATTTTCAAAAATTTTCAAAAATCTTGCAATAATGCCATGCTTGAGCATATTTTGGTAGTTGAGATTGTGCTCTTGCATGAGCGAGTGCGGAATTGTGCATCTTTGCGATTGTTTGGTTTAGATTAATGTCATGCCATTAAGGATTGCATTGCACAAAGCGTGTTAATCTTTTTCTCTTAACAGTAAGGTGGTTGAGTGTCAATTTTTGATAAAGTTGTTTCTGGATGTAAGAGGGCAAACCTTAGGGAGGTTTAGTGCAATTTGCTCTTTATTAAATATAGGCTAATTGGCACTAATGCCCCCTAAACTCTTCCAAAATATATACTATGCCCATATATATATTTTTTTCACCATTAAACCCCATAAACTCTCGTTTTTTGGCAAACACTTGGATTTATTACCATCTATGAGGGGGCATTTACAGTCGGCTTTTGCCAATTTATGAGAGTTCAAGGGATTTAGTGGCGAATTTTTTTTTTTTATAGAGGGTATAGTGCATATTTTGGAAGAGTTTAGGGGGCATCAGTCCAATTAGCCTAAAATATAATAATTATTTTCTTTATAAAAAATTAATCAAGTCCTGTGTTTCACCAAACAAAATATAGTATTAATTCAGTCTAGTCTTACATTTCTTCAAATACATGTAGTATTAATTTAGTCTAGTCCCACCTCAATCATATTCAATACCATAAAATTGTTCAATCCAACCCTACGCATCAGACCTAAATGAGATATCTCCCCACACATGTTGGTATATCAATATTGGAATACTAATATACACCACTCAACCAAAAGTATAAACTAATATTATACACCACTCAACCAAAAGTATAAGGAGGGTGTATTCAATTAGGATTCTTGGGGACATTTAAAGAAATTATAAATCCTGGTGTATTCAATTCAGACATTTAAAGACTTTAAAAGAGTCTATATTAATCCAGTGGTATTCAATTAGGATTTCTATGGACTTTTAAAGAATCCTTCCAAATCTGGGTGTATTGAATTGGGACTTTAAAAATGTCTACAAGAATCAATGTGTATTCAATTAGGACTAGATTTTAAAAGATTTTCTTAGGTCATAGATTTTGGTGGATTTGATGGTGAGAGGTATAAATATTAAAGTCCATAACAAGTCCAGCTTTCTCCCCAAGATTTTCATCAGTCTCTACCATCGTTCAATTGGGACTTTCTGGAAATCTTCTACTCTTCAACAACGATTTTTTTTCAAATTTTTTTTACTCTTTCACTTCTCCATAAGTTTTATCTATCAAAATCTCTTTTTTTTTTTTTCTCTCTGTAATTCATTATTTCTTGTTTACTATTTGGGGAATGGAGTGATTTCTTGTTTTGTTTTTTCTAGGTTTGTCGTAGCTTTTGCTCTGTTCTTTTGCTGTGCTCCAAGAAATCAAGCTTTTGCTCTGTGTAATTGTTCTTTTGCTGTGCTCTGTAATCCAATGTTCAAAAAATATGATTTGTGTTTCTAGGGTTTATAGATTTGGGTTTCCTCAAATTTTCCACCAAACCCCCTCAACAACCATATATGTTGAATTCTGGTATGAAACATCTCCAAATTGATTGTTTTTATAGAGAATTTTAATTTTAGAAACATCCACAGTTGTAAACTTTTTATTAAACATAATGCCAAATTAAGAAAAGTATTCACTTTCATTAACTTCAGACAGATGTGGGAATTTAGATCAGCATAAAAAAAATTCTTCTCATGTATTATTTTTCTCTAGATCACCTGTTTTTGGTGTTATTACCATGTCTTTCACCTGTTTGCAATACAATGTTGATTTACCTCCTCATGTTGGTCTCTAGCGATTGTGATTTCATATATATTTCTAATTGGTCTGATTACAAAGTTAGTAATAGGTTTTTTTTTAATCATATTGTCCACTGCATGCTCATCATCACGTGCCTCCTTTATTCAAGCCCAAATATCAAATAAAATACAACATTGTTTTGTTAATTCTTGATTTTAATAGTAATAATAAGTAACTTATCATCTGATAATATACTCTGGAGATTCCATGAATTAGAATTAGAACAGAATGAAATTTGCTAGCTTTTTGTACATTGGATGATGGATTATTCAATACAACCTTTTTGTTAACAATTGTCAACTTTTTTATTATTTTTTTATTTTTAAGTTTCCGTATACCCCTTTAGAGACATTTGAATTGCATCTTGTTTTTGAAGTTATTATCATTTATAAATCTATGGATCAATTGCATATATAGTAACATTACAAATGGGAGATGCACAAGAAGGGAATAGAAAAACTTGTGTGATACTTTCTAAGGGTTGAAATTATTTGTTATATAAAAATTATTTATATATACGCAAATATAGATTGACCGGTGTATCAAATTTTGCTCATTCCAACTTCAAAGGTTTTTTATTTTTTATATATAATTAGCTTACTATTGATAATTCAAGGATAACAAATCCATGAAAATCCATAGATGTCTAAACAAATCCATAAAAGTCTGAGATAGATGTCTAAACAAATCCATAAAAGTCTGAGATGGATGTCTAAACAAATCAATGAAAGTCCATATGGATTTATAAAAGTCTGTAGAAATCCATGAAAATCTGTCACTTAAAAAATGTCTTTAAATGTCCTCAATAATCCTAATTAATCCTAATTGAATACACTCCCCTAAGATATACTGTATATTAGTTCATAAAATCATTAGCTTTTTCAATTTATTTTGAACCCCTTAATTATTCCAATCTATTGTTATGGTCTCCAAATAAAAACTGCGGCAATAATGTTACCAAGATAGATAGATCGTGTTAGGCAAGGAGCCAAGAGTAATGCTATGCGTCCTAAATTTTTTTTCCAAATTCTTTCCCAAATGATGTGGCACGTGAGGTGTCAACATCATTTCATGATTTACAAGATGTTGACACCTCACGTGCCACGTTATTTGGGAAAAAAAATTGGAATACCTAGCACTACTCATGAGCAAATGATCTTCATCGGTTCATCCTCATGAAAGAAAGATTAATTAATGCATTTTAACAAATCTAACAAAGACAACTAATGCTAAAACAATTAGGGACCAAATTTATTGAGAGCGGTCCAATAATGACCCTTTTAGGACTCAATTTAGCAACTTTTATTGTAGTATTAATTAAGATAGAAAAGTATAGTAAAGATATGAGTGGTGCTTTTGGCACCCCTGTATTTTTAATTTTAATTTTTTTGAAATAATTAGTACCTTTTATTGACCTAATAATGTTCAACATTTAAAATTATTTAGTTGCCATTTGTCAAAATTACTTAAAGAGAAATATAATTTTTTCATAATTTTTTTTTTTTAAATTCTTCTATAAATAAAGTCTAATAAAACCCCACTGTCACTTATAATTTGTTTACTTAAAAAAACAAAATCTCTTAACTTTTAAACCCTAAAATATTTTTGTTTTTTATATATATACAAAATATTATAGAGAAGTCTGAAAATATTATAGTAAGTTTGAAGTTATGGTTGAAATTTAATATATATATATATATATTAATTTTTTTCGGATTTCATTATTATTCAATAAAAAATTCTTTTTACTTACTGTTTCACATAATTCTCTTCTTTGATCGCTACTTCTTTTTCTTGCTCTGTTTTTTCGGTTTCTCTGTATTGCACACACAAATTCTGTTTACTTGTCTAAAACACATGCACACACACACACTATATATATATATATATATATAAAATTTTGTTGCTCAATATCTTCATTTGAGAATGAGAAATAATCTTATAATATATGGAGGGAGAGTTGTTTATTTTTCCTTTTCTTTTCCACGATGAAATCATAAAAAAAAAAAGGCTCAAGAAAATATTTATTTTAATTTATATTTTAATAAAAAGCAAATCGCACTAAACCTTCCTGAGGTTTGCCCTCTTACACTAAGGAACAACTTTATTAACAATTGACATTCAACCCCTTTACCGTTAGTCAAACTTGGTCAAACTTAACTGTTGACCAAGTTGACTGTCAAAAATTCTAAATTACCCATAATCCCTAAATTAAATAAATAAAAAATTAAAACAAAAATCATTTTTTAAAAATAGATCTCCGATTCTCCACATATCCATCTCAAAGATAGATGGTGGAGATCAAATAAAATTTTAAAGAATTGATTTTAAAAAAAATTAAAAAATTAAAAAAAAAAAATTAGATATTCAAACATGAAATACTGAAAAATTTGAGATGGAAGATGGAGATTAAATAGATTTTTTTGAAAGTAAAAAAAGAAAAAACAAGAGAGAGGGAGAGAGGTGGAGTTCCAATCTCAGATTAGATCTCCACTTTCCATCAAGATTGATGGGTGGTGGAGATCTAATCTGGAGATTGGATCTCCAAAGGGATCCATAGATGGAGATCTCTCTCCATCCTCCACCGCTTTCACCACCTGATAGGCCAACTGAATCGGCTTCGCCAAGAGTTGCTTCACTTTCTCCGCCATTAAAAATCACAACAGCAGACTTTATCACAACAACAACAAGAAGTTCGAATCTTTATCAACTTTAATATTAAAAAAAAAAAACCACAAAACATATCAAGAAATGAATCAAAGTTATCGAATTGCCAACTGGCTTTCGTTTCTTCTAAGTAAAGTTTTCAGCTTGAAATCCGGAGATGATAGAGGAGAGGAGTGGTGGGGTAGTTGAGAGAATTAGCTCGAAATATAAGTTTGAGTTTACGCTTGCTGTGTTGTGTGTGAATGTGTGATAATGTGCTATGGTTTGCGAGATGTGGAGGAGTTACAAGTTGTAGAAATGGAAGAGTCATTTATGGTGATATCTCCATTGATCTCCACATCTCTCTTCTAACTTTTTTTTTTTTTTTTTCCTTTTAAAAAAAAAAATCTATTTGATCTCCACCATCCATCTCAAAGATGGACGGTGGAGACCGATCTGTTTTTAATTTTTTTTTTCAATTAATTTGTATTTTTATTTAATTTTTAATACTTTTTTACATGTAAAAAGATACTTTTTTAGAAATGTTTGAAAGGTAAAAAATATCTTTAGTTTTGGCAGTTAAATTTGGTCAACAATTAAGTTTGACTAATGATAGGGGGTTGGGTGTCAATTTTTGATAAAGTTGTTTCTGGATATAAGAGGGCAAACCTCAGGGAGGTTTAGTACAATTTGCTCTTTAATAAATTAAAAATATCCAAAAAAAATTATTAAAATTATATTTTTATATTATTTTTAAATAAATTCCAATTTTATAATTTATTTATTTAATAAAAACATAGGTGAGATTATGGTAGGTCCAACGAGTTTAGATTCTCTAATCTCGTTGAGAGGGATTATGATTTAAATAATCTCAATTCATTGTAATCCAGTGAAAATTAAATAAAAAAACTATTGCAATAATTTATTGAATGAAACAATTATTTAATTTATATATTATGAAATTAAAAATATCCAAAATTATTTTTAAATAAAATTATAATTTCATAGTTTTATTAAATAAAAATTATTATTATAAAAATTAAAAATATAACTTAAATAAAAATTTAGTCCCGCCAAGTGAGATTTATATAATCTCACTTGGGTGGGATTGTGGTGGGTCCAACTGGATTGGACTCGATCCAAACACCGAACAAGGGTAAGGAGGATTAAAAATAATTCAATTCTCCCCTAATCTGATATACCAAACACACCCTTATTGTATTTGTAAGAGTAGATTTTTGGACTTGCGCATGTGTGGGGAGATAGTATATATATTCTTGACAAGTAATCATTGTATCACAGATTCACAGGGACTTTGAGAGCTTCTACTGGCTAGTGACATCTACATATAACAAGAGAATATTTAATAGGCCAAAATAACACATTTTTATGTTAATTTTATGGGATTAATACCAACTTAATAACTTGAGTTTTAATAACACCAAAATAATGAAATTGAGATGACAAATTAATGCCCTTACTTAACTCATCAAAAGACTTATAAAAAGGTTCAGACTTAATAAGTCTTGATCTGCCTTTGATTTTTTGTCTGAAGACTGAACAATGCTAAATTGTACTGAAGACTGAAAACTAAAAAACGTGTTTGTTTGTTTGTTTGTTTGTTTGTTTTGTTTTGTTTTGTTTTTTTAAAGTTATAAATATCTTAAAATAAATACTTTTATATCTATACCCTTTCAAATGTTATTTGTTACATATTTACATTTTAATATATTAAAAGACAACTATAGCAAGTAATTTAAACTATTTTTTGTTATATATTTAGATTTTAATATATTAAAAGACAATATATAATAAGTAATTTAATTAAATAGTTAAAAAAAACAAGGTATTTAAAAAAAAAAAATTATTTATAACATTTATATTTTGACTTTGAGGCCCTCATTTCAGTTTTGCTATTCTGACTTCCGCAAAAAGCAAGTACCCAATTGACTTCCTAAAGATAGGAAATGAGTAGGAACTTTGATAATTTTAATGATGGGTCACATCTAGGGAAGGCAACGGGGCGGGTCGGGGTCGGGGTCGGATCAGTCCGCCCGAAACCATGTTTTTAAAGGTTGTTCCAAACCTAACCCGTGACCCGAACGGGTTTTCAATTTCCGCCCCAAACCCGACCCATTTGGGGTAGGGGTGCCCCAAACCCACCTCGTTTGACCCATTTCATATATATATATATATATATATATATATATATAATTTTACCTTTTATATTTTAAAAATATTATATATATATTATTTTACCTTTTATATTTAAAAAAATATATATTTTTAATATTTTTAATATATATATATTATATATTATGGTTCAAACGGGGCGAGTCAGGGCAAAAGGGACTGCCCCATACCCGATCCGGTAACCTAGGCGGGTCAAAAACTTTGCCCCAAACCCACCCTGTTACCTGTTTTTACTGCCCCAAACTAGCCTCAAATGGACCAGAGCCCCGCGGGTTTGGGACGGGTCGAGGATTTTTGCTGTCCCTAGTCTCATCCCAAATTGTACAAGTAAAAGAAATGTCAAACTCTAAAATAAAATTTATAAAACTAATTGAATTATGAAAAAAAAAGTCTTTAACATAATAAAGTTGGAAATCTAGATTTCAATGGAGTTGTTTGAGTCTTGAAGCAACTAGGTTTTATGGTTTCTAATTTTTTTTTTTTTTTTTTAAAGGTGAGAAGAAAAAAAAAATATTTTTCTTTCAGTGATCAAATTATGATTTTGTGGAAAGCTGCCATTCATGTTGTGGTTTGGAGTGTGTGGTATTCCCGTAATCAATCAGTGGATTTTTGATGGGAAGTCTATTGATTTTAGGGCTGCTCTTTCTCTTGTTTGGCATTCGGTTTATGATACGAACCATTTGGGGATCGGCTGTATGCGTAACTGTGTTGATGATTTGCTGATTCTCTATCGGTTTGGCCTCAGTGGTCATCCTGGTAAGGCTCCGGTTATCATGAGTGTTGTCTGGTCGCCTCTGGCTCCGGGGTGGATCAAGGTTAACACGGATGGGGCGACTTTAGGTTCTCTAGGTGTGGGGGGTTGTGGGGGTGTTTTTCAGACTTGCAGATCTTTCGTTAAAGCTTGTTATGCGGTCCCCCTTGGTCAGGTTTTTACTTTTGAGGCTGAGCTCATTGCTGCTTCTTTAGCCATCAATTATACGTGGAAGTAGGGTTGGCTTAGGATCTGGCTCGAGAGTGACTCTTCTTATGTGGTTCAATTTCTTTCTGATAGGTCCGATAAGGTTACCTGGCGTGTTCGTCAAGCTTGGCAGCATTGTATTTATTAGATCTCGCATATGGAGTTCCAGGTTTCTCACATCTTTAGGGAAGGTAACCAGGTGGTGGATGCTCTCTCTAAGCACGCTTTGGGTGTTCCTTCTGATTTGTGGTGGTCCTCCACTCCTTTGTTTTGTTCTCGGTTAGTTGGTAATGATTGTATGGGTAGAGAATCCTTCAGGTTTTCCTAGTTTTGTTTGTTCTTGTTTGGCCTGCGTGCCTTTGGGTTTTTTGGGGCTGTGTCCTCTATTTTGTTGTTTTTTTTTTTTGGATTCCTTTGTTTCTTTTTTCCTTTATTTATATATTTATGGATTCTACCTAGGGGTTTTTCAGCATATGATCTCTTGTGATGCTTTTCCCCCTTAGGTCAATCCAATTTCATCAACAACAAAAAAAATAAAAAAATAAAAAAATATTAATATGGTTAAGGGGTCATGAGAGAATGAAAAACTGGAAATATATTTTGTTTGTGAGGATAGTTTTAACAATATAAAATTGCTATAAATTTAAGTTGTTTAATTAAGTGAAAAGTGGAAAATTTTCACTTTTTATTTAAAAATGATTTTAAGAGTTATTTAAGTGATTTTATTACTTATAATAATAAAAAAAAAAAACAACTTAATAGAACACTTTAAGTGCCATTAAGTGTTAAGTGGAAATATCAAACAGCTTTAAATCTCGATCAAAGTAGAAATAAATCTTGACTAAATGCTCCAAGAATAAGTACGACACCTAGTTTGTGTTTTTGTCTGAAAGGTATTTTTGTCAGAAACACGGTTTTGGTGCTATTAAAACTCAAATTAGTAAGTTGGTACTTAGTCCACCAAGGTTTAGACATTTTAGTATCAATCATTATGAAAAAAGAAGAGCAAATTGCAACCAACCTCCCCGAGGTTTGCTCTTAGACAACTAAATACAACTTTTCCATTTATTGACAATCGCCTCCCCTCCAGTTAGTCAACATCAATTAACTCCAAGCATTGACCATGTCAAATTTGTAAAATGACTCAATTACTCCTAAGTTAGTTGTGAGCACCTACTTTTTACCTATTTTTTTCTTCTTAATTTTTTCACTTTTTACCTATTTTTTTCTTCTTAATTTTTTCGATTTCTTTATTTGTCTAGACTCTGGTCCTCTTCTTTATTAGATTTTTATTTTATGAATCTCTTTCTTGCGAAAATCTTCCAATGGGTCTTTTTAATTTTCTCTTTCTTTCCAAACGTGGATATGTGTGTTCTTCTTCCTTACCAATTTTCATTTCACACATCTCTTCCTTTTCATTCTTTTGAGATTTAAAAGATTTTAAGAGTAAATTTTGATTATATATATATATATATATATTTTTTGTCATTATACGTCTGAAAGTAACTAAATTTGTTCACAGAGACCACCAAACATCAAATCTGCAATTTACAACACAAATCATCCCTTCCCAACCCATTATCAACCAACTCAAACTCATTTAATATTTTATTTTGAATAAAAAAAAAACTTTCTTTCTCTAAGTTTAGATGAAGTTTATATATATATATATATATATATATATATATATATATGGTTATATGCAGATTTGGGAGAATCAGACAAAAAAAGGGAAAAAATAAATTAAAATAAAACTTGAGAATAGAAGAATTTTAGATAGGAAATTAAGGAGAAACTGAATGTCAAGAATGGGAGAAAAGTTGAAACGAAAACAAAATGAAGTGCGAAATTGGTGACTGACCATGCAAGGTTTTCTTTTGCATGTGGATGATTGAATAGATTTTTTTTTTATGGATAAAAATATCCTTCAAGTTTTGATAAATTCCAAATAAAGAAAATTAATTAAAAATTCCAATTGACCATTTGCCTAAAAAATTGCATTTGCTAGATCAATGGCCAATAAATACTTCTTTTTTTTCAAAAATTATTATTTTATTATATGTAATTATGACATGCATTAACTGTATACTATTGATGTGATGTGTACAGTCCACTAATCATACTTATTTCTGAAAGTACCAAAATGTCCTTAAACTAATGGTCAATACTTGGAGTTAACGGATGTTGACTAACTGGAGGGTTGGTGATTGTCAGTAAATATAAAAGTTGTTTCTGGTCGTCTAAGAACAAACCTCAGGGAGGTTGGTTGCAATTTGCTCAAAAAAAAAAAAAAAAGTTTAGATATTCATCTCTATTTATATATCCATTATAACAGTGGGCAAACATTAATTTAGTCCCTAATAATTTTGGAAACCTCAGTGTTTTACTTGTCTTTACATTTTTTGTCAATTGAGTCCTTAAATTTTGTAAAATGACTTATGGAGGTCCCTTTGTTTGTCAATCATTGGTCAAACTTAACAATTCTAGGATATTTTGGTCTAATCACATGTCCATAATTGATAAAATAAATAAATAATAGGTAGATCGAATTAAAAAATAAAAATAAAAATAAAAATAAAACTAATCTTTAATCTCAAACAGTGGAGACTCACCACTAAAATATAAAAGAAAATTAGAAAATTAAAATGTAATTTTTTAAAAATAAATAAATAAATGAATCTCCAACCGTCCATCATAGAGATGGACAATGGCGATTGAGTCAAATAAAAAAAAAATCAAAATTAAATTTCAAGAAGAAAAAAAGTAGACATCCAATCTAGAGATTGGATTTCCACCGAAATCTCCATAGATTTCCATGACCCCCACCATGAACAGAGGAGCGGCGATGGGGAGGTCTCGCCTTCCTCGTTTGTTGTTGGAACATTTCAAATAAATTGAATTAAAATGCGAAGGGTACACAACTTTCCAGTGGTTGCTGACAAAAAGTCACAACTTTTCCAAATGGTGTACATGTGTCTTATTGAGTGAAAAGACACTACTTTATGCTTAAAGGTTGCATCATTTCATGAATGGGTGCAACGCAACAAAGGTTGCATTTTTTCATGAATGAGAGCAAACCACTCTTTAAAATGCTCATTCCAACACCATTTAAATTAGACCAAAATTTGACTAACTTGGAGAGTTTGGCTAGTGATTTCTCCTTTCCATTTTCTCTTATCTTAAGAACTCATGTTGTCACCCTGTTTTCTTGCATTAAGTTACCAATATTCTATCAGTTTGTGCAATGATATAATTTCGTATCTTGGTAAGCCTGCAAACATCAAAGATGTTCATGGTTTAATATTGTTAGTACACATCGACATTAGACACCGATGCTTCATTGTATCTTTAAGGCATATTTGCATAACCCGGTACAATACCTGATTGGTGAGGGTAAATAGTATCTTAAGGACAGTGTCACTAATGACATGCCTTGAAGCATACAATTTCTCTTTTTTGTAGCAATATTCATTTCGAAGCAGTATTGGGTTCAATTCAACAACTCTCGTTATAAAGTACAAAAATTCTGAATTTTCTCCAACATTCATGGCGAGGGAGTCTCCAGACTCCCTCAACCATTCATCTCAAAGATGGATAGAAGGGATCCACTAAAACAAACAAAGATCCAATTAATTTGATGAATAATGGAGATCCAATTCTTTTTAAAAGTTAGAGTTTAGAATTTGTTTAGTTTATTGTAATTCAGAATTTTAGGGGTATTTTGGTCTTTTTAAAAGTAAAATTCAATTTTGACCAACTTTGACTAACTACGGGAAAGGTCAATGCATGTTAATGATAAAGGAGGTCGCCTTGTGCTCATCAAGTCAGTAATGTCTAGTATCCCTGTGTACTTCTTGTCCGTTTTCAGAGTTCTGGTGTGTGTCGCTCAAAAAATTGAAAGGCTCCAAAGGAATTTTTTCTGGGGAGATGGTGGGGGCAAAAAGAAAATTCATTGCTTGAAATAGGATTTATTATGTAAAAGCAAAGGTAATGGTGGTTTAGGTATTTGTTCGATTATCAATTTGAATAAGGCTTTATTGGCCAAATGGGTTTGGAGGTTCGGTGTGGAAGAGGGGGCCTTATGGAAGAGGGTATTAATTGCTAAATACAGAGTTGAGAGGATGAATCTTCTATGGAACTGGTTGTGTGGTGTTAATAGCTCAACTTTTACTAAATCTATTGGCTACCTCCTCTCTTCTGACTCTTCTACGAATCAGATTCTTCATAAGGGGCTGTTCGTGGTTGTGGGAAATGGCAAGAGAGCCAAGTTTTGGAAGGAGCTGATGTTTGATGGTTTGGCCCTTATGGAAGCCTTTCCTAGGATATTTTCGCTTGCAATTAATAAGTCTGGCTGCGTTAGGGATTTCAGTTATTGGGATGGTCCTGAATGGATTTGGGAGGTTAAGCTAAGAAGGAATTTGTTTGATTGGGAGATTGGGCAATGTAGAAGCTTTCTTGGCTGTCTTTCGAATGTTAAAATCAGGGATAATGTTAATGATTCTGTGGTTTGGAAGCATGAGTCTTCGAGTCAGTTCTCGGTTAAATCGTTCAGGAGGTGTTTGGAGGATGGGGCGGTGGAGGAGGATTCGGCTTTTAGGAATGTTTGGTTAGGTTATTGTCCTTCGAAGATCGAACTCTTTGTTTGGCAGCTCCTCCATGAGAGGGTGCTTGTTAGGGATATTCTGAATAAGTTTGGTGTTCAGCATGGTTCTGGTACGCTTTGTTCTTTATGCTTTAACAATGAGGAATCTATAGATCATCTTTTCCTTCTTTGCGATTGGTCTTGGAGTTTGTGGTTGGACTGTATGAATTGGTGAGGAATCTTATGTTGTCCTTCCCATTCCATTGTTGATTAGTGGAACAGTTGGTGTTATTTATGTCCTTGGAAATATTCTGCTAGAGCTTGGAGGACTTTGTTTTGTGCGATTGTATGGACCATATGGGAAGTTAGGAACAACAAAATTTTTAAGAATGAGCAGCCAGTGTTCAGTAGAGCCGTGGACATGGTGCGTTTTAGATTGGGTTGGTGGTTTAAGCATTTCGGTAGCGGTTCGGCTGTTCCCATTACTCATATCCTTCTGAACATTGTGGAATGTTGTTCGAAACCGCCAAAGAAGAAAGTCCAAAGAATGGAAAAATGGTCTCCTCCTCTAGTAAATTCCCTTTATTTTAATGTTGATGGGTCGGTCATGGGCTCTCCAGGTCCCGTTGGCATAGGTGGAGTTTTACGTGATCATATGGGTAAAATTCTTTGTGTCTTCTCTGCCTACGTTGGTATTGAAGACGTTATTTTGGTTGAACTTTTGGCGATTTTGAAAGCGTACGAGCTTTTCGGGTCGAGGTCGGATTTGGCATATAGACCTCTCACTGTTATCAACGACTCCAAGACTGCGGTTTGTTGGGTTTTGGGTAACATCTCGGAGAATAACAGCCATGAGCAGCCCATTCATGACATTCGTAGTTGGTTGGGCAGTTTCGAGTTGGCTGTGGTGGATTTTCGGCCAAGATCGTCTAATTCTTTTGCGGATACGTTAGCCAAGAAAGGCTCGTTGCCAGGTGTCGATGAGCTTTGGTGGAGTGTCTCTTGAGGTGGTCTGTTGTTCGTTTTGGTCTGGTTTGCTTTCCTTTGTTTTTGTTTTCTGTAGTTGGGTGTTTTGCCCGCCTCCTAGGTGCTGTTGCTTTTGTTTGGTGCTGTGGGTTTTTTTTTTGGCTGTTTTGTTGGGTTGTGTTTGTTGTTTTTGCCTGGCTTGGTGCCCTTTAATCTGATTGCCTTTTAAAAAAAAAAGATAAAGCTGTTTCCGGTTGTCAAAAGCAAACCTCATAAAGGTTGGTTGTAATTTACTTTAAAATATATTTCTTTGTTTATTATTCATATTTCTTAAAGTTTTATTTATTTATTTTTAATTCTTTTTTTTATTTCCACCGTTCATCTTTGAGGTGGATGATAGAGATCCATTTTTTTCATTTTTTTTTTTTAAAAATTCTATTACTTTGCTATTTAATTTTTAAATATATATATATATATATATATATATATATATATATATATATATATATATATATATATATATATATATATTGCTTATTTTTAATAATATATATATATTGCTTATTTTTAATAGTATTTCTCTTATTTTTAACTTTTTTTTTTAATTCGTTAAATGATGATTTCTTTTTTCAATCAATTAAATTTGAAGGGAAAAATTGACTTTTAGTGAATTATGTGACAATTGACTGTCAAAAATTTGGTTAAACGGACTTAAATGAGATATGTTTCTATATTTAAGGACTCATTTGACAACTAATGTTAAGATAAGTAAAAATGGATGTTTCCAAATTTGTTAGGATCTAAAATGAAGTTTGCTCTAAGAGTATAATAAAAATACAAAACAAAAATTATAAGTGAAAGTTCCCTGGTCATTCAGTTTCGATGATTTTTCAAATCTGGTCATGCTGAAATGCAAGAAAATTTGAGAATAGAAAATGTAGCAAGTGAAAGTTTAATGATGCTATTGATGAGAGAAACGAGTAGCCAAGAATACAAATAGACGCGAAAAGAGATGAAGTGAAGAAACAAGAGGCACCCCGACTTATAAACTGCAAGATAGAGACCAAAACGACAAGGCACGTAGTAGTTTCTGAAACCGTGTGCTTCGTTTTTTGAAATGCACAAGAACCAAGAATTTGTCAAATCATGAAGCATAATGACGCATCCAGGTTGATAGGGAGGCGTCACATCAAACGAAAGGGCATCAGTCCGGCATTTCGAATGTTTGAAAGGGCAGCAATGAAGCGTAGTTATTTAGGTCACAAGACGGCCTATTAATGCAGCATTAAATGTAAAGATTTTAATAAATCCACTTCTAAGAGCTTCCAACTCGTTGAAAGAAGTAGCTCACCAACAACCCACCTCGTGGATTTAGGGGTATTGTTTGGGGTAATTTTATTCAGTTCGACACGTTAGCATAGAACCTGGAATTTAGGGAACCAAATCTCCACTACATTAGGCCACGTCAACTCGACGAGCCACGCATAGCAATATCGAGTTGAAGAGCGAAGAGCGAATCGCCCACTAAAGGAACCTGCTCACCGGAGAACCCCCAAGCAAGCGAATTGACTCGAACTCGCCACCCATTTATCAAATATAAAGCATCATTAACAAAACATGATTTCAATATATCTTCCACGAAACTCAATCTTATAGTAGGCAAGGCAATCACCCACAATTCAACAGTTGACAAATCCAGTCATAAATACAAAGATTCAGAGGAATACTTCCAAATTGCCACCTTATAATGCCACATTTCACCAAGTTTTCCAAATGCCTTCTTTTCATATCAGGTGGCACCACTTCAACTTCTATTTTTTTTATTCTTTAAACTTATCTAGTGTCGCTGCCGTTTTCCTACTTGGGTTTCCTTCTAGGTTCGAGATCGTGCTCGAAAGATTTTTGGACTCCAGTGGTGAAAAAGATTAAGGCGAGGCTGGCTCCCTAGAAAAGAAGGTTCCTATCTAAAAGCAGAAAACTGGTGCTTATAAAGTCTATTATAACCAGCATCCCTATCTACTTTATGTCCGTGTTCAAAATGCCTATGGGGATTGCTCAAAAAATTGAAAAACTTTAATGGAATTTCCTGTGGGGCGATGGTTTAGTTAAGAAGAAACTTCATGTCGTTAGTTAGGAATCGGTCAACAGAAGTAAAGCTAATGGAGGGCTAGGAAATGGCAAAGTGGATGTTAAAAACAGAGGTATGCTTGCGAAGTGGGTATGGCGTTTCAACAAGAAAGACAATTCTTTGTGGAAAAGGGTGATTGTTGCTAGATATGGGTTGGATAACAGCTATCTGTATTGGAATTGGACTGGTTTGTCTCATCCTTCTTTCTTCACAAAAGCTATAGCCAGCCTTTTCAAAGAAAATAGCAGTACCGCTAAAGTGCTTAGTGAAGGAATGAGAGTGATTATTGGTGAAGGGACGAAAGCAAAATTCTAGAAGGATATTCTTGTCGAATCTTCTACATTGAAAGACTCCTACCACAGAATTTTTACTCTGGCCTCTAAAAAGGATGGTTCCATCATCGATTTCGATCACTGGGTGGGTTCATCGTGGGTGTGGAGGATTCCTTTGAGGAGAAGGATGTTTGGTTGGGAACAAAGTCAATAGGAGAGCTTTATCTTGGTTCTAAACTATGTTTGTATTCGTAAAGGGATAGCTAATGTGTTGGTGTGGAATTTTGATCTGAAATGGTTGTTCTTTGTTAATTATTTCTACAAAGTAATGGATGAGCAGAGCTCTTTTGTTAAAGGTTTGGATAAGTTCATCTGGCAAGGTATTTGTCTCCCGAAGGTTGAGGTTTTTGTTTGGCAACTGTTGAAAGAGAGAGTAATGGTGAGGCAGGTCATTCAAAAGTTTATGAGATCGCAAGTTATCAGTGTGGATTGTCCTTTATGTAATATTGAAAAGGAATCTCCAAGTCATCTGTTCTTGAACTGCAGATGGGCATGGAGGTTATGGATGACCTGCATGGGCTGGTGGAGGGTTCATGGTTGTGTTTCAAATTTGATTATGGATTGGGCGATGGGTTGGCCAGCTTTAAGTCCCTCGCCTAGTTGTGATAGAACGTGGAACACGGTGCTCTTCAAAGTGGTGTGGATGATATGGGAATTCAGGAATATGAAGGTGTTCAAAGAGAAAGAAGCAGATTTCACGTCTGTGGTGGATACAATCAAATTTTGTGTTGCTTGTTGGTTTAAATTTCATGGTAGAGGGTCTAATGAGACCATCACTTCTATACTTCTTAACATTTCAGAGTTGTGTAAAGAGTTTAAAAGGGTTAGAAAGTCGAAGATGGAGGATTGGTTACCTTATGTTAGTGAGGGTCTCAAGTTCAACATCAACAGCTCGACTAGAGGTAGTCTTGGGCCTACTGGTATTGGTGGAGTGCTTCGTGATTCTAAAGGCAAAGTTATTTGCTTATTTTCGGTTTACTTGGGCATTTTTTATTCTAACCTTATAGAACTCATGGCTATTAAAAGCTTGTAGCCTATGTGCCTTGAATCCCGCCTTAGCTAACAGTGTTATTGAGATCGTGAGTGACTCTAAAGTGGCTGTGTCTTGGATCAAAGATGATGGCATAGGTAGTCTCAAGCATGTCAATTTGGTCTACAATTGTAGGGATCTTATTAGGAATCATGGTGGTATCTTGGTTTCTTTCAATTCAAGGTCTTCTAATTCTTTTGCTAACAAGCTTGCCAAAATGGGTTCTGGCTCGGGAGGGGACCTCATTCAATTGAGTCTTTGATTTGTTTGTGCAGCCGTGTTGTAGTCTTTGAGTGTGCTCTTCCTTTTGCTTTGTTTTCAGTTTTGTGTTGTTCTATTCTTAGTCTGTTTTGCTGTCCTTGCCTGGGGTGCTCGTTTGCTTGTTGTGCTTTTGGTCTGCTGGCCTGTTTTGTGTGGTTTTTTTCCCTCTGTTCTTTACTCCTCGTTTGAGGCCTTTTTGGCTTGATTAATAAAGTGTGGCTGTTCAAAAAAAAAAAAAAAAAAAGGTAGCAAAGTGACATTCTAACTTAGGTTTAGGCTTATCAAATTGGATCTTAGGTTATGTGTTTGGATTTAGATTCCAGAATGAAGTATATTTTCTGGGACTGGATCTTACAAATGATATGCAATCATAAGTAAATTCTGAAGTGATGAATGATTTGCAACAAGAAACAAAAAATAATTAATTAAGAAGTAAGTTTTTAATGACTTACAAAAATTCAAGTCCTCACGACCAACTTGTGAATGTGAAGTGAATAATGAGAAAAAATGGATTTTGTTTAAGGAAAATCCTGTTAACGAGTTACAAAATATTTGAGTCTTTATTTGGTTCGATTCTTCTAATAAAATATTTTCTATCAAGTTTTTTTTTTTTTTTTTTGTAGGAAGTATTACATAAATTTGATGTTTTTTTTAGTAGGCGGATAAACTTCCTACAAGTTTCAAATCAACAACTTGGAGAATTGGAATCGAATTCAAATTTGAGTACTTACTATATAGTGTTACTGTTTGAGAAATTCATTAAAATTGATAATTGATAATATTAAAATAAAATGAAGTGTCTTAATTAAGGGTTTAATTTTTTTTTATAAATAGAGTGTTTTCATAATAAAAATGTTAAAATATAAAGAAAATAATTTTGGAACAATTATAAAGTGTGTTTAGAATTTTTTTTTTTTTTTTTTAATTTAATTTTAAAATTGGATTATTGTTCCCACAAGAGTCTAGTGTAACAAACCCCACATGTCTATAAATGAGAAAACGCATTGCCATTTCTCTTCATTCTTTGACAGAGAACATTTGACTAGAAATGCTCTCCATTCTCATCATTTTATTGTCTTTTCCTTCCATAGTTTTCTCCACACAATCCTTCAAGAAGCTCCAATTACCATCACCAACAATGGGTGCTGATTCCTTTGCCTTTGATTCTTTGGGTAAAGGACCCTATACGGGCATAGCTGATGGTAGAATTCTCAAATACTATGAAGCCAGTGGCGCTTTTGCTGATTTTGCTGTCACTTCACCAAACAGGTAATTCCTCAAGTGGGATAGATAGTCTTATAGGACATGTATTATATTTGGCCCTTTGTACATGAACATTTTCTTGTTTTGATTTAACAAAAAATCTTGACCTAGAATCACCGTGAATGTTTTGATCAATACTATGATGATTTTGAAAGTCTGTGAAATTGTCAAGACTGATTATCCCCGACTCTTTAAAACCATTAAAATGTAGAATGATCTATCAAGATATTCTTATTATTGATCACCATTTTAACAACTAGCTAGCTAGGTTTGAATTTTTGTTATGTGATAATTTTCATATATTTTTTCAAGTATATATTTAAAAGCTTAAATAATTTTCAGGTCCAGGGTAGTGTGTGATGGCACAAACAATAATTCAACTAAACTAGGAAATCAATGTGGAAGGCCATTAGGTTTAGGTTTCAACAAATCAACAGGTGATCTCTACATTGCTGATGCTTACCAAGGGCTTTCGGTTGTTGGACGAAATGGGGGGCTTTCAACACAACTTGCCACAAGTGCAGACGGGGTTCCCTTCGGCTTCCTTAGTGGCTTGGACGTTGATCAACAAACCGGACATGTTTACTTCACAGATGTTACTTCTGTCTACAAAATCAAGTATGTCCTAACTTCCTTCATCTTTCAAACTTAACGAAGAAAAGTGAAATATTTGAACTTTTAAGCTGATCAATAACATTACTTAATATATTTTTACAGTGACTTTCCATGGGCGGTTGCTTTTAATGATTCAACAGGAAGGTTGTTGAAGTATGACCCCAAAACCAATAAGGTTACTGTCTTACTAACAGATCTCTTAGGAGCCACCGGGACAGCGATCAGTGCGGACGGTTCATTTGTTCTTATCACCGAGTTTACTGCCAAGAGAATCATAAAGTATTGGCTAAAAGGTCCGAAAGCCGACATATCAGAAGTTATTGTCCATTTGAATGGGAGGCCAAACAAGGTCAAGAGGGCTGCAAAAGGAGAATTTTTGGTGTCAATCAACATAGAAAAAGGTTTTCTAGTACCAGAATTATTTACTGTGCCTACGGCTATTAGACTGAATGCAAATGCCAGGATCATGGAAAAAAAATCTCTTAGAGCTCAATACAACACTAAATTCATCGGTGAAGTTCAAGAGTTCGGTGGAGCTCTTTACGTAGGATCAATGTTTACGGATTTCGTTGGTGTTTACAAGCCCGGCCTAACGTTACATTGAAGTAGCAAGATAGAGGTAGCATTATTAATAATGGTTGGCAAGTTCTATAGATCGATCAATAAAAGTTGGCTAGAGCTAGCTAGCTGGCTACTATCTTATTGTACTTGACTAGATTTTTAAGATTACTTTTAAAGAAATGAATAAGAGGTGCAAAGCAAAGCACGACTACAGCATGTCATTTTTTTTTTCTGCATAACAGTTTATGGCCCTGATAATGATCTTATATACTCAAGTAGATATGGTTAAATTGAATTGAAGTCACCGAGTATTATATATTCTTAATTTTTTTTTTCATCAAAGAGAACTCTCAATCAAATACGTTTAACTTTGAATTTCTAATATGATACGACACAGAGATTCATATATCACTCCAATTTTCAACTCTATTAATATTATGATGATCAATATGCTAGTTAATTAATTTCCAAAAACAAAAAGGGTTATTGCCTCCAAACCTGAACTTATTAGAACTCATCATATTCCTTTTATCATCGCAAGTTATTTATTATTATTATTATTATTATTATTATTATTTCCATAAAGCCTAATTAGAATAGCCTATTGCATTTTGCATTGTAAGTTGTTTGTTTTACAATCCTTTCCCGGCCACCTCCGGTAAATTAATAACTTATCTCTCTCCTTAACAAAATCTAAGAGAGGGAATCCTCCAAAAATCAAAAAGCAAATATTTTTGAGTAATGCTAAGCTGTCCATAAAATTTGCCCAAATTCATGTTCAAATGATGTGGTATGTGACTATGTGAGTTGTCAACATCATATCCCTTATCTCATAATCTCATGATTTACATGATACTACAACTCACATGCCAAAGGGGGATATATTTAGACAAATTTTTGATATATTTAGACAAATTTTTTGGATAGCCTAATATTACTCATTGTTTTGTAATAAAAAGTCAATGGGCAATCCCACCAAATCAAAACTGAGCTATTAACACCCTCATAACTCGTTAGAAAAAAGTACACATTAACACTATTTCCGTGAATTCTTCTAAAGTAAGTTTACAATGACTGTCCAATGTAGCTTGGTGTAACATTCGATTAGACATAACCACGGTTCGGTTCTGACCGTGGAACCGAACTGGAACTGAAGGTAAAAGAACCGGACCATGAACATGAACCTCCATTGGTTATAAAATCGAACCTGAACCGTCGATTCCATCACCAGATATTTTTATTATTATTATTTTTTAAAACCTTACTTCTTTCTCTCTCTCTTTCAGATCATCATGTCGATCTCTTCTTCATCTTTTCTTCATCTCATCGATCTCTTCTTCATCTTGATCTCTTCTTCATCTCATTGATCTCTCCTCACTAACTTTGATTTTTTGATTTCAGTTTGTTGATTTTTTTTATTTTGGACTGGTGGCCTGCGTTTGGAGTTGTTGATTTGGGGTTGATTTTTGATTTGGGGGTGATTTGAGAGAGAGAGAGAGAGAGAGAGAGAGAGAGATAACGATGAAGATGAAGGATTGAAGGTGATTTGGGATCTGGGTAGTGGGCTGGGGTTTGGGTAATGGGTATTTATCATGTATGGATAGGTATTAGGTAATGGGTGTATTGGGTGATTGACTGATTGGGTTAAAAAAAATTAAAAAAAAAACAAAAAAACAAAAAAGGACCCGAACCAAATGGAACCGGGAAACCAGAACCTTCCTCAAGGAGGTTTCGATTCCGATTCCCCCAGAAATGGAATCGAAAACTGAAACCGAATCGAACCAGGGCCATCTCTACATTTGAGTCACCGTCATCGCAAGTGGTATATAAAAAATAATAATATAAGTTTACATTGTACTCAGAATCTAGTACTCTATGGAGCGCCGCATTCCCACACCACTCAATCTCAACTATATTCTTGTCTCTTTCTTGCACCTTCTCCAACTCTCTCTCTCTCTCTCTCTCTCTCTCTCTCTCTCTCTCGGGGGTGTTTCTCTTGCTAGTACGGTCTTAAAAAAATATTCAAGACCTTACTTTTGTAATGTTATAGAACTAGCTCTGTAATTAACGTTACAAAATAAGATAGACATTTAGTTTTGTAATGTTACAAAACTAATTCTAGTTGTGTAATATTTGCTAATTGACACTGATGCCCCCTAAACTCTTCCAAAATATGCACTATGCCCCCTATACTTCTTTTTTTTCACCCCTAAACCCCCTAAACTCTCACAAATTGGCAAAAGTTGATTGTAAATGCCCCCTCATAGTTTGCCAAAAAATGAGAGTTTATGGGGTTTAGTGGTGAAAAAAAAATATATAGGGGGCATAGTGTATATTTTGGAAGAGTTTAGGGGGCATCAGTGTCAATTAGCCTATTACAAAACAAAAGTCCTTAAAAAAATTTCAAGACTGTTTTGACTAGAGAATTACTGTATATGTATATATATATATATATATATATATATTAATTACATGTTTATTCAGTCGGTTCGGTTTCCATTACCAAAATCAAAGCTGAACAACATCAATTCCGTTTTTTTTTTTTTTTTTTTTTTGAACCTGTTTGAATTGTATTAAAGTTGAAAATCGAACTAAACACGTATTTGCAGTTCAGTTTGGTTTAATTCAGTTTCGATCGGTTTTTATGCCCACCCCTAATCTAATATTTACATCGAAGCAATTGATTTCTAAGTTACCAATTGGAGGAAAATAATAAGGGTTTGAAAAACAAGAAAAAACAGCCATTTAGTCTGTTTCTAAACAAACCCATCTTCAACCATGTATGAAAGCAAAATGAATAGCAAGCTTTCATTAATTCAGCAAAGAAAGAAATAGAAACACCAAGCGAGAGAGTAAAACCACCAAGAAAGATAGTTTTTGAATCAATTAAAACTCGAGCAAGAAAGAATGGTTCACATTTATTTTCCAAAACAATATGAATTTTATGAAAAAGAAATTAATGCTTAATGTTCTTAATATTTTACATTTGACCCCAAAAATTTAATATTATTTCATAATGACCCCAGTTTCACTCAAAAAGCTTGAGACTTGAGTAGGTGTTTGTAAAGAAAATTCACGTATTTCTTAAGCCTTTATTACTCTTGTTTTAAAGCAAACCATCAAAAAGACATAAAATTTGCATAATATATATATACTAGTGTGGACAAATAAAATCAATCTTCTCGATCGTTTTCTTTTTCTCGTCGATCCGGATAGGTTTTTGTGCCACCTTCGAGAATAGTCCCAGCTAGCTAAAGAGGAACTTCTAGTAACTACTGAATCCGAGGTCTACTCCACAACAGCGATAGCCCGCCAGTTTTCTTTGCTTTGAGGCCGATTTAAAGCACTCGTCTCAATCTAAAAAATTATTAAAATAAATTGTGTACTTAAAAAATGCATAATCTATTCCAAATTTTCTATGATATAATTAATTTTTTGTATAAGCTTTTGTCAAATGGATTTATTGAGTAAAATCTGAAATATTTCTATTATTTAGATTATATCATGTGATACTTATTGAATCTTAAAAACAATTGAACCTCCTTTAAAGAACCTTATATACCAGTCACATTAAGTAAATCTTAAAAAATTATAAATAACTAATGAACAATACTTAAAATAAAACTAATAAAAAAAAGTTTATGACGGACTTTTGAACTTACCAATTATTATAATATATAAAAAAATCTAATTGATAAGAATTTATGTTTGTTTTTTTCTCTTGAACTTATCAAATATTATAATATATATATCACTAATGCTAGACCACCCAAAAATTTAGCCCAAATTTTAACCCAAATGATGTGGCAATTAAGTGGTTTTTTCATTAACCACATCATCCCATGTTATGTGTAGTGATGACAACTCACTTGCTACTTCATTTGAGTTAAAATTTGGGTTAATCATTTGGGTTGTATAGCATTACTCTCTCTCTCTCTCTCTCTCTCTCTCTCTCTCTCTCTCTCTCTCTCTATATATATATATATATATATATATATATATATATATATATATATATACAGTAATGCTACACATCCCACCTAAAATCCCACCATTTTCATCCCACTACATGTGGCATGTGAGGTGTCAAATGGTGAGTGGATACATGGGATAGGTGAGATAAATCATTATTAATGTGTATCCATTCACAATTTGACACCTCACATGCCATATGTAGTGGGATGAAAATGGTGGGATTTTAGATGGGATGTTTAGCATTATTGATATATATATATATAGCTAATTAATAATACTTAAAAATAATAATTAATAAGAATTTTAACATGAATAGCTAGGGGCCTAAGTGCCATAAATCATCAATCAATCTCAAAAATAAAAATTCAAGAGACAACCCATAAATAATGGGATAATGATTAAATTCACTTAATCAATCCCAAAATTATTTAAATTATGATAACATTCCCCAACTAACATTTTCTATCCCATAATTAATTAAAAATTAATTATATTATTTTATTTTATTTTTACTTAAAAGATTGAAAGACACATCTTCTCATTATCCAAACGTTTTATATTCATTTCATCAATAGATAATCTTTCATCCATCATTAAAATATATATTAATTAGTTTCATTCTAAAAAAAAATCCATTAATTAGTTATTAATTGTTATAAAATACAATAATATAACTTGTCTCACTTTTTTTTTTATTTCTTTCATGCAATAAATATTCTTCCATTAATTATATATTTAAATTAAACAACCATTCATAAAATTATGTCTTGAATTCACAAAATGGTAGCAATAAAACAATGCAAAGAGAAACCATATCATATATATATATATATATATATAATTAATAAGAATTTGAATATGCATAGGCTTAACCTTGGGCCATAAATCATAAATCAATCCCATAAATAAAAATTCAAGAGGCAACCCATAAATAATGGGATAATGAATAAATTCACATAATCAATCCCATAATTAATTAAATTATGAAAACAATCCCCGACTAACATTTCTTATCCCAAAATGAATTAAAAAATGAATTATATAATTTTATTATATTTTTGCTGAAAAGATTGAAAACCACATCTTCTCATTACTCAAACATTTTATATTCATTTCATCGATAAATAATATTTCATCCATCTTTATAATATCTATTAATTAGTTTCATTCTAAAAAGTATATATTAATTAGTTAATAATTGTTATAATATAAAATAATATAATTTGTTTTTATTTTGTTTTCTTTTTTTCAAAAGAGATGGAGAGTCTCTTTTTCTCATGACTCACTTTTTTTTTTCTTTCAAGCAAAAAATATTCTTCCATTAATTTATAAATTTAAATTAAACAACCCTTCATAAAATTATATCTTGAATTCACATAATGGTAGCAATAAAGCAATGCAAAAAGAAACCATATCATATATATATTAGTCTGCTTTTCTCATTAAAATAATAACAATAATTACATGTTAAAAATTGAAATCGAAACTAAAAGTCACCAAGTGCTACTTTTATCGGACCTCCAAGTTTTTGAAAGGCAATTGCTTTGAAGACATGAGAAGTCCTTCAATGCAATCAACACCAATAATTTTAATTTTTCCTGCAATGTGATAAACACGCAATATTTAGCCATTTCCAAAAAAAAAAAAAAAAAAAAAAAAAAAGAATTTAGCATATGTATTTAAAGAATATATATCAAATTTGGGCAAAACCTTAAAAATATCAACAAATAACACGATATTTCCAAATTCAACTTACAATGCAGTTGAAGCCGTAGCTGGAACACCATAATGAACATCTACTTGAAAATCTAATTCCATCAATGTTTAAATTCCATGTTTCAAGTTTTGCTAACCAAAATAAACATGATAAAGAAACCAAAATACGTCACAATAATAGTCAATCCAAAAGTTTTTAAAGTGTTTGAATCCAAAAATAGATAGAGATGCTTCGTTTTGATAAGAAATGATACCTAAGAATGGTGTACGACTTTTTGAATCATCGTGAATTGAACAAAAAAAAAAAACTAAGATTAAAATTATTCAACAAAATAATAAAATTAAAATATTAAAAAAAAAACCGTAGAAATAATTTGGGCTATTATCATTTTAGTCCCTATGTTTTTAAAAGTTGACACTTTTTTAACTGTCTTTCTAGTTTTCGCTGAGTGATCCCTATATTTTAAAAAACCCATCAATTTAGTCCTTCGGTGAGTCAAACGTTGGTCAGAGTTAACGGAATGAGGGTTATTTTCGTCTTTAAACAATGAACTTGCCACATGTCAACACCAAAAAAAATAAAAAATATATTTATATAATACAAAATAAAATTTTGCTATTTGTCTTTAAAAAAAATTAAAAATAATGTGTCTATTTTTAAAAATATATAAAAAATTCAAATAAAAAAATTATTAAAAAAAACTAGATTTTTTAAAAGAGATAATTAAAAAAAAGGAGATATATTGGATCTCTATGGATCCAAGTTGGATTTTAAAAGAGATATGAAAACAAATTAAATAAATAAATAAATCTTTCAAAAAAAAATAATAATAAATCCACCACCATTCATCAGGCATCATCATCATCTTCCACCATCAACCCAAACACCCAAAAACTCCAGACTCTCATCATAGGTGAGCCTCCGGCGATGCGCCAAAATCTCCGGCGAGACCGAGTAGCAGTTTCCGATGAACACGTGAGTCCTCGACTACTGCTCGGTGTGGTACCAGCTTCTACACACCAACGACACCGAGCTCCGGTCCTTGTGTGAAGTCGGCTGGAGCACCTCATACGGGAACGACGATGACGACGTCGGCTGAGTCAACTCGAGCACCTCATCCGGGAACGACGACGACTACGACGCGTCGGCTAAGTCGACTCGGGCGAACTCGGACATTCCATTTTTCGCTTCGAATATGATGATGAAATTGTTTGCTAGGGTTTGGTAATGAAATCTAATGGTGGAATGAAGTATTTGTTCAGTTTGGTTTGGAAGCTTCAATTCGGTTTATGGTGGGTGGTGATTGAAGCTTAGGTTTGATTTGGGTGGTTGTGGGTTTTGTTATGAAGTTTGGGGTGGTGATTCAGTTTAGGTTTGATTCGGTTTGAAGGGTTTTAAGTTTGGGTGGGTGGGGGGGGGGGGGGGGGGGGGGGGGGGGGGGGGGGGGGTGTGGTGGTGGTGGTGGTTTGAAGGGTTTGAAGGGTTGATAATGGTGGTTTGGTGGCTGGAGATTGGTTTTGGTGGTGGGGTTGGGTGGCTGGCTAGGTTGCTTTTCTAGTATGGTTTGAGATTGGTGGTGTTGTTTGAAATTTAGATTGATGATGAACTAGATGGATTTTTGGTGTTTGGGGATGAATTTTACTGATGATGAACTCGGATTGTGTGGTTTGATGTTAATTTGCAAGTGATTTTTTTTTTTTTTAAATTCATTAATTATTTTTTTCAAATTTTTTCTTTTCTATTTTTTTTTTTTTTGGATTTGGTTGTGATCTAGATCCCCACCGTCCATCATCTGAAATAGACGGTGGACATTGAATCTAGATCTCCAACTATTTATTTTTTCTTATTGTTTTCTGTAAATTTTCATTTATTTTTTCTGCTGTTTCTTTCTTATTTCTTAATTTTTTTTTATTGTTATTTTTATCATTTATTAAAATAATTGATAAGATATTTAACTATTTAAGAAAGGGCAATTTAGTTTTATTTATTATTTTAAGTTTATTGTAAGAAAATAAAATTGGTGACATGTGTCAATTTTTTATAGGTAATTAATTAGATTAAAGTTGTTAATTTTTTAAAAATTTAAGGGTAAAATTGTACTTTTAACTCATTCAATTAAAATCAAGGGTAATATTGTCATTTTTTTATTTCTATGAGGGTTGACCGTTAAAAATCTGGTCAAAGGGACCAAATTGATGGGTTTTTGAAAACATAGGGACCACTCAGCGAAAATGAGAAAGACAGTTAAAAAAGTCATCATCGGACAAAACCCAGGGACGAAAATGATAATATCCCAAATAATTTTCTCACTACCTAAACATTTTATCATCACCAATGCAATCCAATTCCCCACCTTTTGGGAGTTTTGAGTTTTATGTGAGTGAGAGCCAATGGAATGAGATGGAGAAAATATGAGATTTTTTGTTGGTTTTTATAGAGAAAATTGAAGAAGAGGAGAGAGCTTTTGAGTAAAGATTGTGATTTATATATTATGATTATGTGGTTTAATTGTCTAAATTTAAAGTTTGATTTAAAGGAGAATATGATGGGATTCTGGTGTTTTATTATTAATCATGATAATAACCACTAAGAGAGCAATAGTGTATGTATATTTAAAACAGAATATGATGGGTTTTTGGTATTATTGATCATGAAAATTATAACCATTAAGAGACCAATAATCATGATAATAACCATTTAGAGACCAACAATGCCACTCCCTCATGAAATGTAGTTATTTTTATTAAATGTATATAAAGTATTTTAAGGTGTAAATTAAAATATCATTAATAAACAATTATGATATGATTATCGGTTACAAAAAATGGATGGTGATTATAGAAGATGGAAATAACCTTTTTTTATTATATGATATATAATTAATTAATTACTTAAACAATAACACATGTCACTTCCACATGCTATATATGATTATTAAAATTAAATATTTAATACTTTGACTCAAAGTGTATGCACTTATCAAAACTTCTCCATAATCTATAGTTCATATTCTTCGTCTTAATATATTTTATATTATGACGAACTAACAATAGAAAGACTATATATATATATATATATATATATATATATATATATGATTAATTACTTAATATCAAATATATGAAAAAAGTTAAAAAAAAATATTAATAACATTAAAAGATGCCACATGTCGCTTCCATATGAAAAGTAATTATTTTAATATTATATAATATGATATATGATATATGATTTGCCACGCGTCACAACCACATCAAAAGTATAAAAAAAAAAAAAAAAGGTTTATTATTATTATATTATGAAATTAAAAACCGTATAGTACTCCAATAACCATACATTGGATCCATCCCTTGGAATTTAGCTTATCATTTAATGACCTCAAAGTGGCCGTGTAAATTTTATATATTATATAATTATATATCCATACAATTAATTCTATATATTATATTATTAAATAGATTATAATTAATAATTAATACAAATTTAATGATAAAACAACCACACGACAACATGTGTCAATGTGAGGTTCTATTTTACTATATTACTAGTTTGCAACCCGCACGATGTGCGAGAATTGTAAAAATATAACGTAATCATTATCATATTTATATTTTCAAAAAAAAAAAAATCGGGTTTATTCTTCCATTTTTACTTTCAATGCTCTAGCTTGTTCAAGTTTCTCTTATATCATCATTTTCAACTCGAATTGTGACAGTTTTCGATCATTTTGTTTACACTTTATAATGTAAACGGCATGATTTTATGGAAGAGGAATAAAAAAACATAAGACAACTCTTATTTTACTAAACTACTAATATAATATAATATATATAATCTTGCAATAGGAATTACCATATATTAGAAAGAAAAAAAGGTACTAAAAAACCAATTGGCTACAAATTTTACATGTTCAACCTCGTTGCCATTGCCATTAAGTTGGGCACCATCTACCTGTTATATACTTCCTTAATGGAGGCCACACTCCTTAGCCTTGGCCTTGTGCATGGCTCGCACTGGATTGAGATGTAACTTTTTGAGTGTAATAAATTCACATGCACATTCATGTCCCGGAGTCTAGAAATATGTACACAATGATCTGTTTCTCAACTGTATCAAATAATTGATATGTTTGTGGGTTCAACCTCTAGTATCCAAGCCTAAACGTTTGTCAAGATAGATGTGCATACTCAATTAAAGCCACATCTTCAGCTCTACAACATAAAACAAAATTTTCGTTATTCTAAATAAGATTATATTAGTAACTATATGATCTATCATCTATGCAACATTTAACACATCAAAATTCTAAAAATCCACACCCGAATAAGCTACCTATTTGGTGAATATGCTTGAGAATTTAATATGTAACCTAGTGCATATTGAGAAAAGTGATTTAGATACAATCCTAATCTTTTTAATTAATGGAAACAACAAACTTTTACTATAATGATCGTCAAAAAGTACTAAGTCATTTGCAAACACATTTTCACAAATCAATCTTCAAAAATTAACTTTCTTTAATAATCAATTCAATTATAATACCATAAACGCACTCATGATTAAGATACTAAACAGGCAACACGGATACCAATCCATAATCACACGATTCACCCAAGATTGTCAATATATATATATTTTTTAAATCTACACTAACAGATCATTTAAAGGTTACCGCACCAATTAATTATGTCTAAATTTTCAATCATGTTGTGCTACTTATATGTTTCTTTTATCATAATATAAAAAAATTGAAAATTAATTTAAACTGTAGCTAGTACTAATTGACAGTACAATCAATCAAATTCCACAACTAAATAAAAACAGCAAATACTTAGTCAAAATAAAAAATAAAACAAACAATTACCCCAAAAGCGATATCGATGTCATTTCCAAATTTTTCAAGCACCTTATCCATGATTTCAAGAGGCAAAGCATGTTGTCATGTTCAAGCTCTTTCACCAATTGCTCAAAGTCATTTCCAAATTTTTCAAGTGCCTTAACCATGATTTGAAGAGGCAAAGCATGTTCAAGCTCATTCACCAACTGCTCGAAGTCCTCCACCTATACTTTTTCTCCTTCACTTCTGCCAATAAAACAAATAAAATTAACAACAAATTTAATTGTGATGCATTTTAGACAAATAACAATAATAACAAAAAATGGTTTCGAAATACAAACAATTTATCTTAAATCAGATTCACCAACGCAGTTTGAAAGTGCTGCAGAGTTTCTGGGTTGGTTACCCTAGCTCCTGGCGTTGCCGCAGATTGTTCTCCGATCGTCGCCGCTCCATCGCCTGTTGGCCCAGTTATTTCAACAATCTGATCTCCGCTGGAGTTGCCATCCTTGTCGCTGTTCATGTTTTTAAGTCACAAGGGTTCTTCGAAGTTCTTGTTCAAATTACCCCTCTTTCTAGCGCCAATTGTTGACGGTGATTTTTGGATTATCACAGAGTCAATAACTAAATCAAAACAAACGTCAAACAAGAAAGAAAATTAAAACATGCAAAAGACAGATTTACTTGGAAAACCCTTGAATGAGAAAAAACCACGGCGTCCCGGAGGACAGGAAAATATCACTGAATTACTTGGCTTTGTTACACACTCAGATCTCTCGAATTCTTACTTTTTTTCTCTTTTTGTTTTTCGAACCCCCTCCTCGTGGGATAGGTGGTTCTATTTATACATGATATTTAGGGTTTCCCCTTGATTTTAGGCGTGTTTGTAGTAGGACTCCCTCTTGGACTTGTATTGGGAATCCCATGTTGTTACGGATTAAGATAGGCTTTCCTGCCTCTTTATTCTAAGACTCCTTGGTGTATAGGGCTTTCCGTGAGTGGGGATTTTACCATTGTGCTTCTGCTGGGTCGGTTCATGCTCAATAGGCTGATGCAGCGAACACCCCCGCTTCTGGGTTTTATCCTTTGGCGACTACATTTCTGACTTTGGCGAGTATATATTTGATTCTGGCGACTACACCCTTGACCTATTAACTGATCCATGTTTTCCCTTTGACTTGGTCAACGAGTGACGTGGCATCCCTTCTTTCAGCAATTATTGACTTTTATGATGACGTGTCCGTTTGGCGAATTTGTACACACAACAATGGACGATAGATTTTCAGCAATGGCAAAGTGGACAAATTTGTTTTCTCTGAAGGCAAGACTAGCGTGGATCAATTGTGTAGGAGTCCCTCTGTGTTTTTGGAATGCGGCATTCTTTAACAAGTTAGGAAGGCTTGTAAGAGAAACGATGAAAGTTGAGGAAGGCACTTTGATGAAGATGAGAGTTGATAGGGGAAGAATCTTGGCCTTAGTCCCTCACAACAAGGTGTGTCCTAACAACATCAAGGTTGAAGTCGATAGAGGCTCATTTGTTGTTAATCTCTCTAAGGAGTCATCGCTGGTGGACTACTCCTAGACGGTGACCTTTCTAGGGTTGGTGAGGGAGGAGAGTCAAGCCGGATTGAATTGCTTTCTAGATAAGGGAAGATTGGAAGTTGATGCCTCTTTTCATTTCGAATATCAAGAAGATAGAGACATCAAAAGGGTAGCTTCTAGCCCTCAGTATCAGACTGATGAAAAGGTTGGTATAAGTAGGCTTGATTTTCAGACTAAGCACAAGAAAAGAAAGAACAATGGGCAATAAAGGGATCGTTGGTCAACTATAACCTTACTAAGTTCAAAAAAGTTAGAATAGTTAAGGATAGTCCAGAAAAACTCTCTTTAGACAAAGGTAAGGCAGCTTGGTGTAGGAATTTCAAAGGCAGACCTAGTAAGAGCAATTGTGGTAATGCCAAGCTGGTTATTGATAAAAAAAAAGGGATTCGTTTTGGAAAGAAGAGAGTGAAGATGAGTCTAGCTAGTTCCTTCTCATTAGTTTACTTCTTAAATATGTGGTATTTTTATAATTCTCATAAGTTCAAGGGGGGGTGTTCTAAAAGCAAAGTAGTGGTGGGTAGGCCTCAAACATGGCCCATCAGAGTGACCAGCGGCCCAATTAAGAATTGCCTCTCCAGATGACAATGGGTCTCCCTAGGCTTATCAATTGGGCTCTCAAGTTAAAGGCTATGATAGGGTCGTGGATTGCAACCAACTCAAAGTAGTCAAGGTAAACTCATCTCTTAACATAGTTGAATCCAATAAGGGCCCTAAACGAGTGGTTCAGATGAAGGTCACATTTCTAGTCTAAGAGCCAATAGGAGAGTGGGGGAGAAAAGAAGGATTCATAAGGAGATTTAAAGATTTT
Organism: Acer yangbiense; assembly: GCA_008009225.1. Taxonomy (NCBI): domain Eukaryota; kingdom Viridiplantae; phylum Streptophyta; class Magnoliopsida; order Sapindales; family Sapindaceae; genus Acer; species Acer yangbiense. The sequence goes on from CM017771.1 coordinate 20,640,785, forward strand.
CAAAGTGAGTTTGATGGTGAAGAATGAAAAGTAAGAAGTTTAGCAAAGAAGGAGATGAACCTCTCAGGAATCAAATTTGGTGTCTATTTATATGCTAATCAAGTAGAGGTGAATTCTCCCATTTGTAAAGGGATCTCATCGAAAGGTAGCGGGAGTGGTAAAGGGACGGTGGAACAAAATGAGAGGGAGTCGACTCAAGCTTTGGGGAATCAAGAGGGGAGAGAGGCAAATAAGTTGTCGAAATCCCCATGTCTTAAAACCAGAAGTAAAGGGAGGAAAAAATGCTACTTGTTTAAGAAGCACAATATGAAAACTAGGCAGTCTAAGGGTAGAGAGTCGGGAGATGGAGTTGGTTTGGAAGATGGAAAAGGTATGGAAGAAGTCGGTGACAATCCAAGGTGGTATTTAGAAGAGGAAATAATAAAGGTAATAGAAACAGGGGTGGCCAAAGGGGTTGATTTCAAGACCAAAAGGGATGTGGTGGATAGTGGTGATCGATGGAATATAGAGGAAGAAGTAACCAATGTTATTCAAACGGAGGTCGATTTGGGATTTGATTTCAATGGCAATGAGTTGGAAGTGGTCAATGAGATCACTAGGAGAGAGGTGAAAGATATTATTAGATATAAGGAAGGAAAGAAACAGTAAAGGTGTTGCATGTGGGCATGTGTTTATGGTCTCATTTGATGTTAATGTTAGCTATATCTTGGAATATTATAGGCTTGGGAAAAGTAGAGAAAATGAAGGTGGTGAGAAAGCTAGTCTCTGTCCATAAATCGATCATTTGTCTCTTGCAAGAAACAAAACTTAGGGTGTTTGATCATAGGATTGTTAAATCTTTAGGTGGAGTTTTTCTTTCGAAAAGTGTTGGTGATAACGCAGTTGGTTCGTTAGGGAGGGGGGGTGGTTGATTTCTTTATGGAATGGTAATTTGTTTAAAGTTAGGGACTGCATTACACCAAATCGATGCATTATTTTATCAGAAAAGTTGGTTGCTCTTAAAAGGATCGCAGTTTTTTGCAACGTCTACCCGCTGAATGTCGAAAGGGAGAGGCATGAGTTGTGGGACTTTATAATCAGCTCACATGCTATCCTTCCTTCTTTGTGGTACATTGGTGGCGACTTTAACACCATTCTCGACCCGTCGAAGAAAAGGTGATGACACAGTTGGCTCGTTGGGGGGGGGGGGGGGGGGGGGTGGTTGATTTCTTTATGAAATGGTAATTTGTTTAAGGTTAGGGACTGCATTACACCAGATCGATGCATTATTTTATCAAAAGAGCTGGTTGCTCTTAAAATGATCACGGTTTTTTGCAACGTCTACCCACTGAATGTCGAAAGAGAGAGGCATGAGTTGTGGGACTTTATAATCAGCTCACAAGCTATCCTTCCTTCTTTATGGTACATTGGTGGCGACTTTAACACCATTCTCGACCCGTCGGAGAAAAGAGGAGGTGAATGCAATAAATCTTTGATGAAATGCTTCAATGAGTTCATCTTGAAAGCCATGGTTATCGACATTCCCATGCAAGGAATGTCTTTTACTTGGTCCAATTTTAGGAATAGGGCTTCTTGGGTTAGGTTGGACCGGTTTCTAGTCTCTCTTACCTTGCTTTCTTGGTTCCTTAAGATTGTTTAAAAAGGGTTGCCGAGAAGCTTATCGGACCACAATGTTATTGTTATCGTTATCGTTATCGATGAACCTCAAGAGGATTGTGGTCCTCACCCGTTCTGCTTCTTTAACAACTGGCTGGAGGATAAGTGTATGATGCAAGAAGCAATGGAGAGTTGGAAAGAGTGTAGATTAGCGAACTCAAAAGGGTTCACTCTATCATCAAAAGATAAAGCCACTAAATCTATCCTAAAGAAGTGGATGAAGTTAAAGAAGATGGATTTGGAAAATCTCAGCAATCTAGAAGTAAATTTAGCCGAGATGGAGAGTAAGGCGGCTATTGTTGGATAACTGTCGAATTTGAGGGGGGAACAAACGAACTTAATATCTCAATTATGGAAAGGGCTTTGTACGAAGGAAAAACAATGGAGACAAAAGTCTAGGATTAGGTGGTTGTTTAAGGGAGATAGGAACTCGAAGTATTATTATAGTATTGTCAATGCAAATGGGAGAAATAATTCAATTTGAGGGTTGGTTTTTAACGGATCTATGCTGACAACCCCTACTCAAGTTAAGGATGGGGTGTTCAATTACTTCAAGAAAAAGAATTGGAGGAGACCAATTATTTCTAATCTTGGAATGAAAAGGTTGTCAGAAGAGGAGAAGGAAGTTTTGGAGGAAGCTTTTAGCTCTAAAGAGATGTGGGAAACGGTGTGTAGTTGTGACGGTAACAAGACACCTAGCCTGAATGGATTAAATTTAAATTTTGTAAAAGCCAATTGGGAGGCTATTAAGAAGGACTTCATGCGGTTCATCAAAGAGTTCCATAAGGACAGTAACATCGTGAAGGATTTGAATAACACCTTTTTAGCCCTTGTTCCCAAGTAAGGTTCGCCGAAATCCATAAAAAACTATAGACTGATTAGCCTAGTATGATCCATATATAAGGTGTTAGCGAAGGTTTTGGCCAACCGAATCAACAAAGTGATGAGCTTAGTCATTGGAGAGACTCAGATGGCTTTTTCCAAAAATCATCAAATTATAAATAGCTTTGTGATAGCTAACGAAATAAATCACAAGTGGAAGCATGATGATATTGGTAGTCTCGTGGTGAAGCTAGATTTTGAAAAGGCATATGATAGCGTCGACCACTCCTTTTTGGATTCTTGTATGGAGAATATAGGTTTTGGAAGTAGATGGAGGTGGTGGATACAGAGTTGCATATCTACTCCGAAACTCTTGGTTCTAGTCAACGAAGGCCTTACTAAGAGGTTTGGTGTGGAGAGAAGACTTCGCCAAGGAGATCTGATATCTTCTTTTTTATTCAACATTATAGTTGAAGCCTTGAATAAATTGTTGGAGAAGGCGGTAGAGAGGGATATAATGAGAGGAGTGAGTTTTAGCCAAAGAGAGGTGCAAGTTTCTCATCTATAATTTACGGATGACATGTTTTTGTTCATTGAACCAAAATTTGAGTATCTTATCAATTTAAGGAGGATTTTAAGGTGTTTTGAAATGGCCTCAAGTCTTAAGATTAATGTCTTTAAATCTTGCATAGCTAAGGTTGGTAAAAAGGGGAGGGTGAAGGTGAATTAGGAAGATGCCTTTAGATGTAAAAAAGCATCCCTCCCTATTCTGTTTCTTGGATTGCCTCTGGGTGGTAACCTAAAGTCGAAGGTGTTTTGGAACTCGGTGATGGAAAAAATTGAAAGGCAGTTGGCCCCTTGAAAAGTGAGGTTTTTATCGAAAGGTGGTCATCTTACTTTGATTAAGGCGATGTTATCGAGCATTCCAACATACTACAAGTTCGTATTCAAGATTCCAAAGATCAAAAGTTACAAAGTAATTTCTTTTGGGGTGACGGGATTGTAAGGAAGAGAATTCACTCGATAGACTAGGCTTCGATATGCTTGAGTAAAAAAAATGGCGGGTTAGGTATTAGCTAGATGGATGATAAAAACAAAGATCTTTTAGCCAAATGGGCTTGGAGGTTCGATTATGAACAGTTTGCATATTGGAGAAAAATTATTTGCGCTAAGTATAAAGTTGACAAGACGATTCTAGTTTGGGACTAGCAAGGCCAATCTCAAGTTTTCCATTTTGTGATGGCAATTCGGTCCTTGTATATCTGAAATGCTTAAACGGCAAAGTTGCTTATTGATGGATTGGAGGTGGTCTTGGGTAAAGGTGAGAGGATTAGATTTTAGAATGATGTTAGGTGGGATTTGAGGTCCTTGATGGAGGCGTTTTCAAGGATTTTCACTCTTTCAACAAATAAAAAGGGCTTCATTTAGGAATTTGGCTTGTGGCTTGGATCAAATTGGAAGTGGGAGGTGAATTTGAGGAGACCCTTGTTTGGATGGGAAGTGAATTAGTGGAATTGTTTCATGACTGCTATTAACAGCTTGAAGGTTCACTGCACGGTCCAGGATACAATTGCTTGGAATTTCAATTCCAGTGGATCCTTTACGGTGAATTCCTTCTGTAAGTGCCTTAAAGCCTCTTCCCTGATGGACATCTCTATGACTAGTGTTTTGTTGAATGGTTTATGCCCCCACAAGGTTGAGGTCTTCGTGTGGCAACTTCTCAAAGGGAGAGTACTATTTCAAGACGTAATAAATTAGTTTGGTTTGTTTCAAGGCAATAGCATGGCTTGTCCTTTGTGGGGCTTGGAGACCAAAACAATAGACCATTTGTTTTTAAATTGCCGATGGTCTTGGATTCTTTGGAAGAAATGAATGGGGTGGTGGGAGGTTACCAATTGCCACAACTCTAACCTTCTGAAGTGGTCTAAGGGGTGTCCTTCAGCCAACAGTAGGAAAGCTTGGAGCTCTTTATTTTCAGTAATGGTATGGACGATATGGGAAACTAGAAATAAGCTGTTGTTTGAAAATAAGGAGATTAGTCGCAGCTTGGTGATAGATAAGGTTAAATTCAGGGACTGCGTGGCAGAGGATCAAATGTCCCAGTCACTCATTTGATGCTCCATTTAAAGGATCTTTGTGTAGATTCTTCTAATTTCAATAAGCCTACTTTAGAGGTCTGGACTTACCCTTCTGCAGGTGTCTTGTGTTAGGTTTTTGAGTCATGTTGGCATAATTTTATATAAAAATGACATTTCCTTTGTATTGATTAGTTGTCTAGGTTCATGGTTAATCAAGCTTCAAAACAGATTGGCAACTCATCAAGCAAAATGAAGTCTTTAAGAGGAGTAAGCATTGTTGTACATCAAGGGTATATTTAGATTTTAGACCTTATTCTTCTTGCAAAGGCATTTAGGCACACACACACACATTACATCCATATATGTGACCGGGCGTCGTTGTACCCGTCAGAAAAGATATTTCTATTCTGATCACCTCACAAATGCAACAAGTCAAAGGACAAGTATTACAAGTAAGCAAGGGTCTCATTCCATAGGGAGATGGAATCCGTTAACTGTATCTAGTTCTAGTGTTTATTAAAGCATGTAAATGAACACGTGTGTGTGTGTGTGGAAATGTAAACTAACTAACTAAAGTAGAAATGTAGCCGGGTGTCTTGGCTATCTAATTAATCTACTCCTAATTAAGTTAATCTACTCCTAGAGGCAAGACACCCTAGCTACGAAAATAAAGGTGGATGGGAGATAAGCAAGATATGAAACACATATGGGACATCGGTTCACCAAACACACAATGCAATTTATGTCGATTGTTTAACATGTGAATCCAATTAATCCAGTAAATGGTTCGTTCTCTTGGTTAGGGAATTACCGAAATCATGTCATCACTCTCCAATCGGAAGAGTGATTGTGTCTAGGGTTTAGACCTATTAAGCACAAGAACATATGAACCAAAGCTAAAGTGGCATAATTATGCACACATAAGTTATTTCCATTCCATAGAGCTAATAACCAAGTTTATACCCGGAATGGAAAGCCGAGCACAAACTCAACTCTCAATCTCTCTAATCATTCTAAACACATACATAGTAAATCATACACCAACATGCATAAACAAATGAGATACATAAACAAATAAGATATTTGATTACAACTACTCATAATCATTAGTTAATCTACTCCTAATCTCATCCATACATACATATCAACACATAATCATCCATACATATGAATATCACAAAAAGAGCTTAATCAATATACATCTAAGGAATGAATCACTACCAAATCAAATCAAATAACAATACAAACATATATAGCATAAATGTAGGTTACAAATATTCCCAAATGGGTTACACATAAATAGAAATACAAAGAGATGAGCAAAGTGAGAAATAACCCTTGAAGACAAGCCTTCAATAGCTCTTCCTTTCTATGAAACTCCTTTGGCTCGGTTTTGACACACAACCCTCTCCTATCTCTGCATATCTACTCTCCATGGAAGGTTTTCCATAGAGGAAAATCCCTCATGGAAGGCTTGGAGTTGCTCTCTCTCTTTTGGTGTGTTAGAGCCAAGCTCTAAGTGGTGTTTTTGGTTGGTTGGTTACTTGGTTCACCAACCACTACTAGAAAGAGAGGCAAAGTGATGTATATATAGGTTGTAAGTGTGTAGGGCAAGAATGGGCATCAAAATATCCCAAAATATCTCAAAATCCTCTTAAGTCAGCCAGCTTCGCTGGTTCAGGAACCCTGCCTCACGGATTTGTTCCCGCCGCACGAAGTCGCGGTGGAAAATGGAAGTTGGCCGTGAGTTTGGACCTTCTGCTTTGCTGGCTTCTTCTCGCTGCATGAAACCGTGAAGAATCCACGGGTTTAGATATCCTGGTTCGCTGGAAAGAAGGCACGGAGGCGAGCTTGCAAGCTTGAATGGCCATGGAGTTTGGAGGATTTGATGGAGAAGAAAATCTTTACATAGGAGGCTCAAAGTGGGTCCATCATGACCGGAAGGAGATGGGGAGTCGATCTGGGCAGAGAACGGCTGGAAAAACCTTTGAAAAATGATCGGATTGCATGTTGGGTCACGATCGGGTCGAACCGGGTTCAAGTCGGGTCGCTTGGTCTGCATACGGGTTGGCTGGAGGTAAGGGACGATGTGTCGTCACGCTGACGACAGCGTCAGCGCCCAAAACGGCGTCATCCCACTAATGATGTGGCACCCTTCTGCTGTGCATTGCACGAAAAATTACAATATGCACCCCTGATCTTCTCCTTATTCACAGAATATTCAATATTTTCCCGAATATTTCACTTTGACCTCTGATTCTCCATAATGACATAATTGCCCCTGAATTTCCCTGTTTTCTTCCGTTTAGGTTTCAACACCCACTCCGAGGGATATTTACCTACACATAGCTAAAACACATATTATATACACAAAAGTGCTCAGAAACGAACACAAAAGATAGGAACGGGGAGCGCTAAATGTGAACATTTGGAGCGCGATCAAAGTGTCCCTATATCGTTGTGTTCAACTGGTATAACACATACACACACATGTTATTGTATGCACATGCATCAGATTTAAATTGGCAAACATTGTAAATATGCATGTTCTAGGATTATCTCTAGGAAATGGCATACTTATGTATTCTTGTGTTTTTTTTTTTTTTTTTGTATTTTATTGTTATCAGACTTGAATATTTTCTCATATTGTTCATCATTGAGTTCTGAATGTTTCGGTTACTCTTTCATAAGTTTTCGAGTTTCAAGTTTCGAGTTTCGAGTTGGAAGTTACGAAACTTTCTGTGTGTTTAAAGTGCATGGTTTTCGTCTTTGTGTATCGAGTCGAATTCCAAGTTTTTGGTCAAAGTTTTGTAGTTGCCTATGTGCGTGAGAGAATCCCGGTTCGTAATTTGAAAACATAATCAAATTCAGAATTTAGAGTTCGAAGGCCGGAGAACGATCGAAGAATGCAAGAGGTGCGCGAATGGGAGCAAAGGGAAGAGAGGTGGCAAAGTGCCAAACCACCCCCTCTCCCGTGGAGGCGAGTGGCCTCCACGAGGAGGACAGGGTGTCCTCCCCGAGGAGGCCACTCGCCTCCACGGGGAGCTGAGGAGGCATGGTGGTGGTGGCTAGCCGTGGCCCACTTCTCTCCACCTCACTCTCTCTCCCATTCTCTCTTTAAATACACCTCTCCCTCTCATTTTTTAAATTAAGAAGACTAAGTGCAGATTTTTTCTTGAAATTTCTCTCAACTTCAAATCACCATATCTCACTCATTTCTTATCGAATTGAGTGATTCAAAAGGGAGATTTTTTTTTTTCTTGAAATCCTCTATCATCTCTAAGCAACCTTGAAGTCTTTTATTCAAGTATTTTGGTGGTTCAACACCAATTTCGTGACTGCACTCAAGTTAACAAAGTATTTAATTATCTTTTTTAGTTTTGCTCTTTTAAATGTTCAATTACCTTGGGTCTTCTTCCCATTTATGTGTATGTTACTTGAACAAATGTTGATAAGAGATAGAGCTTCAATTATAAGCTAGATTTGTCTAATTAGAGACTTGAATGTGATCTAGGTTTTCTTTAATCTAAGATTTCATATGTTTGTGTGTTGTATTGTGACTAGCTTATAACCTAGGATTATTTGTGCTTCAATTTATTTTATTTTGATGATTGATAGCATTTACATGTGCTAGGACTCTTTTGTTGAATATATATAGGATTAGCACATTTAATTTTATATTTAGAGCTTATTGAGATTTAATTGATTATTTTGTGAATATGTACTCTAAATGATTGCCAGAGATTTTATTGATCATATCTTGTGATTCTAGCATTTTTGGTTTTAATTCTAAAGTCTTGAATATATATATAAACGAAAAATTGTCACTGGGGTGAATTTCCAATTAACAATTCATACGACCGTAATCGGGGTAGACCATAATTGAAGAGGTACCACATAGTTCGATACCTATGAGATCTCAATAAAACAATTTAAACACAACGATGGTGAATCAAAATATAATAACAGTAAGATCACATATAACTCATTTTATTGATAATAAACACGTAGTGGGAATACAGTGGAGACTTTCAGTAGTTATGGTAGAAGGGTTAAAACATAGTTGGCGATGGAGATGGCAATGGAGATCTCATGCATATCGATAAGTGGAAAAGAAAACCGTAGAGTTTTGGACTCAAGTTCCATTTCTCTTTCTGTCTAGTATCATGATTAGAAAGTCCTTGCAAATGGCATGAAGTCTTAACTAGGATCGGGATGATCCAGATAGTTAAGCGAGGAAGTCTTGACTAGAATCGGGATGATTCGGATAGTTGAGCAAGAAGTCTTGGCTAAGATCGGGACGATCCGGATAGTTATGCAAGAAATCTTTCTAGAGACATGAGTGAAGTGTCTTGGATAGAAAGTTGCTTTCTAGAGACATGAGTGAAGTGTCTTAGATAGAAAGTAGGCAAGTCTTTCACTAGACTCGAGGGTAGAGTAAAAGGGATATCTTAAAGAGTGGATCATGTGGATTGGTTACTTTTGAGGGACTTTTATTCAACATAGTGGAAGATAGTTTGTCGGTAGTTGTGGATTCAACCCGTGGATGTTTCCTCTTCGGAGGTTTTACCACGTAAAAAATAATGTGTCAAGTGTCTTTATCTCTATATTTTTATATTTGTATATGTGATCAATTGTATCGTATACAATGTCAAAACATGATGATCGAACTATAAGTAAAATTGTAATCTCAATAATATGTGTTGATCGAATTATAATAAAAGTAATAGCTAACAGAAAAAGAAATATTGATGCGAGGAATCACCGAGATTTTGAACATGCATCATTCAGCATAGAAATTATACAGAGATTATAGAGAAAAGAAAAAAAAAATTAAAGACAAGAAAACATTATTGATGTTAGGAATCACCTAGATTTTGAACATGCACCATTCAGCTTAAATATTATATAAGGATTATTATAGAGATAAGATTAAAAAAAAAAAAATTTTAAAAACAATTACAAACAGGAAAACATTATTGATTCCATGAATCCTAGATATAAGATAAATAAAAAAATTGAACCCTAAGTAATTTCATATTGATTTCGAAACTAATCAAAACAACCATAGATGTATTGTAGAGATGAGATAAAAATAACAATTCAAACAATAAGTAATTTCATATTGAATTTGAAACTAATCAAAAAGAGCCATAAATGAGACGTACTAGTGAGTTTAAACTTGATGAAGCAAAGAAGAATGGGTTGGAGACAAGATTTCAATTCGAACGCAAATAAACGATTCAAAACATCATACGGAAACACATCCATTGAAGTGGATATTCAGAAAAAAAAAATCGATTGAAGTGTTTGGGCTAGTAACAAAGAAAAGTTCATAAGAGTTTCTGAGCTGGTAAACAAGAAAAGTTCAGAAGAATGGTGGATTGAAGTGTTTCTGTACGTTTATATAAAAAGAGTTGGATTTGAAAAAGAGAAGAAGATAGTGTTGGGAAGGAAACCTAACAAACGGTAACTATTGGGTTTTGTGAAGAACAAACGATAATGTTAGGAGAGTGACCTACTAAGAAGGTAATATTAGGATGCATAGGGAATCACAACAACTTTAAAACATTATCATTGGATGTGAGTGTTGGACAAATCAATGGTCAAGATTAGATGAGCTGGAATTTTTTTAAGAGGCATATAGAAACATCGGTGTTCTATTGATTGTCCATATATATATATATATATATATATATATATGAGTGGTTCTCTTATAAGGGGTCTCTGATTTTAATATAATGTAATGACCTCTAAGAAATCCATCGATTTGAAAGAATTTTGATCTGATTTTTTTATGGACAATAAATTTAAAAAAATCTACTTGTAAACAATATTTAAAAAGTTTTCAAGGTACTATTTTTTTTTTTTTCATTTTTCCTATTTTTCACCCTTTTTTCAATTCTTCATATTTAACAAAATCGGGAGAACTTTTTTGGGTTGCTCCCTTTTATTTTTTTTATTTTTTTTTTCCTCTTTTCTCATTGGGTTAATTGCAATAACATACCTTGAGTTTTTTTAAGAAAGCTTAATATTCAACTTATTCCTTTAATTGCAGCAAACCCCTTTGCCGTCAGTCAAGATCCGTTAAAGATAACGGTTGACTGGAATGGTAGGGGTGAAATCGTCATTTAGTACATCAATTTTTTTTGGACATGAATTATAAATGATTTATTTTATTTTATCGTTATATTTTTTAATGGTAGGGGTGATTTATTTGGAGGAGATCTAAACCAGACCAGATCTCCTTCTCCAAAAATGGAAACCGAATCCGGTCATCTCCATTAAAGGTCAAATCTACTCCTCCACAACGTCAAGATAACGTGATTTCCATATTTCCAGTTTTGGTTTGTTAATGTTTAATCATTGAAGGACACAACAATACAACATAAATAACCCTTTATGCACCATTCATTGGAGATTTGATGTAGAAAGGTCATTAATCTGGTACAATTTATTTTTTTTAATTTTACTGGAGTTAAAAAATACTACATAGGTAAGGTTGGATTTCACCAGCAATTAGACAATTGTTTATGGGAAGATGGTTATGCTGATAGATATTGTTTGTAGGTTGATGATTTTGTTTTGATAAAGATGAAGTTTTGAAGGGATGTTTGGATTATGATGGATTTGGGTGATAAAGGCAATAAGAGTTTGTTTGGGTGATGTTTTGATGATGAACATGAAGTTGGATAATATGTTTGAATGATGAATTGATTCAATTGTAGATGGGTTTTTGAAAAATTTGGTGTTTGGAAAGTGAGAAAATGAAAGAAAATCAGAAGGAAAGAATTTGAAGCAAAATGAAAATCTTTGAATCTTTTTTTTTTAGAGTAATGCTAGGCATTCCAAATTTTTTTTCCTAAATTCATTCTCAAATGATGTGGTACGTGAGGTGTCAACATTTTATAAATCATGAGATTATGTGGTGAGTGATGTGATGTTGACACTTCACGTGCTACATCATTAGGGAAGGAATTTGGGACACCTAGCATTACTTATATATATAAATTCTATTATCAGTTCGAACGAACTGATAAAAGTTATATCAGTTCCTTGCATGTAGACCACTGGATTTAAATACTTTGACTTGGCTGTATGCACTTGTCAGTCAAAATATTTAAATCCAGTGGCCCACATACAAGGAACTGATATAACTTTTGTCAGTTCGAACTGATAATAGAAAAACTGTACTTATATATATATATAAATCTGTGAATCCTTTATTTATTTATTAAAAGATTTTATCATTTTTTTTTATTTTTTTATTTTATTATTTTAAGAGTGAAGGCCAATTAAGACTTTTTCAAACAAAGGATAGGGGTATTTTTCGACTTTTTCTGCCCATATCTCGGTCAAAGGTTAAATGGGATTGAAATCAACTGTGAACAAAGGGATCTTCTGCAATTGAAGGAATAAGTTGAATATTAAGCTTTTTTGGAAAAACTCAGGGTATGTTATTGCAATTAACCCTTTCTCATTTTTGATTTCATTAGCTCCCAGCCTCCAACTATGTAAAGTTTGCAAAGTTGAACAGTTGCACTGTTTTTCACTTGTACACTGCAGTAGATTGTAGTTTTGTTCTAAAATGTAGATTCAGCAAGGCCCAAGCTAAGCCCAATTAGTAAATAATACACAACACGTGGCTGGTTACACGTGTGAAGCAGAACAGAGGTTCTGCCCTAAACCCTAGAAATAACAAGCAAAACCCAAAAGGGACAGACCCAAACCCAAAACCCTAGTCTACATCGATTGCTCTGACTCTGTTTCGTACAACTCCGAGAGAGATGGGAAGCGACAGTGAAGCAGAGAAGACGCAGCAAAAGGAGGAGAAGAAGAAGTTGGTGGCTCTCTCTCCTATCGCTAAACCCTTAGCTGGCAAGAAACTCTGCAAGAGAACCCTCAAGCTTGTTCGTAGAGGTATCCATATGTCTCATGCTTGTTACTCATGGCTTTATTTTCTTTACTGTTTGTTAATCATGGCTTTGTTTCATTTTTGTTTTTCATGTTATTATTTTTGTTTTTCTGGCTAAAAAAGTAATCTTTTTTGAAGGCTCAACATTATGCTGTCATTTTCGTTCCCAAGGTTCGGGATTTAGGCTTTTTAGGATACAAAATAATAATAATAATAATAATGTTAGACTGAAATGTGAGGAGTTGTAACCACCATGTTAATCTTGAGATGATGTGATGGATGATGTGTTAGTTTCAATTCGAATGCTCATATAGACTCCAAAAAAAAAATCTACTTTTGTTGTCATTTGTAGACAACTAGTGGGTGCTTTTCTGTTAAGGCAATTGAGTTTTTTAGTTTTTTTTTATACTATGTGTTTAGATTGTAAGTGATGATGGTTAAACTATTTTGATGAAATTGTTGAATTCTGTCATTTTTCGGATTGTTTGATTGTGTATTCATTCTCTATTGTAACTGTCATGTTTTTGTATTGTTGTAGCTGCTGAGCACAAGTGCTTGAAGAGAGGAGTAAAAGAAGTGGTTAAAAGTATTCGGCGTGGTAATAAAGGGTCAGTTTTCTATATATATATATTTGGAAAATCTTATGTTTTAGTTTTCGTAAGTGAAGTTCAGGCTTATTTGTTTCTTTGAATGAAAAACAGAAATTGCTTGGCATTCTGTATTCTTTCTTATTATCTTTCTCCCTTGAGAACAAAGAGCATGTTGATATAGCAAAAGTCTGGCGGTGCAGTGTTCTAAGTAGCATAGTTGGAATTATAACTTTAGAACTCACCTGTAGCATCGTGTGCTTTGTCTTGGATAAGAAGCATCGAAAACTGCTTTACTTACTAATAATGATGTTTTTGTGTTAAAATAATAGGCTTTTTTGGTTAATGTCAGTTTCATTTTTACTGATGACAATTTGGAAATTTGGCATGGTTTTTTTTTCAGATATCTGTTTTTCTGGCCAATATGGCTTCTACGACTGAAAATAAATTTAGATTTAGTTTAATTATGACTATTTTCTGTATCACTGCCTCATTATATTAATAGTCATGCTCTGTGCATGGAGGAATATATTGCCACGTGGTCCGAAATATTTGGATTCTCATTATCTCAGTTTGATTGTTCATAATTTTTGCAGCAACATTTTACCATATGCTGGAAGCATTACTATCACGTATTTCCCTTTTTATCTTTTTCTTTTAACATGCTTATATGGTCTTGCATTGCTTACTTGTCTTAATAATGCAAAAGGTAGCATGAAATGTAAAGAATATAAACTCATAATTGTTTTTGTAAAATGGAAATTGTGAATGATGGGCCCTGCTCTCCTTTAAATGCAGATTATGTGTTATTGCTGGGAACATATCTCCAATTGATGTAATCACTCATGTTCCAATCTTGTGTGAAGAGAATGAAATTCCCTATGTTTATGTTCCTTCAAAGGAGGTAATGTAGTAATTTACTTGTCTTTTTTTCTTCTTCTTTTTTTTTTTTGGTTTTCATTATGATGTGGCATTACATGCCTTGTTTTGTTTCATTCTTTAGTGAGAATTTTAGATTTTTTTTTTGTGTTGGTTTACTTTCTATCTCGTTACGTTATCCTCTACTTTAGGCTTTTCCTTGTATGAAATTCTTATTCATGAAAAGTATTCCACACAATTTACCTTCTTCTTTTTTTTCCCTTTTTCAAATCTAGTTGCATCCTAAGGTTAGTGGATACCTAAGAATAGAATGTGTATGATTATTTGCATTGATTCTATGTTTGTGGATATGAATTGTGTATTGCGTATCTTGGGCAGCTTTTCAAAATCCTAAGTTGTGCTGATGCTTTTCTTGGATATATACTGTACCATTAAGGGCAATTAAATAGTATACAGAAGACAAAATCATTAATCTCTGAGCCTTTAGACTTCCCTTAAGTCTCTAGGATTTCTTCTATCCTTGAACAGAAAGCCACATGCCATGTCTATCTCTTGCTTTTCTGATGGGCGCTATCCTGACCTGTCTGGTTAATTTGCCATTCCAGGATCTTGCAAATGCAGGAGCCACCAAGAGGCCAACATGCTGCGTTTTGGTTCTTACCAAACCAGTTAAGGGGGAGCTAGGACAAGAAGATCAAGAAAAATTGTCAACTGATTATACCCATGTTGTGGAGGACGTGAAGGAAGTTACAGCCTCACTTTTCTGATCAAGAAAACCAAGTTGTACTTTTACAAATATGCTTGATTTTGGACTTGTTAAGGCTGCCCATGTATTTCATTTTTGCTTATATAATATGCAGTTCATTTATCTGTTGAAGTAGGAAGTTTGAAAGACTTGTTTCTCTATTTCCCGGTAGATGTGTATGTCCAAGACCAAGTTTGCCGAATGGATTTTATAGTACCATTTTGAGATTCCGATGAAGCAATTGGAGAACCAGGTATTCAGCATATGCTGTTGGAAATCCCTTGTTCATGTGGTCATTCAATTTTCAGGCTCTTAATGTTCATGACATTAAAATAGAACAGGAAAACTTACTAGGTCATCTGTCTATGGACGCTGCTTGCTTAGTAATTGAATGGGTTAAAACTTAAAATTATAATTTGAAAATTTGCGATGTGGAATGATGTTAGTGCCTAATTAGTGTAATTATCTTTTGATAAATTGAAAGTAATAATACCCTTGTAATTAACCCAAGAGAAATTAAAAGTAATAAGTAAAGGAATTGATTGTTCCCAGTTATCAGTAGTCTCAAAGCTTCTTCACCGATCAAAGTTGGCAAATATTAGCAACACTTGGTGGTTATATCATCTATTATCAACAATTCTGAGTATCTACACAAACCTTTATTTGAACTATATATACTCATGTCACTGACATAAGCAAGTTCAATTACAAAAGCTTAAGAAAGCTGAGCTCTTTGTCTGTAACAAAACATTTACATAATAATGTGATGAAAACAACCAGCTGCTTGGCATGATCATTTCTGATATGTCAGACCCTTAAACAAAAAGATGCCTAGACCACCAATTGCCAAAGTTAAAATGAGAGGGACACTAATGGAATCAACATCAATCTTCCTACTTGACCGATCACTTCTTTCTTGATGAGACCTTTCTCCCCGGTATTCATGCAGAAGATTGCTTAAATTGTCTAATTGGTGCATAACTTGGCGTTGTCCTCGTGCAATGAGTAAGATCTGCTAAGGAAACAGAGTTTAATCAGAGAGACAACCTCAAGTAATCAAAAGTTTACATTGGGACAATTTTGACTTGAGATCAGCCACAAATTTGACATAACATCTGTGAGTCATTGATTATTAACTTCAGCCACATAAAGGGACAAACTTCTATATAAAACAACCCATACACAGTACACCTACCTTACACAAACTGTGTAGCGTTAGCATAAGATCCAAAGTTGATGGTACTTACAACCACTGTACATCATGTATTTATTTCACATAAAAAATGAGAAGCGTCACAGAATGTTCTATTGTTTTCCTTCTGACAAGCAATCTAAGGAAGCCGCATGAAAGCTAAAATGTGGTTATTCAAGAATATAGGATAATGCTAATTTTATTCTATCACATCACTATTGAAAAATTCATACAAAAAGAATAACTGAACCAAGTGGGTGCATTGCCTACTACTAGAATGGAGTAAACTCCAAGCGTATACTCCCATTAATCAGTAAAATTTTTGTTTCCAACCCATTCTCTCAAAGGTTAATTTAACCTTCACTTACCTTAAATCAGGATAACATTTTCCACTCGTTCTACGGTATAACCCGCTAATTTTCGAACAAGTAAAAAATTCAGCATAATCAACCATGGTGTTGGGCACCAAACCATATTCACACCATTTTCAGTAAGATTTTCTTGTTCTTTAACTTTTCTAGGAGATATATAATATTTTCTATTTCATGATCTTTATCTTTTACATGTTTCCCTTTAGGAACCATGTAGCCTAATAAATAGAATGTGAATATACATCATATGACTCTACAACTACTCTGTTTATTTTTCTTGCAATAAGTTAAAACAGAAATGAGGCTCACTGAGGTACCTCATCCATAAGTGGAGACTCCCTAGCCAATTGGGAGGAAGAAGATGAAGTGGGTAATAGTGATCCAGTTAATGAACCATTAGCCAAGCCACTCATGAAAAGAGAAGTGGGACCGGAGCCATTGCAAGCTTCAGCCTGCAGAGCTAAGTTTTGTTGGCTAGCTGAAACTTTCCTGGTCATGAACTTGGAATTCAGCTCTTCAATACGAGATGTAAACTCATCCATCCTCTCATTTAGAGTCGAAATTTGTTCAGAAAGTTGATTTATGGCTCCCTAAAATAATTCAGAAACAAATAAAAATTAATGCTCTGCCAGCCAAGAAGAAAAGGAACAAAACTATGAAAGAAAAATAATGCTGTTATTTGGGTGGATGGCTGTGAATATACCACCTTGTTCACACCAAAGAAGATGAAAAGAAGGGGGGAATATGTACAATTTTTGTAAAAAACATTGTTCATAATATTTTTTTTCTTCTTGGCAACCAAATGAAGAGAAATCTACACATATATATAATAAAGATGGCCAAAGCAATTCTTCACAAACCAAAACATACTGACCTGGTTTGCAAGTGAGGCAGGTGATTCTGGTGTCCTTCCATCAAATCTTCTATTATTAACAGGAACTATAGCCAGCTTTGACATGTTCTTGTCCCGTTGATTTGAATACGAGTGCGATATACCACTGCTCGATATATACAGAATATTTGAAAGGGACAAATCAGTAACATAAATTTCCAAACAAATTGAAGATAGCAAATATGTGGAATTAGATCTATCTCTAAATGTGTCAATCATATTTCTTTCTCATCTCTTTAAATATGGAAATATAGCAAATTGTTGCAAGGAATAGAGCATACCGGCTGAGATACTTAATTCTCCTATCTGCAGATGCTCGGGAAAGGGCTTCTTTGGGGCTTGAAACCAAATCATCATCTATACTGAGCTTTGTCTTTAAATCGTCTGGTAATGCCTGCAGATTGATAAGATTAGCAGCATGCTGACAAAGGGAAATGTATGTCAGCTGGAAGCATCATACCATGACATCATTCACGAGTTTCTCAAGCTGAATTTGTTCTATGTAAGTGCGAGGAATATATGAGCCTTCCAAGCCCAACTGCTCTGCAACATATTTGACATATAAACGATCTTTACCTTGCACCTTATACAAAGATCAGCAAGATTTTAGTTAGTTCTAAGCTTTGCAACCTTCATCCCCTAAGCCATGCACTTCAGATAGATGGATAAAATAGTTATTAGTTCTAATTTACAACTTAAGATAAAGCTGCCCAATCTTGAATGTATACTTACAATTGTCCACTGGTTTGACAAGGATCTTCAACAACACATTCATTTTATATCAGTTGTAAAACAACTAAAATCAAGGAAAAGATTGAAAGATATGGATGAGAGAAAGTAGACAGAAGAACACATAGCTGAACAGAGCCACAGCCAACTTCATAGTGGCTTGGGTATCTTAAAATGAAGAACAAAAATCATATAGAAAAACTTTCTAACAAAGTTATATCCTGTTCAATTATGATAATCTCCTAGTAAAAGAAATAAAGAAAAGCAAAGGTTATAAGAAAGCTTCATCACCAGATACGCTTTATCAGGGAAAGTGTTAAGAATATCAGTAATGTCCAAAGGTGATGCAGAAGAGATGCATAATCAAAGAAAATTAAGAAGAAAAACAACTAAACATAAAGAATTTGTGAGAATTCCTCTGTAGCTCCAACTGTGACATTGGCTAGGCTGTCTGGAGAAGAAAAAAAAAAAAGGCATGATTCCCCACATATCAAACTTTTTTTTACCACACACCATACAGTTTTTTCTTAACTAGACACCAAACAGTTTTTTCTTAACCACACATCAAACAGTTAAATCAAATGCCTCTCCAAGATTTCTGAGGAGATTGATCCCTAGACCTTTTTCTCCACTTCAAGAGATCTAACCAACTAGGCTCTCCCCTTAAAAAGAGCGACAAGTCAAACATCACATAAAGAAAACCAAAAGAAACAAAATAATAATAATAATAATAATATAAAATATAAAATATAAAATATAAATAAAAAAAATTGGGAAAATGAATCTGCAATTCATTTATAATTTAGGGAAATTATAGATACTTGGGATTAGGCTGTGGTGAGTTCGGCTAATTTGAAACCAAAAACCTCCAATATCATTGTGTTAAAACAATCACAATTAAGCGACTAGCCAGAAAACAGAAAAATAATAAAATAATAATATTACTTTAATTTCATCGGATAGAGAAAATATGAAAGAAAAAAAAATGCATCTTCATCATTATCTTTTGCTGCTGCAAGGTGCCGTTTTCATGATAAATACGTCAAATAGTATCAACAAACAACATAATTAGTGAAATAATCAAGACAGATTAGCATGTTAAGTTGATGTATGAAAGTTCGGGGCCTAACATTAATGCCGAAAAAGAATTCTACTTGCTACCCACAAATCTGAACAAATGGATGCATAAGATAAAATAATACCTGAACATATTTGCGAGTAAGTTGTTCTAACCAATCAGTCTTCACACACACCCTATCATCAAAGAAGACGTGGCTGCTTCTTTTTAGGATAGTTGCAATTGTATATCCCAAAGCCATCAGCCCCCCAAGAAGGCGCACACTAACTTCAAAAGTTATTCTAGGAGATATTATGAATGGACTATCTGTAACCCATTCCTGAAAGCAAGTAAAACTGGTCAGAAACCCTAAAATTGCTCTAAACTTCTACTACTCTATAAATACTATTCAAACAAACTCTAAACAATGATGCCATGACATATCAACAAACTTAATCGACGAGAAAAAGTACAAAAATAATGCAGCTTTATTGACAAGTTATATCTGTATGTTCTGTTTAACTATTCTTTCAATATGGTTCTGTTCATGTTTTAAGACTTTTACAACTGTGCTCGCTACTTATGTTGAATTTAGCTACTGTACTTTTATTATCCCAATTGTAAGTAAATATATCTTCATTACAAATATCAGACGCATCTAGAGGTTCCCTTCATGGAAATATGGCAAAGCACTTCTATGTTCTATGACCAAAATATGGTATACCCTATGACATTATACACACACACGTGTGTGTGTGTGTGTGAGAGAGAGAGAGAGAGAGAAATGGAACCAATTTCTTGTTTATGGAAGTATATGTTAAAAGTCTTTGAATGACAAGTCTTACGGAAATGGAAAGAATAAAATATATCAAGAAAGGGGCTTTCAGTGCATAACTAACACAGTTGCAAAGTACAATTAAGTTCTAATAAATTCTGCATTTATGGCCAAGGGTCATTTGCCTTGGTGGTTGGAGTGTTCAAAATGAAGCTCCAGCACCAAGGTTCAAATTCTGGCATTGTATATATTGTCCCACCTTTGCCCACAAAGCTGCAAAGTGTGGGGAGACCCCTCCCCTATAGTGGAAGTAAATACCTCCCAATTATGGGAGTAAATATATGGGTCGCGCAAGTAGTGCTTGATCTCGGCAAGTCTCAACAGACCATTGGCCCATTTGGTGTCAGAATTAAAATAAAAAAATGTGCATTTATGTAGTTATACAAGCTATGCCAGATCATTGCGTTTTTTTTTTTCCTTTTGGCTTGTAATTTGACACCTAACCATAAGAGTAGGATGCAATCAAGGACAAAGATAACTCAAACTGAATAAGGTGCATCATCCAATTCCAATACACGCCAAAAGAAAAGGCTATCAATATGACATTTCTCCCACTATATAAGTAATTAGAAACCACAATCAAACCCACATAAATAATTTTCATTTTTCTCATTTGATGGTGCACACACAATCACACATTTACTTAATGTATAGTCACCAGACACCATGATATCATAATTGCTATTATGAAGAAATGGGTATATTTACTAGATGCTACTAAGTTCTCATTAATCTGGCTTTATTTTATAACACATACATTAGATTGAAGAAGGGGCTTAAATTAACTATCACCCAACCTCAAACATGAGATTGTACTTGCCATCCCTGTTCCTCATCCTCAGATATGATTGACATGCTTCAGGATCTTCACCAGGCGGTAGGAGATAAATGTCATAAGTTTCCTCTGTGGTTTCTCTGTATTCTTCAGACATAACAGCCTTGATTTCATCCACTGTCACTGACCTTGTTGACTACAATATAGAAAGCACTCAGCGCTAGAATTGGAAGAAGAAAATGTTACAACAAGGCAATTCAATGCATGGACACAAAAAAGGTTAAATGGAACCAGATATATAGATAACTAACCTTTAAAATATATGTAGGGTTCTGAAATCCTGTGAAGGGATTAAACTTGTTGATAATTTTAATATGAGCTGTTTGGAGATCTGGCTCAATAAAAGCCTTATACATTGGATACACCTGGTTAAAACGAAGTTAATGAGAACTTTGTAGAAGGGTTTTCTCTTTGGGAAGTGGTAAGAAAAAAAAAAAAAAAACTAAGAAATCCTAAAGCAATTACAACTGGAAACACACCGCATCAGGAAACTCAGCCAGAAGGCCTAAAGAAAAGTATCTTAAAATGGCCTACAGATTATACTTAAACATGGGAAAAGAGAAAAACCGTTTCTGAAATTTGATGGATTATTTCCTCAGGCTCTTGGCCAGCACGTTGAATGTCACGTAAAACTCGCTTAACAAGATCAAAATGAACTCCACCTGTCACAGATACTCGAAGATCTAGCAAAGGCCGCAATCTTTCACTTAAGGCATAAATGCCTTCAATAATCACAATGTGGGAGCTAGGAACTTCAACTGTTCTGTTAAGCAATTAAATATCACTCAAATTAAGGACATTAATAGTAGATAACTAATTAAGCTATAAAAAATAAAGAATAAAGAAAATACATACACAGATATGTATTGAAACAAACAAACAGATGATGAGGACATATGAGCCACAAAGTAAGAGTTCAAATAACCTAGAAGATTAACTGAAAGAGTACAATTCATGGTCTTCTTAATAAATAAATAAATAAAAATTGATAGGAAACAAAATTTTATAAACATAATGAAAACATTTATATATGGGTGAACAAGCAGTCCACAAAAGGGAAAAACAACCCAGAGGACAAATTGAGAAGGGCATACAAGAATCCCTACAAAGAATCAAAGATGCAAAAAGAACACCCAAGCCAAGACTTTACACTAACACTGCTTTCCAATTCTGAATAATTAAAATATGAGAAGTATCCCTAAATTCAAAAGTTACAGAGATCCTCAAAGATTCTTTTGTTCTTTTCATTCCACAACACCCAAAAGAAAGCCATCATGGTACATTCCCAAAGAACTTTACCCTTCCTACCTCCACCAAAACCAGACCGTTTTTCTGATAACAACATTCTACAAGAAAAAAGGAAAGACCCTTATATTAACTTCTAGAAACAATTTGCAACATAAGGATAAGGCCATTGAACAATGAAGGAAAAGGTGATCAGAAAATTCAAGATTTCTTTTGCAAATGATGTACCAATTAGGAGACAAGGTCATCCCTGGTCTCTCCTTTTGTAAAAGATCATTAGTATTAACTCTACCCCAAGCAATTGACCAAACCAAGAACTTGACTTTATTAGGGACCTTGGCTTTCAAATTATTATGTTGCTCAAAGATGGGATGAGTTGGGTCTTAGCTTCTACTTCTTTCAATTTATTTTTTGTCCCCTTGTACCTTCATGTGTAACCCATACAAGTGGAGAAAACATGAACTCTGAACAAAGAGATTTAAAAGTCTTACAAAGTAGAAATTGGAGAGATAAAAGAACCTGTAGCCAGTGCGAGAACTAGTCTTGAAGTCATATATTGGGACTTGAACGGATTTCCCTGCTTTCAAACCATGTATGTTTTCAAGCAGTGTGTCATAATCTGTCAAGCGTGGGTCTGTTTCAAAACACTACACCAATTAGAGCTCAAGCATGCATCCTTCTCTCATCTTCTATCATCATACCAAAAATCTATCTGGAAAATACAACGAAGCTATACAAACTTAAATAATATTTCCAAGAGAAGTTTATGAAATCTAGAACAGATGATAAATACAGGAACAATCGCCACTTCTATGACAATCTCCAATATGTAAAGTGTCTAGAAAATATTGTAAAATCAGGTAAATTAAAATTTTCTAAGCATATTTGACACATAACATTAAAGTTGATAGTATGATTCTACTTCTTTCAAAAGTCGTAAATATAAGCTTAAAAATTACAGACTCCTGATTATAACATCTAGGATAGTAAATCAAATACAGCCTCTTGAAGAAATTTAGAAGCCTAATAAACAAACACAAAGATGATTAACATTGACATTCAAGAGGAATATGAATGAACCATTCTAAAGGACATGAGCGCCAACAAATTTTGATCATTCGGAAATTATATAATGAATTCCCGCAACATGAACGAAGATGAAAATTACCATCATAGTTGCCGTCAATGATACGACTAGAATCATTGTAGTTGTCCATTGTTATGACAGCAACACTGGGCATAAAGTTGAGCACTTTCTCAGTGAATATGGTCTTTCCAGCTCCAGAAGGACCTGCTACTCCAACTAAAGTTATCCCATCATTCTTTTGAGCCAATAATTGGCATGCACGAATTACTATGAAGAATCCTTTCTCAAATGACAGTGCATCTTCTATTGGAACAATCTCGTAGCGATCTGAGTCTTTCTTCTTAACCAACTGAACCTGATCTCGCAAGAGACCGGAACGTCTCCTAGGTGAACCAGCACCAGAAGTGTCCTGAGCCATGTAAGAGCTAAAGTGTATATATACTCCCTCCCACACTGAAAGAGAAGAAAAAAAGGTTTATCTTAGATGTCTAACGAGTAAACAAACACAGATCAAACAATAATAAAATTGGAAATTCATTTACAGTTAATAGATAAAAGTCAATGATTGAACATCAACAGGCATACAATCAGTAAGATTGTGTTCCAACTATATTATGCCTTATTTTATGAGTAAAGTATGTACATACATAATATAAATAATTTATAAATACAACTATACATAAAAAACATACTCACGTACACGTATGCGCACACAGAAATAGCATGAACTAAAAAATTCTATATACACCAGGTAAACCAAATTCAACCCATCATTTTTCTTCCACCATTGCTCTTGTCCACTAAGTAAAAAGTGAGTGTGTGTGTATATATATATATATATATTACTATTGACAGTGGAGTAATAGGTTCAGGGATCAAGAAAGCTTTCACAGAACAGAATACCTGTTCAGGGTTATTGATGAGCAATTCTAAGACTGCATATAAACTGAACAAACTTGATTCAAGAACACAGGTAAATTGGAGATACGAAACAGTACATGCTCTAATCAGCTATTAATGCCTAATGTACTCCTGAAATAAAAACTAATTATGTTCCAAATAATTGATCAAATTTCCAAACTCCCGTGGTTTTTAAATAATATTAAGTGATAAAAATTTCTAATCTCATAACAAAAGCAATCCTTGTCCAAAGAAACAATAACCAATGCCATGATCATGAGCCACCAGTAACACCTGAGGCACTTAAAACAAAGGGGTTTTCATAGACACGATTTTAAACAAAAATTCACCAAATTATACCTAATTAAAATGCACATTTGATATAAAAACTTTAAGGAGATTTTATTAGTATTATTATTTTCATTTATATGAAGCCTAAGAGCAAATTACATAAAACCAGTAACATAACTATTGATCAACACATTATTTGGACTTGCGTGGACCAAACTGCACGTCAATTCAAGCAAACAATTTAAGAGAAATAATAAGAAAACGATCAGTACCCAGAGCGTAAACTCAAAATTAGCAATCACCCGGAAAAAATAAATAAATAAATAAATAAATAAATGCTTGCATGAAAGGGCTGAGGTCACCATGAAAACATATACATAGAAATTTGTTCACGATGAAAATACCTTTATATGGAACCTCTGTTTTGTTGTACTGAAGTGGATTTCTGGAGTTTCCAGGAATCAAAATGGAGAGAGAAGCCTCTGGGATTTTTTTTTTAAGGGCTTCTGCAGAGATAGAACAGTTGGCTACTTGTTATTGACCGGAATCAATGTGGAACATGATATGTATGTTGTCGTCTTCTTCTTCATTTTTTTGTCAAGCACTAATTGCACAAACAGTCCCTTATTTTGACCAATTTGCACTCTTATCCGTTGATTACATAAACAACACCTCAAAATCGTTGCCCACCACTAAGGGCGCATTTACTAATCGAGAATGAGTGAAATCGGAATCAAGTTCCACTGGAAAGGGAATGGAGAGAAATCAGAATTAAGTTATTAAATTTCATTCCAGTGTTTATTTACAATTTAAAAATCATAAATGGAATCAAATTATTCCCTTTTGAGTGTTTACTTAAACTAAGGAATCGGAATAATATATAGTTGATTACAAAAATACCCTTGTATATATAACATGTTGAAAAAAAAAATTATTATGAAAAAAATATTTTTTATACTGCTCATAACACTGTAACTATAATAATTAACATCTTTATATCGTAAACTTTGAACTAATTAGTCAATAAAAATTAAAAATTGAGGAGCAATTTAGATTTGAAAACATAATTAATTTGATGTCGAATTAATTTCTCACATTTAGGTGTTTTTTTTTTCCTTTCTATCAAATGCAAAAACACGAAATAACCCAACATATACAATTAGCTCACATAGTACTTGATTCATTATTAACCGTACAAAAGAAAACAAATATATATATATATATATATATATATATATTATAAGCCATGTCTAGAAAGATTGTCAAACAAAAAACAAGTCTAAAATATCAAAAATATAAACATGTCTCAAAACATACATAAATGATTTGAAATGTTTTTAAACATTAAAACATTGCCAATAAAACTAAATAAAAAGATAACAAAAAATACAATGATATAAAAAATTACGGTCTATGTTCTAAGAGATCCATAACATAAAAAATTGAAGTCACGGCTATGAAAGCTTTGACTTATTGTTTCCGTAAAAAGAAAGAGAAAAAAAAAAACCTAAACAAAATTGTCGCATAGCTTTGCCAAAAAAAAAAAAAAAAAGAGAGAGAGAGAGAGAAAGAGAAAGAAAACAACATGTATAATTGTAAACCAATAATTCAAAGCTTTCTTCAACATTAATCATCAACACAGTTCTTTTTATTTTTTATTTACGTATACAAATTACATGTGTGTATATATATATATACCATGATATCATACCATATTCGATATATATATATATAATATATAGAATTAGTGCAACAAGTCAATAATAATCATAAACATGATTTTTATGTATATTTATAAAATCTACGATTAAAAAAAAAATCGTACTTATAGCAAGATTCGGAGAAAAATTGATGAACAAAAGAGAATGACAGAGAACAATCCCTAAAACAGAACGAATAGAAAAACATTTTTTTTAATTATTATAAGTGAGGATATTTTAGTAAAAATATATAAATTTCCTTTTTCAATCAGGAAAGGGAACTTGATTCCTAGGGTGTGTGGGAGGAATCAAATTCTCCTTCCATCAGTAACTTAATTACTGATTTAAGAGTGGGGTTCACGTAACTTAATTGCATAAATATTTAGTAAACACTGGAATCCATAAATCAGTAACTTAATTCATTTTCCTGAGTTTGATTACTGATTAGTAAACACGCCATATTTTTATCCGTTAACCGGATGGAAATCTACAGGGCATAGCTAGCAACAACAAAAAAAAGTCAGGAGGGTTAATTTAAAATTGATATAGATATTTACTAAAATTACTATTTTTTTTTAAGTAAAATAAAATTAAATAAACTAAAAGAAATTCAAAAAAATTAAATAAACTAAAAAATATATATATATATATATAAAAAATGGTATGGGCAACAGCCCAACCTAACCTTAAAGTAGCCCCACCTCTGGAAAAGTGGAAAAGTCACAAATGCCCCTACAATTAAATATATACATTACTTAAGGGAGCCGATATTGACACACATAAATATGATAAACATACCCATATTTTAATAAAAAAAATTAATTACAAAAATATCCCAATAGGAATTTACCAATAAGGATAAATTAGTTTGATTAAAAATAAACAAAATACTATTTACATACATTAATTACACCTATACAGGTTCATGATGAAGTGATCTTGGAAGGTCCAAGTGAAATCAGCTGAAGCCTAAGGCCATAGTTGTTGAGTGCATGTCCAAACCCTTCAATGGCAAGAATATTCTTAGCGTTGATCTAAACGTTGATGCTAAGTGTGCTCAAAACTGGTATGCTGCTAAATAGACAGGATCTTAGCAGAAGAGCGATTTCATGCCTTGGCAAATTCTGTGCTGACACCATATAAATTTTCTATGCTGATGCTACTGCTACTGCTTCCAGTTCCCTAAATTTTGTTGCTTAGGGAATCAGTGCTAACCTATTGAGTTGATATAAAATATTCTGACTGTAAATGACACGGACAGTCACATAGCAACCAATGGAGTATTTGTCAATGCTTCCTTTGCATTTTGAAAGAATTGTAACCAATATGAGAGAATGCAAGAGAACTTTTTCCATTTGTACAGTAGATTTTCAACAATTTTGAAGGTTGGTTCCTTGTAATATAGCTGATGACACTGAAATTGTGTCTTATTATGATACATGAATTGATGAAATAAATTTGCAACTTGATTGGTTTTTTAAAAACAATTACACCCTTATCTTCAACTATATCACTTTATTAAAAAAAAAAAAAAAACTAAACCCTAATTAAACTTTAATTTTTTTTTTTTTTTTTTTAAAGAACGAGAAGAACAGAAGCCCAACGGAGCTTGCCAGAGCAAGAAAACACACGAACCAAATAACTTATTGGGTGTGTTAATAAATTATGAGGGTTTATAAATAAATTGTATTGAAATGAAAACATTCATTTAAATAAGGGTACTATTGATATTAAGATGGGTGTTTATAGTAATGTTTTAATTTTTAATTTAAGACATGGGTGTACTTATAAGTATGGGTGCGCTTATCATATTTATGGGTATCAATATCCGTACCCATTACTTAAATATCTAATCACATTTAGGGATGTCAAAAATCCTTGTAGGCCTCGTCCCCATTTAGGGATAAGAGTCCTCTCAAAACGGGGATGATGGTGCAAAGGCGAGGTGGGTTCCCAATCCCTGTTTCCCTGGCCCCAAATGTATTTTTTAAAATAAATCTAATCATTTATTATTTCTAATATTTATTTTTTGTGGAGTTAACATGTGGGTTAATTGCAAAAACATACATTCTATTTATCTAATAAAGCAAATTTTCTAACAAATGTCATATTCAAACACAAACATCCCAATTGGAATGTACTTAAGGTATGAAAAGTCAATAGTGTCTTTGGGTAAAAAGGAGAAGTTATTTTGGTGGGTAAATTTCACAAACAATCCTGAATTTAGGTATAATTGTATAAATATTCAAATGTATTTTTTTAAATAAATATAATCATTTATTATTTCTAATATTTATTTTTTGTGGAGTTAACATGTGGGTTAATTGCACAAACATACCCTCTATTTATCTAATAAAACAAAATTTTAAACAAATGTCATATTCAAACACAAACATCCCAATTGGAATGTGCTTGTGGTATGGAAAGTCAATAGTGCCCTTGGGTAAAAGGGAGAGGTTATTTTAGTAGGTAAATTTCACAAACAACTCTGAATTTAGGTGTAATTGTATAAATATTCATTTGTTCTAATAATTACACAAATATACCCTACCGTCATTTGACTTTTGTTAACTTTTAACCTTTAACCACATTTGTATCCTGAAATGACTAAACTACCCTTGAAAACTTATTTATCTATTCTTTTATTATTTAAAAATATTAAAAAATATTTACTTAAAAAAATTGAAAAAATCGGTACAATTTTTTTTTTTTTTATATATATTCTTTTTCTTTTTCTTTCTATAATTTATATATATATATATACATTTTCCATGTCCCCAAACACCAAATTTTCAGATTTCAAAAACCAACTTTATCACCAAAACATTCAATTTCATACTCATCAACCCACAAACAATTTCATTTCATCTATACAATAAAAACCCACCAACAATTACATTTAATCAACAGAATCAAAACCCACAAAACTCACTAAACACAATCAAAACCCACTAAACACAGACATTTTTCCAGTTTTGTGGGTTTTGATTGTGTTAAAAAAAATGATAGAAAGAAAGCAACAAAAAAATTGTACCGATTTTTTCAATTTTTTAAGTAAATATTTTTTAATATATTTAAATAATAAAAGAAAAGATAAATAAGTTTTCAAGGGCAGTTTAGTCATTTCGGGATATAAATGTGGTTAAAGGTTAAAGTTAAAAAAAGTCAACTGACGATAGGGTATATTTATGTAATTATTAGAAAAAAATGAATATTTATACAATTACACATAAATTCAGGGTTGTTTGTGAAATTTACCCACTAAAATAACCTCACCCTTTTACCTAAGGGCACTATTGATTTTCCATACCCTTCCAATTGGAATGTTTGTGTTTGAATAGGGCATCTGTTTGAAAATTTACTTTATCAGATAAATAGAGTGTATGTTTGTGCAATTAACCCTTAACAGGTCGATAAGAGTTCTATTTTGTGAATAATGAAATTTTATTATATTATTAAAGGGAGAAAAACAAACTTTTATTTATTTACGATTTACAAAAAAAAAAAAAAAAAAAAAAAAAACTACAAGTCAATCGAGGTTAAATGTAAGAAGGAAATGAGGGAAACAAGGGAATAGAGACGGTCATTCCACCGTCAAGTCACACTGTTAGTCAATTGTAAGTCAACGATTTTAAGGGGTTATTTGTGTAATTGGAGGATAAGTTTCATATAAGTGCAATGATCAAAGTTTAAGGATTTGTGCAATTACCCATTTTCTAAGTTTATAGTTTTTTTGTTTTTTTGTTTTTTATTTATTTATTTATTTATTTTAATTAGATTGACATAAGGGGAAAAAGTATCACAAGTGATCATATATTGAAAAATCCTTAGGAATTGTTTTTTTTTTTTTTTTTTTAATGAAATTCTTTTTTCTTAAAAAAAAAAAAAAGAAAAGAAAAAAAAAAACAGTTTCGAAAATCAATAGAATCGGGTAACAGTCACAAATCGCCCAACTTCCCATTGTGTTGTCATATAAAACTGTTTTCTATGTCCTTCAACCCACAATACACCTATTTCGATATGTACACAAGAGTTTGGTCACAACGCAACTCTGGTTGTAACACTGCACACAAAGGCTACCACAAGCAACAAGCCACTTGCAACAAACTACAATCTCACAAACAACCACACGCAAGGAAGGTAGAAGCAAGATAAAAACAATCAACCATACAATAGCTCTCTCCAAAATCAATCTTCTTTATTTCTCAAATAATTAAAAATACAATGCTTTCTACAAGATCAACACTCTTGTTATCTCTGCCTATTCACATTCCTTATTTATAGAATAATATTTACCACCATGCTAGCCAGGGGCGAAGGCAAAGGGGGGCCCATAGGGGCCATGGCCCCCCAGCCAACGAGAGTTCAACAAACTTTACATTATATCATTATTATGATCCTGCTTAATGAATATGATAATTACAATTTGGTCCCTCCATTTTATTAATAATATAAATTTCTTCCATATTATTTTTTGTCAAGACAAAATCAATCACTTTTAGTATTTTAATTTCTTATGATTCCATACATTATTTCCTAAAGTAGTATATATTTGGGTTCAACTACTACACAGTTACTGTATAGTTACAGGGTTAATTTTCAATCATTGGATTTTAATCCAAAGGTCTACAAAAATCAAAGATTTGAAAATTTATAAGAAATTAAAACTAAAAAGAAATAATCTCCTCTCGTAATTACCCTCGCAACTATACATGAAATGTATGTATTTTTATTTTTATTAGGTACTCACTAGAACAATTAAATATATTAATGGTACATTGGAATTTTAAATATTTTATATGAATTATATATTTTTTAATTAGGAATTATTGAAAGAGATATTTCATCTATGTGACAAGATAAAAATCATTTTTTTTCACAAATTCTTTGATTATGTATATTGAAATGGAAATCGTAACGAAATTTAAATAAATTTGATTATAGAGTCAAGTTCCATTTTGATTCTCAAAGTTAGAGTCATTATTATTATTATTATTACTATTATTATTATTTTGTATCATTATCTTAAAGACTAAACGTCATTACATTTTGGTATATTAATATGTTTTTCTTGAGTGACCTTTAATATTAGTTTTTGTCTTGGCCCTCCCAAAGCCAAAATCCTGGCTTCGCCCCTGGTGCTAGCACTCAAGCAGCCCACAACACACCACTCTTAGGGTGCGTTTGGTGCACGGGATATGATTGAACTATTTTTAAAAAATGATTGGATTGGATTAATTATAGTATTTCTCATGTTTGGTGCAACATGAGATTGGATTAAAAATAGTGATATCCTATGTTTGATATGTAATGGGATTGGAGAAAAATAATGGAATAAAAATATATTAAATAAATAAAACCATTTTAATCAATTTAAAGAAAATAAAAAAAAAATTATTTTAAATTAAATTTGGTTAAAAGAATTATTAAAAATAAATAAAAGTTTGAAATAAAATAGCATTTAAATTTTAATTGAAATTTAAAAAATATTAGAATAAAATAATATATGTGAAATTAATATTTAAATCAGTTTAAATAAATTTAATATTTTAAATATAAATAATATAATATAAAATAAATAAAGTATGGATCTCATCCAAAAAAGTAACAATATAAAATGCATAGTGGTAGGTCCCACACAAAAAAAAATTATAAAAAAATAAAAATAAAGCACTGGGACTAAAATAGTCCCAGCATCTCTAGTGGGACAAAATAATCCCGTTACAACTAGATAATAGGTGGTCCCGACCGAATTGTTCTCCCATCCGGTCCGCCAAACCACTCATCAGTATTGCCTTGGTATTAAGTATTAAGGCTGTGTTTGTTGGACCGGATTGGACAGGATTGGACTATGTCCAGTCCGATCCCCATGTTTGTTGAACACATTGGATTGGAAAAGCTATCCGTGGGGCCCATATGTTATCTATTGTGGTGGGTTTATTTAGTCCCAACACAAACGTTGGGACTATTTTAGTCCCATTTTTCATTTTCTTTTTTTAATCTTTTTTGGTTGGACCTAGCCTTTTCTCCTTTTATATTATTAATGTTAACCACCAAAAAATGGCAGGACCAAAGAAGAATTTTCCACCGGCCTTGAGAAATGAGTCGGGATAGACAGCAACAATGGGAGAGATACCCGGGAACCCCGCCTACCTACAAGAGGACTGGGACTTGAACTTCTACCCACCCCGACCAGGTCCAAAACCTTCAGGACCAAGAAGGCGTCAGGAAACCTAAAAGTCAAGACCCCAGAGACATTACCGCTGCCAGATCCCAGCGCATGTCTACCCCAAAGGTATCCCGGTACCCCGGTGTCCCGGTAACCCGATACCCAGTACCCCGATGTTTTCAAAAAATCGTTTAAAAATAGTGAGAAGAAGGTGGGATACCTGAAGTATCCCGACCCACTAAAAGCTATTGGCGGACACACAATCATCAGACCCCGCCCAAAGCAAGAGGCGGGTACCTCGATCAACAAACCGAGAGGGAAGACAAGCATTAAATGCCATCGTTTGAGGCAGAATGTTGCACACATTCCCGCCATTTAAGAGTCCCATTCAAATGCAAAGTCAACTCTTTCAATTTGAGAAGGAAATCACTGGATCTTGGGGATCAATTCCCCGACGAACTCGTTAATTGTCAAGGAAGGATCCGTAAATCATGAAAACCCTAGACCGAAATTCCAGGAGTGCAGGATAAGAAACGAACCTATATATATTCACCTTGTGATCACGAGAAAGGGACCGAAACCCTACCTGACTTTTTCCACTTATCAACAGGCACGCAAAGATCCACCGCCATTGCCCACCAAGTCACTTTCGTTTCTTTATTATTATGGTCATGTTTGTGCTATCAACGGATTGTAAATCTCATTATATGTCATACTAAATAAAACAAGTTGAATTTCATTCCACCATATACCAGAATCTCTCTTATCTTGCTACAATCATACACCACACTTAGTTGATTTGTAGGAAGCAGCCGGGTATCAAGCTGCTAGGTACCCCGCTAACCCAGATCTATCCCAATCCGGGCCCTCCATAAATCATTAATTGAAAATTTCACCCCAGTGATAATTTTTGTGATAATTTTTTGTTAACACTTTGGCGCCGTCTGTGAGAATCGACTCCCCACCTTTAAACAAGCTACCTAGCTCTACCTAGAAGAAACAGAAGATGAGGCTCCGATCCTCCCAGGGGTAACCCACCACTTCGAGGCCTATTCCCTCGCTTCCACACAAAGAAACCAAGGGAAGAGGAAGGGAGCAAGAAGCCAGATCCCGGCACCGGTTCCACCACCTCATCCCGGATCAGAATCGTAGGACCCCGCGGTCCCAGAAGTAACTCGGGAGGCCATAGAGCAACATGCTGCTGCCTATGTAGAAAGTGTCCGTCTTCGAATGATTGCTCAAGGAATACCCTTCGAAGGACCCAGGATTGTAGAGGAGGCTGGACCAAGTACCCGGGTACCGGTCTTTGACAGACTCGGGCCGCCAATACCAGTGCAGGATCAACTCAGAAATCTTAGACATCGACTGGTAAAATCGGCTTTCGACATCCTGCCTAGAAGGGGCCAGCCAATGACCAGGCCAGCAGCAGAAAGAAGAAATCCTCATCCCGATGCAGGTGGCAATACTGGACCCAGGAGGGACCAGCAAGATACTAAGCCTCGGGGGGATGAACGCAAGGAACCAATTGTGGAATAAGAAACTTCGGATAACGAAGACTCTATAGCCCGATCCAGACACAACAGGTCCAAACGCCTTGAGGATCAGATGGCCAAAATGGTGAAGAAACTCGAAGAATTGAAGAGAGGGAAACACTGGGGTACCCGGAAGAACCCCTTGGGGGAGATGAATGCGCCTTTCTCCATAAGGATTCAAGAAGCCGAGCTACCCCCCAAATTCAAGATGCCCACCAAGAAATATTTCAGATCAGAGGATCCCGTGAATCATATGGAGAGCTTTGTCCACCAAATGGAAATCCAAAATGCTACCCGATCGGCTCTGTGCAGGATGTTCCCTTCTACTCTGACCGACTGTGCGAAGACTTGGTTCAGAAAGTTACCTCCAGGAAGTGTGGATTCTTTTACAAAACTCACTACCGATTTTTACGCTCAGTTTCAGTGGATCAAGCCTTGCCCCAAGGATCCTGTCTTACTGCAATATGTAATCCAGGAACGAGGTGAAATGCTAAGATCTTATGTAGAGAAGTTCCACAAGGAAGTGATCCAGATGGGAGTGTTCGCTGAAAAGGAGACCCTCGCCAATTTCAGAAGGAACTTGTAGGCCGACAGATTATTCCGGTCATTTGCCAAACACCCGTCGGAAACCTACCAGGAGGCCTATGATAGGGCGCTGGAGTAGGTAGACATAGATGAGCAGCTCCGAGTCAAGGTTGAACATGATGAAGCCCGATCATCCAAGCGGTCTAAGAAGGAATCTCCTAAATCGGCACCTGCGAAGAAGTTCTGGAACTCTCCTTCGAATCGATCAACGTATAGGCCGCCCCCTCCTCAACACCGGGAAAGATACCCGGCTAGAAGGACTCCACCCCGAGTAACTCCCTCACTTAGAGAAGTAGCCCGGGTATCAACTGAGGAAGACTGGTATAACCATTACACTCCACTCAATGCCTCTCGAGATACCATATACCTGGCTATTCGCGACAAGGGCTTACTCAGGAAGCCCGATCCGATAAAAGTCCTAGCTGATCAAAGAAATCGTTATAAATATTGCGACTTTCATGAGGATGTCGGACATAACACGTCCGAATGCTATAGCCTCCGCAACCAGATTGAGGGATTGGTGAGAGGGGGACTCTTAATTGAATTCTTGCAACAAGTGCGAGACAGTATCAAGACGGGAAAGGAGGTGCAGAGGGAAATACGGGATACATAAGAAAGGAGGAAATACGAGGGAAAGGACTTGATGCAACAAATTCAGGTTATTCATACTATCAGCGGAGGCCCAACTCTAGTAGGGACTTCTAACAATTCAAGAAAGAATCATGCTAGGAAGATCCCAAAGCTCACCACTGGCCAAGATGTGTTCAGAGTATCTAGAGGGTCACGGGAATACCCTTGTTCCGCTCAGATTATTTTTACTGAGGATGATGCCTACAATACAGTGCAGCCCCATGACGATCCATTGGTGATCACAGTTCAAATTGCCAATTGCCGGGTCCACCGCATCCTAATAGACACCGGAAGCAGTTTGGATATCTTATTCAAATGAGCATTGGAGAAACTCAACCTTAAGAATCCCTGTTACAACAGTTGCACTACACCTTTATACGGATTTACAGGGGACTCCGTGATGCCAGTAGGAACGCACATCTTGCCAGTAATAATTGGAGAAGCCCCCCTTCAGCAGAATATCATGACGGAGTTCATAGTGGTGGATACCCCGTCCGCCTACAATGCAATCTTTGGAAGACCTTTCTTATAAGGAATCAAGGGAGTCCTGTCCATTTATCACAACGTCCTGAAGTTCCCAGTTGGAACCGAGGTAGGAGAGGTTAGGGAAGACCAGCAAGTAGCCCGCATATGTTATGCGCTATCCGTCAACCCTACAGCATTAGCCAAACGGTATGCTCATGTTATTTATGAACCGGGCCACAGGATGGCATAGTTGGAAGGCCCCGTGGAAGGAAAACGGGGATAGGTTGACAAGTACCCCGTGGAGCAGTTTGGAGATATAGATGGTCACCCTAGAAGGTCTTAGTCTTAAAATTTGAAGAGGAATGTTATCTCGGTTGGTATACTTCTGATATGTATACCCTGATTTTTTGCTTTGTATTTGCTTTTGAGAAATTCAATAAAGTCAGCTTTTGGTTCTCCTAATTTTGCCTAGAAAGTCTCCGCCATTTCTTTCGCCTCAAGACTAGGAAAGGCCATATGGCATTCCTGCTGCCTTGGTCGGGGTATACCCTCCTCCAGGAAGAATTTGGTGCTTAAATGCATAAGGGGTGTAGTCGCCCGCCAGGATCTACCTTTTCAAGACCTAGAGAACCTATATGGACCTCCTGAAGTCTCGGACGGGGAATTCCCCCCTCCAGGATGAACCTAGTGTCAAAGTGGCCTTAGCTGCCTACCAGGACAGCTCGCCAAGAAGTCAAGATAATCCATCAGGATAATCGACATTTCGCTACATTATATCGCCACATCTCCGCATGAAAGACCTGGTGTTGAAGTGACCTTAATTGCCTACCAGGAATGATCATGAAAAGATCGAGGTACCTAATCGGGATACTTGGAACTCCACTTCTTCGCATCACATATGAAATCCTGGTATCAAAATGGCTTTAATCGCCCACCATGGCAAGGCATCTAGGAACCAGGCTATCATTCCCAGACACCAGACACCAGACACTTCACCCGATAGGCAACCGAGATAAATCCATCATCAGGATCCCCAACGAAGAATTCAACAAGGTTAAGTGGGTAATGGTCAGATCAAGATATCTAGTAACCGGTTAACACTAAGAGGGACTATCGGCCAAGAACTGCGTCCAGAAAACAAGGCGAGACAGAAACCTGCTATTTACCAGCAAATCAAGATTGGAGCCAAATACTACAACAATCTGGATAAACCATACTTGGATCACGTTCGAGCATACAAATACCATTCTTGACCAAGACATAGGTTCTACAAGCAAGCATATGAGGAAAATAAAACGAAATGATCCCAAGAAGTGGGAGGAGTTCATTCAATCAAGCAGGGTGCCTAACCCCCATTCCCGGGCTACAAAATAATAATGGAATGAGTAAAAAAAAAACAAAACAAAAAAATAGGTAAGGTCATACATCCTGCCCTTCTCCTATTTTTTCCTCCTGCCTAGACCCGTCTACTTCTTCTGCCACCTGGTTCCCAGCCGTAACCTGAAGGGGATCATCTCCAAGCACGCCTGCCTCAACAAGAAGATCTGCCGTCCCAGTCTGGTGAACAGAGCCCTGCTCTGGATTTTCTTGGGTAGAAGGAGGATCCTGAGATTCCACCTCGATGTTTTCACCAGATCCGACAGTAGGAGGGAGAGAAGATAGATCCAGGACAGGGGCAACCTGTAAGGGACCTCCTTGGTCGGGGTCAAGGTCAGGGTCTGAGAGTGCAGTAGCCTTAGCCAGGATGTGATCCCGATCCCAACCAAGAGAGGTTAGCAAATCAAAAGGAGGAGGGAAAGCCTTGGCAACCTCATAGGAGGCGGTGAAGTACCCATCTAGGAAGGAAGAATCCACCCGGGGATTTCAAAACTTGTACAGTGCCTCGTAGAAATCAGTTCTCATCCAGGAGGACTGCTTTTTCTACCTTGACAGACTCTCTCTCAGCTTTTTGGTGAGTTGAAATGATAGTCTCCGTATCATAAGCGCGCTGCATTTTTTCCAACTCCACCAAAGCAGCTTGCCTCCCAGATTCAGACTCGGCTGCCGCTTGAACCAAGGTAGTGACATTTTCTTCAGCCATGGCTAGATCATCGTGGGCCTTCTCTAATTCAGCCTGAAGCGCCAGGTTGGCTTCCTTCAAGGTTAATGTCTGCTGCCCGATAGCCAAAGCAAACTTGAAACCCTACAGGCGATAGGAAAGAAGATAAGATAAAAGAAATATATATATATATATATATATATATATATATATATATATATATATATATATATATATATATACATATACATAATCAAAAGGAGAGAGATCAAACATCAGCAAGCAGGGAAGCCCCTTTGGTAACCAAGACCTTAGTAGGCAGAGAAGACATCGATTGCAGACTCCCACCAGGACATGCTGCCACAAACTTGGAAACGATTTCATCCTGGCTATTATCCTGTGACCTTGATCTGGAAGGAAAGAAGGAAGGAAGGTCGGTAGAGGGAGCTTTAGGGGTGGCCGACTTATCTTTCTCCACTCGGACAGTTTTTTCCTTCTCCGCCCTAACAGGACGCCTAGCTGAGGGAGTTGGAGAAGGAGGAGAGGCAACCACGACTGTAGGCTTGTGAGTAGTAGCCCTAGCAGTCGGTTTCGTCTTGGGGACTAGAGAGGCCTTGACTTTGGCAGCTCTCGCTAGCATCTCGCTCAGAGAGGGATGTGCAGTGATCTTCGTCAAGGAAGAGTCTGGAGAATGAAGCGGTGACCCCGCCAAAGTAAGAGGAGAAGAAGGTGCCGGGGGGTGAGACCCCGATACAAACCTAGTACCGGGGGGAGAAGGAATGGGGGAGCGAGGCACTCGGGAAGCCGGGATTACCGGTCCCGAAGTGGTAGGAAAAGATGTTAGGAGAGGAGCTGATGAAACTGCAAAAGGAAAGAGATGTTAAAAAAAAAATGAGTGAGAGAGGTCATAAAGTTTGTTATGCCTCTCTAATTATATTTTTTCCTTTAAGTACCATTGATTCTCTAATGAACAATTATATCATCGTTCCTTTACGGAAGAAGGAGAGTGCTCTTAATCATTCAAGTATTGAATCAACCCTTAAGAGAACTACTCATATACTTCTCGTAAGAATGAGTGGATTCCACTATTGTGTGCATACCTTCCCAGCCACAAGCCAAATCGTGATTCCAAGATACGAAGTTATTGACCGAGAATGCTACTTCGATCTCACACATGGTATTTCAAGAAACACGATCTAATTTAAAGGAGTCAGTAAGACACTCATGATTTAGATCACCCATATACAACCATCATTTGTCAATATATGTGAATTTTTTCAACTAACGGATCTTAGAGATAGATTCATATAGATTGTTGCATAGTTCTATATGATCATATCATATAAGGTTCCTCTATTCTCATATCACCATATGAGTAGTCTAGGATCATTGTACATTACGGAATGGACCGCAGCTGTAGATTATCCACAAATAAAGTACCTAGCTTTATTTGCTCTCTACGGACTCTTTAGATTGCATGTCTCAAAACGAATTCCTCTGTATATGACATTCATATAATCAGTTTGAAATTACATCTAGAATCTTGGATGTTAGCACATATGATATAAGTGTATGAGTCATATTTATTGAATGAAATAACTACTTTTATTAATGGATTTATATCATTTACAAATTACA
This sequence comes from Acer yangbiense, assembly GCA_008009225.1. Classification (NCBI taxonomy): domain Eukaryota; kingdom Viridiplantae; phylum Streptophyta; class Magnoliopsida; order Sapindales; family Sapindaceae; genus Acer; species Acer yangbiense. The sequence continues at coordinate 20,679,658 of CM017771.1, forward strand.
AGTTTTAAGGCATAAATCCCAACAAACGTAACCTAAGAGTATTGCTCCATATCCCGATGAAAATTCTCTAATTTCTTAGCATTTCATCTCCTACAGAACTACTTTAGCTTTGACACATTGATCTTCAACACCGGACCTTCCTTAAAGCGTCTAGGACTATTGAGTGCCTTCATTAGCACAACGATCTCATTCACCAAAGACCTTAATCTCTCGATCATGTTTTCCACAATGTAGGCATGCTCCAACCCAACGTTGTTGAGCCAGGTCTCCATATCCTTAAGAAAGTCCAAATGAGACTGCTGGAGAAACATAATATGTACCCCATGATCAATAGATTGAACATCAAGATTTCCAAAGTTTTCATGGGGTGGTAAACCAACCAATCGCTATAACTGATTAATATATTCATTAACATCTACAAGCGTCATCTCTATATACAAAAGTTCAAGAAGAATAAGCCTTAGTGAGGCTTACATACTAATTGTGACACAGTCAACAATTGCCCAACAATTTTCCACCGTGCTGGCGCTAGTAAACTTGATGCAGTGCATAAGGAATTGGAGTTCGTAGAACTAAGGGATCGACGCAAAGGCAAATGACATGTTCAGAATCTTAGTAAATAATTGCTTATATATATATATATATATATATATATATATAAAATGTGTCTAATTCAAATATCACCCTCAAAATAATATTTAAATGATTATCCAACCATGTTTGGTTCGAGTGATTGAAATGGACTATTATGTGAAGAGTAATGCTAGAGGATCCAAAAAAATGACCCAAATTTTGGACCTAAACCTATGTGGCAACATCACATGGGATCTTTGGGAAAAGTGACGTGGGCCCGTGTTGAGTGTGATGTTGCCACATAGGTTTGGGTCAAAAATTTGGGTCACTTTTTGGGTCCTCTAGCATTACTCATTATGTGAAATTGAATAGGATTTAGATGAGATTGGAATTAGATGGGATTGAATGAGATATATATATATATATATATATATATATATGAAACTTGACTAAATTACTACTATACTTTTTATAGTGAAAAATGAATTGGACTAAATAAAATAATATTTTAAATTTGAAATTGAATAACAAATTAATGAAATGATTTTTTTTTTCTTAGAGAAAATCAAAAGTGACTTCCCAAAATATTAAACTTTTGTTTTTAACCACATATGAACGTTTAATTGATAATAACCATATTTTTGAGAAATTACTTGAATACCCTCGATTAAAAACCATCCACAAACTCTCTCTCTCTCTCTCTCTCTCTTCTATCAAACCCTCTGTCGGACGGCGTCGCCTAGGCATGCGCTACCCGGTGAAGGGGTCGTTGTGTCTCAATGGTGCGCTACCTGGGGGTTGCACAAACCAAGCAAAGTCGCCTGGCTTCGCGAACCAGACGAAGTCACATGGGCTTCGTCAACTAGGTGAACTGGCTTGGGCATCGCGCAAATGGGCAATGTCGTGCATGGGCAGGCGATGGTGTGGCGACAGTGTCGCCAGGGCTATCCTTCACTGGCAACGCCGTTCAACGAAGAAAAAAAAAAAACCTAAGTTATGAAGCGAAAATTTTTGAAACCGCCCTCCTAGAGGGAGGAGGGAGGTTTCGGTAATATTACCATATAAAAGGTATATATATATATATATATATATATATATATAACATGATTTTAGAGGGGGCTAATTTAGTAAATTTACCTTTGAAAAAAAATGTTGACATTTCAATTTTTTTTTTTCATCATTTCAAGTTTTTTTTTTTTTTTTTCAAAGATTTCACGTTTTTTCTCTAGATTTTACGTTTGAAAATATGTAAACATTTCACATTTTTTGCAAAATTTCACGTTTTTGTCAACATTTCATGTTTTTTCTCTAGATTTCATGTTTTTCGCAATTTTTTTTTTTAAAAGCTAAGTTGCAGGGGTAATTTTGTAATTTATGGGTTACACTGATTTTTTTTTTTTTTTTTTTTTTTTTTTTTTAAGAGAGCTCCTCCTTATACTTCACAAATTATCTATTTACATTCCATTCAATTTTTATTTTTATTTTATTTTTTGTGAATGACAATATTAACCTAAATTAAAATTACCAAACAAGACAAAAAAAATTCTAAAGACACTCCAAATTGTTTATATATATATATATATATTTAGGGAAAATTGTAATGAAGTACCCCCAATGTTTGATAAAAGTGCAATGAGATCGTAATTTTGCCAAAATTACAGAAATATACCATTGACTAACCCTTTGACTGTTAGAGTTAATAGATGTCAGAGTGTCATAAGGGCAAGTCAGAGTGTCATAAGGGCAATAAAGTCATCTTATTTTTAAAAATTAAAAAACAAAATATAAAAGATTGAGTGACGATATTTGCACCCCTTAAAAACTGTATGTACACCCCAAATTAGTATGTTTTTAAAAATCCAATAATACCCTTGAGTAAAATTACTAAGAGGACTAATTGTTTGTTAGTACATCCACCAATAATTATTAATTAGTTTCCTATTTTAATCCTTTGTATTTTATTTTTTCCTATTAGTGGTTTGATATTAACATATATTATAAAAACTCTTTCCATTTTAATAAACCCTAGATTTTCTTTTAAATATATTTCAATCTCTTTTAAGGAAATACAAATTGATTGTTAAGTATGGAAAATGAATCAAAATCATGAGACAAATTTGGGTGTGAAAAGTGAAGTTTTAAATTAATTTTTGTTAGAAGAACAAAATCATTATGTATATAAACAGACTTTTAAATTAACTATATTATCTTTTTTTTTTTTTTTCCTTTCAAACACACTTTAGACTTTTTTTTATTTATTTATCAATATTATATGTTCTTTCTTGTTAATATATATATATATATTAGAAGTTCTTCAATTTCATCGAACACCTATATTTTTTTTTTAAATTTTAAATATCATTTAACACATATCTACTTCCACATCAATTGGGACATAATACAAATTTTGCATTCCTACAACCCTCTCAAACAAAAAGTGGTTCTCCAATAAAATAAAATAAAAATTCTTAAAATAGATTTTTAATGAAAAATGGAGTTTGATTTTGAAAAAACCAAGAAGAGAAAAAAGTAGGGAAGAGAAAGAATAGTAAGAGAATTAAAGGTAACAATTTTTTTTTTAAATAATAATAAAGTTGATTAAATAACATAATAATAGTCATAGGTGGTGTGTACTTACAAAAATACAATAAGTATAATTAAAGAAAGGGTATTTTTGGTATTAAGTGGGGTTTATTTACAAATTAGTGATTTTTTTTTTTTTTTAATTTTGATGGGTGTGATTACGAAAGGGGTGTAGATACAGTTTTTGAGGGGTGTCATTATCGCCACTCTAAAAGATTTTTGGTTCATAATTGATTTTTTTTTATATTATAAAAACCAAGAAAATAAATAAAAATTTAGGAGATCTAGTAACTTTCCTAGATCTCTATGAAAAGAAATTTTTCAATTCCCAAATATTTATAAAGAAATTAAAGAAAAAAAAAGTTTTTTTTTTTTTTCTGGAACAGATCTCATTTTTTGTTTTCCAGATCTCTCTCTACCAATCTTCAATCAAAATCAACAACCTAAGAAAAAAAAAAAATGAAAGAAACAAAATAAATAATTTTTGATTTGAAAAAAGAAAATTTCTAGTTCACGGATATTTAAAAAAAGTACGGAAATATTTTTTGTGGAAGAGTTCTCTTCGATCTCCATCTCCATCACCATCTCCTATTCAATCATCATCAACATGAACTAAAGAAATAAAATAAAGATTATTTCTGGAAAATCTGGGCCCATATCTCCATATCTCAATTACTAGCTTTTTTTTTTTTTTTTTTTGGTTTTGCTATATGTTAAAATTAAAATTAAAATTTACAAATAATAATGGGTAATATTAAAATATATATATATATATTTTTTAAATAGAGTGTCTTTAGAATAAGGGTATCGAAAGATAAAATAGATAATTTTGGAACAAAATGAATTGTCTTTAGAATTTTTTTTTTTAATTTAAATTTTTAGAATCGTCAAAAGAAACTCTCTTTTTTAAATATGTGATTATTAACAATTAAACTTTCGTATATGGTCAAAAGATAAAATTTCATTTTGTATGCGGTCATTTTTAGTAATTTCCACTTTTTTGGATGAAATAAAGATTAATTAATAAAATCTTAAAATATTTTAAATAAAAATAAAATTTTATATTCTTTTTAATTAAAAAGGAATTTTTAGCAAAAATACCCTTTTTGTGGGACGAATTGCAAATTTACCCTAGATAAAAAAAGTGCCAAAATCCCCTAAATGACATTATTGGCCTTAATGAAATCTCATATCACAAAACCCCTAAATTTTTTTATACCTATTATGGTAGCCAAAAATGGTCTTTAGGCCCAACGCTTAAAGCCTAACCTGTTTCTTATCAAACATAATCCAAGCCCACCTGATTTGGGTCGACCCGACAGACCTCACCAGAATCACTGTTTGACTCAGTCACACTTTCACTCTGATTCGACTACTCAAACTAACAAATAATCGTGACAAATGTTGGAACTGGTCAAATAACCATAAGATTCCATGAAATCCAGTCAGGTTATCAGGGATATTATCCAACCAACTTCAAATCAACTCTCCACTAAAGCCTATAAATAAAACAATTCACTCACAAAAGAAGGATTCAGACTTCTATTATTTTTGCTAAAGATTTCGCGTGCCTAAACTCTGCTCAAACTAAGTTTTGATCACCAGAATTCACCAATGAAATTCACTTATTTTCAGTCAATTGACAGTCTTCTTTATTTCCACGCTCAGCCTAAGTGAACCTAAGGCTTAAAGAGTTATCACCCCGTCTTTTGCTTTCTTTTTGGCATTTCTTTTTATCTTTTTTGTAGGTTTCAATTGTAGGCAACATCGTTAGTTCAATAGGTTAGACCAAGTTGCTTGGGCCTAACTCGAATTCGACCTAATCCATAGGAACCATAGATTGACCATCTACACCTATGCCCTAGCCAACCTGAATTCCACCCAACCCGAGACTCACCGTTGTCATCGTCGTTCGATCATTAGCAACCAGCAACCGTCGCGCGGCACCTCAGATTACGCCGCGCTGCAGGGCTTCATTGCGAAGGTGACCCAAAAACCACCTAACTCGCACGTCGTTCGGGATGTTGGATATATATATATATTTTTTTTGGAATTTGAGGTTTGTTTTTTTTCTCATGATTATGGTTCTTTTGGTTTGCTGAGAACTCTTTTTTTGAACATCTAGAGAATATATATATATATATATACAAATTTTCTATTGTCATTTCGTTCTAATATAAAATATATCAGGACGAAAAATATGGACTATTAGATTTACATACTTTGACTCAAAGTGTATACACTTGTCAAAACTCTCTATAATCTATAATCCACATTCTTCGTCTTGATATATTTTATATAAGGACGAATTAACAGTAAAAAGACTTATATATATATATATATATATATATATATATATATATATATATATATATATATATATGGATTTTCTTTTTGAATAACTTGATCGGTTTTTTTTCTTTCTTTCTAGTTTTTCGTTGATTAAATTGATTACTGGGTTCTTTATGGTTGCACTCTATTCAAGGAGATGGGTTTTAGAGGATATGTTGTGGTGATTTATTGGGTTTAAGTTGCATTTTGATGGGTTTTTTAGACTTGAATCTAAATTTGGTGTGAATTTGGGTTAGAAATTGGTTTGTATTTTGGGGTTTTAAAAATGGAGTTTATTATTTATTTGCATGACATAAATGTAAGGGCATTTTGGATATTTCATAAGTCAAAAGTGGTCTGTAAGGATTCCTATTCTTTGATTAGCTTATTTCGTGGACAAACCACATGTTGAGGTTTATTGTGTAAGGGTAGTTTAGGAGTTTATGAATCTAGCTTAAAGGCCCTTTCAAGACCTCAAGGGACAAGCACGCCAAATGTATAATCTCTAGTGCTTAGTTCTTTCTTTGAAGAGATTTAGATTGCACACACTCACTTAGCATTCTTGCATTTGTGTGCATACTCTTCACATATCACATTTCACACTTGCATTTTGATGTTGTATCTTGTTGTGTGTATTTGTGTCTTGTAATTCGTTTTCCGATAGTATTCAGAAACGTCCGTGAATGCACTAGAATGTGCTTGACTTTACGTGAAGACCGCATACGGAGAATGTCCTTGGCTTCTCCTTGGTTTTCACATCTGTTGGTGATCGGCGGTTATGATCAGCGGCCTGGCCGTCGAATGAAACCGCCGTTTGCATCCAGAAGTGTCTGGAGCAAATCTACGATTATGATCGGCGGTCACGACCGCCGTTCAAAACCGCCGTTCATACCTGATCGATTTAATCTCTCGGGTTTGATTCGGCGGTTGGATCGGCGGTTACGAAACCGCCGATTGAAACCGCCGATCGGTGCTTTTCATGGGCATACTTGTCTTTTCACATGCTCTGTTTTTTATGTCTATAAATATCTTACTTTCTCATTCTCTGAATTAGTTCTTTTACTCCTAAGAACCTTAAACTTAAAAGAGAGAATTTTGAGAGAAAATCAAATCAAGAACTCACATTTGACCACTCAAATCAAATCCCTTTTGCATCAAATTTCATATTGCATCAACTATGCCTTCATAGAATGCATCCATGTATGTTTTTGGATCATCACATCTTCTTTGGTATGTTCTTCACTAATCTCATCCAATTTTAGTGTTTTTCATATTAAGACATCTCTTAGATTACTTGTATGTTTTTAGATAATATGCTAAATACAAGATAGAGATTATTTGTGATATTTTGATTGAGTGTTGTACTGTGATAGATATATAGGTTTGTATAATCTATGATTATCTAAACTATTTGACATGTCATTTAGTTTTAATATCTATGATTGTTCTAATTGCAAATTCATCATCTTAGATAAGCATATAGGGTTTCCCTTGCTCTATGTTGCATTTGGATATTCATATATTCACTTTGGGTGTTAATCTCTTCTTAGAGAATTAAGTCTTGTGTTGTGACCGGGGTTAGGTTGCTTAATTCGTAAGCAATCGGACTAGGTTCACTCATACCGGGATTAGGTAGGTGTGAGATTATTTTCGGGATTAGGTTGGTGTGAGATTATTTCCGGGATTAAGTTGTAATTTTATCTCATTTAGTAGATTCGAGATTCGTGTGTGGCTCACAAAACAGCCTGTGGTTTTTCCCGTGAGGATTTCCACGTAAACATCAAGTGTGCTTTACATTCCGCACCATATTACACTTGTATGTCTTTTTGACTAGTTAGGGGCATTTTCGTAAAATTGACTTGTATGCGAAAATTGGGTAATAACGAACGGAAGAGCTAGCCTAGCATAGTAGCATCTGTTAAGTGCAGTGGTCTCTATGTAGAATATCCTAACCTTAGTATCTAGATGTATTAAGCTTAAACTTGAAGGAGTCCAATGTAATTTCCCCAATTGAATAAAAGAACCCCTGTTTAATGGGAATGCTATTTGGGACCCTCAAGGCTCAATCACCTCCCACAAATAAAGGTCATCAAAGTTGCAGCTTTAACGTTGTCTCCAGTCTCCACTGATAATGGAAATGAAAGGAACTCCGGCTCTTCATGGATATCGCATGCCTGCAGAGTGGGAACCCCATTCACAGTGCTGGATGGGTTGGCCTGTAAGCTTTTTCTCACTTGTACATTAATGGTGATGAATATTTATCATCGGTGGTTTTTATTTACTGTTTTGAAATGGATGTTTGCTATGTTGAATGTTATATTGGTTTTTGATGTACTACTAATTCATCATCTGTTTCCTGCTATTGCTATCAGTTTGGTTTCTATGTATTTGATTACTCATCTGGGTGGCTGATGGTTCCTAGGATTTTTTTTTATTGTTTGTTTTTCATGTCAAGTGCATCTTTGGTAACTACTAACTAGTAAGAGCAACATGCTTTTTGGCTTTGGTCACTAGTCATGTATCATCACTGTATTTTCAGCAACATAGTAAAATTCTTAGAGATTTGACTGTTTCCTTATTTCTCAAAGATTTACGCAAGGTTTAAAAGTAGTCCTAATGAGTTTTGGGTTTGCTGAGGTGTTCTTGTTGTTAGCCTCACTAATTCAACATGTTAGTTGTTGCTATTGAAGTTAAATGTCATGATATCTTGCATTGTATGGTATTTGGCTTAATGTAATCTTCATTTTTCTTCCTTTGAAGAATTTTGGATTGCTGAATATCTTTATTAAATCATATGATTTCTGTTTTTAAGGTAGAAAAAGTATGTTGAGTTTTAGGTTTGTTGAGATTTAGTTTGTTTTGACGATTGCCATCTTTATTGTCAGGAACGTTCAGATAACTGGCGAGACAATGCACTGCATGCTCAATCTGTATTTGCCAAGGTAGCAACGGCAATCTCAAAGTTTGTGCCAATGACTGTCTGTGCAAGTGCTGCTCAGGTAGGTAGAAATTGCAAGTGATGGAAGCTTTTAGTTTTACATATGGTCTTTGATATTGTTCACAATGAGATAAACGATTTTAATTTACTGTATTGGTAGTGGGAGAATGCGCGAAGTCAGCTACCAGAAAATATCAGGGTTATTGAGATGAGCATGAATGATTCTTGGTTTCGAGACACTGGGCCGACCGTGAGTTTCACATTCTTTACTAAAAATTGTTCTCAGAGTTGGCGATTTTGATGCATATTCAATTGGTCTATCTTTTATATTTTAACCATTAAAATTGTTTTTTTATTATTTATTAATGTTTTTCCCTTATAGATTGTTGTGAGTAACAACACATCAGGTTCAGGTATTTCAGTGCCAAAGGTTGCTGGAATTGATTGGACTTTCAATAGTTGGGGAGGTGAGCTTTATAATATTCAAAATTCATTTGTGTGTGTATAGATGTTACCCAAAAGTGATGGATCATACATCATCATCCCGTATACTGCATCATAGGCTGACATTTATAACTTTATTCTGTGTTCAAGCCTGTTCTTTTTGCTTCTATCATTTTATGAATATGATTGTAGTCATTTTTCTTGCCAATGATATTCTTATTCAAGTGTGATTATTTATCCCAAGAAAACAAAAATTCTAGAGTAGTTTATTTATGGAATGGAAATAACTGTCTGCCACTAAATATTAAAGCTTATTCATGAGTGTTGCTTATCAGCTTATGTAATTGGGAGTCTGTGTATCCATTCTTTCAACAATGGTAACGATACAGGACCAAGGATGCTTCGATGAGAACTTTTGAATCCTTGTAGTAAGAGTGGCATATTGGTACATCACAGTTCTCATTGAAGCATCTTTTGTCCTGTATCTTTATTGTTGTTGAAAGAATGGATACACAGACTCCCAATTACATATATGAAGATATTTCCTTGAATTAATGATTGTGGCTTTGCCAGTCCTTTTTTCATAAGTCTACAATTGTATTCACCGTGGAGCCTTCTCTAAAAGGCAGTACTCTTATATTTTTCAGGGGTTGATGATGGTTGTTACCAGGATTGGAGTCTTGACCTTCACGTGGCAAGGAAGGTTTGTGTAATAGAATACATTCCAGTTTGCTGGATTTATGCTTATCTTTTCCCAAGTGCTATGCTTAAAAAGTTTTGTTTGCTAGTATATTATCCTTTTTCATCATTTGCTGTTAGATTCTGGGAATTGAAAGGCTGCCCAGGTTTTCTCATTCTATGATTCTTGAAGGTGGAAGTATCCATGTGGATGGAGAAGGTAATGGCAATTTATGTGCCGCTTGGTTAGTTTTTGCAGAATATCTTTTTGTGAAAAATAGAGTGTAACTTGCCCCTTAGAAGCTACACAATTGCTTTAAATATCACTATTAGACAATTGTTTGACATCCAGCGTGGCAAAGAATAAGGCCACCCTTTGCCTCTTGTTACTCATGCTTTAAGTATTTGTAGAGGATTTTGTCATCTGTCCTTTATAGGTATATGGACTACCATGTTGTCTTAATAAAACAAGTGTGAAACTCTTCCCAAGCCGGTCTTTCTTTCTTCATCATATCTATAATATTATTATTGAGGTGAAAACACATCACTTACTGAAAAACTGTTTCTGTAATGCTTTCTCATGTAGAATACATATGGTAATTTGGTTGTTACTTATGACGGTTTTGGGATAATTGATCCAGCTCCACAAAATAATGAGATTGAATAGTCGCTGGAGTGCTTGGATGGTTTTCATTCATGACTTCATTACAGACACATTTCTTTCAACATTTTTAGAGATGAGCTTGATTGAAAGAAGTTTGCTAATGGGACTTGAACTCCTAGAATCATTTTTCTTGCATATTAATCTTTCTAGGAAGTTAGTTTGATTACAATGCATATCTCACTTGAATGTGCCTCTAAAGTTCTTAAACAGTTGCTTCCTTAGCTGTTGCAAGTATTCTAAAATTCGTAAACCATGAAAGGAGATTTTCTCTGTGAATTAAGGGATTATTTTTATTTTTCAAGGATTACTTGATTTAGCTTTATACTCTCATGTTCCTGCTCATTGTGTTGGAGTTAATAAAGGAAGACAGCTACTGCCAGTAGAAATTTGATGAGTTTCTTAGTGTCTTGTATATAAGTTGCGAAAGGTTGTATTTATTTGTGGCATATTATCAAATTCATCATAAATGCATCAGTTTGTATTTCACCTACTGTTAAGTCGAAACCTGGTTTTCTTTTGTTACAGAAACTACCTTCGATTGTTAAAAATTTCTGTCCGCAGCAATATAATTGTCATACTTTCACTTTGTCGAGCATCTTTTGTTGTTCCTTCAGGTACTTGCTTAACCACAGAGGAATGCCTCTTAAATAAAAATAGGAACCCGCATTTGACCAAAGGGCAAATAGAAGATGAATTGAAGGCATATCTTGGAGTTACAAAGGTTGTTTGGTTGCCTCGTGGATTATATGGTATGTTTCTTAGTGTTTGCTTATTTTGGTCATGGTGATATAGCTTACACTTGTTCTTAAGATACCGTTTCCTCTCTGTACTTGTATGTTTTATTTTATTATAATATAATTTAGAGCTGACTACTTTAATATAGAACTCTATGTTTCAACCCTGAGAACAATTTCATAATTTCTTCTGATTTATTGAATGGTTGCAGCACTGTAGTATTCATCAATTATCCATATGATGCTTTTAGAATTTGAAACTGAGTCAGGCAAAACTAATATACCATTTAGCATTCATCACTACACAACAAACATAAAAATGGGAGTTCTACGTAACTTTGGATCACAAACATTATTGGTAATAGTTATTCAAATAATTTATTTAAACAGAAAATCTCATTTTATTTTATTTTATTTTCTGTTTCTGTGAAGTTTGTGGGTGATTTTTTCCCTCTTCATTTTGTTGGGTTCCACATCACAATGTTGGCAAAACTCTGTCCATTGATGCATTATAGAAATATGTAACAGAAGAAGACAGATAGTCTGATGTACTTTAAGATTTACTTTTATGTTCATCTAAACAGTGTTGATTTAACAGGGGATGATGATACTAATGGTCATATAGACAACATGTGCTGCTTTGCAAAGCCTGGTGTGGTCTTGCTGTCTTGGACTGATGATGAAACAGATCCTCAATATGAAAGGTCTGCTGAAGCCTTTTCTGTTCTCTCCAATGCTACCGATGCTACTGGTCGGAAATTTCAAATAATTAAACTCCATGTACCGGGGCCACTTTATATGACCGATGAAGAAGCTTCTGGGGTTATTCAGGTAAGCATCTTGCAGTCCTACAATTTGTCTCTCATGTTTGCGTCTCACTCTCAACTAAATACACAGAAGGCTAGCTTAAAATCTAAAAAATGGTCTTATGTGATAATTACCCAAATGCACCTCTATCAACTCTACCCAGGCTGAAATTTGTTTGTGCACTCTTTTGGGTATACCCTTTTTCTTTTTGTGATTTCAAATGTGCCCTACAGATAGAACTTTGAATTCTCGTGTGCATCATTTGGAATAGTATAAACTTACTGAGAATGCATGACATTATACATTTTGAGGCTTGGGGACTTCATGGATTGATTTTTTGCTCTTCAATGTCACTGCGACAGGTTGGAGAGGCTAAACCTAGACTTCCTGGGACAAGACTTGCTGCTTCATATGTAAACTTTTACATAGCGAATGGAGGGATCATCGTACCACAGTTCGGGGACCAAAAGTGGGATGATGAAGCTGCTCGTGTCCTGTCTCAAGCCTTTCCAAATCATGAAGTAAGCAAGCAATTCTGTTAAATTAATAGTAGTTCACTCCAGTTTATGCATGGATGAAAATTTAATCATTCTGGTTGATGTATTATCTTTCTGTTTCTTTATGAGTATTATCTTTAGTTGGTGTGTGAAAATTTAATATAGTATACTTGTATACCAAAATAAAACATGACCTAGAATCTTGTGTTCAGACATAAGTATTACCATAAAAGATTTGAATCTTTCAATTTATGAGGTTCCTATATCTGGGTTGAAATGATCAGATTCCAATTGTGATGGCATTTCATTTGGTTATTTTTCTATTTCTCTATGCAACCACCAAAAATGCGACATTCTGTAATATGCACTTGAAAAAATTAGAAGAAATAGAAAACCTGTCAAACATTTCAATCTCTCTTTTACACTGCAAGTTAACAGATTAGTTTGTGCCATTTTTTCATGTCAAATGTATCACTTCTAATTAATTATAGTGATTCAGCCTGTGACAAGTTTCCACTGCTTGATTGGGTTTGTGCAACATTTCCTTTTTACTTCTAGGACATTGAGGCATAATAATATCGTAGAACATAATTATCTTTAAAATTAAAACAGAGTATGCATGGAATTTACACCTTCACCAAACATAATAATAAAAGGCAAGAGGTGTAGAATACTTGTCGATGGTAATTTTACAATATCCTGATGGACTCGTTAAGAAATGCAATGAAAAACAACAGACTTGTTTCAAATGCTTATGTAAACCGAAACAAATTGGTGTTATATTTGATGAATGGTGATCTTGCCCTCATATTGTTTCTTAATGGACTGACTTTCTACAATGGTTATGTTGCTCAGGTGGTGAAAATAGAAGGTGCAAGGGAGATTGTTTTGGCAGGTGGAAATATACATTGCATTACTCAGCAACAACCAGCCATTCTACCTAGTGTGTTGCAGAGCACAACTGATTAGTTTTGTACATTGAATCCCCTGAACTCATAGGCAGCCATTCAAATCGTGCTCGCATCGGTGTTTAGGAAGTATTTTGTATTTGAGATTTAACTCTAAATAGAATCCTTCTTCTTGTTTCACATATGCGATGATGGACAAAGCCATACTCGCAAACTCTATTGGAACATTGTTTCTGGTTATTACATTCTGCTCCTATTGCTATTTTTTGTTTTTTCATTTCAATTTTTATGTGAAAAATATTGAATTATTATAATTATTGGATAATATCCAATAAACATCAACGTAATTTGTAAATTGTAACTAATATGGTAGCATCAGGGTACTTAAAATCGATAGATATACCGAAATATCCACCGATATATCCGTATTTTGGAGGGACCGATATCGAAACAGGTAAATATCCAATATCCAGCAGAATATCCGGCCGATTTCGAAATATCTGTAAAAATCCACCGATATTCCCGAAATATCCCGAAATTCCCGAAATTTCATGAATTTCACCCCGAAAGTCCATGGATATTTTGCATATTATTAAAATAATTTTTTTAATCCTAAACAATTAAATTATTGTTAAAATAATTTAGCTTGAAAATTATTTTAGAAGAAAAATTAACAAATTTATAAAAATTTCCAACATAATAGTAAAAAGTAAAATTATTGAATACTTGAAGTAAAATTGGATAAAAAAACCAAAGAGTGGACGTGTAAAATATGTAAAATTTTATGAAAGCAATCTGAAAAAAAATTGTTTGTGACTTAAATGTGTAAAACTAATTCCAAATAGTATTAAATATGTACCAATCAATTTATAAATATGTAGAATTGATTTTTTTGTAACTTTGTGCCGACATTCCAAATAAAAGAATCTTAAAATATATGAGCCACTGTACAAAGTTCTGAGATTGGTTGATACAGAAATTGTACCCACTATGCATATCGTGTATAAGTTAATGCATGTGATGAAAAATACAATAAAACAACAGAGAGGGAGTAAATGGGTTCTAAATATTATACAAGACCGATAGGATAAAATGCTCAATCACCCACTACATGTTGCAGGTAAATTTTATTTTGGATTGTTTGTCATTCATAATTAAAATTTAGTATAGTATTTATACTAAAATTATTCTTTTTTTAATTCTAACTTACTATTTGAACCCAAAGTACCAATATAGAGACAATATTGGGGATAATTCGGATCTTCTAAAAGCCGTACATAATGTCTATATGCAATTAGACACTGAAGCTGTAGGAATTGCTAATTTTGGAAATGAGGTAAAAAGTTACAATTTATAACCAATTTTATAATTCCAATATTATAAATTCTTTGCATGTGAGTATTGTGTCATATTAATATATATTATATACATATTGATCTCATGAATGTAGCTCACATACTTAAGGATGGAAAGAAAAGTTTTGGTGAACGAGCATCCATTGCAACTAGAAGCAAAATGCAACCAGGTATATAACTTTTATTACAAAAATTTACATATTAATAATAAATAATAATATCATTGAAATAATATTCATACTTATAATACTTAATAATTTTTATTACAGCTGATTGGTGGGTAATGTATGGAAATTGTGCTCCATCATTGAGTGCAATAGCAATTTGCATACTATCACAAACATCATCATCTTCTGTATTTGAAAGAAATTGGTCCACATTTGCTTTAATCCACACAAAACAAAGGAACCGTCTTGCCTATTTTAAGCTTGAACAACTTGTTTATTGTTATTATAATATGAAGTTGAAACTTAGGGATATGGTAGCTGAAAAAGATAAAGTAAATGACACTGATTTTATGGATCTACTTCAAGTAGCTGCTGAAGCAGGAGATGATAATGAGAATCCTATTTTTAACTGGGTTAGACTTGCCTCCTTGGATGATGACGAAGGAAATCCTGATTCACATATTGCTTCTCATGCTCAAGACATGGGAATAAATGTTGAACAAGTGATTAGAGAAGAAGTTGGTGTAGATCTTGGAGTTATTGTTACCAGCTCTTCCGATGATCAACATATCTCTGATGTAAATAGTGGAGGAAAATATGATGGAGATGATGGAGATGATGGGGATAAGGCAAGAGGTTGGGATTCTGGTGCAGGAGGTTTGAATGCTGGTGCAACAAGTTGGGATGTTCGTGCTGGAGGTTGGGATGCTGGTGCAACAGGTTGAAATGCTAGTGTGACGGGTTGAGATGCTCATGCAGGTAATTTTGATCAAAATCGTGTTAGACAACATGGAGGACAAGTCAAAATGTTGAAGATTCTTTGAATATGACTCTCTCCTTAATTAGTATAGACACAGAAAATAGTTCTTTGGGTGATTCGCAGACAATGTCAGGTTCTCATGTACCAAATTATGGTAGTTATGGTGGCTGCAATATATTTGATTATCCTTCTCCACAAATGTCATATGCAATACCTATGCATGCAGATCAACAATATCCATCAAGTTGGGTAAATCCAAACTACCCAATTCATGGATCAGTTGGAAGAGATCAAGCAACATACGTGTGGCATATTAATAACTACATTGAAAACTATGCAAGCACGTTTTATTGGGAAAATTATTGTTCAAATCAAGATAGAAATGTATCTTATGTATTTGAACCAGCAAGGAATTCATTTTGGTTTTAAATTTCAGATTATTATGCATGAATTATGATTTATGATATATGATAGAATCTTGGAAGTGTGGAACTATTACTATATATATTTTAATGATAATTTTGTTTATTAAATATTTAATCTCTTTATATTGTATATAATATTGTAAAAGTGAAACAAAATATTATTCTATTAAATACTCAATTTTAAAAATTATATACAGACTCTATCTATGTTATAATTTATAATAAACTCATAACTATGATAATTTATCATTGAAATATGATTCATTTTATGTATAATTACTTGTTTAAGCTTGTCCTAAAATTTCACAAAAAAAATCTAACTTTAGATATAAATATCCATCATTTTTTTTAATTTTTGACGGAATATCCACCGATATCGATAATATCCCCGATATATCCGTAAATTTAGAAGCCCGATATTGATACCGATACCGATATTACGTTTCTTGGGTAGCATAACTTTTTGGGCCGATGTAAAAAATTTTAATTCTAATTTTCTTTCAAAATATTAGAATTTCTTTAGTTTAGCCAACACTATCATATGGAAGGTTATATTTTGCCAACCAAAGATTATGAAAACAGATCAACTTTTGATATTTTCCAAAGAATTTTTACCAACCATGTTTATTTTAGGGTAAATTGCCCAAACCCCCAAATATTAGGCTTACTTGCATGCATAGGCAACTTTTGCTCAAAATTGCATTAATATCCCCTATTGCCTATTGGCTATTGTTAATGAACCGCCGTTAGAAGTTAGCAGTTGAGGGGCAAAAACATCTTTTTATCTATTAATATGATCATATTATTATTAATTATCTATATACTGTAATACTTAATTATTTAAAATAAAAAATTGATGGAGGAGATCCATTAGACGAACACCACCGTTGAACGTTTTTAAAAATAAAATAATTGAAAAAAATTATTCCTTTTGTAATTGGATAAAAATGTTTGTTAGCTTTAGAATATTGTAATTAAAGAGAAAAAAAATTCTACTTGAGTCACACTAGTAAATTTTTTTTTTTTTTTTTTTTTTAACTCAATAGTAAAAAAATCTGCATATATACATGTGCGTATTTATTTATTTTTTTTTTTTTTAAAGCCTAGATTCTAGTAACTTCTTAAATAGAATCTTCTTAAATCAAGTGCATTTATCATCGTCACCTTCGCCTTTTTACTTTGTTACTGATTTTAAAAACCAAAAAACCTACTGTTGTATGCGTAATTTCGCCAAGCAGACACGTCATCAAAGGAATCAATAAATGGTGGGGAAGACGTTGCCACGTCACTCGTTGACCAAGTCAAAAGAGAAAAGTAAACCAGACAGCGTGTCAAACAAATCCCAAGTCAATAAGTCAAAGATGTGGTCGCCAGATCAAGGTATGTACCCGCTAGGGATAAAACGCGGTCGTCGAAGGGTGGTACCCGAAGGTGAAGGTACTCGCCACATCAGCTTACTAGGTACAAACTGACTCGGCGGAAACACAGAAATAAGCCCTAAACTTCCGGAAGACCCCTGACAACGAAGAATCATAGAAGGAAAGGGTAGGAAACATATCCTAATCCGTTGCAACGCAGGATTCCTAGCACAAATCAAAGAGGAAATCCTATCATCAACACAGCAAAAATCAAGGGGAAACCCTAAATATCATGTATAAATAGAACCATCTATCCCACGAGGAAGGGGTTCGAAAATAGAGAGAGAGAAAACAATTATTCGAGAGACTTGAGTGTGTAATCAAACAGTAAAATTATAGTATTATCTTCTACCCTCTGGGGCACCGTGGTTTTTTCCCATTCAAGGGTTTTTCAAGGTAAAACCTGTCTCTTACATGCATTGTTTTCTTTATTGTTTATTATTTGTTTTGGTATAATTGTTGGCCACGTAATAATCCAAATTTCACCGTCAATAATTGGCGCTAGAAGAAAGGGGGATTTGAACAGAAACTTCGAGGGACCCTTGCGAACTGACAGACATGAACAACGACAGTGACAAGGATGGTAACTCCAGTGGAGATCAGATTGTTGAAGCGGCCGCAGTGACAAGAGATGGGGTGGTGACGATCGGGGAACAATCAGAAGCAACACCAGGAACTAGGACAGCCGACCCAGGAACTCTGCAGCACTTCCAAACTGCATTGATAAACTTAATCAGCGAGGCAGGCAAAATAAGGCTTTCGCTTCCCATAGGCCTGTGAGTCTCTTCTCCCTATGAATTAATCACTCCTGGAATCCAGCCGTCTAGGAGACTACGGTCGGAGGTTCACATTGCAACCCCCGATGCTCAAACGAGACCATCCATTGAAGAGACTCCCCAGGACCACCCTGAGAGTTTCGGAGGAAGAAAACAAAAAAAAGGGAAAAGACGTGTCGAATGAAAAATTCACGGAGAGGCGAGACCAGGGGCAAATACATGGGGCTAATTCCAATGACACATACCAAAGGAGCCGGCGGAGACACCGTTCTATCTCGTCTGAAGACAAGAGTCCCCGGTCGAGAAGAGAATTACGATAAAAAAGAGCACGGCGAAGAAGATCTGAGAGCACAGAGGATCGAAGAACTGGTAGTAGCCCGGGTGATAGAGACGATTATGGAAGAATGACAATCAAGAGCAGACTTGATCCAACGGGAGAGCCAACTGGTCAGCGAGATGTCACTTTACAGGAACTATCGAGGAAGGTTTCGGCGATGGCACAGAGATATGGCCACAACATATCTTCGGATGATGAGTCAGATGGCCCATGCGTTGAACATATTGCTCGCACCCAATTTCCAAACAGATTCAAGATGCCAACCATTGAGCAGTATAAGGAAAACAGGGATCCAAAGGAGCATGTCCGCCGATTCCGTGATGTCATGGCCCAATATTCATCCAACGACGGACTGTTGTGCCTAACGTTCCCTCAAACATTCGGCGACCTCACCTCTAGGTGGTTCTGGCGAATCCCGCCCGGGAGCATTAACAGTTTTTTGAACCTCAGCAAAGCATTCATAAGATAGTTCATGGGAAGTGTGCAGAGAAGAAAATCGCTCGCCCATCTATCAAACCTGAAGCAAGAACGTAATAAGTCGATCAAGAAGTATCTAGCAAGATTCAGAAAATAGGTCGCTTAAATCGAAGACGCCAGTGATGTAGCTGTCATCGCCGCCTTTACCAATGGATTGCAAAGCGGTCGACTGTCTTTTGACCTGCGAAGAGATCTGTCAAAAACTTACGAAGAGATGATGGAAATAGCTGGCGACTATGCACTGGCGGAGGAGGAAGAGGTAGCACAAGGAGGTAGCTACGTGCATGGCCACAAGCCCGACTCAAAATCAGAGCACACGGATGACAAGAAAACGTAATCACGTGATTGTCAGAAAGATGAAAAGAACCAAAAGGGGCAACCTAGGGAAAACAGGGGAAACAACCGAACTAGTAGGTTCCGGGGAAGGTATAACCACTACACCCCTCTAACAGGTGATCAAGAAGAGATACTCTCTGTAGTAGAAGACAAGGGACTCGCCAAGTACCCTCGGTAACAGTCAGCCAATGCTCGAAAGGATACAACCAAATATTACCGATTTCACAAAGATCATGGGCATGACACTTCAAAATGCTTCCAGCTGTGTGACCATATTGAAAGCTTAATCAGAGAAGGGCACTTGAAAGATTTTACTCTAAAAGGAGACAAACACGGCGCAAGGAAGCGGGCAGGAAAGGAAAAGCCCAAGCAGAATCAGCCCCAACGCTACAATAAACACAATTTTTGGTGGACCCCATACCGGCAAGAGCAATCGAGAGAGGATGTCAGAAGTCCGAGAAGTAATGTATGAGGGCAGAAATATGGAGATAAACTCTGTGTAGAGAAATCCAAAGAAAGGAAGAGAATGACATGACCCCATAACATTTACGGCTGAAGACTCAGATGGGATTGATGCCAAGCCCAATGATGCAATTGTAGTGGGAGTCCAAATAGCACACAGGGATGTACTCCAAGTAATGATAGACAACGGGAGTTCAGCTGACATTTTGAGTGCCAGAGTATACGATGAACTGCGACTGGACAGGAAAGATTTGGAGCCCTTCCATGTGCCATTGAAAGGTTTCGGAGGTGCAGAAGTGAGATCATTGGGGACCGTGAAGCTACCAGTGAGGTTTGGGACAACACCATGCCGGCGAACAATCCTACTAGACTTTGTCATGGTCGACATTCACAACTAGCCATATAATGCTCTACTCGACCGACCATTCCTCAACAAAGCCTGAGCAGTCACTTCAACCCACGCATTGAAAGTAAAATTTCCTACGGAGTTTGGAGTTTGGAGTTGGGGAATTAAAAGGGTCGCAGGAGATGGCTCGTTGTGCTAACCTCTAAATTTTCAAAGACAAGACAGGAGTGGAAGCCTTAAGCGTATTTGAGGTGAATAAGGAAACGCAAGAAGAAAATCCAAAAACTTTTGAATTGGATCCAAGGGATAAAACGAGTAGAGAAAAAAAAGAGCCCGCCGAGACTATTGTTCTGGACGAGACGGAACCTGATAAAACAGTGAAGATTGAAGCCAGACTGGCCGAACAAGTCAAGAGAGATATATCGAACTTATTGAAAGAGTACAAGGAAATTTTTGCATGGAGCCATGAAGACATGCCAGGAATTAGTAGAAGCGTGATCTCGCACAACCTAGCCGTAGACGAAAAAAACAAACCGGTTGTGCAAAAAAGGAGAAGCTTTAACCCGGAGAGAAGCACAACAATAAAGGAAGAAGTGTCTAAATTGCTCGCCGCAGGATCAATAAGAGAGGTTAAATATCCAAAATGGGTGGCGAACGTAGTCCTCGTAAAAAAGAAGAACAATCAGTGGATGATGTGTGTAGATTTCACCGATCTGAACAAGGTTTGTCCCAAGGATAGCTTCCCACTACCAAGAATTGACCAGTTGGTCGATGCAACAGCCGGACACAAGACTTTGAGCTTCATGGATGCATACTCAGGATATAACCAAATCAAGATGCACAAGCCAGACGAAGAGAAAACAACATTCACCACGGATCAAGGGTTATACTGCTATACAGTCATGCCATTCGGCCTGAAAAATACCGGAGCAACTTACCAGCGCCTAGTCAACAAGATGTTCGCCAGACAAATAGGGAAGAATATGGAGGGATATGTTGACGACATGCTAATAAAGAGCATCACAGCTGACAAGCATGTAGATGACCTGAGAGAGACATTCGAGGTGCTAACTAGATACGGAATGAAGCTGAACCCTGCGAAATGTGTATTCGGCGTACCGTCCGGAAGGTTCCTCGGATATTAGGTACATTAGAGAGGAATAAAGGTGAACCCAGACAAGATCCAAGCATTGGCTAAATTGATTTCCCCGAAAACCCTGAAGGACGTCCAAAGACTCACAGGGTGCTTGGCATCATTAAACAGGTTCATAGCAAAATCTACAGACCGATGCCTACCATTCTTTAAAGCTCTCAAGAAAGGCAAAGGGGTCGAGTGGAATGAAGATTGTGAGAAGGCCTTTCAGGCCCTGAAAGAATACCTCGGGCGAGCGCCACTGCTGTCAAAACCAGTAGCCGGAGAAACACTATGCATGTATCTATCTGTCTCTGAAGCAGCTACAAGTTCTGTACTGGTGAGACAGGAAGAGAGGATCCAGAAACCGATATACTACACAAGCAAAGCACTGTTACTAGCTGAGACAAGATACTCGCCAGCCGAGAAGATGGCACTCGCCCTAATAACAGCAGCGAGAAAGTTAAGGCCGTATTTCCAGGCTCATAAAATTAGAGTATACACCAAGTGCCCACTGAAACTGATTTTGCAAAAGCCAGAGGTATCCGGAAGACTAACAAAGTGGGTGATCGAATTAAGTGAGTTTGATGTAGAGTATCTCCCAAGGACGGCAATTAAGAGCCAAGCAGTGGCGGATTTTGTGGCAGAGTTCACCGAACCAAACATGGAAGTGGCAAGGATGATGGTGGAACAAACTAAGAAAATATTCAGGTGGCAACTCCGCGTCGACGGGTCGTCAAACACGTATGGCAGCGGGGCATGGGTAGTGGTATCAACCCCAGAAGGAGATTCAGTCGAATGTGACATTGATATGCTAAAATGCGGTCTGGACGAGCCAGAAGAAAGGAGAGAACTCGCACAAATAAGAAACGCTGCCTACCAGCAAAGGGCAGCCAGGTACTACAACTCACATGTGTGCGAAAGAAAATTCGTACTCGGCGACTTAGTGCTGAAAAAGGTGAATCCGGGAACCAGAGACAAAGCTGCAGGATCACTCGCAGATAAATGGGAAGGGCCTTATCAAATTATGGGCATAGCTGGTCACGGGGCATATCGCATTACTCTAGAGGGCTTGGGTGAACTACCTCGACCATGCAATGCGCAATACCTGAAAATATACTACCCTTGATTGCGTCACCTCTCTTTAGGATTTACTTTGATATTTTCTTTTTTAGGTATTTTTTCCTTCTTTAGCATTCTTTCTTTCCTTTTTCATTTTATTAAAAAGTTGCAGGAAATATTCAATAAATAGTAACTTGTTACTATGAACTCATGGTTTGGCTCGCCACTAGAAGTAACCAGTTTACAAAAAGGTTACTCGCCGTCACACGTTATAAGTTACTCGCCGTCACGTAAAGACGAGCTTAATACTCGCAGCGACAAAAGCGAGCATGATGACCCTAAAATCATAGCGAGCTAAATGTGTCACCACAGCCCGAACCTATTATAAAACCGATCGGTGACCGCCACCGATGATAAGGCAAGGCCCTTGGAAAGACGCGAGAAGTGTCAAATCAAAAGCGTACATGACACCTCAATGAAAAACGCTGGAGGTCGATAAAGCTAGCTATAAACAGAAATGACTTAGGTCAAAAGCAAAAGTGGGAGACGTCCCAATAATATGCTAAAATAAACTTGGTATATAGTCGGACACATCCTGACGAACACTGATAGAGCCAAAACTCAGCAAAGGCAGCTGAACAAAAACTAATAAAGCCAGAAACTCAGCAAAGGCAGCTGAATAAAAAACAAACGGATAAAGATACTCGGCGGAGGTTGGAGAAATGCGAATAAATCCAGAGGAAAACCGAATCATAAAGGAAAGCACAACAGATAAAAAATGTATTGCATAAATAAAGTACCATTTACAGGTGAGTACATAAACAAAAATATAAAACTAAGTATCAGCCGGGGCATTGCCACCATCTTCATCATCCTCCTCAAACTCATCTTCTGATGGCCAAACTATCACTTCATCCTCGACCGTCATAAATGGTCCATAATCCCTGCCGGCAACAGGGCCCAAATCAGGTTCGGCACTGGAACCAGAAAAACTACCTTTCCGACCAGAATAATAAGTGTTAAAGGCACGCTTGGTGGGGACTTCTAAATGCATCGGGTGAGGGTTAGTCCTCGTATAACGGCAATGGGTTTTCCAGCGCTTTATCTGCTCCTTAATTGAGCCCACTGCGTTGTCCATGTGCAACTGAAGAGATTTGTCGAAGCGCCTTAAAACCTTCTCATTCGAATGATCCTTTATTGCAAAGAATTTCTTTGACTGCCTCATGCTCTTTTCAAATTCGCGCAACAAAAACGCATCATAGGCAGGGGATCTTTTAAAACGGTCAACTGCTTCGACCTCCAATACAGCCTTCAAATCACTGAAGATGGCATCTCGCGAGGATAGCTGGTTGTGCAAATCTTGCGTTTCTTGCTCAGCTTTCTCTCTAGCTTCTTCGGCTAGCTGCTCAGTTTCCAAATGCGCTGCGAGTGAATCCTGACTAGCAAACAACTGCTTTTTCAGTGAGCGAATTTCTTCCTCAGCCACAGATAGTTTTTCCTCGGTGGCGAGTCGAGTAGACAAATACCCATCCGCAGATTCACTCAGCTAAGCGAGTTGTTGAGCGTGGGACTCTTCAGTAGAAAGCTTCTCGGCTGCCAAGATGGAAGTCTACTCTCGCAGGCGTTTATCATCTTTGGAAAGTAAGTTCCCGTGCCTATAGCTGTCAGCCAACTTAGACATCATCTGAAAAGAAAATATACGAGTCAGAAAGTATGCATAAACGAAGATATAACACAAGTGCTGCAAGAAACCTACCAGAGAATGACAGTTGAAGAAAAACTCCATTTTCCTATTACAAGACTTGCCCTTCACATGCTGCCAACCTTCACCAACATAGACATCGTTGTTGATTAGGTGTGAGCAAATTTTCGTAGCTGAGAAGTCTGAAAGGGAAATATAACTGGATCCTTCATCATCTTCAGTCGAGCCCACAAGAGGAGCTTTATGGGTAACACCCGAACTAGATGCAGAGGCAAAGACCCCAATTGGTTTCGACGGACCTGGCTGACCAGCTGACTCTGATCGACCAGACTACCCAGGCTGACCAGCGAAAGAAACATTCGACTCACTTGCGGCCGTCGGAGGAGAAGCCACTCTGGACGGGGTAGGAGTAGGATCATTCAAGTCATTAGCCCCCTCAGAAGACGGAGGCACCACTGGGTTTACTCCTTCAACAGAAACCTCATGAATAGTTTTTTGAATAGGGGTAGCCTCAGCGAACACAGACTCACCGGCACCTTCCTCATCCGAAGAAATTACATACTGCACAACCCTTGATGCCCGCTTTGGTGGTTGAACAGCATGATCGGGGGTACTCTCAGCGGGGCGTTTCCCCCTGCTAGTCTTGGGGTTCAAATCACTTGCAGGATCGGGGGGAGTTTCCGGGACATTCGCATAAAAAACGGGAATGTCATTTTGCACCCCTGAAGCACCCACTTTTTCCTTGCCCTTGCAACTGGGGGTACTCGCAGCCACTTCCTGGCGAACGGGGGCCTGACCCATTTCGACACCTCCCTCGTGACCATCACCAACATCTTCGTCATCGGAAGGATCACCACCATCTGGACTGGCGACCCCTTCCTTGGCTAAGCCAGCATCATGCCTTTTACTAGCAGCCTCAGAGTTCTTCATTGCCCGGGCTTATAAATCGCAAACTGTATCAAAATCGCACACTGAAAAAAGCAACCATACGTTAGTAACACAAGAAACAAAACAATAATACTGAAGTAAAGTATGTGAAACTTACGACAAGGAAGTCTGGCAGGCAAGCACGAAAAAATTTGCTTAGTAATCATCTTCTCCTCATCTAAGAGGAATGATTGGCTCCTCTCATCCAGAGAGAGGACAGTGGCCGCAGCGAGATGAGATATCTCTGCATCCAGCAGAACGGGGGTCCCCTTAGACCAAGCTTCAGGAAAGTAAAATATCTGGGAACTTTCCTCGCCGAAAGATTATGGCGACCACTAGCGGGCACATCTCTGCCCCATTCACCACCAATGAAGAACCAACTGTTCTTCCACCGCTTATTCGAGGTAGGAAAACCCCAAATAAAGCCTTTCTTCTTCTCGTCGCTGGAAACCTCCACCTGTCTGGGGTTTGCCACACCCTCAGGAATCCAGTTCTCCACGACTGAAGAAAGAAGAAAATACGTGCCACTATTACCCGCTTGCCTTAAAGTATAAAAATGGTGAATCTCACGGGGGGTAGGGGGTCCGTAACCTTTAAGCCTCCACATCAAACATAAGCACATCAAAATCCTATAACTATTGGGGGCGAGTTGGGCAGGCGCAATCTGGGCCTCTGCAAGGAATCTGGCGATGAAAGGTTGAAGGGGAAGGGTTACCCCACAGCTGAGTATTGCGCCATAAATGGCGACCGTATTTTTAGGAGGATTCCATGCTGCTCGATCATCAGGTAGCATCAAAGTCACTACATCCAGGATGTCAAAACGACTCTTATATTTGTGAAGTTCTTCCTCACCAACCACATTGACTTCACAGTCAAAGGAACACGAGCGGTCAAACGAGAAGTGCAGTCTATCTCGCTGGTGATCATCAACATATGAGTCGACAGTTGTCTGAGCATCCAGTAAAGACCCTCAGGGAACCCTAAAAGCCCGTCGTCTACTATCACCAGATTTAGAAGACCTCGTCATCACTGGAGAATCACTATCAAAAGACGAATGAGAAGAAATATCAGGAATATAATTTTCCTTAGTAGTAGGAATGTAAACAGAAATTGGAACCGGAGAATCTGGATGAAAATTACGAATCAGAGATTCAATTCGATCCGCAGTACGCTTGTTACCAAGTTCTAAAGCTTGCATCATTTGATTAAAAAGAGAAGAACGCAAGGAAGGATCCATGGAAACTCACCAGAAAAACCCTAGAATCGGAGAGTACGCAGGAGGTTTGAGGATGCCAAGTACGATCGAGTTCAGTAAGCCATCCAACAATGAGAGAAAGGGGAAGAAAGCTGCGGCAAACCTTTAAGGAAGCGAAAAAATGAGACGAATGAAAAACAATGAAGGAGCTCTATTTTGAGAAAACGAAAGAGTTGGTAGAAATATGAAAAGATCGAGAGGAAGAAGAAACGTTTAAGCTTTAAAAATGGGGAGTTTTAAAATTCAAAAAACCAGGAAAAAGGATACTGATAAAGTGAATGACGGTCACGGTAAACAGCCGCAACATCATCCACCAAGTAACAGACATGTGGTGCCTCAGGGATCACCAAGCAGTCAAAACGCAGTTTTCACTGCGTCAAGTGAGTGGAAGCGTCAGAAATTGTGTGGCCAGAAATGAAGGCTTGCACTGGAAGAGTCAACCAGCAAAGTTCAACACGTGGTGAAAATAAAAAGAAGGGAAATTATTTACAAAGCATACCAGAAAGCCCAAGTATAGATATAAATACTGCTCACAGAGGTAAACAAATTGGAAGACCAAAATATTCGCTCAGCTCGAAATATTTATGGGGGTATTGTTGTATGTGTGATTTCGCCAAGCAGACACATCATCAAAGGAATCAATAAATGGTGGGGAAGACGTTGCCACGTCACTCATTAACCAAGTCAAAAGAGAAAAGTGGACCAGACAGCGTGTCAAACAAATCCCAAGTCAATAAGTCAAAGATGTGGTCGCCAGATCAAGGTATGTACCCGTTAGGGATAAAACGCGGTCGTCGAAGGGTGGTACCCGAAAGTGAAGGTACTCGCCACATCAGCTTACTAGGTACAAACTGACTTGGTAGAAACACAGAAATAAATCCTAAACTTCCGGAAGACCCCTGACAACGAAGAATCATAGAAGGAAAGGGTAGGAAACATATCCTAATCCGTTACAACGTAGGATTCCTAGCACAAATCAAAGAGGAAATCCTATCACCGACACAGCAAAAATCAAGGGAAAACCCTAAATATCATGTATAAATAGAACCATCTATCCCACGAGGAAGGGGTTCGAAAATAGAGAGAGAGAAAGCAATTATTCGAGAGACTTGAGTGTGTAATCAAACAGTAAAATCATAGTATTATCTTCTACCCTCTGGGGCGCCGTGGTTTTTTCTCATTCAAGGGTTTTTCCAGGTAAAACCTGTCTCTTACATGCATTGTTTTCTTTATTGTTTATTATTCGTTTTGGTATAATTGTTGGCCATGTAATAATCCAAATTTCACCATTAACACCTACCATTACTTAGCTTGATTTTGCAGGAGGCATGCTGCCATGCTGATTCTTCCATGGGAGCTTATAATTGACATACTTTTGGCACTGCCAATGAAGTCTCTATCCTGATTTAAATATGTATCGAAAAAATGACAGTCTCTAATTTCCCACTCTTTTTTTCATGAAAATTTATCTCTCTCAAAGTCAAACCCTAAGTTGAACCAGACTTGGGAAATGGTATGCTTGATCTCTTCTCTATAGACCTTGAGATCGTAACTGGAAAGGATGACAAGATTTCTTTGCAGGGTTATAAGTTTCATCCGAGAAATCTATACAATGCTGATTGTATAATTTGTATGGGTTCTTGTAATGACTTGTTGTCGGTTATAAATGAATATAAACACTTGCTTATGTATAATATTTCTCATAAAGAAAGCAAGTCTATATCATATTATATGGCATCTATGCTTGGCTTTTGTTATAATGAGTCTATTGACAACTAAAAGATTGTTAAAATTGATTATCTAGGAAACATTGTTAACATCTATTATGTGAAGAAAGATTCTTAAACAAGCAAACATAGTAATTTTTCTTTTATAGAGGAATATTACAATGTGGATGGTGATGATGTTTTAGAGAATTTTATAACATGGATTTCTTTGAATGAAGTTGTCCATTGGTGTTTGAGAATTTTGAGGGCTCGTGTGATACTACCCGCTAACTTGGTGGAAGAGAAGTTCAAGAAGTTACCTCCACTTAACATTGTGCGTGAAGATGAAAGATGAAGATATTCTCTTAGAGTTTCGAGGGGCCTTCTTTGCTTGACAATGGAGAAAAATGGTCGTGATAACCAAATTTGGAGGTAATTATATATGAGGAGGTGACAAAGCTAACTTTTGGAATGATGTGAAGATGGATTCGGTGTCTTTGTGAGATGCTTTCCTAAGAATATTTGCACTAGCTTCGGATAAAGATGGTCCCATCAAATTTTTTGGTTAGTGGTCTGGGCTGAATTAGGTTTGGAGGGTGAACTTGAGAAATCAACCTTTTAATTGGGAGAGAGATCAGTGAAGTTGCTTCTTAAAATTCCTTGATTGTGTCACTATCTATAAATCTATAAAGGACTCTATAGCTTGGGGTTTTTGTCATAAAGGCATATTTACGGTGGGATCATTTCGAAAAGCTATGGAAGACGTTGACAATGAAAATCATAGTAAGTATAGATATTTTTGGAAAGGAATTTTCCCTCCAAAGCTAAAAGTTTTCACATGGCAATTGCTAAAAGATAGAGTGATGGTTGACGATGTTCTTCAACGTTTTGGTATGAGTCTGGATGGGAATGTGAACTACCCTCTATATAAAAAAGTTAGGGAGATTATGAACCATTTATTTCTCCATTGTGAGTGGTCTTGGGAGGTGTGGACAAGCTGCATGGGATGGTGGAATGTGTATTTTTGTCCGAATGATTCTATTCGAAAGTAGTGGAACAGTTGGGTTGGTCTATCTTTATCGATAAAAAACGCAAGAGCATGGGAAACTTTGTTCTATATAGTGGTGTGGACCATTTAGGAGTTGAGAAACCAAATGGTGTTTAAGAATAAAGAGGCTTGTGTGGCTTGGGCAATTGATATGGTTAAATTTAGATTAGCTTGGTGGTTCAAACATCATGGTAGTGGTTCAATTCGAAGGAAGTGTTCACATCTATGTTGCTAAATATTAATGAGGTGTGCATAGACTCTAAACCGGGTAAGATTCAAAGAGTTGAAGCTTGGTTACCGCCCAAGGACGATGGGCTGAAGTTTAATGTTGATGGTTCCATGAGAGGAAAGCTTGCTCCGACTGGAATATGAAGGGTTTTGAGGGACTCTAAAGGTAAAGTTATATGAATGTTCTCTACTTTTGTTGACTCTTTAGAATCTAATTCAGTAGAAAAATTGGCAATTTAGAAAGTTTGTGCTCTTTGCGTTTCTAGACCCATCTTATTAGGCCATAATGTAGAGATCGTGAGCTATTCGAAGGTGGCGGTTTCCTAGGTTAATAATGGTGGGTTTGACAATCTCAATCATGTGAACACCATTTATGACATTCGAAGTTATATGGATATCCTTGGCAGCACGATGGTCTCTTACAATTCGAGGGCCTCAAACTACTTTACGGATATGTTAGTTAAGAGGGGTTCGAGCATGGGGGGAGACTTTGTTGAGTGGGGTGGCATCTGATTCTGTGTAGTGTTGTTGTTGTTTTTTTTTTTTTTTGTTAGCTATGGGGGAGGTCCTCGTTTCTTTTGTTTTACAGTAATGGTTGATTGCCTTGCTCTGTTTTTCTCTGTTTGTTCTTTACTTTTCTCAGTTGTGTAAGGGGTTTGGTGTGTCTTGCTACATAGGGGGGCTGTTTGTCTCTATGAGCTTTGGTTGTGTTTGTTTGACCTTGTTTGGCTTTCTCAATAATATATTATTGTTCAAAAAAAAAAAAAAAAAAAAAGATAACCAAATTTGGGTTAAAAATATGGCATGAAAGGATCGTGGACTAAACTCTTGATATTTGAGAAGTTTTCCCGATTGAAGCCAGTGTTCTATTTGAATAATAGTGAAACAATGATGTTGTTCAAGAATGGACTGGTGTTTTGTGATATAAATGATGAATAATTGAAGACGGTAAAGATTAGTACTCTGGATATGGATAATGGTACTGAGTAGTTTATGGACTTTGGAGGTGAGTGGAATTGAAATGATATGCATGTGTATGTGGAGAGTCTTGTTTCACCCATTTACAAGTTATAGTAGCTTCTTTAATAAATGAGGTATTTATCGTTAATACTTTCACTTTTTTACTTTGTTAATGATTTTAGGAAAAAAAAAAAAAACTTGCCATTATCTAGCTTGATTTTGCAAGAGTCATACTGCCATGTCGATTCTTTCATAGGAGCTTATAGTCGACATACACTTGGTATTGCCAGTGAACATCTGTCCTAATTCAAATGCGTATCGAAGAAATAAAAATTTCTGATTTCCCACCCTCTTTTCGTGAAAATGCATTTCTTGAAGTTAAATATTATATCAAACTAGACTTTTGGAAAATGGTAAGCTCGATCTCTTCTTTGTTGACCTCAAAACCGTATCCGGAAAGGATGAACAAAATTTATTTGGTAGGTCATAACTTTCATCCGAGGAATCCTTAAAATGTTGATTACATAATTTTATGGGTTCTTATAATGACTTGTTGTCAGCTACAGATGAATATAAACACTTGTTTCTGTATAATCATTCTCTTAAAGAAAACAAGTCTATATCATATTATGGTGCTAATTCAAATGTTACATTTATGCTTGGCTTTGGTTATGTCGAATCCATTAATAACTACAATATTATTAAGATTGATTATTCAAGAAACATTATTACATCTATTCTGTAAAGAAATATTCTTGGACAAGCAAACAAAGTAATTTTTCTTTTCCAAAATAATATTATAATGTGGATGACGATAATGTTTTCGAGAATTTTAAAACAGGGATTATTTTGAATGAAGCTGTCCATAATGTATTTGAGAATATTAACAGTTAGTGTGAGATTGCGGTGCTGATTTGGTGGAAGAGAAGTTTAAGAGGTTACTTCAATTTGACATTGTGCGAGAAGGTAAAATGTGTAGATATTCTCTTAGAATTTTGAGAGGCCGTCTTTGCTTGGAAATGGAGAAAAATGGTTGTGATAACCAAATTTGGGTTATGGAGAAATATGGCATAGAAGGATCGTGGACCAAAATATTGACATTTGAGAAGTTTTCTCGGTTGAAGTCATTGTGCTATTTGAATAATAGTGAAACAATGTTGTTGTTAAAAATAAATTGGTGTTTTGTGATTTGAATGATGGAAAATTGAAGACGGTAAAGATTAGTACTATGGATATGGATAATGATACTGAGTGGTTTATGGACTTTGGAAGTGAGTGGAATTGACATGATATATATATATATATATATATATATATATATACAGAAATTCTATTATCAGTTCGAACTGATAAAAGTTATATCAGTTTCTTGCATGTGGGCCACTGGATTTAAATACTTTGACTTGGTTGTATGCACTTGTCAGTGAAAGTATTTAAATCCAGTGGCCCACATGTAAGGAACTGATATAACTTTTGTCAGTTCGAACTGATAATAGAAAGACTGTATATATATATATATATATATATATATATATATATATATATATATATATGTGTGTGTGTGTGTGTGTGTGTGTGTGTGTGTGTGTTTATGGAGAGTCTTGTTTCATCCACTTATAAGTTCTAGTTTTTTCTTAAATCAAAAGGCATTTCTTGTCATTACATTCGCCTTTTTTACTTTGGTCCTTATTTTAGAAACCCAAAAAACCTGCCATTACCTAGCTTTATTTTGCATAAGCCAAGCTAACATGTTGACTCTTCCACGGGAGCTTATAATTTACATACTCTTGACATTGCTAATGAAGTCTCTATCCCGATTCAAATACGTATCGAAGAAATGATAAATTCTGATTTTCCACCCTTTTTTTTTTTTTTTTTTTTTTTGTGAAAATACATCTCTCTCAAAGTCAAACCCTAAGTCGAACTAGACTTCTAAGAAATGGTAAGCTCGATCTCTTCTTTGTAGACCTCGAAACCGTATCCCGAAAGGATGACAAGATTTCTTTGTAGGGTCATATGTTTCATTAGAGTAATCCTTACAATGCTGATTATATAATTTGTAAGGGTTCTTATAATGGCTTGTTGTCGGTTATAGATGAATAGAAACACTTGTTTCTATATAATTCTTCTATTAAAGAAAACAAGTATATATCATATCATGGTGTTATTTCGAATGTGGCATTTATGCCTAGCTTTGGTTATACCGAGTCTATTGGTGACTATAAGATTGTTAAAACTGATTTTTCAGAAAACATTGTTAACAACTATTCTGTAAGGAAAGATTATTGAATAAGCAAACAAAGTAATCTTCATTTTTGAGAGGAATATTAAAATGTGGATGACGATGATGATCTGGAGAATTTTAAAACAGGGTTTGCTTTGAATGAAGTTGTCCATTAGGTGTTTAAGAATCTTGAGGGTTTGTGTGAGATTTCGATGCTGATTTGGTGGAAAAGAAGTTCAAGAAGTTACCTCCACCTGTCATTGTGTGAGACGGTGAAAGGTGAAGATATTCTCTTGGAGTTTAGAGGGGCCGTCTTTTCTTGGCAATGGAGAAAAGTGGATATGATAACCAAATTTGGGTTATGGAGAAATATGGCGTGAAAGGATCATGGACCAAAATCTTGACATTTAAGAAGTTCAATTTCTTTGTTGAAGTCATTGTGCTATTTAATTAATAGTGAAACAATACTATGGTTGTTCAATAATGAACTGGCGTTTGTGATCTAAATGATGAAAAATCGAATACGGTAAAGATTAGTACTCTTGATATTGATAATGGTATTGAGTAGTTTATGGACTTTGAAGATGAGTGGAATTGGCATTATATGCATGTGTTTATAGAGAGTCTTGTTTCACCCACTTACAAGTTCTAGTAGCTTCTTAAATCATGGGGCATTTATCGTTATTACTTACCTTTTTTTTTTTTTTTTTACTTTGTTACTGATTTTAGAAACCAAAAATATCTACCATACTTAGCTTGATTTTGTAGGAGCCATACTGCCATGCCGACTCTTACACAAGAGCTTATAATCGATTTATTCTTGACATTGTAAGTGAAGTTTTTATCCCGATTCAAATGGGTATCGAAGAAATGACAATTTCTGATTTCCTACCATCTTTTTTGAAAATGTTTCTCTCTCAAATTCAAACCTTAAAGCTGAACCAGACTTTGAAATTGTATACTTCTTGTGATAAATTTTAAAATACTCGCAAGCGCACGAGTCTATTGTAGAATGACTAATACGAATACGAGGTCGATCCCACGAGGATTAATGAAAAACTAATCGAATCTAAATTTAATCTAATCCTAACCTAGTTAACCGAATGTGTTGAATTAAAACTAAAATTAAACTAAGAACTAATAGCAAATAGAATCGAAAACAATCAATTAAAGAATAATAAGGCATCAAAATCCACCATTGTGTAATTTCATAGCTTCCTGATAATTTATTAATTCCCCAAATTAGAGTGACAATTAAAAATCAATTTATTGTCGACCCATGAATTTAATAATAAACACATTAATCAAAATCATAAGTTGATTTTCCTTCATTTCAAAATACAATTCGTAAGCATTTTATGGCCTTGTTTGGCTAGGCTTTTGAAGGAGCTAAAAGCTCTTTTGGAGCCCAAAAGCAGCTTTTGAAAGTGTTTGGATGTTTTGTAAAGAGAGCTTTTAATTCTTGAAAGCTCTTCGTGTCAAAGCCAACACCATCCAGCTTCCTTCAAAAGAGATTAAGGCCTTAAGTGAAAACACGCAAAGCCATATTTTGGTTTAATGAAATTTTCGTATTACCGATATTACCCCTCTAACTATAAATTCTAAACTAAAATTGACACTTGTATCCTTTTATATTTTTCACCATTGTTTTTTCTATCATCATCATTTTTCTCCCTCTTTCTCAAAGAAAGATGAACCCTAACCTTTTGGATTTGATCTGGGTTTTTGAATTTCACGAAGTCATGGTTAATCTGTTGAGAAGGGGAGAGAGAGAGGATGTGAAGGGTTTGTGGGGTTGGATGATAATGGAGGTTGTATGTGGGTCTACGATGGTGGAGCCACTCATGAGCCCCACACATTAATTGGGGTATTTGTCGTCTCTCTCTCTCTCACATGTGTTTGGGATGATTATAGTGAAATTTATGAAATTTATTCTTCAAATTTTGATTTGTGAAATTTATTCTTCAAATTTTGATAACAATTCAATGGAGCATCTGGTTATTTAGTAATTTTTTTAGTTGGTGTATGAAATGTAGGATATTTGTTGGATTTCTGAGTGAAGTAGATTGTCCAATTTTAGTGATGGAAATACTGTGTTTATGTGTTATATGAGCTCATCATTTAGTTGTTAGATGGAATTTTGTGCTTCAAAATTTGATAACAATTCAATGGATTATCTAGGTATTTGATCATATGTGAGTTGGTTTATGAAAATGTAGAATTCTTGTTGGATTTTTGACTGAACTAGTCAACTAGATTGCCTAAATTTTGTAATGAAGTTACTATATTTGTGAGATATGTGACCTATACATGTTTGCCTTCTTGAAGTCAAAAGCATGTAGGAATTGTTTTGTTGTTTTTGTTGTTAGTTTGCAACTTGTTCTTCTACATGTCATTGTGTGTGTTTTAGCTTCAATTAAAATTTCATTATTCAAATCTTAATAACAATTCAATGGAGTATCCACGTATTTGGTAATTTACAAGTTCATAAGTTGATTTTAAAATGTTATAATCAAACAATCCCAAAAGCTCTTCTGAAAAAGACCATCTAATCGGTAATTGAAAAGCTCGGGCTTTTACTTCTCTTCTTTTACTGTCAAAAGCCAAAAGTAAAAGTTATCCCATACGAGCTCTATGTATCCAAATTAATGGAAAACAAAGAATCAAATGAATTATAATTAATGTTACAAAACCAAGCATTGATTAAAATATATATCTAATATCAAAAATACGTGATATTAGAGATGAAATGGTATATTTAAAAATTAGTAGAAGCGAAAACCATAAACATTTAAGAACAATCTTTGGGAATCAATAAATATATCTGAAAATTATTCCATAACACATGGTTTCATCGTCTACCATAATACAAAGAAAATTAGAAAGACATTAAAATTAAAATAGCTATAGAACCCGAAAGATGCATTGGAGCGCGTCTTCAATGTCAAAATTACTCTCCATTATTATAGCTCCATGTGTTATAGCTCCAAATATGAGCATGGGTTGTTGCCTATGCAAATGGCTTGGTGTGGGTGTCATCAAGCCAAACCAAGGCATGTTGGGTGGGGCATGGCCTTCGGGCAGCAGGTGTGCTGTGTGTTAGCTTGGATGGGTTGACAGATGTAACAACAAGACAGCGTTGGGGCACTGTGCACAAGAAACAAGCTTGGTATGGTGAAAACAAGCTTAGCATGTGCAACGTTGGGTCGATGTGTGCGAGAAACAAGCTTGGTGTGCTGAAAACAAGCTTGGCATGGGAGAAACAAGCTTGACATGTGGCGTGGGAAAGACTATGTTGTTTGGCTGTGAACTATGCATGTGAGTGGCACGTGCAACTTAGACACACATATGGGGGAAACATGTGTGGTGAAACATGTGTGGGAAACATGTGCAAAACAGTTGTAGTCTTACATGTAATTAGCATGTGATGAAATCAGAAGGCTGATGTGGGTGGCAATTACCTAGCAAATACTAGGCATTTACTTGATATAGCTTTATTATTGTTGTATCATATAAATACTCAGATGGCTATGTATATTGGCAGAGAGATCACCGTGTGATCATCATGCAAACAGTGTGTATATGTTCCTAATTATTAATGATAAATAGTTAGGTTGGGATTGGTTCCTGTAATTACTGTGTTCTTACTTGTGCATTGATGTGTGTGTGTGTGCTGTAAGACTTGTTTGCTGTGTTTGCATTTGTGCAGTGTCTGTGTATACAACAATTGGACTGTGTGGATGAGTGTTACTGGGATTTTGGGAAACACTGAAAAGAGAACAGTTTTATGTGACTGTCAGAAAAAGGGTTAGTAGGCTGGATAGGGTTTCAGCACCTACATAAAGCAAAATTTCATAGGGGATTTTTACTTGTGTAACATTGGTATTAGAGCTTTCGGTTGAAGCGATTTCTTTTTAATTTCTGGAGTGAAAAATGACTATAGCATATACAAATGAACGTGTGGCTCAATTGGAGAAATTACTTAGTGATCTCTCATAAATGTTCTAGTGAAGTGATTGCTGTTCTGGATCAGTTGGTTGAACAAAAAGAACGTATCATTCTTATAAAACAAGCACATACTGATTTGTTGAAGGATCTGGAGACAAAGTTCAAAAAAGTTCAATTAAAACAGATTGTTCTGACAAACAGCGTGTCTGAAAAGATAAAGTTGTTGGACGAGATTGTGGTGTTGAGAAGAGCACTGAACAACCCCAACACATCCAAGGAAGGCCCTATGTCGAAGATAAAGGTGCCTAAACCAAAACAATTCAATGGCAGTCGGAAAGCCAAAGAGTTGGAGAACTTTCTGTGGGACATGGAGCGGTACTTCAAGGTGGCAAGAATACATGAGAGAGAACATATGAGTATCACAAGTATGTACCTTAGTGGTGATGCAAAATTGTGGTGGCGCACAAGGATTGCAGATGATCTGAGTGCAAGCAAGCCTAATATTGTGGTATGGGAGTTACTAAAGAATAAACTGAAGGATCAGTTCTTGCCTTGCAACACCTCCTGGTTAGTAAGGGAAAATCCTCAAGAAGTTGAAGAAGTCAGGGTCTGTGAGAGGAAGACAAATTGTTCAATTTCATGTGAAATAGTTTAGTTCTTTGATGCTGGATATTCAGAACATGTCAGAGAAATACAAATTGTTCAATTTCATGTATGGGTTACAGACATGGGCCCAAGCAGAATTAAGAAGGCAGGGTGTGAAGGACATACCTTCGGCTATGGCTGTTGCTGAGGGCGTAGTCGACTTCTGGATGAGTAGTTTGACTTCTTCTAACTCTAAGAAGAAGAAGCCAACGGATGGCAAAAAAGGGAAGAACAAGGACTAGAAGAAAAAGCATGAAGGAAAGAAGAAAGAAGCTGAATCCTCCAAGGGAAAGGACCAACATCAGAACAAGGGGAAATCCTAAACGCAGGGTTGTTTTATCTATGGTGGTCCTCATTTTGCAAGAGAATTCCCGAAAGAGGAGAAGGTCAATGCATTGATCAGTTTGGATGCAGATTGTTGCGTTGATGCTAATCCTTCTCGTGTGAATTCTTTGCAGTTGCTAAACACCATCTCGGTGGAGAAGCAAACCTACAAGGGGTTGATGTACGTGATTGCTGATGTCAATTGAAGGAAATTCAAGCCATGTTAGATACTGGTGCTACCAACAACTTTGTGGCTCAACGAGAGGTGGATAGATTAGGTTTGAAGTTATCATGCAGCGGTAGTCAAATCAAGGCAATGAATTCCTTATCAAAGCCTGTGCATGGTGTGGTTGAGACAACCGTGAAGATTGGCTCTTAGCAAGGGTGTTGTAGCATGATAGTGGTAATACCTATAAGTGCCTCACTTTTGATTGGCATATTTCGTTGACAAAACCATAATGGGGTTCAATCATGTAAGGGTAGCTTAGGATTGAAGAAATCCTCATCAAACGTTAATGGACCTCATTATGGTCATCAAGAGCTTCAATGAAGGTAGCTTACTTGATCTTGACTCTTAATTTGAAGAGATTTAGATTGCACACACATACATACACACACTTTCATATTACATCTCTTTGTGTGTATGCATGCTTTTATTATCACACTCCTTGCATATTTATTGTTTACACACTTGTTTGCTAATGTTATGTGTGGTTGTTGTATAATCCTCCGTGCTCATCCATAGAGGCGCTTGCATTGGAAGTTGGCCTTCCAGGAGGAATTCAGCACCCTAGATTCTGCGGTTAGTGGCCGTAAAACCAAGGGCGTAGAATTGAGACCAGAATGTCTGGTTCCATTTCTATGCCCTCATTCGGTGTTAAGGGACAGCAGAATGAGGCCGTCAATTTGGGACCAGAATGTCTCGTCTCAATTCGGCGCCCTTATTCGGCGGCCAAGGCGCAGAACAAGGTCGTATATTCCTAGTCAACGCGACTGTTAGGATTCGGCGCCCTTGTTATGCGGTCACCTGTCGCAGAATCAAAGGTGCAGAATTGCCTGTTTCTGGACACTTTTCCAAAATGATGTCACTTCATTTAGGTCTCATATATATATATATGTCTTGATAGCCTTGGCTCGTTTTTAGAGAGCAAAAATTACATCTTTTGAGAGCTATTAAGTATCTTCAAAGCAAAAGTATCAAGACTTGACTTTTATTACACAAAACACAAACACCCTTCATACTTAATGTTTCATACATCATCTAGCATGTTCTAGTTTGATCTTTATTGGGTTTTCATTATTGCTCACATGACTTGTAGCTAGAACATCATCTACATCATTTCACATGTTTTTGCTTTACAAGATAGCATCTTTATGACTTGACTAGTTTCAAGATAGTTTTTTTATTGTGTTTTGTGAGTTGTTTGTGATAGCTATTGCATATAGGTTTTGATTTGCACATATAGCTAGGTTGTATGCATGTCATATAGTTACATGATATCTAGGAATGTCTTTAACATGTTCATCCTGCCTAAATAAGCTTAAATGTTTAACCTTGCATTTATGCTCCTTGAATATTGAACATATTCACTTTAGGTTGTTTATATCTTCTCTTTTAGAGACAAGTCTTGTATTTACCATTTGGTAGTTTGCAAGCAAGGGACTAGATTCACTTTTGAAGGCCTGTGGGTAGTAGTGGTGGATTAGTAACCGTATAGGGTTTAACGTGTCAATCTATGTTGTAATCATCATTACAATTAGTGGATTGAGGTTCATGTGTGACGCACATAACAACTCGTGGTTTTTCCCAGTGTGGGTTTTCACGTAAAAATCAAGTGCCATTTATATTCTGCATTTATTACACTTGATTTTATCTTTTGACTAGATAGGGGTATTTTCGTCAATTTGACTAATCGCGAAAATTGGTATAAAGGGTTTAAAATCTATTCACCCCCTAGATTATATTAGGACTTGTTTATATATATTTTCAGTACCTTTGAATGATTTTGATCTAATCATTGTCATCGAGTTTTTTGTGAAGTCCAAGGCTATATTAATGTCTAATCTGTGTTTATACAAGCTGAAAGAGGGAATCAGAACATAAGAAAAGGGAAAGGAGTAGAAATATCAACAAAGCAACTCGAGAAAGAGTTGAAGAGGGGACATACAACGTTTGTGGCAACATCGGTGTAGATCAAGCTGGGTGTTATTGTTGATATGCCTCATGAAGTGAGGGTGGTGTTGGATGAATTTGTGGATGTAATGCTAGGAGAATTGCTGAGAGAACTACATCCTAGAAGGAACATTGATCATCGGATTGAATTGGAGTAAAGTGCTAAACCACTTACCAAAGCCCCTTATCGTATGGCTCATTGTGAGTTGGTTGAGTTGAAGAAGTTACTGGATGAGTTGCTGAGAGCAGGCATGCTACAGCCTTTTAAGGCTCTCTATGGTGCCCCTGTGTTATTTCAGAAGAAACAAGATGGATCTTTACGAATGTGCGTGGACTATAGGGCGTTAAAGAAAGTCGTTATCAAGAACAAGTACCTAGTGCCGAATGTGGCAGATTTGTTCTACAGATTGTCCAAGGCTTTATATTTTATCAATAACAAGTACCTGGTGCCGAATGTGGCAGATTTGTTCTATAGATTGTCCAAGGCTTCTGACTTGCAATCACATAGTGCCTAAAATACTCTTCCAATAGAGTATTGATCCTTTCTATTTGACCATCCGTTTGAGGTTGGTTTGCTGTAGAAAACTTAAACTCTGATCCCATCAGATTGAATAAGTATGACCAAAACTTTCCTATGAATCGAGCATCCCTGTCACTCACAATATTTACCGATACCTCAAAATGCTTCACTACATTTTTAAAGAATAGCTACGCTGGTTTGTCTGCTGGGCATGCATTTGGAGCTGCAATGAACACTGCATACTTTGAAAGCCTGTCAATCAAAGAAAGGGTTAGGAAAATGGCTTGCAGTTTAGCTTTACCAAACAGGTTGAAGATACATCCAACATTTCATGTTTGTTTCTTAAAGCTTTACCATGAAGAAACTGATGATCAGAGTATGGTGCAATAGAGGCAGGCACCTCCTACTATTAGAAAATAATTTGACAAGGCAGTATTGAGAGTCCTAGACCACAAGATAGTGGGGGGAAATAAACTGAACAAAATGACTGATTTTCTGATTCAGTAGAAAGGTAAAAGCGTCTCAGATGCCACTTGAGAGAGGGGCAATTTTGTGGCAGTTTGAAGATTTGATCCAGCAATATTTAGAGAGCCTTTCGATGAGGGCGTTGACTTCTTTAAGTGGGGGTGGTTTTTTACAACCCCAAATATGAACATAGACTGTTGCCTATGCAAAAGGCTTGATATGTATGTCATCAAGCCAAACCAAGGCATGTTAGGTGGGGCATGGCCTTGGGGCAACATGTGTGCTGTGTGTTAGCTTGGATGAGTTGACAATATGCAACAACAAGGTAGCATTGAGGCATTGTGCGCAAGAAACAAGCTTGGTTTGTAGAAACAAGCTTGGCGTGTTGAAAATAAGCTTGGCAAGTGCAACGTTTGGGCGTTGTGTGCGAGAAACAAGCTTGGCATGCTAAAAACAAGCTTGACACGCAGAAACAAGCTTGGCATGTGCAACATTAGGGCGTCGTGTGTGGGAAACAAGCTTGGCGTATAGAAACAAGCTTGGTGTGCTTAAAATAAGCTTTGCATGTGTAGTGTTGAGGCATGAACAAGCTTGGTAAATGGCATGGGAAAGACTATGTTGGTTGGCTGTGAACTAAGCAAGTGAGTAGCACGTGCAACTTAGACACACATATGGGGGAAATATGTATGGGAAATATGTGCAAAACAGTTGTAGTCTGACATGTAATTAGCATGTGATGAAATCAGAAAGCTGATGTGGGTGGCAGTTACCTAGCAATTACTAGGCAGTTACTTGCTATAGCTTTATTGTTGTTGTATCATATAAATTCTCAGATGACTATGTATTTTTTTCATACAGATCAGCGTGTGATCATCTTGCAGACATTGTGTATATGTTCCTAATTATTAATGATAAATAGTTGGGTTTTGATTTGTTTCCGTAATTGCTGTGTTCTTACTTGTGCATTGCTCTGTGTGTGTATGTGTGTGTGTGTGTGTTATAAGACTTTCTTACTGTAAACATGCTTGCTGTGTGCTTACTGCGTGTTTGCATTTGTGCAGTGTCAGTGTGTGCAACAATCAGACTGTGTGGCTAAGTGTTGTTGGGATTTTGGGAAATGCTAAAAAGAGAACAGTTATGTGTGACTGTCAAGAAAAGGGTTGGTTGGCTGGATAGGGTTT
Organism: Acer yangbiense; assembly: GCA_008009225.1. Taxonomy (NCBI): domain Eukaryota; kingdom Viridiplantae; phylum Streptophyta; class Magnoliopsida; order Sapindales; family Sapindaceae; genus Acer; species Acer yangbiense. The sequence continues at coordinate 20,721,174 of CM017771.1, forward strand.
CAGCGCCTACACAAAGAAAATATTCATAGGGGATTTTTACTTGTGTAACACCACGCCTCCACACACAAACTATCTTTAATTCATGCGCAAGAAAGAGTTTTATAACTCTTCATCCCTTCCCAATCAGTTTCCTAAAGCAAAGAGGAAAATCAAATCTGATTTAATCTCATTGAGCCACTTGGACTTGGCTTTGGTGAAACTTGTGGTCATTTGTGGTCCATGCTTGAGTCCACTTCTTTCTTAATTCATTTAAATTTAGTTGAGCTTCAGTTGGGTTTCTCTTTAACTTTTCTTTAATTTCATGCTTTTGAGTTGTTGTCAACTTGTGATTCCACCATTAAAATTGGCCTGATATTAGACTTGGGCTTAACTCTTGGGCCTGGGTCTTTGATCGCCCGCTTTTTGCGTCATTACCAAATTGCGGATTATCAAAAGATGTTTATAAAGAAATCCTACGCAATGTGCTCTAAGTATTGAAAGCTAGTAAAACGGCAAGCTAAGGATCGTTCCACAAGGAATTAGAGTAATTAGTTGAATTATTTAACTAATCTAAAATGCAAATAATAAATCATGGTAGTTTGAAAGGTGTCAAACATACATGAAAGTAAATATAACAAAAATATAAAGAGAATATGAATAGATAGGAATCCAATATCAACAACCTAGATAAGAAAATGATTAAACAATTAATTAGAAGTCTAGAGAAATGATAGAGTAGCTAATGGACTTTGAGCAATTTATCAACGGCTTCATTAACGTACTATTCACATAATCAAGGACCGATCTCATTCAAAAGTGTTGTTTAGACCGTCACTACGAACCCTAAATAACTTCCCACCAAAATGCCTAACCGATTAAGGAAAGAGGGTCAAGGTGGGATTGGTTAGTGACGATCAAAGGCCTAGGCAATCGTGGTAGGCCTACCCTCCAAAAGCCTATCCTATTCACTATGTGCTACAATCAATCAAGTGTGTCAATAACTCAACCAATTTTATCACAAATAAATCCTACAACATATTGCAATCAACAAGTGTGTCAATACTCAATCAATCACATAAGTGCAAGATCTAATTAAAAAGTGGATAAAACTATAATTGAATAAACATAATATTCAAAGCCTTAATAAATACTCATTGTCCAAAAAGTCTCTCAAATCATCCCCCTAGAATGGGGGTTTAATTACACATAATCACAAACAAAGAAAGGAAGTAAAATTGAGAGAAATCACCCTTAGGTCTTTCTTGTAAGCTTGATCCTTTCTTGAGCTTCCTTGCTTGAAGTAATTATTGGAACCTACCTGAGGTTTAGCGTTTACCAATTTACACTAAAAAACAATTTTATCAACAATTGACACTCACCTCCCTTACCTTTAGTATTGACCATTGTATTTAACGGTTGACTTTTTCAAAAAGCTAAACAGATGAAACTACCCTTTACACCTATAGTTTAAAAAATAGTAATTTAAGAAATAAAAAAATAGTAATTTAAGAAAAATAAAAAAATTTTAAAAAATCTTAATTTTTTTTTTATCTCCACTGTCCATCCTTTGGGATGGATGGTGAAGATTTATACATATATATATTATAATTAACTTAATTTTTTTTTCTTTTTAGATGAACGGTGGAGATCAATTGTTTTTTAAATTTTATTTTTTTATATAAAAAAATTATTATTATTATTAGTGAATGAATCTCCACAATCCATCTATGTGATGGATGGTTGAGATCTATCTTTTTTTATTTTTATTTTTGAAATTTCTAATTGTATTAAAATAAGGATAAATGTTAAAAAGACAATATTGCCCTTTGAAATATCAAATTGAAAAGTTAAATTTGGTCAAACTTTAATAGTAGGGGAGGTAAGTTTCATTTGCTGTTGTTTTAATTATAAATGGTAAGTTCTCAGTAATTAGTTATATATATTATTTGATAAAATTTTAAATCGACGATATTGATAAATGATTAGCATAGTGCATAGTGCAGATTTTGCTGCATCCACTCCACATTCACACTAAAACAGAAGAGTGTCAAAAGCAAGCCACGTGGTGATGTTCTTCGCATTAAGGGTGCGTTTGGTACGGACATGGGACAGGACAAGGTGAGACGGGACGGGACGGGACGGGACAGGACAGGACAGGTTGTTCCATATTGTGTTTGGAATGCTTGGGACAGAACTGTAGACTGTACTATTATGCGTTTGGTATGGCTGGAACAGGACAGGACATGACAGGACAAGAGGTTCAAATGACCAAAATACCCCTATTGTGATTGAAAAATATTCTTAATTAATAATTTTATAAGATTATTTAAGATAGATAGTTGGGATCAAATTAATAAATTTTCAGATATTAAATATTTAAGATATTCAAGAAGTTAAAAATAATGCAATTTAAGAAACTGAAATTTTTTTATTTTTTATTTTAAATTTGTCTCCACCATTCATATTCGTGATGGATGGTGAAGATTAAATAGAATTTACCAAAAAAAAACACAAACTGAAAATGAAAAAATATATATATATATAAAAAAATTGAGGTGAAGATCCAATCTCCAGATTGGATGTCCACCGTCCATCATGATTGATGGACGATGGAGATCCAATCTGGGATTGGTCTCTACTCTCCACCAACATCTGTTTCAACCATTTTTTACTGGGAGATCATCCTTTTTTTTTTTACTTAAAAATTAAAATCATACCAATAATTAGATTCAAACACTTCCAAATCTTTATCAAACCTCTTCTTCATCAAATTCGAAAACAAAGATCTTCATCAAACCTCTTCTTCATTAATTTATAATCAAATTATATACACAAAATCTGAAGAAAAAAAAAATAGATGGAGGTGTCATGATTGAATATCTTCCATGGCCTGTAAAAGAGAGGAACTGAGATGGAAATGGGTGAGAAAACCACCACCAAACCACCATCGGGTTCAATCAAACCAGCAGCTTCAATCACCACATCCACCACCGGGTTCAATCAAACCCAGCCACAACCTCACGAACACCCAAATCGAAAACCCCCAAATTGAGAACCCTAAATCGATTTCTTAATCGAAAACCCCCAAATCGAACCCTAAATCAAAAACCCCCAAATCGAAAACCCCTAAATCAAGAACCCTAAATCGATTTCTCAAACGAAAACCCCCAAATCGATTTCTCAATCAAAAACCCCCAAATCGAACCCCAAATCGAACCCTAAATCGAAAGCCACCACCTCTAAAATTGAAGGTCGAACGGAGAGAGAGACAAGCGGGAGAGACTGAGCTCTTTGCTCCTCGCCGGCGGCCAAAGAAGAGAGAGAGAGAGAGAGAGCTCATCACCGGCGGCCAAAGAAGAGAGAGACAGAGACAGAGAGAGAGAGGCGTGAGAATGGGTGGGTTTCAGAGAGTGGTGTGAAAATGGGGTTGGGTTTTTAATTTATAGTTGGTACTTTTGTATTTTTTTGAAGTTATGAGGGCAAAAATGTCTTTTCCAGACTTGTCCCATGCATGGGACAAGTCTGGCCGAGGGTTTGAGGTGGGACAATTTTTCATGGTTTTTGTCCCACCTTGTCCCGTCCCAAGCTAATGGCGCACCAAACGCGGGACAAGAGAAAATAGAAAATTGTCCCGTCCTGTCCCGTCCTGTCCCGCGTACCAAACGCACCCAGCGATCCCAAGAGTGACGACCGACGAGTGAGAGATCTGTTGTAGCTAAAAATAAAATAAAATAAAAATAAAATAGTATATCGCAGGCTCCATGTCTCGTAAGTTATTGACATCGAAATTAAATTACCTTCTTCACAGCAATATTAATATATATATAGAGTCAGAGAGAGAGAGACTGAAAGAGAGTTATTTGCGAGGTGAGATCTACAACGTCTATGAGGAATTGAAGAAGATCCCTCCCTCATCCATCTACTTCTTTCATTTTGTGGATCATGGGGTGTTCGTTTTCGGGTCTGAATGCGTTCTACGACGCCGTTAACGGAGGAGGAGACGTGTGGATCAACGACAACAGGTTCAGGATCGTCAGGCAGCTCGGTGAGGGTGGTTTCGCTTACGTCTTCCTCGTCAAGGAGGTCCTCCCCGACTCTTCCTCTGCATCTTCTCCTCTCTCCAAGAAAGTCAAGGACCCTTCTCATCTCTCTGGTTCGTTATTATCACTTTTCTCATCTGGGTTTCTTTTGTTATACCTCTTTTTGCGTGGATCTGCATGGGTGTGTTTTTGATTTCCTGTACTTAAATGTGATGTGATTCCGCTGTGTCATTTTACAATTTCAATCATAATAATCAGATTTGCAGTTTAATTTTCTGATCTAAATGAATCATCTTTACTGATGTTTAATCTTGAGAAAGTAATATGCATTTGTTTGTATTATTTGAGGTCATGGTTTGTTTTATGTCCACTGATTTCGATATTTTATTTTCTGGAATGTGCTTTCACTTGAAAACTAATTAAGTCATGGTATGGTATTGGTTTGACTTTGATATATCAATGCAGATGATGGGACTTATGCAATGAAGAAAGTCCTCATTCAAAACAATGAGCAGCTGGAGTTGGTGCGTGAGGAGATTCGCGTTTCGTCACTATTTAATCATCCCAATCTGCTTCCGCTTCTTGATCATGCTATTATTTCTGTTAAGGTACCCATTTTTATTTTTTTTAATTTATTTTATTCAGAGCTAAGGTATTATATAACTAACCAGAATTTCCATACTGTTATCAACAAAATTGGGTGATTATACTTTAATTCAACTGGTATGTCTCTGTTTCCTTTGGAGAACAAGCTCATGAAAACTAATAGGTCATAAATACACTACCAGCACTAGTGCTGGGGTAGATAACTATAGTTGTTTACCGATATATTGCCATGTACATAATTTTTTTCTAGAATCAATTGAGGTTTTGACTTTTAAAGCATGCCAGCAACATTGCATCTGGTTCCAGTAATCTAATGAATAGCAGCTTATGTAGTTCATTATTCATTGAATACAATACTTCAGAAGACAACGAGATAATGATTGCACACAAATCATGTGTCTGTCAAGTGTTCATATTTCTTTTTTAGAGGACACAAAATTTTATAAACATATTGAAAACATATACATGGATGAACAAGCAGTCCACAAAAGGGAAAAACTAATTCATGTTTCAGTCATATATGAATGCTGTATATTTTTTTGATTCTATCATAGATGCTTAATGTTGGAGTTAGGTTGTTATAGATTATTATTAGTTTTATTTATTTATTTAGATAATAAGAGATATGAGCATTTCACTCAATCTCATCAGGATAGAATTCTATTGTATTAGTAATTATCTTAACTAGTTAGAGAGTAGTAGAGTCCTGGGCAGTATCACATACTGACCTACATGTATTTATTTTGTTATTCTCCTCATTGTGAGATTAAGTGAAATAAACTCTTTATTCTCTCATTTCACTCTTCACTTAAATACTAAATCAATGTAGCCCAGTGAAAACTCTCACACATATGACAGTTTTTTAGCAGCAAGTTAGAACAATGAGAGGACTTAAGGTTGGAGAGATGCATCTTTGCATTAGTAAAAATCAAAATTCAAAACCTAAGTTATAAGTCTTACATATTTTAAGCGATCAACAATACAAATTTTATTAAAGAAAAAAAAGGCATACTTACCTATGGAGACATAATGACTCGTACCCCTCAGAAAAAGGATCTAATGCAAAAATACCTAGATCTAAATTAATGTAATGCAAAATGACCAACCAACAATAGAGTTAGCAGAATCTTTAAGTGGGAATACCCAATTGGTCTTGCTGATAGAGTTGAGATTTGCATCGAGGAGGTGAATCAAGCCATTAAAAATTGGGGAGAGCTAACCTAAAGGCTAAAGTTAGTCAAAACTATCAGCAACCATGTTACCCTCTTTATACATGAGTACAAAGAAAGCAGATTATGGACAAGCTTTGTAGTTATTTCATCTACTTGGAATTTTCCACGGAGGATGATATAAAGAATTAAGGATACATTGTACAACTGAAAGAGTATCACATTCAATCCAGACCTGACTAAAGCTTTAGAAAACCACCTAATTAATATTCATTAATGAAGGAAGAACAAATGTCTAAAGCTTTAGAAAACCACCTAATTAATTGTTTTCATAATTTCTAAAAACACTGAACGCGAAGGTTGACCAGGATTGCCCTTCGAAAGTTCATATGTTTTGATTTTAATCCAAGAATAAGGAGATCCAAAAATAAAAACAATGATTTAAGCAGCATTTTGCAGTGAGGAGATGAAGTATTACATGAGCTGATACACAAATCGGGAAAACAAAATATTTGATTGGTGAAAAAAGAAAAGACAACCTGTAAAATTATAATGGGTTTTTGAAGCTCAGTTCCTTTTCTTTCGTTCTTTTTTTCTTTTATTTAAAGTCCTCAAATTTAATTTTGAATATTATTAAAATTTTTGGCACTCATCCTTTTGTGTGTAAGATTCCGAAGCTCAGTTCTCAATTTTTGGACATCTCCTTCATACTTTTCAATTAAATTCAACATGGATGGGCTTTCAAATGGAAATCCTAAAAGAGTTTCATGTCCCAATATCTTCTAGGGATTTTCAAGGTAATTAATTAGGTGACTTAATTCAAAACCCAAGCACTGTGTACTTTTTTACTGAAATTGTGGCAGTCATTGTAGTTGTGGAAGCTCTTATCACTCTTGCTATTGTGTATAGCATTCTTAATTCGCACTATGACCCATCCTAGCTAGAGATGGTAAAACTATAAAACTTCTCTGAAATTTAATCATTTCTGCCGTACACATGTTTACAGAAAGGTAATAAGATCGCTGATGTTTGGCCTAATTTAGGTCTTCTCTTATAACTATTGATGGTTGATCCCCCTCCCCCCCACCCCCCACATTGTATCGTTGGGTTTCTTTATCCAGATTAATGTGAAATACCTAATTAAAGATTTTATTAATACATCGTTCTTGTGATCAGTTTTTGCTTTTGATTTTTATATAACTTGAATTGCATGTTTATAGTTGATTTACTTTTGCTTTTAGTAATTTTTGCATTGCATGCACATTGTTAGTTCAAGTTCTAATTTTGTATTGCATTCTTGATTTGTGCTATGACACATCCTGGATAGAGATGGAGAAACTATAAGACTTCTCTGAAATTTAATCATTTCTACTATACACATGTTTACAGAGAGAGTAATAAGATTACTGATGTTTGGCCTAATATAGGTCTTCTCAGTCTTCCAACCACTGTTGGTGGATTCCCCTTCACAATGTATCATTACGTTTTTTTCATCCGGATCAATGTGGAATACCTAACTGCATAATTATATAGATTTTGCTAATACATCTTTCTTGTGATCAGTTATTACTTTTGATTTTTATACAATTTGTATTGCATGCTTTAGTTGGTTTACATTTGATTTTTGTATTTTTTGCATTGCACGCATATAGTTGGTTTAAGTTCTAATTTTATATCAGATTTCACTTCTGGGAGGTAAGACTCATTATGTTCCCCTAGTTAGAAATATCTTCCCACCCCACCCCTAAATGTTTTTTCCTTACTGTCGAGGTTTGTCAAAAAAATGAAACCCAGTCTATACTTAATAAACTTGTAATTTATCTGTTTGGTTAAGAGGAGGTTGCTTTAGTCTAATTTGTTTTGAGACAATCATTCATTAGCAACAAATACTTTCCTACCTTCTAATAATAGCTATAAGGACATACATGTATGTGTATGTTCTAATGGACATGCAATTTAGTTTGTAGGGGGTACCCTCCTGCTACTGCCATTTGACATTTGTTCCTTAAGATACAATTTATTCTGAAGTTGGTCAGAGAACATCCTGAATTTGAATTATTGCACACTGATTATAACATATTTTCCAATGTGATATTTCGTTCTAAGATATAATCAGGGGTTCTTTTTATTTCATCCTTCTTTATTCATTACAATTGGAAGCTGCAGTTATATGATGAATGGGAACTTTTTGGTATTATGTGTTTGCTTTTTATATGTCTCGGTTTAGTTTTTGTTTTTGTTTCTTTGTGGTTTTTTTGGATCTCTGATTCTCACAATTTCGTTCTCGTTGAATTCCATTAATAAAAGGTTTGTTCCTTACACAAAAAGAGAAAAAAAAAAAAAAACAGAGAGAATATTTTCCATTGTGGGACATTAATCCTTCCATTCTAACTACCAGGACTGCATAACTAGTAAGTGGTAAAATGTGAGTAGAACACTGCGAATTCTACATGATAACACCATTTCTTATCTTTTTTATCTCTGCGTCTGAAAATACCATATATTAACTTCACTATCCTGTTATTGCTTATATACAATATACAATATATATGCCTTCTGTTAAAACTTTCATACTGTTGTTTTATCCTAAAACCTTGATTGAAAGATTTATTTGCATTGGCTAGGCTACCCCAGATGGACCGCGAAATCATGAAGCATACTTGCTATTTCCTGTTCATTTGGATGGAACATTACTGGACAATGCCAAAGCCATGAAAGCTAAGAAAGAATTCTTTTCTACCTCAGATGTTCTTCAAATTTTTCGGCAGGTGAATAGCAGTGTCATTTTTCTTCTTAGTTATTGATGCTTTTGCTTCAGCAATTCAAATTCCTAAGCATGAAATAATATTGTTTCATGGAAATTCTGCACCCTCACTGGAGAAGAAAATCAGATGATGCTGCTTAGATTGCGGATATATGTTATCTATTTGATGCTGAATGCATTTTTTGTTTGGGTTAGGTCATTTATCGTGCTGTCATACATGAATAGCAGTGTCATTTTTCTTCTTTGTTATTGATGCTTTTGCTTCAGCAAATCAATCCTAAGCATGAAATAATATTGTTTCATGGAAATTCTGCACCCTAACTGGAGAAGAAAATCAGATGATGCTGCCTAGATTGCGGATATATGTTATCTATTCGATGCTGAATGCATTTTTTGTTTGGGATTAGGTCATTTATCGTGCTGTCATACATCGATTTCCTTTTGCTACAATGTACTATATTTTGACTAAGCAACATCATTATCACAGCTTTGCGCAGGACTCAAACATATGCACAGTCTTGAGCCCCCATATGCCCATAATGATGTCAAACCTGGTAATATTCTGATAACCCATAGAAAAGGGCAACCACCAGTTGCAATAATGATGGATTTTGGCAGTGCTCGACCTGCAAGGAAGCAGATTCGCTCTCGTTCAGAGGCATTACAATTGCAGGTGCCTATTAATCCTCTATTTCTAATAGCTTATTTTAAACCCTTGTTATGACTTATGATTCTAATAATTATTCTCAGAGTTTGCTAGTTTCACTGACTAGTATAAACAAACACATTTTTCTTTCCAGTGTCAGTTGTTTAATATATGATATACCATGCTAATGGTTGGACTTTGGGTGGTTATTGTATAGGAATGGGCATCAGAGCATTGTTCTGCACCTATCCGAGCTCCTGAGCTATGGGATTGCCCAAGCCATGCAGATATTGATGAGAGAACAGATATTTGGTCTCTAGGATGCACTTTATATGCAATAATGTGAGGACTAATTCTTCTTCGTTGCTGCGATCACTTTTGTTTTGACAATGGCAAACTGTTTGAATTGTATTTCCCCCAAAATCAATGACATGTTTTTCAGCTTAAACTTGCTTTTTTTTTAATAATTTTTTTAATGAATTATATGACAACTTAACTCAATTGTAAACCAACCCCACTTGGCCCCTCCCTCTCACCCTCAGTGTGAGTAGTATTTGATGCAGGCCTCTTATACAATAGTTAGAGATCTCACCAGCTAACTAGTAGCCGCTTGGAATTGTTTGATCTCACTAGCTAACTAGTACATAAACCATGTAGAGAAGTTCTTAGATGGAACCTGGTATATGAATATTGTAGATCATATCAGCACCTATGTTGTTTGACCAATTGATGCTTCATCATTGATTAAAGTCTTAGTCTTATTGATTGCAGTTTTACTATCTGGACCAGATATTGTTCTTAGAGACAATTATGAGTATCTTAAAACTTAACTAGATAAACAGAAAAGCATGCTCCAAGATGGCTTCACATGACATCAGATTCTGCAAAGTTCATTACCTCATATGAAACTTATTGTTATAACCCTATTGAGCAGCTACATGGTAGAAATCCCTATAATTTCCCATAATATTGGACATTAAGTGAGACTTAGTATCTTGGTTACCAGCCCATACAACTGCAATATTTATTATATGTTCTTAGAGTGAAGATCCTCAACTGCAATTTTTTCTCTTCATGATACATGCATATATAGAATCTGAATAATGTTTGATTAAGTGATTTGTTGATTATACAGAAAGTTATTGATTGGTTTAAACTAATAAATTTCAGTCCCAGTGTATTTTCAGCACATTTTGGCCATATTGTTTCCTTTTGTTGGGAGTATTTTGGTGCTTTTACATTATAAAAGTTTACTTTTTGAAACTAAGTGGAATTTGCTAGCATTATTCTTCTGAAAGACTGTTTATATTTTTATTTTTTTAAAGGTATGGAGTATCTCCATTTGAGTATGCACTTGGAGAATCTGGAGGAAGTCTTCAATTGGCAATTGTAAATGCACAGATAAAATGGCCAAGTGGACCAAATCCACCATATCCAGAAGCTCTACAGAAGTTTGTGACATGGATGCTTCAGCCCCAGGCTGCAGTTCGCCCACGCATTGACGATATCATAATTCATGTGGACAAGTTGATCTCAAAGTTTTCAGAGTGAGATGAAATTAAAAAATTGGCTGAGCAAATTTATGCAGTTTGGTTTAATCCTGCACAGATTTTATACTTAGGAGTGGAAATGGAAGTTATATAGTGTTGACCAATTCCTTGTTAAGATGATTTCATTTTCGAGTAATTTTGGATTAATATTAGCTGTTATTTAGTGTTTTTTGGCATATGTAATCTCTCTATTTAGTATTTATACAACAAGAGTAAAACCCAATAATTTGTGATAATGTTCACTTCATTTATGTTTCAATAGCAAGAGATTTCTTTAGATTATTTATGGGTAAAGCCATTCATGTTCTTTTCATTTTCTATTACCATATAAACCAGTCAGTCAAACTAAACTGCTTAAATCAACTGTGTTGAAAGATTTGAAATGGCCCACCTGAAACACAGATAATACTTGAGAAGGAGGAGGCAAAGGTCCTAAGATACAGAGAAAAAAAGGAAAGCATGGAAATTTGATAAGAAAATTAGATATGCATCTAGGAAGGCATATGCAGAGGGTCAAGGGCAGGTTTGCAAGGAAAACCGAGATGGATCCTACTGAAATTCAATAAGAGGACCCTTCTAAGTGATTAATAAATTTAATAGGAGGTTTCCTTCATCTGATATACTATTCTGAAACTTCAGTCCAACAATTGATTCTTCATTCAACTACAGCCTAGTCTCAGTGGGAGGTCTGGAAAGACGATTGCATTTTTCACCTTTGGAAGCAGTGGAATGAGAGGCAATGGCAAATTATATGTATTTGGAAGGTATCACACTGAACCTTGAATGTCAAAATAAGTGTATCTATCTCACAGCTTTTCCATTGGCTGGTCTCACTTCTTTTTTCTCCACTCACAAAAGTACTCAATCTTAGATTCTTATAGCTATCATATTCTCAAAGAAAAGAAAAAAGTAGAAAACAATATGACCACTGAGAGTTTCTGAGCTCATGCTTGGAATACTTTTTGGCCTTTTCTAATCTTCTAAGCAAGGGAAGAAATTTCAATAATATAAGAAAGATGAAACAAGACAGGAGAAGGATAATTCTATTCCTCCAAAAGAAGAAAAAGATGAAACAACATTTTTGTTTTGTTCACCTAACAAGACTGTAACGTGTTTGCATTTCATAAAATAGAAGAAGGTAATCAACCCTTTAAAGATTTATGTCATTGTGTTAGTCTCCCTGATGCCTAATTGACAAGGATTTCTTCTTTCACAATACTAGTTATTTTTAGAATTTCAAAGGAAAGGGAAGAAAAAAAATAATAATTTAGTCCAACGACAAATCTATTCAGAATAAAATTAACTCAACAAGAAAAATAACAAAACTATGCATTATAAAAGTTGTACAGAACAGAGTAAAAAGTAGCATTCCAAATGTAAAAATATTATTAGAAAATTTTCCTTCATTTACAACTTGTGTCTTAAAAGTAATTTTAGATTAATGTAGCAACTTACATGTGGAAATAAGAGTAAGCAAATAAATATGAGCATGCTTTTGTTGAGATCCATCTGCGTGAATAAAAGAGCCATATGGTAGTCATCCAAGAAGGGAGAGAATTAAAAAATGCAAACCATTTGGATCAAAATGATAAAATGATTTTCTGAATACCTTTGCGCAACTATATGTGGAATTCATTAATCTTTCTGACAATCAATCATTATGTTCATCCTCGCCTTCAGAATCTAAACAAACAAAGCCAATCAGTTTCATATAACAAGCGGAAAGCAATTTAGCAATGGTGTCTTTCAATAAATGTCATCTTCTTGTATCATCTATATTTTTGACAGGTAACTTCAGACATATGAACAACCAAAAATTATGTATTTGCAACACTCCAGTAATAAGGATATGCTAATTTTCTCCCGAAAGAGAAAATTTGTAAAATAATTATGTTTCTAATTGAGTAGTGTAAAGAACATGATACCAAATTCCATTATAGCTTTCAAGACCTCTCAAAAGGGATTCATAATATTGGATTTTACTGATTGAATAGTGACACAGTATTCAACTACTTGGTACATGGAGGCATGGAGCAGTCATCTTTCATGCCATATGAAAAGCAATTTTATCCTATTTTTTTTTCACTCAGTTCTTGCTATCTCAAGGTTCAAACAATGTGGTTAGCAAAATTCTAGAACTTTTTAATGCCAACAAGTCAGCAGGAAAATGACAACTTTCAGTCAATAATTTGAAGCCCTCACAGCCACCCAAAGATTAAAAACGTTTTGGGTGAAACAGACCCAACCCTGTTCCAACTTTTCTTAATATTATGCGTCATAGATGATTGAAACATTCTTATCTCATATTGTATATATATATACAGAAAAAGAGGCCCAAAATACAATTGCTACCTTGGCTACCCTTGGAAACACGAAATAGGATATAAAGTCCTTGTAGGAATCTAACTTATGAAATTCAATTATCATCTCATGGTAAGACTACCATAAAACCTATCATATATTGGTGGCAACTGTAATTCATTTTGTCACTGTAATCCAGAATAAAAGAAGAAACGTAATGAAATTTCAAGTATACTGATACAATCCAATTGAAACAGATGAAGGATATATTACAAAGTGCGCATTGCAAATTACGAAAGCAGGCATGATCTGAAGTTGACAGATATTTAAAGGAAAGCACAAGTCTTGCTCTTAATATTCCTAATGACCTCTCAGTATTTTTCACAAACAGAAATTTGATGAACTAAATTGAACTCAGTTGTAATTCCCAATGTACTCCGGACTATTTTAATTGTCAAATATAATTACTTGAATATTAATTTTAGCTCTTGTTTGGGTCATTTGGCAAGAAAGAATAGACACTTTTTTCAAGATAGAGAGGAAGACAATACAGCAATCAGGTGGGAAAGAATCCATTGTTTGGCTTCCTTGTGGGATTTGGTGACCAAGGAGTTTAAGGAAACTTCCTTTTCTTGGATCCATCTTAATTGGACAGGGACCTTTGTAGTTGGTTTTGTCTAATACTCCATAGGAGGTGTATATGATATTGTAGTTTATTGGGGCCATAAATACTTTTGGTGGGTGGTATATGGTCTGATACTACTTTTGTATAGATATAAATTTGTTCCTTATGAATTGTAAAGCTCTTATAGTGGACTACTGGTTTGCTTCTTCTTCTTCTTTTATTTTTTATTTTATAAAAAAAATACTCCAATATAATGCTTTTAATTCTCTTTCTGCGTTATTTCCTACTACATGGACCGATATTTGTGTATTAAAATTAGGCTCCTTACCTGACCGAACGTCATCGCTAACCTGGCCCCTTGCATAGATTTGCTTCACAACCATATTGACCATTAACTTCCACCAATAGATATTAAGAGCAAGCAAGCAGAATAAAAGAGTATTAAACAGATAATAATATCTAGATCCATCCACCATGTGCTTCTCCTTGTCCAAGGTCAGAAGAACCTCATAGCTGTTAAAGCAATATTAGATTTGGAAAGAAATCAGTAATTATATTGTTTTCTGCCAGTGTAAGCACTGGGAAAACAGGAAACAAAATATAAAGTGTTGCTACCGTGGTCCAAATTATAAGAATAAAATGAAAGTAAGAAGTCACCATTGATGCGCATAAAATTGTTGCTCAACTAGACAACTAACATATTAACCACACATGTTTTGGACTCAATTTGAGGGTCCTTTCAATGGGTATGTGAGAATATAGCCCTTTTTTTAATATTTTATTTTTAAAGGTGAAGATTGCTGATAGTCCTTCAAGTCCTAATTTAAATTAAATGATGACACATGGAAATGAGTTTTAAGTGTAATCGTTCTCTTTCATTTTAAAGATCTATTAATTATTGAGGCTATACATAAGTATCTAGATCAATAGGAAGAATGCCAGGAGCTATAGAGAAGTTATGGAGCACTACTGTACTACGACAAAGTTTAAGTATAACATAGGGAAACCTCCTAGCTGAACTATGATTTCAGTAACAGGCTCAAATCGCACTTTTTTTCATTCTTCTAAGGCTTGCGTTCCGTCCTTCCCGACAAATTTGTCCTATTAGTGAACTAGTAAATAAAACTTCAACTTTTGAACAGTTTAATGATTTAAGATCTCATTATAAAACTCGAACAACAATAATAATGCGTTGTTGCTCATTCTGAGAATGTAAATCAAAGATATTGAGGGCAGAGGACACCAGAGAAATGTTAATGAGTTTCATAATGCTGAGGGCTCAACTCACCTTGTACTCCAAAGTATCCAGAATGGGAAGTAAATTATACGAAGTATGGTCCAGGAGAGAACAAAAAGAACAAAAAATATGCTAGCACTCCAATCACAGCCACTATATTTTGACATCTTTGCAACTTCAAGGAAGACATCACTTGCATCATGGAGAGCTGAAACAATTGAACCAACACGAGTGAACCTGCAAGATAATTAAGGAACTATAAGAGGCATACTATTGAACCACTATTGTTCCGCTTTGCTTTTATTTTGCCTAATTATTTTGTGTCTTGACAATTTTCACAACAAACTGGTATCAGAATTTTGACAATTTTCCCCAATTTTCACAACAAATCACTTGGGGAGACTCGAACCCACTCTGATATCATGTTAGTAACCAACGGACCTAAAAGCTTAAGCCGATAGGAAAATGCACAACAATAGTATTTAAGCACTCTAACACTTACAAACAAAAATAGAAATTAAACATAAAAAAATTTTAAAAGAAATTTCAGGCATAATTATCTCATCATACTTTTTATCGTAAAAATCAAGATTGAACTATATCTTCATCGGTAACTACAAAATAGACACAAAGCTTCAAGTTGCAGCCTCTTGAAATACCTATATATGTAAGACATCAGAACAAGAATGATGGTGGCTATATGATGCCCCATGGACACACCAAAGTCTGATCGCCTTGTTTCCCAAAAGAGCAAAGCAAATATAGAGTATGAGTAGAATCCGGCAACATACATGTACAATCCCTTTAACTTTAATCTGAGCATCAAGAACAGAACCAGTCAGTTACCACAAAAGAACATTGATATCCATAAGTACCTAAGAATACAGATTTGTGTAAGGATAATGAACAAGAATCAATTTCACTATGTCAGCAAAAACAAATAATCTGTAAAATGGAGCTCACTTAGTTTTCTGATCAGGCCAAACCTGATCTCTCGGTCCTACCCAAAAGAACTTGGTATTAGTGAACCAAGGTTCATCATAGGAAACAATTAGTGCCAAAAGTTCTGCGGAGAGAAAATAAACACATTTCCAAGCCGACTCCTTAAATTTATTGACTTTCTTCTGCTTAACATGCGTCCTAAAATCAAGTGCATTGTGCCCCTTCCCAAAAATCAATCTTCTAGCTAATTTCTGCAATAAACAAGGTGCAGCTGCTTTTTGTCAAACAAAACATTTTTAACACAAAAGAAATTTGTGTTGTGTGTGTGTGTGTGTGTGTGTGTGTGTAAGAGAGAGAGAGAAAGAGAGAGAGAGATGTCAAAGCAATAATTACTGACAATTTCAGACCAGATAGAAAAGAAAATGGGGAGATGAAACATTGAACAAAACCAAACTGATATATTTCAAAATTACAAGGAAAGGTAAAATGTCAAAATTTAAACAATCACTTTCACAAGAATAGCATATAATCTAAGATTCAAATTTAAACCGTATGAGGAAAATCCATACTGAAAAAGAAAAAAACCTGAAACTGACTAAAGCCATATATGCAGTTAATTATGAATACAATACTCATATAATTCCTAAAACAGATCACTCTCTCATTTACTTGTATAACAAAAGAGCATTCAGCCAATGTTCTCGCTAAAGGAGTTTCCAGAGCTGAATTGTATCACATTACAACTTAGCCACAACAGAAAAAATGGCACACTTGAAGCAGAGTGAAATGTCAATTGTTTTGGACCTTACAGTTAGTTGTTGGGTTCTACTTCAATAGTACTGATGATATGATCAATAAAAATCCAACGAAACTATAAATTAATTTTTTTTTTTTTGAAGCATTACAATAGTTCAGGATTCGGAGAGGGGGACAGACTCAAACCCACAACCTCGTAGTGTAAGTGTGAGGGGTAAACAACTAGACCAACCACATCTTGTCAACTATATATTAATTTTGATGTATTAAAATTGACGTTCGGGTGGATTCTACCCTTTAAACAGTCGAATATCATAATAATTCAAACGAAAATTACTTATAGCTTTACTTATATTACATTTAATATAAACCAAATTCTCCTAAACCCTGATGTGTGAGTGAGGTTTTAAGCCCAAAAATCTCTTGCACGACGACAAGAGGCCTCACCACTGAACTACCTAGTAGCCACTAGAAATACTTAACAGTATGTAAATATATTGTAATGCCAATTCAACATTGCACAAAACCGAAATCAAAAACCAAGTCAAACCATATAATTGGAGCTTTCTTAATTCTATCTTTCTCTATACTATTCGATCAAAATGAAAAATTCAAAGTGACATGTGAAGCAAAACGGAAACGAATAAAAACCCAACATAAAAAATGAGTGGAAGTAGTAGTAGTAGTAAATGTTACCTCGAAAACATATCTGTCCAAAAAGAGCCTGATTGCAGGGAAGAAGATAATACAGAATGGAAGTAACACAAAGTCTTTGACGAGTGGGTACGACTCGGACTCCCAATTGACAGAAACGGAGTGAACCCAAATACCCATTTGCCCAGATGAAGAGGATCGTTGAGACGTAGATGCTATGGTTTATTTCATGGAACAGGTCTCTATTGGAGGCTCAGCGATCGGCTTTGACTATTTTACAGTTTGGCAGCTATAACTAGTCTTGTAGGTCTCTTGGGTCTTGACTGAGAAAAATACATAAATTTGGCGGCAGTTGGCCGTTATTAGTTAGCAGAAGCGGTTTTGACCCGACCCGAAAATCCAAAGGATTTTTTTTATTTTTTATTTTTTATTTTTTTATTTTTCCTTTTTCGGGATCTGAAATTGAGGGAGGAAGGAACGTGATGAGAAGTTGTATATGAGCTTGAGCCTTTAGTTGCTTTTAAATTTTAATAAGATTTATAAACTACGACACGAAACGAGGTTGTTACAGTGATAAAACCCATCTAACTTGGGCACATTGAACTTGATAAGGTCTTGGGCTATCTCCCATCGGTTTCTAAATTTTTCTCTATTTCAGAGACCGGAAATAGAATATTCATGTAATATTCTATCTCTATAATTTTACTCCTTAAATCATTCTCAATTACTTTATAAATAATAGGATAAATTACACTAACTTACCTCGATTATATGTATAATTACACTAAAATCCGTAAAAATATCATAATAACACAAACATATCCTCTAATCCGTTGACTAACTTTGACCACCGTTAGTTAGTCACAACTGAGAAGAATTGTCGCTTTTGCCCTTATAGAAATAATACTTAATTATATAAAATCGGTTAATTAATTAAAAATAAAAATATTAGAAAATATAATATATAAAAAAGGTATTGCTGTGGATGTTTGGGAGGATGATGATGTTAATTATTATTATTATTATTTATTTATTTTTGATGATGATGATAATTTTTTTAATTAATATTTATTTTCCTTGTAATTATTTGTTTAGTTTTAAATTTTAATTCATATAAAATTCATGAAGCAGACGTGTTGAGATATGATTGGACAAACTATGTTTCATTTATTATTTATTGTTAACACTGGATAAAAGACACTTTTGCCCCTTTTTTGTTACTTACAAATTTTATCTCGCCAAATAGTTTGTCCAATCATATCTCGCCACGTCTGCTTCAAGAATTTTATATTAATTAAAATTTAAAACTAAACAACTAATTAGAAGGAAAATAAATATTAATTTAAAAAATTATCATCATCATAAAAATAATAATAATAATAATAATTAACATCATCATCCTCCCAAACATCCACAACAATACCTTTTTTATATATTATATTTTCTAATATCTTTATTTTTAATTGATTAATTGATTAATTGATTTTATATAATTAAGTATTATTTCTATAAGGGCAAAAGTGACAATTCTTCTCATCTGTGACTAACTAACGGTGGTCAACGTTAGTCAACGAATTAGATGGTATATTTGTGTTATTATGATATTTTCACTAGTTTTAGTGCAATTTACCCTAAATAATATTTCAAACTTTCTTTAATAAAATTATTTTCTTGTAATTATTTTAGATAATAATTTACTCACTTGTAATGGATTCACACCTAAAATTTTCTAATCTTTTTTATAATTAGTCACACCTAACTATTTTTACATTTAATGATTTTGATATAATTTTTTATCCAATTTCTTACCTAATATATATATATATATATATATATATATATATATTTTTAACTTTTAAATTTCAATGTTATTTTTGTTGGTTTGTTTTAATTTTTAAAGTATTTTTGTTGTTGTTGTTATTTTTCTGTAGTAATATTTTAATTTGAATATGTTAATGTTATTGGGTGGGCTAAATCAACTTAAATTTGTGACTTAATATGTGCTTTTAATCCAAAAGTTGTAAATGCATTCAAATCTCAATCATTGGATTAAAAGCACATGAGTGATTGAGATGTTGAAGTCAAAATTTTAAGTCACAAATTTAATTTGGTTTAGCTTGACCCGTATGTTATTATTTTGTTTTATTGATTTATTTAGAGTTAATTATTATATTCAATGTTAATTATATATAAAAATTGATGTTTTGAATTAAAATACTTATTAAAAAAATGTGTAATAAATAAAAAATTTAAAAATAATTAAAATTTAAAAATATAGTCAATATCATACTCGGTTGAAAAATCTCAACAAAATATTTCTAATGGTGTAATTTTTATAATAATAAAATTTATGAATAAAAAGTTATAATAAATTAATTGAGTTTAGTTAAAAATGTATAAAGGATATATGAGGAATTTAATTTGTTTGAAGAATGAACATAAGGGTAAAATGTGAATAGTAAAATAAAGATTGAAGTTTGGATCTCCATATTTGGAGATCAAAATTTGATCTCCAAATTGATGCTTCTTGATCTCTGTGATTTGGAGACCGATTGTAGGTAAATGGTACTCCATTTTGACGAAATGGAGACCCATTGGAGATGGCCTTAAGTTCAAGTCACATGTGAAACTATAAATGTAAGAGAGCTTCTCCTTACAATCCACAAATTATTTATTCACACTCCAATTTAATTTTTTTTGTTAATGACAATTTTAACCTAAATTAAAATTACTAAACAAGACAAAAAAAAAAAAAAAAAAAAAAAAAAAATTAAAGACACTCCAAACTAATTAAATTATTAAAAAAAAAATCTCTCTCTTAAATCATTAGATTAAATATTACATATTAAACTTTATCTCCTAAATCTGTTATTACCATATTAAAGACTCTCTCCTAATTAATCTCTCTCCATTTTTCAAAAAAATAAAAATAAATCATGTTTACATACTTTCTCAATCAATCTCTGATTAATAGTTAAAGAAAAAAAAAATTACGAATATTTTAGTTTTTTACTAACAATAATATATATATATATTAAAAAATCAATTTAAAAAAAAAAAAAAAAGATATATATGAAAGTTTGAATTGTTTCAACTAGATTTAAGTTCCCTAGGAAATCACATACCTACTACAAGAGTAATAAAAAGCATTTTTCTTATTTCGAATTTTTTTTTTATAAAAAGAATAAGGTTTTTTTTTTTTTTTTTTTTGAGTTTATATATATATATACACACACACATACATATAGTTCCTAAAATCAAACTTATTAGTAAGTTTTTTTTTTTTTTTTTCTTAACGGTTAGTCTTGCTTGAGAAAGAATGGAGATACAAAATTAGAGATATGTACTGGAGGAGAGAGAGTTTAAAATGGAATTAAAAATTTAGGAGAGAGTATTTAATATGTAATAATTAATCTAATGATTTAGAAGAGATAATTTCTTTTTTTAATAATTTAATTCAAAAAAGATAAAAAGGATAATCTTATAACAAAATGAAGTGTTTTAGAATTTTTTAAAATTTAAATTTTGAGAATGGAGTGTTTTTAGAAAAGAAGTGTATAAAGAAAAAATTGAATTGTCAAAAGAAGCTCTCTAAATGTAATGAATCTCATATGGAAAATATAAAAGACATGAAGGGTATATATATATATATATATATAAGAGATTTCTTATTTTAATTTTGGTAAACACCTTAATGAAATCACGATTTTTATGAATTTTGATATGAATTTTTTTGTAGATGATAAATTTATTGAAAACTACCTATGAAATAAATTTTGAAATTTTTTCAAGTACAAGAACTTTTTTTTTATTTTTTTTTTATTTTTTTACTTTTCCTATATTTCTCCTAATTTTCCAATGTCTTCATATTTAACAAAATCGGAATAAATAGTTCAAGTGCTTGAAAAATTTTCAAATTTTATTCATAAGTAGATTTTAATGAACTTATCATCCACACAAAAAATTCAGATCAAAATTCATAAAAAATGATATAATTTCATCAAAATCCTTACCGAAATAAAAATAATGGATCCCTTACTTGAAAGTTCATATATATATATATATATATATATATATATATATATATATATAGAGAGAGAGAGAGAGAGAGAGAGAGAGAGAGAGAGAGTTCATAGGGTAAATAGCACCATTTTGGGAGGCAATGGTGTGAATAGCACCAACTTAATAATATTTTGTAGAAATAGCATCAAAGTATGTGATTGGAAAAAAATGCCCTTACTTAGTGCACATCCCAATTTTTTATTTTTTATTTTTTATTTTTATCTTCTCCTTCATCAACCTCAAATGGAGGTCGAACAGAAATGACTTCCAATACGACCTCCATTAGAGGTCAATGAAGAAGAAAATAAAAAAAATAAAAAAAATTTAACAGTAAGTCTCGGGTAAGGAACCCAAGACTTGTTGCAAAAAAGAAAATTAAAAAAAAAAAAAAAAAACATTGGGCTGGAAAATTCAAGACTTATTTTTGAAATCTGATATTTATTTTGTTATAATCCGAGACTTATTGACCATTTTTGCAAATTCAAGACTTTTTGGGCAAAATATAAATTATTTTTTTAATATTTTTTAAATATTTTTATCTCTCTTCATCAACCTCCAATAGAGGTCTGTTTGACCTCCATTGGAGGTTGAAACTAACCTCCAATGGAAATTGATGACCTCCAGTGGAGGTCTGTTCAACCTCCATTGATGAAGATGACCTCCATCATTGGAGGTTTTTGGAAAAAGAAAAGACATAAAAAAGAATAACAAGAAAAATGAGGGCATTTTCATCTTTTGGTGTTATTTCCACAAAAATTATTAAGTTGGTGCTAGTTCTAAAAATAGGTGAGTAAAGAATGCTAGAAATCATTATAGCCCGATATATATATATAAATTCATATATAGAGATTATCATGTTAGGTATCCCTGAAATTAAAAAATTTCAGGAATCTTTTTTGACCGTTGGATTGAAATCCAACTGCAATGACAAATTTGTTGGAAAGAGAGAGAGGGTTAATTGCACTAACTTACCATTAGTATATTAAATCTAACAAGATTTCAAAAAGGATACCTTAAATTAACGCAAACATCCACTGCCATCAAGTCAATCCGTTATCTTTAACGGTTGACTAACCTTGACAATTGGAAAGCCAAATATACCCTTGCCACATCATCTCAAACACAATTTTTTTTTTTTTAATTAAAATTGAATTTTTTTTTTTTTTTTTTTTTTATAGAAAAAAACAAGATAATCTACCGGTGGTGGAGCTCCACCGCTGAAGGAAACAAAAGATCTTTGACGATCTCCTACTTACTAGAAGAAATCTTCGCTGATCTCGGAGATCGACCTCCTGCAGTTCGCAGAGGAGGCTCCTCCGCGAATTGAGGATGTTTCTGTTGACGACCGATATATTATCTTTTTATAATATATTTTTTTTCAAGCTTTAATTAAAAAATATTTTATGCTTGAGAGGATGTGGAAGAGGTATATTTAGTTTTCCATAGATCAAGGTTAGTCAACCGTTAAAGTTAACAGATTGACTTGATGGCAATACGTGTTTATGTTAATTTAGAACTTTTTTCTTTTGAAATCTTGCTAGATTCAATAAAGTAAGGATAAGTTAGTGCAATTAAGTATAGCCCTGACACGGTTCCGGTTTCGGTTCCAAACCGGTAGTTCCGGTTCCACAGTTAGGTGGAATCGGAACCGGTATAGGCTAGTTCCGGTTCCAAAACCGTCGATTCAGGTTCTGGTTCCGAACCCTTTTTTTTTTTTAAACATTACAAAATATTACATTTTATTTATAAAAAAATAAAATGTTAGAAAGTACATTGTAGAGTATTGGGCCATGGCCCATAACCCTTGTCAAAGTAATTATGTTTTCCCTTCCCTTCTCCTCCTTTTTATATAGGTTAGGCATCTATCCAATGTGAGATGTGGAATTTTCTTATACTTTCTATTCTAGTTGTGATTTTCTTATCCTTTCTATTCTAGTTGGGATTTTCTTCTCTTATTACATACAAAATCTAATATATCTAGCCCCAATTCATACAAATCTAGTATCATTAGTATAATTTTGCTCAAGTTGGAATAACCGAATAAGTGTGCTTGTGTGTATATTGTATGTGTAAACCTCTAATCTCTAGATGGTGTCTTTGTTGGCGTTGCATGGCCAAGCATTTTACTCCACTCTCTTCTCTTATCTCTAGGCCTCCTCCCACCCAAATTAATGCAATTTACGAGGATCACATTGCTTCAGCTTGCTTGAGTTTGTGTTCTTTGTTTTGAAAAGTTCCTAGAAAGTGTAGAAAGATTAATTAATATATACATTGATTGCCAATTTTATTTATTAAAAAAAAAATGGGTTTATGCATTTTAATCATGGATTGAATCCAAATTTACTTGAGTTTATCTAAAACAGGATTCTCATAGATGTTTTATTGCATATAGGACCTCACGAGAGTAAAAAAATTATAATTTGATTCAAACTCCTTGTTTATAGAGTTGCTCTTACAATCCGGCAAATGTTAAAAGAACTTGCAATTTTATATGTTTGTATATATATTAACAACAAAGAAAAACAAAACAACTAGAGTAGAAAAAATAAGAAAATCCCACATCCCACATCGGATAAATAATAAAAGTGGAGAGTGGTCTCACTTATATAAAAAGGAGGAGAATGTAAAAGAAAATATATTTACTTGGACAAGAGTATTGAACCATGGTCCATAACTCTTCGATGCCATTTATTTTTTAAACATTTTATTTTTATAAATAAAGTGTTAATCTTTTTAATAATTTTTTTTTTTATAAAAAAAAAAATAGGAACCGCCGGTTCGAACCGGACGGTTCCATAAAATGTGGAATCGGAACCGGCCTCCCTCGATTTTGGTTCCAGTTTTGGTTTTTTCGGTTCCGATTCCACGGTTTGAACCGGAACCTTGTCAGGTCTACAATTAACCCAAAGAGAGAGGATAAGAGTGGGTCTCATGCGTGATGTCATCAATTCAGGTGAGAGACAGAGAGAAGGGAGCATGATTTGAAGTGTGTTATGACATGTGGGTCCCTTTTTTTAAAGTTGTATGAGATATGTTTTAACGATCAAGAGGGATCACGAAATTTTTTAATTTCAAAGATACATGACTTGATAATCAAAAAATATAAATATAGCATATCATATTATATAGGGTGAAATTCATTTTAGTCCCTCTAGTTTGACTAAATAGTTAAATTGGTCCCCCAATTTTCAGTATTATGTTAATAGGTCCCTCTAGTTTCCAAAAATCGGTTTTTTGGTCTTTACCGTCCAATTCTGTTAGGGTTCCATCAGATCATTAAGGCCACGTTTGGCAGGTAGGATAGGATGGAAACGGACTATTTTTAGTCCCTTTCCCGTGTTTGGCTCGGCAATAGGATAGGATTCAAATAAATCCTAACAGTGTTTTTATCCCATCTCAACGGGATAAATGAATCCCAACCAAAATGATGGGATTCAAATGAATCCCATCTTCTTCATCATCGATCGATGTCTCACTCATTTCAGCTTGACTTCTTGAGAGCTAAGGTTTCTATTTCACTCAAAATCCATTTCTCAAAATCCCCACTCTGCCACCTAAACCGCCGATGGAGGGCTGCTGGCGAGAGGACAAACTAGTAGAGGAAGCGCGGATCTCCTCCACCAGCTTTGATGAGACACAGATCTGCTCCACCAGTGTGGAGATCCAATTCAACCATGCTCAGTGGCAAGCATAGATGCACTGATTTGGCCGATGAAGGTCGTCACTGGGTTTGATGAATATCAATTATTTTTTTGAACGATAGAATTTTATTCATCAGGGCAGAAAGCTAAAACAGAGCAAAGCAAGAGTCCAAAGGACCAAACCAACAGAACAAACCAGAAGAACAAAGCAAGAACGCACCAGAACAAAACCACACAACAACAACAACAAAAAAAAAAAAAAAAAAAAGGACGAAGAAAAGCAAATCAATTATTGAATTTGTGTTTTGGTGAACTGATGCTCTTCGTTTGGTGTTAAATTTGGGTTTTATACACTGATGCACCGATGCTCCATGTTTGGTGTTGAATTTGTGTTTTGTTTTGGGTTTGATGAATATAGATTCATGGGTTGTGTTTTGTGTTTATTGAATCTGTGTTTTGGTTTGTGTTATAAATCTGGGTTAGTTTAATGTTTGTTAATTTTTTTTTTCGACTCTCCTTCCTTTTGTTTTGTATTTAACTGGGTTAATTTTTTTTAATCCTATCCTATGTTGAACCAAACACGGGATTACTTTGTTTTTAATCATATCCTATGTTGCACCAAACACATGATAACATTAAAATTAATCTAATCTTATCCAATTCTATCCAATCCAATCTTATCCTATAAAAATAATCCTATCTTATTCCACGCACCAAACGGGGCCTAAGGGTATAATGGTAAAAGTAGGGTTAAATTTGATAATTTCAATTAAAAACAATTAAAAAATTGATTTACTAAATAAACTAATATTAAAAAAATAAAATTAAAAACCTAACCACCAATACCTCATCATCACCGCCCAAATTCTCTTCTTTCCAAATTAAAAACCTAATCACCAGATTCACCACCCATTTGATCATCACCGCCCCAATTCTCTTCTTTCTATTCTCTCGTTTTCTTTCTCTCATCTCTCGCGAATCACCTAGATCTCCTTCGATATGTGTCGGATCTCTCTTCTATTCTTCTCTAAAATATATATATATATTTCAAACCCTCCGATCCGACGCCTCTACCGCTGCTGTTGCTAATGCTGCTTCCACATTTCGTCGTCGCTGTGTCGGCCGTGGAGCCAAGGTGTCGTCTTTTCAGACCCATGATGAATCGTTCAAGCATCGATCGCACCAGATCTCATCTCCTTCTTGAATCTCTGTTGATTGATTTGGGCGAGAATTTTGGGTTGAAGAACAGAGAAGAATAGAAATGAAAAATTGTACAGATGCAAAAAAAATTAAGGGGCTGTTCTTATAAAACAAACAAACACCAGTACACCGTTCTTATAGTACTTCCCAAATTTTTTCCAGCTTCTTCAAAAATAATGGCTTATATTTGTTCTCCCAAATTTTTTCCAGTACACTGTTCTTAATCCTAAAAGTAGATAAGAAACTTGTAAATTAATGTTAGGTTGAGCGAAGTTTGGTCTGATAGGTTTTGGTCAGATCGCTTAGTTTTTATATGATGATGTTGGTTCAATTGGTTTAGTGATGATGTTGATGGTGGTGGAGTTGGGTTTTTTTTTTTTTTTGAATTTTTTTTTTTTTTTTGATTTTGTGGATGCAGATGATGGACGGTCTTATGGATGCAGATAATGTGCAGTGCAGAAACAAATCAGAGATTGAATATGGGTTTGGTTGATTGAGATGGTTCTGTGGTTTGTTGAATCTGGGTTTAGGGTTTGTTTGAAGATGTTGATGTTCGATGTTTGATGTTGAGAACCCAGAACTTTGTTCGAAGATGATGAAATTCATCTAATTTATTTTTTTAGAATTTAAAAATAGAACTCATCTATCGTTTAAAACAAAAATCAGGGGTAGAATGGTCATTTGACCCTCTATCCATGTAGATTTTACTTTTTTAACGGAAATTGTGACAGAAGGACTAAAAGAGACAATTCTAAAAATCGGAGGACCAGTTTGGCTATTAGGTCAAACTAGAGGGACGAAAATGAATTTTACCCTATCATATGATATAAAAATAGCTACTTCTCATGTGGAAGTGACACGTGACATCTATTTAATGTTATTAATAAATTGTTTATTTTTTTCATTTATTTAATATTCATATCATATCATGTTATAATAATAATAATAATAATAATAATAATCACCCTCAGGCGCATAGCTCAGCTAGTTGATGGTCAAGTTTGGGGCTTGGGTAAATGACTCCTAAATCAGCGGCTTAAATCCTTCAAATAATAAAAAGCTTCAAGAAAATACATGGTCTAGATAGAAATTGTCAAAATAATAATAATCATAATCATAATTATAATAAAATTAGCTACTTTTCATTTGGGAGCATATAATATCATATTATATAATATAAAAATAGTTACTTCTCATTAAGAAGCGACATGTGATATCTATTTAATGTTATTAATAAGTTGCTTAATTTTATTTTTTCATTCATTTAATATTCATATCATATAATGTTATATAGTTTTTCTATTGTCAGTTCGAACTGATATAAGATATATGAGTTCCTTGCATATGAGCCATTGGATTTAAATGCTTTGACTTGACTGACTTGGCTGCATGCACTTGTTAAAGCATCTTTTAAATTCAATGACCCACATATAAGGAATTGATATATTTTATATCAGTTTGAACCGACAATAGAAAGACTGTAATGTTATAATAATAATAATAATCACATTATATAATATAAAAATAGCCACTTCTCATGAGAAAGCGACATGTGACATATATTTAATGTTATTAATAACTTTTTTTATTTTTTTTCATTTATTTAATATTCATATCATATCATGTTATACTAACACTACAAGAAAATACTAAATTTATTGACAATTAAAAATTGTCAAGAAAAGTTTAAAAACTGTCAAGAAAACTTTATAATATTTAATTAAAAACTGTCAATATTTAATATTTAATAATAATATTTAATTAAATAACATTTTTTATATTTATACACTACCTCCGCCGCCGTCGCCTCCCCGCCGTCCGGTAGCCGCCGCAACCACCGTTTGTCGGCCGACCACCTCAAGTCAAAAGTTATAAGTTTTTACCACTTGACTACAAGATTTGATTTGTTAACAATTAAACAATATTTATATATAACCTATATGAGTTGTTAGAAATAATAATAATAAAAAAAAACTTGTTAGATAAATTTAAATTTATTCAACTAATCAAAATTCTAATTTCTACGACAGACATATATTAAAAAATATTTATTGAAACTTTTAATAAAATTATATTTTTTTAAAAACATATATAGTCGAGTTATTGGTCTATACTCTATAGTCACGTTTGGTTACATGGTGGAATGGTAATTGGAATGAGAATGGGAATGGAAAAGAAAGGAAAACTAAGTTTTTGGTTTGGTTGGAACTTTAGAATTATTC
This sequence comes from Acer yangbiense, assembly GCA_008009225.1. NCBI lineage: Eukaryota > Viridiplantae > Streptophyta > Magnoliopsida > Sapindales > Sapindaceae > Acer > Acer yangbiense. The sequence continues at coordinate 20,749,568 of CM017771.1, forward strand.
TCTGACTTAGTATTATTTTGTTTGGTTAACAACGGAATGGAATGGAGTTAACTATATTTTGACCAAAATACCCCTAATTATAAAACATTCATAATAACATGATATATTATGGATAATAATAATAAAATACTTATATATATATAATTATATATTATTTAATATAATAATATATATAATATATATATAATATATAATACATATAATAATATATATTATATAATATAATATATATAATATATATAATTTATAATATATATATAAATATATATATATATTATTATACAATATATTTATATAATATATATTATTTAATATATTGATATATATATATACATATATAATATATATTATATATAATATATATATAATAATAATAATAATATATTATATTTAGAAAAGAGGGTATTTTTGGAATGGAGTTGGGGCATATGAAATGGGCATTCCATTGGTTTTTGGATGGAATGCACATTCCACCAAAATGGTGGAATCCCCATTCCATTACATTTTAACAAACTAAACGAATGGAATTGCTTTCTTTCCATTCCATTCCATTCCATTCTATTCTATTCCATTCCATCCAATCAAACATGGCCTATAAGAGACTCGTGATATCAATTGTAATAAACATGATTTGGAATACAACTCTCACTACATAAGAGATATTTCTCAACATGTATCTTGCAATTTAATGAACAAATGTAAGACTCAGATTATTAATTTATATGGGTAATTGAATTATTAACGTGTCTCTTAGTATGAAACAAGAGGGTGCAAAAATAAATAAACAATTAATTTTTTTTTTTTTTGAATTTTTAAAAAGTAAATTTATTAAATTTAAAATTTTACTTATCCAATATTAGTTTGCCCAAAAACTGATATCTTATTGTAAAATAAATTTTTATCGGGATTTTGTCTAGTGTTGAAAATAGAAAGTAAAAGTTTAAAATTTTTATTAAAGATAAATTTTTTTTTTTGAAAAAACTATCATCTATTCAAGACAATTTTTTCTTGATAGTGAACTGCAAGTTTATTGACAGTTTTTTTAAAATTGTCAAGAAAAAACTGTCAAGAAAGACAGTTTTTCTTGTAGTGTAATAATAATAAATGTGCCGATATTGACACCCATAAATATGATAAGCACACCCATATTTTAATACAGATTTTAATTGCAAAAATATCCTAATAGAAATTTATCAAGAAGGACAAACTAATTTAATTAAAAATAAACCAAATACTATGTACACTCATTAATTATACCCATATCTTCAACTATATCACTTTATTCAAAAAAAAAAAAAAAAAACTAAACTAAACCCTAATTCTATTTCAAGTATCAAAATCTCACATTATCATATAATAAAGTAATAGAAAAAGAATTTCTAGAAGACTATGATCATACAGAGGTACGTATTAATTAATTAATTAATTAATTATTTTCTTTATGAACTCTATTGATAAACAAAAAGTGAGAAGTAATTAGAAAGAAAAAGAGCAGAGATAGGGTCAGCGGAACCTGCACATTTGGACATCATTGCTGCAATAACCATTAAATCCCAAGTGACTACTTACCCCACTAGCTATTAAATGTTTGATTCTTTGAAGTTTTTAGAAAATTGATAAATGAACCTATCCTAGTCACCAATTATTGACAATTTTCAGTTTTTGTGATGCCCTAGTTTTAAGTTATCAATCAAATGGCCTTCTAATGCATTGAGTGCACTCTTCAACCAAAATTGATAGTAGGATAAATATTTCAATATGTTGATTTTAGGAATACTGGGACAAAAACAAGAACACTATAAACTGTTGATTCTCTGAATACCCAAGAAATAGTAACAACAAATAAATTAATGTCTTAAATTAAATTCAAACTTTTTACGAAATAGGTTGGAGTCATTAAAGCAAGGAATGCAGTCTAGAAAAAAAGATGAACCAGTCCCCAAAAAATGGTTCTTTTGGTGAAGGTTGTTGCTGCATTTGCAAGAGAATTTTTGGATGAATCACATCTAGCGTCATGCAACAAGATATTGAACATTCAGTGTGCTAGATATGACCTGAATTGAAGTTTATCACAAGTTTTACTTTGAAGGCTTTGAACCTTCTTTCAATTTTCTGAAGATGTAGTGCTATTTAATGCTTGACTACTTTGATAAAGTTGTTGGTTTCCTCTATGTTCATTGTTTGGACATTGGTCTCCCTGTGTAACAAAATTGCAAGTCAGAAAAGAGTAGGTGTAATAATCTTCTCATTGTATTTCTCTTTTTAAAAAGAATAACCGATAAACCAATATATTTAGGTTTGTTAATAACTTAAAAGGGTTTATAAATAAATTATATTAAAATTAAAATATTCATTTAAATAAGGGCACTATTGGCATTAATATGGGTATTTATAGTAATGTTTTAATTTTAAATTTTAGACATGAGTGTACTTATAAATATGTGTGTGCTTATTATATTTATGAGTTTTAATATCCGCACCCTAATAATAATCATATTATATAATATAGAAATAACTACTTCTCATGAGGAAGCAACACATGACATCTATTTAGTGTTATTAATAAGTTGCTTATTTTTATTTTTTTCATTTATTTAATATTCATATCATATCATGTTATAATAATAATAATAATAAAAATAGTTACTTTTCATATGAGAGTGACACGTGTCATTATTTAAATAATCATATATAATATAACTATATATAATAATAATAATAATAATAATTATATAATAATAGTTACTTCTCATGAGAAAGCGACACGTAACATCTATTTAATGTTATTAATAAGTTTTTTTTTTTTAAATTTATTTAATATTCATTATTTTTTAAAATTAAGTAATTAATATAAAAATAAAAATAGCTTCATAATAAATGCCTTAATCTATAAAATATACTAAAGTTGGCCCTCATGGCGTCACATGCTGCCGTGAGGGAGCTTTAGCCTTAAATTTGTTATATTCATTTATATACTTATATAATAACAAAGTAAGATGAATAGGTTTGTCTTTATATTCTTATTAATTATATATATATATATATATATATATATATATATATATATATATATGGGTAAAAATGTTTTTAGTCCCTCTAATTTACCCTATTATATGTTTTGGTCCCCCTAGTATCAGGATTGACCCATTTAATCCTTCCGTCCAATTCCGTTAGTGTTTTTAAAAAGTCCGTCAGTGGGACAAGGGAAAAATGGTAAACTCTTCATAATGTTTTCTACAAGATTTATTTTAAGATTTATTAAATAATAAATATTTTTTTAAAAATTAAACAATAAATAAATATTAAAAATTATAATCTGATTAAACTTGTCATGATTTATTAAATAATAAATGTTTTTTAAAAGAATTAAACAATAAATAAATATTAAAAGTAATAATATTATTGTTTAAAATAATAATAATAATAATCCTATTCTCTATCTCATCAGATCCAAACACCATAAATCCATAGTCAAACTTGGTTCAAAAAATTTTAAGCAATAATATTATTACTTTCTGATGAGATTTCAACAGCAAACACAAACACATACACACACCCAAATCATCTCTTCTCTTTCTGTCTCCCTTATCTCTTCTTTCTCATAAACGTTGCCTCCAATCCCACCCTCTTCCCCAAACCCGATTCTTCTTTCTCCCCCACTGCCACCGCATCACAACCATTTCTCTCCAATCCCACTCTTTTCCCCAAGCCTAATAATCATCTCTCTCTCGCGTTCTCGATCTCTTTCGTGTCTTCGAGCAGCCAAGCCGCTGGCGGCATACACACGCTTTCCGATCTGAACCGTCGCTTCGGGATCGACTCTGATTCCGACTCCGACGGGCCTCAAGAGTACTACACTGGAGGAGAGACTACACTGGAGGCGAGAAGAGGATTGTTGAATCTGATACCTGAAGCAATCCAATTACTTATTATCACAACTAAACCGGTTTTTTTTTTTTTTTTTTTCTAGTGGAGAAATTATTGAATTGTATTGTTTGGAGTTGTGTTTCCAGTGAATAAGAAGCAATTTTGGTTTGATTTGGTGTTGATTGAGTTTAGGGTTTGATTTGAATGTGTTTGTCTGATTTGAATGTTTTTAGTGTTGATTGGGTTTAGGGTTTGATTTGAATGTTTTTGATTTTTGATTTTTATCCTTAATTCCATCAGCTGCCGATTTTCTTCTTTTTTATCCAATTGCTGTCCACTTGAATCTAGTGGAGGATATGGTGATGGATGGTTTTGGTTGTGATGTTCAATCTGGGTTGGGGGTGATGTTGATTCTGGTGATTGAATCTGGGTTCTGGGGGTGACGTTCAATCTGGGTTGGGGATGATGATCGAATCCGGGTTGGGGGTGATGATCGAATATGGGTTCTGGGTTTGTTCCAAAATTCAATTTGGTAGGATTGATTTTGATTTATGGATTTGATGATGATGATGATGGGTTTTGTTAAATTAATTTTAATTTATTTATTATATAATTTTTTAATATATGGAACAAAAAATTTTGAACAAATCTGGAACAAAAAATTTGAATAAAACAAACAAATTAAAATTAAAAAAAATAGAGATGATTTATTTAAATATGTTTTTAATTTTTGTTAAATTAATTTTAATTTTTCTTTGTTAAATATATATATATTTTTAATTAAAAAATAGATGGCTGATTTAAAAAATAATCAGGGGTAGCAGGGTCATTTGACCAGCTGTCCCTGTCAGAATCTACTTTATCCACGGAAAATGTTACAGAAGGACCAAACAGGCCAATCCTGATACTAGGGAGACTAGAACGTACAATAGGGCAAACTAGAGGGACTAAAAACATTCTTACCCTATATATATATATATATATATATATATATATATATATATATATATGGGGCATGATCCATGACCCCATTTTTTTTACACATGATTTGACACACTTTTATGTCCATTAGATCCTAGGTGTTTGAATAGTCCAGATTTAATGGTCATTAATTCACTTTTTGTTTTCTATTAATATTTGTATTTTTCTCTCACCTAAATTTTAATATTTCATTTCATTCTCTCTCCTCATTTAAATTTTCCCTTTCCTCTTTTATCTTTTTTTTTTCTTTTACATCTCTAGTCTCAACGGACAACAATTTTTATTTATTTATTTATTTTTAGCAAACAATAGACAATAACATGTTTATTATTTTTTTTCTCTTTTCACTTTGATTTATTTTTATTTTTATTTTTATTTTTATTTTTATTATGTACAACTATTTCCATTTCTCACTTTATCTATTTATTAATCGATAATGTTATCTAAATTTCAAATAAAAATATTCCGTATTAGTATATTCGAAAATAAATCTAGATTTTTTTTAAAATGATACATTTAATTGATAAAAAAAAAACTTAAATAAACTAAAATCAATGTTCCACTTTAATTTCTTTTATAATATAAATTAAAACTAGTTTGGTATTAAAAAAATCCAGAAAAAAAAACTAATTAACAAAATCATAGCATATACTTTCAATTCCTATATATATTTTTGACATTTTGATAAGGGTGAAATATTAAAGAAATATGAAGAAAGAAGAAAAGAGAAAATAAAATATTTAAGATAGTGAAGAAAGAAGTCACGTAGAGTGAGATTAGGGATGGAAAAAAAAAAAAAGAAGGAAAGATAAAAAAAAAAATGAGGAAAGATAATGAAATATAACATTAAAATTTAGGAAAGAGAATAGAAAAAAATAGGAAGTAAATAAAAACATTTGGACCATTCAAACACCTAGGATCTAATGGACACAAAGTGTGTCTGTGTAAAAAAATGGGGCCATGGATTCTGCATATATATATATATATATAAATGTTCAAGTCATTACGCACTGATATAACTTCATCAGTGCATTGGATGTGGACCATTATATTTACATACTTTGACTCAAAGTGTATGTACTTATCAAAGTTTCTTCATAATCAGTGGTCCATATACAGTGGTACTGATGTAGTTACATCAGTGCACATTGACCAGAACGGGACTATATATATATATATTTGCTAAAGAGATAGAGAGTCATGACTACTATTATTATTCCAAACCAAATGGGCTTTAATAAATTCATACACTTATTAGTCTTTGAAAAGCTAAAACCTTTTGAATTTATACACTTATAATTGTTTCTTTTGTGTACCTTTTTTTTAAAGAACATTTATAACGATCGTGTGGGTACCATAAACATATAACATCGTCATTGACGAATTTATATTTTAACAATTTTTCGCACATATTCTTCTATTTCAATTTCATGCTCAAATTTTTATCGACCATTTCAACTTGAATTGTGACGGTTTTGATCATCTTTTTGTTTATGATTTATGATGTAAACGGTATGATTTTGTGAAAGAGGAATAAACCAAAAAAAGAAAAAAGAAAAAACATAAAACAACTTTATTTGACTAATAAAATATAATATCATAAAATATCATATAATATAATAAAATAGATATTATCTTACAATTGGAATTAGCATACATTAGAAAGAAAAAAGGCACTAAAAAAAATCTATTGACTACAAATTTCTACAGATACTTTTGAAATATACAAAATAAAGTTTTGAACAGCAAATTTTACAATTTGCCCAAATTTCTCATTCAGTCTCAAGTCTCCGATGAAATAAGACTGTAATGAAAATCAAGTTAAACAAATCAATCACAACTTAATAATAATAATAATAATAATAATAATAATAATAATAATAATAAATACATCAGAGTTGTATATATTAAAAACTATATTATTTGTAGAACATACCTAACAAACAATGGTAGCAAGTGTAGCATGTACAGATTTCAATACCAAAATAAATAAATTTCAATACCAAAATAAACAGTAAAATTCAAGATTTAATTGTAAAATAATTAAATAAAAACATAGATAATTAATATTACTTCCTTTTGCTCGGTCACTTCATATCACGACATAATCGTAAAGTCTGACTGTCCAATCACCTGAGTCTATTGAATAAATAGATAAACAATACTACAATTTTAACTATATATATATTGAAAAAAAAAATATCGAGGTGATTTTGCAACGAGCAATACCCAAAACCATTTATTCCATTGCTCTGGTTGACCTAAATCTAAAATTTTGAAGTATCAGCAAAAATTGAACAAAAATTACTAAAAATCGCAATTTTAACAAAAATTGAAGTATCAGCAAATGCTTTTCTAAAAATCGCTTCTATTTCATTTGTGTGCTAATGTTTGGAGAACGTTTTTCCGAATTGCATATATTATATGATTATTATTAAATTTGTGACAATTTTTCAAATGCTGACACAAGTTATGTGTTAATATATTAACATAAATCATTGGATCTTGTTTGTCATTGACATGTCATCTATGACATTTTATTGTTTAGATTCAATTGGGAATGTTTTGGACACAAATTTATGTGAATCTATGTCCATGTAAGTGCATTTTCTTTCTTTATTTTGTTCTTGTTCTATTATATTTGTTTGGTTGTTTAGTTTCATTATTTATTAATTATACTAAGTTGTGAAAAAAAAAAATTGTATATATAGTGTTGTTGAAAAGTATCTAGATGAAGTGAAGAGAAGTCAAATCAAAAAAGATATTAAATGGAAAGTTGTACATGTAAGAATTATTGCTTATAATATTTTTAAAATTATAAGAGAAATTAAGTATTTACCAAAGTTTGTTGATGCAGACACCTAAACAGCATGGTAATGTTGAGTGTGGTTATTGTGTGCTCAGATATATAAAAGAAATTATTAAAAATCCAAGTATACTTACCGATAAGGTTAGATGATTTTTAAATTGATTTTCTTTGAATTATATATACTTGATAATATAGACTTTAATGATCATTGTTTATTCTTATAAATGTTTATTTGTTTAATGGAAAGACATCTTATACGCAAGAGGAAATAGATGAAGTGTGCTTGGAGGGGCTAATCACATCAAATCATTCATCTAATAGAAGAAGATATTATATTGTCCAAGAATATTTATATTTTTGAATGTAATTAGATTTTAATTAGTTAGATTTTCAAGAGATCAAACATAATTTGATAACATTTGATGCAATACAATTTTTGTTTATTTGGATTTTTATTTGCTTTTATGATACGTCTTGTGGTTTTAGAAGTGCACAAATTCCGTTCTATATAAAATTATATTTATTTATTATTGTTTGCAGCAATAATTTTTTATTTTATTTAAAAAAAAAAAAAAAAAAACAAGTCAATGATGGTTTATAACCATCATATATTTATGATGGTCTACTAATGTCCAGATGTAATGACACTTATTTTGACGGTAATTTACATCAAAATTGGATGATGCTTGTCTTGATGGATAATTACCGTCATACATTTATGACGTTTAAAAGCCATCAAGAATTTATGATATCAAAAACCGTCAAGAAACTGTTCTTGACATTGAGATTAATTACTCTTTTTAAACGTCATGAATAGCTTATTATGACGGTTTTTCTCCATCATAAAACCTCTTTTTTCTTATAGTGCCAGTGTTTCACTACAATATACAAACAACAAACAAATCACAAATTCAAACACCAAAGAAGTTTTCCAATAAAATGATATTTTAGAGAGAGAATGTGAGAAGAAATAATGGTGTGGGTGTAGTCGGTTGGATCTACAATTAATTAAATCGTTAAGTTGGGCACTGACAACCTGTAAAACAAGAGAAAAAGTAGAGCGGCGGTTGAACCTCGGGATGGAGGGATCCCTTTGGAGGACTCTCCGACACTCAAGTCAGTACTATGCGAGAAAGTAAATAAAATTGAAATAGAGATAGGCAAACCTTAGGTTCGACGTCTCTTGTTGAGCGTGGAGTTAGACACTTTGTATCGATTGGGTCGATATCGAGCAGGCACTGAGATTGCTATTAGCTTTGTTCGTATGTTCGTCAAGATTAGGCTCGACTTAGCTCGAACGAGAATGAAGGTTGACTTGCTGGGCGTTGAGCTAGATGTATTAAATGAGAGGAGAGAATTACGTTTCTATGGCTTCGTGTGAATGAATTGTAAGAAAGCAGGGCGCCTTTCTCTGAGAAGAGGTTTGATATTTATAGTGAAGGCCTAAAGCCTTCAACATATCCAATTTATTTGAGGGTGTGGATCTCGGGCCCTTAACTGCCCGTTTTGATTATAATGAATCTCAATAAGGGCCACGATGGCTCTTGTTTACTGTTATGATTTGTGCAATGCTTGACATGTGATAAATGTGTGGTCAAGGCTATTTGTTAGCTCTTTAACTCTTTTGACCACGTTTCAGATTGTCCTGATGCTGTGATGGGCCAGATCAAGCTTTGGGCTCGTTTAATATAGAAATTTGCACCCGATGGGTGTTTTAAGGCTTGTTTTGGACCTTTTGTCTAGTAGGCTCGATTATTGGGTCGTAGGCCGATTTGACCACTACAATTTGTCATCCACTCTTCGGGCTTGAAGTTCTCAAGTCGGAGAGTTGATGTGTTTATTTCGAGGTTGATTATAGGTGTCGACCAGAGAAAAGTGGAGGAGGATAGTTTGCTCATTGTTGCGAGCAAACATGACTGTTAGCTTTTGTTTTCCTTTAAGTTTAATCGACATTTACGTCGAGCATAGTTTTGAATGACATGAATTGTCGAGCTCGAATGGTGATTCTCATGATCACGTTCTTGGTTGTTATTGAGATATTAGTTCTAGGGCTGAGTCTTTTCAAGTGATGTCAGCCTGACGCGATGTGTTTAATGGCGGAACGACATGTGCCCCTTGATGGTTTAAATAGTGAGATTTCTTATTTTTGCCTCATTTTTTTTGGAGACTTTGTTTTGAAGAAGAAGAAGGAGAACAGTTGCTTTGCTTGCTCAAACCTTTTTCCAGATCTTTTCTTTCATTTTCGGAGATTTTTTGGTAAGTTCACACCACTTTTCCTTGTTGTTTTGCTTGATTTCTCGTATTTCTCTTTGTTTTGGCATGATTTTTGGTTTGTTCTTTTGAAGAGATTTTAACTTCTAGTGCATGTTCTTCATGTTCTTGATAGACTTCAATGAATAGTGTTGATTCTTTCCACGTTTGATCCGCTTTTCTTGTGAATTTACTTTTAAGATGTGTTTATAAGATATAGAATATGCATTCGAAATATACTACTGACCTTAGATTTTAGCCTTAGTGTAGATCTTACCTTTAGGTTCGATTGGTCGATGTTTGGTGTCGAAGTCACTTCTTCTAGGAATGGTCAATCGATCTTTCATGCTAATTTGGGTTTTTCTGGTCGACAACATTTGGAGCTATGTTGAGTCGAAGCGACAACTCGTCAAACCCATCGTGGGAGAAGATGATTGAAGACTACCACGGCGACCCAAGCGATATCGACCTTTCTAAGTTTGATTCAGGATCTGACTATGAACATATCGACCTTTCTTCGAGCGAACGCAACATGGCAGTCTTTTCAGCCATTTGGGACACCAGTTGTGCCAGCCAGGCCTTGACATCCATGGAATCGATTACTGTTGGGATTTATGCCCTAAAGCTTGTAATTTGTAAATGTTATAAATTCGATAATAAAAGAAGTAGTTATTTCATTCAAATAAATTAATTCATACGTTTATATTATATATGCTAACATCCAAGATTGCTAGATGTAATTTCAAACTGAGTATATGAATGTCATATATAGAAGAATTCAGTTTGAGACATGCAATCTAAAGAGTCCGTAGAAAGCAAATAAAGCTGGGTACTTTATTTGTGATTAATCTATAGCTGTGGTCCATTCCGTATTATATGATGGTCTTATCCTATACTACTCATATGGTGTTATGAGAATGGAGGCACCTTATATGATGTGATCATATAGGACTGGGCCACGATCTATATGAATCTGTCACTAAGATCCGTTAGTTGAAAAGATTCATATATATCGACTAATGATGGCTATATATGGGTGATCTAAACCCCGAGTGTCTTACTGCCTCCTTCAGGTTAGATTGTGGTCTTTGATTTACCATAGGTGAGATTGGAATATCATTCTTGGTCAATATCTCCGTATCTTGGAATCACGGTTTGGCTTGTGGCTGGGAAGGTATACACACAATAGTGGAATCCACTCCTTCTTGCGAGAAGTAAATAAGTAGTTCCTTTAAAGGTTGATTTGAGGCATAAACGATTAAGAGCGCTCTTCTTCTTCTGTAAAGGAATGAATGATATAATCATTCAAGAGAATCAGTGGTACTTAAAGGAAAAGATATAATTAGAGAGGTATAACGGACTTTATGACCTGAAACAAATTATAGCACGGTGTGTATAAAACTATCTAGGGGGGGGGGGGGGGGGGGGGGGGGGGGGGGGGGGGGGGGGGGTGAATAGATTTTAAGCTTATTACCCAATTTTTCGTATTAAGTCAAAATTACGAATTTACCCCTAACTAGATAAAGCAACAAATCAAGTATAAAATGCGGAAATTAAATAAGACTTGATTTTTACGTGGAAACCCTCACGGGAAAAACCACAGGCTAGTAAGTAAGCCACACTCGAACCTCGAATCCACTAAATGTGTAAAACGATTACAACCTAATCCCGGAAGTAATCACACACCTACCTAATCCCGGTATGAGTGAACCTAGTCCAATTTGCTTGCGATCTAAGCAACCTAATCCCGGATGCTACACACAAGACTTACTTTCTCTTTGAAGAGAATAACAACCCTAAGTGAATATATGAATATCCAAATGCAACATAGAGCAAGAGAAACCCTATATGCTTATCTAAGATGATTAATATGCAATTAGAACAATCCTGGATATCAAAACTAAATGACATGTCAAATAGTTTAGCTAATCAAGATTAAGCACAAAACCTAATTAGCTATCACAATACAACTTCTTAAACATACATCACACTAATCTCAATCTTGTATCCAAAGTATATAAAATAACATACAAGTAATTAATTGAGATTGCTTGTTAAGAGAAACACAAAATATGTAAGATATTAGTGAAAAGCTTACCAAGCAAAGTATGATGAAGAATCCATGCAAGATGACATCTAGATGATCAAAGATGATGCTAGATGATGATTGATGATCATGAAAAAGTGTTTGAGTAATTAAAAATGAGTTCTTTGTGTATTTTTCTTCTCTTGAAAAATATCCTAAGTATAGAATATGAATATGAATATGAATATGAACTCTCTTGACTGACCTAAAGTCAAAGTGACATATATATATAGGGGCCATAAGTGAAGTGTGGTCGTTTTGAAAAACGCACCAGAAATTGCTCTGTGCGCTGGTGGCCTTGCGCTGGACGACAGGCGCACGACCAGCGCAAAGGCAAAAATTGCACATGCGCTTGACGACCAGCGCTCAGACAGGCGCATAACCAGCGGCACATCACTGGGCGTTTTACACTGATGGGTTGCGCTGGTCTGGACCAGCGCACGACCAGCGACAGACAACTGGGCGATCTGCGCTGGTGAGCTGCGCCGGTCTGGACTAGCGCACGACCAGCGACAGACCACTAGGTGATCTGCGCTGGTGAGCTGCGCTGGTCTGGCGCTTGACGACCAGCGCACAACCCACTCCTTTGAACCCCACAAGAAAACATGCAAATGGTAAAAAGGTAAAACTAAATGCATCCTAAAGGCCTAACATGATATGACATATAATCACAAGATGCAATAAAAAAGAAACATGCAAGAAGAGATGAAAATAGGCATTAATGCACAACAAAAATAAACACAACATACAAAGATAAGACATATGCATGAGTTGTGAGTGTGTGCAACTATCTCTTCAAGACAAGTAAGCACAAAGAAAATTACCTTCGGTGCTTATCAACACGAGGTCTCCAAAGGGCTTCGAACAATAAAACCAATACATAAGCTACCCTTACAAAGTACCCCAACATGTGGTTTGTCCACGAAATGAGCCAATCAACAATTGAGAACCTTACATGGCCTATCTCTAATTTTGAACTACTTGTGGAGGATCATACCATATGTAATAGCTATATCAATGGACACTAATAAACTGGTTATGTAAAACATCTACAGTTACGAGAATACAACCTTGAGTTTTTAGTGGAATAACTCCAAGGTTAATAATTGTGAAATATTAATTAAAGAGTTTAATTAATTTTTTCTAAGTTTTATTGGAGCTCAAAACTATGGGTCCATTAGGTCCCCTTGCTAGCCCTATACGATTGATAGTAACAAGACTCACAGAGAATTGGATGGTCCAATTAATTGTGTTACGAAAGTAACTTAAATATATTTTAGGAATTAATTAAATGATGTGATTATTTAATTAATATATTATTTAATTGTTGAATTAAATATTATTAAATGATATGATTATTTAATTGACATATTAATAAATAAGAATTATTAATTGTCATATGGAGGTTTCAGTTTCTAACATTGACAAGAGCAATAAAATAATAAATGATTATTTTTATTTACTCTAAATAGGTCAAAGGTTCAAACCCTAGTGAAGTAATAATTAAAAAAAGGATTTGGAATCCTATTTTAACTTGGATTACTAAACCCTAGGTTCCTAGTATATAAGATATACTTATCAGGAAAAAAAAGCTATTCGGAACCCTAAAGAGAACAAGAGGTGCGACAACTAGAGAGGGAAAAGAAAAATGAAAAATTTGTTTCTCTCAATGGGGTTGGCCAAATTCACAAGAGGAAGCAAGGCGTTGCTTTTCTGTTCTCTCAAGCCTCCATTCAATTGCTCCCTGAATCCGTGACATGCCCACACACAGAGTTGCTAGATCATGGGACATAGCTCGGAAGGTTTAGTGGTAAAGGATCGAAAAGAAAACGAAGGAGTGTTCTTTAAAGGTATAAAAACAAATCTCTTCATTATATTCGTGTATATACAAAAGGTCCCAATAAGACGATAATTTTTTTGAAACCTATCGTTCTTAAATCTATTGATTTTTAACCTATTTTCCACTGTGTGACTTACAGTTACTTCATTCATTTTATTGTTCGATGTCTAGGTGGAATAACGGTTTTTGAAGAGCAAAATTACCAAGGCCCCACGATGGGCGCCAAACTATAGTCAATCAGATCTACAATTAATTAAATCATCAAACTAGGCACTGACAACCTGTAAAACAATAGAAAAAGTAGAGCCGTGGTCGAACCACATGATGGGGGATCCCTTTGGGGGACTCTTTGACGTTCAAGTCAGTACTATGTGAGAAAGTAAATAAAATTGAAATAGAGATAGGCAAATTGTGGGTTCAACGTCTCTTGCTGAGTGTGGAGTTGGACACTTTGTATTGATGGGGTCGATATCGAGCAGGCACTAGGATTGCTATTAGTTTTGTTTGTATGTTCGTCAAGACTAGGCTCGACTTAGCCCAAACGAGAATGTAGGTCGACTTGTTAGGCGTCGAGCTAGGTGTGTTAAATGAGAGGAGAGAATTGTGTAGCTATAGCTTCGCGTGAGTGAATTGTAAGAAAGCAGGGCGCCTTTCTTTGAGAAGGGGTCTGATATTTATAGTGAAGGCCTAAAGCCTTCAACATTCATCCCATTTATTTAAGGGTGTGGATCTCGGGCCCTTAACTTCCCATTTTGATTCTAACGAATCTAGCAATAAGGGCCATGATGGCTCTTGTCTGGCGTTATAATTTGTACAACACTCGACATGTGATAAATGTGTGGTCAAGGCTATATGATGGCTCTTTTGAGCACGTTTCAGATTGACCTGATGCTATGATGGGCCAGATTAAGCTTTAGGCCCGTTTAATATGGGACTTCGCACCAGATCGGTGTTTTGAGGCTTGTTTTGGGCCTTTTGTCTAGTAGGCTCGATTATTGGGCTACATACTGATTTTTTGACCACTATAGTGGGAAAAAGGAAAGAGAAAAAAATTGAGAGAAAAAGAAAAGAGTGACGATATTTGCACCCCTCTAAAACTGTATGTACACCCTAAATTTATATATTTTTTAAATTCCAAAACTATCCTTTAAGCTAAATTATCAATTTTTTTATTATTATTTTGAGATAGATTAAAATATTATAACAACATAACAGAGGATTACATCATATCATTTACACCGGCCAAAACAAACTTGACAAATCCAAACAAGATCAGAAATATAATCAAGTTTGATTGCATATTGAGTCATTGCATGGGCAATTAATTAACTTGGTTAAACTCAATTGAATTTCTGGGTTCAAAAATTTTTTGTCACTATTTCAACCTGTTTTTGTAAGAGTATCACTGGTTTACTAATTTAAGTTTAAAAGGCGCCTATTTAGGTGACCAGACAAAAATACCCTCATTTTGTCTGTTTGTGTCTTTTCAAACGTGGAGAGAAAAAAGTTGAGAGAGAGAGAACAGTGGAGAGAGAAAGCATCGTTGCAAGAAATCCGGCTGTAAATCTCACGGCGAACTCACCGACGGTGGCGCTACAGTCCTGAAGTCGACGAGAACTTGCAACTGACAGTGTTTAAAACGTTGTTCGAGTGTTTTGAAACGTTGTTCGAGCCTTTTGAAACGTTGTTCAAGCCTTTTGAAATGATTGTTAAAAAGGCTCGGAGAACAAATGAAATGGCTCGGGGAACAAATGAAAAGGCTCGAAGGTTCAAAATTAACAAAAAAAAAAAAAATGTTGGAAAGGCTCGGAGACAAAATGAAAAGGCTCGGGGACATTGTTAACAAAGTCTCGGAGCCAGTGTTAAAAGTCTCGGAGATACAAAATTAACAAAAAAAAACTGATGGTTAAAAAGGCTCGGAGACTATTTACAAAGTCTCGGAAAAGGCTCGGAGCTAGTGTTAAAAGTCTCGGAGAACTGTTGAAAAGGCTCGAATACAATGTTAAAAGTCTCGGAGAGTCAAAAAGTCTCAAACAAAGACTTTTAACATTGTATTCGAGCCTTTTCAACAGTTCTCCAAGACTTTTAACACTAGCTCCGAGCCTTTTCCGAGACTTTGTAAATAGTCTCCGAGCCTTTTTAACCATCAGCTTTTTTTTTGTTAATTTTGTATCTCTGAAACTTTTAACACTGGCTCCGAGACTTTGTAAATAGTCTCCGAGCCTTTTCCGAGCCTTTTAATACTGGCTCCGAGACTTTGTAAATAGTCTCCGAGCCTTTTCAATAAGTTCAAAATTCCCAGATCTTCATCGTCTCCTACACAAATTTTCATAAATTAAAACCCTAACAATACCCACAACCATACTTACATCGACAAATCAAACCAAAACCAAAATCGACCACCGCGAGCTCAGCGGGGAGCTCGACCCCCGAATGCGTCTGCGTAGCGCCATTAAACTAATTATCCAATGATGTTCAACCTCCATTGAAGGTCTGTTAAATAAACATCTATGAAAAAGATGAAAGAATAATAAAAAAAAAAACTTCAAAGTAAGAGAATGTGTGTAAAGTAAGGGCATTATTGTCCGTTCACCATAATAGGTGCCTTTTAAACTTAAGTTATTAAAGTGGTGACTTTCTTACAAAACCACTTTAAAAAGGTGACATTTCCCACCATTTCCACTTTTAGAAATGGGATAAGCCTTAACAAATTCTAACAACTTCAGAATAGGGAGTTGACTTAGTTAAAAACAAGATCCACTATGGTGTTCGAATTCGACTACACCCAGCCATGACATGAGCCAAGTGTAAACCATGAATTAAGTTTATAGCTTTTACAATTTACGTATCTACAGACAAAAAGACAATAAAACGAGAAGAATAATCTGCACTGCCAGTATGTCTCGAATCACATATATCAAGTAGTATAAATCCCCAAACCTGAAATGATGAAGGAGGCTACTGTTACCTCCATCAAAATGTTAAAAGAAGCCTAAGGCCTACCGGTGTGGCTCCTCTAATACTTATTATTTTAATTTTTTCAAAATTAAAATAAAGGGTATATTTGGTATTGTGTGGTGTGTGTTTACAAAATATAATCTTTTTTTAAAAATTAATGGTGTGTACAAACAAAAAGGGTTAGGGGTGCAAATATCGTCACTCAAAAGAAAATAAAATTGATAACATTTTGTTTTTTTTATCCCTCATGAATGGAGGACAATTTGATCCTTTCATTTTCGTACTTTGACAGAAACGAAAAAACAAGGTCCATATTTGGTGCTACATATAATCACATATAAGCACTCGGAGATGAAAATTTATTCAATAGAAAAACCCAACAAGCCTAGTTTTTTAGGAATTGATTGTCACTTTACTATGAGACAAGAGCATACTTATTTCACCACCTGTGAGAAAAGACCAATAAAAGAATACCTAGCTGAATGAACAACCCTATATGAGTCACATTGAAACTTTGGATTTTCTTTAGGGTACGGATATTGACACTCATAAATATGATAAGTGCACTCATATTTATAAGTATACCCATGTCTAAAATTTAAAATTAAAACATTACTATAAACACCATCTTAATGCCAATAGTACCCTTATTTGAATGAATGTTTTCATTTCAATACAATTTATTTATAAATCCTCATAAGTTATTAACACACCCAATTTTACAAATGATAAATTTTTAAGTTCTTTAGACTCGAAAACACAGTCTCGGGAATTCTTAAATTCTTAAATTTCGAGAATCTCTACTTCAGACCAATTTCTTGCTATGGAGATGTTGCCCAAGAGGGACACATAATTATCTCTCCCATGGAAATACAAGCATACAAGTTGGAGTTGTGGCCAAATGAGTAAATATGGAGCAGTGATTTAGGTACTTCGTTCTCACTGATACTTGATCGGATGGGTTTAGAAGCAGAGAAGAGTGATTTTTGAATTTCACTGTGTCAACATGGGCAAGATTTCATCAATTTGATGCCATGCAATGGGATGTGTCTGATCAAGTGAATTAAGACAGAGACTGCCTGTAAAAGTAGCAAGCAATTTATAATAGAATGAAACGAAGGATTTGTCGGTGCTATCATTGCTGAGTGTAATGAAATTAATGAATGGATGTTTCAAGTACCTGGCCTTTGTGAAACCAAGCTCCATACGGGACAATAACCTTCATGTTTAGATCAAGTGCTAGTTCACGGATCAGTGTCCGGGACCCCAGCAGAATCTTGATCACCACTACAGTTAATTCAAAATTATTAATCATCGTTAACAATTGATTGACGGAAAGGCAAGTTAGCTATACTAGATCTTACCTAAACACCCAAACAGGTATATCTTGTTTTCGACTATTCTTTTGAGCAAGGGAAGCATGTTCATGTTACCATTAGTGTCACTGTAATTTAAAACACTGCCCAATACACCATATCGGAAAGATAAGTACGTAAATTGAACAACTTATTGAAAGAATCGGAGATATCTTACCCACTGCACATTGACCAGCGATAAGGTAAATTAGTACGATTGGCATGGAGAGCCTTCTGGACCTCAGGAAGGTTGAAATAGAATTGTCTTTCGTAGGTCATACACACATCATCAATTCCAACGCTTACCTTAGTAGCCTGTTAAGAATTAAGAAACGATTTAGCAAGAGAATAAGGCATGTGAAGGAGAAGAGTGTATACCATTTTCCGCAATCGGAGCTCTTGTTCTACTATAGATGGATAACAAACATCAAAGATCACATCATAAATTGTTTATATAATCACCAACGATGATGTTTACTGGACTTATGGCATCGTTGCATGGATTTGATACATTGTGAGGACTAGCATAGACATAATCGTCAAAATCGCAATTGTTCATAATGGTGAGACCAACTTCATCCGAAATCATTCCATGAGACCAAAATAATTCATATGTTGCTGGAAGCCTGGAACATCTCGGTCAAGTCCTCACAATGTATCAAAGTAGGTATCAATGTATCAAATCGCAATGGTTCATAACTAGGTATTTTTTGTGTATAATTTCTGGTATTTTTTATTTTATTTTTAATAAAGTGATATAGTTGAAGATATGGGTGTAATTAATGGGTGTAAATTAAATAGTATTTTGTTTATTTTTAATTAAATTAATTTGTCCTTATTGGTAAATTCCTATTGAGATATTTTTGTAATTAATTTTTTTATTAAAATATGGGTGTGTTTATCATATTTATGGGTGTCAATATCGGCTCCCTTTTCTTTATTATAAGCTTGCGCATAAAAACAATATTTGGTAGATGGATGACCAGTTTCCAATATAAAAAAAATTACCATTACCAACCACACTTAAAATCTTACCAAATCCAATTATACAAGTAGTGTATAGTAGAGGCTATATATCCAAGCATAGAATTTTCTCAGACATATAGTTGACATACCGCAACCCATTTGCTTGGCAAGAGAAATGGTGCTGCCAAGAGCCGATGACAGTGAAAATTTAAATTGGGATTCTACCACCGAATTCATCTTCGGCGTTGTTACTGTGATGGTTGTTGTATTTATCTTTCTGTTGTTGCTCAAGTTTTCCTGCTCCATGTCTAAACCTGCCGCATCCAACACATCAACTGAGCCCGAACAGGCCAAGCATCAGAGAGATGATGTGCAGGAAATTGTGGTGATTATGGCAGGAGAGCAGAACCCATCACACATAGCCAAACCTACTCAAATTTGTGAACAAGTATGATCAATGAGACAGTGATCGTGGGCATATATATCTTCATGTATAAAAGTTGTTTATTCATTGAAACTCTTCCATCTTAAACTTTGCGAATTGGAGTGTCCCCAAGAGTTGTACGTGAATTTCAAGATTCAGACACTAGGAGATGTACATATATTTTTTTTTAATGTAATATTCGAATATTTTTTTTACATTCCTCTGTAGTACTGGGTTCCTGAATCCTGAGTCAGTGAATAATAACTTCATGTTTTTAATTTTGGTAATTGAGATTTAAGATTAGCAACGAGTTAATATTGAAGGATATTTGTTTGTAAACAAGAATTGTGTATTAAACATGTTGAGATCAAAGTAAAATTATAAAAAGGAATAATTACACCGGTGGACCATGGCCATCCATTTGGTTAGAAACTATCAAAATGACCATCCAATGGAGAATTTCAAAATGCTCATTTTTGGCAATCACCATTAAATGGATGGACATTTTGGTAAATAAGGAGTTTATCAAAAAAAAAAAAAAAAAAAAAAGAGTGATGCTATTGACACACCCCTATAGGTCTGTTTATACCACATTTTTTAAAATTTTGATTTAATTAAATAAAATTAAATGTTTTTATTAATTTTTTTGATTTATTTCCAAAACTACCATTTTTTTTCTTATTTTTCAAACTTAATACATCCCATCTCTGATCTCTATATATGTCTCTCTCTCACATTCATTGAACGATTTATTTTTTCTTATTATTATTATTATTATTATTTATTTTTTTGAGTTTTTTTCCTTCTTCTTATTTCATGGTGGACAAGAAAAAAGAAAAAAGAAAAAAGAACAAGGTTGCTTCAACACAACGACATCTTGACATCATTATAAAGAAAAAGTAAACTTCAAACTTACTTCTAGAGGAGGAATTGTTTCTAGATGCTTGATATCGTTTTCATAGACAATTTTTCTATATGTTTGATATCGTTCTTAGAATCTTCCATAATATATTTTGTATGTGTGTAAGAAGAAATTTTAGGGTTTAAGAGTTGATAATTTTTTTTTTTTCAAGAAACAGATAACAAGAACATGTTTTTTTTTTTTTTTTGGAAAGGAATCTTTCCTTTAAGTAATTTTGATAAATGAAAAAAAAAATATTACATAATTAAAAAAATGGGGCATAAATAGATCAGTAGGGGTGTGCCAATAGCACCACTCAAAAAAAAAAAAAAAAAAAAGAAGAAGAATACTGCAATCGTTGATTTGGGGCAAAATAGGAGGTTTAAAACATTGGAACTCTAGTCTGGAAGCCAATAGGGGCGTAGCTCTGCTGGTAGATGAACGAGTTTGGGGTTTGGGTAAATGACTTCCAGGTCAATGGCTCGAATCCTACCAATGACGAAAGATTTCAAAAAATACCTAGTCCAAAATTAATAGATATTGTCAAAAAAAAAAAAAAAAAAAAAAAAAAAAAAAAGACCTCTAGTCTAGAAGTTCGTCTTTGCAATGGAGATTTTACTTGGTATAATAGGAATCCTTATATATACGAATAGCAATTTAATAAATTAAATATATAACTCAAATTCAGCTTATCCATGAGGACCATGACTATTGAAATTTCGCTAATTACATCTAAGTTATCGAACATATAATTGATGTAAAAAGCGATGATTCAAGTAGCTCCTAGTGCAGAAAACAGATACGAACATTGCGATATCTAAGGGTGCGTCCTGTAACGTTTTTCAAAGCTGTTTTTGTTTTTATTTTTCGAAAATGAAAATGAAAATGAAAACAGTGTTTTTGGTTTCAGTTTCAAAATCCAAAAACGCATCTGGTAGCATAGTCTAGAACCTGTATTCCGAATATGAAAACATAAAAAACGCGTTTGGTAGCATATCCTGGAACTTGGATTCCGAATAATTTAAATATTAATTATTATTTTTAGACCAGATCAATCTCTGGTTTATGAATCATCATCATCATCACTATTTTTTTTCCCAATTTATAAGACCAAATCAATCTACTTAAAAAAAAAAAAAAAATCAATCATCATTAATCTCCATCTTTTTTTTTATCTCCATATATCCATCCAATCATCACCAATTCATCAAAAAAAAAAAAAAAAAAAAAAAATCTGGGCATTAAAGCATTGATAGCTTGCTGAGTACTTGCAAACCCAAATCAAAAGCAGAGGATCAAAGTCTTATATACAAAATAAAGATTTTTACACTACAAAACACACATGTACCTTGCAGTCTTCCACATCCATTTTCCCTAAGAATCACTGCAAATTTTTTTTTTTTAAGGATTACTTTAATTAAATTTTGGTTTAAGAAAGACAATTAATTGAAAAATTACTTAGATCTACATAGATTCAAGTAAATCAACAATAATTTCAGTTTAAGAAAGATAAAAAATTGAAAAATAAAAAATAAAAGAAGAAGAAGAAGATGATGATCAGAAGAAAAGGAAGAAGAAGAAGAAGAAGAAGAAGAAGAAGATCTGAAGAAGATGAAGAACACGAAGAAGAAGAAGAAGAAGAAGAAGAGTGGGGAGGACGGGCGATGCAGATCTGGACCACTGGTCTTGGAGGAGGAAATCAGAGAAGAAGAAGAGTGGGGAGGATGGGCGATGCAGATCTGGACCACCGGTATTGGAGGAGGAAATCAGAGAAGAAGAAGAAGAGTGGGGAGGACGAGCAATGCCGATCTGGACCACCGGTCTTGGAGGAGGAAATTGGAGAAGAAGAAGAAGAAGAAGAAGAATAGTGTCGATGAAGAAGAGAGAAGCAAAAGAAGAAAAAAAAAAGATAAAAAATGTGAGTTTTTTATTTAGAGTAAAAAACAAAACGAAAAACAAAATGAAAAACATCAAAAAGTTGTTTTGGAAAATTTTCACTTTTAACACCTGTTGTTGTTTTTGTTTTTGTTTTTGTTTTGAAAATAAAATGAAAAGCAAAATGAAAAACATAAACGAACGCGTATTCGAAATTGGATCTGGAAAACAAAAACAAAAACAAAAATGCCCTTGTAAAAGGGTACCGGACAGCCCCTAAGTACTCTTGGAAATATATAATAAGATATTCTACAAGACTACATTATTTATTTATTTATTTTTTTAAAATTGGATTGACCTAAGGTGAAAAAGCATTACAAGCGATTATATGCTGAAAAACCCTTAGGTAGTATCCATATATATAAAAAATAAAAGAAAAGTAAAGAATGACAAAAAGCAACAAAGCATAAAGAACTAGGGGGAAAAAAACCCAAACAAAATGAAACATGCAGACCACACCAAAAAGAAAAAGAAAAAGAAAGCATCAAGAAAAATGAAAAAACTCTCGGCCCATGCAGTCATTGCCAACTAAAGAAGAACAGAACGGCGGGGCAGAGAACCACCAAGAATCAGCCTGAAGCTCTAAAGCATGCTTAGAAAGTGCATCTGCAACCTGTTTCCCCTCCCTAAAAATATGGCACTACAACAAATTAGATCTACCGCAACACGCAATGTGTGTTGCGAAAACTTTTCGCAACATGCCTTGCTTCTTGTTGTTACGCCTGTTGCCAAAAGATGATATGCATTTTACAACTTACACCGCGTGTTGTCATAGATATAATAACAACATGAAGCACGCGTTGTTATAACTAATGACAACGTCTATATATGTTGTCGTAGATATTTGTAACAACGCACTGTACATAAACGTCTATAACAACACGCGTTGTATCCGGGCTGAACTTCGTGGACCTCTATGGAGGGCATATGGGGTCAAATCGTCTATTATAATATGTTTCCGAAAAGCCCAAGATGAGCCCTACAGATGTTATGAAGACTCCGTCCTCCGTAACAGATCACAACAGGTCCAAATTCAGCCATCTATCTTGTTGCGTGAATACTTGAGCTGGACGAGAGCTGGACGCTGTGAGCTGGATGAGAGCTGCCGGGCTGAACTTCATGGACCTCTACAGAGGGAATATGTAGTCTGATAGTCTATTATAATATGTTTCCGGAAAGCCCAAGACAATCCCTACAGATGTTATGAAGACTCCGTCCTCCGTAATAGATAAAAAAAAAGCCTAAATTTGGCCATCTATCTTGTTGCGCAAAGACTTGAGCTGAATGAGCTGGATGTTTTTGAGTCCTTGTTAGTTTCATTGTTAGTTTTCTTTTTAGTTTAGGATTGAGTCTTGGAGTCCTTTTTATATTTATATTATTTGAGGAGTCTGAATCCGTTTAGGATTCAAGGTTTTGGAGTTTTCAGGTTTAGTTTGTTTTCCTATTTAAATTCATTGCAATCAGTTGTTTGTTTTTTAGTTTTTTGATGATTAATAAAATTTGAGAGAGAGTATCTATCTCCTTTTATCCAATTTCGGTATCCTGAGTGGATCAACAAATTTAAAGCCTATTACTTTGGTATCTGTGCGCGGATCAACAGATTAATAGTAGGGTTCGCTTTCGGTATTCGTGCGCGAATCAACGGATCCGAATCGTTTATCCTTTCTTTTATCTATTATTGTTTGTGTTGAATTTCCTGCTATCTTAGTTGGTATTTGAGGTCTATTATTCTGGTATCTATGCGTGGATTAACAGATTAATAGTAGGGTTCGGTTCTGGTATTCGTGCGCGAATCAACGGATCCGAATCGTTTATCCTTGCTTTTATCGATTGTTGTTTTGGTGAATTTTCCACTGCATCAGTTTGGTATCAGAGCCATCGAGTCTACCATTGTGCTAGGCTCAGCATCCACGAACACAACCAACTATCTTTCTCAACGCCAAAAATTCACCATCCATATTTATCCCCCCCCAAAAAAAAAGAGCAAAAAAAAAAAAAAAAAAAAAAATCTCATGAATCCCCAAAACAAAATTTCCTCCTACCATTCATTGTTTTTCGATGACGATTATGTGTCGGACCCGGTTATCGTTGACTTTGATAAGCTACCAATTTTCGATGAGGAATATGTGATGGAACCTGTTATTATCGATTTCGATAAGCCACCGGTTTTCGATGAAGATTTGTTCTAGAACGAGCAGCATGAGAGGGACTCAATTTTTGAGGATTATTTCTATGATGTTGCTGTGTTTCATCATTCAACAACATCTCCAACTTATTTGTTCCTCAAAACAGTCAAAATTCGAGGACGAATTTTCTCCAACCTGAAGAGAATGATGCAGCAGCAGCTAAGTGATAGGAATGCTTGCTTGCTTGATGTGAGTCGTGGGGTTGGTTAGTTGGACTGTCAGGTGCACGCACAAGAAAGACCAAGTCAACAGTATTTGTGTTATGTATTTGTGTTATTTGAATTAGTCAATTTAATAAGTAGTTGTTTATTGATAGTGGCTGAAAGACCTCCATATCTTCAGCACCACTAGGCATGAATCCCTGATATTAGGCGATTCTCAGTTGTAACCGATTGAAAGGCCTATTTAAGGTCCTGTTTACATTGAATAAAGGCATCCAGATATTAAAACAAACACTTTCCAACCTTAATTTCTCATTTCTACTGCTTCCTCAAAATTCTTCTTACTAAGTGGTATCAGAGCCATTCCGATTCATGGATACACGTTCGAAATCAAATGCCAAGTTCGAACTGAAGTCAATGACGTCTTAGCCCGTCACGAAACCAGTTTTGACGAAACGAAACACAACATGAATGAGATGAAACATGACTTGAACGAGATGAAACAAAATTTTTCTCAGGTCACTTCTACCTTGCAAGGAGTCATGGCTGAACTACAAGCACTTCGACTCAGCCGTCAAGACCCTCCAATGGAAAGAAAACTTAATCCATTCGACAAAGGAGAAGTGTCAGGCAGCAGTCCTACCCCCCCACATATGCTCTCATCTTGATAGAAATCAGAGTGGTTTTGACAGGATCCAGAGTCACACGATGGATAGAACTCAGAATCATACTCAACTGAAATTGAATTTTCCAACTTATGGTGGTGAAGATCCAACCGGGTGGATATTTAAAGCGGAGCAATATTTTGAGTTCAAGGGAATCACACCCGCACATCAAGTACAGTTGGCGACGTTCCATTTAGAAAAGGGAGCCTTACAGTGGTATCGCTGGTTCACGAATGATCGAGCTCCATTTCATTGGGGGGAATTCACCAAAGCTATTCTAAATCGCTTTGGGCCGACTGACTACGAGGATCCGACAGAAGCTTTGTCTAGGCTCAAACAAACTACCACTGTTACTGCTTACCAAGAAGTCTTCAAGCGGCTCTCTCATAAGGTAGACGGCTTACCTGAAAACTTTTTGGTGGGATGTTTTATTGCAGGTTTGAAGGACGATATTCGGATAGATGTCAGGGTCAAACAACCGAAGACACTCTCAGAGACAATCAGTGTTGCCCACCTATTTGAGGAAAAGAATATGCTCCAGCGAAAATCAGGTACTCATTTCCGTCCAGCAGTACCAAACTACCATACCAAGTCACAGCAGAACTCAACAGTGGGACTCCTTGGGCCGACACCGTCATAACCTGCGAACCAAATCACAGGAACCAAATTCCAAGGTCCTGTCCGCCGCATCACTGGACAAGAAGCAAGAGAAAGACGTGAGAGGGGTTTATGTTTCTATTGTGATGAGAAATTCACGCCCGACCATCGGTGCACTCGGCCACAATTATTCATGATGGAAGACTTGCAAGAAGAAGAGGGAACTGCCGATGTGGACATGGATATTGAGTCATCCTTGGAGGAGGCTATACTTGAAATTTCGTTCCACGCCTTGGCCGGAACAAACCATCCTCAAACATTCCGAGTCACTGGTAGAATAGGAAACAAGGACTTGACGGTGTTAATTGACAGTGGAAGCACCCACAACTTTATTGATCAAACCGTAGTGACGAAATTGGGATTACAGGTAATACGTGACAAGATTTTTCAGGTTACAGTGGGTAACAAGGAAACTATAGAGTGTACAGGGAGATGTATGGGGTTAACGCTCAATATACAAGGCTTGACAGTGCGAGTCGATTTTTATGTCCTTCCCGTGGCTGCTTGCCAAGCTGTCTTGGGGGTGCAGTGGCTACAAACTTTGGGACCAATCCAAACGGATTACCGGAAGCTAAGCATGTCATTCACACAAGCTGGCCGAACACATACATTGCAAGGGTTACGCAATGCCGAAATGGCACCAATGAGCAACAAAGAATTAACCCACTTATCAGGTAATGGATTTTTCCTACATATGATAACTTCAACTCTTCCACAGGCGCCACATGACAAGATTCCCACAAACCTTCTTGCCATCTTGACTGAGTTTTCTAGCATTTTTGACGAGCCCAACAAGTTACCACCGGTGCGTTACCATGATCATCGGATACCTCTCATTCCGGACCAGCCGCCTGTGAGTACCAGACCCTATAGGTATCCACATTACCAAAAAAATGAGATTGAAAGGTTAGTCCGTGAATTCCTCAAATCCGGTATTATCCGTCCGAGTCATAGTCCCTTCTCATCACCAGTCTTGTTAATAAAAAAATCAGACGGATCTTGGCGTTTCTGTGTGGATTATCGTGCCCTGAATGACATTACGGTAAAAGACAAGTTTCCGATACCTGTGATTGATGAACTACTCGATGAGTTACACGGAGCAAAATATTTTTCGAAGCTTGATTTACGGTCCGGTTGTCACCAAATCCGAGTGCGAGATAAGGACATCCAAAAACAAAAGCTTTCCGAACCCATGACGGTCACTATGAGTTCCTTGTGATGCCATTCGGACTGACGAATGCCTCGGCAACTTTTCAAAACCTCATGAACGACATATTCCGTCCCTTTTTGAGAAAGTTTATTTTAGTTTTTTTTGATGATATATTAATATATAGCAGGTCATGGCATGATCATCTTCAGCATGTTTGACAGGTTTTCCAACTCTTGGCAGAGCACAAATTGTACGTCAAACACTCAAAGTGCCAATTTGGGGTGCTCTTGGTGGACTATCTTGGCCATCGAATTTCTTTAGAGGGGGTAGCAGTTGATCCAAACAAAATCATAGCAGTGCAGTGTTGGCCAGTACCAAATTCAGCAAAGGGGGTGCGAGGTTTCCTTGGGTTGGCCGGGTACTGCCGGAAATTCATCCACAATTTTGGAGAGATTGCAGCTCCATTGACTCAACTTTTGACTAAATATGGCTTTAAGTGGACACCAACAGCACAGATTGCATTCGAGAATTTGAAGGAGGCACTTGTTTCTCCTCCTGTATTGCGCTTACCCGATTTTTCTAAACAATTCGTCATTGAATACGACGCAAGTGGGGTAGGTTTGGGTGCCATTCTGTCACAAGAGAATCAACCAATCGCTTATTTCAACGAGGCTTTGAAAGGTACAGCTAAATCCTTGTTTACTTACGATAAAGAAATGTTGGCCGTAGTGAAAGCCGTACGAAAGTGGCGACCATACCTCTTGGGACAGTCATTTCTCATCCGAACAGATCACAGGAGCTTGAAATACCTACTCGAGCAGCAGATAACAACCCCTTCTCAGGCTCGTTGGTTGCCCAAGCTTATGGGTTATGACTACTTGATTGAGTATAAACGAGGCAAAGAAAATCATGGTGCCGATGCTCTTTCCCGAGTCACCTTTCAGTTTCTTGCCTTAACTCTGCCTGTTGCCGATTGGTTAAAGACATTGCAGCAAGAAGTGGCTACTGACCCTTACTATAAAACCTTGCTTCAACCAAGTTGCCATCAATTTGTTACCAAGAATGGTATTTGTTTGCAAAATAACAGAATACATTTGAGTCCTATGTCTTCGCTATTGCCAGCCGTTTTGATAGAGGCACATTCTTCTCCTGCCGGTGGACACTTTGGTTTCCTCAAGACACTTGGTCATGTGTCTTCCAACTTCACTTGGCCGGGACTTCGCACAGCTGTCAAGGATTTTATTCGCTACTGTGATGTGTGTCAGAGATACAAGTATGAGACCCTCAGACCAGCGGGATTACTCCAGCCTCTCCCGATTCCATAGCGTATCTGGACTGAAATATCTATGGATTTTGTCGAAGGATTGCCGACCTCGCAGGGGTATGATGTGGTCATGGTGGTAGTTGATAGGTTGTCCAAATATGCGCATTTTGTTCCTCTGAAGCACCCATTTTCTGCTGTGACAGTAGCGAAAGCATTCATTAGTAATATTGTGCGCTTGCACGGCATGCCACTCTCTATTGTTAGCGAACGGGATCGAATCTTCCTCAGTTCCTTTTGGAAGTCTCTCTTCAAATTACATGGTATGTCACTTTGCTTCAGCTCTAGTTACCACCCGCAGACCGATGGACAAACCGAAGTCATTAATCGCGTGCTCGAGCAATATTTACGTTGCTATACCTATGATCAACCGCGTAAATGGATGGACTGGCTATCTTGGGCAGAATACGGATATAATACTGCCATACATTCATCTACTAAAATATCACCTTTTGAAGCCGTATATGGAATTCCTTCTCCCTCAATGCTGTCCTACATTCCGGGAACAACCAAGGTCCAAGTGGTTGATGATCTCTTGCGAACCAGGGAATCAATACTACAAGAGCTCAAGCGGAATTTGGTCGCAGCCCAAGTCCGCATGAAGAACATTTCTGATCAGCATCGTAGGGACGTTTCATTTGAGGTTGGTGATTTTGTGTATTTAAGGTTGCAACCGTACCGACAAAAATTAGTTGCTTTCCGGAGTTCATTAAAGCTAGCACCTCGTTTCTTCGGTCCCTTCAAAATTCTTGCTCGAATTGGGTCAATGGCTTATAAATTGGAACTACCAGCAGGTTCACAGATTCACGATGTGTTTCACGTCAGTATGCTTAAAAAGAAATGGGGGCCAATGGAAACTATCGAGTCTAATCTTCCTCCATTGACTGAGGACGCTACTGTTTTACCTGAGTCTGAATTGGTCTTGGATCGTCTTGTTATACATAAGGGAAAGTATCGACCAAAAACTGAGATTTTGGTAAAATGGAAGGGAGCTCCTTTGGAGGATGCTTCTTGGGAAAATTTATGGCGATTCTCTAAGACCTATCCGTATTTTGACCTTGCGGACAAGGTCACTCTAAGTGGGGAGGAATGATAGGAACGCTTGCTTGCTTTGTGTGAGTCGTGGGGTTGGTTAGTTGGACTGCCAGGTGCACGCACAAGAAAGACCAAGTCACCAGTATTTGTGTTATGTATTTGTGTTATTTGAATTAGTCAATTGAATAAGTAGTTGTTTATTGATAGTGGCTGAAAGACCTCCATATCTTCAGCACCACTAGGCATGAATCCCTGATATTAGGCGATTCTCAGTTGTAACCGATTGAAAGGCCTATTTAAGGTCCTGTTTACATTGAATAAAGGCATCCAGATATTAAAACAAACACTTTCCAACCTTAATTTCTCATTTCTACTGCTTCCTCAAAATTCTTCTTACCACTAAGGCAATGGAATACATGGAGCGGGTGGCGAATTCGTATTTGGGTGGCGTGGACCAACCAAATCCGGGTTGAACTTCGTGGACCTCTATAGAGGGCATATGGGGTTGGATCGTCTATTATAATATGTTTCCGGAAAGCCCAAGATGAGCCCTACAGATGGTATGAAGACTCCGTCCTCCGTAACAGATCACAACAGGCCCAAATTCGGCCATCTATCTTGTTGCGCGAATACTTGAGCTGGACAAATATTAGTAGGTTGTTTCTAATTGTTTCTTGCAGGTTTTTCTTGATAGAGTTTCCGCTACATCAGTTTGGTATCAGAGCCAGGTTCGCTCAGGACGACATCAACATGGTGTAGTTGAGAAGTCCAATCCCTGTAGATGAAGCCAATGAATGTGACCTCTTGACACAACTAGAGCAGCAGATGGCGTTGTTAGCCGAGCAGATGGCAAGGGTAATCGCCAACCTAGAAACCTTAAACGTTCCAACTCAAAACCCTTGCATGAGTGGAGATGAGGAGAAAAGTGACGAGGAGGAATCTGATCATTCGTTGTTCTACGATGATACATATGTACCAGAGGAAGCTTTTGCTGATCTTGATCTACCACCGGTCTTTGATGAAGTGGTATTTGACAAGGAGTCCATGATTGCTGATCTTGATCTACCACCAGTCTTTGTTGAAGAGATATTTGACAAGAAGTTCATGAGTGCTGATTTTGATCCCAAACCAGAATTAGTTGAAGATGAGTGTCATGCAGCACCAAAAGTCGACAAGGAGGCATACTTGGGCAAAAACGACCAATCAACACCTAAATTCAACAATATAGGGGTCTTGGACAGTGGCAACACAGCTGAAGAACATGGGTCAGCCATGGTGGTAAGGCGTGCATTCCTATCTCCATGCGTAGAAGAAACTAATTGGTTACGAAACAATGTTTTTCAATCGTCATATAGGTTGGTGTGTTCAGTTTACCTTTCCAAAATTCGAGGACGAATTTTCTCCAACCTGAAGAGAATGATGCAGCAAGCAAAGACGATACAACAAACAAAGGTTTGGATTTTATGGAGAGGAGGAATCGACTCAAAGACAAAGGGTGCGGAAAGAAGGAAGCAAAGACTTGGAATGGTCAAAACTATCAGAATGGGAAAATTTCGGGGGCCTTTTCAAAGGGCAAACGAACTCAAAATCAACATTATAATATTTTTCCGGAAAGCCCAAGACGAGCCCTACAAATGTTATGAAGACTCCGTCTTCTATAATGGGCTGCAGAATATCCAATTTCGGCCATCTAGATTATTGCGCGAAGACTTGAGCTGGACGAGAGCTGGATGCCGTGAGCTGGACGAGATGATCCAGGCTGAACTTCGTGGACCTCTACAGAGGGCATATGAGGTCGGATTGTCTATTATAATATGTTTCCGGAAAGTCTAAGACGAGTCCTACAAATGTTATGAGACTTCGTCTTCTATAACAGGCCACAGCATATTCGAATCTGGCCGTTTAGTTTCTGGCACACCAAGACAGCAGTTTCTTGTTTTATGGTTTTTAATTATCGTCATGATTCAGTATGTTTATTTTATTTTCTTTTAGTTTATATGTAATTAGGTTATTAATTATTTAATGATTTGATTTTTAAATCAAATCCAATTTCCTTTTTAGATAGGTTTTTAATGTTTTATGACTCTTTTGATTTTTAGGAGATTTGATTTCTTTTCCATTTAGGATTCTTTCCCTTTTGTTTAGGATTTTTTTGTTAGTCAAGTTTTACAATTCTATTTAAGTAGATTGTATTAGGGTTTGAAAGGCAGTTTTTGATGAATAAAAAATATAGATAATTGTTTCTCAACTATCCATGTACAACATTCTTTGCGAAGATTGAAGTATTTGAAGCCTGTTAACAATCCTTCGTGCGCGAAGTTAAATGTTTTCAGTAGCCTAATATTCTGGCATCCGTGCGCGGATCAACAAAATATTAGTAGGTTGTTTCTAATTGTTTCTTGCAGGTTTTTCTCGACAGAGCTTCTATGTATGTTGTCGTAGATATTTGTAACAACGCACTGTACATAAACGTCTTGTAAGGTTCCCATTTGTTGATTGGCTCATTTCGTGGACAAACCACATGTTGGGGTTCTTTGTAAGGGTAGCTTAAGTGTTGGTGTTATTGCTCAAAGCCCTTTGAAGACCTCGTCTTGATAAGCACCGAAGGTAAATTTCTATGTGCTTACTTGTCTTGAAGAGATAGTTGCACACACTCACAACTCATGCATATGTTTAATCCTAGTATGTTGTGTGTCTTATTTTTGTGTATTAATGTTCATTAACATCTCTTCTTGCATGTTATTTTGATTGCATCTTGCATATTCAATTGCCTTGTCATGCTTAGACTTAAGAGTGCATTTTTGCAACTTGATCGATTTCATTAGGTCGCTGTTGGGTTGCTGTATAAAACGTTGTATGTACAGCGCCGTATGTACAGTGTCATACATACAGCGCCACTCTGTTTTCCCGAGAGAACAGAGTTGGGGCGCTGTACAGAAGCGCTCTACGTACAGCGCCCAAGGCAAAATAGTGGTGTCACTTATCAAAATGACCACACTTCATCTTGACACCCTATATATATGCCACTTTGACTTTAGGTCAATTAAGAGAGTTCATATTCAGATTTCATACTTAGGATATTTTTCAAAGACAAGAAAAATTCCAAGAACTCATTTTTAATTACTCAAACACCTTTTCATGATCATCAATCATCATCTAGCATCATCTTTGATCATCTAGATGTCTTTTTGCATGGATTCTTTATCACACTTTACTTGGTAAGCTTTTCACTAATATCTTACATATTTTGTGTTTTTCTTAACAAGCAATCTCAATTTATTACTTGTATGATTTTCATATATCTTTTGATACAAGATTGAGATTATGTATTGTGATAGCTAATTAGGTTTTGTGCTTAATCTTGATTAGCTAAACTATCTGACATGTCATTTAGTTTTAATATCTAGGATTGTTCTAATTACATATTCATTATCTTAGATAAGCATATAGGGTTTCCCTTACTCTATGTTGCATTTGGATATTCATATATTCACTTAGGGTGTTATTCTCTTCATTGAGAAAGTAAGTCTTGTGTTGCTGTCGGGATTAGGTAGCTTAAATCACAAGCAATTGGATTAGGTCCACTTATACCGGGATTAGATCATTAAACCGGGATTATGTTGTAATCATTCAATTAGTGGATTCGAGGTTCGTGTGTGGCTCGGGATTAGGTAGCTTAAATCACAAGCAATTGGATTAGGTCCACTTATACCGGGATTAGATCATTAAACCGGGATTATGTTGTAATCATTCAATTAGTGGATTCGAGGTTCGTGTGTGGCGCACATAACAGCCCGTGATTTTTCCCGTAAGGGTTTCCACATAAATATCAAGTGTTATT
The DNA here is from genome assembly GCA_008009225.1 of Acer yangbiense. NCBI lineage: Eukaryota > Viridiplantae > Streptophyta > Magnoliopsida > Sapindales > Sapindaceae > Acer > Acer yangbiense. The sequence goes on from CM017771.1 coordinate 20,782,956, forward strand.
TACATTCCGCACCTTATTACACTTGTTATATTATTGTGACTAGTTAGGGGCATTTTCATAAAATTGACATACATGCGAAAATTGGGTAATAACGATTAAAATCTATTCACCCCCCCTCTAGATTAGTTTTACACACACCGTGCAATATTTGTTTCACGCAAGGAAGCACGGATACTCCGTTTGGTGGAGGTAACCCGTATCGAACTCGTATCCAGTTCGGATACACCCTGGATACACTAGGATACGTATCCGATACGCCAAATGGCGTATCCGTTGACTTTTTGACAAGTTTGACTGGCGGATACTTGGGGGATACGGCTCGGATACTTGGGGGATACGGCTAGGATACGCAAGGGATACGTTTGGGGCAAAATCATAAATATTTTAATACAAAACGGGGTCAAATTATAATTTTAAAAATGTATGGGTCAAAACGAAATTTTAAAGAAATATATCAGGTTAGGTCAATTACTCAATTGCAATTAGGGCTCGTTTCAATTTCATTCAGCAGCCGCTTGAAAGAAAAATCAGAAAGGTGCTTCCAATTTTTTGGCTGATTTTCTGGCTAAAAAAGGTGCCGGTGGTGAGGTTGATGTGCTGAATTGGAGTTTCTCTTGATCGTGGCTTCGGTGGGCTGTGGTTCTTGTTCTTTTTTCTTCTCTTGTGAGCTTGCTTTCTCTGTTTCTGGGCAGTGGCTGGCTGTGTTGTTGTGTTTTGTTTTTGCTTGGATTTCTTTCTGCGTCTCTTTTCTCCTGTTTGGCTTCCGTTGGCTGTAGTAGTTTTGCTAAAGTTTTGCTAAAGATTGGCTTCCGTCTCTTCCGTTGGCTGCGTCTCTTTTCTCGAGTCATCTTCCTCCTAAAGATTGCCTTTCAAAAAAAAAAAAAAAAATCAGAAAGAAGAAAAGAAGAAGGAGAAGAAAAGAGGAAGAAGAAGAAAGAGTTTTGTGAACCGGGCACAAAACAGAGCACAAAAACTTAATTTGGATATTGTAATATGTTACAATATTTATTTAGATGATTGGATATGAATATGTTTTGATTTTTGAATGAATTATCAAATATCCTTTTATATAGTCTTATTTTAAATAAAATATAAATATATATTATTTTAATAAACGTATCCCTGCCGTATCCGTATCCTAGTTTTTTTAGATTTGCCGTATCCCCGTATCGTGCCGTATCCGTATCCCGTATCCGTATCCGTATCCGTGCTTCCTTGGTTTCACGTCTATAACAACACGCGTTGTGTGTTGCTGTAGATAAGTACCGCAACAAATGCAGTACGTTGCGGTAGATGTTAACACTCCGCCATCGCCATCCGGCCACCCGACGTCATCCGGTAACCCACCTTTGTCGCCGTCGACCATCTGGCAACCCACAGTCGCCACCGTCTGGCCGGCCACCCACCATTGCTGTCGTCTGTCAACCATCCGACCACCAACCGCCGTCCACCGTCCGGCTACCCACCGCCGCCGGCGTCCGTCCGACCACCATCCGCCGCCTCCAGCCACTTCTGATAATAATGACAATTAATTGTCATTAATGAGAATTGAACTTGAGACCTCAAGTCAATTGTTGGATGTCTTTACCACTTGACTACAAGACTTGTTGTGTTAACAATTGAACAATATTTATATATAACCTATATGAGTTGTTAGAAAAAAAAAAAAAAAAAAAAAACCTTGTTAGATAAATTTAAATTTATTCAACTAATCAAAATTCTAATTTCTACGACAGATATATATTAAAAAATATTTATTGAAACTTTTAATAAAATTATATTTTTAAAAACATATATAGTCGAGTTATTGGTCAATACTCTATAGTCATGTTTGGTTACATGGTGGAATGGTAATCGGAATGGTAATGAGAATGGGAATAAGAATGGAAAGGAAAGGAAAGGAAAGGAAAACTAAGTTTTTTGTTTGGTTGGAACATTAGAATTAGTGTCTGAATCAGTATTATTTTGTTTGGTTAACAACAGAATGGAATTGAGTTAACTGTATTTTGACCAAAATACCCCTAATTATAAAACATTCATAATAACATGAAATATTATGGATAATAATAATAAAATATAAAAGTATATTATATATATAATATATAATATATTATTTTATTACGTATAATAATATATATATTCTATAATATATATATATATATATATATATATATATATATTATTATAGAATATATATAATAATATATTTATATAATAAAAATATATAATATATACCCCTAATTATAAAACATTCATAATAACATGATATATTATGGATAATAATAATAAAATATAAAAGTATATTATATATATATAATTATATATTATTTATATATTATAATATATAATAGATTTCTATCGCTGAATTGAATAAAAATAAATAACTAAATATTTAAATAATAAATTTTAGTCAAAATTTTAAGTTTTTTAATGTAGCGTAACCACCCTAATAATTATGTTATTGCTATATATATGTCTATATTGCTATAGTAAACATCCTTTAATAATATAAATAAAATGATCAAATATTAAATTTTTATTTTTATCTATTTAGATTAAATTAATTAGTATAAAAAAAAATAATGAGCATTAAAAACACCGTATTTTGAAATTGAATATTTAGTTATTTTTAACAACATGCATAATCTAGTTGTAAAAACTCCGAGTTTTGACAACATTAAAACAAAGTATGTTGTTAAAGATAAGTCTATGACAAAAATAAGATTTGTTTGTTGCAGAATATGATACTCTTAACAACATAAGTAAGTGCGTGTTGCGAAAGATACATTTTTAACAACAAGCAAAGCTATGCGTTGCGGAAGATAAACCCTTTTAACAACGTGTAGATTGCGTGTTGTGAAATGTAGGAAATTTAGCAATATGCAAGTCTGCATGTCGCGAAACTCAAGACATTTAACAACATGCGGGTTTGTGTGTTGTGAAATGCAAGAAATTTAACAACATGCAAATTTGCGTGTTGCGAAAAACTAATAGTTTAATAACATGCGAACTTGTGTGTTGCGAAAGACAAGTCGTTTAACAACTTATGTAAAATGTGTGTTGTCATATATTGTGATTTTTTAACAACTCACATTGCGTGTTGTAATACGTAACCTTTCGCAACATTTATCAGTTATACGTTGCAATATGTCTCTCATTATTGACTACTTACGCATGTGTGTTGTTGTAAATCACTTCTACAATATGCATTTTTTTTACATTACGATATGTGACTTTTGGCAACATTTACCTGATGTATGTTGCTAATTGAATGTTGTCTTAGACTATTTTTCTTGTAGTGTGGGAAACCTAAAAATACATCTGTGACAACTGGAAGATGTAGCGCTGCCACGCCTGATGAACCCTCCAAGGAACCATTTCAAAACGAGAAGAAATAAGCTAAACTACATAAGAATAGTCGTTCTCAAGCCAGATCCGATGCCACCCATACTTCCAAGCAAAATTAATGGCCAATGAGGCCACCAAAAGCTTGGACTCAAACGCGAAAACCTAACTAAGAGGAATAGCAAAACAACCATTCACAAAGGTTCTATAGTTCCAAAAGATACCACCACAACCACCAACCCCTGAAGAGCCCATAGCAGCACCATCTATATTAACTTTGATCCAACTAACTTTGATCCAACTAGGAGCCGGAGGCAACTGAACCACACTCTTAATCATCGGGGCTTTAGAAGGGCGACCCTGAAGACTAAATCGACGAAGAATTAAAAGGTCGTCCATACAATTACACATACAAGCAATCTCCAGGTGATTAGCCTTTGAAACTGCACGCCAAACTAGATAGAGGACGGATCTAAAGTCCATCGATTTCCCTTCAAAGATCCATTGATTACGGGCAGTCCACACCCCTTAAATCACTGCATGGATAGTCGTCTACCATAAAATCCTAACCTGCTCACTAAAGGAAACCAACATGGCCTGCAAGAAGAAGGATTGCCAAGTTTCGACAGAGACACGTCGTTGGAAAGCCGAGAAAACAGCCTCCCAAAGAGCAACCGCCAAAGGACAATGAAGAAAAAGATGATCTACCGATTCATTACTAACCCCCATAAATACTGCAACAAGAAGCCAACTGCAAAGGCGATCCTCAGTAGGACGCCTATTCAACATAAGATGCTAGGTTAAAGGTGAGCGAGAGGGGGGAATAAAACGAGACCAAACAACTCGAGGAATATCACGAAAAAACTAGGAATAAGCAGCCTTGTAAGAAACACGACCATCCCAAGAATTAGCTCAAACTAGAGAATCCACAACAGGAGAAATCGTAATTCGATCAATCTGAAAACACATATCCGGGAAACGCGCTCGGAAACAATCTTTCAGCACCCATCTACCCTTCTGAATAAAATCCGAGACCCTCGCCAGGAGCGAATTAGCTAAATAATATGGAATCCTTAAAAACTAAAAAAATGGGAATCCCCAGCCAATTATCACGCCAAAAGTCCCGCTGAGAGTTCTCGCTAATAAACCAAATACTTTCCTTAAGAAAGGAACTATAATTGGACTGAAGAGAAGACCAAATCGAGGAGGTGACATACCCTCCTTGAGGCTTCTGCAACTGCCTGAGATATCTCTCCCAAAGAAATGACAAAGCAAAACCATCAGAGGTCATAAACTTCCAAGTGAATTTCCGCAATAGCGAGTCATTTAGCAATCCAAGATCTTTCAGACCAAGACAACCCTGATAGTAAGGCATACAACAACGATCCCAAGCGACCCAAACCAACTTAGTCTCCTCACAAGAACCAATCCACAAAAAGTTCCTCAACTTGCGGTTAATTATCGACAGTAAAAAAGAATGTAGTCTACAAGACTACAAGTTGTACTATTTGTGCAAAAATTAAACAAAAAAAGAAAAGTAGGGATGGCAAGTGTACCCAGCCTTACCCAAGCTAGAAATCTTGGGTAGTACCTAGACATTCCTTACCTGGCATCAGTCTGGGTCTTGGTATAACCCCGGTTTAAATATTGTTTTTTTTTTAAAAAAAAAATTAATAAATAAAACTGTCAAATAATAAAAAATAAAAAAAATTTAAACCTTAATTTAAAAAAAAAAAAAATTATCTCTTCCCCATCCTCTCTCTTTGGCAAATCTCCCACGGTAAGAGCATCTCCAAGGGGCTCTCTAAACCATGTCCTTAGCTAAAATAAGAAGTGAGTTTGGTTTTAGAGCACTCCAAGGGGCTCCCTAAATGGCTCCCTATTTTAGAGAGCCACCAAGAGGCTCTCCAAATGTAGGGAGCCATTTCAAGCTCTCTATCTTCCCTATCTTTTTATTTTTTATTTTTTTATTTTTTTATTTCTAAGTTGATTGATCTTCTCTCTCTTATTTTTACAATTTAAAATAAAATAAATTTATTTATATTTTAAATTTAAAAAATATTAAAATATTAATGACTAGCTATAATATGGAGGATGGTTGGAGTGATCTCATAAAAAGTTGCTAGCTAAAATAGTTTTTAAACTAAAATAGCTAAAATTGAGCTAAAATTTAGAGAGCATGGTTGGAGATACTCTTACCCTCTTCTGCTACCGAATCTATTTTTTTTTTTATATATAATTTGTTTTGATTTACTGAAAAAAAAAAAAAAAAAGAAGACGAAGAAACAAAAAATATATATACATATATATATACACAAACCTTTCTTTACCATTCTTCTAAAAATTTTAATAGAAAAATTCTCAAATCTCTACAAGGATGTCAACACTACATTAACTAAAATATTTGTGAATCATCATGTTTTTTGTCATCATTGTTTTTCTTTAATCACATTATCACCATATGATACAAATAGTAGTGGAGTTAAAAATGTTGGGTATTATCATGTGTTTCTGAAAAAAAAAAAAAAAAAAAAAAAAAAAAAAAAAAAGAGAATTTGAAAGAAAAAAATAAAATAAAAAAGAGAGCTGCTAGAGAAGACTTTTATGGAGATTTAAATAGTAGTGGAGCTATTTTTGTAGTATTTTTAAAAATATTTATTTCTTACCATTTATAAATAAATTAAGAGTAAATTTTGTGTATTTAAAAAAAAAAAGAATCTATTGGATTAAATGCAATAATTAATGTTTTTAATTTGTTACTATAAATATTTTATTAAACTATTATTTTAATTTTTTGGTATTTTGATATTTTAATTTATTTCTAAAAACATTTATTATTATCTATAATAATAATTAAAATTGAAAAACATTTATTTTCGGAAATAATTATAGTGTATTGAATGCATATTTAATACATTCTAAAAAAACTTAAGAGAAAACAAATCAAAAAGGTCAAACATAGAAAGAAATAAAATTCTTTAAAAAAAATACGGTTATATTCCTAAAAAGACCAGTTATAGAAAAATTAAGGTAATAACCAGTTTTAAATTTTGGTTATAAAAATTGTAAAAATAAATAAATAAATAAATAACCGGGTAAAACCCAGGTATGGATACCCGGATATCTTGTCGGGTATTTCCGAGCCGAATACCCGGATTGCAAAATCCGGATTTTTCCCATACAGATACCCGGATTGTCAAAACCTGGGTACCCGATCGGGTCCGGGATTTTACCATCCCCTAGAGAAAAGAAAAGCTATATATAACAAACAAGTGATCATTTTTAGTAAGGAACAAGTGCAGGTCCAGTGCCCACGAAAATACTAAAAGATTGTAGCCTTGAAATTAGAGAGAAAACTAAAAATAGCCATCCAAATTATCATACTTTTGTTTTTAACCACTTTTGAAATTATAATTGTTAATAACCACTTTTTTAAAAAACTTTCAGTATATGTCCGTAAATTACCAGAGTACCCCTGAAAATAGTTTTATTTTAAATCTCGAAACAAACTTGAAATCATGGGTAAATTGAAATGTCCAAACTTGAAATCATGCCTAAATTGAAATGTCAAAACTTGAAATCATGCCTAAAATTGAAATGTCCAAACTTGAAATCTGGACTAAACTGAAATTTTCACTTTCTTCTTCTTCCTCTTCTTCTTCCTCAAACATTAGGTTTTTTTTTTGTTTTTGTTTTTTTTTTTTTTTGTTTCCCTTTTCTTGCAGATCACCTCGCCGGCGAAGGGGGATCGATTTCGTCACCGGCGAAGCAGCAGCGGACGACGAGGAGCAGCGCACGATCGTGGCCCGTCGCCCGTCGCCCACGCCTGGCCGTCGCACGAACCAGCGACGAACCAGCGCCCCCCATCTCCGGACGTGGCCACTGCCGCGAAGCCCAGAAGGTCGCCGGCGCTCGGCGACACCTTCGCCGGGGCTTGGCGACCCTCAAAGCACGCCGGCGAGGGAGATCGGGGAGAGAGAGAGAGAGACTTCAGGGAGAGAGAGACCAGAAGAGAGAGAAAGAGAAAAGAGAAAAGAGAAAGAAGAAAGAGTGTTTGGGGACCCTTTTTATATGAGGGCTTTCCAGTAATTCTCAAAAAAGTGGCTATTAATAAATAAAGTTATGCATGTGGTTAAAAAAGAATTTCCCATAATTAGAGCGGCTGTTTTTGACAATTTTCACGAAAATTAAAAGGGATCATTTTTAGTAAGTCCAGTGCAGGTCCGTAATTATTGAGTTGTATTAATATTAAAAGGGATTTTGGTATACTCTTACAGTTTGAAAAGTAGTTTTTAAAGTGTATGAAACTGAACTTATACCGAATGAAATGAAAAATATCATCTTCTTTATTGTTTATGAATTATTGCATTTTCTCCGTTGAATGAAATTTTATCGTTTATGATTGCTTGCTGTATTTTCCAATAGAATATAGATATACATATAATGGCCATTTTGATACTACTAATTAACTAAATAGTTGGCCACTAGTATAATTCTAGAAAAAGTGAGACAATTATAATGATCATTTTAATACTAATTAACCAAATAGATGGCCATTAGAGTAATTCTGAAAATAAAAAAAAATAAAAAAATAAAAAAATAAAAAATGAGTGATTATAATAGTCATTTTGATACCAATTAATCAAATGGATGGCTACTAGACTAATTCTAGAAAAACTTAACGGTGGTATAATATAATAGTCATTAGTGTCATAGCGTTTGCTAAAAATGACCATTTTAAAATAAAGTCTCTAACTCTCTACCTAATAGTCATTTTGATAGTGTTCAACTAAAATGAGTGGCCACCGGACAATTATTCCTTATAAAAATCATAAAAGATTCATAAAATCTAGCTACTCGACTACTATACCTAATAATGTTATTAAATATGCATGTTAAACGTCAAACTAGTATACACAACTGTAATCATATGAGTTAGTATCAATAGGGCCGGGAATTACTTTAAAAAACAAATTGGGCCTGGAATTAAAAGGTCCATTTAAGAATAAAAGGCTTTTTTTTTTTTTTTTTAATAATAAAATGGGGGATTATCTCATGATTCTCATTACAAAACAGTGACATTTTATCATGGAGGAAATATACTATAATTTGAGGTAAAAGAGTTGCAAATACTGATGGATGTGGTAAAAAGTCTTGCCGAGAGTTACAATTGCTGTCGTTGATCTTAGAGCATCCTCAATAGTTTCCCTTGGAAACCCCCCTTAGCTTAATTAAGAGAGAAGCTGTATTTTTGCAACTCCAATAAATCCCTTAGAGGCTCCCTTAAATATGTTTTGGTGGAGTTCACTCATTTAATTAAAGAGTGACTTTAGCCCCCCTTAGGTGGGCTCCACATATTTAAATTTTTTTTATTTTTTAAAAAGCACATGATATTTAACTTTTAAATCCAAGAGTATTTATTAACTATTGAGTAATTTGCTTTACAATAATAATTACAAAGTAAAACATCAAAAAAATAATAAAAAAATTATTAAGGGAGCCAATTTAAGGGGGTATTGTTGGAACACATACTGCCTTAATAGCCCCTTATAATAACATTCACCCTTATTTAAAGGGGTCTCCAAGGGAGACCGTTGGAGATGCTCTTAAGCATCAAAGGATTTAAATCTACTGTAAATGACTCAAACTTTTAATATTTGCCATAGATTTGTATGCGTTGCAAACTTTTTTTTATTTTTATTTTTTATTTTATGTTATCTCTTAATTTATAATCATTTATTCATACTTGTATTTATATGTAAAGCAGTCCCCTCTCAAGATGGAGGATAGGTACAATTAATTCAATTAAAGGCATGTTTGGGTGTACAACTTTTGATAAAAGTATATATTTATGTTGTTTAGTATTAAATTAAAAGGTACAATAGATAATTTGACATTATATTTATGAAAGACTGTATCCTTTACATTTGGTCATAAGCTTAAGTTGGATGGTACTTGCTTGGACCTTTGGCAGGAGGCGATGAGGGTTGTCTTTAGCACTCAATTGAATGCTCTCTGGTGGGCTTCTATCATCATGGTTTTTTGGGTGGTGTGATTTCTCCGAAATCAAACTACATTTGAAGGTGGCAGGCCTGTTTTTGCCAATGCTCTTTCCTTGATTTGGCGTTCCATTCGTGAGGCAGACTCCCTTCAGTCTGGCACTATAAAGAATTCAGTGGATGAGCTTCAGACTCTTCAGTGGCTTCATGTCTCTGGTCGTCCTTCCAAGGCTCTTCGTATTTTAAAGGTTAATTGGCGCCCTCCCCCGCCGGGTTATCTTAAGGTTAACATGGACGGGGCTACTTTTGGTAGTCCTGGTCTTGCTGGTTGTGCAAGGGTTTTTCGTACTTGCAGGGGTTTCGTTAAAGGTTGCTTTGCCATTCCTCTTGGTATTTGCTTTGCTTTTGAAGCCGAATTGGCCGCTGCTATCCACGCTATTGATTATGCTTGGACTTTTGGCTGGCGTCAGTTATGGTTGGAGAGCGATTCAACTTTTGTAGTGTCTATCCTTCATTCTAGGTCTCGTAAGGTTCTTTGGCGTTGGCGCCCTGCTTGGGATAGGTGTTTGAGTTTAATATCTAAAATGGACTTTGCTGTCACTCATATTTATCGGGAAGGTAACCAAGTTGCAGATAGTTTAGCATCCAGGAGTCCCAGTATCGTCTTTCCTACATGGTGGTGGACCACTCCGAATTTTTGCACTTCCTTTATTTTCAATGATTTTTATAACAGACCTTCTTTTAGGTTCTGTTGATATGTTTTCTTCTTTTGTTTTCTTTTCTCTCTTGTTCTCTTTCTTTATTTTTAATAAAATGTTGGGATTGATTCCTATCCCCAACAACCTTACCAAAAAAACAAAAAATATATATTTATGAAAGAGATTTGGCAGCGTTGAAATACAAAATAATAATAATAATAATAACAATAACATAGGTGGGCGTAGCCACTTGAATTGCATTTGTAGTTTTTGATAATTTTGATTTAGAAAAATCTCAATAAAATCCTAAATCCGTGTCAACACGTAAATGTATTTTTTTTTATTTTTTTATTTTTTTAAAAAACATTTGATTGTCATACTATTTTTGGTAGGTTAATTTCAACATTTGACAAATAAAATATTCCCCATTAATATTGGAGATCAAGGATACAAAGAATATTGGAGTGATGATCAAAGTCTCAAAGCCATAGGAATCCTGTCCAAAACAAATGGTTGATTTGGAATCACATTGGTGGGAAGCGAATATTTAAATAGGCTGAATTGGATTAATTTGGTAATGGGACATTAAACAAAAACTACGATCTTTTGTATTCTTGTCACTTCTTGATCTCCTACTTGCATCATTCATGGAATTGGAATACTTAAGACCCTGTAATTGATTTTTCAACTTTAAGTGATTTTGTTTGATTTTTTAAGTATTAAAATCTAGGTAGCACGGATACGGATACGGATACGGGATATGGATACGGCACGATACGGGGATACGGTAAATCTTCAAAAACTAGGATACGGATACGGCAGGATACGTCAATTAAAATAATATATATTTATATTTTTAAAAAAAATATTTAAAAACATATTTGATAATTCATTCAAAATCAAAACATATTCATAATCCAAATAAAACATGTCACATAACTACATAACATAACTAGATTTTCTATTATCAGTTTGTCCTGACAATAAATATATCAAAACGAATAATGTGGACCACTAGATTTACATATTTTGACTCAAAGTATATGCACTTGTCAAAACTTCTTCATAATCTGTGGTCAACATTCTTCGTCCTGATATATTTATTGTCAGGATGAACCGACAATAAAAAGACTGATAACACAACTACATAAGTCATAATAATCTAACATATTACAGGATCCAAATAAAGCATGTTACATAAGTCGAACATATTACAAAATCCAAATAAACCATACGTCACATAAACCATAACATATTATAAAATCCAAATAATACATTAAAAAAAAACTCATAAAACATATTTTAAATTCCTAATTAACTTCATTGTCATCATTCACATTGTTAGATGATCTAAATAATTAGGCATCTAACTCTGGTTCATCAAGAGAAAGGTTTACAATCTCAAGTATCCCGGCATTCTCCATGTCAATGGAATCAAAGACAAAATTTCCTTACAATATCATTTTGACCCCTAATATTTTGAAATTATAATTTGACCCCGTTTTATACTAAAATAATTATAATATTGCCCCAAACGTATCCTCCAAGTATCCCCTAAGTATCCGCCAAGTATCCGTCAAGTATCCGCCAGTCAAACTTGTGAAAAAGTCAACGGATACGCCATTTGGAGTATCGGATACGTATCCTGGAGTATCTGGGGAGTATCCGAACTGGATACGAGTTCGATACGAGTTACCTCCACCAAATGGAGTATCCGTGCTTCCTTGATTAAAATCATTTAATTAACCCCTAAAACCACTTATTTTGAAAAGTGAAACTTTTTCACTTTTCACTTAATAAAATTTCAGTGGAATTTAATACAAAGTTTTATTTCCAAAACTATCCTTACTAATTTAATCTGTTTCCAATTTTGTCTTTTGTTAAAACCCTAATCGTAATTATTAGATTCTATACAAATTAAAGTGTGGTACATTTATAGATTTCCGAGGATACAATATTTATTTTAACATCATTGAGTGTACAGTAATATTGGAGCATTTCTCAGTTAAGTAGTATTAGTGGATGTAACCATTACAGTGAGAAATTAATCATGCTGTATGCCCGTATCAACTGTAATTCATTAATAATGATATTCAATTTAGAAAAAAATAAAATAAAAAACCAACCTGTCCAAAAACCAACATATCCAGAATAATATAAATATGAAATATTATTAATAACTAAATAAATTTATTTTAGAATTAATAATTTACATGTTAGAGTTGTCTTTAATATATTAAAATGTAAATATATAACAAATAATAGTTAGAAGGGCATAGTTGTAAAAGTATTTATTTTCAGATATTTATAACTTTAAAAAAACAAACAATTTATCATTTATATTCAGTTTTAAGTGAAAAAAAACAAACAAACATGTTTTTCAGTTTTCAGTTTTCAGTTTTCAGTCATTATTCAGTCTTCAATAACATTCAGCATTGTTTAGTCTTCAGACAAAAAATCAAACGGAGCCTATTGAATTAAAAGGATATATATCTTGCTTACTTATCAAAGATTATATACTACACAAACTTATTTGTCAAAATTAACATTTCCATCCATTGGGAACATGATGACATATGTTAGCATGATGTAAACTAGAATAAGAATCTAAAATTTTAATTGATTATTAAAATTTTGTAATAGAATTAAACTTTTGATAAATCACCCATTTTGCGATTGTGAGTTACATAGACCTTCTTTGAAGTCTGATTAAATATAGTATCGAAGGTTAATTTAGGTGCTTTCGTACATGTCTAAAGATTAAAAGATGCGAGATTCTATAAGTTTTTTTATACAGGATTTTAACTAGATTATCAAATTTGATAATTTATTATAATGGTTATTAATTTTGATAATCCAAAATCCCACACGACGTGCGGATCCTACACTTAAAACGTACGTGCTGCGTAATGGGATATGTGGTTTTCTTGGTGGGTCTACAACATAAATTTGTAGGAATTGTTTAGACCGGATACTACAAAAACATGGGAGAGCCATATATATATATATATATATATATATATTGTTGGATTAGACATGAGTCATGACTCTCTATATCACTTTTTTGCATGTCCTTTTATTCTCCATCTCCATATAAACAAAAGGAAATATACTTAGTTTTTGATATTAATTTTGAACTTGTTCTGTTAGGTTCTTCCAAGTACCAATAGTCTCTCAACACACATGACACCACCCACATTATATCACTAAAATGCATGTGAAAAACAACAAAAGCATCCAATTTTTATAAAATAGTTGCATTGTAAGGGCATTTCTGCAATGTAAAGTTAAAGTTAGCACCAGTGGCACTGTGGCAGTATATATCTTATAATATAATTGCATGGATTATATGTCCAGATATTCATATAAATAGAAAGATCAAATCCCACTTATAGTTCAAGCTAAAAGAGCAAATATGAGGCCTATAAGCACTTCCACAACAAGCAGTACTGTTGGAGTTTTTCAATGGAACTCTCCACTTCCATACGTCTTTGGAGGTCTGCTTCTTATTTTCGGAGTCATAGCAATTGCTTTGCTCTTTCTTGTTTGCTGTCACAACAGCTCCTCAGATGAGAAAGAAGACAAGTCCACAGAAATCGTGCAACTTCCAGCTGATTCGGAGCCGGAAATCGTTGTAATAATGGCTGGAGATGATCACCCCACTTATATAGCAAAGCCCTCTCTTGCTTCAACTTGATGTATGAGTGGATTCAAATAATCCCAAAATTTTCACATCTCTTTCGTTGTTTTTTTCGCTGGAAGGAGATCAAGAGGATAGGTGTAAATCTTTTTAAATTTTCAATTTTCAGAACTTGTATTTTGAAGAGATTTTCAGGTGTAATTTGTCTACAAATTAAGTTCATGACCTTGTTACAGCTTGTAATTAATCTTTTGTTTTGATGTTGATCGGAAATTATCACCATTTTATTTCATGATACTAAACTCTCTAAAAGATGCCATTTGACATCCCAACAAGCTAAAAATTGGGAAAATCAATTCTAGCTTAACCGGTACAACAAAACTAATAATTTTCTGTTTGTTATTTTTAACAACTACATTACATAAACCAAAGTTTGAATCCAATTCCTTTCTAAGTTAGTAAGTTTTACACAAGAACAACAGACCCCACGACAGGTTGTATACTAGAAATTTGTTATAATTAAAAGTCATATATTTTGATTGATTATGCTATATATGTTATGACACTGTGTTATTGATTTTTTATTTTTTATTATTTATTTATGAATATCTAACTTGTTAAGGTTGTTTGTTAAAGCAAAAGTGCATGTTATATTAAAATGGGATAAATACTTTGACCTTTTTTGAAGTTTGATATAAATACAGTAGAGAACAAGTATATATTTATCTGGACATCCCCTACTCTTAAAATTGAACTAATAAAAAAAAAAATTGCCCTTACTTAAGAATATATATATATATTTTAAAAAAGATAATCTTATTATGAGAAACAATTAAATTAAATTAATTGAAGATAATACTTTCAATGGAATATAAACTAAAAATAAAAATTTTAAAATGGAAAAAAAATATTTAAAAATTTTAAATTATCTTTATAATTTTTTTTTTTTTTACTATTTTAAAGTAAATAAAAAATGTTTTTAATTTTTTTTATTTATCTTCATTTTTAAATTAAACGTTTTTTTAATTGTTTTTTAATAATTTTGTTTTCTAAATTTAATTTATTTGTACTAGCTTTTACAGTTTTTTAATAAAAAAATTACATTAATTTATAAATTTTAATAACTATGGACAATTTGGTCTTTTTAATAGTTCAATTTTAAGAGCATGAGATGTTTAAGTAGATTAATGGAAAAAGAATTTCTAGTTGTATCTATGTCAAACTTTAGGAGTGGTCAATGTATTTTTACCTCTATTAACATTGGTTCATGCCGAGTAAATAATGATCAACGCCTTAGGGGCGTAGCTCTGCTAGTAAATGGATGAGTTTGGGGATTGGGTAAATGATTCCCAAGTCAGCGGCTCGAATCCTATCAATGACAAAAAAAAGTTTTTAAAAAAATACCTAGTCTAGATAGGTGGATAGATAAATAGTGTAAAAAAGAAAAGTAAATAATGATCGACATATATTATAATATACTATATATATTTTTAGAAAACAAATATTCTACTTTTATCTTTTTACTAGATTATTTCAACATGTCATTAAATATTTTCCATTGGTATATATATAAAAGGAAAAACGAAATGTCAAATTGATGGAAGTCTCAAATTGGCTTTGGAATCTTCACAAAACACATGGATTCTAAAAGAGAATGGTTAGTTTGGAATTCAAACATGTACGTGGGAAGAGAATATGAAGTCGGCTTTTAGAGAATTAGTTTGGTGAATGGTGATGACACATTAAGCAAACATGATCCCATGTATTCTCTATTTGCGTTAATTGTTCATGTGAAACTCGAGAAATTTTGATCTAAAAAGGATAATTCTTGTTTATTGAAAGATTATATGCTTTCTTACGATAAGTACTCAGCGAATAAGTGGAAATTAACTTGCATAAAAAAAATAAATATAAATAAATAAATAAGTGGAAATTAACTCTCCGGTCCAATCCCTTTGGAACTTGATAAAATGTTACATAATGTACCATACATTTTTTATGGGATATTATCTAAAGTAACCCTCTATTTTAACAGATTCCCAATTTTTCTCCATCTAGTTTCATTAATGGCCAATATCCCCCTCTAATTTCATTAATGGCTAATATCCTCTTCTAGTTTACCCTATTCCCCATTATCCCCATTTCCCTTACTTTTGCCGTTAAAAGGAAACATGGGCAGTTAATTGTGAAGGGAAAAAAAAAATAGTAAATAGACATTAGGTACATGAATTGACATTAACTCTAAAGGATAAAAAACTAAAATGAGAGATAAGGACATTAATTATGAAGGGCAAAAGAGTAAAATAACAAATGATGCATTTAGTAATAATAAATTAAATAAAAAAGAAATAGATGAATTGATGAGATTGATACTCCTCACTTGAATAACACCATATTAAAAAGGTGAATTTTGACACATTTAGAGTTTTTATTTTATTTTAAATATTACAATAATTCAGGATTTGGGAAGAGAGACAGACTCAAACATACAACCTCATGGTGCAGGTGTGATAAGTAAACCATTAGACCAACCTCATATTATAAGATAAATTTAGAGTATTAAAAAATAATTTTTTAATAATTAATCGTTGTTTTTTGCTGTGTCGTGGACCACGTGGGAAGCAAGGAGCAGGAAAGTTTCAAGTTTGAAGAGACTACAATTTCGTTAGCTTCAGACGCTGTGAAGCTTAAAGTTGCCTGATCGTAGTAAATAGACATTAGGTACATGAATTGACATTAACTCTAAAGGATAAAAAACTAAAATGAGAGATAAGGACATTAATTATGAAGGGCAAAAGAGTAAAATAACAAATGATGCATTTAGTAATAATAAATTAAATAAAAAAGAAATAGATGAATTGATGAGATTGATACTCCTCACTTGAATAACACCATATTAAAAAGGTGAATTTTGACACATTTAGAGTTTTTATTTTATTTTAAATATTACAATAATTCAGGATTTGGGAAGAGAGACAGACTCAAACATACAACCTCATGGTGCAGGTGTGATAAGTAAACCATTAGACCAACCTCATATTATAAGATAAATTTAGAGTATTAAAAAATAATTTTTTAATAATTAATCGTTGTTTTTTGCTGTGTCGTGGACCACGTGGGAAGCAAGGAGCAGGAAAGTTTCAAGTTTGAAGAGACTACAATTTCGTTAGCTTCAGACGCTGTGAAGCTTAAAGTTGCCTGATCGTAGTAAATAGACATTAGGTACATGAATTGACATTAACTCTAAAGGATAAAAAACTAAAATGAGAGATAAGGACATTAATTATGAAGGGCAAAAGAGTAAAATAACAAATGATGCATTTAGTAATAATAAATTAAATAAAAAAGAAATAGATGAATTGATGAGATTGATACTCCTCACTTGAATAACACCATATTAAAAAGGTGAATTTTGACACATTTAGAGTTTTTATTTTATTTTAAATATTACAATAATTCAGGATTTGGGAAGAGAGACAGACTCAAACATACAACCTCATGGTGCAGGTGTGATAAGTAAACCATTAGACCAACCTCATATTATAAGATAAATTTAGAGTATTAAAAAATAATTTTTTAATAATTAATCGTTGTTTTTTGCTGTGTCGTGGACCACGTGGGAAGCAAGGAGCAGGAAAGTTTCAAGTTTGAAGAGACTACAATTTCGTTAGCTTCAGACGCTGTGAAGCTTAAAGTTGCCTGATCGTAGTAAATAGACATTAGGTACATGAATTGACATTAACTCTAAAGGATAAAAAACTAAAATGAGAGATAAGGACATTAATTATGAAGGGCAAAAGAGTAAAATAACAAATGATGCATTTAGTAATAATAAATTAAATAAAAAAGAAATAGATGAATTGATGAGATTGATACTCCTCACTTGAATAACACCATATTAAAAAGGTGAATTTTGACACATTTAGAGTTTTTATTTTATTTTAAATATTACAATAATTCAGGATTTGGGAAGAGAGACAGACTCAAACATACAACCTCATGGTGCAGGTGTGATAAGTAAACCATTAGACCAACCTCATATTATAAGATAAATTTAGAGTATTAAAAAATAATTTTTTAATAATTAATCGTTGTTTTTTGCTGTGTCGTGGACCACGTGGGAAGCAAGGAGCAGGAAAGTTTCAAGTTTGAAGAGACTACAATTTCGTTAGCTTCAGACGCTGTGAAGCTTAAAGTTGCCTGATCGTAGTAAATAGACATTAGGTACATGAATTGACATTAACTCTAAAGGATAAAAAACTAAAATGAGAGATAAGGACATTAATTATGAAGGGCAAAAGAGTAAAATAACAAATGATGCATTTAGTAATAATAAATTAAATAAAAAAGAAATAGATGAATTGATGAGATTGATACTCCTCACTTGAATAACACCATATTAAAAAGGTGAATTTTGACACATTTAGAGTTTTTATTTTATTTTAAATATTACAATAATTCAGGATTTGGGAAGAGAGACAGACTCAAACATACAACCTCATGGTGCAGGTGTGATAAGTAAACCATTAGACCAACCTCATATTATAAGATAAATTTAGAGTATTAAAAAATAATTTTTTAATAATTAATCGTTGTTTTTTGCTGTGTCGTGGACCACGTGGGAAGCAAGGAGCAGGAAAGTTTCAAGTTTGAAGAGACTACAATTTCGTTAGCTTCAGACGCTGTGAAGCTTAAAGTTGCCTGATCGTAGTAAATAGACATTAGGTACATGAATTGACATTAACTCTAAAGGATAAAAAACTAAAATGAGAGATAAGGACATTAATTATGAAGGGCAAAAGAGTAAAATAACAAATGATGCATTTAGTAATAATAAATTAAATAAAAAAGAAATAGATGAATTGATGAGATTGATACTCCTCACTTGAATAACACCATATTAAAAAGGTGAATTTTGACACATTTAGAGTTTTTATTTTATTTTAAATATTACAATAATTCAGGATTTGGGAAGAGAGACAGACTCAAACATACAACCTCATGGTGCAGGTGTGATAAGTAAACCATTAGACCAACCTCATATTATAAGATAAATTTAGAGTATTAAAAAATAATTTTTTAATAATTAATCGTTGTTTTTTGCTGTGTCGTGGACCACGTGGGAAGCAAGGAGCAGGAAAGTTTCAAGTTTGAAGAGACTACAATTTCGTTAGCTTCAGACGCTGTGAAGCTTAAAGTTGCCTGATCGTAGTAAATAGACATTAGGTACATGAATTGACATTAACTCTAAAGGATAAAAAACTAAAATGAGAGATAAGGACATTAATTATGAAGGGCAAAAGAGTAAAATAACAAATGATGCATTTAGTAATAATAAATTAAATAAAAAAGAAATAGATGAATTGATGAGATTGATACTCCTCACTTGAATAACACCATATTAAAAAGGTGAATTTTGACACATTTAGAGTTTTTATTTTATTTTAAATATTACAATAATTCAGGATTTGGGAAGAGAGACAGACTCAAACATACAACCTCATGGTGCAGGTGTGATAAGTAAACCATTAGACCAACCTCATATTATAAGATAAATTTAGAGTATTAAAAAATAATTTTTTAATAATTAATCGTTGTTTTTTGCTGTGTCGTGGACCACGTGGGAAGCAAGGAGCAGGAAAGTTTCAAGTTTGAAGAGACTACAATTTCGTTAGCTTCAGACGCTGTGAAGCTTAAAGTTGCCTGATCGTAGTAAATAGACATTAGGTACATGAATTGACATTAACTCTAAAGGATAAAAAACTAAAATGAGAGATAAGGACATTAATTATGAAGGGCAAAAGAGTAAAATAACAAATGATGCATTTAGTAATAATAAATTAAATAAAAAAGAAATAGATGAATTGATGAGATTGATACTCCTCACTTGAATAACACCATATTAAAAAGGTGAATTTTGACACATTTAGAGTTTTTATTTTATTTTAAATATTACAATAATTCAGGATTTGGGAAGAGAGACAGACTCAAACATACAACCTCATGGTGCAGGTGTGATAAGTAAACCATTAGACCAACCTCATATTATAAGATAAATTTAGAGTATTAAAAAATAATTTTTTAATAATTAATCGTTGTTTTTTGCTGTGTCGTGGACCACGTGGGAAGCAAGGAGCAGGAAAGTTTCAAGTTTGAAGAGACTACAATTTCGTTAGCTTCAGACGCTGTGAAGCTTAAAGTTGCCTGATCGTAGTAAATAGACATTAGGTACATGAATTGACATTAACTCTAAAGGATAAAAAACTAAAATGAGAGATAAGGACATTAATTATGAAGGGCAAAAGAGTAAAATAACAAATGATGCATTTAGTAATAATAAATTAAATAAAAAAGAAATAGATGAATTGATGAGATTGATACTCCTCACTTGAATAACACCATATTAAAAAGGTGAATTTTGACACATTTAGAGTTTTTATTTTATTTTAAATATTACAATAATTCAGGATTTGGGAAGAGAGACAGACTCAAACATACAACCTCATGGTGCAGGTGTGATAAGTAAACCATTAGACCAACCTCATATTATAAGATAAATTTAGAGTATTAAAAAATAATTTTTTAATAATTAATCGTTGTTTTTTGCTGTGTCGTGGACCACGTGGGAAGCAAGGAGCAGGAAAGTTTCAAGTTTGAAGAGACTACAATTTCGTTAGCTTCAGACGCTGTGAAGCTTAAAGTTGCCTGATCGTAGTAAATAGACATTAGGTACATGAATTGACATTAACTCTAAAGGATAAAAAACTAAAATGAGAGATAAGGACATTAATTATGAAGGGCAAAAGAGTAACATAACAAATGATTCATTTAGTAATAATAAATTAAATAAAAAAGAAATAGATGAATTGATGAGATTGATACTCCTCACTTGAATAACACCATATTAAAAAGGTGAATTTTGACACATTTAGAGTTTTTATTTTATTTTAAATATTACAATAATTCAGGATTTGGGGAGAGAGACAGATTCGAACATACAACCTCATGGTGTAGGTGTGAGAGGTAAACCACCAGATCAACCTCATCTTGTAAGACAAATTTAGAGTATTAAAAAACAATTTTTTAATAATTATATTATGTTATTATTTTAATATTAATATGGTGTTATTCAAGTGAGGTGTATCAATCTCATCAATTAATCTATTTCTTTTTTATTTAATTTATTATTACTAATTGCATCATTTGTATTCTACTCTTGTGCCCTTCATAATTAATGTCCTTATCTCTCATTATAGTTTTTACCCTTTACAGTTAGGGGTCGTTTGTTTTTTTCACTTAAAACTTAATGGGCCTGAATCATAATTATTAAGTTGTTTTGTTTGTATTTTTTTAAAGTGGTCAAACAACTTAAAAATACCAAAAAAAAAAAAAACAACTTAAAATAAAAAGTAAAAATTCCTGACTTTTCACTTACTTGCAAATCACTTAATTGCATTAAATGCAATCCAAAATCTTTTCTTCCGATTCTATCCCCCATATATAACATATTTTCAATTTCATCATAATTATATATTTATATATGGTATAGAAATCTTTATTTTAATATATTGCTTATTTTAAATAGCTTCAAAAATAAAAAAGAACCCTAATTACTTCTCATATTGGTGTTTAATATCAATACCTTATTATGATATTAGGGTGATGTATTTATATATTATTATTTTAGAGTGTTTTGTGAGATCCCTTTTTTTTTTTGTTGAAAAAAAAAAACCTTTTCTTTTCTTAATAAAAATGAAGTTTGTTTGTAATCGAAGAAGAAGATCATGATCATATGTGTTCATATATAATTATTATTTTTGGATTGTTTTTATTCTATATTATATGTATAATTGTTTAACATGGGTATAAATGTAAAATTACCTATTTTCAGACAATTTTACTTTTAAAAAACAAACGTGTTAACAATACATTCAGATGTGAGGAAAAACAAACAAACAAACATGTCATTCAAGTTCAAATTTCAGTCCCTATTCAGTCTTTAGAAAAATTCAGGATTGTTCAGTCTTCAGACAAAAAAACAAACGACCCTTTAATGTCAATTAATGTAACTAATGTCTATTTACTATTTTTCCCTTCACAATTAACTATCTATGTTTCCTTTTAATGGCAAAAGTAAGGGAAATGGGGATAATGGAGAATAGAGTAAATTAGGAGGAAT
Organism: Acer yangbiense; assembly: GCA_008009225.1. Classification (NCBI taxonomy): domain Eukaryota; kingdom Viridiplantae; phylum Streptophyta; class Magnoliopsida; order Sapindales; family Sapindaceae; genus Acer; species Acer yangbiense. Next base: position 20,804,817 of record CM017771.1, read on the forward strand.
ATTAGTCATTAATGAAATTAGAGGGGAAAACTGGAATAGGTTAAAGTGGAGGGTGAATTTAAATAATATCCCATTTTTTATTCATTTTTGACTTGAGGTAGCCTACATGTTCACTATTGTAAGTCTCACTATTTTGTGATTGGCTTATTTCTATGACATACCACAATGGGATATGTTGTAAGGTAGCTTCATTTGGTCATCAAGTTCGTGATCGTGTTTTGAAAGCTTCCCGACATCCCAAGTGCTTCTAGATAAAGAGCCTCGAAAGTATTTCACTTGATTTGTACTCTTGAAGAGATTAGGTACACACACACACACACACACACACGCACGCACGCACAAAACTCATTCGTTTGTGTTCTTATTGCCATTTAAGTGTGCACTTCACCATTCACACACTTGCACATATTGCATATATGTTAGTGTGTTAGATCGCATAAGAAGGCATCTTCTTCTCATTGTCGCAGTCTTAGTGTCGTTGTGGTGCCATGAAAATCATTCTAGTGGATTTCACGGTCTAAGTGTCGTCTTGTACCACTGTGGAAAATGGGTGCAACATTCCTTCCAGTGGATTTCGCAGTCTAAGTGTCATCTTGGACCACCATGAAAATTGACCATGAAAAATCTTCCAGTGGTTTTCGCTGTCATTGTGTCGTCATGGAGATCCGCGACAAATAGACATGAATTTTTCTCTAGTGATTTTCATGATCATGCATTCGTCATGATCCACCGTGAAAATGGGACTGCGACTCTCTGGCGATAATTCAGTTGCCTTTGTCACGGTGGATTTTTATCATTGTCAACCACGAAAAACTGTCTTTGTCAAAAAACGATGTAGTTTTGCAAGACCCCTATATATTGCCCAATACACTTTTTTGTTCACCAAGAACTCCGAAATTCTAAGATTGAGAGACCATTATTGAGTTGTTGGAGAGAGAAAGGTTCTAGCAATCACTTGTAACTCTCCATCCCCATTCATGTGCATCTGGGACATCATTAAGCATGGTTCTTGTTTGCATCATCACTTGGTAGGTAAGAACAAAATCCCATATCATTTATTGTTCTTCTTTTTAATTACCAAGATATCATCTTTATTGCTTTTTCATTAAGGCTTTAGTGATTGTAGGGGTTAGCTAATAACTAGGTTGAGTTATTAAAGGCCTGTGGGTAGACTATGTTGAGTTACGATCCTTGAGAAGAGTGACGAGAGATGTCAACTTAGGATGCAATCAAATATTCAAATAGTGGATTTCTGTGACTAAGTGGCTAGCGAGGCTAGTCCCATAGATTGTTTTTCCAATTGGAGGGTTTCCCACATAAAAATCAAGTGTCTTTTTAATTCCGCACTTTACTTGATTTTTATTGTTGTTTGAATTGGTTTTTGCAATAAATTTTGACTAAATCAAAAAGTTGGTAATTAATCGATTAACAACCCATATTCCCCCCTCTAGGTTGTTCAAACACATTTAGAGTTATTTTCAATTAGTATCAGAGCAAGTGCTTAGACATACTTAGGTTGATACTTGCTCTCATTTGTGTCCTGCATTTTCCATTTCATTCATTGCATCAAACACTATGAGTGGAAGCGAAACGGGTCAAGAGGGAGCCTTAAGCATAAGCCAACATTGCTCACCGGAGACATTTATTCCTCATGTAAAGGAATGATGAAGTCGTTTCTCTCGGCCATAGATGATAAGGTTTTTGGATAGAGATTGAAGATGGGTGCACTCCACCCACTATAACCACTAAAGATGGAACTATAGTGCCCAGACCCAAGGCTCAATGGACTCCTCGTGGGTTCGAAGCTTCCAAGTGGAACAATAAGGCCATGCACTCATTGTTTTGTGCAATAGATGAAAATCAATACAAACTCATCTAAATTACAATGAATACACATGAAGCATGGGAGATCCTTGAGATGGCACATGAAGGGACTCAAACAGTGAATGACTCAAAGCTTTAGATTCTACAAACTTAGTTTGAAACCATCAAGATGGAAGAGCATGAGTCGTTAAATGACTTCCAAATTAAGTTGAGTCCCTATGTTTTTTTTGTTTTTTTTTTTTTTTAATTATCTATTTCTTACTCACTTGTTCATTTTTCACTAGGTTGTTCCCTATGTTTTCAAAAACCACTCAATTTAGTCCTTTTGTGAGTCAACCGTTAGTCAAATTAAACGGTTCCAAGGGTATTTATGTCTTTAAACAATGATATGCCACGTGTCAATACACAAATAATAATAATAATAATAATAATAATAATAATAATAATAATAATATTAATAATAAAATTAATATATAAACAAAAGAACAATTAAAAATTAAAAATAAAAATTAAAAAAATAAAAATACCAGATTCATTGGAGTTGTGGTGGCTGGGAATCAGTTATTCATTGATGATCTCCAACAAAAATCGAACCCAACCACCAACAACACCTAAACCCAATCACACCAGATTCAATAATCTCTTTCTCTTTGTCAAATCCCAATCAACAAAATCCACCTCTCTCGCTTTCTCTCTTGCTCTCTCTCTTTCTCGATCTCTCCCTAAATGAACCTCTCTATTTTCTTTCTCGATCACTATCTCTCATTTCTTGGTCTCTCTCTGACCTCCTTGAAAACCCACAATCTGCTCTACTTGTTGCGATTGCTTTGTGTTTTTCTCTGAAATGTTATTTGTAATTGATGGTGTTTGAAGAAAATCTAGGTTTTTTTTGTTGGGTGATTGGTGATAGAGAAGCCAAGAGAAAATCTGGGTTTGCGATAGAGAAAATCTGGGTTTGAAATGAATCAAATGGTGGTGTTGGTTGACGCTGGGGTGTCTAGGTTTGATTTTGATTTTGTTAGATTTTGTTTTTTGGTGTAATTTTGTTTGATTTTGTCTAGGTTTGATTTTGATTTTCGATTTTTTTTCTCTGGTGTGGTTTTGCTCGATTTTGAATGGGTTTGACTTTGATTTTCAATTTTGTTTGATTCTGTATGGGTTTGATTTTGATTTTGATAGATTTTGTTTGCTATGCATAAGATTGGTGTTTGGTTTTCTGGTATGGTTTGAGATTGGTGTTGTTGTTTGAGATTCAGATTGATGATGATTTCAGATGATGATTATGATGAGTTGGGATGAATTTTTGGTGTTTGAGATTCAGATCGATGATGTTTGAGATTCATAGTTTTATAGATTTTGTTTGCTATGAATAGGATTTGTGTTTGAGATTCAGATTGATGATGTTAATTGAGATTCAATGATTTTGTTGTTTGAGATTCAGATTTCAGATGATTTCAGATGATAATGATGAACTGGGATGTATTTTTCTTTTCAATTTTTTTTTTCTTTTTTTCAATTTGGTTTTGATCAAGATCCCTACCGTCCATCATCTGAAATAGATGGTGGACATTGAATCTAGATCTTCAACTATTTATTTTTTCTTTTTGTTTTCTGTAAATTTTCTTTTATTTTATTTTTAAAAATAAAATAAATGTATAGGAGTAAAATAGTCATTCAATGTTTTTTGTGACCGTTGACCGTTAAAAATCAGGTCATAGGGACCAAATTGAGTGGTTTTTGAAAATATAGGGCCTAATCCTTTGAAAATATATAAGTGACTAAAAGATAGATATTTCAAAAAAACATAAGGACTAAATGAATAATATCCCTTGATTTTAAAACAAATTTGTTCAAGGATGCCAGGCACCCAATTAAACGTTGAAACTCCTCGAGTGTCGCTAGGGCCTTCATTCTTTTCAACGCATATATTTTTTTCCGGGTTCACCTCTATTCCCGTTGATGGACTTGGAAGCCAAGGAATTTCCTGAAGGGTACCCCAAATATGCATTTGGCATAATTCAACCTCATCTTGTATTCTCGCAGCACGTCAAAGGTCTCCTACATGCAGTGTTGCAAAAGTTGCTGACTAGGGCCGATTAGTCGACGCCTAGTTGGTGGTCGAAGGGCTGACACCTCGATTTGGAGGAAGTCGGCGTGACTAGGCGGGAAACAGGCAAGTCGGAGGAAGTCGGCCTAGTCGGTCAAATCGATGTTGACCGACTTGTGCCATTTTAAAAAAAAAAAAAAACTGGAAAACAAAAAAAGAAATTTGGTTCAACAGAGAACCATTCGCAGTCACAATACTGCTTTTGACAAAAAAGTAAGAACCCAAAACGCAACTGTTCTTGAGCTCTCTTCTCTCTTCAATGACGCCTCCAGTTCCGCCGCTCATCGCCGTTGCCATTGGCTGGTCGTGACAGTCCTTTCTTGAGTTCTTCTTCTTCACTTTTAGTCTTCTTCAATTTGTTCGGTGAGTTATGTCGGGCGAGAGAAATTTAGGGATTTGAAGATTAGGGATTTTGGGGACAAAAGTGGATGGAAGTCTTTTGTTGTATTTTGTGTTGAATTTTAATGGTGTACTGTTGAAGAGTTAAGAAGAAGAAGAAGATCAAGAAGATGAGAACATAATTGAGTGGGATAGATGAGAGAATTTATGGAATACAACTGGTGGCTTGGGAAATAATCCCATATATTGAGCTCACTACAACAACATTAATTAGCTGACTTGACTTTGACTTGACTTGATTCTCAATAGTCAATATTGAGTTTTTTGGAATTTGATTTTCTATTTTAGGTTCAATATATGAATATATATGAAATATTATGATATTTATTCAATTACAGAAAAAAAAATATTTAAAAAAAAAATTCCGATTGGTCACTGGTCTGCCGTTGGTCGGTCGACAGTTGGCTTCCGGCCATTCGCCTAGTCCCTAACTAGTCTCCGATTAGTCCCCCTAGGCGCTAGGCGGTGGGCCGCTGCCCGACTAACGCTTAGCGACTTTTACAAGACTGCCTACAGGTTATAGATATGGTTGTTTGCACGCTTGTTTTTTGTTAGCATGTCATCCACGTATACATCCATTGTCTTCCCAATTTATCTTGCGAACATCTTGTTGACCAGCCACTAATACGTGGCTCCTATGTTTTTTAACCCAAAAGGCATAACTGTATAATAGTACTCCCCCTGGTTGATGGTGAAAGATGTCTTCTCCTCGTCTGGGCCATGCATCTTAATTTGATTGTATCCTGAGTAAGCTTCCATAAAACTGAGGAGCTCATAACCAGCGGATGCATTTACTAGTTGGTCAATTCTAGGGAGTGGGAAACTATCTTTTAGGCACTCATTGTTGAAGTCTGTGAAATCCACATACATCCACCACTGCTTGCTCTTCTTCTTTACAAGCATAACATTCGCGACCCATTCCGAGTACTTGACTTCGCGGATGGAACCTGCTACAAGCAATTTCGCCACTTCTTCTTTACTTGTTACTTTTCTTTCTACGTTGAAGCTGAGTCGTTTCTAGACAATAGGCTTGTGTTTCTCATTTATTGCCAAATAGTGTAAGATGACGTGTGTGTCGATCCCTGGCATGTCTTCACGGCTTTAGGCGAACACATCTTGATATTCTGTAAAAAAGTTGTCAAATTGGTTTTAACTTGAGTCGTCGGTCTTGCCTCGAGCTTGACTGTCTTGGTGGGCATAGATCAATCCAAAACGACTTCTTCGGTTGGCTCCTCTCTACTTTCTACCTCTGGCACCCATCTGGGGGTCGAATTCGAACTTGCTTAGGACTTCTTCAGTTTCCTCGATCTTTTTCTTGCCTTTGCCCCTAGGAAAACCGTGGGGTAAGGACTGGCAATTGTCGTTCTTGTTTTTCTTCATTTGTGGGTGTTTATTGTTTAGATTCACAAGGGTTCCTCAAAGTTGATGTTTGACTTACCACCTCCCCTCCTTCTACCGCTAATTGTTGACGGTGATTTTTTGGCTCGTAGATAAATCAGTTGCCAATAATGAGACGTATGCAAGCCGATGCTTATATCTGTTAAGAGACTTATAACCGAAACACCTTCCCACCACGTGAATGCAATATGAAAAGAATTACACGAATTAAAGCAATAAGAACACTAGAATTTTGTACGTAGATAACCCTAAGGCAGAGAAAAAACCACGATCGTCGTATCGACATGAAAATAGGAGTTCCAATATGTAAAATATGGGTATAATTACAAGCTTAATGCCTTCTTTCTAGCGTTGTATTGCTATATATCTTTCCTTTGCCTAGGACATGCATTTTTAAGAGAACCAGGGTGTTGCCCATAATTCTTGTCATCCAAGTAAAGTCATACGTTGACACGAGATCCTGGGAGGATCGTATCTTGATGATCTTTCGGTCTTATATAGGAATCTCTTTCTTTGTAGAAGTCAATCTTTCAGATTTCCGGGATTATTTCTTTCTTGTTGGTTTATTCATTATGGCGATGATTGTCTTTCTTTATTATTTCGTGGATTTCCAAATTGTTAGTGATTTGTCAAAAATATCGTTTATCATGAATCTTGCTTGTGTGGCGAGCTGATCCTACATGCCACATTAGGTTGCTTTAGCGAGCTGTCATGAGTTAGGCGACCTAGTTCATGTGTTGGCGAAAAGGTCTGGTGACCTAGGGTTGCATCTACATGCGGTGTTGCCCCGTGTCCCTTTTTGACTTGCTGATGACACGGTCTTGTGTCGTGGATACCTAATTTTGGCTTCTATGTACTGACGTGTTAAGTTGATTAAAATTCCTCAAACAGCAAAAAATAGAAAAGAAGTTGTATAGGTATTTTCATAATTTATGGTTATGTATTGACAAAATAAAAAAAAATACAATATGATTATTTACGGTTAAAACTTTGTATGTGGTTAAAAACTAAATTTCATATAAAATACATTGTCTTTTTAACAATTCCACTATTTTTAAAAGGTTTTACGCAAATTGAAAGAGAAAGTTTAATTTTATGGATTTTAATTAAAGCCATTGAACTAAGGGCCAGCTTGGTATTGCTGTAACTTTTATAATAATCGCTGCTAGCTATTCTAAAGAAATAATCAGTGCCGAAGTTAATCATCAGATGTTTGGTTAATTATACTTTTAAAACTACTGTATAGTTCAAAAGCAGTATACGTATGTTTGGTAATTTTATTTCAAAAGTGCTGAAATTAGTTACAATGACTAAAATATACATGATTTTAGAACCTTATATATATTTTTTCATTAAGTATATATATTAAATCAATATTTAAGTAGAATATTTAAATTAGAAAAATAAATTCCATAAGAATAATATAAATATTTTTAAAAGATTTTATAAATCAAATCAATATTTAATTAGAATCTTTAATTTTAAGATGAAATAAGGAATATAAATGATTTTAATTTAATTTCATAAGGATAATAATGATATTTTAAAATATTCATTAAATGTTGATATAGATTATTCCATAATCACTTTTAAAAAGTAACCCTTCTTCTACTTCTCAAAATCATTGTCAAAACTTGTCAGATTATCAAGTAATCACTTTTGGAAGTTTTACCAAACATCATTTTTATGTTAAAATTATGAAATAAGCTGATTTTAACTTCTAAAAAACAATACCAAACTGGCCCTGATAGTCATATACCCAAATCTCAAGCTCGTCCATCTACCAGCTGATCGAGCTACGCCCCTGTTGGCTTTATAATGTAGCATGTTGTTAGTGGACAAACACATTATATATATATATATATATATATATATATATATATATATATATATATATATATATATAGTCTTTCTATTGTCAGTTCGTCATGACAATAAAAATATCAGAACTTTCTATATCAGGACGAAGAATGTGGACCACAGATTATGGAGAAGTTTTGACAAGTGCATACACTTTGAGTTAAAGTATGTAAATCTAGTGGTCCACATTCTTCGTTTATCACGACGAACTGATAATAGAAAAAATATATATATATATAATTATACGCATGTTTGGCTCACCTAAATTGGTGTCTTTATTTTGGGATGTGCTCTTTGTGGATCTACAACTTAATTTGCTGCAACTGTTTAGTGTGGATACACAAAATTATGGTCCCAGGAGAAGTTAGAAACGTGTTGTTGGGTTAGATATAGCACACGGGTTAAAAAATTAAATAGCACTATTTGAGGCTCTTTTTTGGGAACAGGCACCAACTTACTAACTTAAGTTTAAAAGGCACCATTTATGGTGAACGGACAAAATTGCCCCCCACAGTAACCTTCTTCACCAAAAGGCTCGAAAAAGGTTCGAAAAAAGTTCGGAAAAGGCTCGAAATGATTTCGTGCCTTTTTGAAATATTTTCGTGCCTTTTTACACTGTCATCGTGCCTTTTGAAGTTGTTATCGAGCCTTTTGGAAAAGTTATCGAGCCTTTTAGAAAGGTTATCGAGCCTTTTTAGAAAAGTCTCGATAACTTTTCCAAAAGGCTCGATAACCTTTCTAAAAGGCTCGATAACTTTTCCAAAAGGCTCGATAACAACTTCAAAAGGCACGATGACAGTGTAAAAAGGCACGAAAATATTTCAAAAAGGCACGAAATCATTTCGAGCCTTTTAGAAAGGTTATCGAGCCTTTTGGAAAAGTTATCGAGCCTTTTAGAAAGGTTATCGAGCCTTTTAGAAAGGTTATCGAGCCTTTTTGGAAAAGGCTCGATAACCTTTCTAAAAGGCTCGATAACTTTTCCAAAAGGCTCGATAACCTTTCTAAAAGGCTCGATAACTTTTCCAAAAGGCTCGATTAAAAAATTAAAAAATATTTCGAGCCTTTTTGAACAAAGTTTCCATCCTTTTTGTACAGTAATCGTGCCTTTTTATACATGAAAAGGTACGATTGGTGTATGAAAAGGCACGATGGTACAGTAATCGTGCCTTTTCATTAAGTGTTCGAGCCTTTTCATACACTAATAAAAAGGCACGATTGGTGTATGAAAAGGCTCGAACACTTCATTTCGAGCCTTTTCAATGGAAGATTCAAAACCAAAAAAAATCTCGCCCCCACACCCCCACGAGCTGACCGGGCAGCTCGACCACCGCGAGCTCAGCGGGGAGCTCGACCCCCGAATGCGTTTGTGTAGAGCCACAAAACTAATTATCCATTGGAGGTCTGTTTTAAATCTCAGAAAACTTCAAAGTAAGAAAAGAATGTGTAAAGTAAGGGTATTTTTGTCTGTTCACCATAATAGGTGCCTTTTAAACTTAACTTATTAAAGCAGTGACATTGTCACCAAATCAGTTTAAAAAGGTGATATTTCTCACCAATTCCACTATAGCACACTACTTCAACTTTTCATTCTTTTCTTTAATTTGTTCTTTTATTCTCCATTTCCGTATAAAGAAGTACATATATTATGCGGTTCTTTTAAATAAAATATATAGATTCATTGAAAGTTTCAATTAATCCTATTAATATTTAAGTTGATCTATATTTATAATTCTTATAAGCTAGGTTCTTCCAAGTACCAATAGTCTCTCAACACACCCACATGCCGAATCAACTTGATTTAATTAATAATCATTTTGTTAATAATTATCGCATTAGATCACTAAATAAATGTGAAGAACAAGAAAAGCATCCAATTTGTGTAAACTAATTGATTGATTATAGGATAAGTTTGTAATGTAAAGTTAAAGTTGGCACCATCAGTAGTATATATGTTATTGCATGCATTATCGATATACATATGTTGATGTATAAATAGAGAGATCAAATCCCACTACTTGATTATGAGAGGAGATTTCGATCACCAACAATCTTATCTTAAAAAAAAAAAAATATATATATATATAAGAATTACGAGAGAAAACATATGAGGCCTATAAGCATTTCTGCATCAAGCGCTGGGCTTTTCCAGTGGAACTCTCCGGTTCCATACCTCTTTGGAGGGCTGCTGCTTGTTTTCGGAGTCATAGCTATTACTTTGCTCTTTCTTGCTTGCTGTTACAACAATTCCTCATCAGAATATATTGGTGATGAAGAGAAAGAAGAAAAGTCCAGTAAAACCATGGAACTTGAGGCTGATTCGGAGCCGAAAGTCGTTGTAATAATGGCTGGAGATGACCAACCCACTTATATAGCAAAGCCCTCTCTTGTTTCAATTTGATGATCGATCGGTCAGGAATTAATAGAACAAAGTCATGTGTTTGTAGGGTTGTAAATGTTTTCAATTTTATATTTTAAGGACTTGGAATCTAGAGTACGTTTTGATCAGGTAGAATCAATTAGTTCATCGCTTTATTGTACAGCTTGTAATAATCCTTAATTTGTTTTGATCTTTGAATATTTCAATTCATAGTTCTGGTTTCCAAAATATAGATCTTTTTATGAATTTAAAATATTCAAAACTTATTAAAAGATAGAAATTTGAGAGAAGCTTCTTTATATCTATGTAAATTTTTGTTAATGTCTCAAAAAGTTAGATGCTTCTGATTTCTGACTCTAATTATTTACTATTAAGAAAATAAAATGTAAGATTGTAAGTAAAGGCGAGGCCTCCTACGAGGGATCTCTATGCAGGTACCTCCTCAATGGATGTGCTTGTGGAGCATATTAATGCTGCTTCCTCCAATTCTTTTTTTATTTTCAGTTCCATTTTTTAAAAATATTTTCATAATTAAATTTTTAATTAAAATCTAATTTACTAAGATTATTAACACTTAGTTAAGATATTTAATTTAATTTAATTGTTATTTTATATATTTTTATTTTTATTAACTAATTTAAATATTTTTATTGAAAATACCAATATATTTCTCATTTTCACTGATTATTCAAGTGTAAAAGATCAAACTGCTGTAATAATTAACTAAATAAAGGGTATAAAAGTCATTTTCTTTCTATGTTTGCCACATATAGCTCACATCTTTTTTTTTTTTTTTTGGTAAGAGCTCACATCTTTCTTAAGAATGATATGGAAAAATTTCTAACAATTTTTTTTTTTTTCGATCTAATTTTGAACGATAAGATTGTTTTAAGAATTCAATCACATATAGAGACAAAGCTAGCTTCATTCAATTTTGGGGGCTTAAAGGGCCATGGTAAATAATTTAAAACAAAAATGTAAATAACAAAAATCTTGGGAAAAGAATATAAAATATCGGGGGAATTGCACAAACCTCCGTCGAGGTTTGATAAAATTTCACGGATATGGCAGTTTTAGTCATATACACACAAACTTCCCTCAACATTTAAAAATTGTTACACAAACATCCCCTACCGTTAGATAGATCTGTTAGTCAATGGTAAAACGTGTAAGAAGTATAAAATCCCCTTTATTTTTATTTTAAATAAACTAAAAAATTAAAAAATAAGATAAAAATTATTTAAAAAATATTGTAGAAAACATGAATGTATCTTAAATTTGAAACTTGGAAAAAAATTCATCTTTACAAATAAAAATAAAAGTTTTTTTTTTAAAAACAATTTAATAATAAATAAATTTAAAATTTAAAATTTATTTAAAATCAAGAAGGATTGCACAAGCTAAATTTTCTAAATGTTTGTGTTACAATTTTCAAATGTTAAGGGATATTTGTACACCATACCCGTGCAATTTTATCAAGCCTCAGGGTATGTTTATGCAATTCCCCCTGAAATTTCATTATATATTTTTAAAAAAAATTGGGCTATGGTCCCTGGAGGTCTCCTTGTGGCTCAGCCAATTATAACATCTTATAATAGAATATAAAGTTGGTATTCTTTCATTTTTTATTTTTATTTTTTCATTTTTTTATATATTTTTTTAATAATTTGACACCAGTTAGAGTATGAGTTATTGAGTTAGAAGTTTGGCCGGACATGATGATAACACAAGACCAAATTATTTGATTCCGCTGGAGTGGCACGTTTGTGGTGGAAAAAAAGTAAAGGGAATATTATTTATCTGATTGATTCTGATTCTGAAATTAGGTAACTTGTTAGATTTGGTATATCTAATTTTATATATTCTCTTACAATGGATTTTTAACTTCTGACTTCATAAGTTCATAGAGATTCATTTTCTAGAATTTGGCATAAATCTACTTACATGTTAATGGTGGAAATTCCACTGCAATTCCTATATACAGTCTACCCACCAAATTAAATTAAAGTTGCTCTACATTTTAGTGAATCTAACAAAAAATGGAATATCAAATGTGGGAAATTATAAAAAAAAAAAACATAGGAGAACCATGTTGTTGGGTTCTATATATCACATGTTTTGTCCTTTTATTCTCCATTTCCATATAAAGAATAGATCAAGGGGTTCTTTTTAAATTAAAAAATAGATTCATGCAAATTAAAGTTCAATAACATACCAATCGCAATAATACTTAACATTATTTATTTTCGTAATTCTAAGCTTCTTTCAACTACCCAATGAACTTGGTTAATTATCATTTTTAATAATATCGCACTAAAAATACATGTACTGAAGAACAAAAAAAGAATCAAATTTGAATAAACTAATTAATTGATTCAAGGGCATTTTTGTAATGTAAAGTTAAAGTTGGCTTTTTATTACATGTATTATTAAATTTATATTCATATAAACAGAGAGATCAAATCTCACTTGTAGACTTGTAGTTAAAGGTAAAAGCACTTCCACAACAAGCGTTGGGGGTTTCCAATGGAAGTCTCCACTTCCATACCTCTTTGGAGGTTTGCTTCTTATTTTTGGAGTCATATAATTTATTTATTTTGAACAGTAACCATTCTTAAAAAAGCCCAACCTCTGGGAGCAGAGCAACAAACAACAAACACAAAAGCGAGAGCAAAGCAAGGGAAACAGAGCCCTGCAAAACTGAAACACATGAGCAACAAGAAAAAACAAACAAAAGAACGCCAGCAAAACAGAACCAAAACAAAGCTGAATCAACTATCTAGAAAACGCACATAATCCCCATTGTTACCAGACCCCTGTCTAGCCAGAGAATCAGCAAGAATATTCCTCGATCTCGAATTAAAACAGGAGCTCGAGTTATGAATAATCCTCATCCAATTGCTGATTTCGAAGATTTGGTCGACGAAAGCAAGACACCCAACTTCCCAACTGTTAATCCAGTTCACCGCCACCAGAGAATCACTCACGAAAACAACCTTTTTATCATGCTAGGCACTGTTTGAAAGGACTATGCTAACAGCTTTGTGAATGGCCAAAATCTTAGCTGTAATTGCATCCTTGATACCAATGTAAATGGAGAACATACACAGCACATTTCCTTTCGAATCCCTCAGCGCCCCACCAATCCCAGCAGGCCCTGGAGATCCGAAAGCAGAACCATCAACATTGAAAAGCAACACTCCCTCCTCAGGAGGTTTCCAGCCGCTGTTGCGAGGTTTTTTCGGAGCTTTTAGATCAACACAACAATTTCTAACATCAAGGAGCAGCATGGACACCTGTTCATTAGAGCCTTTACCACAAAATTTGAACCACCAAACCAAGCGAAACTTGACAATGTCGATAGTTTGGGAAATTGAAGCCTCTTTGTCATTAAAAGTCTTGTTGTTCCTAACTTCCCAAATGGACCAAACCACTGCCGCAAAGAGAACCTGCCAAACTCTAGCATTACTTTTGTGAGGACAAAAATTCGGCCAACAGAAGAACTAGTCTTCTAGAGACTTAGAAGCACATCCCACAATACCCCACCAATCCATACAAGCCAACCAAACTTTGTTAGACCAATCACAATGAAGAAAAAGGTGATCAATGGATTCAACATGACTATCACAAAGCACACAGTCAGAAGCATTAGGACCCCAACCAAACCGAATCAACACATCTTTAACCATAACTCTCCCACGAACGAGTTGCCACAAAAAAATCTCTACCTTCGGACGCCAAATTTGATCAAAGATCGAGTTGGGAGCTTCCATATCCTGCTCCAAAACTCTCCTGAACGAACCAGCAAAGAACACGCCATTTGGGCTCCAAGACCAAGCAGTGGTATCCAGAATCAGCTGACGAACACAAATACTGTCGAGACAGCCCAGAAAATCCCTCCACACTTCAATCTCCCAATCAAACACAGGCCTTCTCAAATCTATATCCCAAGACCAAACAGAACCATTCCATTTCCCATAATCCTTCAACCGAGCTTCCTTACATAAAGCTAGCGCAAAAATACGAGGAAAAGCCAAGCACAAAGGTTTAGAGTCCCACAAAATATCTCTCCACAAGCGGACTCTCTTACCATTACCCACCAACACATTTAAACCTTCCCTCAAAATCTTGTCCGAAGAAGAACCCTCAGCAAACAGAGAATGAACTGCTTTAGTAAAGAAAGAAGACGTATTGGGACAAGACCAATCCCAAAGTAAGTCCTCCATCTTTCTACCATACTTAGCACACAACACCACACTTGTTTTGCTCTTTCTTGCTTGCTGTCACAACAACTCCTCAGAATTGCATGGTGATGCGAAAGAAGACAAATCCACCAAAAACATTCAACTTCTGGTTGGTTTGGAGCTGAAACTCACGTAATAATGGTTGGAGATGACCACCCTACATATATAGCGATGCCCTCTCCTGCTTCAACTTGATCATTAATGATTCACAACTTTTAAGATCGATCTTCTGTTTTTTTTTTAAACTGGCACCATTAACGTGAAAGGGGTCTGTCGGGATCTGGTAAGATCAGGCTCTAAAAGCACGGCTCGGACCGACTTTAGTGGAGAGGTCTCCCCACACTTTAAGGTTTAATGAGCAAATGTGGGTATATATTTAAACTACCAGGGTGATCTGAACCTGGAGGTGGAGCTTGAGTTTGAAGTCTCTAACTAATAAGGCAAGGGTACCTTAGTTTTTTTTGCTGGAATATTGATCATGAGGAATAGAGCCAAGTGTTTGCAGGGCCGCATATCAGTATATGTTTTCAATTTTGTCTTTTTAGTACTTCAAAGCTTTTTTTTTTTTTTTAGTTTTAGGTAAATTTGAAATTAATTCATCATGACCTTGTTAGACAGCTTGTAATTCTTTGTTTTGATCTTTGGAAATTTCAGTTGATAGTTCCAGTTACTGTAATATTCAAGTCTTAACTAATTCTAATTCTTTGGTGAACTTGAAAGTGTTTTTTTTTTTTTAACTGCATATTTTATTAAACAAGAAAGCAAGGAAGAACCTTACAACACAACAAGAGAAGCAAGGCTAACAAGAAGCTAAAAACTAAAGAGCAAACCAAAGCAAACAACCTACACCCAGAGATAAAGAATCTAAACGCAAACAATAGACACTCGATAAAAAACGAAGCAGAGGAGCACAGCAACTCCACCCCACATAACCCTATCTCACCCCACTCTAGAATATCCCCTATCATGCTTGATCCCCTTTTAGCTAGCAATACGCGAAAGAATTAGTCGCTCTAGGATTAAAGACAACCACCGTATTGCTTAAATATATAGTCCAGCTTGCTTCTTATGTCACATGTTGAAAGCTCCCAAAACCTTCATTATTGAACCACGAAACCACCACTTTAGAGTCACTAACAACGACAATGTCACGCCCCACCAGCTCAACCTTAGAAGCACAAAGCTCACACGCTCTTTGGATGGCCAAAATCTCAGTCGTATTGGAATCGTGACTCCCTAAGTAAGAAGAAAAGAGGTAAATAACCTTCCCCTCTTGAATCCCTCAACACACCTCTCATCCCTGCCAGGCCTGGAGCACCCCTAGCTGAGCCATTCACATTAAACTTCAGAACCTCAATAGAAGGCGGAATCCAAGCTTTAACAACCGACTTCTTAACCGAAACTGGATCCATGCAGCAATTTTTTAAGTTGAGAATAATAGAAGTGATAGTTTCCAAGGAACCCTTCCCATGGTACTTAAACCACCATGCCACTCTAAATTTTACTGTGTCAGTGCACTGATGAACATCCGCGTTTTTACCTTTATACTATTAGGTTTTGGCTCGTATTCTCGAATGAATCGAATGTTAACCAAACGAGACTCAACTGATGTGGAGCTTCCTGGAGACATGGGATACATCTGGAAGTTGGATTAGGTGTCTAAGGGAATGATTGAAGACAAAAGTGGAAAAATAGAAGAAAACTACTCTCCCTACCGCTTTGGCTTTGACAGCGGTTGTGGGAGCCGTCGAGGCTGGGTTCACAAAGATTAAAGGACCGTTGTGCCTTGCGCTGTGGATTGCACAGTGGTAATGATAGTAGTCGACATCCAGTGGTTTTCACTATGGGAAACGCTGTACTGCAGACAGCGGGATTCAAAGCGGTTTGACGAAAATTGTTGGGGATAATTCTGAATCGATGAACGCGAAAACGTCGTGCCTAATATACGCCCATAACTCATAGCAATTAATAACGTCAATAAGTAGAAAATAGATGAGAGAGAATAATCAATCAAAACACAAGATATACGTGAAAAACCCAAATTGGGTAAAAAACCACGGGCCGTCAGGACGACAGAGAAAGTTCCACTATATAATAAACTATTACAACTATATACTCTAGGATTAACTCTCTCACCTCAACCCCAAACCCCACTCACAAGATCCTCATCGAGTATCCCTACAATATCCCCTAGGTCTCCCCTAAATATCACCCACGGATCTCTAATTTGATCCACTGATATTCCTTTGGATCCCTCCCCGGATATTCCCTTAGGCCTCCTCGGATCTCACCACACTCTCTCTGATGTTACATAGTGTTCTTTTTGCTCTACAGCCTTAAAATCTAATAACATAAATATTAGGACTATTTATACTAGTTATAGGGAGTTTAAGATAAAAGGAAATCCTACTCCTAAACGTACAAGACTTACTTGTTTAACATAAATACTATTTCCTTTTATGACAAGTTTTCTTATAAAGAGTATTCCTTTTCCTTCAAGCACAAGAACTTCCTAAAAGAACACTTTCCTTTTCCATTGAAGATTTCCCATTCCACGTATGCTTATGATTGACTACGATTTGGGTCATGGTTATGCACCCGCTTTCTAAACCGTTACAAGTTACCTTAAATTACATCGCTCAGAAAACCGCGATCCATGCGATGAAATGAACCACTTCTTCAGTTCTTTATGATCTTCAACCTCCCTCAAACTACACCATTCTATCTTTCAAACGTATCCCATGTCTCCAGGAAGCTCCACATTAGTTGAGTCTTGTTTGGTTCACATTTGGTTCGCTTAGGAATACAAGTCAAAACCTAACAATTATCCCATTTGACTTGAATTCTCAAGACCTTTGTCCATAACCACAATTCTCATCTCCGAGAATCACCATACCCCACCACAAGGTATAACCACTTAGGAACGAACCATCCTAAGATTTTCCTATACACATTTTTTTTTTGTTCGTTGTTCCAGCACCATGTCGAAATAACCTGCTGAAATTATGGTACAACTCCTTAAGTCAGATTTCCAGGGAGTTCGTCAGCCATTGACATCTTTGTCCACCATACACCTTACATCACTTTCTGACCAATGCCTTGTGCACAATTATGGACCATTAGCAGCAACATATCCTCTTCCATGACCAGTGGGGAAAACTACCAAAAGGATAAACATGTCCTTACATCACCCAACTCTGTGAAAGACCTTCTATCCTTGCAACACATACCTGGTGAAAGACTTGCTACTAGAAACCGGGAGTGCTTTATCGAATAAGCCCCACATCACACCACAGAGATTTATTTATTTATTTTTATTTTTTATTTTTTTTATTTTTTTGCGTTCATGAGTTTTTTTTTTTTTTGATCTACAATTAGCTCATTATGTCACCCAGATTGTATCTCCATGACTCGTACTTGTCACCACAAGCCAAACTTCTCCTTCATCAATATTCTTCTTTTTATCAAACCCTAACGAGTTCGAAACCGCCTTCAAGACGTATCTCCTTTGCTAAACTATACTAGGCAACCATGATCATCATTATCCCAATACCACCAAGTCCTCCATACGATCTCCCATAAAGACTTGAAAACGCCATCGCCAAACCATATGGCTCTGATACCAATTGTTGAGGATAATTTTGAACCGATGAACGTGGAAACGTCGTGCCTAATATACGCCCATAACTTATAGCAATTAATAACGTAAACAAGCAAAAAATAGATGAGAGAGAATAATCAATCACAACACAAGATATACGAGGAAAACCTAAATCGGGTAAAAAAACCACAGGCCGTTAGGACGACAGAGAAAGTTCCACTAGATGATAAACTATTACAACCATATACTCTAGGATTAACTCTCTCACCTCAACCCCAAACCCCACTCACAAGATCCTCACCGAGTACCCCTACAATATCCCCTAGGCCTCCCTTGAATATCACCCACAGATCTCTAACTTGATCCACTGATATTCCTTTGGATCCCTCCCTGGATATTCCCTTGGGTCTCCCCGGATCTCACCACGCTCTCTTTGATGTTACATAGTGTTCTTTTTGCTCCACAACCTTAAAATCTAATAACATAAATATTAGAACTATTTATACTAGTTACAGGGAGTTTAAGATAAAAGAAAATCCTATTCCTAAATGTACAAGACTTACTTGTTTCACATAAATACTATTTCCTTTTATGACAAGTCTTCTTGTAAAGAGTATTCCTTTTCCTTCAAACACAAGAACTTCCTAAAAGAACACTTTCATTTTCCATTGAAGATTTCCCATTCCACGCATGCTTATGATTGACTACGATTTGGGTCACGGTTGCACACCCGTTTCCTAAATCGTTACAAGTCACCTTAAATTACATCGCTCAGAAAACCGCGATCCACACCATTCCATCTTCCAAACGTATCCCACGTCTCCAGGAAGCTCCACATCAGTTGAGTCTTGTTCACATTTTGTTCGCTTAGGAATACAAGTCAAAACCTAACAGAAATTTGCGTGGATCAGGAAGTCTTCGATGGAAAAAAAAAAAAAAGGTTTGTCTTCATGTGGAATAGGAAGTCTTTGTGCCTAAAGGAAAAAGGAATTCTCTTTACAAGAAGACTTGTCATAAAAGGAAATAGTATTTATGTGAAACAAGTAAGTCTTGTACGTTTAGGAGTAGGATTTTCTTTTATCTTAAACTCCTTGTAACTAGTATAAATAGACATAATATCTATGTTATTAGATTGAAGGCTGTGGAGCAAAAAGAACACCATGTAATATCAGAGAGAGTGTTAGTGATATTTAAGGGAGACCCAATGGGAATATCCAAGGAGGGATCCAAGGGAATATCAGTGGATCAAGTTAGAGATCCGTGGGTAATATTCAGGGGAGACCAAGGGGATATTGTTGGGGTACTCATTGAGGATCATTGAGTGGGTTTGGGGTTGAGGTGAGAGAGCAATCCTAGAGTATATGGTTGTAACAGTTTATCATATAGTGGAACTTTCTCTATCGTCCTGATGGCCTGTGGTTTTTTACCCGATTTGGTTTTTCCACGTATATATTGTGTTGTGATTGTTTATTCTCTTTCATCTATTTTTCTGCTTATTGACATTATTAATTGCTATGGGTTATAGGCGTATATTAGACATGACATTTCCACGTTCATCGATTCAGAATCCCCAACATATACACCAGCTGATTTCTTGCCTCCCACAAAGTCCAAACAACCACGAAGAACAATGAAGCCCAAGCTATTCCATATCTGGCCGAAACACATACCATCCACACCACCACTCCTTCAAAGTTTTATTAGCAGTGCAGTCAACCTCCCACCATCCCATTCAGCTGCTGAGCTGCATAGCTTCCAAGACCATGAACAGTGAAGGAAAAGATGGTCTACAGTCTCATGGCTTGACATGCACAATTGACAATCCAAACTTGGAAATGGGTTAAAGCCGAAATGCTGCATGATATCTTTCACCAAAACCCTGCCTTTAACGAGTTACCAAACAAACATCTTTATTTTAGGAGGACATATCCCTCTCCAAATTAAATTATGATCCTTGAAAGTTGAAAGGTAAAAGTTATTTACGCATACAATTTTCAAACCAAACAATGTTTTTGTTTTTCCTTAGTTGCTCTGGTTGTTTGAGACAATCAAGGCTTGAGAGTTGATAAGTTTATCAGTATGTCTATTACAGTGAAAATTCTCTTATGATAACAGTTTTGTCGTAGATTTTTATCTTTTTCCAAATTTTATTCGAATTCATTTAAAGAAAAATAAAAATTAAAAAAATAGCATCAAGATCACCCGTATCATGATCAAAGAAGCCTCTTTATCTCTGGCCATGTAAAGTTGGTTCATGCCTAAAATATTGAAGAAATCCAACTTTACTAACAAAGTTAGATAATTGTTATGTGCCTAATTGAGTCCCATATCAACTAAGTATGAGATTAATTGATTGGGATCCTCTATTGGCTGGGTATAGGATTAGTCGTAGATATATGACTCATTGGGCACCCTTTCTTTACAAGCTAATTTTTTAATGATAAGTTCTACTTAATGGGTTTGTATCAATTGGTATCAAAGGCTCCACCACGATGAGATTCGAGAATAGATGATGCTAATGCCTCCTTTGTTCGCGAATGAAGGAGGCTGATGCCTCATATTTTTGACACATCAACTCTTGCTTGACCTAATTGTATACATCCTCTCCCAATTTGTAAAGGGGTTCTAATCTCAGCTAACAACTAACTTAAAATTAAAGGCATATTAGGTAAGAGTGGTGCTATTATCACTCCAACTACATAACTATTTATGCCATACTTTTTAAAATTTTGATTTAATTATATAAAATTAAATGGTTTTATTAATTTTTTTGATTTATTTCTAGGATTACCCTTTTACATAATTTTCAAACTTAATACACTCCATATCTTTTTCAAAAAAGTAAAAATAAAAATATATTTCATCTATAATCTTTATATATAAAGTTTTCTCACATCCATTCGCATGACTTGTTTTTTCATCTTATTTCATGGTGAATCCATCCTTATTAGATGCAATTTTTTTTTTTTTTTTCTGTAGTTGATTGGATTGTTGGTAGTAGATTGTGAGTGTGATATTGATCATCTGATGATTTTTTGAGCGATTGAGTTAGGGTTTTTGTGTGGTTTTGTTTCGACAGAGATTAGGTTTTTTTGGTTGCGATTCTTGGTGCAATTTGATTGTTTTTTTTTTTTTTTTTTCTAAATAATAATAAACTAACTTTGGAAGATCCAGAATAAAATTGACAAAAGAATTGATACAAATCATAGAATGTTTGAAAGATTTGAAAGAAAATAAACTAGAGAAAAAAAAATAGTAAACATGGATCTGGAATTTGAAAAAACAAAAGCAAAATAAACATGTGAGACAATAAAATCAATAAATACTAAACATGAGAAACATGATATCGAGATCTAAAAGAAAATATAAATAAAAATAGTAAACATTCCTGTGATTTGAAATAATTGATGTCATTAGGGTTTTAAAATAAGGAAAGTGGGGTTTTATTAGTTTTACTTTGTACAAGATTTTTTTAATAAAATTTTTATGTCTCTTTAAGTAATTTGATAAGGGAAAAAAAGAATACTAAATAATTTAAAAAGTGAGGTATAAATAGTTCAGCAATGGGTGTGTCAATAGCACCGGCCACTCATTAGGTAAAAGTTTGTAACAATAACTTAAAACAATATTCTATAATTAAATATAGGGTAAATAGCACCCCCTGACTTTATATGAAATTGCAGCTATATTCAACTTTTGTCCGAAATTACACAAATATACACTGCTCTTAGTGGTCAACAGTGAATTTTAACCTTTGATTGCCTTATTGGTTTGAAAATACTGAAATGACCCTAGTTATTATTTTATCATTTATTTAGTTAAAAAAATTCAATCAAATAAGATAATTCAAATAATTAAAGAAATAAAATTAAAAAAACACACAATTTGCCTGTAAAAAATCACACAAATCTACCGTTCTAGGAAATGGAAAGAGGTTCACCACTTCACCGCTGCAGCCGAGTCTCCACCACCACTGCCAAGTCTCCACTGTCGCCTTTTAAGGTCGAAGAAGTCCGGTCTCCTCGTGTTAGAGGAGATTGTTGGTGTAGATCCGTCCCGACTCAGAGGAGTTAGACCTCGATCAACGTCGATCTCCTCCAATTGGAGGAGATCCGACTTTAATTTGCTCCATTTGGAGGTGATCTATGTTAGTCTCATCTTGTCGAAAGAGATCAGCGATCTCCTCCAATAGGAGGAGTCTGGCCTACACTTGGAGGAAAAGATATCCACTGGCAGTAAAGACTCCACCACTAGGTCACTTCAATTTTTATTTTTTATTTTTTTTTACACTATGAAGTTTGTGGTTTTGTATTGTTGTGTTCAATGCTTTTTTTTTTTTTTTTCTCTGTTTGGTTATAAATTTTGTGTTTTTATGTTGTTTGGTTGGTGAAAAAAAAAAGTTTGGTTGATAAGAAAATAAAGAGAGAAACTGGTAGGAAAAAATGGGAGTGACGGTATTTTTTTTTCTTGGTATTTTTGTGTTTTTATGTTTCTTGCTTAATGAGAAAATAAGAAGATAATGTGAAGGAAAATGGAGGAAATATGGGAGTGACGGTGTCTTTTTTTTTTTTTTTTTTTCTCTTTTTATTTTATTTTATTGAATTTACTTTTCATCAAATCCACTCCATAAATGGAGAATTGAAGACTAGAAGATGGATGGAGGAGATCATATCAACTCCATCCATTTTCCTTTTTAAAAAAATAAGAATTAATTTACTATTATAAAAAAAAAATTAGCTTATTAATAGGTCAAAGGACCTTTTTGCCCCTCATTTGTAAAGTTTTAACCGGCAATCACTAACAAAAAGCTATGTTTGTGTAATTTCGGACAATAGTTGAATATAGCAGCAATTTCATATAAATTTAGGATATGTTTGTGTAATTTACCCTGATATATAGGGGTATTATCAAAATGCCCTTGTAGTTTACCATATTCGCAATTTTCCCCTCTTGTTGCATTAATGGCCAAATCCTCTTTGCCGTCAATTTATGTTCAGGTTTTGAACCAAAAGACTATTTTACCCTTGAATTTAATTTGAAAAATTACTATTATGCCCCCAAGATATTTATAAAATAAAATAAAAATTGAAAACATAAACTAAAAAAGTTATTTAAAAAACTGATTTTTTTTTTCAAAAAAAATAAAACGAATTGAAAAAAATAAAACAAACACCAACGTACAACTCAATCATCAGATTCACCACCAAAATCAAACCCATAAATCATCAAACGCTAAAAAATAAAAAGAAAAATTGAGACCCATAAATCATCAAATGCAATCAGAAACTCAGAGCACAACCCTGAAACCATTCGCCGAAACGCAGCATCACCATCATCCCTAGATAGAAAACATCATCATCAACTATCTCTTCTCAAAAAAATCGAACAAAACACCATCAAATTCTTTATTCAATTTTATATATATATATATAAACACCATCCAAACACAACCAAAAATCATTGAAAACAATAAACTAAAACCTAACACCACCATCAATAAAAAATATAACAAAAATTAAAATAGAAATTAAAAAAAAAGTGTTAAACACAAACCTAATAGGAAGCTTCAAAACCATACCCATACTGTCAAAAAAACCACAAAAACCCTTAATCATACCCATCGAAAACTAGGGAGGTTAATGGGGTGGGTTCGAGGCAGGGATTACAAATCTCGATCCCGACTTGAAAATATTACTTGGCCCAACCCCAACTATTGAAGATTGGGTTCGGGGTGGGGAATTTCCGGGGCAGGAGGAGTTGGCCTTACCCCCGCCCCGCCCTACCATACCCCACCCCAAATTTGTTTTTTAAAATATGGATATTGCCGATTTCTGTATATTTAATAATTATTTTTAATAATAAATACTTATATGTTGAATAAACTCATACCAACATACAAAATAAAATTTAAATGTTCATAATGGACTATAGAATAAAATCCATGAAAGTAATTAACCATAAACAATCGAAAAAGTAAATTGTGAAAACCACAAAAGAGTTACAAATTGCTTCACACTCATATTTAAAAAAAAAGTTAAAAAAAAAAAAAACTAAATATAAATTAGATCTAAAATGTTCTTAAACTTAGGTTTACAGTGGATATCTAATAAATTAACGTTAATTATGTATATCTTAACGTTACTAATAAAATATATATTATTGTTAACAGCAAAATATCAGAGGGGTGAAGTTCCAATTAACACAATATATGTATTATCAAGATAGAAGAATAGTACTTTTTTATTGATAGATAATACACAGTTTCACTGATACAATGAAGGTTTATGGGGGTTTAGGTATGATGTTCTGACAAAATAGGCAATGGCGTACTCGTGTTAGTCGAAAATCCGATCCCTTCTCTTTCGAGGGTCTTGTAACATTTATAGGTCCATTTTCTTACTGTCCACTCCGTTAATTCAGTCAATCAATTTAGCAATCAATGAGACGTTGATGGCGGCTTCGTTTAGGCGCGGGAATAATCCCAAAATCAAGTGATTTGTTTCCCTTCTTGGCGATATTGACAAAGTTGACCAATCCCATTTTAAATGGAGTTTACAAGTGGTGGGAAAAGGTCAACTTTCCTTGTGTTCAGATGTTATTGCATGCTGCTCTTTTTGTAAAGTGGCTTAGATCCCTTGGTATATTGGTCATTTCTTCCTTGATTGCCTTCTTTTTTGATGTATTGAAAACTCATTTGTTACCATGACCCTATTGCCTGATAGACCGGTTCTAGGAGGGAATCATGATACCAGGGTATTAAGTGAAATTTCCTTAAGCAATATAGTGTATAATATACCTAGGAGGAGGGGGGTGTGAATAGGTATAGGCCCAATTTATTCCAATGTACACTCGATATGATTTAACAATAGTATAGTATGAGTCATATGAAAATCAATATATAAGAGATACAATCAATACATGATATGGAAGATAATGAAAAGTAAAGCGAAAAGAGACACAAGTATTTTTACGTGGTAAAACTTCAAAGAGGAAACATCCACGAGTTGATAAAACAACTACCGGCAAAGCAATCCACTATATGAAAAGGACTTACACACTCAAAGCTATCAACACATGATATCCACTTCAAGCTATTAACTCATAATTTACCCTCAGGCCTAGTGAATCACCTAGCCTACTCCTTATCCAAGGTGTGTCCTACACTTCTAGAGAGCAACTCCCTATCCATGGCTATCAAGCCTCTAGGAAGATTTCCTTGCTTAGCTATCTAGAACATAAGGATCCTAGTCAAGCTTCCCTAGCTCAACCATCCGGAGTACCACACTCCTAGTTAAGACTTTTGCTTGACTATCCAGACCACATGTCCTAGTCAAGTCTTCTTGCTCTAATCAAAGCTTCGCTCACTTTGAAAGAGACTTCAACATTTCCACAAGGCAATGATCTAAGTGATGCAAATGATGCAAGCACAATCAAATAAAGCAAGATGATCAATCAAGCTCTATGAACATGTTCAATGATAATCTAGAATATGCTTTCAACAAACAATCACAAATGTATCTAGAAATCAAAGCATGTGAATCAATAAGAACAAGATATGAATATTCAATATATCACACAAAAATCTTAGTTCTTAGATCATGAAATTAAACCTAGAAAATATCATGAGGCACATCATATATATCAATTCTAGAATCAATTTCAAGATAAGTCAAGTTTAGCAAAATATGTTCAAATGAGATCACAAGACTAAAACTCAACAATCAATAGATCAAACAAACCTAGAATGTGAATTAATATCATTCTTAACACATTTCATCTATCAAATAAGAAGATTGAATGAGATGATCAAAAGAGAAAGTGATAACAAAATGTTTCACCTACAAATGTATAATCTCGGACTGAAATCAGCTTGCTGCGAACAATCACGAAATCATTTGACTTTGAAAATGCTTGAAGTTTGTAGTAGTCTCAAAGACCAACATTTTTGGCTTTTGAATCAAGTGATTCAGAGTTGAAATGAGAGAGATATGATCAAATTAAGATGAGAGAATTGAAAGAAAAAAATACTGCACAAAAAAATGATTTTGGTCTTTCTTCAACATTTTTTGATTTACGGTAAGGAGGGAAATATAAATTGAAAAAGATTCATTCAGTGTGGTAGGCTCAGACAAAAAAACTCTTAAAAGACCAATAGAAAGTTATGCAAAGTCAACATAAGAATGTGATTGAGCAAGGCACACCAAAGTTCATGTGTATGCAATGCACACAATAAAATCTCTTAATTCATGAAATGAAATATTTTCAAGTAGTTCACATGAGTCAGGTGAAGTTTCAATTTTTGGTTTGCCGTGAAGCACACGGGGATAGAGAGCATGTTTTGCCGTGTGCCTCACGTGCCCGCCATGGCCAAGGGGGCAAATGGCAATTTGCCATCTTTTATCCTTTAGCACCCTTTCACGTATCTCTCACATTTTTTGATCGTTTTTCGATCTCCGAACTCTGAATTCGAATCCGTTTTTGGATTATGAACCGTAACTCCCTCACGGATATAGACATCAATAAAACTTTCATAAAAAAAATGGAAATTGAAAAGACGAAAACCATGTACGATAAATGTACGGAAAGTTTCGTAACTTCCAACTCGAAACTCGAAAACCAATGAGTGAGTAACCGAAATGATCGGAACTCAACAAGGAATCATTTGAGAATATATTCAAGTCCAAAACACATACACACAAACAAATAAATACAAGATCACACTAGTATGCAATTTCCTAGAAATAGTCCTAGTACATGCATTTTTACAATGTATGACAATTTGAGTTCAATACATGAGCATACAAAAACATGTGAATGTGTTATATAAAATGTGCACAACGATGCAGGGACACTTATGAATGATTTGTGTGTGTGTGCGCTTACGCCTTGCAAAAGGAAGAAGGATCTTGATACCTTAGCATCCAAGAACGAGCTTTCCCTTTTGAAGACGACATTTGCATGAGACGTTGCTTTTAACCTTTGAAGCTTCTTTTCACCAAGAACAACCTAAGCAACTAATCACTACAAATAAAGAGCGTTTTACAATGGAATCTAGCCAACAAAGATCTACGATCTTACATTATGCATTGTTGGCCCACGGTACCAGTACACTTTAGGTATCAGGGAACCGATACAATGTGCTAGCGGGATCCTCTGGACCTCAATTTCAATAGGGATCTGGGTGACCTCGATCCCGATCCTAATTCACAGGTGTCGTGCATGGGTATACCGATTCTGGCTTCTTCCTAAGGTAGCCGGATACTCCCTGTAGTATTCCTCTACTTTATGTGGTCTTGGCAAGGATGTAAAATTCTTCTTTGGACCCCTGCCTTTTTAGACGGTTAACAATTATTTAATTAATTAAAAAAATAAAAAATATATCTTTATTTTTTATTTGTGAAATATTGATATTATTAAAAAATACATAATAAGCTGGGTCGAGGCGGGATCGCTGTAGGGATAACAAACCACAACCTCGCCCCATTTTAGAAATAGGGTGTAGGTCTCAGCCCCTAATCCACCCTGACCCCATTTATTCTGATAAAACCCCATCTCATTAGGGTAGGATGAGGCTAGTCCCCACGAGGTTGGGTTTTATTTTTGACATCCCTGCCAGCAACTACACCCACAACCACACTTATACACCCATAGCCACACCCATGCACCCACGAGCACAAAAATCACCACCATGAATAGTCTATTTAGAAATAACCATAACAAGCATCGATCTCCTCTCAATGGAAGAGATAGGCGCTTGATCATAACGAAAAATGGGAGAGAAAGAAGACATAGAGAGAATAGGGAATGCGAGAAGAGAGATACATGAGTTATCCTCTTAGAGGAAGAGATCGACTCTCCTCGCTAGCGACAAAGAAACGGGACAAAGGGGGAAGAAGAGATATGGGAAAGAATAGAGGAAATTTCTTGAATTAAGATAAAGGAAAAAAATGATTAAATTTTTTAATATAGTAATTTATTATTTTAATAATTAGTTTAATAATATTAATTTAAGTTTTTATGAAGTTATTTTTTTACCCTTACACATTTAAAATTTATAACAGAATATTTAACTGGGGAAAACGAGGAATGTGGAAAAGTATAGGGGTATTTTTAACCATTAATGAAGTTATAGGGGGGATAATAAGGAATATAGTAAGCTATGGGAGAAATTTTGCTCTTTAATAAAACTAGATCGTGAAAACATAGAATATGGGAAACTATAGAGGGGATTTTATCCCTATATATTTCAAGTACTAATATTATACACTTTACTCTTATAACAATTAATACATATCATAATTATTTTATAATTAAAAAAATAATATAATATGGATTCAATATCATTGTTTTGAAAATATTATAAGAGTAAGTGTATAATTAAATTGATTTAGATTGATTTTATTAATAAAAATATAAGAATATACAGATATATATAATTAATAAATCAATATAAATTAAGTTAAAATCGATTTATGTCTTTTTAGTTTTTTTTTTAATTAAAAAATGTAATTTATCTACCTTGTGAAAAATATATTTATTATTAATAAAAAAAATACAATCCATTGTTTGGTTTCATATGTCAATTAAGTACTTGTACGTATAAATAGAAAACAAAAGTACAAACCAGTGAAAACATTAAAAATGTCGTTTCCTATTTTTCATCAATAAAAATAAAAAACTCATTTTCTATTTTTCTTTTTGTCTTTCAAAAACATGGCTGACGAAAACGTTTTCAATTTTTTTTTTTTTTAATTTCAAAAACAAAACAATAATGCATTTTTAAAATTTTAATGAGCATGCCCTAAATTTTAAAAATTATTCATTCTGACTTATCAAAAGAAATAAATCACTATTATTTTTTAGTTAGCAAATAAAATACAAACATTCATATATAAATTATTTGAATATTACATATACTAGGAATAAGGTGGGAATTCATTATTCACTTAGTTTCGATATGAACAATTGAAAAATATCAATTTGTCAATCTAATTAAAATACTCGGACAACTTCTAGGGTTCCTCGAAAATGTGATATCTCACTTTGGGTAAATTTTTAGCCCTCCCCCCTCATACTAAGACTACAGAATGTTCTTGTGAATTATGGCCAATACCAGGTATATAAGTGGTGATTTCAATCCCATAAGGCAGAGTTTGGTTTTTTAGGGGTGATATTGGAAAAGTTGACCGATAAGTCTCCCTTACTGACACTCAACAGAATCGTACATGAGATTTTCGCCTCATACAGCTCCTCATTCAATTCTTTCGAAGTCATCAGGTCGTTTTCCTCATCTTCTTTCACTAAAGTGTATATTCATGTGGGTATCACTCACATCTCTGTTACAACAAGGCACAATTAATCGAAATCGAAATGGTTTGAATAAAATCATAAAAATATGGATGTTGTACATTTTATTTCTCTTGGATTGTAGTTCAATTGGTTAGAGCACCGCCTTGTCAAGGTGGAAGCTGCGGATTCAAGCCCCATCAGTCCTGACGGATCCAAATCCAATAAAAAAATTACATCAATATCTCTTTTTTCGGTCTTTTGTTAAATCCTTTTCAAGTCTCGATAGATATTTTGATAAGCCAATGATTTTTTTTTGTGTTTCAGAATACAGTTAAGCAACATGTTAACTAATCGATTATGATAAATTGGATCGGATTTTGCAGTTTTTTCTTCTGTAGTACCTCGACGTGACATGAGCATGAAAGGGGTTCAAGAATCAGTTTTCTTTATATAAGGGCTAAAATAATTTATTTTGGCTTTTTGATCCCATATTGTACGGTGGATCTCAAAAGATATGAAAGATATCCCTCCAAGCCATACATATGAATTTCATCGAATACGGCTTTCCACAGAATTCCATACTCGATCCTTCCAACTGTGATAAGAGAATTCCTACTATTTTTTTTTCTACTATTTTCCTTTATTCTCTTAATTTAAGAAATAATTGGAAAATAAAATAGCAAGTACAAAAATGAGTAATAACCCCCAGTAGATGCTAGTACGATTCAATTCAACATTTTGTTTGTTTGGGTTTGATTGTGTCATAGCTCTCTAATTCAAATTAGGTTTATCATTGGATGAACTGCATTGTTGATATTGACCCTAAAAAAAAAAAAGATAGGTACATCTAGTCCGTGAGTAGCCAACAAAAATTGGAGAGGTTCGATCTATGGTCATTGGGTCCTCCTAAAAAGATCTACTAAATTCATCGAGTTGTTCCAAAGAATCAAAATGGCTGATTATTAATGGAATTCCTTGTTGGCTCTCTGTAAAATACTTGTTTGGACAAGGGCTTTCAAACACATTGTAAGCGAAACCCGTGCTCACGAATAACCAACCCGCAATGAATAGGGAAAGTATAGTAATCCTATGAATGACCCAGTATCGAATACTGGCAATAATATCAGCAAAAGAACGTTCTCCTATGCTTCTAGACATGTTCTGCTTCACATATTCTTGTACAGTCAAAGGGGGATCGATTTTGTAAAAGATAAGATCAGTAAATGGAAATTCACTAAATTGTAATCTTTGTGAGATCGCCAATATATATAGTATAGAGGGTACTTTTAGAATCTACCAAATTAGCATAGCTATCCTTCTTCTGACACAGCATCGCAATTTCAATCGATACCGAAATACAATGCTAGAAAATTTTGTCCTTCTTTTCTTCTTGCTGGTCGATGTATAACTAGGTACCATTCAATAGAAAATTTTCTGTAGTATGGGGTTTCTTTTCTCTCCAATTTCCATCATTGACTTCAGACTCGAAATTAAAGATCAAGTAATTAAAATGAGAATCTGACGGATTGCTTTTTAATAATTGATGACAGAGATTATCATATTTTCCCAATTCAATTAGATGTGCGAAATTGACAAATCCCGTTTTCATAGGTGTCGAAGAGGTTTTTTTAACAACGTATGAATAGTTCCTTGATTTTGGCTAAGTGATTGTTGAACCCTTGCCTTGAAATAAATGGAGTAAAACAGATTTATATTGGTGCGATTTGGACCATTATCAGAGATCAATCCTGAACTTGACGGAGCATATCTTTTTTTGATATATGAAATATAGGAGTGCACTAAGTCAATTCTTAGGAAATCTCGAATCATATCATTTGTACTTACTTCAACAAATGAAGCACAAACCTCTTCGACGGAAGACTTTTTTTGTCTTTGTGACAATTCAAGACTAAACAAGTTCGAACTAATTGATTACTTGTGTTAGTGTAAGGATTCCCGTTTTGTTGATTGGCTAATTTCGTGAACAAACCACATGTTGGGGTACTTTGTAAGGGTAGCTTAGGTATTGGTTTAATTGTTCGAAGCCCTTTGAAGACCTCGTGTTGATAAGCACCGAAGGTAATTTTCTTTATGCTTACTTGTCTTGAAGAGATAGTTGCACACACTCACAACTCATGCACATGTTTTATCTTTGTATGTTGTGTTTCTTTTTGTTATGCATCAATGCCTATTTTCATCTCTTCTTGCTTGTTATTATGATTGCATCTTGTGTTTATAACATCATAGCATTTAGGCTTTTAGGATGCATCTTAGTTTACCTTTGTTCCCCTTGCATGATTGCTTGTGGGGTTCAAAGTTGTGGGCTGTGCGCTGGTCCTCCTGCGCCTGTCGTCCAGCGCCGCTCACCTGCGCAAAATGCCCAGTGGCGTGCTGCTGGTCGTGCGCTGGTCCACATCAGCGCAGTCCACCAGCGCTGATCGCCCAGTATGGCTCCGCTGGACTGGCGCCTGTGTGAGCGCATGTCGTCCAGCGCCAAAGCAAAAATGTGCGTGTGCGCTGGTCCTGCGCCTGTCGTCCAGCGCAGGTCCACCAGCGCACAGAGCAATTTTCTGGCGCGTTTTCAAAACGACCTCACTTCACTTATGACCTCTATATATATGCTAACTTGATTTTAGGTCATTCAGAAGAGTTCTTATTCATGCTTCATACTTAGGATATTTTTCAAGAGAAGAAAAATACACAAAGAACTCATTTTTAATCACTCAAACACTTTTTCATGATCATCAATCATCATCTAGCATCATCTTAGATCATCTAGATGTCATCTTGCATGGATTCTTCATCATACTTTGCTTGGTAAGCTTTTCACTAATATCTTACATATTTTGTGTTTATCTTAACTAGCAATCTCAATTAATTACTTGTATGTTATTTTATATACTTTGAATACAAGTTTGAGATTAGTATGATGTATGTTTGAGAAGTTGTATTGTGATAGCTAATTAGGTTTTGTGCTTAATCTTGATTAGCTAAGCTATTTGACATGTCATTTAGCAATTGATATCTAGGGTTGATTAAATTGATTATATCATCATCCTAGATAAGCATCTAAGGTTACCTAGCCTTGTTTGTTATTTGAATATTCATATATATTCACATAGGTTGTTTCTCTTCATTGAGAAGTAAGCCTTGAGGCTAAGAGTGCTTAGGCCTCAAGCAAATTGGAATAGGGTTGCTAATAAAGGCCCGCTGGGTAGAAGTGAGGGGTTACAGACCGGAGTGTTAGACGAGGTCTACATAGGTTGTAAACTTCATTTCAATTAGTGATTTCGAGTTCCGAGTGTGGCGCACTATACAGCCCGTGGTTTTTCCCAGTGGTTGGGTTTCCACGTATATATCAAGTGTTATTTAAATTCCACATCTTATTACACTTGTATGTATTTTTGACTAGTAGGGGCATTTTCGTAAAATTGACTTGCATGCGAAAATTGGGTAATATTTAATAAAATCTATTCACCCCCCTCTAGCTTTATATAGAACACACCGTATTCTTTTCAATTGGTATTAGAGCGGGTTCCTAGACATACATAGGTGATCCTAACTCATTTTGGTGTGTTTTGCATTTGTGTGATTCTTTGATCATTCATACATTTTGCATTCATTTCATCCATTCATTATACTCTATGAGTGGAATCGGTGGTTCAAATGAGGGTGCTTCGAGCGTAAGGCCACCCCTCCTCACCGGCATAAATTACTCCCAATGGAAAGGGAAGATGGAGGCATATGTGTGTCAAATCCATGATAGGGCATGGATGGCCATTGAAGATGGATATTCGCCTCCTATGATGACTCCCACAGGTGGAGGAGAAGAAGTGCTCAAGCCTAAGGCACAGTGGACACAACCCGAGTTTGAGTTGTCCAAGTGGAATCAAAAGGCGTGGCACGCCCTTATATGTGCAGTGGACGAAAATTAGTATAAACTGATTTAGAATACTAAGATAGCCAAGGAGGCATGGGACATCTTAGAGGTTGCACATGAGGGAACCGAAGTAGTGAAGGACTCCAAACTTCAAGTCCTCCAAACTCAATTTGAGATACTTAGGATGGAGGAGAATGAGTGCTTCAACGACTTCGAGATTAGGTTGATGGACATTGTCAACCAAAGTCATCAACTTGGTGACCCTTACTCGGATAGAAGGATCAAGCAAAAGATAATGAGATCGCTTCCCGAGAGGTTTGAGTCTAAGGTGACGGCTTTAGAAGAAAATAGTGATTTTAAGGACATGAAGCCGAGCGAGGTAATAGGTAGACTTCTCGCCTACGAGTCTAGGAAGGGTCCTAGCTCCACTCCTTCAAAGAAGCAAAAAGGGATTGCTTTGAGTGCTTCCAAGGTTGAGAAGGAGGACAAGGATGACTCGGATGAAGACATGGCACTTTTAATGAGAAAATTCAAGAAGTTTGTAAAATTCGAGAAGAAGGGTCATGCATCCAAAAGGCAAGAATTGAAGAAAAGGGTTCCTTTCAAGAAGGTTGAGCATAGGCAAGAGAATAGCGAAAGGAAAGGGATCCAATGCTATGAGTGTGGTGGCATAGGTCATATCTCACTAGATTGTGGGAATTTGAAGAACAAGAGAGAAAAAATGATGGCCGCCATTTGGAGTGAAAGTGATGACTCCGAAGAGGGAGATAAGTCATCAAGTGATGATGAGCTTATCAATAACTTCAAGGCATTGGGTGCCACTTGTGAAGAAAATGAAGTTGTTGGTAAGAATTCCGTTGCTAGTGATCCCATAGAAGAGAAAGTTGAAGAAGTAGCTCTAGAGGAGATAGTTGTTGCTTCACATTGGGATATGACACTTATTGACTCTAGAGATCAAGGTGAAGGTCTTGATGAGGAAATTGGATCCATAAGAGAGGAGGAGAGCCTAGAAGATGACACTAGTGGAGATGACTCCTTATCTAACTCTACAAATGGAAATGTAGAGAATATGGATATGCATGACTTTATAGTCAATGTTGAAAGCTCCATGAAGAAGAAAGATAGATTTCTAAGGATTTTAGAGGAAGAAAATCTAGAGCTTACAACATACAATGACCTCCTAAAGAAGCAAGTGGAGAAAATGGATCTTAAGGACAACTTTGAAAGTTTTGAAAGCTCTAAGTTAAAGAATGAAAAAGAGATTCAAAGGTTAAAGGAAGAACTACTTAGGCTTTCAACACAAGTTGATCACTTGAATGATGAAGTGATAAGATCCATGGTGGAAGAAGACAAGCTAAAAGATGAGCTAGCTTTGTCTAAGAGGAATGAAGAGGGTTTGAAGAGAGAGCTTGTTGAAGCCAAAGAGTCATTGACTAGAATGACCACAAGCACCAAGAAACTTGACAACATACTTGGTGTAGGAAAAAGCCCTTGTGACAAAAGAGGTCTTGGATTCGAA
The DNA here is from genome assembly GCA_008009225.1 of Acer yangbiense. NCBI lineage: Eukaryota > Viridiplantae > Streptophyta > Magnoliopsida > Sapindales > Sapindaceae > Acer > Acer yangbiense. The sequence continues at coordinate 20,839,315 of CM017771.1, forward strand.
GTGAGCAAGGATTGCTCTATTCCTAAGAAGACCGTCTTTGTGAAGAGTTTGGGTAAGATAGAAGCGTCACCGGTGCAAACTCCTAGGAAGAAGTTAGAACTAGGACAATGTTCGAAAAATGCACAAGTGAAGGTGGTGAAAGCAAGACAACCCCAAGCTCAACGGATTAGAGCCTCTCGAGTCAACTCTCCTCAACAAATGACTTACTATGTAAAGAGGCAAAACATGCTACCTCATCCAAGGAGGCAACCCATTCCGGTTCAACCACATAGAAGACATGAACCGACTCAACACCAAAAGGAGACATCAAATGCATGATGAGTCTCCAATGACTTCACACGAATATGGTATGAATTCTTACTTTGTACCAACTTGTCATTATTGTGGTGTTTATGGGCATATTAGGCCTAAGTGCTTTAAGTACATTAAGCATTGTAGGATTAATAGCATGATAGAGAAAAAGAGGCTAAGAAAAGCCCACTTGCATGAGCCTAGGAAATCCTTTGTCAATAATCCTAGGTTAGTGAATGACATGCAACCCTTAACCACTAAGAAGAAAAAAATCATATCTATGTGGATAAGGAAAGATGAACCCGCTTGCTACGAGACTAACAAGTCTCAAATAGGTTCAACTAAGTCCAATGGACTTGGTAGGTCCATAGGACCTCATGCCCTTCATTAATGAAGGATGAAGATGACCCCATAAGGGGAACTTAAGCAAAGAGAGCTTATGCATCCTTGTTGCATGCAAATATTTGAAAAATCTTATGCTTCTTTGTTAATTGCTTGAGTAAGCTTGGTTGCACATATGTATATATGTTTTCAATTCAATAAGTGTGAACCATGCTTGTTTACAATCCATGTCATATTTATGTTCAAACATGCATTTTTAGACTAGGAGATTTACATAGGAAGTATGATTTGGATGACCTATAGTTATCTCCATGACATGATGATTCTTAATGACATGCTTAAAAATTGAAAAGCATGAGTTGTTTATAACATGCTTATGTCAAATGAAAAAGCATGAAATTCATGTAGGGAAAAATACCGTAATACACGCAGCGGAAGCGAGACTAAAAAATAGATTTAGTAACTTTTAAAAATTTTTCCCAGTTGGAAGGTTTCTACGTAAAAATCAAGTGTTCTTTACTTTTCGCACTTACTTGATTTTTGTTTTATGTTTGAATTGTGTTTTATTTTTAATATTGACTAGGTAATAATCGATTAACAACCCATTCACACCCCTCCCCCTCTAGGTTGTATTAGACACGCCCCGTGTATTTTCAATTGGTATCAGAGTGGGTTCCTAGACATACATAGAAAATCCTTTCTATTTTTGTGTGTTTTGCATTTGTGTGCATTTTGATCATTGCATTCATCTCATTCATTAAGCACTATGAGTGGCATTGAGATGTTAGAGGGTAACTTGAACTCAAGATCACCGTTGCTCATCGGTGATAATAGAGATGGAACCTTGTGAGATTGGATTGATAAAATCTCCATCATGGTTGAGGATGCTCTAACCCTTAGTGGTTCCATGAGCACATGTTCAGATAATATGGCTTCCACCTCATCCAGTATTTATGCCCATGATGAAGAATCAGATGAGTATCAAGTGATCTTTCTCAAAGTTTTAAAGAAAAATCAAAAGCTCTCCAAAGACAATGTGAAATTGAGAAAGTGGAAGATTTCCTTAGAAGAAAAGATCCGTACTCTTAAAGAAAAGAAGCAAAATTGTCAAAACCAAGTTCATGAGTATAGAGAGATCATGTTTGAGCAAATGGTAGAAATCTCCTTTCTTACCTCTATAGTGAAGACCATAGAGAAAAAGTCTTCCATTGATAACTTCTTGAAGAGGGACATGATTGATGTGTCCAAATATGAGAAGGAGATTGAAGATTGCCATATATGGATGAAGGCTATGAAAGACGAGCTTGCCAATAAAGATAATTCTTTAAAGATTGTCAAGGATAGACAGATGAGGTATCTTGAAGATTTAAAGAAGGTCATGATCAAGCATCCTCAAGCTCAAGGCAAAAGCAAAGCTTCATCCAAACAACCTTCAACTCAAAGAAAGTCCACACAAGCCTTGGCAATTCAACCAGAGGCTAGGCAATCCAAGAAGAAATGACAAGTCCTTGAGAAGTCATCCACCTTCTCCAACAAGCCAACTATCAAGAAAGGAGGTGACCACAAGAGACAATCTCAATCGAGGCATGTTCAACCAGGAAGGCAAGATCAACCGGCTCAACCACCTCAACAAGCTAGACCACAAATGTGCCATCAATCGGCTCAAGATCTAAGAAGAAGCCAACAGGTGCATCATCAAAGATGAATATATATATATATATAAACGTGTCTAAACAACCTAGGGGGTGAATGGGTTATTAATCCAATTAGTTACCAACCTTTTAAATTAGTCAATATTATAAAATTTAACGCAACATAATAAAATACAATCAACGTAATTAAAGTGCGGAAAACAATAAATAACACAATTTATTGATTTAAGTGTGAAACCCACAATTGGGAAAAACTCATGAGCTATTATGCTAGCCACACACGGTCCTCAAATCCACTATATGTAATGATGTTTACAACCTAGGTTGACCTTTAGTCACACCATTATTGGTCACTAACCTACCACTACTACCCACATGTCTTTTATAGTGATTCTAGACCAAAATGGTTGTGCACTACACACCCATAGTCACAAGACTTAACTCTCAATGAAGAGATCAATAACCTATGTGAATATATGACAATATCCAAAATGCAATTAATGCTAGGCTACACTAAATGCTTATCTAGAGATTAAATGATGGCAGTAAAATCAATCCTAGATATCATGATGTCTATATGAATGTTCATAAAGACCTAGTCATCAAATAAAGTCAAATCAACACAAGTTGTCACAAAATATGGCAAGGACAATAAATATGCAATTAATGAATGCAATCACTGAGTCCTAATCAACAATGTGTAAATGCAAAGAATAGAGACTTAGCTAGAGGCCAAAATGATTCTAAATGCTAGCTATCACAATACAAACAATCTCAACCAACAATTAAGAACACAAACATATTCAAGACATGCTTAGCAAAAGAACCATGCAATTAATCAACAAAATAATTGCTAACCTTAAGAAAAGAAGAACAAATAATGAAACAATAAGTTCTAGGACATGTTCAACTTACCCAGATATGAAATCATGAAATCCCATGAGAAGATGATACATGAAGGATGCTAGATGCACATGGGGTTCATGTTTGGTTGAGAAAAAATCAAGTCTTGGAGCTCTCTCTCTCTCTCTCTCTCTAAGAGTTAATCTCTCTCTAACAATGGGTTCTTGAAGCTCTAATTTGGCCAAGTGAAAGAGAAAGGATATATGAAAAGAATACTCGGTGTGTTCTAAATATTATCTAGAGGGGGGGTGAATAGATTTTATCAATTATTACCCAATTTTCGCATGCAAGTCAATATTACGAAAATGCCCCTACTAGTCAAAAATACATACAAGTGTAATAAGATGCGGAATTTAAATAACACTTGATATATACGTGGAAACCCAACCACTGGGAAAAACCACGGGCTGTATAGTGCGCCACACTCGGAACTCGAAATCACTAATTGAAATGAAGTTTACAACCTATGTAGACCTCGTCTAACACTCCGGTCTGTAACCCCTCACTTCTACCCAGCGGGCCTTTATTAGCAACCCTATTCCAATTTGCTTGAGGCCTAAGCACTCTTAGCCTCAAGACTTACTTCTCAATGAAGAGAAACAACCTAAGTGAATATGTATGAATATTCAAAATGCAAATTAGAGCTAGGTTACTCTATATGCTTTTCTAGGATAATGATTTTGCAATTAAAACAATCCTAGATATAAATGGCTAGATGACATGTCAAATAGCTTAGCTAATCAAGATTAAGCACAAAACCTAATTAGCTATCACAATACAACTTCTCAAACATACATCATACTCATCTCAATATTGTATCCAAAGCATACAAAATAACAAACAAGTAATTAATTGAGATTGCTAGATAAGAGAAACACAAAACATGTAAGATATTAGTGAAAAGCTTACCAAGCAAAGTATGATTAAGATTCCATGCAAGATGACATCTAGATGATCAAAGATGATGCTAGATGATGATTGATGATCATGAAAAAGTGTTTGAGTAATTAAAAATGAGTTCTTTGTGTATTTTTCTTCTCTTGAAAAATATCCTAAGTATAGAATATGAATATGAATATGAACTCTCTTATCTGACCTAAAAACAAAGTGGCATATATATAGGGGCCATAAGTGAAGTGTGGTCGTTTTAAAAACCGCACCAGAATTTACTCTGTGCGCTGGTGGCCTTGCACTGGACGACAGGCGCACGACCAGCGCAAAGGCAACAATTGCACAGGCGCTTGACGACCAGCGCTCAGACAGGCGCACGACCAGCGGCAAACCACTGGGCGTTTTGCACCGGTGAGCTACGCTGGACTGGACTGGACCAGGGCACGACCAGCGACAGACCACTGGGCGATCTGCGCTGGTGAGCTGCGCTGGTCTGGCGCTTGACGACCAGCGCACAGCCCACTCCTTTGAACCCCACAAGAAACCATGCAAGGGGTAAAAAGGTAAAAGCAAGATGCATCCTAAAAGCCTAACATGCTATGACATTATAAACACAAGATGCATTAAAATAACAAGCAAGAAGAGATGAGAATAAGCATTGATGCACAACAAAAAGAAACACAACATACAAAGATAAAACATATGCATGAGTTGTGAGTGTGTGCAACTATCTCTTCAAGACAAGTAAGCACAAAGAAAATTACCTTCGGTGCTTATCAACACGAGGTCTTCAAAGGGCTTCGAACAATTAAACCAATACCTAAGCTACCCTTACAAAGTACCCCAACATGTGGTTTGTCCACGAAATAAGCCAATCAACAAAACGGGAATCCTTACAATCTCCCCCTTTGGCTATTTCGTGACAAAACCACCACTCACATTGATTCCTCACAACAAAATAAACCTATGGGTCAATGAAGATTTTCTACAATACAAAGAGATATAAAAAAAATAAAACTTGAAGTCTTCAATCTCTTGTAGAACAATCATTCCCTGAAACAAGGTTTCTAAACTTTCCAAAACAAGAAAAGGTGAGATGAATCAAGTGAGATTAAAACAAGCATTTGCATATTAAAAAAAAATTAAGCACAACATCATGCAATGTTTGTGTATGCAATGCTCCCCCTCAATGGGTTACTCCCCCTCAATGTATTGTCTCCCCAATATGCATAATAGCAACTCCCGTTACCACCATTCTACTCCCCCTTTTTGTCATGATATAGGCAAAGGAGTAGTCCCCAACCGGGTCACTTAGTAAAGAGAGATGATAGCATTCAAGTCATTTGCATAATCATAAAATGCACTTTATGCAACTCTATCAAATGGAGAGAAACAAGGAGATTTATTTTTTAAAAAAAATGTGTGAAACAAAACATGCTTTGCATACAAGACATGTAGCATTCAAGTTCAAAATACAATGGTATTTGGCAAAGCAAATGACAAAGGTTTCTAATAAGAATTCAAACCAATTTCACCAATGTCATCAAGTTAGCATATATATAGAGGCCATAAGTGAAGTGAGGTCGTTTTGAAAACGCGCCAGAAAATTGCTCTTTGCGCTGGTGGACCTGCGCTGGACGACAGGCGTAGGACCAGCGCACACGCACATTTTTGCTTTGGCGCTGGACGACATGCGCTCACACATGCACCAGACCAGCGGAGCCATACTGGGCGATCAGCGCTGGTGGACTGCGCTGGTGTGGACCAGCGCACGACCAGCGGCACGCCACTGGGCGTTTTGCGCCGGTGAGCGGCGTTGGACGACAGGCGCAGGAGGACCAGCGCACAGCCCACAACTTTGAACCCCACAAGCAATCATGCAAGGGGAACAAAGGTAAACTAAGATGCATCCTAAAAGCCTAAATGCTATGATGTTATAAACACAAGATGCAATCATAATAACAAGCAAGAAGAGATGAAAATAGGCATTGATGCACAACAAAAAGAAACACAACATACAAAGATAAAACATATGCATGAGTTGTGAGTGTGTGCAACTATCTCTTCAAGACAAGTAAGCACAAAGAAAATTACCTTTGGTGCTTATCAACACGAGGTCTTCAAAGGGCTTCGAACAATTAAACCAATACCTAAGCTACCCTTACAAAGTACCCCAACATGTGGTTTGTCCACGAAATTAGCCAATCAACAAAACGGGAATCCTTACAATCTCCCCCTTTGGCTATTTCGTGACAAAACCACCACTCACATTGATTCCTCACAACAAAATAAACCTATGGGTCAATGAAGATTTTCTATAATACAAAGAGATATATAAAGAAAATAAAACTTGAAGTCTTCAATCTCTTGTAGAACAATCATTCCCTGAAACAAGGTTTCTAAACTTTCCAAAACAAGAAAAGGTGAGATGAATCAAGTGAGATTAAAACAAGCATTTGCATATTAAAAAAAAAAATTAAGCACAACATCATGCAATGTATGATGAATGCAATGCTCCCCCTCAAAGGGTTACTCCCCCTCAATGTATTGTCTCCCCAACATGCATAATTGCAACCCCCCTTACCACCATTCTACTCCCCCTTTTTGTCATGATATAGGCAAATGAGTAGTCCCCAACCGGGTCACTTAGCAAAGAGAGATGATAGCATTCAAGTCATTTGCATAATCACAAAATGCACTTTATGCAACTCTATCAAATGGAGAGAAACAAGGAGATTTATTTTTTAAAAAAATGTGTGAAACAAAACATGCTTTGCATACAAGACATGTAGCATTCAAGTCCAAAATACAATGGTATTTGGCAAAGCAAATGACAAAGGTTTCTAATAAGAATTCAAACCAATTTCACCAATGTCATGAGAGAAGCAAAGATATAGAGTTTTCATTGATTTTAATTTATGAGCAACTATATCCAACTTTATAAGCCAAACATGTCATGAGCAACTTTGCACTCTATTTGATTTTTCCGGGAATGAAACCCGTATGATAATAGACATGTTCAAGAAATAAAGAAAGAGAGACAATTTGGAATATAAATTCCTTTGAACGGATACAAGATCCTTTATTCATTTAGAGTCTCACAAGCTTTTTCACACAAGTTTTGCATTTATAAATTGCAATCATCAATTCATGCTTTTTCATTTGAGCATGTCATTTGAATTTCATGCTTTTCATATGTCATTAGCATGTTATAAAAACAACTCATGGTTTTCAATTTTTAAGCATGTCATTAAGAATCATCATGTCATGGAGATAACTATAGGTCATCCAAATCATACTTCCTATGTAAATCTCCTAGTCCAAAAATGCATGTTTGAACATAAATATGACATGGATTGTAAACAAGCATGGTTCACACTTATTGAATTGAAAACATATATACAAATGTGTAACCAAGCTTACTCAAGCAATTAACAAAGAAGCATAAGATTTTTCAAATATTTGCATGTAACAAGTATGCATAAGCTCTCTTTGCTTGAGTTCCCCATATGGGGTCAATATCATCCTTCATCAATGAAGGTCATGAGGTCCTATGGACCTCCCAAGTCCATTTGACTTGGTTGAACCTATTTGAGACTTGTTAGTCTCGTAGCAAGCGGGTTCATTTTTCCTTATCCACATAGATATGACATTTTTCTTCTTAGTGGTCAAAGGTTGCATGTCATTCACTAACCTAGGATTATTGACAAAAGATTTCCTAGGCTCATGCAAGTGGGCTCTTCTTAGCCTCTTTTTCTCTATCATGCTATTAATCCTACAATGCTTAATGTACTTAAAGCACTTAGGCCTAATATGCCCATAAACACCACAATAATGACAAGTTGGTACAAAGTAAGAATTCATACCATGTTCTTGTGAAGTCATTGGAGACTCATCATGCATTTGATGTCTCCTTTGGTGTTGAGTCGGTTCATGTCTTCTATGTGGTTGAACCGGAATGGGTTGCCTCCTTGGATTAGGTAGCATGTTTTGCCTCTTTTCATAGTGAGTCATTTGTTGAGGAGAGTTGACTCGAGAGGGTCTAATCCGTTGAGCTTGGGGTTGTCTTGCTTTCACCACCTTCACTTGTGCATTTTTCGAACATTGTCCTAGTTCTAACTTCTTCCTAGGAGTTTGCACCGGTGACACTTCTATCTTACCCAAACTCTTCACAAAGACGGTCTTCTTAGGAATAGAGCAATCCTTGCTCACTTCGAATCCAAGATCTCTTTTGTCACAAGGGCTTTTTCCTACACCAAGTATGTTGTCAAGTTTCTTGGTGCTTGTGGTCATTCTAGTCAATGACTCTTTGGCTTCAACAAGCTCTCTCTTCAAACCCTCTTCATTCCTCTTAGACAAAGCTAGCTCATCTTTTAGCTTGTCTTCTTCCACCATGGATCTTATCACTTCATCATTCAAGTGATCAACTTGTGTTGAAAGCCTAAGTAGTTCTTCCTTTAACCTTTGAATCTCTTTTTCATTCTTTAACTTAGAGCTTTCAAAACTTTCAAAGTTGTCCTTAAGATCCATTTTCTCCACTTGCTTCTTTAGGAGGTCATTGTATGTTGTAAGCTCTAGATTTTCTTCCTCTAAAATCCTTAGAAATCTATCTTTCTTCTTCATGGAGCTTTCAACATTGACTATAAAGTCATGCATATCCATATTCTCTACATTTCCATTTGTAGAGTTAGATAAGGAGTCATCTCCACTAGTGTCATCTTCTAGGCTCTCCTCCTCTCTTATGGATCCAATTTCCTCATCAAGACCTTCACCTTGATCTATTGAGTCAATAAGTGCCATATCCCAATGTGAAGCAACAACTATCTCCTCTAGAGCTACTTCTTCAACTTTCTCTTCTATGGGATCACTAGCAATGGAATTCTTACCAACAACTTCATTTTCTTCACACGTGGCACCCAATGCCTTGAAGTTATTGATAAGCTCATCGTCACTTGATGACTTATCTCCCTCTTCGGAGTCATCACTTTCACTCCAAATGGCGGCCATCATTTTTTCTCTCTTGTTCTTCAAATTCCCACAATCTAGTGAGATATGACCTATGCCACCACACTCATAGCATTGGATCCCTTTCCTTTCGCTATTCTCTTGCCTATGCTCAACCTTCTTGAAAGGAACCCTGTTCTTCAATTCTTGCCTTTTGGATGCATGACCCTTCTTCTCGAATTTTACAAACTTCTTGAATTTTCTCATTAAAAGTGCCATGTCTTCATCCGAGTCATCCTTGTCCTCCTTCTCAACCTTGGAAGCTCTCAAAGCAATCCCTTTTTGCTTCTTTGAAGGAGTGGAGCTAGGACCCTTCCTAGACTCGTAGGCGAGAAGTCTACCTATTACCTCGCTCGGCTTCATGTCCTTAAAATCACTGTTTTCTTCTAAAGCTGTCACCTTAGACTCAAACCTCTCGGGAACCGATCTCATTATCTTTTGCTTGATCCTTCTATCCGAGTAAGGGTCACCAAGTTGATGACTTTGGTTGACAATGTCCATCAACCTAATCTCGAAGTCGTTGAAGCACTCATTCTCCTCCATCCTAAGTGTCTCAAATTGAGTTTGGAGGACTTGAAGTTTGGAGTCCTTCACTACTTCGGTTCCCTCGTGTGCAACCTCTAAGATGTCCCATGCCTCCTTGGCTATCTTAGTGTTCTGAATCAGTTTGTACTGATTTTCGTCCACTGCACATATAAGGGCGTGCCACGCCTTTTGATTCCACTTGGACAACTCAAACTCGGGTTGTGTCCACTGTGCATTAGGCTTGAGCACTTCTTCTCCTCCACCAATGGGAGTCATCATAGGAGGTGAATATCCATCTTCAATGGCCATCCATGCCCTATCATGGATTTGACACACATATGCCTCCATCTTCCCTTTCCATTGGGAGTAATTTATACCGGTGAGGAGAGGTGGCCTTACGCTCGAAGCACCCTCATTTGAACCACCGATTCCACTCATAGTGTATAATGAATGGATGAAATGAATGCAAAATGTATGAATGATCAAAGAATCACACAAATGCAAAACACACCAAAAATGAGCTAGGATCACCTATGTATGTCTAGGAACCCGCTCTGATACCAATTTAAAGTAATTAAATACTCGAGGCGTGTTCTATATAAAGCTAGAGGGGGGGTGAATAGATTTTATTAAATATTACCCAATTTTCGCATGTAAGTCAATATTACGAAAATGCCCCTACTAGTCAAAAAATACATACAAGTGTAATAAGATGCGGAATTTAAATAACACTTGATATATACGTGGAAACCCAACCATTGGGAAAAACTACGGGCTGTATAGTGCGCCACACTCGGAACTCGAAATCACTAATTGAAATGAAGTTTACAACCTATGTAGACCTCGTCTAACACTCCGGTCTGTAACCCCTCACTTCTACCCAGCGGGCCTTTATTAGCAACCCTATTCCAATTTGCTTGAGGCCTAAGCACTCTTAGCCTCAAGACTTACTTCTCAATGAAGAGAAACAACCTATGTGAATATATATGAATATTCAAATAACAAACAAGGCTAGGTAACCTTAGATGCTTGTCTAGGATGATGATATAATCAATTTAATCAACCCTAGATATCAATTGCTAAATGACATGTCAAATAGCTTAGCTAATCAAGATTAAGCACAAAACCTAATTAGCTATCACAATACAACTTCTCAAACATACATCATACTAATCTCAAACTTGTATTCAAAGTATATAAAATAACATACAAGTAATTAATTGAGATTGCTAGTTAAGATAAACACAAAATATGTAAGATATTAGTGAAAAGCTTACCAAGCAAAGTATGATGAAGAATCCATGCAAGATGACATCTAGATGATTAAAGATGATGCTAGATGATGATTGATGATCATGAAAAAGTGTTTGAGTAATTAAAAATGAGTTCTTTGTGTATTTTTCTTCTCTTGAAAAATATCCTAAGTATGAAGCATGAATAAGAACTCTCTTTAATGACCTTTGTTTATGGTCCAATGGTTGCATGTCATTCACTAACCTAGGATTATTGACAAAGGATTTCCTAGGCTCATGCAAGTGGGCTTTTCTTAGCCTCTTTTTCTCTATCATGCTATTAATCCTACAATGCTTAATGTACTTAAAGCACTTAGGCCTAATATGCCCATAAACACCACAATAATGACAAGTTAGTACAAAGTAAGAATTCATACCATATCCGTGTGAAGTCATTGGAGACTTATCATGCATTTGGTGTCTCCTTTTGTGTTGAGCCGGTTCATGTCTTCTATTTGGTTGAACCGGAATGGGTTGCCTCCTTGGATGAGGTAGCATGTTTTGCCTCTTTACATAATGAGTCATTTGTTGAGGAGAGTTGACTCGAGAGGCTCTAATCCGTTAAGCTTGGGGTTGTCTCGTTTTCACCACCTTCACTTGTGCATTTTTCGAACATTGTCCTAGTTCTAACTTCTTCCTAGGAGTTTGCACCGGTGACGCTTCTATCTTACCCAAACTCTTCACAAAGACGGTCTTCTTAGGAATAGAGCAATCCTTTCTCACTTCGAATCCAAGACCTCTTTTGTCACAAGGGCTTTTTCCTACACCAAGTATGTTGTCAAGCTTCTTGGTGCTTGTGGTCATTCTAGTCAATGACTCTTTGGCTTCAACAAGCTCTCTCTTCAAACCCTCTTCATTCCTCTTAGACAAAGCTAGCTCATCTTTTAGCTTGTCTTCTTCCACCATGGATCTTACCACTTCATCATTCAAGTGGTCCACTTGTGTTGAAAGCCTAAGTAGTTCTTCCTTTAACCTTTGAATCTCTTTTTCATTCTTTAACTTAGAGCTTTCAAAACTTTCAAAGTTGTCCTTAAGATCCATCTTCTCCACTTGCTTCTTTAGGAGGTCATTGTATGTTGTAAGCTCTAGATTTTCTTCCTCTAAAATCCTTAGAAATCTATCTTTCTTCTTCATGGAGCTTTCAACATTGACTATAAAGTCATGCATATCCATATTCTCTACATTTCCATTTGTAGAGTAAGATAATGAGTCATCTCCACTAGTGTCATCTTCTAGACTCTCCTCCTCTCCTATGGATCCAATATCCTCATCAAGACCTTCACCTTGATCTCTTGAGTCAATAAGTGCCATATCCCAATGTGAAGCAACAACTATCTCCTCTAGAGCTACTTCTTCGACTTTCTCTTCTATGGGATCACTAGCAACGGAATTCTTACCAACAACTTCATTTTCTTCACAAGTGGCACCCAATGCCTTGAAGTTATTGATAAGCTCATCATCACTTGATGACTTATCTCCCTCTCCGGAGTCATCACTTTCACTCCAAATGGCGACCATCATTTTTTCTCTCTTGTTCTTCAAATTCCCACAATCTAGTGAGATATGACCTATGCCACCACACTCATAGCATTGGATCCCTTTCCTTTCGCTATTCTCTTGCCTATGCTCAACCTTCTTGAAAGGAACCCTTTTCTTCAATTCTTGCCCTTTGGATGCATGACCCTTCTTCTCGAATTTTACAAACTTCTTGAATTTTCTCATTAAAAGTGCCATGTCTTCATCCGAGTCATCCTTGTCCTCCTTCTCAACCTTGGAAGCTCTCAAAGCAATCCCTTTTTGCTTCTTTGAATGAGTGGAGCTAGGACCCTTCCTAGACTCGTAGGCGAGAAGTCTACCTATTACCTCGCTCGGCTTCATGTCCTTAAAATCACTATTTTCTTCTAAAGCCGTCACCTTAGACTTAAACCTCTCGGGAAGCGATCTCATTATCTTTTGCTTGATCCTTCTATCCGAGTAAGGGTCACCAAGTTGATGACTTTGGTTAACAATGTCCATCAACCTAATCTCGAAGTCGTTGAAGCACTCATTCTCCTCCATCCTAAGTGTCTCAAATTGAGTTTGGAGGACTTGAAGTTTGGAGTCCTTCACTACTTCGGTTCCCTCGTGTGCAACCTCTAAGATGTCCCATGCCTCCTTGGCTATCTTAGTGTTCTGAATCAGTTTGTACTGATTTTTGTCCACTGCACATATAAGGGCGTGCCACGCCTTTTGATTCCACTTGGACAACTCAAACTCGAGTTGTGTCCACTGTGCCTTAGGCTTGAGCACTTCTTCTCCTCCACCAATGGGAGTCATCATAGGAGGTGAATATCCATCTTCAATGGCCATCCATGCCCTATCATGGATTTGACACACATATGCCTCCATTTTCCCTTTCCATTGGGAGTAATTTATGCCGGTGAGGAGGGGTGGCCTTACGCTTGAAGCACCCTCATTTGAACCACCGATTCCACTCATAGTGTATAATGAATGGATGAAATGAATGCAAAATGTATGAATGATCAAAGAATCACACAAATGCACAACACACAAAAAATGAGCTAGGATCACCTATGTATGTCTAGGAACCCGCTCTGATACCAATTGAAAAGAATACTCGGTGTGTTCTAAATATTATCTAGAGGGGGGGTGAATAGATTTTATCAATTATTACCCAATTTTCGCATGCAAGTCAATATTACGAAAATGCCCCTACTAGTCAAAAATACATACAAGTGTAATAAGATGCGGAATTTAAATAACACTTGATATATACGTGGAAACCCAACCACTAGGAAAAACCACGGGCTGTATAGTGTGCCACACTCGGAACTCGAAATCACTAATTGAAATGAAGTTTACAACCTATGTAGACCTCGTCTAACACTCCGGTCTGTAACCCCTCACTTCTACCCAGCGGGCCTTTATTAGCAACCCTATTCCAATTTGCTTGAGGCCTAAGCACTCTTAGCCTCAAGACTTACTTCTCAATGAAGAGAAACAACCTAAGTGAATATGTATGAATATTCAAAATGCAAATTAGAGCTAGGTTACTCTATATGCTTATCTAGGATAATGATTTTGCAATTAAAACAATCCTAGATATAAATGGCTAGATGACATGTCAAATAGCTTAGCTAATCAAGATTAAGCACAAAACCTAATTAGCTATCACAATACAACTTCTCAAACATACATCATACTCATCTCAATATTGTATCCAAAGCATACAAAATAACAAACAAGTAATTAATTGAGATTGCTAGATAAGAGAAACACAAAACATGTAAGATATTAGTGAAAAGCTTACCAAGCAAAGTATGATGAAGATTCCATGCAAGATGACATCTAGATGATCAAAGATGATGCTAGATGATGATTGATGATCATGAAAAAGTGTTTGAGTAATTAAAAATGAGTTCTTTGTGTATTTTTCTTCTCTTGAAAAATATCCTAAGTATAGAATATGAATATGAACTCTCTTATCTGACCTAAAAACAAAGTGGCATATATATAGGGGCCATAAGTGAAGTGTGGTCGTTTTGAAAAACACACCAGAATTTGCTCTGTGCGCTGGTGGCCTTGCGCTGGACGACAGGCGCACGACCAGCGCAAAGGCAACAATTGCACAGGCGCTTGACGACCAGCGCTCAGACAGGCGCACGACCAGCGGCAAACCACTGGGCGTTTTGCACCGGTGAGCTACGCTGGACTGGACCAGCGCACGACCAGCGACAGACCACTGGGCGATCTGCGCTGGTGAGCTGCGCTGGTCTGGCGCTTGACGACCAGCGCACAGCCCACTCCTTTGAACCCCACAAGAAACCATGCAAGGGGTAAAAAGGTAAAAGCAAGATGCATCCTAAAAGCCTAACATGCTATGACATTATAAACACAAGATGCATCAAAATAACAAGCAAGAAGAGATGAGAATAAGCATTGATGCACAACAAAAAGAAACACAACATACAAAGATAAAACATATGCATGAGTTGTGAGTGTGTGCAACTATCTCTTCAAGACAAGTAAGCACAAAGAAAATTACCTTCGGTGCTTATCAACACGAGGTCTTCAAAGGGCTTCGAACAATTAAACCAATACCTAAGCTACCCTTACAAAGTACCCCAACATGTGGTTTGTCCACGAAATAAGCCAATCAACAAAACGGGAATCCTTACAATATATATATGAAGCCCTAAGAGAAATGGTGTCATTTTGGCAAATAGGCTACAAAAACTTGTCAAACTGTCGTGCATGCCGTGGTACGGACAAGGTGTCCTGACCACGGTACACACGGCATGGAAGCCCTGGAAGCTTCGCGGTTAGGATTGCCGTGGAGGAAAGGTCACTAACCGCGGTACCCTGGTTTTTGCCGCTATCGGTTCTGCGGTATAGGCAGATGCATGGGGAGCGACCTGCACCGCAGTAAGAGACAAAATCTCTTTTCCCAGGCTCTTAAACACACCTAAACTATATGAATTTTGTGCAAGTATGAATTGAGTAATTAACATGCATGTGAATAGATAAAATCATGAATAATCACCAATCATGTGACACATAAAAATATACAAGATGTGAAAATGCAAGAGTGTGATGATAAAGCATAAATGCATAGAAATGCAATCTTAGAAATGCAATATGAAAGTTTGTGTGTGTAACTAAATCTCTTCAAGAGGCAAGTCAAGTGATTTACTTTTCGCTCTTGCTTTTGAAGTCACGGAGATGCTTGGAAGTTTGTCATTGAGGACCTAAGTTATCCATTATAAAATCATCCCCAAATGTGGTTTGTCATGAAATAAGCCAATCATTAAATATAGGTCCTTACAAAAGACAACCTCGTTAACGTGACAAAGCCTCGATGAGATCTCAACGCAATGGTATAAACTTTTATTTTGTACCTACTTGTCATTTTTGTGGCATGATTGGTCATTTAAGACCAAATTGCTTTAATTACATTAAGTGGTGTAGGTTAGAAAGCATGAAATAAAAACGGTTGAAAATTAGGGCAAGTTTGCATGAACCTAGGGAACCTAGAAACATGTCTATGACCACTAGAAATGAAAAAGTGGAACCTAGGTGGGTTAGAAAGAATGAACCCGCTTGCCATTGTGCCCATGTGACACCCGTAGATACAACTAGGTCCAATGGATTTGGTAGGTTTATAGGGGCTCATGTTTCCCATTGACTTGGTTGGATTTAACCCCAATAAGGGGAGCTCATGCAAAGAGAGCAAACTTGCATGATTTATAATGTGCAAAAATTTGATCAATTTTATGCTTCTTTATTAAATTGATTGAGATACTTGGTTGCACATATAAGCTTATGGTATTTTTCTTATAATAAGTGTGCACCACTGCTTTGCTTGTAATCCATGTCATATTTAGGTTTAACAATGCATTTTTGGACTAGGAGAGTTATTTGGCAGGTACACTTGAATGACTTATAATTTATCTCCATGACATGAGAATTTTTTTTATGACATGCTTGAATTGATATGCATGATATTTTTGATTGCTCAAGTTTTAATGCAAATGTGTGTGATAGCAAGTGACTAGACTACAATCAATAAGGATATTGTATCCATTCAATCAATAAGGATGTTATATCCAATGTAGTCTAGTCTCTCTTCTTAAAGATGTAAACAGTGTTACTATCATGTGGATGTTTCATCTGGAAAAATCAAAAGGGATTATATATATATATCAATGTCTTGGTTTGCCTTTAAGAATTGATATTGTTGCTCTTTACTTACAATATTTTTGAAATACTATATCATGCTTGCTTAGGACAAAAGGATACAAATTGGTTTGAACTATTTGGAAACCCTTTTGAATTTTGCTTTGCCAAATACCATTGATTGAAATTTGATGTTATATGTCTTGCATGCAAAGCAACAATTTCACACATTTTCTTTAAAATAAAAATCCTTGAATCTCTCTCAATGACTTAAGTTGCATAAAATTTATGTATATGATTATGCAAAGTATTTGTGCTAATAGTTCTCTTTGCTAAAGCGACCCGATATGGGGAGCTCCTTTGGATGATTTTGTAATGGGTAGCTTAGGTTCTTGTTGGCAAGCTTCCAAGCATCTCCGTGTGTTCAAAAGCAAGAGCGAAAGGTATATCACTTGACATGACTGTTGAAGAGATTAGGTGCACACACACACACACACACACACACACACACACACATATTCATGCATTCTTAATTGTCTTGCATTTATGTCTCATTGTATTCTTGTGTGCATTCACTCGCAACCACACTTGCACTTCATGATAGACTTAAATGTGGTGTAATTCGTTTCCAGTTATGTAATCGGAAACATCCGTGCTTGTATGATGGTGTGTTGGTCTTAGCGCGATGTGTGACCACTAGAGAGGTCCCTTTTTCCTCTCTTGGATTGGTCTTGGGTCACATGGTCTTACACCACGAATTTGGGCAATCTTGTTACTGTTCAAATCTAACCTTTGCTCACTCAAACGTAACCACATCGCTTTCTACAAATATCAAAACCTCTTTTTGTAAAAAGGCATAGAAAGTAGATATCTATACCTTTCCAATGGTATATATTTGTAATATTTCATGACCGTTTGGATTGGTTTTGAAGTCTCCAAAGAGACCACTAAAACAGGGCAACTATGGTTTTGTCCGAATTTGGTCTTTGGTAACTCAAATGACCAGAATGACGAGGCCGTTTATACTCAACAAAAATGATATTTATAGTTCACTTTGAAAACCAAGTTTCACCACTTGTAAATCCATTTAGGATGTAAAAATTAGTAAAACGGTAAGTAAGGGGTTCATTCCACAGGGAATTGGAGTTAATAGTTGGATTAATTAACTAATCTATAATGAAATAAAGTAAATCATAGTTGTTTGGATTGTGTATGGTTTGAGAAACCATCAAACATAACATGTAAACTAAATGTGACAAAAATGATAGGAAAAATATAATGCTTAACAACCTAGATAAGATAATGGAATTCAATCAATTAAGTGGATACCAAGGAAATGATGGAGTTGCAAATGGATGATGGGCAATGCTTATCAATCTACTTTAATGAACCAATCTCACAATTATGAACCGTTTGTAGTCTTAAGTGTGAAATGGCCGTCGAAACATGACTAAGATATTTCCCACCAAAATGCCTAACCGATTAAAGAGAGAGGATAAAGGTAGAATCGGTTAATTACAAACCAAGGCCTAGATAATTAGGGTTGATATATTCTCCAATTATCTATCTTATTCACCTATGTGCTCTAACCAATCAAGTGTGTCAATCCAAGATCAATTGTTTCACAAATTATCCTAACAAGATTGTAATCAACTGGTGGCATACAAAATCAATCACATAATGAATAAAATCTAATTAACAAGTGAATAAAACATAAAAGGAAATTCAAATATAATATAGCTTAAACAAATGTCCAAATCGAAATGTTCCTCACATCAATCCCCTAGATTGGGGTTTAGTTACACATAGTTATAACAAAGGAAAAAGAAGTAAAAGAATAGGAAATCACCCTTGGGCTACCTTCTTTAGTGCTTGATCCTTCCTTGCCTTGTTGCTCCATGTGTAAATAGTGGTAGATAAGGAGGTGTTTAGACAAATGGATGTCTAATGGGTAGTGACAAAGGTAGGGAATGTTGAGAATAGGAAGAGAGGAATGATTGGGTGAAAGTAATCTAGATTTGGTGTTAAGTTTTGGGATGGAATAGGTAGTTCAAGTTTAAAGATTGATGAAGTTAAGTTAAGGAAAAATGAAGGAGAGAATTGCTCTTCAAATCTAAGAATTTCATGTATGGAAAAGCCTCTCTTGAACAAATGAAGAAGACAACTATTTATATGGCTTAAGATTATGTCCTGTAACTGCTAAAAATGTTGAGGTGTCATATGTCACGGTCATGTTTTTGTAATTTTGAAGACAACGATAGTGGCTGCGACAGACGGTTATACGGTCGTCGATCTGGTTGTCGCGGTCATTTTTTATCTTTTTCGTGGTCTTGGAGACAGTGATATCTACACATCGACATTTGAATAAGAGTTCTACATGAGTAGTTGCTGTTTGACCACATAGTGAAACTAGGCAGCGACGCTGGACCTGATTGATTTCTTGATTTTCCTCTTCTCTGTTGCCGTCATCTTTATAACGACAATACAATCGCGATAGAAGACCTGATTGATTTATCATATTTCACAACTCTCTGTCGCGGTGTCCTTCATAGTGACACTTCAACAGTGACATTTCCTTGGCCTTCATCTTTGTAAGATTTTAGATTTGTATTGGCTTGATTCCATACAAATGTTTCATTCAATATCACTTATGAAGACACTTTAGTCTAGGGATCTCTTTGTAATGTGAGGTTGAGAGAATGCAATCATCGATGAGTGAATGTTATATGGTAAGGATAAGGTTTTGCCATGAAATAGCCAAATGGGGAGATTGTAAGGTTTTAGATTTGTATTGGCTTGATTACATTGTAAAACTCAATTTATTTGTAATAGTTAGTTGCTTAGGTGTTTCTTAGGTGAAATGAGCTTTAAAGGAGAAAAGAAAATTCTCATGCAAGGATCGTCTTCAAGAGGAAATGCGCTTACTTAAATGCTAAGGTATCAAGATACTTCTTCCTCTTGCAAGGCGTAAGCGCACACGCACACACACACACACAATTCATACATGTATGTCCCTGCATCATTGAGCAAAACACACACACATACATTGCATTCATATGTGTCCCTGCATTATTGTGATCATTTGGTAATAACACATTCACACACTTATTGAAGTATGCACATGCATTAGTCTTAATTTGGCAAACATTGTAGAATTGCATGTTCTAGGACTATCTCTAGGAAATGGCATACTTGTGTGATCTTGTGTGATCTTGTGTTTATTTGTTTGGGTTTTGTTGTTTTGAACTTGAATATTTACTCATATGATTCCTTGTTGAGTTCCGGTCATTTCGGTTACTCACTCATTAGAGTTCGAGTTCAAACGAGGAAGTTATGCTACTTTACGTTCTCTTATTATGCATTGTCTTCGTCGTCTTGAATCGAGTTGAATTCATAACCTTTGGTCAAAGTCTTGTACTTTTCCTTGTGCATAATTGAGTTACGGTTCGTAATCCGAAAGCATATTCAAATTTAGAGTTCGAAGGCCGGAGAACGGTCAAAGAACGTGAGAGGTGTGTGAAGGGAGCGAAGGAGAAGAGAGGTGGCGAATGGCCAACCACCCTCTCTCCCGTGGAGGTGCGTGGCCACCACGGGAGGGACACCTCTCTGCCTCCCCGTGGTGGCCATGTGCCTCCACGAGAAGCATGAGTGGTGGTGGCTTAATTCACATTTTGCCCTTGCTTCTCTCCAAGTGTTTTCCCTCCCTATATATTTCAAATCAAGTATAAACTCTCTCACAACTTTTCCAATTTTGTTTTTGTCATATCTCTCTCATTTCAACTCCGAATAAAGTGATTCAAAAACCAAAATCGTTGGTCTTGATGACAGGAACAAGTCCTAAGAATTTTCAAGGTCAAAATATGTCCAGATTATTCGCAGCAATCTGGTCTTCAGTTCGTGGTTCATTTTTTGTATGAGAATCATCTTCTCTCCATTTTTCTTATGATCAACTTGATGGATCTTATTACTTGATTGATGAAAAATGTTTAAAATGATTTTGATTCCAATTTTAGACTTGTTTGATTGATTTTCGAGTTATAGCTTTTTGTGATTTTGATTGAACATATTTGAAAGCTAAACTTGATTCACATGAAATTGTCTCTAGAAATAATTTGTATGATGAGCTTGATTGTTGATTTCTAGATTTAGTTTCATGATCTAAGAACTAGGATTTTTGATTGTGATATTGAATATTCTAAACTAGTTCTTATTGATTCACATACTTGGATTTCTAGATAACTTTGTGATTGAGTGTTGAAAGCATATTCTAGTTATCTAATTGCATGTTCATAGAGTTTGTGTGATCTACTTTCTCTATTTGATTGTGTTTGCATCATTTGCATCACTTAGATCATTTGCCTTGTACAAGGTGTGAAGTCTCTTGTTGTTGAGTTATTCTTCAACATAGAGCAAGGAAGTCTTGGTAACGAGTGTGAGACTCTAAGTAAATCCGAGCAAGGAAGCAAGGAAGATTTGGTTAGGACATGTGGTCCGGTTAACCAAGCAAGGAAGTCTTGGCAAGAAGCTAGGCTTCAAGTAAGTCTGAGCAAGGAAATCTCCTTAGAGACTTGTGGATAGTCTAGGTTAGAGAGTGGCTTTCTAGAGGCAAGTGATTTGTCTCAGTTAGAAAGTTGTGGCAAAGGGACTCACTATGCCCGATGGTAGATTAAGAGCTGATAGCTTGAGGAGTGTATCATGTGTTGATTGCCTTTGATTGTGTATTTCTTTTTTGTCATAGTGAATTGCAGTTTGTCGGTGGTTGTGGCATCAACCCGTGGACGTTTCCTCTTCAGAGGTTTACCATGTAAAAACATTTTTGTCAAGTTTTGTTTTACGTTTCTTTACTCCCATAACTTGTATTGATTGCATCACTTGTATATTGAACTTTAATTGTGTTGATTGAAGCAATCCATTTGTTAGACACATCATTGTTGTGTTGAGAAAAGAGTTTGGAAGAATTTAGGCATATACCTATTCACCGCCCCTCTAGGTATATTTATACTATAATTGCTTAAGGGAATTTCAATCTTCATTGCTTCAAGCCCTCTGTCGCGGTGTCCATAAAACGACACTTAGATAACGACACTCTTTTGAGTTGAGTCTCTATTGGCTTGCACGCAATATAACCATGGCAATGCACTATTTTTGTACTTTTTGTACTTTTTGTATACAATTATTCTTCATCTTCACAAATGCCCTTGAGGCACTAATAATCCAGAAACACTTGATTAACACTTGTTAAAACACAAGAAATTGCCCGAGAATCAAGCGAAAAGAGTATGAAATGGGAGCCAAAATCATGTCTATTTCAGTATTTTGGCTCGATCACATAACTCTTTCTACAGACATCAAAACCTCATTCTGTAAAAAGGAGTAGGGAGTAGACATTCATACCTTTCCAATAGTATATTATAAGATAGGTTTCGATATTGTTTGGTCATGTTTTAAGGTGCTCGAATATTGAGATGATGCGTTGTCGCGCCTATGCGCGGTACCGCGCAAATGCATAAAACTTCATTCCAACAAGTGTGCGTAGTATGTGTGCGGTTTGTGTGCACTTTGGAACCGCATATTTGCCTAGAAATGTTTTTTAACTCTTCTAAAATGTCGTAGTTTTGTCTAGGGCTTATATATAAACCCCATCTTTTTTCCCATTTGTTTTAAGAACCCAAGACCATGAAATTGAAACCCTATAGAGATAGATTGAGTGGTTCTAGAGAGAGAAAGGTTCATCAAAGCTTCTTTGACTCTCCAACCCCAAAACCCATGTGCATCTAACATCATCAATCATCATTTAAGCATGAGTCTTCTTGGTTTCATGACTAGGTAAGTTAGAACTTCATTGAATCTTATTTATTGTTCTTTTTACTCTAGAATTAGTATTTATTGCATAATTAAATACTACGCCTCCTCTTATTTCATATATTTATGAGTCTTAATTGCATGATTAGGTTTGTTTGTGATAGCTTGTATCATTAGGTCATTTATGCCTAAATAGCTAAACCTTGAATATTCCTATGAGATTATTTGATGACTAAAACGTCGTAGTCATTAAGTCCTCATGTTTATTTGAATAGATTTATGTTTATTTATCTAGTTAAGCTCTCTTAAATGTTCATGGTTGTTTGATTGACAATTAGATTGTTAGAAAATCTCTACACATCTAATTGAGTCCGCATGTATGGGCATGTAAGCATTGTTTGATAACTAGGCTGTTAAATTGTATTATAACATCTAGTTAGGCATTTTGTGTATGGTCTTACACATTATTGCATTTTGAATAGTGTCACATAATTACTTAGACTTTTAATACTCTTCATTCAGTCAAAGTCTCGTGGCTACATGTGGTAGTTACACAAGAAAGTGAAGTCTTGCAACCAAGGTTAGTTGGCAAGCATTGCCAAGTCTCGCTGTAAAAGGCTCGAGGGGTAGATTAGGAGGTGCTCACGCCGAGAGTATATGATCGAGGGATATCACTAGCGATTGAACCAAGAGTGGTGAGTGGAAGTGTCCATAGCCTGAGGTTATCGAGAGTGAGAGTCTGTGTATCACTTAAGGGTGTAATTTCCTTTTCATATAGTGGATTTCTATGGCTCAAGTGGCTAGCGTAGCTAATCCTGTGGTTTTTCTCAGTTGAAGGGTTTCCACATAAAAATCAAGTGTTCTTTACTTTCCACACTTTACTTGATTTTTGTTGTATGTTTGAATTGGGTTTTATTGTTAATATTGACTAATTGAAAAAGTTGGTAATAATCGATTAACAACCCTTTCCCCCCCCCCCCCCCCCCCCTCTAGGTTGTATTAGACACACCCCGTGTATTTTCAGAACCCTCAGTAAACAAAAGCCTACATAGCAGTTCCAATGCTATGCCTTGAATCACTTGGCCATCTTTCCTACATAATGATTATGACGGAGAATCCGAGTAAATTGCGAGTTGTTCATATTCGATTGTTAGATAGGTATAGACAATCGAATCCATTCTAGCTATAGAAATGGAAAACTGATCATCAAAGAAAGAATTTTTTCTTCAAGCCAGGGAATTGGGAGAAAAAGATAATATAATTTTCTTTATAAAAAAAACGGTTAAAAACAATAAAGATATATCTTGTTTGCTAAGACGGCGATGACACTCCTACTTTTTTCTAGTATTTTTGGCGTATTCAATCAATGAATTGGAACGAATCAACTAATCGGTCTATTTTGTTATAATTAAGAAGAATGCCCATGTTGTGGCAATTCCACCCAGAAGGTAATGGGTCACTCCTATAACATGTCCATATACAATGCTCAAGGCTTTAGGCTGAGTAGCAAGAGCAACTTGTAATTTATTATGAGCTCAAACGATGGATTCAATAAGTTCTTGCCAATAACCACACCCACTAAAGAGAAACATTAAGCTAAATGCCCATACAAAATGAGCACCTAGGAAAAGAAGGCCATATGAAGATAATGAAGAACCATAAGACTAAATTACCTTAGACGCATGTGCCCATAAAAAATCGTGGAGCCACCCATTAATAGTAATGTAAATCTACACAAAGTTTCCTCTTGTAATATGAGTTACCTCCCTTTAATCGCTTATACTACCCCAAACATCTAATTGCATTTTTCAACTAAAATGAAATATTACTATGGAGATTGCATTGTACATCCAAAATTGTCCTAAGAAGACATGGTCCCAAGCAGGTACTTGACATGTCCCCCCTCTTCCGGGCTCACACAAGGGAAATGAAACCCAAGGTTTGCTTTAGCTAGTATCAAATGAGAGCTACGAGCAAATAGAACTCCTTTTAGGAGTATCAATACTGTCACATGAATCATAAATGCATAAATGTGATGTACCAAAAAATCCACGGTTCCTAATGGAATAGTTAACAAAGCAACTTTGCCATCCACTGCCACTAAATCACCACCACCCCAAGTCAAACTGGTGCTTACTGTCCCATAAAGGGTATTTTCCATAAAATTAGTATTCTTGCTTATTTTGATGATCCTCGATACAGAAGAAAGGATGCGGGAATTACTAAATATGGGACTATAGGGGTGCATTCAATCATAAAAAAAAAGGACTTGATTGAGTATCGAGGAGTCAAAAAATTAAGCCAAAATTGAAAATTGATCGCTTTTTTTCATTCCCGAGGAAGTGCATAACTAAATAAAATAACAAATTTGGTTCTTGAAGGAATTTTGATAGTTACGGCTTGACAAAACAATTTAAGCCATAACATAAAATGCATTGTGCAATAATAATAATAATAATAATAATAATAATAATAAATAAAAATAAAAAATAAAAAACATCGTTCTGTTTTTCCATTTTTTCGAGTATCCAATAAAAGTAAATTAAATAAATAAAAAAAACAAAAGAATAATAAAGAATGAGAAATGACACTTTGATTCCATCTAAATCATTTTTCTATGATTTGACAGTATGGTTCATTGGAACAAAAAAAAGGTCCAGCTGGGTATTGACTAGACCAGACTGTGAAAAAAAAATGACCTTTTGTAAAGAGATGTTCTTTCTTTTTTTTTCTTTTTTCTTTTTTTTCTATTTTGATTCGAGATATCTCTTTCGAAGCCATTTTTTATTTTAAGTTTATGGAACTTTTTTGGATTTTTCTAGAACAAAGAATTTGTATAACACAAATTATATGACATAAAAATAAGGAGAGGCTACGAAAGAAATCTAGACAATATTTTTAAATGGAAAACCATGGTCCATCCTTTTGGCCGTCAAGTCACAAAATCCACTAGTTGAATAACTAGATACACCCTTAAGGTTGATTCACTCAATCACATCCCAATCGGAATATCATAATTACTTTACTCGCAAGCTTTTACTAATAGAGATGGGCATTTTCCCCTAAATCCCCATTTCCCATCCCCATTTGGAAGAATAAATCATCCTCGAACGGGCAAATGAGGGAGATGGGGATGAATTTCATCCCCAGATTGAAATGGAGTCCCCACATCCTCATCTCTCCATTTCCCCTAAAATTTTATTGATATGGGAATGGGGGGAGGCATCCCCATTTCCCCCAAAACCTATATATATATATTCATATTTGTTATTTATCCTATTTTTCTCATTTCCTATTTTTTTTATGATTTACGATTATGAACAGAACAATATTAGAATTTATTTGAATTTGTAATAGATTTTATTTGTATTTGTATTGCATAATATAACTTATCATGGATTTTTTTTTTTTTTTTTTTTTTTTTAAATATGTAATAGGTAGGGGTGGGCATGGTTCAATTCGGTTCGGTTTTGGCCAAAACCATATTGAACCAACATATATTCGGTTTTTGAAAATGTGAATTGGTTTGAACTGTTTTGAACTTGAAAACCGAATTGAACCGAACACCTTTATCTCGGTTTAGTTCAATTCGGTTTTGGGCCTATTGGGCTTTGAAGGTTTTTTTAATATGTTTTTTAATTTTTTGGGCCTTTAAGTTGCATTTTTGGCATTTAGGCTTAAACTTTTTTAAAGAAAACATAATATGTAAAAAATAATTTAAACAAAATACAACCTAATTTTCAATTTAAATCTAAAATATCAATCATATTCAGTTTGCATACTCAATCAAAATATAAAATCTTCATAACTTCTATAAAATAGAAGTCAAAAAATGTAATACATAATGTAATCCAAAATAAAATATCATCAACAAACACTTCATAATAAAATTGAACCTTACAAAATAATTAATTAAGACAATTCGGTTAATTCGGTTCAGTTCGGTTTTGTATGTCCAAAACCGAAACCGAAACCGAACCGAATTCAATTCAGTTTTCAAATTTTAAATCGGTTTGAACCGAATAAAAGCTATGAACCGAACCAAACACCCTTTTTCAGTTCGATTCGGTTCAATTCGGTTTCGATTTTTATGCCCACCCCTAGTAACAGGGGAATCGAGAGAAATTGGGAAAATTGGTGAAATGGGTATAGCTAGGGATAGGGATACCTCCCCCCTAACTCCCCATCCCCATTTTCCCCAAATGAGGAAATCGGGGCCCAATTTTTCAATCAAGAACTAGCAAGACTTGAACTTGATTGAGAGAGAAATATTCTAAGTGTTCAAACCGGCCAATCCATGAACAAATCAAGTAGAATGAGTGACTAAGACATCCTACGATAGCTAGATGCATGAAGCACAACACAATCACAATACTTTAGCTCTAAATCAAAAATCTCGTCCAGTCCTGTGCGCCAAACGCACCTTACCTCAACCGTTAGTCTACATGTCTGACGATAAATAGTGTCGTAAATGTTCCCCTAACTTGGTTTCTATAACATTTTCGACAACATATTTCATTCATCTCCAACCACTCATAGGCTCATAGCCTTCAAAATGTCATATTTCCAATGGTTTGTCAAAAAATGATTATTATTTACCACAATTTTATTTTGGGGGAGACTAACGACTTTTTCCCGTTAACGACATTATCGACAGCTCTTTGAAATTCTAACAACCATTACTACTCGCAAAATATCTTATTTCTTAGGCCATGTTTGGTTCACGGAAAGGAAAGTACATTGTAAAAAAAATACTTCTAGGAATATAATCTTTGTAGGAAAAGAATTCATTTCCTAGATGGATTCCTTTGTTTGGTTGCAATATGCAGAATCCATTATGAAACCCTTGATGTTTTGACCAAATTACCCCTTAAATGTTTGATGTATTAATTTTTTTTTTATAAATAAAATATTATTCTAATATTCAAATAATAAATAATTAAAATTAAAATATTTTCCATATAATTAAGAATAATAATTTTTGAATATTTTCAAACAATATAATATAAAAATGTAATAATTATTTTAAAAATATAAATTTATTTATTTGAAAAATAAAAACACTTTTTTAATAATAATAATATTAATAAAATTTAAAAATTTCACCGGTGGCCACCATGGCCACCGGAGATGTTATAGCCGAAGTAGGCAACATCAGTCATCTTCAGTTGCCTCCTCTGGTAAGGAGACCTCCTACATCGACAGTGGATGGAGGTGAGTAGATCCTCCATTGTAAATAATGATAGAGGTTGCGAAAGAGGAGGACGGGGCCTCCTCCGGTGAAGGAGGAGGTGCGACGAGGCCTCCTCTTGTTGCGTCAAACGGTGATGACGAGGCTCTACCAATAGCCTTGCTGTCTCTTGTTACGAAGGAGGCCACTGACAGTGGCCTCCACTGTTTTTTGTTTTTTATTTTGATTTTTGATTTTATTTTTATTTCGTGAACAAATTGATAAATTTTAAATATTTTAGAGATGGTAAAATCTGGATTCTGACATCAAAATGTAGGAATCCATTTTAACCTTTTTTGTTAAAAGGAATCTAGATTCCATGAAATCCAGATTTCTCGACTTAATTATCAAACCACACAAAGGAATTGGGATTCCCATTCGAACCTCGAATCCACCAACTAAACCGCAACTTATAGTGCATTAGCAATTGATAACATTCTCCTTTGTGGCTTACACTAATTAGAATAAAGAACCATTTATTCATTTTCACTCAACTTTATTTCAAGTAGTACAATTAGTATTCCTCATCTAGAAGGTT
This sequence comes from Acer yangbiense, assembly GCA_008009225.1. Taxonomy (NCBI): domain Eukaryota; kingdom Viridiplantae; phylum Streptophyta; class Magnoliopsida; order Sapindales; family Sapindaceae; genus Acer; species Acer yangbiense. The sequence continues at coordinate 20,867,461 of CM017771.1, forward strand.
GGTATACATAATCACAGCAGGCATATTTATAAATTGCATGCTTAAACATGTGATTCGTGCTTTATTTTTTCTAATTATATTATATTATTTTTTTGGAACTTTAAGGAGAAGAAATGTACCATAGGAATCACGGATCTAATACCAAGATATCCATCTCTCCTTTTCTTACCCTCTATTTTTTCTTTCTCATATGAGTCATCTCTATGATTTAGATGCGACAGAAGATATAATAAATTGATTTGTTTGAATTTTTTCATGGGCGGCTCTATTGCAATCCAAAAAGCTTATCATCACACCCATTTACTTTCAACACCTATGTTCAAAATTAAAATGAGAGTTTCTTCAAAAACTTCATAAATTATTTGTTTACACTCCATTTTAATTTTTTTGTTAATAACAATATTAAACTAAATTAAAATTACCAAACAAGACAAAAATATAATAATTCTAAAGACACTCCAAACTAGTTTTTTTTTTTTTTTTTGTCCTCTTTTGTGTTTTTTTTTTCCTCTTCACTGTTTACAAACCCTAAAATATCTTCTTCTTTTCCAATATCTTAAAGTTCTTCACTAAGAAATGGCAGTCCCAAATCTTCGACTGAAAATCCAACAAATCTTCATCTTTTTAAATAATAGGTTTTTTGGTGTATCAGATCTCTCTTCATTCACATGTTTTCTCTTTTTATCTGTCATTTGGCTTTGAACTCTGTCTTTTTTTTAGGCTTGTAGCCTCCATATTTCGTTTCATTTTCATTGCATTTCACACTTAACTGGTATAACAACTCATGCTCCTTCTTTTCCGGCTAGAAACAATTGGAATACTTTTAAAAAACATATATTGTTGCCAAAGAATCAACAATTAATTTATCTATTTATGTATCCAATTCTTTTACGTACATTGATGATTCTTTGACTTACCATATTTTACTGATCATAACACAGACAAGTTTGTACATGTAAATGGAGTTTTATATCTACACGTATTCATTTTAGTATATACATTTGGAATTGGTCTCTACACGTATTCATTTTAGCCTTGCCTTTCAATGAATGAAAATTTGAAAAACAATCATTTTGATTATAACCATAGTTGTATTCAATGCCACATCCCACATAGGATAAATAAGAGCAATGAAGAGATGCCTAACCTATATAAAAAGGAGGAGAATGGAAGGGAAAACATACTTACCTAGACAAGGGTTATGGACCATGGTTCAATACTCTTCAATGTCATTTATCTTTTAAACATTTTATTTTTATAAATAAACTGTTATTTTTTTAATAATTTTTTTTGAAAAAAAAAAAAAACAGGAACCGAGTGGTTCCTTGAAAATTGGAACTGAAACCGGAACCGTCCTCCTCCGGTTCCGGTTTTTCCGGTTCGGTTCGCTGGTTCGAACCGAACCGGCGTCGGGTCTAATCTAATACCAAGATATCCATCTCTCCTTTTCTTACCCTCTTTTATTTTTTCTTTCTCATATGAGTCATCTCTATCATTTAGATGCGACAAAAGATATGATCAATTGATTTGTTTGAATTTTTTCAAGGGTGGCTCTATTGCAATCCAAAAAACTTATCATCACACCCATTTACTTTCAACACCTATGTTCAAAATTAAAATGAGAGTTTCTCCATACACTTAATAAATTATCTGTTTACATTCCATTTTAATTTTTTTTTGTTAATAACAATATTAACCTAAATTAAAATTACCAAACAAGACAAAAAAAATTCTAAAGACACACCAAACTAGTTTTTTTTTTTTTTTTTCCTCTTTTCCTCTTCACTGTTTACCAGTGTTCTAGTAAGCGCTAGGCGCTAGTCGAGTGGAGACCCGGTGCCTAGCACCTAGGCCGATTAGTCGGTGATTAATTTGTGATTATTGGTTGACGATTTTTTTTTTCCTGTATAAAAAAACTAAAAATCCAATACCAAATAAATTTCCAAACCTAAAGACTAAACAAGTAATGAGTTAAACACTTAAACAACAGGTCGAACTAATTAGAAACACTTAAACAACAGGCCCAACACCTGGATCCACAAGAAATGTCAAGAATATTCAAAACCTTAATACAAAACGGTGTGTTTTGAGTTAAGGTTATGATATAAAAGCTTCAACATCTCAGCAAATCCTCTTCTTTTCCTAAGCTGCCGCTTACAATCCCTAAAATCCTCTAATATAATGGATACAAATACTAGATGGATGAAGATTGGACAAGTAACGATGGCGGACGACGGTAACCTGGTGACGGCGGACGACGGCAACCTGGTGACGGCGGACAACAGCTTTGGACAACGATGGATGAGTCAGCAAAAGGTCTGGTTTGTCTGGTTCAGCGGATAGCAGCTTTGGACATTTTTGTCACATATGGCCGATTTTCGACGACTGAAGGTAGGCGGCAAGAAGCTTTTTGGGATATTTGGTATTCTAATTTAGGTTTGTGAGTTGTTTGGTCGAAGAAGAGAAGGAAAGAATGAAGTTAAGAAGTAGAGATTGTATGAAACGATGCCGTTTTTTGCTTCTTCTTTTTTTAATTGGCTAGGCATGGTCAACGGCTTTGACCCACCTAGCCGATTAATTGACGAGTTTTCCGATTAGTTGGCCAACGCGGAATTCATCTGATTTTCCCCTTTTCACTGCAGTTTCTGGTTGCCTAGCTGAATTGCACTGATTAATCGGCCTAGGCGGCCGCGTTTTTGAACACTGCTGTTTACAAACCCTAAAATATCTTCTTCTTCTTTTCCAATATTTTAAAGTTCTTCACTAAGATACGGCAGTCTCAAATTTTTAACTGAGAATCCAACAAATCTTCATCTTTTTAAATAGACTAATTGGCACAGATGTCCCCCTGAACTCTTCAAAAATTTACACTTTGCCCCCTAAACCTTTTTTTTCGGCACTGAACCCTCTGAATTCTTGTAAATTTGCAAAAATTGACGGATTGGTAATGGAAGCCACATTCCGTTTGTTTTCAAGTCACGTGTGCCTCACGTGCGTCCTATAGTACTAATTTTTGAAGAGTTTAGAGGATCAGTGCCAATTAGCCTAAAAATTATTATAATAACAAGAACTAATTACACCAACCTCTCTGAGGTTTGCCCTAATACTTTATTTTTTTAAAGAAAAATAATTTTTTTTAAAAGAATATAATTAAAATTTTTAATTATTTTCAATAAATAGACTTTTTTTAATAAAAAAAAAAAAAATTGATCTCCACCGTCCATCACCATGATGGACGTTGGAGATCAAATTAATTTTTTTTAAAATCATATTATATAGATTTGATTAAATTAAAAAAAATGAAATTAAAAAAAAAAATCATATCATATCTTTTTCAATAATTCATATAATTCAATAATTCCAAACAAAAAAAAAAATCATAAATCAATTAAAAAAACAAAAAATCCACAAATCTCATTCAATAATTCATATCTTCTTCCTTCTTCTTCAATCAATTCCAAAAGGAAATAACAAAAATAAAATCTACAAATCTCATCTTCTTCAATCAACTCCAAAAACAAAATAAAAGGTAATAATAATCTGGAAAAAAAAATTATTATTGCATTTCCCTTAAAAATAATTATTGAAGGTTTTGTTTTTGAAACACACATACGAAGAGCTGACTTGGTCTAGAAACCAGATCTGTTCCAATAATTGGGAGGGTCACATGACCCTCTCTCAGTTGTTTACTGGGGACGCTAGAGGAGGCCAACCTCCCCATCGCCGGCATGAATTGGATCAGCGCTCCACCGCTAGCGTTAGATGGAGCCCCGTCTCTGCTCTAGATGGAACGATGATGCATGCCTAGGCGATCCAGTTGGATTTGAGGTTCCTTCCGCCGCCTTCAAATGGAGTCGGGTTTTCATATGCGATGGAGAGGGAGCTGCATCCAGTTGGATCAGCGACACTGCATCCAATTAGATCGGCGGCTCCTTCCACCGACTTCAGATGGAGTCGGGTCTTCATATGAGAATTTGTCTGCTAAAAAGGATTGTATTTCGTCTACTATACAAGTAGCTGTGAGTTGCTCTGAGGAATTGTTGGAAAGGAGAATCGACATAGTCAATGCCCTCTGTACATTGAAAAATATCATAATTAGGTTTGAAAAGAGTGTAGTGGTTCCATAATTGTATCAAATTATTTTGGGGTTTTTTTTTTTTTTTAATTGATTGAAGAAAAATAAATGATTGTTGGATGAGATTTATGGATTTTTTTGGATTGATTTGTGGATTTTTCATTTGGAATTGATTGAAGAAAGGAAGAAGATATGGAATGAGAGTTTTTCCAGATTATTATTACCATTTATTTTGTTTTTGGAGTTGATTGAAGAAGATGAGATTTGGGGATTTTATTTTTGTGATTTCCTTTTAGAATTTATTGAAGAAGAAGGAAGAAGATATGAATTATTGAATGAGATTTGTGCGTGGATTTGTTTTTTATATGATTGATTTTTGATTTTATTTTATTTTTGGAATTATTGAATTATATGAATTATTGAAAAAGAGATGATATGATCTTTATTTTTTTAATTTTGTTTTTTTTTTAATTTTAATCTAATCTATATAATATGTTTTGTTTTAATTTTTTTTATTCATTGTTTTTAAAATTAATTTGATCTCCAACCTCCATCATGGTGATGGACGGTGGAGATCAATTTTTCTTTTTAAAAAAAAATCTATTTATTGAAAATAATTAAAATTTTTAATTATATTCTTTTAAAAAATATTTATTTTTCTTTAAAAAAAAAGGTATTAGGGCAAACCTCAGGGGAGGTTGGTGTAATTAGTTCTTGTTATTATAATAATTTTTAGGTTAATTGGCACTGATGCCCCTAAACTCTTCAAAAATTGGTACTATGGGACGCACGTGAGGCGCATGTGACTTGAAAACAGACGGAATGTGGCTTCCCTTACCAATCCATCAGTTTTTGCAAATTTACGAGAGTTTAGGGAGTTTAGTGCCCAAAAAAAAAAAGTTTAGGGGGCAAAGTGTAAATTTTTGAAGAGTTCAGGAGGCATCTGTGCCAATTAGCCTTTTAAATAATAGGTTTTTTTGTGCAACAAATCTCTCTTCATTCACATGTTTTCTCTTCTTCTCTGTCTTTTAGCTTTGAACTCTGATTTTTTAGGCTTGTAGCCTCTGTATTTCATTTCATTTTCATTGCATTTCACACTAAACTGGTATAACAACTCATGCTCCTTCTTTTCCATCTAGAAACAATTGGAATACATTAAAAAAATAATAATAATAATAATAAATAAATAAAACATATATTTTACAACTCAATTTTGAAATAATGCATCTTCAATGTCTGTTTTGAATTTAAAAAAAAAAAAAAAAAAGATTCTCCTTACAATCCAAAAATTATCTATTTACACTCCAATTTTTTTTTTTTTATTAATAACAATTTTAACCTGAATTAAAATTACTAAACAAGACAATCCAAATTAATTAAATTATTAAAAAAGAAAGTATCTCTCCTAAATCATTAGATTAAATATTACGTATTAAACTCTTTCTCCTAAATCTGTTATTACCATATTAAACACTCTCTCCTAATTAGTCTCTCTCTCTCTCTCTCTCTCTCTCTCTCTCTCTCTCTCTCCATTTAAAAAAAAAAATCATATCTCCATACTTTCTCGTTTAATCTGTGATTAATAGTTATAAAAAAAAACAAAAAAAAACAAAAACTTATGAATAGTTTGGTTTTTTACTAACAGTAATATATATATATATATATTAAAAAAAAAAAAACCAATACAAATACCTTGTTTTTCAAAAAAAAAAAAAAAAATTTAAATAGATATATGAAAACTTGATTTGTTGCAACTGGATTCGATTAAATTCAGAATTTCTAAAACTAATAAAAGAATTAAAGTTCTATAGGCAATCACATACCTACAAAAGTAACAAAAATCATTTTCATATTTCGAATTTTTTTTTTTTTTTTTGGGTTGAAAAATAGGGTACTTGTTTCTTAAGTTTTTTAATTTTTTTTAATTTTTTTTTTAATTTTAATTTTTAAAATACAAACAGTTCCTAAAAATCAAGCATATTCATAAGTTTTTTTTTTTTTTTTCCTTAACGGTTAGGCTTGCTTGAGAAAGAATAGAGATAGAAAGTTAGAGATATGTATTGGAAGAGAGAGTTTAATATGATAATTAAAAATTTAGGAGAGAGTGTTTAATATGTAATATTTAATTTAATGATTTATGAGAGATAATTTCTTTTTTTTAATAATTTAATTCAAAAAATAGTACTTCTCGGATGAATCCAAAGGCTATGATGATTCGTCCTAACTTTTATTAAAATAAAATGGAGTGTTTTTAGAAATTCATTTTTTTTTTAAATGGAGTGTCTTTAGAATAGGAGTGTCAAAAAATAAAAAGGATAATCTTGGAATAAAAGGAAGTGTCTTTAGAATTTTTTTAAAATTAAATTTTTGAGAATGGAGTGTCTTTAGAAAAAAAGTGTGAAAAAGAAAAAATTGGATTGTTAAAAGAAGCTCTCTAAAAAAAATGTTGAATTTCTTGAATCATAGAATGATATGATGTGTCTAAGGAATATTACAAATTACATAAATATGACATTAATTTTATCTATAGTATAAAAGTTGTATTGTATGCTTGATTATTCATTTTTCAAATTAGGAATAAATAGTTTCTAGGCTGAACCTTGTTACGACCAAATGTTGATGAGATACCATTCGTGTTGGAATTCAATTCTCCTAAGTTGAAGATAGCAGGGAATTCGCAGGTGGGCAACGATGTTATTGGACTTGGTAGTGATATTTAATTGAAATTAAGATACAGAAGAGAATTGAATTTGCATGCTTCATAAGAATGAGAATGAGAGTGAGAGTGAATGAGCCACTACTGCCAAGTAATTAGGGATGGCAAAATAGCCTGCAGAGACGGGGCCCTACAGGGACCTGCACTAATGAGGTGGGGATGGATTTCAATTTGGTGGGAATGGGACAGGGATGGGGATAGATAATAAAACCTGCAATGGGTATGGGGCGGGGATGGCTTTTAGAATCCCCGCCCCGTCCTGCCCCTCTTAAAATATAATATATATTTATTTTATTATTTAGTTTAATGTTTATGTTTTAAAATAATTGAATTTATTTATTTAGTTATGAGATTTATTTTTATGAGATGATTTTCAATAGTTTTTTAGAACTACTTTATATATTAGATCATATTCATTGGGATATATATTTATTATTTTAATAAAAAAAATTGACAAGATTTTAATAAATAATTTATATAAATGGGTTGAATTGGGTAAATTGGACGGGGATGGGGAAAGCATACCCCACCCCACCCCGCCCTGCTCTGCTCCATCTATTGAGGGGCTTTAAGAGGGGATGGATTTTCAAAAAATAAATGGGGCGGGGTGTGGGGAGAGCCACGCGGCCCCGAATCCACCCTATTGCCATCTCTACAAGTAATAAACAAAAACAATGGCCTGCAAGTTGTCATTGAGTCGTTGACCCAAGTCTGTAACTAAATTAGATGGAAAATCAAGACAACTTACTGAATTAATTTGGGATTCTTTTAGATCTTATTTTATTGGATTGAGAAATAGACAATAGAGTTTATAAGTCATAATTTAGAAGTTTTTCGAGTAAGTTAGTAGAGTTTTCAAAGTAATCAAAATTACTAGCTTTTTTTTTTTTTTTTTTTTTTTTTTGCTATATGTTAAAATTAAAATTAAAATTCAAAAATAATAATGGGTAATATCAAAATAAAATGGAGTGTCTTTAGAAGTTTTATTTTTAAAAATGGGGTGCTTTTAGAATAGGAGTGTCAAAAGATAAAAGAGATAATTTTGGAACAAAAGGAAGTTGTAGTGAAAATTGTCAAGAAAAAAAATAATTAGGCGAAATAAATGTAAAGCGGAACAAGAGAAATTTACATGGTTCAGCGTAAAGCCTACATCCACAGGCAGAGATGAAAAGAAATTCACTATGATCAATGGAGATTACAAAAGAGTGTCTCAGAATCACTCACAAAACCCAAAACCCTATTGCACACAAAGAACTCTCAAAAGAGACTTAGGGTATGTTTGGTAGAGAGGAAAAGGGAGAGGAAAGAAAGGGGTGGAGGGAAAAGGGAGAAGAAAATGGAGAAGTGTGTGTTTGGTATGGAGAGAAAAATGAAGGGAAAGGAAAAGTGGAAGGAAAATTTTGTGTGAGACCCACCATTTTTTTCCTCCCAAAAGTGGGAGGAAATGGGAGGGAAAGAAAGTGGAAAGTTTTGAGTAATTTAAAATTACAATTATATCCAAAATATTTTAATATATAAAATATAATATAAGGATAAAATAGTAAAATTGATAAAATGATCTTTTCTTTCCTTCCTGTTTACCAAACAACACGAGGGAAAATCATTTTCCTTTCCTTCCCTCATGTTTCCTATCCTTCCAAATCTTTCGATCCTTCCTATTTTCTTTCCTCCCTACCAAACATACCCTTATTTCCTAAAAGATTCTTTAACCACATATTTATAATATGGGTAGAGACAAAATATGAATCTATATCAAATAAGGTTACTAACTAATTTAAGCCACATAATAACAAGTCTCCACCTTGGCTTAAATTGGTACCAAGGTTTACCGAGTAGAATTTCAGTCTGTCATAAAGTTATATCTGATCACATCAATATGTTTGGTCCTCTCATAATACATAAGATTTTTTGTCAAATCTATCGCACTCTGGCTATCACAAAATACAACCGTAGAATTCTATTGTAAACCCAGATTACAAACCAAACCTCTAAGCCAAATAGCTTCCTTCATTACTTCAACCGCTGCCATAAACTCTGACTCTATAGTAGACAAAACATTTGTAGACTGTAAAGTAGCCTTCCAACTAATGGCACAACCCGAAAGTGTGAAGACATAATCTGTCAAAGATCGTGTTTTATCTAAATCATGATCATAATCAGAATCCACATAACCAATAATATTATTGATTGTATTATTTTTTCTGAATACCAAACTCAAATCTGCAGTACCTTTCAAATATCGAAAAATCCATTTTACAGCTTGCTAATGAATTTTTCCTAGAGAACCCATAAATCAGCTAACCACACTGACAGCATGTGAAATATTAGGAACAAGTGCAAACCATAGCATACATCATACTCCTAACAGCACTAGCATATGGAACTCGAGACATTTTCTCCTCTACATCCTTATACTTTGGTGACAAAGCTGATGAAAGGTTAAAATGTGCAGCCAGTGGAGTAGTCACAGGTTTAAAATCTTTCATACCAAAGCGTTCAATAATTTTTTTTCTATCTAATTTTTTTTGCAACAAAAATAACTTGTCCGCTTTTCTATCACAGTGAATTTCCTTACCCAAAATTTTCTTCGCAGCACCCAAATCTTTCATTTCAAATTCACTCTTAAACTGGGATTTCAATTTATTAATCTCACTTTTATTTTTCGTAGCAATCAGCATGTATTCAACATACATCAATAAATAAATAAAAGAACCATTTGAGAGTTTCCTATGATACACACAACTGTCATAATCACTTCATGAGTAACCATGACCAACCATAAAAGTATCAAACCGCTTGTACTATTGTCGAGGAGACTGATTCAAACCATATAATGATTTGTTTCAACAAATAGATATGATCTTCTTTTTCTTGAACAACAAACCCCTCTGGTTGATGTATAAAAAATTTATTCCTCAAGCTCACCATGAAGAAGAGCCTTTTTACATCGAGCAGTTTTAATTCCATGCCAAACATTGAAACCATGGCAAACAACACACGAATAGAGCTATGTTTTATAACAGGTGAAAAAATTTCATTAAAGTCTACACCCTTTGTTTGACTGTAGCCCATTGCAACTAAACATGCTTTGAACCTAGCAGCTTCAACCCCTGAGATTCCTTTTTTTTTTCTTGAAGACCCATTTGCAACCAATAATCTTCTGGCCCTTAGGCAGTTTCACCGATTCCCAAGTCTGATTCTTGTGAAAAGATTCAATTTCTTCACTCATTGCAATAGCCTATTGAGAAGATTCAATGCCACTAACAGCTTCCCGATAAGTGGAGGAAATTTCAATAGTCTTTACAACATTCAATGCAAAAGAAACTAAGGGCCAGTTTGGTATTGCTTTTGATAAGCTAAAATCAACTTATTTTATAATTTTGGAATAGAAAGATGTTTGGTAAAACCTTCCAAAAGTGATTATGTAATAATCTACCTTGATTTGGCAGTGATTTTGAGAAGTATGTGAGGTGTTACTTCTCAAAAGTAATTATGAAATAATCAATTTTAGCATTTAATGAATAATTTAAAATACTCAATTTACCCTCATTAGTTTAACTTAAAGACATATTTGTCCATATATATATTTTTTCCTAAGCTGATATCTTTCAACCCTAATCTCTCCTCAATTAAAAGTTTATTTCTCATTCATATATATATATATATATATATATATATATATATTGGGGAGATGTTGCAGAATATATATATGTGCAGTATGTCGAAATTGAGTTTGTGTATATAATTGTTTTAGGCTTTTTCTAGTGTAACACGATTTAATATTTTATAATTAACTGATAATGTTATTTGGATTTTCAATTTAATGTTTACCATTATATTTTACCGGTTTGCATGTTCTTAGGATAAAATAGTTCATGGCAACTCAAAGGTCTGATTGTTTTATTATATAAGAAAAAAAAAATGGTCTGATAATTTGATATTGCAACAGGAGCAAAACATAAAATGAATTACTTTTATATAAGTATAACGTTATTTTATATATATATATTTATTATCAATTAATTTTATGTGAATGATATAAAATTTAACTTTTTGATATTTATATCTACTTTATTTTATATTAAAAATACTTAAATATTTAATTTTATTGTTAAAATAAAATATATTGGTTGAATAGTGATTTGGTTTTGAATAAAATACAAAATTGAACAGTATAATGTCTAGTTTGGTCATTATACACCGCCACAGCAGTTTGACAATATAACGTACCAAACATATATACAGTACTTTTAAAACTCAAAGCAGTTTAAAAATGACAGTTTATCAAACATCTACCTGCTTAACTTCACAGCTGATTATTCCCCCAGCACAGCTAACAGTGATTATTTCAGAAGCTACAGCAATACCAAACTAGCCCTAAATCTGCATATCCATACCATTGAGGAGGCCTAATTTGTCTTCTTTCCCTCTTTGTGGCTATATTGCATTGCTGATATTCTTTTTCCGTATTATCAATAGCATCATGGACATCACTTTGAGTTGGCTAAACTACGGTGTCTTCTTGCACTTTATCAAAATCTTCAACTTCAAACTCTACCTACTTACTAACACCATTATCTGTATCTGCAACTACAAACTTTTTTTTCTCATGCAGCATGGCAAATTCATCAAATTTCACATCTATACTAATTATAAATTTTTCTGCCTCGGTTCAACAAACCACAAATGATAACCTTTCACCTAGTCTCAAATCTTAGAAACACACATTTTATAGCCTTGTGCTCAAGTTTACCATTACTCACATGAGCATATGAATGACAACCAAATATTTTTAAATCATAATAATTAGTAGGAGTACCAGATCATACATCAATAGGAGTCGTCAATTTAATTGCAGTTAATAGAGATCTATTCACCAAATAGCAGGCATAGTTAACAACTTCAGCCCAATTTTTTTTTTTTTTGAAAGCAAGCAACGTGCTTTCTCCAATATGGTTCTATTCATACGTTCTGCGACTCCATTTTGATGTGGCATTTTTCTGACAATGCTGTGTCTCACTATCTCTTCATTCTCGCAAAACTCATTAAATTGAGCCCCACAAAATTCCAAACCATTATCAGTTCTAAGACATTTTATTTTTCAAGAAATACACTCAAACATGCCTAGAAAAATCATCAATAAATGTCAAAATATACATAGAACCATCTTTTGACTCAACAAGAGTAGGACCACAAATATCTGAATGGATGTAATCTAATATGCCCTTTGTCCTATGAGTAGCTGTGGAGAACTTAACTCTGCATTGTTTCCCATAAATACAATGCTCACAAAAGTCAAGTCTGCCTGTTTTCTGACCATCTAACAAGCCTTGTTTACTCAAAATAGTCATGCCAGCCTCACTCATATGACCTAAACGCATATGCCACAAATAAGTTATATATAAATCTGGATTTGATGAAGACGAAACACTTGCAGCACCAATAACTATGCTTTCCTGAAGTACATATAGGACATTAGAAAATTTTCTTTTATCGCAATGCACCATTACTAATAAAGAGGGGTATATGGAAAGAAATAAAAACGAGTGCTAGAGAGAGATGCTCTGAGCTTGAAGGTCAGAATGTGAGAGAAGACTCTAGGGAAAAACTTTTCTCCATCTTTGTTGATAATTTGAATCCAACTATCGATTCGGCTACTTTGTGGGGTGTGTTCAAAGTGTTCCGAAGGGTGAGGGACATGTTTGTGTCTCCAAAGTCGGGGTCTAGGAAATCAGGTTTTGCTTTCATTAGGTTTGGATCCTTGGAAGAAGCTAACTTGATAGTAAAAAAAAACTAATGGGATGCATGTAAACGGGTGGCCTATAGTTTCAAAGGTAGCAAATTTAGGGTGGGACAGAAGAAGGGATATAAGGTCTGGTCAGAATAATAAGGCCTTTGCTGAAAGGTTAGGAATTGAGGGACTTCGAAGTGGTCCTCATTATTGTTCCTTTACGGATGCGTTATGAGGAAAGCAGAAAGGGATTCGGGTGGGGTTGAGAGGAGAGATAAAGAGGTGTTTTCTATGAAATGGAGTTCTTAGAAGATTGATCAAGCTTTGATCAAGAAATGCGTGGTAAGGATTCTCAAACTATTTTCAAACGTGTCCACTATCAACAATCGATTAAGGAGTAGAGGATTTCAATTCTCTTCAGCCTACATTAGGGACAAATGCATATTATGGTGCTTTGAATCTGAAGAAGAAAAACAAGGTTTCATGAGAAATCAATTTTTTTGGGACGATCGGTTCTCTTTCGTGGTAAACTGATCGAATTCTCTTCTCCCTCAAGCTAGAGTAGCCTGGATTAATATTAAAGGAGTTCCCTTATGCTATTGGGGCCAAGACTTATTCATGAAGTTGGGGTGGATGATTGGTGAACCCCTTTTGGTTGAAGAAGAGACTAGCTCAATAACTTGTTTTGATAGAGGGAGGATTTTAGTTTTATTACCTTTTAATCACCATTTTTGTTGTGATATTAAAGTGGTCTTAGAGAATGGCTCCTTTGTGGTGAAGATGAAGGAAGATGACTCGTGTGTTGATGTATTCTAGATGGAAAGATTTCTTGGTTTGCAAAAGGAGATGAATATTGGGCAAGGAAAGGTGTTTCCTCAAAATGATATTTTTTATTGTGGTTCAAATAAAGGAAGGGGTGTAAGTTCTAAAGGGCTCGTTGGTCATGAAGAAAAAATTGATGGTGTTAAGGCTAAGGCCAAAGCCAATCCCTTGTCAAAATGTAGATTTCAAGTTAGGTTTGGTTGTGCTAGCCGAAAGAAGGGAGGCTAAATTTTTGGTTTGGAAGGTTGATTTAGGGTCTAATGACTTGAATGAAGAGGTTGTTGTTAGTTCTTATGTTGGGAAAGATGGGAAAGAGAGCTATAATTTAGCCAAGTTAAGAGAGGGTATAGTGATGATGGAAAATAATCATATCAAAGAGGAATATCTTATGGTAGGGTGTGTTAGGGAAACCAATATGAGCGAGGATGTAGTCTCGGTTGGGAAGGATTTTTTTGGGTTTGGTGGCTCTAATGGAGGGGTTCTTCGTCATTGTGTTGGTAAAGGGGGTGAGTTTCTTGTTAAAGGTATTTTAGGTAGGAAAGATAATGACAAAGGTGAAAGCTTGGAGAGTAGTGATTATAATGATAGCTTTGATAACACCAAAATGGACAACTTAAAGCTAAGAAAAGCTAGTGGGTATGAAGGGGAAACCGATAAGAGGGAGGAGAGGGAGGAATGTGTTCGGTTGGGAAGTGTGTTTTGGGCACAAGTGGTTCAATTGATAGGGTGGGGTGGGTCTTATGTAGGTAAAGGTGAAAGTTTGGAGAGTTGTGTTAATAAAGATAGTTATAGGGTTGCTTCTTTCGAAGGTTTTGAGAGTGATTTGGCCAATAGATAGAGTGTTAGGGTCTTTGGTTATGAATATGGGTCGTGTAGGGCTGTGGCTGTTTATGGTAATCAAGTGGTTTATATTAATTTTGAATAAGACAAAGATTTGAAGAGGGTAATTTTGGTGGTCCAACTATTGATCTTTTTGTCGATCTTGGGGGTTTGGAACCTTTTGTTCGGAAAGGAAAGGTGGGGGATTTTGTTGACTCTTCGTGCACGTCTGTATCTAGGTGAAGTAATAAGAATTACTTTTACCTTCAAGATCTCACCGAATGAAGACTAGGAGTGGGGCTCGTGGTTTCGATTTAGTGTTGTAGATGAAGTGTTGGTGGACCGAATTGCTAGAGGGAAAGATGTTATCAAATGCTAGTTCCAAGTTTGCTTTGACTGTTTTGACTGTTGTGTTTTATGGTTTTGGGTCAAGGTGGTTTTTTTGTTGTTATTTTCATAGGTTGGCCATTTAGGTTGTTATTTCAGCTTGTTCACGGTCTTGGGGTGGGCTTTCTTTGTGTTGCTTTTTTGGTTGTGTGTTTGTCCCTTGGGCCTCTTATATCCTCGATGTGGTTTTTCCCGCTTGTTTATAAAACTAGCCATTCAAAAAAAAAAAAAAAAAGTACCTTTACTAACTCTTAAAACTCCACCTTCAGCTAAATACTAACCTTGGGAATCAATTGTATCCAAAAAGATAAGATTTTTCTTCAAATCTGGTACATGCTCGACATCAGACAAAGTTCTAATAATACCATCAAACATCTTAATTCGAATTGTGCCAATACCAGCAACCTTGTAGGACATATTATTCCCCATCGAAACAACACCACAATCAATAGACTGATAAATAGCAAACCACTCCCTGTTCGGACACATATGGTATGAACAACCCGAATCAAGAATCCAAGCGTTGTCTAAACAACCAGAAGCAACTGATAAAACAGTACTGGCATCACTAGAATAATCTTCCACAACATTAGCATCACCAGAATCAGATGATTTATTAGCTACATCTTTTTTTTTCTTTGAGTTTCGGACAATCAATTTTTCAATGCCCTTCTTTCTTGCAATAGTTGCAACTTCCTTTAATACTTCTAGACCTAGATCTAGAATTGTTTCTATTACCACTTTTGTCTCTGCCTCTAGCCATCAAACCATTAGTCTGATTTTCATTTGTATTTTCAACCACTTTTTTCTTCAATTCTTTTGAATTCAAAGATGATTTAACATCCTTCTAACTAAGTGTATCTCTCTCATACATCATAGCATCAACAAAATTTTCATATGAGGAAGGTAACGAATACAATAAAATCAAGGTTAAATCTTCATCATCATATTTCACATCAATATTTTTCAAATCCAAAACAATTCTATTAAATTCATCCACATGGTCTTAAACAGACTTACATTCTGACAAATGAATACCGTGAAGTCGCTACTTCAAATAGAGTCGGTTCGAAAGGGATTTGGTCATATATAAGCTTTCTAGCTTAAGCCACAATGATTCTACAATTTTCCCATCAGACACCTCATACAGCACCACATCAGACAACAACAATAAAATTGCGTTGACTGCTTTCTCCATATTATCATCTTTTCTTCTTCAGGCATGTTTTCAGGCAACTTCTTCCTCCCTTTGAGTGCTTTGGCCAATCCTGGCTGAGTTAACAAGGCTCGCATCTTCACTTGCCAAAGGGCGAGATTATTTCTTACATCGAATTTCTCAATCTCAAATTTTGCCCACATAGCAAAGTGTTTTTATTTTTTTATTTTTTTATTTTTTTACAGATACACAACACAAAAGATTTGACAGTCAATCTAACACAACCCAAAAGATTCGACAGTCAAATCAACCAAACGCTTGATCATGGATCCTGAAGAGCTAACTCAAGAACCTAGGGCTCTGATACCAGTTTGTTGTGATAATTGTCAAGACACAAAATAATTAAGCAAAATAAAAGCAAAGCGGAACAAGATAAATTTACATGGTTCAGCGTAAAGCCTACATCTACGGGCAGAGATGAAAATAAATTCACTATGATCAATGGAGAATATAAAAGAGTGTCTCAGAATCACTTAGTAACCCAAAACCTTATTACACCCAATGAACTCTCAAAAGAGACTTATTTTCTAAAAGATCCTATAACCACATATTAATAATATGGGTAGAGACAAAATAGGAATCAATGTTAAATAAGGTTACTAACTAATTTAAGCCACATAATAACAGAAGTGTTTTTAGAATTTTTTTTAAATTAAATTTTTTTAGAATGAAGTGTCTTTAGAATAAAAGTGTAAATAGAAAAAATTGGATTGTCTAAAGAAGTTTTCAATTAAAATTTTGATTTTTTTTTTATGAGAGCTTCTTTTGGCAATCCAAATTTTTATTTTTACACTTCTTTTCTAAAGACACTTCATTCTCAAAATTTAAATTTAAAAAAATTCCTAAATTTTTACTTACCATATTAAACTCTCTCTTCTCAAATGCATATCTCTAACTTTCTATTTCCATTCTTTCTCAAGTAAGACTAACAGTTAAGAAAAAAAAAACTTACGAATAAGTTTGATATTTAGGAACCGTATATATATATATATATATATATATAGTCCTTCTATTATCAGTTCGAACTGATAAAAGTTATATCAGTTCCTTGTATGTGGGCCACTAGATTTAAATACTTTGACTGACAAGTGCATACAGCCAAGTCAAAGTATTTAAATCCAGTGGCCCACATGCAAGGAACTAATATAACTTTTATTAGTTCGAACTGATAATAGAATTTCTGTATATATATATATATATATATATGTATATATATGTATATATTTAAAAAAAAAAATAACTCAAAAAACAAGTACTTTTTTTTTTTAATTGAAATATGAAAATGTTTTTTGTTACTTTTATAGGTATCTAGAGAACTTTAATTCTTTCATTAGCCTTAGAAATTCTGAATTTAATCGAATCTAGTTGCAACAAATCAAGTTTTCATATATCTATTTTATTTTATTTTTTGAAAATTGACTTTTTAATATATATATATATATATATATATTATTGTTAGTAAAAACCAAAATATTCATAAGTTTTTTTTCTTTAACTATTAATCACAGATTGATTATGGGAAAAATGGAGAGAGAGAGAGAGTAATTAGGAGAGGGTGTTTAATATAGTAATAACAAATTTAGGAGAGAGAGTTTAATACGTAATATTTAATCTAATGATTTAGGAGAGATAATTTCTTTTTCTTAAAATAATTTAATTAGTTTGGAATTTCTTTAGAATTTTTTTTGTCTTGTTTAGTAATTTTAATTCAGGTTAAAATTGTCATTAATAAAAAAAAAATTAAATTGGAGTGTAAATAGATAATTTGTGGATCGTAAGGAGAAGCTTTTTTTTTTTTTTTTTTTTTTCTACGCTCTTTGAAATACCCAAACTATCCTTAAATCTCATTGAAAATTTTAATCATGTTCTTTTTCTCTCTACACCCTTTTTTTTTTTCACATCTAATAAAATTTTTAGAGATGATAAACCCAACTACGTAATGAAACAAATTGATCAGTAATATAGTTTTGCCATAAATTGCAACAAATTTGATCTCATTGTTTTTTTATTGTTGCATTTTATTCGCCGTAAGTGCAACAAGTAATTCTTTTGAACAATAAAATGCTGCAATTTGCTGCATATAAATATATATATGTACAGTCCCGATCTGGTCAGTACATCCTGATATAACTTTATTAGGATATTGAATATGAGCCACTAGTTTTGACAAGTGCATACAAAATCAAACTCCATCTTGTCCCTCCCATCTCCCTCACCCCTGCTTCAACATTCCTGGTAAGAATGCCCAATGTTGCCACAGTGGAAACAGTATTCTGGTAACTTCTCATACCGTAAAAGTAGAATCGTTTCCTCTCCTTTCTCTATTTCCAGGCGCAAGAATCTCTTTAAGGGTTTTGAGACATCAACCTCCACCTTAAGACGCAGACACTTACCAAAGCATTCCCTAGTTACTCCAACATCAATGTCCTTCAGTTCTCCTATAAGTTGACCTAAAAACTCCCCCATCTCCTTTGTCATGCAAAGTAATGGTGTGTTAGGTATTTGAATCCAAAAGGCAGCCCGATTGAAAGCTAACTTGCAATATTCCCCGTTATGATTTCATGGTTTTTTAGATAATTCAATAGTTTTAGAGTTGAAGTTTGTAAACCATTATGATTTCATGGTTTTTTAGATAATTCAATACATTGATTCTGCAAGTAAAAATTGATGTACAGAGATATTTAATAGATTGTAAATAGCATGAGTCTTCATTAAAATATTGATGTGGTGTCGTGGTGAGAAGTTTTTTGGATGGCAATAGGTGACTCTTTTTTCATTATAAAAAAGTAGATTTGAGTACTTCAAAAAAAAATTTTAGATATGAATTTTTGAGAATATGTAATTTTAAATTTTCTAAAAAAATAAACAAAATCTTTTTTTAGGGATCGTCCCAAAAATTGTTTAACAAATATTATAGAAAACTATTTTTGAATCAAGTACCAAATGCCAATTAATTATTATATTTGTTTTTATATTGTTTTCATTTTCTTTAGCAACTATGTGGGGTTTGGCTGCATAAATTAGTCATGTCCTTCAAAAAAAATCTTCCTCTACATAAATACAAAAATATTTGCCGTTCTTGTTTCATAATGTTCCCTCATGATTTTTCTTTTTTTTTAGAAGCAAGAGAAGATATATTCAAAGGCAAAGCAGCCAAACAGAAACAACAAAGCCAGCAGCTTCAAAAAGCTGCGACAGGAGTGACATTTCCACCCCTGTCGCTGGATTTTGAAGAGGGAGAGCCAAACAAACAACAAAAGACAGCAGCAAAAAAAGCAGAACAACCAACCAAAATGAAAGCCCCAAAATCATCAGCCCTCATGATTTTTCATTATATATAAACTTGCATTTTTCATGGAGGACTGAACAGTGACAAAGTACAAATCACTTGCTCCAATTAAATTAATTAGAAATATATATTTTGTACTATATATCCACACCAAACCTCAAAAAACAAATTAAAAATAAATAAACTAAATGTAGGAAAGAAAATAGTACTGAAATTAAATTATTGATTGAATTGAATTCGACCTTAGAATATAGTTTTATTAACTTGGGTTGTTTCCATTTGAAGCGTGACAACAAATCATATATATTATTGAAAAAAAGAAAAAGAAAAGAATATTGATGAGAGAAGTGTGGTTGGAGGCAGCTTTGAAAAGGTTGTCGAATTGCGAAAAACCATATCTTGAAGAGGTCACGTGGAGCCTAAGAGAAGAGCAAGTAAAGATGTTATCTTCCAAAAAGACAAGCAACAAGAATAATGCTATGGGGTTAACATGTCTGATAATACCATATATGTAATAAGTCATGGCAAAGATTAAAACAAACATTTGAATTTCTTTCTTTTTCTTTCTTTTTATATATATATATGTATATATTCTCATCCCTTCTGTTCCTTCTCTATCAATGACCCTTTTAAGGGGATTGGTCAATTATTACTGCAAGATAACTTATATCACTATTGTTTTCTTCTTTTTCTTCTTCTTCTTCTTTTTTTTTTTTTTATTGAAATAACTTTCCAATTTTTATTGAAATATCAAATCAAACCCTTCGATAATTTGAACAATATTCAATAAAAATAAAATAAAAATTAAAAATTAAAAGAGAATTTTAATAATAATAATAATAATATAAACGCGTTTGGATAATATGGTTTCCACTGTTTTCAAATCCGTCTCACGTGCATGTAGAAACAGTAAAAGGCAATATGTATCATTCAAAAACAACATTGACTTGTAAATTATGTATTCAAATTATTGGTTTACACATTCACACACCGAGAGTCAAAAGTAGTGTGTACAGTAAAACAGGACCGGTTTATAGTATAACAAATACATATATATAAAAGACAAATAGTGTTGCCTAACTTTGAAACCGTAATGATTATTAATTTCAGAATGGGATAAAGGTTGAAGTTGTGAGCAAAATCAACATCAAGCAATTGAATTTAATTTCAAGATGAATGCAAGTCTTTTCATGAAGTAAATTCTGGAAGTTATCTGTCTGATCACTATTATTTCACCCACCAGTCTTCATTACTTCCTAAAATTAAAAGAAAATTGATTTATATAGTCTTTCTATTAACGGTTCGAACTGACAATAAATATATCATGACGAAGAATATGGACCACAGATTATAGAAACGTTTTGACAAGTATATACACTTTGAGTCAAAGTATGTAAATCTAGTGGTCCACATTCTTCGTCCTGATATATTTATTATCAGTTCAAACTGATAATAGAAAATCTGTTGATTTATATATATATATAAGGTACATGCAGCTATATATATAGTGTCAAAATATTTCATACCAATACTAAGATTTAACCTTTTTAACAAGCCCGATATAACTTTGTGGTAAATGACGACACTCATTCAATCTGACATGCACGTGATATACAATTTAGTAGGGTGTAGGATGATCAGATGGATAATTGAAGTGACGCCACATGGCGTGGTCCGAGTGGAGAGACACATGTACCTCCTTTCTCACCCAAGTTTTTCTAGGAGGTAGACAGGAACCAGCAAATTGAAGGAAGACAGAAGAGCAGAAGCAGAAAGATATTTTGACAAGTTCCTCTCATCTCATGTAAAACCTAATCTAAAATCTGAAGTTGCAGTTGGGGTATTATTATTTTAACAAGTAAAAAGCTTTTAAATGAGATATTTAAAAAAGAAATAAAGGCAAGTGAATTAAGAGGTCTTTATCTCCAGCCTATTTAAAACATGGGTCTTATGTTCTCTCTAGTTTTTGTAGACTGAGCCAATCTGTCTTCTTTACATTAAAAGCAATAAACTTTTTTATTAATGACAAGCGCAGAGAGAAGTAAAGAAGGATTGTAGTAAAAACCTAATGACCAAGTCATGAACCAACCCATGTCCTTTCAAATTCAAGGAACATCTTTGGTATTTATGCCTTTTGTTATAAAGATGATAATGGATTTCACTTTCTGTGACAGCTTCTAGCTGTCTCCTCCCTTCTGATTAAAGTCAGAGAATTAATTGGTTTTTAGATTTCCAGGTGGTGATAGTTATCCTTCCCATTAAAACATTGGTTTTTTGTAGCTTTCAAACTAGTTCCACTTATTTTTTTAGATGGGTGAAGAAAGCTGTTTTTAGGTCAGATAGATAGCTGGAAGAAGCACAAGTGGTTTTCTCAGGTGTGTCCAAATACATCTCCGATCCTTTGATTATTAATTCCTATTTTACAACTCAAGCTTTTGGGTGTATTTATTTCTCAACTTCTCTTCTTCTTCTTCTTCTTCTTCTTCTTCTTCTTGTTCTTGTTTCTTCTTCTAGCCTTTTTAGCTAGTCATAATGGAGTCTTCCAAGGTCTTTGGAGGAGCAGAAGAGTGTCAAAGTAGTGAATCTGGGTGGACCATGTATATTGGCTCTCCTATAAATGATGACGGTGATGATGATGGACACAGCGATGAAGATGATATTGATGACAATAATACAGATGCTAATAAGCATGGAGATGATGATAGTGATGATTCTATGGCTTCTGATGCTTCTTCTGGTGTGGCACACTACAAGCATGAAGAAGAAGATGGTGATAATGGCGATAATGGCAAGTCTACTACTGCTGTTAGCTCAGACAAGAAAGCTGTTAAAAAATTACAAATGGGAAAGCAGCTGCAAAAGGGTCAAACAATGATGAAGAAGAAAAAAGAAGAGAAAGAAAAGTTGATGTTTTTGGAAAAAAGATCAGGTGGCTCTACTACTACTCCTTCTCAAAGTGATTCCAAGGTAAGAAAAAATAATATTGTCTGGATGGGCAAAAGAAAATAAGCTTAGCTAGTTGGTTCCTTTCTCTACATGTTTTCTCTTCTCTTGTTCCTTTTGTTGTTGTCTTGTAGAGACTCTCTTGTTCTTGTACTATGTAGCATGGGCTGAAAATGTACATCATATGAGCAAAACTAGGCTACAATATTTATAATTACTATGCCTTGCCTTATCAAACTTTTTAATGTAAGTGTTTAATCAAGAAATATTACTATATCAATTACCAGACTCCATCATTAACACGGTTGCATATTTGGTTGTTTTTTAATGGGGCTAAAATTTCATTTTGAAGTTCATATATTACAGTTGAAAAGGGAGAAAGAGAGAAGAGTGTGTTATCATTTGTTGACAGAAAGTGCAAAAAGAAAAGGAGGAATATCATTTTGTTGATATATAAAGCAGCAAATCAATATATATATGCTTCTTCTTGTCCACTCAGATTCTAACAATTTAAAGTTAAATGTAACCTTCGATCTCAAACCAGACTACTTTTTATGTATAGCAAGAAACATTGCAGCTGGTACCCATTAGAACGACATTCTCTATATAGTGACAAATTAACATGATTATATATTCT
Organism: Acer yangbiense; assembly: GCA_008009225.1. Taxonomy (NCBI): domain Eukaryota; kingdom Viridiplantae; phylum Streptophyta; class Magnoliopsida; order Sapindales; family Sapindaceae; genus Acer; species Acer yangbiense. Next base: position 20,890,096 of record CM017771.1, read on the forward strand.
GCAGAAAATTAAAAGCTCCGATCCTTAAAATTAAACACCACAAGTTTGCATATGATCAAATCAGTGATCTATCACTTGAGTAATTTGTAATAATCAACAAAGTTTTGTGTGTTTTTGTGTTTGAAGTTCAAGAGTATATATAGTTCAATGCTGATATTATTTGTTTATATCTTTTAAATAATATGATCGGAAAATGAAAATGCAAAACCTTATATGAATATAAGTTGAATCCTTTAATCAAGAAGAGAGAATACATATATATATATATATATATATATATATATATATATATATATAGATTTTCTATTATCAGTTCGTCCTGACAATAAATATATCAGGATGAAAAATGTGGACCACTAGATTTATATACTTTGACTCAAAGTGTATACATATGTCAAAACTTCTCCATAATCTGTGGTCCACATTCTTCGTTCTGATATATTTATTGTCAAGACGAACTGACAATAGAAAGACTAATATACAGATTTTCTATTATCGGTTCGTCATGACAATAAATATATCAGGATGAAGAATGTGGACTACTAGATTTACATATTTTGACTCAAAGTATGTAAAAGTTGATCTGAATGAATGGACTAATATATAACACATGGAATGGTTAGTAATGGCAACGTGACATAATTAACTACAGGTCAATCTGTGGGACATATATACTTATATGTCGCCCTTCATGAATCCTGCAGAAACAGGAAACTTTATGATTTAATAAAATAAAATAAAAAATGTTGATATGATACCATCCTCTCTTTAGGATCAACTTCAACGTTAAAGTTGTTTCTAAAATTAATCTCAATCGTTGTTCATAAAATCTGTTACTATCATACTCATATGGATATAATAGACAAGCCATTATTGGGATCATGAGTAAATAAAATTTGGAGCAAGTGATATATGGTTAATTAGAAGAAAAGGAGCGGACCATACGTAGGTGACGGGAGAAATATAGATTGTTGAATAAGACGAGTACAAGTCATGTGACCACTTGTTCATTATATTTGTGCATAAATCATTTTCATGGTTCCCCAAGTACCCAACTTCAATTAGTGGGGGACTCTCTTTCCTTCTCTGTGGGTGACAATGTCGTTTTCCATTTCAAAAACTCAGCCCCAAACTCGATCTGGATTTTGTACTCCACCAGCTGGCTTTTACCCTTTGCCTGCAAATCCACATCACTCCTCCTCGAACATATATGCTTCTACTGAAATCTGGAAAGTTGGATACAATCATACCATTAAATATATATCGTAAATCTCATCCAACTATGTTTTAAATAAGGTTTAAATTTTTGGATTTACCCGTTTTTATCCTCTCTAAATAAAAGAAAATAAATTTCGATGTTGGAGACTTACATGGGAATGAAATTAATATTGGTCCATCCAAGATCTGCAAATCATGTAGAAATTCTAGGGTTATCTTCAGTGTCGGTCCTGACTATTCGGAGGCTCCTGGGTGAAATAAAAAAAATGGGTCTTACACCAACAAAATCATCCCCACTTCATCCCAAAATCAAAATCAAAATTAAAAAATCCATGATTTTTATATCTCCGGTTGCATTTGGTAGGAAATAAAGACATTTAACAGTAACACAAAATTGTAAAGGAAAAAAATTGACATTCACAATCAGATCTAAAATCGGAAAACCAGTCTTATGCTTTAATTGAAAAAACCTGACACCCAATAATCTAATCCTTGTATTCTAGTAACAACTATATCAATTATTAAACTTACTACGACCATATTTTCAGGCGTAAATATAATAAACTAATAAACTAATCAAATAAAAATAGAAAAATAACAGTTTATTCCAATTATCAATAAACCCTAATAAAAAAAACAAGCGATATCAACTCACACTGTTATCGAATCGGAACCAACACTATTTTTTTTAATAAAAAAAAACCTATAAGGTTATATATGGACTAGAAATACCAACAAAAGCAAAATTTATCAATATTACATACCAAAGTTGAATAATAATCCAACCAAAGCAAACTCAGATTATGAATAACAATGTTATGAATCAAGAAAATAAGATTATGAATTCATTTTTAAAATATTATGAATAAAACGAACCCTAAATCGGCCTTGAAGCGGAAGAACAACAAGGAGAAAAAGAAGAGTATACAGCCTACCTTTGAAACAGAGAGAGAGAGAGAGAGAGAGAGAGAGAGAGAGGAGGAGGAGGAAGAGGTTTAGGGTTTTGATTTTCACATTATATAGTATAGGAAAAATTCACCGAAATATCTCTTAACAATAAATTTACATATTTGGGTTTTGTACTGAATAAAACGAATCGAGTCTAGTGTTAAATTTTTTTTAGGTAATATTTGAGTTTTTCTATTTAAAATAAATAATGGGACCATTTTATAATTTAGGCTTTTTTTTTATAACTTAACTCATAATAACTTAAGTACTTAACCAATAAATTTTGGACTTTTAGACATTGTGGGCCCTGGGTGGGCGCCCCCTCTGCCCCACCCCATGGCTGCCCCTAGTAATCTTATGGTGCTACTTGTTAGATAATAATCATGGTAAATGATTATTATGCTAAACATGATTTTCACAACTCAAAAGCTATTTAGAAATGATCAGCGATCATTCATCCTGATAACGTGTCTCGGGTTAGAATCGCCGTAACAACATGTGATATATATATAAAAATCATCTAGATTTGTTTTACTTGAGAGATAAGAACTAAAAAAAAAACTATATATATATATTATAAAAGGTTCTTATTTTGAATTATATATTTGACATAAACAACTGAAATATTAATTAAATCAAACATGTGTTATTAAAGTTTAGAATTCAACTAGAGAGATTACAAAGATTCGGTTAGACTCATATGTAAGTCATAATCTTTTACTTAAGACACGATTAGATGTGTAACTACTGCGCAATCATGATTCATCCATGGATTTAAAATTACGAAACGTTACTTTATTTTCCAATTAAAGATAAGGGATATGTACAAAATGCAGTTACATTCATTGAATTGAAAATATGATCGTAGGCTCGTAGCTATTATATTAGAATTTTTGTTCAAAACTTTTCTCATTATAATATATATATATATATATATATATTTTTTGGCTTATAAAATGAGACAAAATAAAAAATAAAAAATAAGGACGTGTTCCATATAAAATTCAAATTATACAATTTATTTTTTTTAGATTAAGAGAATAAAAAAAACAATAAAATAATTTTTGGTTAGAATTTTTGGATTGTATCTAATTAAAACTAATTTAAAATATGAATATTGGTTTCCATGCTATATATATCACATATGTTTTCGTATACTAAAAACAACTGGTTAATGACTTTCAATAGTATCTAAAAAGCAATTTTGGATTTTATCAAAATATTTGTTTATGGAATTTGAAATATAGTTTTCAAATGTTATCTCAAAACACGTGTTTAAATACTAAAACTCGTTGATCACGAAAATCAAATCCGTCAAAATCTATATGGGTTAGACAAGAGATTTGTTATGGAATATTATATTTATAAATCCCCTCTCAAATTACTTAAACTTAGCTGGTGATCAATAATCCAATTGAAGCTCGAATAATTAAAGTGCAGCAGAAGATATTGAATAGGGGAAGAAAACTCGAAATTAACATTAACCAAATAAATCAAATAATCATGATTAGGCTATATTATAGTCCTAGCAAAAAGAATTAGTTCCTTATAATCATGAGTACAATCCTAAAAGAAAACATAGAAGAAAAAGAACGATAAAACTCGTAAAATCGATGGAATGTCGTCCAAGAACTCTTGAATTCACCTCTACAGTTGCCAACAAGGGCGTAGCTCAACTGGTAGATGGACACGTTTGGGGTTTGGGAAAATGACTCACAGGTCAGCGGCTCGAATCCTACCAATGGCGAAAGCTTTCAAAAAAATACCTGGTCCCAGATTAATAGATATTGTCAAAAAAAAAATAAAAAAAATAAAAAAATAAAAAATAGGCATGAATAAGCTCTCTCTTAAGTTCCCAAATCAAGCTCCAATATTAATAAGGCTAAGTCAATGTGGCTCAAAATAGGAAATAAAATCCATCTAACTTTAGGAATCTTAATCTAATATCAACTAATTGTAACATAGAATGATTAGGATCAGCTAAAATTGAATTAGAGTGAATATTAGGCCTTCATTAATCTTCCAAAACGCAACAAATTCGTCCAAGACCTTCTTTCCCAAATAGGCAACCCGTAATACATTATTTCTGATAGGTTGCGAATGGATCTTCAAAAAGAAGATGAAAGTTGATGGAACAATTAATAAATTTAAGGCAAGGTTAGTAGCAGAGGATTTTACTTAAAAAGAAGCCTTGATTATTTTGATACATATGCACCGGTTGCAAAAACCGCTACTTTAAGAACATTGATAACATTAGCTTCACTGTCGAGAGCTGATGCACTCCCATGATTTCCTTTATAATTTTGTTTGTTTGTTCGTTGAGCTAGAAAGATTTTTTTTGTAAGAAATTTCATCGCTAGTTCGACCCATGTGTGTTAGGCTTAGATTTGTGTTTGCTTGATTCCGTATCAAAACGCTATTTGCTTGTATTGGTTTAGTTGCCTAGGTGGTTCGTGATGTTTTGAGCTTCAAAGGAGATCGACAACCGAGTAAGCAAGTCTTCATTAGGTTGCATCGTCTTCGAATATTTCGGTATTGAGACTTACCTCTTGCAAGGAATAGGAAGCACACACACAAACATATCATGCATTTGTGTCCCTGCATCGTTGTGTAAAATTTGTTTAGCACACAAGTTCACTTTGTTTGTACATGCATTCATTCGTATTTGATTTAAATTCCTAGTTAAAAATGTTATGGGATTTAATTTTAGAAAAATGCATAATTGAATGTGTTGTGTATTATTGTTTGATTTGATGTTTTTATTTGATTTAATTTTGTGATTGGTAATCTCATTATGGAAATTGTATTTTTCAAGATTTTTTCGATGATTTCAGGTCCAACCGTGTGTGGATTTATCCTTAGATGAGTTCCGAGCGATTCAGAGACTTGTCTATGTGTTTTCTGATGTTTTCAAGGCTTTTCGGGTTCCCTTGATGAATTCATAGGTGTTTTGAAAATTCTGATGTGTTTCAGAAGATTTCTGAGATGTTTGGAACATTTCGTGTTTTGGTCGAAAACAAGATTCAGTTTTGAAGTTGCCGGATAGCAGGGTTCATGATTCGGTCGTATCGGGAAAATCGACGCAAGTCGGATTGCATCGTAGGACAAGGTTGCGCGGAGCACATGCCTTGGCTAGCACGCAGCAGCGAAACCTGCATGTAACAAAGGCTGTGCCATAGCATAGCCTTTGTGCACGCGGTCTGCGTGCTTGCATAGAGATCATTGAGCACAGAACTGCTGTGCGCTAATAGCGCGCAGAATGCATGCACCGGTGCAGCTTCTACTACGCACACGACGAGTGCGCAGCAAAGCTGCGCTCCCATGCATGCGCAATCCATGCTACATCGTGCACCCTTTGTCGCACGTATAAATTTCATCCCCACGCATAGATTTTGGAATGAACATTTCTCTCTCATATTTATTCCAATTTGAGCGATTTAAAAACCGAGAGATTTGTATTTTCAAGTAGAATTTTTTTCAAACATTTCCGGAGATTAAATAGTTCATATTAAATGATTTACACTCGTTTTTGTATGATTTTAACTTCATATCCAATGAAATCTTTGATTCTTCACATTTCTTATTTTTAATTGCTTTGATTCATGATACATGATATTGATTTGTGTTGAATTAGGTTTGGACTAATTTTGTTTGGAATTTTACTTGATTAAAACTAGATTTAACATGTACTCTATGAGATTTTTTGTATCTAGTTTACATAAGATGATTCGATCTAGCATTCTATGATTGTGTTTGTCATGAACACTTAGGGGGGTGTATTCAATTAGGATTAATTAGGATTCTTGAAGACATTTAAAGACATTTTTTAAGTGACAGATTTTCATGGATTTCTACAGACATTTATAAATCCACATGGACTTTCATTGATTTGTTTAGATATTCATCTCAGACTTTTATGGATTTGTTTAGACATCTATCTCAGACTTTTATGGATTTGTTTAGACATCTAAGGATTTTCATGGATTTGTTATCTCTGACTTATCAATAGTAAGCTAATTATAGCTAATTATAAAAAAAAACCTTTGAAGTTGGAATGAGCAAAATTTGATACACCAGCCAATCTATATTTACGTATATATATAGTCTGAGGTTGTTGCTGATGCAAACAAAGCGATTGAATTGAACCCAAAATTGGCTAAGGTTTATCTGCGTAAAGGCACTGCTTGCATGAAGTGCAGATGAATTATTTTTCTTTAAGATAAAATGCTAATAAAGAGTGAGCATTTTGGTGTTTGATTGAAGGCTCTACAGATTATTTTGATGTCGTTTTGTGCAGTTTTGGCACTTTGTGAGTTTTGTACACGTTATATTAATTATGTGACTGCAACATATTCCATTATTGTATGTGGCTTGTTTTCTTTTTCAACTCGATTTTTTTTTTTCCTTTTTAATTCACAGAACATGCTGGGGATGGAAGCTTAATTCACAAAACAATACTTCAGCAGACGAAAATGCATCCTACAAAAGGTAATATCTGTCACGTCTACATCATTGAGTTTGTGGGTTTGAGTCGTATCCTCGTCATCGGATTCTGAATTATTTATATGACTTTACACAAAATGCATAATCACTTAACTTGATACATGAACATAAAAAAAATTCCTTGTAATATGGACAAGAAGGCAGTGATTTGGACACCTGTTGGCTACTAGAAACAAAGCATTATCTTTTTCTTATTCCTGCCCTGATTCGAGAAGGAGACTGTCCCTTTGGCCTTAATCAGGTTTTTGCATATTTCATATGCAATGCAGGTGCAGCAGAACTACTTTGTTCTCATGTAGTCACAAACAACTTCTTGAAGTATATATTATATTATTGGTAATGATATGTATAAGCATGTGAAGCTTCATATTAATTTATAATTAACTACAATAAATATCCGCTTAAATTTGTTATTTATACATCTCTTATCATTGAAATACAATGAGTATGCAACAAAATTTACCCAGAAACGAAATCGAAGAAGCTACATAATTGGAAAACTCATATTTATGGATTCAAATTCATATTAGCAATTAAACAACATGAAGCACCAATTCAGAACAAACCCATCTGAAATCAACAGGTCATACATTCGTTTAAATTGAAAATGGAGGAAGTGATTAGTGAGTAGTAACCTGAAAGACGTTGAAAAGGCGAATGATGTTGGGGTGGTTGACGGAGGAGAGGAAATTGAGTTCACAGTCCAAGCAGGTCTTGAGGTGCTTGTTGAGCTTATAAAGGTAGATTTGCTTGACTGCCACCACTTCTCCGGATAATACGTGCTCTGCTTTCCACACTATACACAAACAGTTTTCTCCCACTTTTGATTTCAACCAATACTCTCCTACTCTAACGTCATTTGACACATTCAAAGGCCTTTCGGCTTCCATTTCTCTGAATTCCAAACTCAGATTTTCTTTTCTTCTTTCTACGCTTTGCTTATTATTTCGTTTTTTTTTTTTTTTTTTTTTCTTTACATATTAGTGCTTTTCGTTTCTGTTTTGAGAGAGAGAGAGGGAGAGCAAAATCCACCAAAATCTTTGGGGAGAAGGCCGGACATGTTATGACATTTGATATTTATATCTCTTACCATAAAATCCACCAAAATCCATCAAAATCCATGACCTATGAAAATCCTTTAAAATCTAGTCCTAATTGAATACACCTTGATTCTTGTAGACATTTTTAAAGTCTCAATTCAATACACCTGGATTTGGAAGGATTCTTTAAAAGTCCATAGAAATCCTAATTGAATACCACTGGATTCATATGGACTCTTTTAAAGTCTTTAAATGTCCCAATTGAATACACCAGGATTTATAATGTCTTTAAATGTCCTCAAGAATCCTAATTGAATACACCCCCCTTAGATCACTTGTCTTGTTAAGGTGTAAAGTCTCAATAGATCGTGTAGTGGTCTTAACTAAGCGATTTGTGGATGGACAATCACTAGTAAAAGGCCCGATGATAGAGTAGGTAGAGTGTGCATGTCAAAAGTAGTGAGTCATCAAGTGGATTGATCACTTGAGAGTGTAGCTTACTTATTTAACTAGTGGATTGTGCCTTTCATGGTCATGAGGAAACCCGTGGATGTTTCCTCTTTGGAGGTTTTACCGCATAAAAAATGCTTTTGTTCATTTTCTATATCCTTTACTCTTAATTGTTGTTTTACTTGCATTTGTATATATTTTGTGAATATAACAATTGTGAAGTTTGTGGAGAATGGAGTGACTGTTGTTGTTGAAGTTTATGTTGGATGTAAAAGTGTTATAGTTGTTTTTACTTTGTGGTTTGTGCAAGTTATTGAGGTTGGAGGATTGCACACCAAGTGTTCGACAAAAAGCTTGTGTGACAAGCACTTTGTCAAAAGTGGTGGAATTTGGACTCAACCAATTCACCCCATCTAGGTTGTGTTTGTAGCATATCGATCTTGTATATTTTAATATGGTTATGGATGCATTAAGTAGTGAGTAGAGCCACTCATTGGGTTTTTCCTTAAGCAAGAATGGGAATAGTCTCAGCCGAATTTTTTCGTCACTCATGCCTCCATTAAGAATCATAGCACAAACCACAATTTCCCACTTCGATTTCCCAAGGTTGAAGATGTGACAAATTTTGACGTTAACAGAAAGAATTTAAAAACATTTGCTTTTGGTTTTATGAATAGATTGAGTAGAGAATTCCTTAATTTAAGTTTTTTTTTTTTTTTTTTTTTTTCTTCATGCCTTTGTGGTTTGACATTAATAAAAGTCAGGTTACCATTATGAAAAAAAATCAAAGAAGTTGACATGAAAAAAGAATAATTGAAAAAGAGAGTGGGAAGAATAAAATGATCAAATTGCCCTTAGTTATAGAAATTTAAAAGGGTTCAAAAATTTTTTGTCACTATTTGGGGCACTTTTTGTAAGACAATCACCACATTACTAATTTAAGTTTAAAAGGCACCTATTTAGGTGACCAGACAAAAATACCCCTTTTTGTCACTTTGTGTCTTTTGCAAACGTTGAGAGAAAACCTTTTTGAACATTTTCGTGCATTTTCGAGCCTTTTTACATTGTTCGAGCCTTTTAATGCATATTTCGAGCCTTTTAAACAGTTATCCGAGCCTTTTTGAACATTTATCGTGCCTTTTTGAACTTTTGTCGAGTCTTTTTGTACATGAATCATGTCTTTTTGTACAGTAATCGTGCCTTTTTGAACCTTTATGAATCGAGCCTTTTTGTACATGAATCGTGCCTTTTTGTACATGAATCGAGCCTTTTTGTACAGTAATCGTGCCTTTTTGAAAAAAAAATCATGCATTTTTAAAAAAAAATTCGAGCCTTTTTGTACATGAATCGTGCCTTTTTGTACAGTAATCGTGCCTTTTTGAAAAAAAAAATCATGCCTTTTTGAAAAAAAATTCGAGCCTTTTTGTACAGTAATCGTGCCTTTTTGAAAAACAAATCGAGCATTTTTGTACATGAATCGAGCATTTTTGTACAATAATCGTGCTTTTTTGGAAAAAAAAAAAAATCATGCCTTTTTGAAAAAAAATTCGAGCCTTTTTGTACATGAATCGAGCCTTTTTGTACATGAATCGTGCCTTTTTGTACATGAATCGTGCCTTTTTGTACAATAATCGAGCCTTTTTGAAAAAAAAAAATCATGCCTTTTTGAAAAAAAATTCGAGCTTTTTTGTACATGAATCGAGCCTTTTTGTACATGAATCGTGCCTTTTTGTACATGAATCGTGCCTTTTTGTACATGAATCGAGCCTTTTTGTACAGTAATCGTGCCTTTTTGAAAAAAAAAAATCATGCCTTTTTGAAAAAAAATTCGAGCCTTTTTGTACATGAATCGTGCCTTTTTGTACATGAATCGAGCCTTTTTGTACAAGAATCGTGCCTTTTTGAAAAAAAAATCGAGCCTTTTTGTACATGAATCGTGCCTTTTTGTACATGAATCGAGCATTTTTGTACAATAATCGAGCCTTTTTGAAAAAAAAAAATCATGCCTTTTTGAAAAAAAAATTCGAGCTTTTTTGTACATGAATCGAGCCTTTTTGTACATGAATCGTGTCTTTTTGTACATGAATCGAGCATTTTTGTACAGTAATCGTGCCTTTTTAAAAAAAAAATCATGCCTTTTTGAAAAAAAATTCGAGCCTTTTTGTACATGAATCGTGCCTTTTTGTACATGAATCGAGCCTTTTTGTACAGGAATCGTGCCTTTTTGAAAAAAAAAAATCGTGCCTTTTTGAAAAAAAATTTGAGCCTTTTTGAACTTTTTTTCGAGCCTTTTCAACAGTGTATGAAAAGGCTCGAACCAAGTATGAAAATGCTCGAACCTAGTATCAAAATTCACACAACCAGCTTAAGGTTTTAAATTTAAAAAAAAAAAAAAAAAAGCTAATGGAGGTATGTTTTGATGTTCAATCTGCATTGGAGGTTTGTTAAACAAACCTCTATGAAGAAGATGAAAGAATAAAGTCTCAGAAAAATTCAAAGTAAGAGAATGTGTAAAGTAAGGGCATTTTTGTCCGTTCACCATAATAGGTGCCTTTTAAACTTAAGTTATTAAAGCGGTGACTTTCTTACAATACCAACTTAAAAAGGTGACATTTCTCACCATTTCCACAATTTAAAATTGAAGATAATATTTTTATAAAAAAAAATTAAATTAATTGAAGTTAATCCTTTCAATGAAATATAAATAGAAAAGTATTTTTAATATTTAAACTATCTTCATATTTGTTTTTTACTATTTTTAAATTAAATAAAAAATGTTTTTAATTTTTTAAAATTTATTTTCATTTTTAAATAAAAAATTTTGTTAGATGATTTTAAAATAGTATTTTATGATCTATTCAATTATTTTCAGCTTTAACTAACCTTTCAAAATAGTTAAAAAAAAATTAAATTTTAAAATTAAGATAATTTAAATTTTAAAATTAATTTTTTATTTTTCCAGTAATCTAATATTCTTCTCATCATCTTAAACATAGAAATCTGAAATGCCAAAAACATACCATTCATTGCATTTACTATGAACATGGGTTGCATTTGAATGGGCTTCCTCTGTTATAAGTATAGAACGCACATTCTCCATATTGGTATGATATTGTCCACTTTGGGTCTAAGCCTGGACGGATTTTCTCTTAGATCTTGACCGAAAAGGTCTCATACCAATGGAGGTTGTTTCCATACTTATATGCTCATGATCATCCCCATGTCTAGCCAATGTGGGATTTTGGTCGCACACCCAACAATCCTCCCCTTGAACAAAGGACCATCATTATCTTCATGGTCCGGGCCTCCCCTCAAGCGATCATCCATCCGTCAATGCTAGGATAGTCACTCCATCGAGGTCACTTCTCTCCACCATGTCGAAAGCACACATCTTACGTGAAGCATTGAAGCATCTCCTACCTCGAGAACTAACAACACAGATCCATCGCGAGCTAACTGGAGCCCACCACCTCCTGGTTTGGTTCAGCTACTTCTGGCCAAGTCTGGGGTACAGATTTAATACCACTTGTTATAAGTACAGAACCCACATTCTCCACATTGGTATGATATTGTCTGTTTTGGGCCTAAGCCTGCACGGATTTGCTCTTGGATCTCTACCCAAAAGGCATCATACCAATGAAGGTTGTTTCCTTACTTATATGCACATGATCATCCTCATATCTAGCCAATGTGGGACTTTAGTTGCACACCCAACAATCCTCCCCTCGAATAAAGGACCATCATTATCTTCATGGTCTAGGCCTCTCCTCAAGCGATAATCCATCCGTCAATGCTAGGATAGTCACTCCATCGAGGTCACTGATACCTTGAGAGCTAACATCATAGATCATGAGCTAACTAGAGCCCACCACCTATTGGTTTAGTTCTGCTACTTTTGGCCAAGTCTAGGGTATAGCTCTAATACCACTTGTTATAAGTATGGAACCCACATTCTCCATATTTGTATGATATTGTCCGTTTTGGGCCTAAGCCCGCACATATTTGCTATTGGATCTCTACCCAAAAGGCTTCATACCAATGGAGGTTGTTTCCATACTTATATGCCCATGATCATCCTCATGTCTAGCTAATGTGGGAATTTGGTCGCACATCCAACAATCTCATCTCCCACTACTTGATGACCATTGGCATAATGCCACATCGGCCAAGTTGCTTGGAAAAGTTTATTCAAATGATTAGTTAAATAATAGTAAATAATAATTCAAGCAAAACAACAGTGATTTACCTATGACATTCTAGAGGGTTGACAAAATCCACAAATAGAATTATTTGCATGAGAGTCATCAGAAGTTGTAGGCACTACACCAGTAAAAGTCAACCCAGATTTTAGTGTCGTTCAGAATTACAAGCCATTAAGCTTTCACAAGCCAATAAGCTTTCAAATTCTTTCAGAATTTGTATCCAATTCTTTCATATCAATTATATCACCAGGTTTGATATAGAAAAAAAAGGAAAAAAAAAATATTGAATTCAAAAATTTTGGTATGTAATGTCTTTAGAATTTTTATTGTCCTCTTTAGTAGTTTTAATAAAGGTTAAAATTGTCATTAACAAAAATATTTAAAATGGAGGGTAAAAAAATATTTGGTGGATTGCAAATAGCATCACTCTTTTTAAAAGTTAATTTGAAAAATGTGGTGAGGAACATCAAATTGAATTTGGATCATGTAAGCACCGCAAAATTAAGGATGAAAAAATAAGTAAAACTGTGACATTTCTCAAAACTATAGGGACTAAAATAAAGTTTTCCCTTTAGAAATACATTGCATCATAATGTCCATGTTGTGCTAAAATTTTGTAAATTTACTTGCAAGCGCAAGAGTCTGTTGTAAAATAGCTTATATGGAGTACAAGGTCGATCCCACGAGGATTGTCGAAAAACTAATCGAATCTAATTTTAATTTAATCATAATCTAGTTAACGAAAAGTGAATTTTGAATTAATTAGTTTTTTGACAATCCTCGTGGGATCGATCCCATACTTCGCATAAGCAATTTTGCGATAGACTTGTGTGCTTGCGAGTAAATTTACAAAATTTTAGCATAACAAGTTTTTGACGCCGTTGACGGGAATTGATTGAAAGATTAGTTAATCTAGATTTGTTTGATTCTTCTACTAGTTTTAGTTTAGGATTTTTTTTTTTTTTTGGTTATTTATGTATTAAAAAAAAACAATTTAGAGGTTGTAGTGTTATATTTCTTTTAAGCGTTATATTATTTGTTAGCTGTTAGTTTTAATTTTTGCGTGAATTGTTTTTGTGTCGGTGTTTGCATTATTGTCTTTTTGTCTTTCTTGCATGCTTTAACTAGTTGTTCTATTAGTGTCTAGGGGTGGGTAAAAAATCAATAAACCGAACCGAGCCGATCCAGCTGGTTTTTTTTTCGGTTTTCTTATGTTGGTCGGTTCAGTTCGGTTCATTTTTTTTTAAAACCAAACCGAGATCCAACTTATATATATATATATATATATAAAAAAAAAAAAAAAAAAAACTTAATAGCACTGGACCCCCCTGAAGTGTACACGAATTTGCAAATTGCCCCTTAAATGTTTTTTTTCGGCGGTAAACCCCTCGAACTCTCATTTTCTTTGCACCAGCTTGTTTTTCCATAAGGTTGGTGCAAAGAAAATGAGAGTTCGAGGGGTTTACTGCCGAAAAAAAACATTTAGGGGGCAATTTGCAAATTCGCATACACTTCAGGGGGGTCTAGTGCTATTAAGTCTAAAAAAAAAAACCCTAGTTTAATGTTCAGCGGTCCATGAAACTATAAAACTATGAAAGTATGTCACATGATTTTTTTTTTCTTTGTTTTTTTTACTGTATATTATTTTAAACTAGTATTTTCAACTTGTTCAAGCCCATTTTTAATTTGGTCGAAGGCCCAAAAGGATTAAAATTTGAAAATATGTGTAATAATTAAAGCCCATGAATTTCGCCCAATATGACCAAAACCAAAAAAACCGAACCGAACCAGTCCAATTCGGTTGGTTTTTGATCGGTTGACATTTGTAAATTTTATTGGATCGATTCATATTTTCAGAAACAAAACTTTATCGGTTTTTTATCGATTCTATTGAAAAATGAACCGATCAATTAAATGCCCACCCCTATTAGTGTCTAGTGGTTAGGCTATTTCTAGTTTATTTTATTTCTTTCATCTGCTATGTGATTTCGTGTGCTTGAAAATTAGTAACCTTAGGACTAGATTTTTGTGGCTAGGATTTGTGCTAGTTTATGCGTGCTTGTGGTCGTGATTCACATAATCGTTTGATTAGGATTAATAATCCTACATTTAATATGGCTGAAAATAATGAAAACAATCAAGTAGGGGAACCTGTAGCACCCGAGGAGAGACATATTAGGGAGTACTTTTTACCGGTCACACCTAATCACCCTTCTTGCATTGTGTTGCCCTAGAATAGGGTGACACACTTTGGGCTTAAACCTAGTGTTATATAACTTATCCCGTCATTCCATGGACTAGATAGAGAGGACCCTTAGTAAAGGAATTCCTAGACATATGTTCAACCTTTAGGTTCCAAAATTTCTCAGATGAGTGTGTTAGGCTTTGCCTATTTCCATTCTCTTTAAAAGATAAGGCTAAAGCATGGTTGAATTCACTTCCTCCTAATTCAGTCATTAGTTGGGACCAATTAATTAGTAAGTTCTTGTCTAAATTTTTCCCAATGACAAAAACAAATGCACTTAGGAGAGAAATTTCAGATTTTAGGCAAACTGAAGGTGAGCATTTTTATGTGTGTTGTGAGAGATTTAAAGACTTACTTTTAAGGTGCCCCCACCATGGTTTCGAACTGTGGAGACTTGTATAGTATTTTCTTTATACCGGTTTGACCATGTCTAATCGTCATATGATTGAGTCAATGAATAGTGGGGCATTCTTGAACTTGAATAGTACTGATGCTTGGCAATTCCTTTGTCTGAAAATTCTCTGTAATGGGATTTTTCCAATGAAAGAGAGAAGCCAAGAAATGGGGATTGTATGACGTGAGAGATAATGTAGATGTGAAAAGTGTCTTAGGATACCTCACTAGGAAGGTAAGCCTTAGCTTTGAGCAAAACTATGAATTCCGCAATGAGTGCTAGGAATGAAACGTGTGCTTTGTGTGTCAACCCATCCCCGAAAATTCTCTGTAATGGGTTTTTTCCAATGAAAGAGAGAAGCCAAGAAATGGGGATTGTATGAGGTGAGAGATGATGTAGATGTGAAAAGTGTCTTAGGATACCTCACTAGGAAGGTAAGCCTTAGCTTTGAGCAAAACTATGAATTCCGCAATGAGTGCTAGGAATGAAACGTGTGCTTTGTGTGTCAACCCATCCCCTACCTATCCAGAAAGCTATGCTGAGTAAGCAAATGTATTTAACTCTTATGGAAATCATCTGATAGCCCATTTTCTACCACCTATAACCCTAATTGGAGGAATCACCCAAAATTTTCTTAGAGGCAAAACCTACCTCTAATGAATCATGGAGGGCAACAATTTGCTACCCCTAATCCATCACATCCTCTAGGTTTTTAGTCCACTCCCATTTTACTGCCCCTCAAAGGAAACCTTCCTTAAAGGACACTTTGTAGCAATTTATGCAAACAACCTAGCAATCTATCTTGAAGCTTGAAATTCAAGTGGGTTAGTTAGACATTGTCATAGGGAAGATGGAGAGAGAGAGAGAGAGAGAGAGAGAGAGAGAGAGAGCTACCTAGTCAACCAGTTCCCAACCCCAAGAGTCAGTTTGAGATCGGAACCAATTCTGATAGGAGTCATGATGAAGCCAAATCCATAACCACCCTTAGGTCTAGTCGGAAAATAGACAATCATGTGAATGTAACAAAGGAGAGGTAAAATGTTGAGAGGCCTGAATTAGATCGTGAGCCTAGTGAGGACAAAATAGTTGAGTAACCCACTCCTAGAAAGTCACTATAGCCAAATTTACCTGATGCACCTTATGTCCCTAGGGCCCCTTTCCTATAGAGACTTGCCCCATTAAAGAAAGGCACACCATATAGTGATGTTTTGGAAGTGTTTAAGCAAGTTCGCATAAACATCCCTAAAAATAAATAATATGTGTCCAATACAACCTAGAGGGTGGGTGAATAGGTTGTTAATCGATTATTACCAACTTTTTCGATTAGTCAATATTAACAATAAAATCCCAAACATACAATTAACAAAAATCAAGTAAAGTGCGAAAAGTAAAGAACACTTGATTTTTACGTGGGAAACCTTTAACAAGGAAAAAACCCACGGGACTAGTCACAGTAGCCATTTAGTCACTGAAACCCACTACTTGAATAATTGTTTATAACCTAAGTTGACCACCTAGTCACACTTCAAGTTCGTAACACAATCTATCCTACCCTTCGGGCCTTTAGTAGTAAGCCTTGACACAATGCTTGCCAACCAACCCTTTGGTTGCAAAACTTCACTTGTTTGTGCAACTTCACCTAGAAGCCATAAGACTTTGACTCATTAAAGAGAATTAATAGTCTAAGTGAATATGTAAATGATGCTCAAATACAAAGAGTGCTAGACTAACACTACATGCTTAACAAGGTATTTAAAGCAACAAGCAATAAATCCTAATTATCAATGTCTAAATGAAAACCATAAAGACTTAGTTAGATGTTATCAATGACATACAATCCTAACTATCAAACAATGCCAACATGCCCATACATGAGGTCTGAATTCGGTGTAGATATTTCTAACAACCTAATTGTCAATTAAATCCACAAGAACATTCAATAGAGCTTGACTAGATAAACAAACATTAATCTATCAACCTAATCATCAACTAATATCAAAAGAATGTTCTAGGGTTAGCTATTTAGGCAAAATCAACATAATAATGCAAGTTATCACAAACAAACCCTAAACATGTTATAACTTCATTAGATATACAATAAATATGATGATTTGATAAACTAAGCAATAAATGACATGTCTTGATGAAATAGAACAATAAATGAGTTGAGATGTTTATTCTACTTACCAAGTGAAAACATTAATGAAGATCAATGCTAGATGATGCAAGATAAAGATGGGTTTTGAGGTTTGTAGAGTTAAAGAAGCTTTCTTGATGCTTTCTCTCTCTAGGGAACTCTTAATCTCTCTCTAGGGATTTGTAGTTTGAGTTCTTGAAGACAAATAATGATAAAGAGATGTATTTATAATGTTTAGAAGATATCCCTATAAATTTTGTGAATTGCCCTTAAAAAATGAGCTAAATTACGAAACAACGGCGGAGCATTACGCTTGACGAGTAGCGTATCACTAGCTCTTTACTAGCGTAAGGTTGTTGGACCAAAAGTGCTGGTCAAGTAGCATAACACTAGCACTTTACTAGCACAGCATCACTGGAGGACATGCGCTTGACGAGTAGCGCAACAAGGGCGCATAGCCACGACAGCACAACAACTCGAGATTCAAGCTCCTCAAACCATGATCAAACGATATTGAAACCTTTCGTATGATATACTATTGGAAAGATATAGATGTCTACTTTCTACTCCTTTTTACGGAATAAGGTTTCAATGTCTATAGAAAGAGATATGGTCATTCGAGTGACTAAATGTCAGATTTGGACAACAACAAGATTGCCCAAACTCATGGTATAAGACCATGTGACCCAAGACCAATCAAAGAGAAGAAAAATGGGACCTCTCTAGTGGTCACACATCGCGCTAAGACAAGCACACCATCATGCAAGCGCAGATTTTTCCGATCACACAACCGGTAACGAATTACACCACATTTAAGTCTAAGAATGAAGTGCAAGTGTGAGAAGTGTAATGGATACACATGTATAAACAATAAGGTACAAATGCATGTCTTTTCAAATGCATGTAAGTGTGTGTGCACCTAAACTCTTCAAGGAAAAGTCAAGTGAATATACATTTCGCTCTTGAAGTCACGAAGATGCTTGGAAGCTTGCCTTCAAGAACCTAAGCTACCAATTACAAAATCATCCCCAATGTGATTTGTCATGAAATAAGCCAATCATAAAATAGAGGACCTTACAATCTCCCCTTTGGCTATTTCATGACAAAATCACCACTCACAAAAAGAAAACAAAGCCAATGGACAACAAAAGTACATTTTACATTACAATAAGAGAAACCTAAGATAAGTCTTCAAGGTCTTCAATTTCTTCGTAGATCATCATACCTACACACAATAGCAAGAAAGCACTTTCCAAGAACAAGTGCATATGAGGTGAACAAACATAAAAAGCATTTGCACTCAATAACAATAAAGCAATACAAAGTAATACATGTGCAATGCTTTCCCTAAAAGGTTACTCTCTCTCATGATTTCTCTCCTAAAGCATAAACAATACTCCCCCTATATTTCTTAAGATTTCTCCCCCTTTTTGTCATGAGATAGGCAAAAGAGTTCCCCCCCCCCCCCCCCCCCCCCCCTATCGGGTTGCTTTAGCAAATAGAGCTATTTTCAAGATCACATTGCATAAACATATGCTGATATACACCAAATTTATGTCATAAAAGTGATTGAGAGAGATTCAAGGAGTTTTATTTAAAGAAAAATGTATGACATTATTGCTTTGCATGCAAGACATATAACATTAAAGTTCAAACAATGGTATTTGGTAAAGTAAACATCAAAAGGGTTTTCAAGAGAATTTAAACTAATTTGTACCCTTTTTGTCATAAGTAAGCAAGATATAGTTTTTCAAAGGCAAACTATATCAATCCTTAAAGGCGAACCAAGACATGGATATATATAATCCTATTTGATTTTTCCGGATGAAACATCTGTATAATAGTAGCCTTGTTTACACCTTTAAGAAGAGAGAGAAGACTAATTTGGATATAAAATCCTTATTGATTGAATGGATACTAAATCTTTATTGATTATAGTCTTCTCATTTGCTTTCACACATATTTTGCATATCAATCAATCAAAAACATTTCATGCATATCATTTTAAACATGTCATAAAGATTTCTCATGTCATGGAGATAAATTATAGTTCATTCAAATGTACTTTCCCAAATAATTCTCCTATTCCAAAAATACATTGTTGAACCAAAATATAACATGGATTACAAGCAAAGCAATGGTGCACACTTATTAAGAAAAATACCATATAAGCATATATGTGCAACCAAAAATCTCAAGCAATTATCAATTAAAATTAGACAACTTTTTGCACATAGTAAATCATGCAAGTTTGCTCTATTTGCTTGAACTCCCCACATGGGGTCAATTCCAACCAAGTCAATGGGAGGCAAGAGCCCCTATAGACCTACCAAGTCCATTAGACCTAGTTGCATCTACGGGTGTCACATGGGCATAATGGCGAGCAGGTTCGTTCTTTCTAATCCACCTAGGTTCCACTTTATCATTTCTAGCGATCATAGACATGGTTCTATGTTCCCTAGGTTCATACAAACTTGCCCTATTTTTCAACCATTTTTCTTTCATGCTCTCTATTTTACACCTCTTGATGTAATTAAAGCAATTTGGTCTTAAATGACCAATTATACCATAAAAATGACAAGAAGGTACAAAGAGAGAGTTTATACCATTGCATTGGGATCTCATCGAGGTATTGCCATGTTGATGAGGTTGTCTTTGATGATGCATCGTTTGGCTTCTCCATAGAGCTTGAGCCGAAGGTTAATGCCTTTGTGGTCTAGCTTGTTGAGGTGGTTGAGCTTGCCTTCTTGGTTGAACATGCCTCCTTGGTTGGTGGAACTTAGGTTGAGGCACTTTTGGGAGAGGGGCTTGCTTTAGAGGTTGATACACCTTCGGTTGTGGCATCCTTAAAGATTGGGGTTGTGCAAACTTCCTTGGTTGCAACTTCAAGCTTGCTTTCTTTGAAGACTCCCCAAGCTCAATCTTCCTCCTTGGTTGTTGAGGAGGTAATGGTCCTTCGGTTTCCTTTCCTTTTACGAACACCGTCTTGTCCAATGGAGGAGTTTCCTTGTCACTCACAAAACTAAGGCCTCTTTTATCATTAGGCTTTTTCCTATAGCCTATCATTTTGTCAAGCTTTTATTAACTCGAAGTCAACTTAGCAAAGGTGTTCTTGCCTCTCCAAGCTCCTTCTCCAACCTAACTTCATTTACTTTGACAAGTGTCACTTCTTCATCTAAGTGAGTCACTTTAGTTCTTAGTTGGAGACTATCTTCCATCAACCCAACTATCTCCCATTTCTTATCCTTCAAGCATTTTCGGAGATAATCAATAAAATCTTGATAGTTTATCATACAACCATTAGAGTTTTCGGAGCATGTACTCTCTTGATCGAAGCATATTCCACTAGTGCTAACGTGGCTCATATATTCAAGGCTAGCTTCTCTCAATCTTGCTCCTCTTTGGTCTTCGCTTTTCAAGTCAACCTTCTTGAATCCTTCAAGTGACAAACACTTTGTGACAGCTTGAGCTTCTTCATGGTAGGAGACCGAAAATGCAAAGTAGTTCTTCTCATAATCACTCAAGCTTGAGGAAATTTCTTCAACAACTTCCACTTTGTTGTTCCGCTTATCAGAAGTGGCAAGTGCTACAAGGTTAGCCATATCCTCTTCATCACTTGAAGAGTCATCATTATCTTCAATGTCATCATTGTCACTCAAAGTGGCGACCATTGACTTTCCTTTCTTCTTATCCTTTAAGTTACCACATTTCAGTGAGATGTGCCCGATTCCCCCACATTCGTAGCACTGAATACCTTTCCTTGAAGGCTTGTCTTAGCTATCTTCACCATTCTTGAATCTGATCTTCTTCTTGAAGTCATTACCTCTTGAGTTAAAGCCTTTCCTATCAAGCTTCAAGAACTTCTTGAATTTTTTCATGGTGAGAGCCTTCTCCTTATCGGAGTCACTATATCTCTTCTCTTGCTTGGATGTCCTCAAAGCAATTCCCTTTTGCTTCTTGGGTTGAACTTCATCTCCTCATAGGTCAACAACTTCCTAATGACTTCACTTGGTTTCATCTTCTTGTACTCACTATTCTCCTCTATAGCGATCACCTTTGATTCGAACCTTTTGGAAAGAGATCTCGTGATCTTTTGCTTGATCCTCATGTCGGTGTAAGGATCTCCAAGTTGATGGTTTTGATTTACTATGTCCATTAACTTGATTTGGAAGTCATTAAATCATTTCTCTTCTTCTATCTTGATGGTCTCAAACTTTGTTTGCAACATTTAAAGCTTAGAGTCCTTGACCGTGTCTGTCTCCTCATGTGCCGTCTCAAGAATCTTCCATGCTTTATAGGCATTCTTAGTAATTTGGATAAGCTTGTATTCTACTTAGGAACAGTGCTTCCACCTTCAAGAGTCTTAGTGAGTGGAGTATACCCATTTTCAATTATCATCAAGACCTTGTCATCAATTGCCGAAAGACATGACTCCATCTTCCCCTTGATCGAGCCATTACATATATAGAAATACACCCCCTATTTCTGATACTTTTGATTGACTTTCGAGTAAATTCATGAAATTTATGGCTCGATATTGATTGTACAGGTACTTTTTGTATTATGGGTTGAAGAATGAAGAAATCCGATGATTTTGGGCTAAAAGAGACGAAAGGAGAGCATTTGGGGGCAAAACGGTCATTTGGCAAGAAAAAAGGAATTTGACGGTTCCATTCAGTGGTCTGGCCACCATTTGAAACCGCCGTTTCATTCCAGAAGTGTCAGGTGTATTCGGCGGCCACAGTTCAACCGCCGATCAATTCCAGTAAGTCCATTTTCAATTCGACGGTTTCCATTCGGCGGCCTGGCCGCCGTTTGAAACCGCCGATCACGTGCCACGTCAGCAGCACTGGGATTTCAACCCTACCTCATGGGACCACATATAAATATCCCCCTTTTCTCCTTCTCTCATCACTCTCCACCATTTTCATGAAACCCTATCCTCTCTCTAAAACTCTCTAACCTCTCTCTAACTTCCATCACTCCAAAATTCCATTAATTCATTCCAACAACATTCTTTCCACCTCATTTTGAAGATTAATTGAAGAGAGAAGAAAGGAGTCACCAAGGTCAAGGAGATTCCAAGCTTATCAAGGAACAAGAAGACTTATGAAGATTTTTGTGGGTTTTCTCTACAATCATTCTCTTTTCATTTATATTTTCATTATGTGTAACTAAACCCTTTTATTGGGGAATTGATGAGACAACTAATGTGATAGTCCTATGTATTTGAACTAGTCATATGTTTATCAAATCCTCTCTTGGTATATTTTCATTTCATTGCTTTGAAGTTGCCATTTTTACTTTACTTATTAATATTGGGGTTCAATTTAGCTTGTGGTAAAAATGGTTCACATGTGAAGGTTGTGGTTTAGGGTTTGAATGGCTTTCTACTCATTCTCCAATCTTTAGCATATATGAAATTGAAAATTGATGCATGCATGTGTTATTTGGTACAAGACCTTTAATTTGTTCTTAAGAATATTATTTGGGCAATTACTCATAGTGGGGTTCACTTGGGTAAGAGCTTGAATCTATTTCCACCAAGACTCATAGTAGGGCTTACTTGAGTCAAGGTTTGAATTTGCACATTAATGAGTAAAATCAATTAAAGAACAACCCTTGAGTAGGATGAAAGTGCTTAATTGGACTAGTTCATTATATTAGGAAATCTTTTAGTTGTCAACTCAATTCCCCAATATCCATCATCATATATCACACCTTTCATCTCAATTACTTGTTTTAGATTGATTAATTTCATTTAGTTTAATTGTTAAAACAAATTCCAAAACCAAAAATGAATTTTACTTTTCCGCACGTAGTTTAGATTAGTGTACATATTTTAGTTATAGCCAAATATCCTCCCTTTCCCTGAGGAACGATCTCGCTTGCCATTATACATCTCATTCGATTTGTGTATTCCAAGTGTGGATTTTTGGTACTTGTAAAAGTCCGATCAAAATTTGGCGCCGCTGCCGAGGATCGGCAGTGTTATATTTGGCTATTCTAGTTTAGGATATAGTTTAGTAGTTTAATTGTGTTATTTTTAACTTTTTACTTCTCGGTAGTTTTTGTTTTTGGTGTTTCAGGTTTGCTAGTGTATGCACGGACGTCGTTCTAGGGGAGATATTCTGTTTCCTTTCAACAATCATATTAATCAAGTTGGAAGACTAGCAAGAGCCACTGAAATGGCATGGGTGAATATGGAAGACGGAAGAGAAAACCAAAACCCACCCAATTATCCACCCCCACCAATGAATATCCCACCAAATATGCAACCCCCACAAATGGAAAACCCTCCAAGACAACTCACCATGGGACAATATTCAAGACCTATCATCGGAATTGAACCACCGGCCATTGTTCTTGATGAGCTCACAAAGTCATATGAGCTCAAGACCATGCACATTAGCCAACTACCATCCTTCTATGGCAAGACACATGAAGATTGCTTACAGTTCATGAAAGACCTTAGTGGGGTGGTGGAGACTTTCCCCTTTACATCAAGGATGGGTACACTCTCAAAGGAATAACTACTAATGAGGTGTTTCTCAACATGTTTGAAGGACAATGCAAAAAAATGGCTCAATACCCAAAAGCCTGGATCTCTTGCCTCATGGGATGCGGTGTGTGAATCATTCTTCAACCGATTCTTTCCATCAAACAAGAAGAGAGAATTGCAGATGCAAATTACGGGATTTCAATAAGAGATGGGTGACTCATTTCATGAGACATGGGAGAGATTCCAATCCTTGTTAACACAACTTCCTCCCCACATGCTTCCCGATGAATACAAGGTCTCCTCATTTCAAGAAGGACTTTCTCCTCATACACAACTTTTGATTACTAATGCTTGTAGAGGCTCAACCGCGGATAAGACGGCGGCTTTTGTGATGGATGTGTGTGAGAGGCTTGCTCTTATGTCCCAACAATGCAATTTTAGAACAAGAGCTAATGGTAGACATAAGGTAGGAATGGGAACCGAGACGGCAATTGAAGTTTCAAAGTTGGCCAAGCAAATGTAATCCATGCAAGCCACAATGTTGTCCATGCAATCATTCATGACCAACCAAGGGAGTGCAAGCCATATTCAAGGAAGAGATGGAAGTGGAGATATGTCTTTTAATGGAGAGGGATGTGTTGGATCCCAAGAGGAAGTCCAGGCAATGGGATATCAACAAAGAGATAGAGGTGGCGTGTTCTCTCAAACCTACAATCCAAAATGGCAGCAGCATCCGAACCTTTCTTACTCAAACAATAATGCATTGAATTCGGACATGCTTAGCCAAGAGGTGAATCAAGGGTTCAACAAGAATCAAGGGTTTTACCAAGGTTAAAGGTTGGGGAGTGGCCAAGCCAATCAATGGAACCAACCGAGAAATTTCTACAACAACCAAGCAAGGCAACAACAAGTAGAGCCTATTTTACCGGATGGACAAAGGTTGAGTTCTCTTGAAGCCTTAGTTACCAATATGGGCGCATAAATGAAGAACTTGGAAAACCAACTTGGTCAAATTGCCGAGGCTTTGAATAAACAAGAAACGGGGAAATTCCCTAGCCAACCCGAACAAGCTAAGTCCATCACTGTACTTTCCACTCCAAATACCTTTCACATGATCTTACCTCCTAAACTCAAAGACCTTGGGAATTTTATTATCAATGTGTTAATAGGTGGAAGGAATGACCAAAAGGCAATGTTTGATCTTGGAGCCGGTATTAATTTTATGCCTTATACAGTGTATAAACACCTTGAGCTCTAAAACCTTAAACCAAGTTCAGTGTCATTAGTCTTGGCGGACCAATCGATTAGACATCCAAAAGGAATTGTGGAAGATGTGCTAATTAAGGTTGGTAAATTGAGTGTCTCAGTAGACTTTGTTGTGTTAGAAATGGATGGTGAGAATAAGAGAGACAATGAGTTGCCAATTTTGCTTGGGAGACCTTTTATGGCTACTACCGAAGCGGTCATTGATGTGAAAAATGGAAAATTGTCCATGAAGGTGCTTAGGGAAGTCATCAACATCAACATTTTCAACTCTTCAGAACTTCTTGGTGCGGTTGATTGTTTCACTGTAGATGTGATTGAATCGGGAAAGCTTCCGAATTCCCCAAACAATTATTTGGACGAGCTCCTTGCAATCTTGGATGAAGAAGAGGAGGTCCATGTTAAAGAAGCCCCCAAGGAAGTTGATGAATTGAGGAGTCAAAAGATGGAGTTGATGTTAGAGAGGGATTTACTTAAGAAAGAGAAGATTTTGCTTCAGAAAAAGGTGACTGAAACTGTGCAAGAAAAGGAAGAAATGAGGGAAGATTTTGAGAGAAAGATGCGGGTCATGAAGGATGAGTTGGAAGGAAAAGACAATGCCTTGAAAATTATGAGGGTAAAAGAATGTGATTACCTTGTGAAGCTTGACAAATCCGAACAAGCAATCAAAACCTTAACCAACAAACCAACCTTGCTCAACAACACCCATGGGTATGGGAACCTTCTTGCAACATCAACAAAGAAAAATGTACCCAAAAGGAAGAATCAACCACAATCGAAAATGCCTTCAAGGTATGCGCCAACAAGGAAGAGGGAGAGCCGGGAAGGAAGCAATAGACAATCTTTTGTATCAAGAAACACTCACCTTAGAGGTAAATTTTCTATCCCTTCACCAACTTGCTATTTTTGCTCTAGAAGTGGACACAAAAGGTCCCAATGTGATGAATACTTCAAGAGTTACACAAGGCACAATAACTTGACTTGGAGGAAGGTGAGGGTAGTGAAACAAGTCTGGGTTCGAAAGGATGAAAGTGATCCATTGAACAACACCTCTAGATGAGCTTAGCAAAAAGCACCCCACTTAGGTAGATTTAATTATATATATTAGAGTTTTGTAAAGTGTTAAGTGTGTTGATTTTGTAAAGTTTTCCCCAAGTTTGTTTTGGATATTGGTTCATGAAAACTTATTGAACTAATGTGTTGAGTACCATGTCCAAGACAGGTTTGGGGGTTTCTTTTTGCTTGATGAATGTTGTGTAGTGTGCAGTTGAGATGAAGGAGTGCAAAATGAAGATTGACAAATTTTCAGCAATCGACGGTTGAATTCGGCGGCCTGGCCGCCGAATGAAACCGCCGATCAAAAACAGAAGTTCTATCTGTAGAGAAAAATACGTGCACGCAGCGGAAGCGAGACTAAAATCGAGTTTTAGTTTAGTTTAAAATTTTTCCATAAGTTGAACCTTAGCCCTTTAATTAATTAACATATAATACTAAAGATATCATACCTTTATCGCGTGATCCGATTGACATTGCGTCGATGGTAATCCGCAAGATCTTCCAATCCAATCACGAACGTGAATCACCTAGGAGCGTGGTCTCCCTTCTCTTTGAATTGTGTAGCTGAGGATGGATTAACAAAACTTTTTCTTTTTCTTTTTTGTTAGTCACAACAAATTCCAAGAGGCTACAAAGAATGTTCCGGTCACTTTTGAATTCACAATCGTTAGATCGAAACTCGCGTGAACCTTATTCGAAATTGTGCACAAAACCTTTTGATATAAAAGTTACTAGTGCACTATCGAAATAAGAACAAACTTTTCTCTCTTTTCCTCTTGGCCGAATTCTCACACTAATCTAAGAGTTGGATTCTATTTTTCTCTAGTAAAAGAAAAAACTCTCTCAAGCAAGAACTCTAGGGTTCTTTGAATTCTTTCAATATATTCCAATATATATATCAACCAACCTTTGCTCAATATATTATATCTATATATATCCAATTCACGCAGCCATATAAATAATATATATATCTATTTCAAAATTAATACTGCATGCCTTATAATATATATCTATATTGCGCACCCAAATATTCTGCATGCATTCTATATAAACTATATATATTGCGGCTAAGTGCCATATATATCATATATTTTTATGTCTTGGCTAATTGCCATATAAATCATATGTATATATCTATTAATCTTTAGAATTCAACCCTAATCCAACTCTTTAGTGTATTTGTGATTATATAAAATACTTCCTTATTTAACTAGATAAATAAATCCCTTATTTATCTACTTACCAAATAAAGTCTTTTATTTTATTTATACTACCACAATAGTATACTACTAAGAAACATATTTCCTAGTCAGAAATTTTTTTTGATTTTTTAATTAAATAATTAATTAATCAATTAATTAATTTCCATTTAATCAAATAATAAAAATAAAACAATATAATATCATATATATATCTCGGCCATGTGCCATATATATTAATATATCTATATATTGTTTTTCTATTTTATTAAATCCATTGGACCTTAATAAAAGGCCCACATGTGAACCAGACCCATTCTTACTAAAAGAAACAAACCCACATGCCTTTCATTAATATATTAATATAACTGATCAGCCCATTAAATAAATAATGTGCAAATTATATTCTTAATATATTAAATACAATTCTAGATGGACCCATAAATTGGTCCGATAGAATATATCAAGTGATCCATGCAAGTCCGTGTGGATTGGGGATCTTGGCGGGCTATCTAAATTTAAGCTTCAATAGACATAACCTAATCACAATCAACAAATGATTCACTTAGGTCCGATCTATTAATTTTAACTCATTCCACTAAAGAGCTAAAATTGAACTCTTAAATAAAGATAGAATAAGTAAATATTTCTCATTCGTACCTTAGACAATCTTATTGGAGATGGTGTATCCTCGTGAAGAATATCAGTAATCGTCAAGAGCTCATAGACCGCCTATAGCTCTCAAAGTTACCATATTTACTCATATGACCACATTTTGAACTTGGATATTTTGACTTGTCCAGAAGCCATGTTTCAATAGACTCTATCGAAAACTTAACGTTAAGATTCAATATCCAATACCTCAAAACATCCATATGATGATATTCTACTCACATTTAATAAATGGAGCCACGATGTCCATATCTATAAATGAAGTCCTCTATCGATTAACAAATGAATATCACCAAACTATCGAGGATAGACTATGCTATATAATCGTACTCATTGATAACTCAAATGATACCACTTGCAACCATAAGTCCATCATTTATCTCAGGATTAAGATAGACTCTCTGATTGTCCTTATAATGAAAAAGACTATTATCTATTGACGGTTCTAGATAAAGTATTTCATTGTGATCCAGTTCAATGCACCCAGTGCACTAGATTCTTTTACTCGAAGACCCTCCGATGATTTTAGACTCATCATAACACATTTGATCCCACTCAAATGCTAGTAAAAGAATTCTACAACTTTAACAAGATAAAGGTGTTCAACCTTTAACTTAAGTTGTGAACATTATTCAAGACTAACTAAAGAATTGTGTCTACCTCATACATATCCAGATGTACGAACAATTCTTCTTTTCTCATAGTCTTTTGACCTTATGATTATTTACTTTTGACAATTATAATATTCAATCTATAAATGCTATAAGATTTGTTTAAATCAGAAATCACATTATGAATATGAATAGATTGTCAAAAACACTATTACACTCTTGCTATTGAGCATAATCCTAACACTACCAATAATTCGGTGGTTATAACGGCGGCCATAAATCGACCGCCGATTGAATCAGGTCTCCAAATCACAAAACAGCGGTTTTGAATCGGTGCCCTGGCCGCATAATTCATCGACCGCCGAATTGAAGCACTTATCGAAACGGTAGCGTTTTGGGCCAAAAGGGGAATTCTGTGGTCAAATTCGGTGGCCTGGCCGCCGAATTAGACCGCAGAATGTGCGATATCAGGTCTTGAAAGGGTTGTCTCTTTCACGAGCCCCACACAATTTTCTCACTCAAAACTCTCCAAAAACTCTTCCAAGGTGCATTCTTCTCCTTCTTTTCCCTCTCAAGGCTTCAAGGTATGTTATTCTCCCCTCTAACTTGTTTTTGCATGAATTTAACTTCTCTTATCTCTCTATTGACCGAAATTTCGCATAATAGTGCTAGGGTTAGCTTTAGTTCGAAAAATTTGAGGATTTTGTGATTAGAGGCCGAATTGATTGCAATGCATGCTTGGGTTTTGTTTGTGGTAGTAATAAAATGCTCCTAGGTTTTTAATTGTTGCTTTAATATGCTTTAAATTGAAATTTTTTGTTTTAGTGCGAATTTGGCCGAAAATTTTCAATTGTGTGAGTGTGAATCAATTGGCAAGGAAGATATTGTTACTAGAATGCTTTGCAAATGCCGTAGATTGCCAAAAGTTTGTTAGTTAACATGCCTATTTTGCTAGAGATTATTGTTGTGAATAAATGTGGGCATGAAATTGGTTTTTGATGACTAAATGATTGGCTATTGGCTATGTTGAGAGTGTATTTTGCTTATGTTGCTATGACGAAAAATGCGGGCATGTTTGGGCTTGATGTGTATGTTATGCAGTTGTCATGATTATTATTGAAAACTAAGTGTCAAGTCTGGATTGTTTTTGGATTATTTTGGGTGGTGTGCAGAATTTTTCAGCCTCCAAATGGCCCCCAAAAAGAGCAAAGGCAAGGGAAGGGTTGATAAGCACAGCCGACGCAACGCTCTGTATGCCGGTCGTCTCCAGAACATTAGGTCCAGAACCATCCATCCTGATAGGGCCATTGATTTGGATGACGTGGGAGGATGGGACATTAGGCAGCAGGTTGATGGAATGGGGTGGTACCAATTTGTCACCAAGCCTAGCGTAAGTGCTAATACGAGCATTGTTCGGGAATTCTATGTGTCCATGATCCCGAACGAATACCTAGAAGGGAAATCTGTGAAAGTTAGGGATATGGATGTATTCATTAGTCCCCAAGAGATCAATTGGTACTATAGGACCACTGCACATGCTGAACTTCCGGACGGGATCCCAAGGAATAACATTTTCAAGTTGTACCATCCTACACTAGCTGAGTCTCTCATGAGGGAAATGAATAACAGAGGTTTGTGGGACGCAGACCATGACCTTCACCAGTTAGAATTGGAGAGAGATCTAGCATTTTGGGCAGTCTTCTTATCTCACTCCCTGAAGCCTACACAGCAGCGGACGAAGACCGTGCTCGAGCTTGCTTAGCTGTTATACTGCATTAAGTTCCAGCTGCCAGTGGATGTGGGAAAGCTGATCTAGTTAGCAATTGCCAGAGCTGGAAAGACAGAAAAGTCAGTTATTCCATTTCCATGCCTGATCTCTGATTTGTGCACACAGGCAGGGGTTCCTGAGCGGGATGGAGATGGAGACTACACAATGGGCGATCCCTGCAATTCCAGAACTTTCAGAGACTTGTCAGCACCTCAGGATGTGGAGCGCCTCCTACCATTGGGGTCGAGGAAGAGACAGAGGGTGTTGCACCAGCAGTAAGGCAAGGATGAGGACAACAATGATGAGGAGGATCCTGGAGCAGTTCCAGCTGACACAGGGGCACCTTCAGAGCAGAGACCGGCATGGTTTGAGGCTTGGGTGACAGAGTACAACTAGCAGACGCCCCCATAGGCTGCCACCATAATCCAAGGCCAGCAGGACCAACAGGCACAGATAGCTGAGCTGATCAGAGCCCTACAGACTAGCACTTTCACAGCTTCAGAGCGTCATGGTGGAGCAGGCCCCAGCTCAGTACCCTAGGCACCCCAGCAGCAGGATGGGCAGACACCTTTAGATTATGACAGGGATGCACCCGCACATTGAGACTTATTTATCTAGTTTACATCACTTATTTCAGTTTTAGTTTCACACTTACTTTTAGTATTTTGGGCACTTTACATTATGTTAGTCGGATTTTAGTTTAACTTTTCAGACTTAGTTTCGGTTTACTTATACATGTTTAGTATCTATTTTTAGGAATTTTATTGTACTTCATTGGATATTTTGCACATGACTTTTTGTTCATAAATTTTTTTGGGTGCCTTCCTTACCGGGTCCTCATTGTCAACATTGGGGACAATGTTGGATTTAGGTTTAGGGGTGTGGATGTGAATGACTTGACTTTATTTTTTATTGTAAAAATAAAATTTTTGAAACAAAATTTTTACCAAACTTGTGCGATATAGGCCATGAATGAGCATATTTTGCTTGGTTTGATACCTTTGTCATGTGCTCATTGACAATCTAAGATTGCATGCATGTCATGAGTTAGTCCCATACTGATCTAAGTTGAGGTGGCCATTTGTGTGAATGTGTAGGTCTATTAGTGGAGACTACCTTAAGTTCACGTGCCTTAAAAAGCGAATCTATGAGGGTTATGTTTCTCTTTTTGTACTCCTAAACACGCCTCACATTTTATTGTGCATCATTGAAGTCTCATCACATCACTTGCACCACTAGCCATAGAACATTCATCAATTGTGGATATCATGTCATTAGTTTGCAAGTTCTTGTGGTTTGCCTACTTGAAGGGATGATAGGACTTTTATAGAATTCACCTAAACACTCTCATCCATCTCCTACCCGATTTGTGCTCAAGGGTCCAATAATGGTGGCCAAGCACCAAGCCAAACACTTTCCCAAACACCAACGAACCTAAACACAAACCATACCCAATCTTTCCGATCTTGCTTATTCAAGCTTTTGTAATATGTATTTAAAAAATATTATGTTCAAGGCAATTTCAAAAAAAAATAAAATAAAATAAATAAATAAATAAATAAAATAAATAAATAAAATAAAATAAAAGAATAAATAAATAAATTGAGTCTTGTAAGTGTCTAAATTGTGTGTTGCTCTCATTGAGTAACAAAAGTTGTTGCAAGTTGCTCAAAATGAGCTTAGTTGGAATTTTTGTAGTTTTTGAGCTCAAACTTAGCTCATTGCTCTATAGTTGTAAGCTTGATCGGAAATTCCCCACATTTCCCGTATCCACCATTCACCACATAACACCCGCGGCCCCATCAATTGGTAGGAAAGTCAATATGATCTTGTAGGTTTTCCATTTGAGAATGCAAACTCTTGTCATGCTCTGCCACGTTCATGGTTTTTGATTCCTTTCATGAGACTTATTCACTTAAAGAGCATTCAATTTTTGAAATTCATGTATGCGCCTTAATTTGCTCCCATTGCATAAACTCATTCGCATACGCTTGTATGAGTGTAAACGTAGGTTCTGAGAGGAAAAATAAGAGTGAATCTTGTAAGGACCTAGAGTCGAGGCGAAATATGGCTGAAGCGCTTGTGCGGGTGGTCACCAAAGCTAGGACAATTTAGTGTGGGATTCATGGCTAGCATTGCACTCATTGGATTGATTTTGTGTTCTTTCAACTTTAGCACATCTCTCATGGTATCTCATCACATTTGGCAATTGCACTCTTTTTGGTTGTTTTCATAATTGTGTATATCGGCGGCTTTAGTTATAGTTCTTAGTTATGTTCTTTTGGTTTATCGGATTTCCCTAGTTTTATTTTTGAATTTGCTCAGGGACGAGCAAAAGCTAGGTTTGGGGGTATTTGATTGAGCCATTACATATATAGAAATACACCCCCTATTTCCGATACTTTTGATTGACTTTCGAGTAAATTCATAAAATTTATGGCTCGATGTTGATTGTACAGGTACTTTTTGTATTCTGGGTTGAAGAATGAAGAAATCCGGTGATTTTGGGCTAAAAGAGATGAAAGGAGAGCATTTGGGGGCAAAATAGTCATTTGGCAAGAAAAGAAGAATTCGGCAGTTCCATTCGGTGGTCTGGCCACCGTTTGAAACAGCTGTTTCATTCCAGAAGTGTCAGGTGCATTCGGCAGCCACAGTTCAACCGCCGTTCCAATCGCCAATCAATTCCAGTAAGTCCATTTTCAATTCAGCGGTTTCCATTCGGTGACCTGGCCGCCGTTTGAAACCGCCGATCACGTGCCACGTCAGCAGCACCGGGATTTCAACCCTACCTCATGGGACCACATATAAATATCCCCCTTTTCTCCTTCTCTCATCACTCTCCACCATTTTCATGAAACCCTATCCTCTCTCTAAAACTCTATAACCTCTCTCTAACTTCCATCACTCCAAAGCTTCATTAATTCATTCCAACAACATTCTTTCCACCTCATTTTAAAGATTAATTGAAGAGAGAAGAAAGGAGTCACCAAGGTCAAGGAGATTCCAAGCTTATCAAGGAACAAGAAGACTTATGAAGATTTTTGTGGGTTTTCTCTACAATCTTTCTCTTTTCATTTATATTTTCATTATGTGTAACTAAACTTTTTTATTGGGGAATTCATGAGACAACTAATGTGATAGTCCCATGTATTTGAACTAGTCATATGTTTATCAAATCCTCTCTTGGTATATTTTCATTTCATTGCTTTGAAGTTGCCATTTTTACTTTACTTGTTAATATTGGGGTTCAATTTAGCTTGTGGTAAAAATGGTTCACATGTGAAGGTTGTGGTTTAGGGTTTGAATGGCTTTCAACTCATTCTCCAATCTTTAGCATATATGAAATTGAAAATTGATGCATGCATGTGTTATTTGGTACAAGACCTTTAATTTGTTCTTAAGAATATTATTTGGGCAATTACTCATAGTAGGGTTCACTTGGGTAAGAGCTTGAATCTATTTCCACCAAGACTCATAGTAGGGCTTACTTGAGTCAAGGTTTGAATTTGCACATTAATGAGTAAAATCAATTAAAGAACAACCCTTGAGTAGGATGAAAGTGCTTAATTGGACTAGTTCATTATATTAGAAAATCTTTTAGTTGTCAACACAATTCCCCAATATCCATCATCATATATCACACCTTTCATTTCAATTAATTGTTTTAGATTGATTAATTTCATTTAGTTTAATTGTTAAAACAAATTCCAAAACCAAAAATGAATTTTACTTTTCCGCACGTAGTTTAGATTAGTGTACATATTTTAGTTATAGCCAAATATCCTCCCTTTCCCTGAGGAACGATCCCGCTTGCCATTATACATCTCATTCGATTTGTGTATTCCAAGTGTGGAATTTTGGTACTTGTAAAAGTCCGATCACCCCTTCCATAAGGAGTAATTGTCACTATGGAGCAATAGAGGTCTTATGCTAGAAGCTCCCTCTCTACTCATCTCGAATTCACTCATAGTGTTTGGGTCAATGTATGCAAATGAATGTATGCAAGAACAAATGCAAGACACAAAAGACAAGAGCAAGGATCACATAAGTATGTCTAGGAACCCACTCTGATACCAAATGAAAATAAATAATATGTGTCCAATACAACCTAGAAGGGGGGGGGGGGGGGGGGGGGGTGGTGAATGGGTTGTTAATCGATTATTACCAACTTTTTCGATTAGTCAATATTAACAATAAAAACCCATACATACAAATAAACAAAATCAAGTAAAGTGCGGAAAGTAAAGAACACTTGATTTTTACTACGTTGAAGACCTTCAACAAGGAAAAAAACCCACGGGACTAGTCACACTAGCCACATAGTCACCGAAATCCACTACTTGAATAATTGTTTACAACCTAAGTTGACCACCTAGTCACACTTCAAGTTCGTAACACAATCTATCCTACCCCTCAGGTTTTTAGTAGTAAGCCTTTACACAATGCTTGCCAACCAATCCTTTGGTTGCAAAACTTCATTTGCTTATGCAACTTCACCTAGAAGTCACAAGACTTTGACTCATTAAAGAGAATTAATAGTCTAAGTGAATATGTAAATGATGCTCAAATGCAAAGAGTACTAGACTAAAACTAGAAGCTTAACAAGGTATTTAAAGCAACAAGCAATAAATCCTAATTATCAATGTCTAAATTGAAACAATAAAGACTTAGCTAGATGTTATCAATGACATACAATACTAACTATCAAATAATGCCAATATGCCCATACATGCGGTCTCAATTTGGTGTAGAGATTTCTAACAACCTAATTGTTAATTAAATCCACAAGAACATTCAATAGAGCTTGACTAGATAAATAAACATTAATCTATCAACCTAATCATCAACCAATTTGACAAGAATGTTCTAGGGTTAGCTATTTAGGCAAAATCAACCTAATCATGCAAGCCATCACAAACAAACCCCAAACATGTCATAACTGCATTAGATATACAATAAATATGAAGATTTGCTAACCTAAGCAATAAATAACATGTCTTGATGAAATAAAACAATAAATGAGTTGAGATGTTTGTTCTACTTACCAAGTGAAGACATTAATGAAGACCTATGCTAGATGATGCAAGATAAAGATGGGTTTTGGGGTTTGGAAAGTCAAATAAGCTTTCTTGATGCTTTCTCTCTCTAGGGAACTCTTAATCTCTCTCTAGGGATTTATAGTTTGAGTTCTTGAAGACAAATAATGATAAATATATGTATTTATAGTGTCATTACTAGAAAAAAGCTGTTTTATGACGGCTAAAAACCATCATAAAAGTTAATTTATGATGGTTTAAAACCGTCAATGAATCCAGCGTCAAGAGGGATTTTATGATGGTTTTATTTATGACGGTTTTTAGTGTCATAATATCTTGACGCTTTTCGACCGTCATAATTATGTGACGGTGCATACCCGTCATATTAAAAGTGTCATTACATGTTGACTGTTCAAAAACCGTCAAGTCTTATTGACAGTAATTTAAAAATCAACATATTATGATGATGTTAAACCGTCAAGAAAATATGGATTTTTTTTTTAAATGCAATATATTTTATTTAATTATAAATATATCCTGTACCAAATATATCCTTTAAAATCATAGTGTTCTCACTAAACAAATAAAAACTGCACATTATAATGATTATGGAGTTTTAAAAAAAAAATGTACTCTCATTAAAAATTAACTAAAATATCATAATTTGTGATCGTACAAGAGTTCAATTGTTCTTAAACAATCTTAAACAACAGTATCATAATATGCAAGAGTACAATTGTTCCTTGAACAATCTAAAACAAAAATTGCAAAATGTAAGAGTACATATGATCTTGAACAATTTCAACTTCACCCAAAATCTACGAGATAGATAACTTGACATGCTCAAACCACTCCAAGCGTACCTCATCAACTTCATCTTGAGTATAAATTGTTTTTCCATTGAACTGTTAACATTTATTAAAGAAAAAAAAAATGGTCAAGGAACTTCATTTTATAAAATAATGTACTTCAAACAAAAAACAAATTACAAAATTATCTCACCTTTTCGGTAAGAATTGCTGGATTTTCAACAATTTCTTTCATGAATCTAAGCACATAATATCCACACTCAACACTACCGGGTTGCTTAGGTACCTATATCAATAATTTTTTTACAATTATTTATAAAACACAATTAACTTTAAAGAAAATATATTATAAGCAATATTCTTACTTTGACAACTTTCCATTCAACCTTTTTACTTCAACTAGGTACTTTTCAACCACACTGCATGCAATTTAGTTTAGTTAATACATTTATATAAATAGAAAACCAAAATAATATAAATATAAAGAAACGAAAAAAAAGACTTACATGGATATGAAATTATATAAATTTTCCTCCACAACATCATCAATTGAATTTAAATAAAAAAATGTCAATGTTGACATATCAATGACAACCAAGATCAGCTGTTTATATTAACACATGACATGTGTTAGTATTACTAAGTGTCATAAATTTCATAATAACCACAATATAAATAACATTCTTACCTAGGATTATAAGGCATGAAAAGAATATCATTATCACCAGCACTTTTTAAGCGATCAATCAAGTAACGTACTCTTTGAGCTCGTTTTTCAGCATTGTTTACAAATCCAGAGAGGGAGACATGAATAGGGTTTATGAACCCATATACATTCGGCGCATTTGAATCCTTCAATTTATTATATAAATTTCTACATATGAAGAACAAACAAGTGTATATGAAAAAAGAAAAAACAAAAGTAAAATTTATAATAAAGGTTTTTTTGAAACAGCATCATTTATTGCATAGGCTAAAGCCAAAACAGGGTCACAAAGCTACAGCACGCAGGAAACCAAAAACAACAAAAGAAACTCACAAGAGAAGAAACGAGCAAACACACACAGCCGCAAAAATCCCAACGACAAAACACTATGCTTGTGTAGTGTGTGCTTATAACACTAATACATTCATTAACTAAAGTATTCTTATGGGATTTAACACCTTATATTTCGTATTCTCAGTCCATCTTTATAATTCATGTACAGTTGAATTTTAGGATATATTTATCTATAATGGTATGAGACTTTTTTCAAGGTAAAAGGACTAATGTGAGGACTATTTTGGTGTATGTTTAGGTAGTGTATGTATAAAACTTGAAGAAGACTCGAGAGATTGGTTTTAATTGCAGCTAAGCCATATGATTAGATTATCTAAGCTCATCGGACAGTAAGAAGTTGGTGTCAGTATGATCAGGCTTTTGAAAAGCTACTTCTATTGTAATTTTGCTACTCCCTTTTCTATGTGTACCTCTGTTTTTAGTGGCTACTATAAACCTCTGTTTTTAGTGGCTACTATAAACCTCTGTTTTGAAGTGGTAGTGGTGGGAACACATTTTACTGTTTTGTATTGAAAAGTTGTTCCCTAATAAACATAATAAGGAGTGGAAAAAAAGGGACTAAAAGGGAAAGTGGCAAGTTGTTACTATATAGAAAAAAAAAAATCATCTTTTACAATAGTATATTTTACTAAATTAGTCTATATCAAATATAATCAAACAAAAACACAAACTTACAGTGTGCACAGCTGTCCAGGTAAAATACTTGAAATATGACTTAATTTAAGTTGTTTCTCCTCTTTGCCAGATTACCATATCAACAATGTTTCATCCTGAAACACCAACAAAACAATATTAAATGTACATGTTATGGTATATCTATTTTTGAATTTATATATAGCAAAATTGTAACTGATAAGTCCTAACTTTACTTTACTGATATTAAATGTCCACACGTCCTTTTTTTTTTTTTTTTTTGAACTAGTGGTCTTTATTAAGGGCAATCAAGCCAGGAAAAAAACAACCCAGGTGACAAAGAGAAAAGCCACCAAAACAGGCAAAGCAACACAAAGACACAGCATCAACAGCCACGACCACCCAAATGCAAAAAACAGAGGATAGCAAAACAAAATGTCCACATGTCCTAACTTTACTTTGTACATGCAAATAAAGCCCCTAGATCAATGAATGAAATGTTCAAAATCTAATTGATTCTAAAAATCATCTCTTAGACATTTATTCAAACACTTTATGCTCATCAATTGACTATAGAAATAGACTCACATGGTCACGTATTTTTTTTTTTTTAAAGGAGTAATTGCACAAACCTCCCTTAAGTTTAAACCTAATTGCAGCTAAATGGACCGTTTGCTCAAAATTACACAAACCCCCCCTATCATTGGTTGACTTCCGTTAAGTTTAACGTTTGACCAAACTTTTAGAGTAAAATGACTTTAATGCCCCTATATGTATTATTTTAAAACCTAAAATAAATAATCAAATAAATATTATATAATAAAATTAATTTTAATAAAAATAATTAGGATAATGTTATTATTTTTTTTTTAAATATTCATCACCCATTTTCAAAGATATATTATATAATAAATAATAAAAATGTTGAGGATAACATGCAATAAACTAGAAAAAATAATAACAACATTATCCTCAACATTTTTATTATATATCATATAATATATCTCTGAAAATGGTGATGGATATTTAAAAAAATAACAACATTATCCTCATTATTTTTAATAAAATTTTAATTTTTTATTATATAATATTTATTTAATTATTTATTTTAGGTCATAAAATAATATAAATAGGGGCATCAAAGTCATTTTATCCTAAAAGTTTGGTCAAAGTTAATTTTAATGAAAGTCAACCAATACTAGGGGAGGTTTGTGTAATTTTGAGCAAAAGGTCCATTTAGCTGCAATTAGGTTTAAACTCAGTGGAGGTTTGTGCAATTACTCCTTTTTTAAATCATAACTTGAGATTCAAACTCATAAAACATTGATTTTTTTTTTTTTTTTGAAAGATAGATTTATATATTAAGGAACCAAACAGACCACACGAGCAGCCAAGAAAGCACACTACAACACCCAGAAACAGGGAAGGCAAAGCCTAAACAAGGAGAAAAGACATAGCAGCACAGCTCAAAACATAGCAGCAGAAACAAACAAACAAACACCAGCCGGCAATTGATTTAAAGTAAATATTCACTAGCACAGTGCATAATTAGAAAAAATAAATTAACAATAAAATTAAAAAATAAAAATTCTAGATCCCACAAACCACATTGTTCCATAAAGGAACACACATGGACCACACATACAATAAAATACAAGACCCAAACAACAATTTCATCAAAAATCTAAATACAAACCATA
Organism: Acer yangbiense; assembly: GCA_008009225.1. NCBI lineage: Eukaryota > Viridiplantae > Streptophyta > Magnoliopsida > Sapindales > Sapindaceae > Acer > Acer yangbiense. The sequence goes on from CM017771.1 coordinate 20,929,542, forward strand.
AAAACGTGAGGACCACAAAAAAATAATAATCAAAAACTACTAATATAATCAAAAGTCAAAACCCATACTTTTGGAAGTTCAAATCTTATAAACCGAAAGAGTGATAAAGAGTGACAAACCTGATTTGCTTGGAGAATCAGAGAAAAAGAAGTAGATGGAGAATTTGAGAGAGCTTGGAAAATCAAAGATGGTTCTGTCTTGGACAATCAAAGACGAGATTATTTGGTTGATTTTTCTCTTTTCTTTTCGTTTAGGGATTCTTGAAAGAATTAGGGTAATTTGGAGTGAGAATTACGGTCATGGGAGGGAAAACCAAATTATTAGGCGCCTATTCTATATATATATATATATTATTATTATTATTATTTGATTTCTTGATTTTTTAATTATATATTATTAGGGTATGACAGTCTTAAATAATCATTATATCCCGATGGCTTTTTTATAAGTGTCATTAACAATTGACACTTTAAATAAACCATCAATAGTTTATGATGGTTTTTAAAAACCATCAAGAGTTCTTGATGGTTTTTAAAAACCATCACATGGTCTTGACAAATAAAAAAAAATATCATTAATAAGTGTCATAAAATAGCTTTTTTCTAGTAGTGTGTTTAGATTATATCCCTATAAATTTCATGAATTGCCCTTAAAAATGAGCTAAATCGGACTCCAAATGAGTGAGATATGGCCAAATTACGAAACAGGGGCGGGGCATTGCGTTTGACGAGTAGCACATCACTAGCGCTTTACTAGTGCAAGGTTGCTTGACCAAAGGCATTGGTCAAGTAGTGTAACACTAGTGCTTTACTAGCGCAGCATAACTGGAGGACATGCGCTTGACGAGTAGCGCAACAAGGGCGCATAGCCATGACAGCACAACAACTTAAGATTTGAGCGCTCCAAACCATGACCAAACGACATTGAAACCTTTTGTATGATATGCCATTGGAAAGGTATGGATGTATACTTTCTATTCCTTTTTATAGAATGAGGTTGTGATGTCTGTTGAAAGAGATATGGTTATTCGAGTGACCAAAGGTCAGATTTAGATAATAACAAGATTGTCTAAACTCATGGTATAAGACCATGTGACCCAAGACCAATCCAAGAGAGGAAAAGGGGAACATATCTAGTGGTCACACATCTCACAAAGTCAAGCACACCATCATGCAAGCATAGACATTTCTGATCACACAATCAGAAACGAATTACACCACACAAAACGACACTTAAGTCTAAGAATGAAGTGCAAGTATGAGAAGTGTAATGGATGCTAACGTATAAACAATAAGGTACAAATGCATGTCAATTCAAATGCATGTAAGTGTGTGTGTGCACCTGAACTCTTCAAGAGGCAAATTCAAGTGAATATACCTTTCGCTCTTGAAGTCACTGAGATGCTTGGAAGCTTGCCTTCGAGAACCAAAGCTACCTATTACAAAATCATTCCCAATGTGGTTTGTCATGAAATAAGCCAATCATAAAATGGAGGACCTTACAATCCCATTTCTTGATGCTATTCAGCAAGTGCCTGCTTATGCTAAATTCTTGAAAGATCTCTGTACAATAAAAAGAAAAACCATTGTTCCTAGAACAGCATGTTTGACTTAGCAAGTTAGTTCCATAATCCAAATAAAAACTCCTATCAAGTATAAGGATCCTGGATGTCCTACTATTTCTTATGTTATATGTGACCATGTGATTGATAGGGCCTTACTTGACTTAGGTGCAAGTGTTAATTTATTGCCATATTCTGTGTATGTGCAATTAGGATTATGAGAACTTAGACTAACCCCTGTGACAATTCAGGTAGATGATAGGTCTATAAAAATTCCTAGGGGTACCATAGAGGGTGTTTTGATCAAGGTTGATAAGTTTTACTTTCCTGTGAATTTTATTGTCATAGACACTTAGCCCGTAAAAGATGTTAGTGCTTAGATTCCTGTGATTTTAGGGTGACCTTTCTTAGCCACCTCCAGCACGACAATTAATTGTCGCAATGGAGTTGTAAGTTCTTCATATTTTGATTGGCTTATTTCATTGACAAACCACATTGAGGTTTATTTGTAAGGGTAGATTAGGCTTCTCATTGTTCGTGATCAAGCTTTATTAGCTTCCTAAAAACCTCAAGCTCAAGAGCTTTTCAAAGATATACCACTTGTACTTAACTCATTTGAAGAGAATTATGTGCACACACACACACAATTCATACATGTTCATATAGCTTGCATTTGTGTTTTCTTTTTCAATGTGTTACATCAGGTCTACCGTCGTGTGACACACAGCAGTAAGCACAGTGGTTTTAAACCCGAAAGTCTTCACATGTATCAGGTCTACCACTGTCATGATCGTTGTGGTATCGCTATGTGTACCGCACATCGATTTATACTGATTTATTTTCAATCAGGTACACCGATGTGGCACCCACAGCGGTCATCCCCTGTTTTTCCAAAACGTTGCGTTTTTTACCAAGATTTTAATATATATTGTTCTCTTCTCTTCTTGGCCGAATTAGAACTTCAATATATTAAATCTAAGAGTGAGAAACAAGTTTTCTTATGAGAGAAGTTCCAAGATAGCTCTTTTATCTATCTAACCCAAGAACCCATCTTCTTCATGCATCATTGAGCATCTCTAAAGCATGGGTCTTCATCCTTGGTAGGTTGAACAAGCACTCCATCTTTGTTAATTGTTCAAGCTTTCTAAGATAGTCTTTTTATTGCATATATTAGTTGATTGAATGCTAGGACTCTCTTTTGATAGCATCTATTCATGAGTTCTATTGTATTTGGTTTTGTTTGTGATAGCTTGCATCATTAGGTTGATTTTGCCTAAATTGCTAATCCATAAATATTCATGTATGCTTAGTTGATGATTATGTTGGTTTTGTTCATCCAGTCTATTCTATGAATGTTTAAGTGGATGTTATTTGACAATTAGATTGCTAGAATCACTCTTCATCTAATTGAGTCCTCATGTATGCACATGTAGGCTTGCTTGATAATTAGGTTGTTAGATTTGCATCTTAACATCTAATTAAGTATATAGTGTCTTGTCTTGCACTCTATTGCATTTAGAATATTCATATATTCACTTAGACCATTTTATCTCTTCATTGAGTCAAGTCTTGTTACTAAGAGTGTCAGTGTACAAGCAATTGGTCTAGAATCACTATAAAAGGCTTACGGGCAGTAGTGGTGGATTATGTTTTAAGAATGGTATGACTAGAGGTCAACCTAGGTTGTAAACATCATTACATATAGTGGATTTGAGGACTGTGTGTGATTAGATGGATAGCTCGTGAGTTTTACCCAGTTGGAGGGTTTCTCACGTAAATTTATCGACGTGTTTTTATTGTTTTCCACACTTCAATTACGTCGATTGCTTGCTTGTTATATTTGAGTATTGTTAATATTAACTAATCAAAAAAGTTAGTAATAATCGATTAACAAACCATTCACCCCCCCCCCCCCCCCCCCCCCCCTAAAGGTTGTATTAGACACTTAGTTTATTTTCAGGAGTCGTGAAACTTTCTTTTGGAAACATGAGTAGAACTCAATGTGTTCAATGTGTGTCAACAATCTCTAGATCATGACGATTTATGTGAGGTTAATTTTATTGAGAGTGTTGTCCATGATTCCTTCAGGCATTCATCCTATGATAATCCTTTAGAGAGATGTTTAGCTCATTTTGGCATGGATTTTGATAATGACAGTGTAGTTAGTGGAGGTGAATTCTTCTTTTGAATCTGCCCCATTGATGAATGCTAACAAATGGAAAGCCAAAATAGAACATCTTTTACCTTCTGAGTCTGCACCTCTCCTATCAGTAGAAAAACCACCCAAGTTAGAGCAATGATCATTCATAAACTAATCTGCAACACCAAAAACAAAAACTACCAAGAAAATAAAAAAGAAAACTAAAAATTAACAACACACTACCTAAAAGACTAAAACTACTAAAGAATTAGGATTAACTAATAATTCTAGCACCAATCCTCGGCAGCGGCACCAATTTTGTTGTAGTATTTTTTGAAAGTTCATTCTTAGGGATTGAGTGGATTATTGGTTAAAACTAATACTCTAGTGTAAAATCTAATCTAAGTGCATGAAAATTAAATTGAATCAAATTTCTCATGTTGGATTGCTAAATTAAAATATCTCAAAGTAAAACACTTAATCATTTCTCAAACTAGAGTTAGAATCAACTGAAATTGAGTATGAATGATGATGAGACTAGGGAATCAATAGAGTCAAGCGATGAATAATTGAGTATTATCAATTTAAACCTCCTTAATGCTTAATTACCCAAGTTAGGACCAAACCTTTTCTTTAGTATGATAGAAATATTTCACCTTAAACCTAAACTCCTCTAAGGCATTTAGTAAGAGTTTTAGAATATAAATATTTTAAACACGAAGATTTAAAAGGCCAAAATAAATTTAGAGTGACATTCTCTTCATTAAATCTTTTCCATTCAATTAGAGTATGATTCAATAAAGCATGGAATTTACTTAATCAAATCCTCAAATAATTTTCCCACCTAATTTGAAATAAATAGTGGCATTCGATTTAATAACAAACTAAGATTGAAAACAGTTAAAACTTGAATGAAACTAACTTGAATAAATATTTTAAAGATAAGTCACTAACAACACCCAATATTCATGCAATACTCACATTGATCCCCTAGAATGAGATTTAGTTACACATGACTACAAGAAATAAACAAGAAGAGACAATAAAGAAGGAACCCATGTTGATCATGCGGATATTCCTCAATATTCAAGTGCAAATCCAAACCTTCAAGTCTTCTTCCTTGTAAGATGTCGGGTGTGTTGAATGGAATTGAATTACAGGTGATGAAAGTTGTCTTGTGAAAGTAGGGTTTTTGGTTCTGGGCTGCTGTAGAGATCTCGCTTTTAAATAAAATAGGAAGTATTTATATGTTTTTCCATCAGATTAGGGCTTCACGTTTTCCTAAGAAAACTGGGAAATCGCACAACCGCTGCATGTGCCGTTGCTAACAACCGTCGTTTTGGTGTCAAAAGATTGTTCTTTGTATTTGCCTCACAAGCAACACGATTCAAAAGACAAGTATAGCAATAAGCAAGAGTCGTCCACAGGGAGGTGTCATCCGTCGACCGTCTCACGTTTTAGAGTTTATTTAAAGCAATGTAAATAAGAATATGGTAAAGGTGAGAGTGATGTGTGTGAAATGTATGCATGTTGAGTGTGTGTGAGAGCATGGAAATGAAATTAAAATAACCTAAAATTAAAAATTGAAATGTAACCGGGTGCTTGCCTTTCTAAGTTAAACTACTCATAATTAAATTAATCTACTCCTAAAGGCAAGCACCCTAACACTACAAAAAAAAAATGGTCTTTTCTGACAGTTAAATGCCGTTGGAAAAGACCATTTCCTGTCGGAAATACGTTTTTCCGACGGGAAAAAGCTGTCGAAGGCTGTCACAAATACGCTTGTCAGAAATAACCATTCACCGACGAGCTGTCACAAATACTACCATTTTCGACTGTCATGGACCATAAAAAAAAATAATATGTTGTTGGTAATAGTAATTCAAGGTGGTCAAATTTACTTGTATTTTCGATGGCTTATCTCTATTTCCGACGGCTTAATTGCCGTCGGAAATAGTCGAATTATAAAAATAAAATAAAATTTAAAAAAAAATGGTGCGACACAACTTGGCAGGTGCCACATCACCCAGCAGGCACCACTTTAAATCCATGAAATTCATGTGGTTCGAACCCTAACCTGGACAACAATAAGGGTTACCTTTACCATTTTACTATAATCTTATATCTGATATGTTTTGCATATTATTTATATATAAGCTATTGATATGTTTGTATACTATCTAATTAAACATATATATATATATACAGTCTTTCTATTATCAGTTCGAACTGACAAAAGTTATATCAGTTCCTTGTATGTGGGCCACTGGATTTAAATACTTTGACTGACAAGTGCATACAGCCAAGTCAAAGTATTTAAATCCAGTGGCCCACATGCAAGGAACTGATATAACTTTTATCAGTTCGAACTGATAATAGAATTTCTGTATATATATATATATATATATATATATATATATATATATATTGTATACTATTTAAATATAACTGTCGAGATATTGTTTTTTAAAATAATATTTTATTAAAATTATATTATTAGAGTTTTTGTTGACGGTGAATTTTGGATTGCGTAAAGACAACAACACGTCAAACAAATTAATATGAGTTAACAATTGGAATTGTAAAGTAAAACGGAAAATTGAGCATGCAAAACACTGAGTTTCCTAGTATCTTTAAGGAAACTTGTTTCCTTATTAGAGTGTACTTCATAATTCCTTGTTTGGGTTTGATTCTTCCTCTTCGTATTTGAGTCGTGGTTGTTTAGAATTAAACACCTTCCACGTATTTACCCTGACCGGTTTTCTAACCCGACCACATATTTAATTCCTCAAGATTTCACCAATAACAGTTTTTTTTTTCTTAAAAATCTAATATAGTAATATCACTAAACATAATTAAAAATAACTAAATGTTCTTGTGATTACTAATAATTTTGCTATATTTTATATTTAGTTAATTTAGTAAGATGTATCCATTAGGTAGACTTCCTATTAATACCATTATTTTGTCAAGTCTGGTCCTTATGCCTAATTTTTTTACAGTGATCATCACAAATTTTAAGTTTTTTTTTATTTTTTATTTTTTATTTTTTTACATTATCTATGACATATTATTTGAAATTTTAAAAATTTAATCAAAATATTTGGTGAAAAATTTGACATAGTGATTTCGTTACAAAAATAGTGATAAATAAAAAAAATAACACATACAGTGATACATTTAAAATATTGACCTACAAGTTACATTTTTTACGTAGTATTATAATTTACATACATTCCATTATAATCTATTAACTATTTATTTATTCCATGACAATGCTATAACAAATCATGTAGAAAATAGTAATACATTTATGATAGAATTAATTCGAATTAAATTTTAGTATTTCTGATAACACTTTTTATGTTATCAAAAGTGGGTAATATTGATGGTTTATTCAACCATTTCCGACGGTATTTAGGCCGTCGGAAATAATGTATTACTTTTCCTCATTTCAAACGAAACAAAGACTATTTCCGATGGCATTTGGGCCGTCGGAAATAATGTATTACTTTTTCCTTGTTTCCAACGGAACAAAGATTATTTCCGACGGCATTTAGGCAGTCAAAATTAATGTATTACTTTTTCCTCATTTCAAATGGAACAAGGACTATTTCCGATGGCATTTAGGCCATCGGAAAAAATGTATTACTTTTTCCTCATTTCCAACAGAATAAAGACACTATTTCCGACGGTCTGCCGTCGGAAATAATGTATTATTTTTTTCTCATTTCCGATAGAACAAAGACTATTTCCGATGGCATTTAGGCCGTCGGAAATGTGGTATCATATTTTTATTCATTTTCAACGACACTGAAATGGCCGTCGGAAATGGTACCTTTTCCGACAGCAATTAGCACCGTCGGAACTAGTTCGTCACTGCTAAGCTCTTTTTTGTAGTGTAAGTTACGAAAATAAATGTGGCTTGGAGAGATGCAAGACAATGTACACACAAGGTACTTATGCTCACCATGATATTCATACCACTCATAATAATCAACCGCATAAACACTCCGAGCTTGGGTTCAACCTTTCCTTTAATACAACTTGTAAGTATGAAAATGGGGAAGTCGTCTAATGGGTGTATTGCGTAAGCAACAACCAAGGATTGCAGTAACCATGAAGAAAGAACTAACCCTCGATTGCTACTCACCGTTGGTGTGCCATGTGAGCAACAACCAAAGGTTGCATAAAGCATGAAGATTAAAGAACCAAAATCCAATCAAGCATTGGTGTGTACATATCATGAATTCCACTCATTAAATTAAGAGCATAATCAAAGCTATATTCACCTAACCCTAATTCTCAAATTAACCTAATCCCTAAACATGCATCGAGAGTTGGTGTGCAATCAACACAAATCAAGAATCAATCTATGAAGCGATTGAATGAAACAAGACTTGAAGAAATTAAATGCAAATTAATCAAATAGATAGAACTAGTGTTAGGTTTACAAATTTCCCGAATGGGGATACATATCTAAGGAGAAAATAACAAAAGAAGAGTAAATAAAGAAAACCCAAGTGATGTTCCCAGATCTCCAAGCTTCCATTGAAGTTCCTCTTCCTCATAGATAAGAAAAGATGGCTCTTTCCTTTTGAATCTCTTCCAAAGATGGATAGTTGAAGGTAGAAGGCCATGGATGCCTTTGAAGCTTCTCTCTCTCTCTCTCTCTCTCTCTCTCTCTCTCTCTCTCTGGTTGTGAAGAAGATGAAGTGTGTAGAAGAGAGATGATGGGATTCTTTTTGGGATCTTCTTTTGATCTGGAGAAAGTGGTGCATTTATAGGCTTGGGAGGCTAGGGCACGACCTGGGTGTGAAAGGACAAGAATGCCCTTAAAAAATGGCTTGAAAAACGTCCCTAAGCTAAGCTAGCACTGAACTGCAGCCTGACATTCGTGGTTAAGGAATCGCGGATGAAAATAAATAATATATGTCTAAACTAACCTAGAGGGGGGTGGGGGCGAATAGGTTTTAATTGATTAATTACCAACTTTTCAACTTAATCAATTTTAACAATTCCCAAATATAACAAGCAAGCAATTGACGTAAGTAAAAAGCGGAAAACAATAAAAACACGTCAATTGATTTACGTGAGAAACCCTCCAACTGAGCAAAACTCACGGGCTATCCATCTTGCCACACACGATCCTCAAATCCACTATATGTAATGATGTTTACAACCTAGGTTGACCTCTAGTCACACCATTTTTTATCACTAACACACCACTACTACCCACAAGCCTTTTATAGTGATTCTAGACCAATTACTTGTGCACTAACACTCTTAGTCATAAGACTTGACTCAATGAAGAGATAAACAACCCATGTGAATATGTAACAATATTCTAATATGCAATTAATACTAGGCTACACTAAATGCTTATCTAGAGATTCAAGATGGCAATTAAAAACAATCCTAGATATCAATATTTAAATGCAAGGCATGAAGATTTAGCTAAAGGGCAATAATATCTTAAATGCAGGCTATCAACAAACAACACATCTTAACCAACAAACAAAGACTCAAATATGTTAGAAACAACATTAAGCAAAGAGTCGTGCATTTAATCATAAAATAAATGCTAATCATAGGCAAACATGAACATAAGAATGAAACAAGAGGTTCCAAGGCATGTTCAAATTACCTAGTCAAAGAAAGCAAGAAGACCTATGATTAGATAATGCTTGAATGATGCTAGATGCTAGATGCTCATGGGAATGTGTTTGGTTGAGTAAAGGTGAGTTCTTGGGAGTCTCTCTCTCTTTAAGAACACTCTATCTCTCAAAGATAAGATTTTGGACTCTTGAAAACGAACTAGAGAGAAGACATTACATATATATGAGGTCAAAATAAAACTATGTCGTTTTGGAAGTTTGCACAAAAATGGCCTTGACCATTGTGAAGCCGATGTACGTAGGGCAGCTGAACAGCGGTTCACCTGGGAAACCAAAAACAAAAAAAACCCAGAAAATTGCTGAACAAAGGGCGACCTAAGAGCGATCCAACAACGGAGACTCTCTAGACCAAAACCATTGTTCACATGTTGTTCATAGGGCGAGTGAACAACAATACACCATCGGATAAAAAATCCAATCAGTTGCTGCTGTACGAATAGTGGTCTGTACAGTAGTGACAAGGCAAAAATCAACAATGCCTCTAATAGGCGATGCACTAACAACGCCTGACTAGCAGTTGTACATCGGTTGAGAGAAAAGTGCATCCTAAAGACTAACATGACATGGCAATAATCAAACAAGATGCAAGCAATGAGAATATGCATGAAAAGAGTTTAAACCATGAATCAACACATACAAGAAACACACAAAATACAAGAAGTGTGGAAATGCATAAGTTGTGTGTGTGTGTGTGTGCAACTAAGTCTCTTCAAAGAGTTAAGCACAAGTGATATACCTTTGAAGTGTTCTTGATCTTAAGGTATTGTAAAAGCCTTTGAAGCTCGATCATGCACAATGAAGGCCTAGTCTACCCTTACAAATTAAACTTTAAATGTGGTTTGTCAACGAAATAAGCCAATCAAAATGTGAGGAACTTACAGCGGACGTTGATGCGTGAAATCCGCTGGATCAATTTTGAGGCACTTCTACGATTGACTTCGTGGTTGAGGAACCGCGGATGTTGATGTGTGAGATCCGTTGGATCAATTCTGAGGCACTTCTACAGTAGACTTCGCGGTAGATGACCAGCGAATGCTAGGTCTTGAGATCCTCTAGAGATGTTTCTGCGGTTACGTTGCTGCTGATGACCAGCGAACAATGCCTGATTTTTCATTTATGCACTTTTGCTCATTTTTGCCTCCCAATCTTCACTTTAATCTCAAACACCTTGCTTAGAGAATATAACTTACACAAGGCTCAACAAACACATTAAATACATAAAAACACTTGAAAACGAGCACAAAAGCTAGGAAAATGGGTCCTCAAATAGGTACATAAATGTGATGATCAGCGGCCTAGACACTTGCATGAGCCGCAGTCCTATCAAGTGGTGACTCTCTAGAAACTTACGCAGTATGTACCGCGGTTGGAGCATATGCCTGTGCAGTGGTCTACACTGCGGCAAAGGACTGGAATCGTCTAGAATGTACCGCTGGATAGACTGCGATTGGGGCTCTTGCATTGACAGCGGCCTACGAATCGGTATTTGACATTTTTGCCCTTTTCTTCTCGTTTTCGCTCATTTTTCTCAATAAAAGCTTCCAAGCACCTTCCTTAGGATAACAACCTGCACATCTCACAAAACCTTTTAATAAAATACTCAAGAAACAAGCTTATTACATATGAAATATGGGTGAAAAATAATACACAAATGTGCTTAAAACGAGCACAAAAGCTAGAAAAATGGAGCTTTAAATGTGAACATTTGTAGAGCGATCATGTATCTTGGTGATACATTATGTCATGGTCCTCAAGTAAGCAAACAGTTGTTGCAAGATTAAGCACGAAGTCTGAATACAGGGCCTTAGCTCATGTTTCAATAGAAATCGCTTGGATTTAGGCTCTCCTCAATGAGTTTGGATATCCAATTTCAGCTCCTCCAGTCACATGGTAAGATAACATAAGTGCAAGTGCTTTGTGATACGATCTCAAAAATTCTAAAAATGTAGAATTTAAGATAAAAGGATGATGGTAAATTCGAGAGAACCACTCTCCATGTGATTTTCGAAAGAAAATCAATTACTCAATGAGCAAAAATATATTCAAGTGATTTCATCAAAGGTACAATTAACAATATATATATATGAAAAGATACAGTTAACTGCTAACTACAATTTAGGAACTAATTACCTGTTCCCTTACAACAAGAAGTGCACTACCAAGATAAATAAACCACCTTCACCACAACCACTAACTTAAGCCAAAAGTTAAGGAGTTAATGGTGTTAATAACTATTAAAATAAAAATAAATAAACTATAAAAATTATTAAAAACTAAATGTGCAAATTAATTGAGACATAAAAACATGATCATAACATTCTTTCCCCCTTAAATCAATCCTTGTCCTTAAGGATTTTTAAAACGGGATTAATTTGAAGTTGAATTCTTAGTGCGTTTCTTATGAAGAGGACTATTGCAACTGGAAAACAACAAGAAGTCAGCTTAACATTTGATGTAGTAAAGAACTTGTTAGTACCATCGTTGAGATCGAATTCTGCATCATCTTCACTGACCTTAAACAAGAGACATGTTTTACTGCAATGCTTTGGTCCAATTTCTTTTGCCATTCTTTTTACAGGCATAAAAAAGAAACCCACAAAAGTTGCAATTTTGTTCTGCTGAGAAGTTTCTACACCAATGTGTTCTCTATCAACTTGAGAAAGTTGAATAGACTTCACAGTATCTTCAATTGCAGTAACTTAAGAAGGTTGAGTAGACGAACTTGATGACTGATCAATACGAGCACTGAGTTTGTTAAACAACTCAATTATGTGATTGATGATCTCTTTTTGCTGAGTTGAAAGAAACTCTACTTTTTTCTCCAACCTCTCTACGCGTTGCTCCAGGTTCATTGCCAGGCTCTCAAAAATTCTAAAAAGTTAGAATTTAAGATAAACTAAAAAGGAAGATGGTTAGGGGGGTGTATTCAATTAGGATTCTTGAGGACATTTAAAGACATTTTTTAAGTGACGGATTTTCCTGGATTTCTACAGACTTTTATAAATCCATATGGACTTTTATGGATTTGTGTAGACATCTATCTCAGACTTTTATGGATTTGTGTAGACATCTATCTCAGACTTTTATGGATTTGTTTAGACATCCATAGATTTTTATGGATTTGTTATCTCTGACTTATCAATAGTAAGCTAATTATAGTTAATTATCAAATAAATAAAAAAACTTTTGAAGTTGGAATGAGCAAAATTTGATACACCAGTTAATCTATATTTGCGTAAATATAAATAATTTCAACCCTCAAAAGATGTCCTATCGCTACTAAAAATCACAAACTAAGATCTTGAGTTAAAGATGTCCAATTGCTACTACAAATCACAAATTTATACTTAAATTATTCGGAATAAAGATAAAAAACCTTGTAAGATACTTGTAAGATACATAATTTTTATCGCTACTATAAATAATCAAAAACTTGTAAGATACTTGTAATTCCGATTTTTTTTTTTTTTTTTTTTTTTGAGAGAAGAATAGGCACTGGATATTTGATCGAAAATTTTACAAGAATCTGTAATGTACAAGAAAGGAATGTCAGCAGACATTTACCTTATACAACAAACTAATAGAACAAGCATGCCCTAAAGCTGTATCCATTTTTTGCTGATCAACCAGCAGACTGTATTTAATGAAACAAAAAGAACACTGCACAATACACACAATTCCGCAACAATCAGGAACCCCAAAAAAAAAAAAAAAATGCAAAATCTAAAGATAACAAGATTGTCTCAAAATCCACATCGCATTCGCATTTGCATTTATGAGCATAGGCTTCTAATGGATATATACAGAAGTTCAATAATCAATTTCACACTTGTATACTTGTAAGACATCTCCACTGTCTCATGTGAGGACCCTTTTCTAGAAGCATCAGCAAGCCGACATTGTTGGCTGACAGCCATACATATATTAAATAATTGCTTCGACTAGCTTTCTTTCTCCAGAACACAAAGGACACGATCCACAAGAAACGAATAATTTTTATTTTTGAGTTTGTGGTTTTGACGAGTCATGAGTCCATGTTTCTGTTTGAGATAGTTTGTGAGAGAGAGAGCAAAGTCCACCAAAATCTTTGAGGAGAAGGCCGGACATGTTATGGCATTTGATATTTATATCTCTCACCATCAAATCCACCAAAATCCACCAAAATCCATGATCGTTGAAAATCGTTGAAAATCTAGTCCTAATTGAATACACCTGGATTCTTGTAGACATTTTTAAAGTCCCAATTCAATACACCTAGATTTGGAAGGATTCTTTAAAAGTCCATAGAAATCCTAATTGAATACCACTGGATTCATATAGACTCTTTTAAAGTCTTTAAATGTCCTAATTGAATACACCAGGATTTATAATGTCTTTAAATGTCCTCAAGAATCCTAATTGAATACACCCCCCTTAATTCGAGAGAACCATTTTCGAAGTGATAAACTAAAAAGTGGATCATGATTTTTTTTTTTTTACATTTGTTAAATTATAATTTATTTTATCGTTATTTCTGAGCGTTGTAATTTTGCATATAAATGAAACTTCTCTCCCTCAGACTTAAGCATGAGCCATTATATTTTCTCTAAAATGAAACTCCGATGAGAAGAATGGTTGGAAGTTTTGGGCCTAACATGGACCGGCCCATCTGTACATTGACATGGGCTCACTCCATTCCTCTTTCTCCTTCTCTTCACAGTATGTCACTTACTTATGCCTCACAGTTCCACGTAATCACACATGGTGCGGTTGACGTGGACGAAACTTCACCTTGTCATTCTCACGACTTCACATTGTTTCTCTCTGCTCAGTGCACACTCACAGAGAGAGAGAGAGAGTGTGTGTGTCGAAGAAATGTCGAAGCTGTTGTTACTTCCCGCTCATCATCACTTGGCTCCCAAAATCCACACCAAATCCTTCTCTTCAATCCTAACTCACACCGTCTCTCTCTCTCCTCTCCAATCCACACACTCAACTTTTCAATCTCTTCGCAGAACCTTATCCTCCGTTCGTGCTTTTGACGATTCGTCGTCCGATGCCAACAGTCAACAACAAGATTTTCACCAAGATGATAAAAACAGAGGGAAATCGACGGATTCGCATTATCCGAGCGGAGAATTCGAGTTTCAGAAATTCGATGCGTGGAAGAGTTTTTCGGTGAAGCTGAGGATGCTTATCGCCTATCCTTGGGAACGCGTTCGTAAGGGCAGTGTCCTCAAAATGACATTGCGTGGCCAGGTTTACTTACTTGTTTTCAACTCTCATTTGTTTAGTTTCTGGAGCTTTAGATATGATTTTTCTTGTCTTTTTTTGTTGGGGGGTTGAGACTTGTCTGCTTTCTTGTTAATGTTCAGATTTCTGATCAGCTAAAGAGCCGTTTCTCTTCAGGATTATCTCTACCTAAAATATGTGAAAATTTCATAAAAGCTGCATATGATCCTCGTGTTTCGGGTATATACCTCCACATTGAGTCCTTGAATTGTGGATGGGGTAAAGTTGAAGAAATTCGGAGGCACATTATGGATTTCAAAAAATCAGGTAGCTTTGTAATCTACTTTTAGTTGAATAGTTCTTAGATTTTTTGATATATCATATACTGCTTATCTGGCTATTTTCTGGGGCTTTGGATAAATCAAGATTTAGTTAATGTATTCCTAGTGAGGAGAAACTTCGGGTGAATCCCAATAAGTTCAGCATGTGATTGAAAATTACACAGTGAATGTTATGATCATGTAGGTTGTATGGGAAAAAACTGTTAGGCATGTGGCTTGGAGTGTGGGTGCTGCTTAGCACAGCTCTGCGTCGGGAAAAAAAAAAAAAAGTTTGGCGTGGAAGTGTTTGGTAGTCTGCAGACTGCAGTCCATATGCACCTTGCTAGTTACTTTAAGTAAAGTGTAAACCATGTATCTGTTTATGGTGTGTCCTATCATTTAGATTCTCATGAATATTCTTTTCAAGCATATCTTTGCTTGATTATCAAGTGGCGCTATGTCTTAATATAAGTGTTGTTTGTAGTATAAATTTTGAATTAAGAAGCTTGCTAGCACTTTTCAAGTTGTTTTTTTTTTTTTTTTTCCTTTCTCATTATCATAATTTTACTGGTTTTGTTACGTCAATCCACATAGTGTGCTGTTTTTATTAAACAGTTAAAGTTATTTTTACAACAGGAATTTACAAGCATGATTGAGGACCATTAACATCAGTATTTTATGGAACTTGTAGGTAAATTCATTATTGGCTATGTCCCAGCATGTGGAGAAAAAGAGTATTACCTTGCTTGTGCATGTGAAGAGCTATATGCCCCTCCAAGTGCCTATTTTTCATTGTATGGTTTGACTGTTCAAGCATCGTTTCTCGGAGGTTAGTTAATTTTTCTAATTTGGGATGTTTTCATGTAAAACAAACAAATGAAAGACATTTAGTACCCTGTGATGGATTTTTCTCCTTTTGAATACTGCTTGTGTTACAAGGGAATATCAACATTCCTTAGTCCTGCAACGAAGTTTTCACATAGTATTTCAGATACCATGGCATTAAATTCCTGTATGGTCTTAATGGATTTCCAACCAAGGAAAAGAACAACCCTATGTATACCTTTGTTATCATGCTATGCGAAGTACGGAGGAGAGCAAACTTCGTGGTATTATTGGCATGTCATGTCCATCTCATAGATGCTTATAAGAGAATTTCCTGTGGCCTTGTGCCTATTTACATATATGTCATCACACATGAAGTAAATCAACCCTTAAAAATTATTTTTTGTAGGTGTTCTGGAGAAAGTGGGAGTCGAACCTCAAGTTCAAAGGATTGGTAAATACAAAAGTGCTGGGGATCAACTTACACGCAAAACTATGTCCGAAGAAAATTGTGAAATGCTGACGGCATTGCTGGATAACATCTATGAGAATTGGCTGAATAAAGTTTCTTCCACAAAAGGTGCTATGTTGTGTTTTGGTTTTGGCCCTATCTATGTGTTCAATATAGTTTATTGGCTTAAGCGAATATCATACAGGGAAGAAAAGAGAAGATGTCGAGAAATTCATTAATGAAGGAGTCTACAAAGTAGAAAGGCTGAAAGAAGAGGGCTTGATAACAAATATACTATATGATGATGAGGTACATAAATCATTTCCTAGTTTGCAATAAGTCAGGAAAGTATATGAGGAATAACTGAAACTGCTGATCCTTTTCACATTTAATAAATTCTAGACAGTCTCTAGGATGGGACAGCACTTCCATTTAGTGGTAAATCTACAAATTTTAAAAAATTTATTGGTAGTGCAACTGTGCAAGAGGCATCTGCGACATGGTAACTGCTGGCTGCTGCCATGCACCTTCAAGAATAAATTTATAATAGAAACCCTTTTTGACATGGTATCAAAAGAAAGCAAGCAAAAATAAAATAAATAAATAAATAAGACATCTATTTGGGTTTGGTAAATTTGAAGACTAAATTATTAATTCTATTTATTTGCTGGAATACTTTGCTTGTTGTCTGTTAACTAATTAATCACTATACATTAATATTTTCTACTGAATATTGTTGTGAGGATGACAGTCAGTCTGGATAGTTCTCGTGCCCTTGAAATGGCATCTTTTGAGCATTTTTTTATTTGATGATAATATCCATTTAGTTATATGTCACTCTTTCAGGTTATCTCATTGTTGAAAGAGAGACTAGGAGTAAAAAAGGATGAAAATCTACATATTGTTGATTACAGGTAGTTGTCTTTGTATTGACGCTCTCAAGTAATGAAAACTTTCCATCTACTGAGTACTCAAAATCTCTAAACCTGTTATTATCTGGAATTTAACATGATTGATCTTATTAAAGTTGTTACTGTATTTTATTATTCAATTAATATGTATTAGGTAGAGAATAAAATTTGTTTAATTAAGTTGCCAAGTAACTGTGGTTAAATTTCTTTACTAGGTTAAAGGGATGAAATGATTAATTTCCTCAAGTGTTTCCAATTAAAGCCTATTCTAATATTGGATACAGATATTTGAAGCAAATTCTGGCCATGGACTGCAGTTTCCTATTACATGCAGTATCTGCAGTATTGTGAATTTATCTCTCCCGAAATTTTCAGAGGGAATGACTTTTATGATGTGTTTTTAGTATGTTAATGAACTATGTTTTTAGCTGGAAATTTCTTTGCTGTGTATACAAAGTCTTTCTTGCAGAATATTTGTCTTCCTTAAACTATGTAGGGGTTTCATAAATTTATGCAGTAGTCAGCTGATGCATTGATGATCTGATATTGACTTTTTATCGAGACAATTTCTTGTTTATTACTAGATGCAGGTGTTTGGATTTGTTATGTTTCCCCTATTTGTCACTGCAGGAAATATTCAGGAGTCAGGAATTGGACTCTTGGATTAACAGGTGGTAAAGAGCAAATAGCTGTTATCAGGGCCTCTGGGAGCATTAGTCGTGTACGCAGTCCGTTAAGTTTGCCTGGTTCAGGTATCATTGGGGAGCAATTAATAGAGAAAATACGCAGTGTGAGAGGTATACTTGATGTTGTGAGTTGACTTCCATTTTTTCTTTCTTTCTTTTTTATAATAATATTTTTTTTTTTTTTATTAATCCTGTTTCATTTATTGATTATATTGTAATACTCCTATCACTAAATTTTTACTTAGGAATTAGGATGAGACATGTAACAAGACCATATGCTATTAGTTGAATGCTTGTGCATTTTGTTTGAATGACATTAAGTATACAAGGCTCAATTATCTGTCTATGTATTTGATAATTGCTAAGTCTGAAAGCTTCTACTTTATTTTACTTTCAATCTTCAATTACTAGCTCTTTGCGTCTTGATTAGATATAATTTCCTTTCCCCAATGATTGCTGAGTTCCTTTCCTTTTCCCCTTTCCCTGCAGAGTCAAAAAAATATAAGGCTGTTATAATCCGAATTGACAGCCCTGGAGGTGATGCTCTTGCTTCTGATTTGTAAGTGCTTATATTATATCTTCAAGTTGTAATAAACTCGTCACCAATACTTCAACAAACTGGGTAGTGCAAGTGTAATTTATAAACCTGTACACAGTATTCTGTTTTGTTCCAAAGTGATTGATTGTGTTTTAGTATGATGAATACATTCTAGAATGCATATATTGGTTGCTGTCTTTTCTATTTTTCCCCAAGTCCGTTTTCAAATATCTTGTGCAAAGTAAAAGTCCTTGGTGATAATTTTGGTCATTAAAGATTAATTTCCATTTCAAAGGCATTGATGTTTGGGCCAGCCTCTGTTTTTCTTTTTAGTTCTTCTCAAAAGAAGAAAAACAGGTTGCTCAGCATTATAGAAAGTTAGCTGCTCAAAATAGTTGTTGACATATTTATAATTTTACTTAAGATGTTCATGGTGTCACTTGTATGATTTCCTAATAGTGGCCAAGATATTTTAAAAGAATAAATCACCCTGTAGTCAATCTTCCACATCAAATATTTTTTTTGTTCCTGCAAACTAACCATCTAAGCTGCTAAAAATTGTGAACTGAAATTATTTGTTCCCTTCTGATGTCTCTGAATTTAATATTTCATTACATCCTTGTTTTGAGAAGAAAATAATTCTGCTACATTCAGAAGCTAATTACCTCTTTATTTTTATTGTATACAGAATGTGGAGGGAAATCAGACTCTTGGCTGAATCAAAACCTGTTGTTGCATCAATGTCTGATGTGGCAGCAAGTGGAGGATACTATATGGCAATGGCAGCACAAACCATCATTGCTGAAAATTTAACCTTGACTGGTTCAATTGGAGTCGTCACAGGTGAACCTATCAACTTATAATAGGAGCAAATCAAACTTTAATCTAAATATGTGCATGGTTGATTCTGTATGAAGCTCTTATCATCATTGAAGACCCTCTGATTATATTTACAATGTTCTAGAAGAATTGAGAAAGGAGGGGAAAAATAGCTTGTCCCGCATATATGGAAAAATGGTACCATACGTGCACACTGCAGAAACTATATGATGATTATTAACCATTCTTTCAGAAAAATGGTAAATGAAAACTTTGTATTTTTGCTACATACTTCAAACAACCGAATATTGTGCAAAAGGACAAAAGGGTAGTGGGCTCTTGAAGATTGTAATTTTAAGAAGCAATATTCGGTTGTTTGAAGTATGTAGCAAAAATACAAAGTTTTCATTTACAATGTAACAAAAATACAAAGTTGCTTTTACTAAAACAATAATGAGTTCTTTGATTTCAAAGAATTCATCATCATGTAGAAAATTGGATAAAGTATTTTGTAATATATGTGTAGTGTTCGTTCATAGAGATAGTAGAGAGAAAAAAGCAAGAGAGAGCGTCAGGGCAGTCTGGGTTCCTTTATAGTATGTTTTATAGTTTCTGTAAGGTGTAGGTTATTAATGCCTTTAGTGTATTGACTATTGAGTGCAGGGAAGTTTAACCTGGGCAAACTGTATGAAAAGATTGGCTTTAATAAAGAGATCATATCAAGGGGAAGATATGCCGAGCTCCTTGCAGCTGAACAGCGACCTTTTAGGTGAGAGATCTCATTGCATCTTAAATATATCAATTTGTATTGGTGAAATAAAACAAAATGTTATATAGTTTACAATACATATAGTTCTACACTTCTATGTCAAGTTAAGACACAGGTCTTATCACCAGTCATAGCCATTGAAACAAAATTCAATGGTAAATTTTTCTGCTATTGTTCCTGGAGACAATTTATGTTATTGGCATTCTCTGCTTGACTTTTCTTTTCATATGCTCCAATAACTGACAAAAAAAGACCAAATTTGACTTTACAGACCAGATGAAGCAGAACTCTTTGCCAAGTCTGCACAGAATGCATATAAGCAGTTTCGGGATAAGGCGGCATTTTCAAGATCAATGACTGTATGTTACTCATTTTAACAATGTGTTTGGAATCAAAGTCTTGTTTTTGGTTTATTTTTTCTTTTATTTTTTTATTTTTTTAATTAATTAATTAATTAATTTATTTTATTTTATTTATTTACTTTTTTTTTTTTCTTTGTGATTTGGAAAAGAAACACTTTGATTTTGTGATTACTCTGCCTCTAGGTAGATAATATGGAAAAGGTTGCACAAGGCAGAGTTTGGGCTGGTAAAGACGCAGCTTCACAAGGTTTAGTTGATGCAATTGGTGGGTTTTCTCGTGCTATTGCCATAGCAAAGCAACAGGCCAGTATACCTCGAGACAGACAGGTAGGTTCTCAGGTTCCTTTTTGTATTTATTATTATTATTTTTTTTAAAGAATTTTTTGTAGAGAACATAGATTTACTGTGGACATTAATTGTATTTGAATTTTCGAGTCACTTATTTTTCAGACTTCAAATGTTTTGCCCTAGCATTGAGTATTGGTGTTTATGAGATTTTGGTTGTGGTCTCAATAGATACAAGGTTACTGGTCTCTGTATGTCCTTGCACAAATGAGAAGAAGCTTGGTTTTTCTGAATTTTGGATTGTGCTGTTAAGAGGATCCAGGTGTTTGCCATCTTATCCTCGAATGGCAAGTTTTAGCCAGGATGATAATAAAACTAAAGCAAACATGGACTACAATTTTATCAAGTGCTTAGAATTCAAGAGGTAGTGTCAGTACCCTGATGTCTAGCTGTCTACAAAGCTGGTATAAGAATTTTTGCATTCAAGATGGCTACCTTACATCATAACTGTAACCTTTTTCTTTTTGCCAAGCAGTTTTAATTTAGAGCATGATTGACTAGTCTCCTAGAGCAGCTTAAATATCCAGCCATCCAGGTGACCTAGAAAGATAGGTTACCTATGAGAACTAGACTGATTTTTTTTTTTTTTTTATGTCATCTTTCTTATTATACTGCTAGAAGTAATAAGTAATGTGCTTAATCCGTATCTATAGAACTCATTCTGTTTATACCCGTGCACCGCACTAGGTTACTCTGGTAGAAGTGTCAAAACAATCTCCTTCACTACCAGAGATCTTAAGTGGCGTTGGAAATTCAATAGCTGGAGTAGACAGAACACTGAAAGAACTGCTACAGGACTTGACATTTTCCAATGGAGTTCAAGCCCGGATGGATGGAATCTTGTTCCAGAGACTGGAGGGAGTTTCGTATGCTAACCCCATCCTCGGTATGATCAAAGACTACCTCAGTTCCCTCTGACTGTATTTCGCTAATAATTGCCTTGACGTTTGTATCTATCTGAATTCAAAGAGGAGTTGAAGCACTGAGAGAATCTAAATTTGCAGTATGGGATTTTTGTATATAGTGTATGCAAACCTTGAAGTTACCATCACTCATACACGGATTCAGGCTAAGGTTATAGAAAAATATACGGTTTTAGTTACTGTTGAAACAAAGAAATTGTCATTCATGTTACAATTACCCACGATTAAACATCTGGATTCTTGTGGGGCTATTTATTAAATTGTTTTTCTTTTATCTTTTTGTCACTGGTTTTGAATCTGTACTGGAATCAATTTTCTCCGGTATGGTCTGATGCAATAAAGAGATTATTACTTAAACAACAATAAACTATATACTAACTTCCCATAATTCAGCTTGGAGATTTTTCTTTCAATGAACATGTGTTGACTAATTAGTTTAATCGGCCTCTAAATGTAGGAATTGATCGCCAATTCTTCCTTTTGTTTGTTCTTGCATTTCTTGCTCTTGTTGCGTTGACTTGTAAATACAAGTGTTGACTAAAAATATAAACCGTATTTCAGTGGAAGATCCAGCCTCTAAGATCGCCAAATTTCGTCATCTTGCATATTATTTCTTGCTCTTGTTCTGCTTCTACATGGGAATCAGTGCTCGATGATTGTATTTATTATTCCACTTCACAATGCAATCGTTGAATTGTTGGTTTATTACAGCATCTCCAACGTAAATATGCATTTTTAAGATTTTAAATAGTGTCACATCAGCATTTTTAATCATTATGGGTCCACTTTTGATTTTTTTTTTTTTTTTTTTTTAGAGAAATGCATATTAACATCTCTATCTAAAGTCAAATATGCATCCATTTTATGACTAATCATAATAAAACAATTATTTCACTCTCTCTCCTATTTTATTTTATAATTAAATGAACTTTAATCTTATTAGTGGAAAGAGTTAGAAATCCTAATCAGCAATTAGGATTTCTAAGAGAGTTTCTAGAATTAGAAACCCAACTCCATATTCTCTAACTTTTTTTTTTGTCACATCATCTCCATATTCAACTTAGATAATAGAATTGAAGAAGGTTTTTTTAACTTTTTTAATATCTATCCTATGTGGCACTCCATTTTCTCCAAATGCATAATAGCATTGGACATACTCTTATATATCTTCTTGGGTTTCTTCAAATTTCAACTGCTTTTTGTCTTCTTTGATTTTCTCTTTTTCTTCCTAATGGAGGAGATCACCACCACGTAGCCACCATTTCACTTTTGAAGCGCTCACAGTAGAAAAATATAATAATTTTTAGAGATTATTTTATAATTAAATTTTCTATTATTGTTTTAAACTTTTCTTATATAAATAGTTTTTGATTAACATACATCATACATCAAATAATAAATCCTACGATCTCAAATTTTTAATTGATCGTATTAAAAAAATTCAAAAACATATTTAGTAATATTTATTAATAAATTATTTTTATATAAATTTAAAGTGAATTCATTATAAATATCAAACATAATTTTTTATTATAAAATTATATAGTAATTATTGCTTTTTTATAAATAAATATCGTAACTTTGCATAGCTTATATTGTTTTTCCTAATATTATTTATTTTTTAATATCATTTTTATTTCATTTTGAGTGTAAAACTATTTAGTTCATCTTGATTTGATGTTCTGGTTGTTTTATTTTATCTAAATGCCATCATGCCATCGATTTTTCTTTATATTAAAAAACAAACTCATTTTTTAACTATTACAATTTTTTGGAATTGGGGGTAGGGACATGACTCGAACCCACAATCTTTTGGATATAAGTGTGAGAAACTTTCACTAAGCCAACCTCATCTTTCAAAAATTCATATTAGGGTAAATTGCACAAACATACCCTGACATTTGATGTTGTATGCATATGCAACTTTTGTTCATAATTGCTCAAACATACTCCGCCATTAGACATTAGTAATGTGCCATTATGAGTTAAAAGGGAAGGGTAAAATGGTACATTTCCTATATGTAATTGTGTATGTTTGAAATGTATGTAATGATTTTAGTTTTTTTTATGTGAGATATATAGTTTTTAAATGATAAAATATTAATATTTTAATAAAAAAAAATTAGAGACTAAATCTTTGGTCTCTGTTTCTGTTGTAGCACTCCATCTCTCAACTGGAGCGCTGCTCCACCATCGATTGAACGCCAGCACTGCATCAACAGTGCTCCATCGATGGACCATCACTCCTCCATCAATTGAGCGTTGGCACTCCATCTCTCAGTTGGAGTGCCACTCCTCCATCGATGAAGCGCCGGCTCTACATCAGTAGTGCTTTATCGATGGTCCACCACTCCACTGCTTCTCCATCCATGGCATCATTCCTCCATTTCAAAGATGGAATGGATCTCCATCCGTGAGATGAAGCTAATATTTTTGGTATTTGTTTGAATCAAGTTGAGATTTTTGGTGTTTGTTTGATTTGTGATCGAGATTTTTGGTGCTTGTTCGTTTGATTTGGCTATGGATATGTGTGAAATTTTGTTGTTTTTATTATTGGATCCGATCAAAGATGAAGGTTTTTGGATTCTTCAAATGGATAGTGTTAGTTCTTCAAATGGATGGTGTTTGGGTGTCTAGAAAACGCAAGAAAGAGGAAATTTTCTTGCGGAAATTGCTAAAAATGACCACAAACAATATGGAAATTTTACTTTTAACCAGATATGAAAGTTTAATTGTTAATAACTACATTTAAAAATAATAATAATAATTCAGTGTATACCTTTAAATTACAAAATACCCTTACAACTTAGGTTTTTTTGTTTTCTTTTTTTTTTTTTTAAGAAAAAAAAAATTGCAAAAAATTTGAAATCTAGAGAAAAAACTTGAAATCTGGAGAAATGTGAAATCTGGAGAAATGTGAAATCTAGAGAAAAACTTGAAATGTTGAAACAAACTTGAAATGTCAATATTTTTCTCCAAAGGTAATATTATTCAAACAACCCCTCTAAAATCATATTTTAAACTTTTTATACAGTACAATTACCGAAACCTCCCTTTAGGGGTTTCGGTAATTTTCCTTCATCACTTTGGGTTTTATTTTTTTCCTTCGTTGAACAGCGCCACCAATGAGGGAAAGTCCCGACAGCATTGCCCAAGCATGGCATCACCTGGTTGCACGATGCCCAGTCTAGTTGCCTGGTTCACAAAGCCTATGTGACTTTTCCTGGTTTGCGAAGCTAGGGATTTCGCCTTGTTCACACAGTGCAATGGCAGGGCCATATGGGCCCGACAGCACCTTCGCTGGGTGGCGCACCCCAAGCGACGTCGTCCGGTGAAGGTTTTGACGGGATAGAGAGGAGAGAGAGAGAGAGAGAGAGAGAGAGAGAGAGAGTTTGAGGATGGTTTTTATATGAGGGCATTCAAGTAATTTCTCAAAAATATTGTTATTAACAATTAAACTTTTGTATGTTGTTAAAAACGAAAGTTTAATATTTTGGACGGTCACTTTTGATATTCTCTCTCTCTCCTTTTTTTTTTTTGAAAATTATATTATTTATTTTTAATTTTTTTTAGTTTAAATATTATTTTTTTTATAAAAAAAAGAGATATATTAAAATAAGTAAACATGGGCATTTTAGTCATTTTACGCTAAATATCTAGTCAACTGTTAGAGTTAACTGAAGTTAACTAATGGTAGGGGATGTTTATGCAATTACGAGCAAAAGGCACGTGATGTTTGTGTAATTAAGGACAATAGTTCTATATACGTGCAATTACATCAAATATTGAGGTAATTACACAAAACTCCCTTGAGGTTTGACCTTTTACACCTAGAAACAACTTTATAAAACATTGACACCCACCACCCCTGTCGTTAGTCAAAATTGGTCAAACTTAACTGTTGACCAATTTTGACCGTCCAAACTATGGGTATTTTAGTCATTTGAAGTATTTTGAAAAAGAAATTCAAAAATTGATTAAATAAAGGAAGTATTAAAAAAAGGAAGATTATTCGTTAAATTAAAAAAATATATTTTTAAGAAAAAAGGAAAAAAAAAAAAAACAGAATTTAAAAATATATTAGATCTGAATGGAGATCCAATCTCATATCCATAAACCCCAAACCACACTCATCCAAATTGATCATCACTACACCAACACCAGATTCAACATTATTTTCTACTCTCACTAGATTCAAATCGATTTGTATTCCAAATTATTTTTCATTTCTTATATTTTATTTTTCATAACTTTTCTCACTATCAAAACACCAAAATTTAATATTTTTTCTCTCAACACAATTTTCTAGAAACCAAACACAAACAAATTTTCAATCATAAAAAAAAAAAATCCAAATACCAAATGCAAAACAAGTCCTCTGAAACCAAATTCAAAACTATTTTTCAATTAACATAACTTTCATATTCAATCAATTTCAAGAAAATCACAATCCTCCATTTTTGTTTGAAACTGCATATCATTCAAAAACACAATTACAAAAAAAAAAAAAAAAATACTGGATATCAATCTTCTTCATCTATTTCCCCTTTAATCTTCTTCCTCAGATCTTACAACCAAGTGCAGAAGTGAAGAATAGCTAACCCGGACCAAACCACTCCACCTGGAATGCAGATGGATGCAGATCCAGATCGTCCAAATCACTCCGGCGAGGTCAAGCAACGAGAGGAGCAGATCGTCGGATCTAGAGGTGACGCCGCGGTGAAGAAAGAGAGATTTGGAGATGATGGTGGTTGAAGAACGAGAGATTTCTGGGTTTGGATTTGTGGGATGATGAGGAAGATGATGGTGATGGTCGATGATGAGGAGGAAGGTGATGGTGATGGTCGATGATGATGATGGCTGTGGGATGATGATGAAGATGATGAGGTTGTGGGACGATGATGAAGAAGAAGAAGATGTATAGTATATAAAGTGTAAAAGGACGAAATTACTTGGAAATATTTGAGATTGAAGGATGGTGATGATGGTGGAGAGATGAGGTTGATGATGGGATTGAGAGATGGGGATCATTGATAGATGATGGGGAGAGAGATGGGGATCAATGGATCCAACCCATCAATTTTTGATTTATGTTATTATTTTTTTTTTTTGTGATAAATCATTTGTCTTTTTTTGGTGATAAATCTGGAGATCCAAAATTTTTAAGATTTTTTAATTTACCTATTTGTATTTTTTTTTTTTTTTTTTGGAGACATTTTGAATTTGTATTGTATTTGTAAAAGACAAAAATCTAGATTTGGATTTGGATGTTTGAGTTTCCAATTGAAGATGGAAGATGAACATGATGAAGTTTTATTATTATTATTATTATTAAATCTGAATTTTTTTAATGGAAAATTAAAAAAAAAAAAAAAAACAATTACTTTTTTTTAAAAAATTATTTGTTGATCATACGGGAGACTTTAAAAAAAAAAAAAAAAAAAAAAAAAAAAAAACACTAATCTCCATGTTTTTCAATCTTTTTTTTAATTAAATTTATTGAAAAAAAAAATTAATTATATTTCTTTGTAATATATTTATAAATAGATTAAGAGCTTTTTTTCTTTTTAATTGTTTTTTATTTATTTTTAATTTTGGTGTTTTAGGGTATTTATGTTTTTTGACATTTTTTAACGGTCAACATTCACATTTAATGGTCAAACCCTAACGGTAGGGGAGGTGGGTGTCAATTTTTGATATAGTTGTTTCTAGGTGTAAAAGGACAAACCTCAGGGGAGGTTGGTGTAATTACCTCTCAAATATTAGAATATGTTTTTGCAATTTACCCTTCATTTTATTTTGATCTAAATTTTTCATTATTAGTATTATTATTTTGTTCAAGTACTAGTACCCTCTCGTTAAAATTTTTTGGAACCGCCACCGGTCTCTACAAATTAAATGAGGTTATTAAGCAACCTAGCTATTTTCATGTAGCAAAAGTTTTTTTTTTAAGGACATGTAACAATTATTACTATATATTCATTTGTCAAAACGATACATAACTAGGTTGAGATTAAAATTTGTATGTATGAATATATTATTGTTAACAATTTGCTATGCTTGTAATCAATGATTGGTTTGAAGATATTTAACTCCAAGTTAGATGGCGAAGTAATAGTACAGTTTCTGGGTGTTTAGAAAATTAAACACAAGTTTTAACCAAACAAATCAGAGATAAGATGGGGTCATGCCCGCTCTTTCAATCTCGAGATATTGTAATATATATATTTTAAAACACCAAACAATACTTCACTTGTTAATTTCGAGGTAAGATTTTCAACTCAAATGGTATAACAAATACAGTGATTACGAAAATTCCACAAGATAATCGGATAATATAATAAATATTAATCTACTAATCTAAATAATATGGCCTTTAAAAATTAATTGACATATCAATTTATGCTCCGTTTGGTAGGGAGGAAAAGGGAGAGGAAAGAAAGGGGTGGAGGGAAAAGGGAGAAGAAAATGGAAAAGTGTGTGTTTGGTATGGAGAGAAAAATGGAGGGAAAGGAAAAATGGAAGGAAAAAATGGTGTGTGGGGCCCATCATTTTGTTTCCTCCCAAAAGTGGGAGGAAAAGGGAAGGAAAGAAAGGTGAAAGAAACCCACCAATTTTTAGGTAATTCAAATTACAATTTTATCCAATTTTTTTTTAATATATTAAATATAAATAAGGGTTAAATAGTAAAATAGATAAAATGATCTTTTCTTTCCTTCCTGTTTATCAAATAACACGAGGGAAAATCATTTTCCTTTCCTTCCCTCATGTTTTTTATCCTTCCAAATATTTCCATCATTCCTATTTTCTTTCCTCCCTACCAAACGGAGCATAATGCTCAAGTTTTGTCTTAACATGTGGAAAGCTTTGGTATAACTGTTGCAAATTCAGTTAACCTGTCAAATAATGTGGCCAAAGTTGATTAAACCTCAAAAGGAATCATTTCACTCGCATCAACCTTTAAAGGATTAATTTAATTTTTATTTAGGGGAAATTACACTGGACCCCTTATGGTTTGTCCTTCGTACACCTTGATGGAGAAGTTTGTGTATTCTACACAAACACCCTAAAGACTTGACGGTAGTCAAGCTTTCCGTTAACTTGACCCACTTTTGTTTGGGAAATGTCCAAATTTCCCTTGCATAATAGAAAAAAATAATTAAAAACAATAAAAGAAAATAAATAGAATGAAAATGTAAATAATAATAATAATAATAATAACATTAAACAATTGGAGGCCACTTTCACGAATCACCATGGAGGCCATAAGAGTGGCCTCTACAAAGCACACCATGGGCATGGAGGCTACTCTCAAGTGGCCTCCAATATTCAATAGAGGAAGAGGAAACATTTGTATCCCTGCTTCATTACAGTGGATTTTATTTATTTATTTAATAATAATAATATAAAAAATTCATTTGAAGATTTGAAACACAAAATTCTTTTCGGTTCCACCTCAATTTGAAGGAAACCAAATACAACACAACAACACTTCAAATCTATCATGAAAATCCAACACATCAAATCCATAAAACCCCACTAATTATCCTAATCTATCACCTGAATGAGGCAAGGCCAGTGGAGGATTCCACTAAAGAGTCCGGTGTTAGCAAAGGAGGCTGGTGCCGGTTGAGGAGGCGGCGGTGGCAGTGACAGCGTTGGTAGACCATAGATGGAGGTGGAAGAGGTTGGGTTGTGTGGTGAGATGATAGAGTTTGCTTAATAATTATTTTATTCATTAATCATTTGTTATAAGATTATGAATTCTAAATAAAAATGGAAAGACTAAAATAACCTTTCACTGTTAGATAATAACAGTGGTTGCTAAGTCTTTAGGTGTTTGTGTAGAATACACTAAATTCTCTATCTAGATATATGAAAAGACCAAACCTCAAGGGGTCCAGTGTAACTTCCCCTTAAATTAAATGCAAAAAAAAGTGCTAAGTGGGAAAGTGTTACTTTAAGGCCACGGGAACAAAAACAAAACTTTTATTTCTTCAATACCTTGAATATATATATATATATAAAAGTAATTAATTATGATAAAGTACTATGACAGCAATGAAGAAGAAGATAACAAAGACGGTCCATGTGAAGCATTTAAGCCAAATAGGCATTGGAATTGTGATGGCTATATAAATGGCCGTTACTGCCAACAACACACCAAGTCGCTCGAGTACCTTAGCGATCTCAATAAATTTTGGAGTCATGAATTTGCCAAGGAAGAGAAAAGTGAATGAAAATATGATTGCTAGAGATAGAAAATGGAGAGATAGTGGCAAGTGGGACTCGTGAGCCTGCAAGGATTGAAGAGCTATGTCCACAGCTGAAGGCAAGCAAAATCCAATCATTATCATTGCCCAGTCTAGGTTATGCTGATAATTATTGGCAACTACTGGCCGCGGTGGCTGTGGCGGTAATGGGTCGGCTACCGGCAAGAGTGTGGATAATTTTGTGAACATAGTGAGGAAGAAGACCTTGAAACCATTCACTATGTCCATAGAGGATGTGATTCAAATGATCAGACACAGTGACAATAGTAAGAAATAAACGTGTATTTAAAAAGAGAGAGAGAGAGATGAGTACAAAAAACAAAAAAACAAATTGTGATTGTGGGGAAATCGCTTCTCTTGTATTATTTGGATGCAAGAGGGCTGTGCAGTAGGATTGTTTCCTAGACAAAATGACTAATAAAGCCAAATACTGAGATTAAAAATAAAATAAATCAAAGTACACTCGTCGTCAACCTTCATAGCACCGTACGTTCAATTCGCCTCATTGTTTTCTCTATTGATAACAATAAGACTTTTTATCCTTTTGGACAGTAGTTTTTTTTTTTTTTTTTTTCCTACCATCACAACAAATAATCTCTCCCGCAATTATCGATAAATTGTTCTTTACAAACTTTGTATTTTGGGGAGTTTTTTATTTTTATTTTTTTATTTTTTATTAACATGTATGTATTTGGCGGATTAATTGAATGACAGGGTTTGAAGTAACAAAAGGGAAACTTCAATTTAGTTCCTTATGTTTCCGAAAACGTCATTTTTTTCTTATCTTTTCATTTTTTGCTCGCAGAATCCCTAAAGGAGTAAAAGGCAGCTCTGTTACCATCCAAAATAGTTATCGGCGCACTCATATACTTCACACTTGAGACGTCATTTGCCCCCAAATGATATTGGCGATAGTATATTATAATTTAGAGGAAATACCTCTTTTTAACCAAAAATTAAGGGACTTTATTGTTTTTAGCCACAATTAGTATTTTGATTGTTTTTGTCAAAAAATCCACTTTTTGGACTTAAATGACCCTCATTATTTTTCAAAACCTCTTCTCTCTCCTTCTCTCTCTCATTTTCACTAGAATCTCTTTTTTTTTTTCCTTTCTCTCTCCCACGTTCTTCTTCTTCTTCTTTCTCTCCTCTCTTCTCTTTCCACTCTCACGCCATATTCTTCTTCTTCTTTCTCTCCTTTTCTCAGCCACACCTTCTCTCCTTCATCTTCTTCTCTTTCTCTCCTCTCATCTCTTTCTCTTTCTCGTTTTTTCCAGTATTTTTTTAAAAAATTCAGTTTTTTTTTTTTTTGAAAAATTTCCAGATTTTTTTTTAAAAATTTATGTTTTTTTTGTTGAAAAATTTCTAGATTTCCGATGGGTTTTCCAATTTGACCAAGATCTAGTCCAGATCGGGCACCCAAACCCAGATTTTTTTTTTAAAATTCAGTATTTTTTTTTTTTGTGTGAAAAATTTCAGTTTTTTTTTATATTGAAAATTTTCCAGATTTCTGATGGGTTTTTCGCGCGATGGGTTTTCCGTTTGACCACGATCTGGTCCAAATCGGGCGACCCAAGCCTAGATTTTTTTTAAAAAATTCAGTTTTTTTTGGTTGAAAAATTTCCAGATTTTTAAAATAAATTTCAGTTTTTTTTTTTTTTTTTTTTTTGTTGAAAAATTTCTAGATTTTAAAAAGGTTTGGATTTAAGTGTTAGTTGTTGATTTTAAGGGTGGTTGTGGTTAAGTTTGAGTATTGTTTGTTTAAAAAAATTTCAGATTTGTTTTGTTCAAAAAAAATTCCAGAAATTCCAGGTTCAAAAAATTTTCAGGTTTTGTTTTGTTTAAAAATTCCAGATTTTAAAAAAAAAATTCATATCATGTTTGTTAAATTTTTTCTCTCTCCAGATTTTATTCAATTAAACATACTAGACCACCGATTAAACACACCAGGGCGGACCGATTAAACACACCAGTTGTAATCAGATAAAATGAATTAAACACACCAGGACACACAAGGCATTTTTCCATATTTCGTTTTTTTTTTTTTTTTTTCAAAATTTATAAGTGTGGTGGTTGTTTTTATGAATGGTGGGAGTTGTTTTTTTTTTTTTTTTCTAAATTTTCGTGTTGAAGTTGAAAATTTCAGATCATGTTTGAATTTTTTTTTTCCAGATTTTGTTCAATTAAACACACCAGACCACCGATTAAACACACCAGGCCAACACGACTAAACACACCAGGAAAAAAGGACTAAACACACCAGGCAAAAAGGACTAAACACACCAGGTAAAAACGACTAAACACACCAGGAAAAAAGGAATTAAACATACCAGGCAAAAATGTTGGGTTTTGTGAAGCCCTGAAACTGTTCTCTCGTTATTTTCCGCTGGCCAGGCAAGTGCCCAGGGGGCGGCATGCGCAGCGCTAATCAGGAGGAGAATTGTTTCTTCTCATTTACCGCTGACCAGGCAAGGTGCCTAGTGAGCGGCACGATCAGCGACCCATCTCAGTAGCTTTACTTCTCATTTACCGCTGCCCAGGCAAGGTGCCTATTGAGCGGCACGATCAGCGATCCATCTCAGTGTTTTCACGCCTCATGGACCGCTGACTAGGCACATGCACGCCCAGCGGTCCGATCAGTGGTAATGGCGTGTTTTGCGCGAAATAGGAGGTCAGCACAAGTAAAAAGAAAGGGTCTTTTAGGGTTATTGTTTACACCTAGTATTCATATAAATACTACATTATGTAAACCCTAATAAGTGTGTTGAAATTCACCGTGAGCGTTGAGAAGAGTAGAGAGAGATTGAGAGCAATTGTAGAGAGACTTGAGAGAGACAGAGAGATTGTAATCAACTGTGAGAGTAGTGGATTGAGTGCGGTACGCTCCGTGGACGTAGGCAACTTACTGAACCACGTAAAATCTTTGGTGTCGTTTCTTTCTTCTTTATTGTTCTCATATTATCTGTGTGTGTGTTATAGATTTGTGTGTGTGAATCTATTCTTTCAACAACAATTGGTATCAGAGCCCTAGGTTGGGCGGGTTATTTTTCACACAAATCTAGGTTTTCTCGAGGTCAACGATTTTATCGTAGAGATGGGATCGGAGAAGGATTCTCACAAGATTGAGAAATTCGATGGGATGAATTTCAGTTTCTGGAAGATGCAGATGGAGGATTATCTGTACCAGAAGGACTTGCATTGGCCGATAAAAGAGAAGCCGGCAACTATGACCGATGAAGAATGGTCAAGGAAGCGGAAGCCGAAGAACATGGATGAAGATGATCTCGAACTTTTAGACAGGAAAGCATTGGGAGCAATTCGTCTCAGTTTGCTTTCAACGTAAAGGATCAGCTAACTGCCAGAGATCTGATGAAGACTTTATCAAATCTGTATGAACAGCCTTCTACGGTAAGGAATGTCCATCTTGTCAAGAAGCTATCAAATTTAAAGATGACGGAAGGTCAGGGTTTCAGAGAGTATCTAAACCAGTTCAATGAAGTGAAAGATGGGTTAACTTCTGTGTCTATGGGTTTCGATGAAGAATTCTTGGCCGTGTTAATGCTCACACAATTGCCAGAAAGTTGGAAGATGACATGTCAGTCAATTGCCAACTCGTTCGGGAAAGAAAAACTGGATTTCTCACAGGTTGTGAACATGATTATGACTGAAGAAATCAGGATGCGTGAAGAGGGATTTGGAGCGTCTACATCTTCAGCATTGAATATGAAAGGTAGAGAAAGCAGAAACAGAAATCGGAACACGAATCAACAAGGAAGATCAAAGTCAAGAGGTAAGTCTAAATCTAGGTATCAGGTCAATTATTCGGGAAATCAGCAACGAAATAAGAAAGATGTAGAGTGCTGGAATTGTGGTAAGAAAGGCCACTTCTCGTATGAGTGTAGATCTGAGAAGAAGGATAAAGGCAAGGGCAGTGCGAACTGTGTGTCGGAGGAGTCAGATGACTGCCTCATCTGCTCGTTGGAAAGTAAGACGGAGTCTTGGGTTCTGGATTCAGGAGCGTCTTTCCATGCCACACCTCACAGGGATTTGTTCGAGAATTACGTCTCAGGAAATTTGGGTAAGGTTTATCTTGGTGACGATCAAGCATGCAACATTACCGAGAAGGGAGATATGAAGATTCAACTAAAAGGGTCAGTTTGGAAGCTCAACAATGTGAGGCACATACCGGATTTAAGGAAGAACTTGATCTCTATTGGGCAACTAGCGTCAGAGGGTTACGTGACGACTTTTACAGATGATAAGTGGAAGATTTCAAAGGGTATCATGACAATCGCCCGAGGAAATAAGAATGGGTCGCTTTACACAACTACGGATGGTTGTGGTTCAATCGCTATGGCGGAAGGTAAAGATGATCCGAACTTGTGGCACCAGAGGTTTGGGCACATGAGTAGTCAGGGGCTGAAGTGTCTACATTCGAAAGGTAAGTTGCTAGATTTGAAGAGTGTTGAGGTTGATTTCTGTGAGAGCTGCGTGTTGGGAAAACAGAAGCGAGTGAGCTTCAAGAAGACCGGAAGGGTACCGGCAAAGGAAAAGCTGGAACTAGTGCACACCGATGTTTGGGGTCCAGCTTCAGTCTCGTCAACCAGAGGTAAATAGTATTTCGTCACATTTATTGACGACCACTCTAGGAAGGTATGGGTTTATTTTCTGAAACACAAGTCTGAGGTGTTTGATGCTTTCAAGAGATGGAAAGCTAGGGTTGAGAACGAGACAGGGTTAAAGATCAAAAAGCTGCATTCAGACAATGGTAGAGAATATGAAGACAGTGAGTTCAAGAGGTTTTGCTATCTGAGCGGGATAAAGCTCAGTAGAACGGTTCCTGGAACCCCACAGCAGAATGGGATATCAGAACGTATGAACAGGACATTGACTGAGAGAACCAGAAGCATGAGGTTACATTCTGGGTTACCAAAACAGTTCTGGGCAGAGGCAGTCAATACAGCAGCATATTTGATCAATAGAGGACCATCAAAGCCTTTGGACCTCGCTATACCAGAAGAGATCTGGACTGGGAAAGAGGTAAAACTTTCTCATCTTAAAGTGTTTGGGTGTGTTTCTTATGTGCATATAGGTGATCATGCGAGGAATAAGCTAGACGCCAAGTCAGTGAAGTGTACTTTGGTGGGCTATGGAGAAGATGAATTTGGTTACAAGCTGTGGGATGACCAAAACCGTAAGATGATCAGAAGTAGAGATGTTATCTTCAATGAAAGGGTTATGTACAAAGACAGAAACACACAGGTGTCTGAGCTAGAAGAGCCAGAGTACTTTGGGCCGAATGATGTGTTAGAGAACAGGGTTTTGGAACCAGTTAATCAGAATGATGAAGAACAAGGTGTGCCGCTCCAGGTTACAAATCCTATTCCACATAGAGATGTTCAAGCGACACAGGCTGAGAGTATAGTAAGAAGATCAACTCGAACTCCTATACCAAATAGGAAGTACTTGCAATACATGTTGTTGACAGATGCAGGGGAACCTGAATGCTATGATGAGGCATATCAGGGAAAAGATGTGAGCAAGTGGGAGCTTGCAATGAAGGATGAGATGAAGTCGTTGATTTCTAATCAAACTTGGGAGTTAGCCAAGTTACTTGAAGGAAAGAAAGCCCTACAAAATAAGTGGGTATTTCGGATCAAAGAGGAACATGATGGTTCCAAGAGATACAAGGCACGACTAGTGGTCAAGGGCTTCCAACAAATAGAAGGTATTGACTACTCTGAAATTTTTTCTCCTGATGTTAAACTAACTACGATCCGGTTAGTATTAAGCATTGTCGCAGCGAAAGGATTATATTTGGAGCAGTTAGATGTGAAGACTGCCTTTCTTCATGGTGATTTGGAGGAAGAAATATATATGAAGCAACCAGAGGGGTTTGCGGAAGAGGGCAAGGAAGAGTTGGTGTGTAGGTTGACAAAGAGCTTGTATGGCTTAAAACAAGCTCCTCGACAGTGGTACACGAAGTTTGATGGGTTTATGCAAGACAATGGATATTTCAGATGCAATGCTGACCACTACTGCTACTTCAAAAAGGTTAAATCAAGTTTTATTATTCTGCTACTTTATGTTGATGACATGTTAGTAGCTGGTGCAGATTTAGAAGAGATTAACAATTTGAAGAAGCAACTCTCAAGTGAGTTTGAGATGAAGGATTTAGGTGCAGCAAAGCAGATTCTTGGAATGAGAATTAGCAGAAACGAACAGGAAGGTACATTGAAGCTTTCTCAAGCTGAGTACGTTCGGAAGGTGTTGCAGAGATTCAGCATGGGTGATGCAAAATCGGTAAGAACACCTTTGGCTAGTCATTTCAGGTTGTCCAAGGAACAGAGTCCGAAGACGGAAGATGAGAAGGACTTCATGGCTAAAGTTCCTTATGCTTCAGCCATTGGAAGCCTAATGTATGCCATGACTTGCACAAGACCAGATATTTCCCATGCAGTGGGAGTTGTGAGCCGTTACATGTCAAATCCAGGTAAGCCTCACTGGGAGGCCGTGAAGTGGATCTTAAGATACCTGCGGGGTACGACAGAGAGATGTCTAACCTTCAGAAGAGACGTCTAACCTTCAGAAGAGACGAACTCAAGCTGGAAGGTTATGTGGATTCAGATTTTGCTGGGGAGGTGGATCATAGAAGAAGTACCACCGGATATGTGTTCACAATGACTAGTACCGCGATTAGTTGGATGTCCTAGTTGCAGAAGATAGTGACAATTTCTACAACTGAAGCAGAGTATGTGGCTGTGACAGAATCAAGCAAGGAGCTGATATGGTTACAAGGTTTGTTAGCTGAGTTGGGATTCGATCAAGTGATGAATGTGTTGCACAGTGACAGTCAGAGTGCAATACACTTGGCCAAGAATTCAGCGTTCCATTCTAGGACCAAACATATAGATCTTCGCTACCATTTCATTCGATCGTTAATCGAAGAAGGTGTGTTAAAGCTTGTAAAGATAGCAGGTAGCAAGAATCCAGCTGATATGTTGACCAAGCCAGTCACTATAGAGAAACTGGAGCTGTGCACAGCTTCAGTGGGTCTTCAAGAGTGAAGACGTGGGGAATGAGCGCACCGTAATTATCCACTAAGTCATCAAGGGAAGATGGAGGACGTATGTTCAAGTTTCAGCTCTTCAAGTGGGAGATTGTTGGGTTTTGTGAAGCCCTGAAACTGTTCTCTCGTTATTTTCCACTGGCCAAGCAAGTGCCCAGGGGGCGGCATGCGCAGCGCTAATCAGGAGGAGAATTGTTTCTTCTCATTTACCGCTGACCAGGCAAGGTGCCTAGTGAGCGGCACGATCAGCGACCCATCTCAGTAGCTTTACTTCTCATTTACCGCTGCCCAGGCAAGGTGCCTATTGAGCGGCACGATCAGCGATCCATCTCAGTGTTTTCACGCCTCATGGACCGCTGACTAGGCACATGCACGCCCAGCGGTCCGATCAGCGGTAATGGCGTGTTTTGCACGAAATAGGAGGTCAGCGCAAGTAAAAGGAAAGGGTCTTTTAGGGTTATTGTTTACACCTAGTATTCATATAAATACTACATTATGTATACCCTAATAAGTGTGTTGAAATTCACCGTGAGCGTTGAGAAGAGTAGAGAGAGATTGAGAGCAATTGTAGAGAGACTTGAGAGAGACAGAGAGATTGTAATCAACTGTGAAAGTAGTGGATTGAGTGCGGTGCGCTCCGTGGACGTAGGCAACTTGCTGAACCACGTAAAATCTTTGGTGTCGTTTCTTTCTTCTTTATTGTTCTCATATTATCTGTGTGTGTGTTATAGATTTGTGTGTGTGAATCTATTCTTTCAACAACAAAAAACGACTAAACACACCAGGCAAAAAGGAATTAAACACACCAGACAAAAACGACTAAACACGCTAGACAAAAACGACTAAACACACCAGACAAAAATGAATTAAACACACCA
This sequence comes from Acer yangbiense, assembly GCA_008009225.1. Taxonomy (NCBI): domain Eukaryota; kingdom Viridiplantae; phylum Streptophyta; class Magnoliopsida; order Sapindales; family Sapindaceae; genus Acer; species Acer yangbiense. The sequence continues at coordinate 20,967,301 of CM017771.1, forward strand.
GGCCAAAACTACTAAACACACCAAGAAAAATCGACTAAACACACCAAGCAAAAAGAAATTAAACACACCAGACAAAAATGACTAAACACACCAGGCAAAAAAGGACTAAACACACCAGGCAAAATTTCTGAATGAAGGGCATTTTTATCCGAAAAGTAGATTTTTTGACAAAAACAATCAAAATACTAATTCCGACTAAAAACAATAAACATCCTTAATTTTTGGCTAGTTTCCATTTTCACCCTATAATTTATATTTTATTGTTGTTTTCACCAAAATCAATTTGTAATTTTATTTACATATCCTAAGAACCTCTAAACCTTAGTTGTCTATGACTTAAACCTCACTTGACATAAGTGTAACTTACCTGCAATTTGCTGATAGAGAAAATATGCACTAGCTGAGTGTGCAACGACCACTGAAATGACTTTAAAAAAAATAAAATAAAAATTCAATTGATCAAATATTGAATAAAAAAAAGTTAGAAAAGTAAGACAAAATGCTGACAACACATAGTGATGTATCAGCGAACCCGATAATTGTAGATTTTCTTCGGTTGGGAAATTCTATGGTCTGATGCAACAGATATATTATTATATAACAATTGCTCAAACAACAATAAACTATACGAGGTTGGTCTGATGTGATACACCTGTATCATGAGATTGTGAATTCGAATCCTTTTCTTTCTTAAAGAACCCTAAATGTATATAATGCTTTAAAAAAAAAAAAAAAATTCCCCTAAGACTAACTCCTTAAGATAAACTTCTGTCAATGTGGCTCAATTGTAAAAGTACTCATTCAACCAGTCATATGTTTTGAATAGCCGCCAAAGTGGTATATAAAAAAATAAATAAAATAAAATAAAAAAACATCGCCTAAGATGAAACTAGTTACACTAAGAGATAAGTTTGTCAAAAGTAAGGTTTACCTCTCCATGTTAAATTAACTATCTAAGTGTTGACTAATTAGTTTGATGGCTAAAAAGACAGACGTATTTCAGTGGAAGATCCGGCCTCTAAATGTAGGGATTGATCGCCAATTTTCGTCATCTTCCTGTTGTTTGTTCCTGCATTTCTTGCTCTTGTTGCGTTGACTTGTACGTACCTCCTTTGCTTCGGCTGTTCTTGTTCTGCGTCGACTTGGGAATCAGTGCTCTCGATGATGGTATTATTCCAACCTCACCCTCCTTCACATGTGATTCAACTGGTTTTTGTCTTCTTGTTTTCTGTTTGCTGGATTTATTTCTTTGGTTTTCTCTTTTTCTTCCTTGGAGGAGGAGATCGCCACGTAGCCGTCACCGTTTTTTTTTTTTTTTAGATGCCATTAAGCAGTAAATAATAAATATCCATCCTAATTATAGTTGGAGATGACTTTGTTTTGAATTTTTTTAATGATCGGTGTTATGTTACACTTTTAAAATTTTTGATTTAATTATATAAAATTAAATGGTTTTATTAATTTTTTTCATTTATTTCCAAGATTACCTTTTTACATATTTTTCAAACTTATTAATACACCCCATATCTTTTTTCAAAAAGTAAAAATAAAAAATACACTTCATCTCTAATTTTTATATATAGTTTTCTTATATCCATTCACATGACTTGTTTTTTCTTCTTATTTTATGATGAAACCATTCTTATTGTTGGAGATAATCCTTTACTACCGATGAACGCGGAAACGCCGTGCCTAATATACGCCCATAACTCATAGCAAATAACAACACCAATAAGCAAAAAATTAGATGAGAGAGAATAAAACAATCACAACACAAGATATACGTGGAAAACCCAAATCGGGTAAAAAACCACGGGCCGTCAGGACGACAGAGAAAGTTCCACTATATGATAATGTTGACGGTGATTTTTGGAAGTCAACCGGTCAATGATTTTAGGTTAATAAAATCTGCAAGATAAACGTAATGAAAGTAGAAAATAACAGATGAGCAAGCATAACACATGTTTTACGTGGTAAAACCCCAAGGCGGGGAAACATCCACGGTGCCAGTGATGGCAAGAAGTGATCCACTATGAATATATAGATTACACGTTCAATACTCGCTTTCTCTCTTATGTATCGTATCTCTTTTCTCATGTCAGTGTAAGTTGCTCATGATGATCATAATCTCTTATATAATGAATACATGGATGTATTTATAGGGTTTGATCTAGGGTTGCCCTAGTTTCTGTCGTATAAACAGATGAGCAAGATAAACGTAATGAAAGATAAACGTAATGAAAGTAGAAAATAACAGATGAGCAAGCATAACACATGTTTTACGTGGTAAAACCCCAAGGCGGGGAAACATCCACGGTGCCGGTGATGGCAAGAAGTGATCCACTATGAATATATAGATTACACGCTCAATACTCACTTTCTCTCTTATGTATCGTATCTCTTTTCTCATGTTAGTGTAAGTTGCTCATGATGATCATAATCTTTTATATAATGAATACATGGATGTATTTATAGGGTTCGATCTAGGGTTGCCCTAGTTTCTGTCGTATAAACAGATGAGCAAGATAAATGTAATGAAAGATAAACGTAATGAAAGTAGAAAATAACAGATGAGCAAGCATAACACATGTTTTACGTGGTAAAACCCCAAGGCGGGGAAACATCCACGGTGCCGGTGATGGCAAGAAGTGATCCACTATGAATATATAGATTACACGTTCAATACTCGCTTTCTCTCTTATGTATCGTATCTCTTTTCTCATGTCAGTGTAAGTTGCTCATGATGATCATAATATCTTATATAATGAATACATGGATGTATTTATAGGGTTCGATCTAGGGTTGCCCTAGTTTCTGTCGTATAAACAGATGAGCAAGATAAACGTAATGAAAGATAAACGTAATGAAAGTAGAAAATAACAGATGAGCAAGCATAACACATGTTTTACGTGGTACAACCCCAAGGCGGGGAAACATCCATGGTGCCAGTGATGGCAAGAAGTGATCCACTATGAATATATAGATTACACGCTCAATACTCACTTTCTCTCTTATGTATCGTATCTCTTTTCTCATGTCAGTGTAAGTTGCTCATGATGATCATAATCTCTTATATAATGAATACATGGATGTATTTATAGGGTTCGATCTAGGGTTGCCCTAGTTTCTGTCGTATAAACAGATGAGCAAGATAAATGTAATGAAAGATAAACGTAATGAAAGTAGAAAATAACAGATGAGCAAGCATAACACATGTTTTACGTGGTAAAACCCCAAGGCGGGGAAACATCCACGGTGCCGGTGATGGCAAGAAGTGATCCACTATGAGTATATAGATTACACGCTCAATACTCGCTTTCTCTCTTATGTATCGTATCTCTTTTCTCATGTCAGTGTAAGTTGCTCATGATGATCATAATGTCTTAAATAATGAATACATGGATGTATTTATAGGGTTCGATCTAGGGTTGCCCTAGTTTCTGTCGTATAAGCGATGGACTCATTAATTAGAGTCTTTGTAGGATTCTGGTAGAGTAGACCAATTAGGACTCGTTTCCCATTTAGTGTTTATCCTTTTGGAAGCTTAGAGTTCTTTCATGATTAGACTTCTCTGGTACTGGAGAGGAAATAAGGATATTTCCTTATTGGAATTAAGGATATTTCCTTATTGGAATATTATCCTAAGATTTCGCATCTGTGCAGATCTCTTCCTAATATAGCGTATCTTGGTAAGGTTGTATTTCCTGTTTTTGGCCGAGCAGTGATCCTTGGCCGAGCAGAATCTTGGCCGAGTAGATTCCTGACTGAGTAGACTCTTGGCCGAGCAGATTCCATCTGCAGATGGCCCCTTCATATGGTGCTGTCACGCGTTCATGTTGACCATTTTTGATAACGTGTCTCACATTTGGCTTTTGATGACGTGGAATCACTATGTTTCCGCATATCCCGTTATCCTCGCTGACGTGTCATGCTGACGAAAAACCCCTATAACAATACCCCCTCAAATATGCGAGATGAGTTCTTGGCAACTCGTCGAAGGGGATTTGAATAGTTCTCCTCTGATTTTTGTATTATTTTGCCTTGTATACTTCTGCCTTGTATACTTCTATAATGCCTTGGTGCGCACTCGCACTATATAGATTTGGTATTTGGTATACATTTCTTCCTAAGGCCTTGTAGCTAGTATTCCTGCAATAATAATAAAAACTTTGTTTGTATAAACATAATTGTAAATTCTTACTTACTTGTATTTTGTTTTAGTCGCGTTCAATAAACTTCCTTGTCTCCATAAGCTTTGATTGTTGAGATATATATATATATATATATTTTTATGATCTCGTCACTAGGATGAGCTTTGCATTTTTCTTTTATTGAAGAGCTGAAAAGCCAACGAGCTGAATGGACTCGCTGAGTTGAATAGCTATGGCGAGCTGAGTTATTCTGACGAGCTGAATAGATAATGGCAAGTTGAATTGCCGCAGCGAGCTGTATAGGTTGACACCTAAAATTTGGTGCTCAGGTGCTTTTAAGCCTCTTTATTCTGAGGAGGTCCCAACTTTTCGATGCTTCACTCGATTTTGTTAAAGTGACAATTTTACTCGGTTCACCTGGATTGGGTCTTTCTTTTTCTTTTTCTTTTTCTTGATGGTGCTCAAATCCTCTCGCTCCTTTAGGCGGATGTGAGACCCCTTTTTGGCGTCTGTCAGCTTCTCTAATCCTTTTCTCCGAGTGGTTCTTACTAACGCTCAGATCATCTTTCAACATGGTTCGACTTCACTTGGATGTTTGAGCGATTCTTACTAACGCTCGGATCATCTTCTCATCTTTGCTTGGATCCATATTTGAGCGGATCTTACTAACGCTCGGATCATCTTCTTGGCTTTGCTTGGATCCATTCTTGAGCAGATCTTATTATCACTCGGATCGTCTTCTCGGCTTTGCTTGGATCCATTTTTGAGCGGATCTTATTATCACTCGGATCATCTTCTCGGCTTCATTTGGATCCATTCTTGAGCGGATCTTACTAACGCTCGGATTGTCTTCTCGGCTTCACTTGGATCCATCTTCAAGCGGATCTTACTAACGCTCGGATCTTCCTTGCACTCTGCTGCTGTGTATCCGATCTTTCTGCTGTAATTCCTTTTAAACATGTATGAATTAGGTCTCCTCTTAGTTCCATAATATACCTCCAATAAGGCTAATTCAATGTGACTCAAAATAGAGAGTACAACCCTTCTAGCTTTAGGAATTTTAATCCACTCTCAACTAATCCTAACATTGAAAGTTTAGGGTCAACTAAAACTGAATTAAAGTGACTTTTAGGCCTTCATTAATCTTCCAAAACATAACGAATTTGTCTAAGACCTTCATTCTCGAATAGGCAGCCCGCAATGCTTTATTTCCAAAATCCTGCGTAGAAATTCGGGACTGACCTTTGGGTACTAAAATGGTCATAACTCCTTCTTGAAAATTTAAAATTACAAATCGTAAAATTCTACGGAAAGCTAACTTCCGTACCTTTCCAACCATATAAGGCTCAAAATCCAGTTCCTTCTGAGATGATACAGTTTAATTCTTGAAATTGACCCATCAGCAGATGCTACCCGTGTAGAAATTCTGGGCTGACCTTTGGGTAGTAAAATGGTCATAACTTCTTCTAGAAAATTCGAAATCACAAACCGTAAAATTCTATAAAAAGCTAACTTCCGTACCTTTCCAACCATATAAATCTCAAAACCCAATTCCTTCTGAGAGGATACAGTTTAATTCTTGAAGTTGACCCATCAGCAGATGCTACCCGCGTAGAAATTCTGGGCTGACCTTTGGGTAGTAAAATGGTCATAACTCCTTCTACAAAATTCGAAATCACAAACCGTAAAATTCTACGGAAAGCTAACTTCCGTACCTTTCCAACCATATAAGGCTCAAAACCCAATTCCTTCTGAGATGATACAGTTTAATTCTTGAAGTTAACCCATCAGCAGATGCTACCCGCGTAGAAATTCTGGGCTGACCTTTGGGTAGTAAAATGGTCATAACTCCTTCTAGAAAATTCGACATCACAAACCATATAATTCTACGGAAAGCTAACTTCCGTACCTTCCCAACCATATAAGGCTCAAAACCCAATTCCTTCTAAGATGATACAGTTTAATTCTTGAAGTTGACCCATCAGCAGATGCTGTTTTCACGGGTTGGATCAAGAAATCTTCCAAATTGCTTCTAGTTATCTCCTAGGACTTGAATAGCTGAGAATTCTTCTATCCGAAACATTTTTTTCTTCTTGTCGTATCCTTTAAAGGTAAGTTTTGACGATCTTTTGAAGTTTTAGGGCTCAAGACAGCTTGAAGATGTCGAGGTTGAAGATCATAAGAGGAACTGATTAAGGTTTCCCTGAGCTGTGTCTTTCCTCACAAGCTGAGAAAAATACGGTAAATGTCGTCGCTCTTGGCAAGGTAAGATGTCGCTCTATAGAGATCGTGCTTCAAAGCATCCTCCCCCTGAGACCACTGCCATATATATATATATATATATATATATATATATATATATATATATATATATATATACATGCTCATGGTGAGTTGGGGGTTTTTGTTCTCCAGGGGTTCATGTTGCTTGGAATCTGCCCCCTAGCATTGTTGTTATTCTTGAGTTGATGCCGACGTGCAGAGTAGGTGCTACGCTTTTGGCACATTGTCTGGGTAGCCATTCTTTTCTTCTTTGGTCGGGTCATTCCAAGCATTCGGCTTGGATCTTTCTTGTCCATTGAAACTTTTTCTCGGCTGATCTTTTTTCGTAGGTTTGATTCTTCCTTTTGGCCGATCTTTCTTATAGACCGGTCTTCTTTTTGGCCAATCTTTCTTACAGATCGGATATATATATATATATATATATATATATATATATATATATATATATATTTATACCTTCTAGCTAATACTCCTGCAAAAAGAAAGCACTTTATGTATATAAATACAATTTTGACTTATAACTTACTTGCATTCGACTTTGTTCATTATTGTCTCTTTTGCAATTGCTCATTGGCTTTTGTACTTCTTGCAAATTGTTCCAAGTGTTCGCTCGGCTAATAGGCAGGAATTTAGGCTATGGCTCAGGGCAACTTGAGTGTTTATTTTACACCACAGGGGTCCTAACTCACTGTATCTAAGTTTCTACCCACTTTCGGGGTTTTTACTTGATTTTCAGTGAGCCAAGTCAACCTTAAGGCGTTCAGCTCAGGTCACCTAGATCTTGTGTTTGAAAGCTTCCTGACTGTTTTTATGTGCACTTGCCCATTGGAGCTTTGTACCTGCACATTTAAAACTTAACATATGCAATTTAAGCGGAAAAATCTTTACCCCCTCTTTCCAAAAGGCCGGATCGCTGACAGTGCTTTATTCACACTCAATCAGTTTTTGAGCTGACAGTGCTTTATTTGCACCCAGTCCGTTATTCTTTTTGATCAATTTGGTATACCTGCACACTCATAAATGTGTAAATAATAAAAATATTTTGTTTTATTTTTACCCGAGTGTAACGTTGGCTTCTTTGTTTAAGCTAAGTAACTCATTTAACTTAATTTAGCCAAGTATCTCATTAACTGGCATTAAGTTTGAGTAATCCATTGGTTTTATTAGGTCAAGTTTTTGTTATACTTGATTGGTTTATCCAAGTATCTAGTTACCTTGGTCTGAACAAATATATTATCCTTAGTTTGGCTTCAAGAATGATCAAGTATCTCATTAAACTGATCATTAAACTGGTCATCTTCAGACTGACCAAGTGTCTCATTAAATTGGTCAGTTTTTCTTCAAGAATGATCAAGTATCTTATTAAACTGATCATTTCCAAACTGACCAAGTGTCTCATTAAACTAGTCAGTTTTACCCAGGTGTTACGTCGAGGCTCACCACGACCATACACTTAGGTCCCTTGCACAAGTCACCTAGGACGTCTCCAGGTTTTGTCTGCTACAGGGGTTTGCCGAATCGTTGGGATAGTGTATACCGGCCAACACAGCTGTGCATCTCACCAGACATATTCCGGCGGTGCCCCAAGCAGTTTTCCACGTATCCTGTTTTCTAGGTATCCTAGTGCCTCGGGTTTGCCTTTTCACTAAGGATACGTTCGTATCTGATTAGCTTGGCGGGCATGCTATTTCAGCTTCTCCGCCCCTCGGACACTATCCACTCGCTCTTCGCGGTTTCATGGCGCCCGAGTACTATATCTTCAGGCTTTACGCTCCAAAGATGACCCCTTTGGCCTATGTTGATGAAGATTTTGGCCCCTTTGGCCTTTGTTGGTGAGGATTTTGGCCCATTTTGCCTTTTCTTCGAATTTCTACATACGCCGAGATAAAACTCATTTTGCGTGTATCGAGACTAAGCTCAATTAAAGTTTTCAGCTTGTCTTTCTCTGTCAAACACGTGAGTAACATTTGCACAAATATATTTTTTAATAATGCTGAAAAAATAGTTGGATCCATGCACGTTATTGGTGTTGGTTAATGTTCGGGATGAATACCCATGGACTTGCTAGATGTTTTGCATACAAAAACCATGTAGTATGCTAATAAAAACAGTATATGTTTTCGCAAGTATATACGCGCGTAGTATTTTTTATTTATGAAAGAAACATGTAGATAGCATATGTAAGTAGGGTGTAATACTAGAATAAATACATATACTACATGTGTTGTGCATCATGTTAAAAGTGCAGCAAATAATTTCAATAAACAACGGTGAAAAAGGTGTTTCCCCACATTTTACCTCGTCATCAATGTGCGGTTATGAAATCCAAGAAGATTTGATTTATAGGCCAAATAAAAAGTAACTAAGTGATGATTTAGATTTTACCTCTTAACTCCACTCGATGAGGTATCCGAGATTGTTTACCTTTTCATTATGAGTCGGCAAATCGGAAGTCGTTCTTTCCTTGTGCTGTGTAGTGGGTGTTTCTATCTCTTCAGTATAGAGTTGTGATGTCCCGACTATCGTCAAACATTTCTTAGGGTGGACGAACCTTAGGACCTTCCGTGAACTGTAACGATCCATTTTATTCTTTTTTATATTGGCAATGAATGACCGGATTTTGTGGCTGCGGGCAATCCTTTGATTAAACCGACGAGATTGAGATGTTCTGCTATTATTCGACTTCTTACATGTGCTGAAAGGTGGTGACCGATCCACTAGCTTTAGTCTTGTACTCCAACTTCCATTATGGTTGATCTTCATATATATCAGCCGAATCATCGAGATAGAGATATGACTTCGTTAAAACTACTTTTGCAACTGCGATTTTTTTATTTTTTATTATTTATTTATTTTTTATTTTTACTATGCTTGTGCTACCCCCTAGCCCCCCAGCAGTTGTTAAAGTATGTTTCATTCGAACAAAGTACTTTTAACATCGCGTTTTTTTTTTTTTTTTTTTTTTTTTTTTTTTGCTTTGCTGAGTAACCGGTCTGGGTATCTAACATAACGATAAGCTGAAATGTCTGCAATGGTTGAATACCTCTAGTCAGATTTTCTTCAAGAATGATCAAGTATCTTATTAAACTGATCATCTCTAGACTGATCAAGTATCTCATTAAATTGATCAGTTTTTTCTTCAAGAATGATCCAAGTATCTTATTAAACTGATCATCTCCAGGCTGATCAAGTGTATCATTAAACTGATCAGTTTTTCTTCAACCTCAAGAATAATAAAGTATTTTATTAAACTGATCATTATTAGATTGACCAAGTTTCTCATTAAACTGGTCAGTTTTTCTTCAAGAATGATCAAGTATCTATTTAAACTGATAATCTCCAGCTCTTATTCGAACAGTGCCATAACTAAGCCAAGTATCTTATTAACCGGTAATTGTGTTATTTTGCACTATGTTCTCTTCTTTCTTTTTTAGCAAACTCTTTTTTAAGTTCAGTGGTCAGGTATAGAAACCCTCTGCGATTCTTCTTTCTCTCGAGCAAAATTATTTTCACCGTACCCTGTTTGCAATTCGCTTGCCTGCACATCTCCTGATGCTAATACAACAAATGACCCACCCCCTAGCACCCTTTTTATTTTTTTTATTTTTTTTTATAGTTTGGGCTCGCTAAAGTGTCTTCGGGTGTTTTGTCTGTTTATGCTGTAGTCGCCGGGATGCTCTTGATTACTGTGGATGTGACCCGTTGTAATGACTCTCTTAAGATCTGACTTCTCTTCCTGGCTGATCTCTTTCGTAGACAAGCCTCCTTATTTTTTTATTTTTTATTTTTTAAAAAGTATACGTCAGACTTCATTTACGATTTCGGATTGATGAAGGCAGTTGTTAGCAATGTGAGGCCAATGCTACTCTTCCATCTCTGATCGGGTCACCAGGGCTATATGGTCTCTCTTAAAAACCTTTAAGCGCGTCAAGATGAAATTCGATTCCCGCGCGCCAAGGCAAGACAAGATTCCTGAGCTAGCATTTTCAACTTGTTTTCTATACCAAGTATGTGAGTAAAGTTCGCACAAGTAATACTAATCATGCATTTAATGAAACCAAATAATTGGAAGCGATCAACTCATACATGGTACTATATATTAATGATTGGTGTTGAAATTCGACACCTATAAATCTATGATAGACAACATGCGCATATGAGCCATAAAAGTTGTCAGACATACTAATTAAGCATGCATTATATGTTTATAGACTTATGCACGCGTATTATGTATTGTGTGCGAGAGAGACATGCATAGATAACATGTGAACGCAATATAACATAAAGAGAATTACACAAAAAGTTATGTGTGTTGTGTATTTGTATGCGAAAGTATAACGATAGGAAGGGGCAGATATAATTTAATATATCTAAATTACATAAATTCAATGTCTTAAGCATACCAAATACTTCTAGTCACATTTTTTCGACACTCATGCTCATTTGATTTAAAGAATGAATTGGTCGAACCCAATATTGTTGAGTCCAACCATTATCATGAATACTTAAACATCAATAGGAATTTTGATAGAAATGTATGGATTATATACTTATAGTTCTAGAGATTCCAATGCTAAATTCATAATATTCCGAACAAAAATAATCACTATGATACCCTTCTATATTATCGATTTAAGATGTAATATGATGCCAATGATAATAAATAGCATAACGATTAAGAGAAATCGTACCTTTTTATCCGAACGCTTTCGGTTATGCTTTTAAACACTTTTGGAAGCATTTCTTACCAAGATCAAAGTCTTGATCAATTTCATTAAATAACACTTACTCAAAAGATATTAAAAAAGACTATAATTACTTTCAAACATCATGTACGTAACAGATCACAACACTATTAATATCATGGAGTCATTTTTTCCACAACATTTAAATGAACAACTCATCACAATTTTTATCTTCAAAAGGGTAGTGAAGAAGCATTAGACATAGAGGGTGCATATAATCAACTAGTGCGATTGCATCCAGGCTCTAGCAATGTCACTCCTCATTATTATTTAACGAATTAAATTAATGACACAGACAACCATGCATTATTCGTAATGTATTGTTTGCCCAAAACAATTATATGCTAAATAAGCTATGTATGTCATGAGCTTGGTAATTTTTAGTAGACAACAAATATTCAATCGTTTTTTATCAAGATCAAAGTCTCAATTAAATTCAATTGAATTATTGTTTGGTTAATCAAAGTATCACAAACATTAAACATCAATCAGTATGTTTTACTCTTATTAATCTAGAATAATAATAATCATGTGACATAAAATAATAATCATGTGACATACTTGCTGCCGACTGAATCTATTCGGCAATGCACTCCCAAGTCAAGGCAATCCATGCAAATATTTTAATAGAAAAGCACAATATGCAACTTCTAATTTCAACAAATTAGGAGTGTATTCATAGTATAAGATTTAAGCATCCTGATATTCTATACGGTTATCAATGCAAGACGATATCAATAGTAATAATAATTAAGTGAAAACATACCCTCGAATCCGAATGATTTTATCAAGATCGAAGTCCCGATTAAATCTCGAATAATCATTATTTGGTCAGTTTTCACTTTTATTTATATGTAATTATGCATATATTCTTTTGTAAATAAAATTGTACGTAAAATTAGACCGATGTGTAGATTGACTAACCTTGGCCACTTACCGAACTTGGAGTCTAGTCGTTTTACTATTGGATCCTTCACATGTGAATTGATGGAAGAGCCGAGTAGGTTCAGTTGAGAATAGCCATTGGTTGTTTTATACCAAGATGGGCTCGGTTTCTAACACGTCAAGTTAAACTTTTTACGCTGAACTGCAATGTTCCGGAAGTCGTCAAATATTTCTCGGGATGAATTGTGTTGAGACCCATATATCCTCGGAAAGATCTATACGTCTATTTTACAGCAAAATTCGCGGTTCGTGATTCCATGCTCTCTGGAGAGAGTTATCTCTGTTTTAGAGTCTGGTGGTCAAGTTGGGAAATCCTCCGCGAATCACATCCTTCAATGTTTCGGGGGACCATAAAATATTCCACAGGTTGAACCAGATTACGAACCTTATATTTCTGGAAAGATCCGGATGTCTAGTTTCTGATGGTTTTTACGGCTCGCAATTTCGACTTCTATGGAGGGAGATATGCCTGTTTTAGTGTTCAATGGTCAGATCAGAAATCTGTGCGGGATCTGGTTTCCTCAATATTGCGGGAGCCACCAAATATTGCTTGGATTGAACCAGGAAACGAACCATATATTCTTGGAAAGCCGTGGATGTCTAGTTTCCGATGGTTTTTACGGCTCGCAATTTCGATTTCTGTGGAGGGAGATATGCCTGTTTTAGTGTTCGATGATCAGATCAGAAATCTGTGCGCGATCTGGTTTCCTCAATATTGCGGGAGCCACCAAATATTGCTCGGATTGAACCAGGAAACGAACCATATATTCTTGGAAAGCCTTGGATATCTAGTTTCCAGTGGTTTTTACAGTTCGTGAATCCGACTTCTGTAGAGGGAGATATGCCCGTTTTAGTGCCTATTGGTTAGCAATTCCGTGATTCTGGGCAGCTCTCTTCTCTTTTCTTTTGTAAGCTGTCGGAATGCGAAAGCAATTCCTCGGACGGATTCTTGATACTTTGAAGCTCTGAGTATTGCTTTCACAATATTCTTCCTCCGGAATTAGTCACGGCCGCGGCTCCTGCTACGGGTTCTATAGTTAATCCACTCCCTAGCACTTCCAATAGTTGTTTGTTGGGTGCTTCAAGTGTTCGATCTACATCAGAGTTCCTTCTGTGGTCTGTTCATGAGGGTTTTTCGAAGTTGAGTTCTATCCCCTCCTTCTAGCGCCAATTGTTGATGGTGATTTTTGGAAGTCAACCGGTCAATGATTTTAGGTTAATAAAATCTGCAAGATAAACGTAATGAAAGTAGAAAATAACAGATGAGCAAGCATAACGGACGGTGATTTTTGGAAGTCAACCGGTCAATGATTTTAGGTTAATAAAATCTGCAAGATAAACGTAATGAAAGTAGAAAATAACAGATGAGCAAGCATAACACATGTTTTACCTGGTAAAACCCCAAGGCGGGGAAACATCCACGGTGCCGGTGATGGCAAGAAGTGATCCACTATGAATATATAGATTACATGCTCAATACTCGCTTTCTCTCTTATGTATCGTATCTCTTTTCTCATGTCAGTGTAAGTTGCTCATGATGATCATAATCTCTTATATAATGAATACATAGATGTATTTATAGGGTTCAATCTAGGGTTGCCCTAGTTTCTATCGTATAAGCGATGGACTCATTAATTAGAGTCTTTGTAGGATTCTGGTAGAGTAGACCAATTAGGACTCATTTCCCATTTAGTGTTTATCCTTTTGGAAGCTTAGAGTTCTTTCATGATTAGACTTCTCTGGTACTGGAGAGGAAATAAGGATATTTCCTTATTGGAATATTATCCTAAGATTTCGTATCTGTGCAGATCTCTTCCTGATATGGCGTATCTTGGTAAGGCTGTATTTCCTGTTTTTGGCTAAGTAGTGATCCTTGGCCGAGCAGAGCTGAGCAGAATCTTGGCTGAGTAGATTCCTGACTGAGTGGACTCTTGGCCGAGCAGATTCCATCTGCAGATGGCCCCTTCATATGGTGCTGTCACGCGTTCATGTTGACCATTTTTGATAACGTGTCTCACATTTGGCTTTTGATGACGTGGAATCACTATGTTTCCGCATAACCCGTTATCCTCGCTGACGTGTCATGCTGACAAAAAACCCCTATAACAGATAAATTGTTACAACCATATACTTCAGGATTCTCTCTCACACCTAACCTTAAACCCCAAACGCTCACAAGATCCTCACCAAGAACCCCGCAATATCCCCTAGGTCTCCCCTAAATATCACCCACGGATCTCTAACTTGATCCACCGATATTCCCTTGGATCCTTCCTCGGATATTCCTTTTGGGTCTCCCTAGATCTCACTCACACTCTCTGATGTTTACATGGTGTTCTTTTTGCTCCACTCATTCAACCTAATTACAAAGTTCTATTTATACTAGTTACAGAGAGTTTAAGATAAAAGGAAATCCTACTCCTAAACATACAAGACTTACTTGTTCCACATAAATACTATTTCCTTTTATGACAAGTCTTCTTGTAAAGAGTAAATCATTTTCCTTGAAGCACAAGAACTTCCAAAAGAATACATTTTCCTATTCTGCGCAACATTCCCGATCTAAGCAATACATCATCTCTGCCGTATTGGTCGCGATGTGCACCCCGCTTCCAACACCATGAAACAATTCTGCTCCTGACCGCTCCATGTGCCGCGGCCCAGACACTTGTCTATGCCGCGGTCCTGTGCTGCAGTACCTGCCAGATTATGCTTCTTCAATTCTTCTTCAATCTTCAACCTCCCTTAAACACCACCATTCAACTTCCAAATGTATCCCACGTCTCTAGGAAGCTCCACATTAGTTGAGTCTTGTTTGGTTCACATTTGGTTCGCTTAGGAATACAAGTTAAAACCTAACACTTATTAGATGAGTTTTTTTTTTTTTTTTTTTTGAGTGATTGAGTTAGGGTTTTGGTATGGTTTCGTTTCGTCAGAGATTAGGTTTTTTAGGCGATTTCGTTGGTTTTTTATTTTATTTTTATAAATAACATTAAATTAACTTTGAAAGATCCGGAATAAAATCTACAAAAGAATTGATACAAATCATAGAATGCCTAGAAGATTTGAAAGAAAATAAACCAAAGAGAAAAAAATATATATAGCAAACATGGATCTAGAATCTGAAAAGAAAAACAAAACAAACATGTGAAATAATAAAATCAATAAATACTAAACATGGGAAACATGAGATCGAGATCTGAAAGAAAATATAAACAAAAATAGCAAACATTCAATGATTTGAAATAATCTGTCATTGGGGTTTTGAAATAAAGAAAATGGGTTTTATTAGTTTTACTTTGCAGAGAATTTTTTTTAATAAAAATTGTACATCTCTTTAAATAATTTGATAAAGGGAAAAAAAAACAATACTAAATAATTTAAAAAGTAGGGTATAAATAGTTCAGCAGTCGGTGTGCCAATAGCACCACTCATTTTTGATAGTGGGGAATTTTCTAAACTAACCATACATTTGATTGAAGGGAAGTATTGTTTTTAACTATATATTTTTTTTCCAATTGTTGTTTTTAGTATGGGTAGGGGTACAAAGTCCAAAGCCCCTGCATATTTTAAAAAACAAAACCTAAAGTGATAAATGTTTCACTGAAATCGGTTTCACAGGGTATGTTTGGTAGGGAGGAAAGAAAATAGAAAGGATGAAAAGATTTGGAGGGATAGAAAACATGAGGGAAGGAAAGGAAAATGATTTTCTCTCGTGTTGTTTGGTAAACAGGAAGGAAAGAAAAGATCATTTTATCAATTTTACTATTTTACCCTTATATTATATTTTATATATTAAAAATTTTTGGATAAAATTGTAATTTTAAATTACCCAAAAGCTTTCCCCTTTCTTTCCCTCCCATTTCCCCCCACTTTTGGGAGGAAAAAAAATGGTGGGTCCCACACATAAAATTTTCCTTCCACTTTTCCTTTCCCTCCATTTTTCTCTACATACCAAACACGCACACTTCTCAATTTTCTTCTCGCTTTTCCCTCCACCCCTTTCTTTCCTCTCCCTTTTCCTCCCTACCAAACATACCCTTAAAGTGAAACAACCAACTCTCCAACACATAGTGTGTGTGTCACATTTGGAGAGTGAAACACACCCTATGTCTAACTCTTCAACGTGATACTTGCTAAAGCTTGTGAGCTGATAGGTTCTAGACCTGAGCTAGGTGGGAGAAGTCTGATCATAGCTAGCGATTCTAAAATTGCGATTGATTGGGTGAAGAACAGGGGTCCAGCTAATTCTAATCATGTGCAGTTGATTCACTTTATTTCCAATAGCTTGGATAGGTTTGGTCAAGCTTCGGTGGTCTACTGCTTGCGGTCGACGAATTCGTATGCCGACAATCTCGCGAAAAAAGAGGCTGCTGGGTGTGATGAAGTGAGATGGAGCGAGTGATGGTTTTCTGTTGGGTTGTTTGGTCTGCGTGCTGGTGCTCTGCCTCTCGTTGTTGTGTCTTGGGTCTTGTTTTTTCTACTGTTGTTTTGTGGGGTTCTGGTGTGGGGGTTGTTGCTTGTTGTGGGGTTTTTTTCTGTCTTTGTTTGTGTTGCCGCCTTGTTCAAATTCTGGCGACAGTGGCTTGTGTGTTGCCTCTGTCGCCGGTGTTTGACGCTGGTGGTTTTGGGCTGTCGCCTTCTGTGGTTCTTGTCCTCTTTCCGGGCTTTTTTGGCCGTTTTATAAAGTTCGCCTTCTAAAAAAAAAAACTCTTCAACGTGACACACTCTGTGTTTCACTCTCTAATGTGACACACTACGGATTCACAAAAAAAGTATGGAAAAAAAAAAAAAAAAAAAAAACAACAACAACCATTTTCTCCACCCAAAACTCCAATTTTTTGATAATTGGAAGTTAATCCATCAACATAAACATGAAACAAAGTAAAAATAATAATTCAACTAAAAATGAAAAAATTACATACCTTGAACTAGGTGGGAAAGATTTCACACACAAAATCAACTATATCTCATTACGTCTTTTTCGTTGATTTCTAGTACAAATTTTCGTCGGTTTATTGATATGAAAACATTGTTTGAGAACAGCTCGAGAAAAATGATGTGTATGTGTAGTAGTTTTTGATTGTAGAGAGAGAATGGCCAGAGAGACAGGAAAGTTTGAAGAAAAGGTAAAGAAGGGTAATAATGTAATTGTTTGGTTATTTGGTGAAAAGAAATTAATATGAATGGTTAAAAACAATAGTTTTAGTGGAGAATGATAAAAACAAAAAGCGACAAAATGATGTTAGTTTAGTGGTTTGCCCCTCACACCTACACTATAAGATTATAAGTTCGAGTCTGTCCCCCTCTCCCAAATCTCGAATTGTTGTAATCTTAAAAAAAAAATATAATAATAATAATAATAATTAAAAAAAAAAATCAATAGTTTTAAGGGATAATTTTTGACAAGTTCCATTAGTTTAATTCCAAAAAAGTAACGGTGGAGATTTTATTTTTGAAGCGGTCACCTTAGAAAAATATAATAATTTAAATATCAAATGAAAAACAATATGTAATTTTAGAGTTACTTTAGAAAATTGCCCAATTTTTTATCCTCCTTTGGTTCTCTTCAAATGAGGTTATTAAGCAACCTAGCTATCTTTTGTAATATTTAATTCATATAAGTATATAACAATTATTAATATATATCAATTTGTCAAACTATACATAACTAAGTTGAGATTAAAATTGGTATGCAAAAAAATATATTATTGTTAATAATTTGTTATGCTTATAATTAACGATTGGTTTGAAGATATTTAACTCCAAATTAGATCGGCTAAGTAATACAGTTTTAGGTGTTACTAGAAAATTAAACGTAGTCAGATATAATCCAAATAAATAAAAGAAAAGATGAAGTTGGCTCGGTATAAGCCCCTCACAAGTCACACCTATATCTAAAATGTTGTGTGTTCGAGTCATGTCATCTTTCCAAATCTTGAAATATTGTAATAGTTATAAAATAAAAATAAATAAATAAACAAATTAGCTGCAAATTACCGGAGTAAGAATAATACTTGTTAATTTCCATTTTCCAGATAAGATTTTCAACTAATGAAATGGTATAACAATTACAGTAATTACGAAAATTCCACAAGGATAATCGAATATATTATTTGGCTTATCAATTAATGATATGAAGCTTTGTCCTAACATGTGGAAAGTTTAATATGGTACTTAACTGTTGCAAATTAATTTAGTTAACAACATGTCACATAATGTGGCCAAAGTTTGATTACATCTGTCAATAATTCAATAGTGATATAAAAGATTTAGGAATCAGTTCACTCACATCAACCTTTAAGATAATAATTTAATTTTTATTTATACGCACAAAAATGTGCTGAGTGGGAAAGTGTTACATCCAGGTCACGGGAACAAAAGCAAAACTTTTATTTCTTCAATATATAACTTGAATATAAATATAAATATATTTTTAGAAGTAATTAATTACGAGAAACTATGAAGACGGTCCATGTGATGTACTTGAACCATATAGGCATTGGAATTGTGATGGCTATATAAATGGCCGTTACTGCCAGCAACACACCAAATCGCTCAAGTACCTTAGCGATCTCAATAAATTTTGGAGGCATGAATTTGCCAAGGAAGAGAAAAGTGAATGAAAGTATGATTGCTAGAGATAGAAAATGGAGAGATAGTGGCAAGTGGGACTCATGAGCCTGCAAGGACTGGAGAGCTATTTCCACAGCTGAAGGCAAGCAAAATCCAATCATTATCATTGCCCAGTCTAGGTTATGCTGATAATTATTGGCAACTACTGGCTGCAGCGGTGGCGGTAATGGGTCGGCTACCGGCAAGGGTGTGGATAATTTTGTGAAAATAGTGAGGAAGAAGACCTTGAAACCATTTACTAGGTCCATAGAGGATGTGATTCAGATGAGATACAGTAACTTTATATATAATATGTTTGTTTGGTGGTTTTGGTAAGAGTAAGGAATAAACGTAAGTGTATTTAAACGAGAGAGAGCCGAGAGGATGGCCTCATGAGGATAAAAAATAAACAATTTTGTGACTTTTGATTGTCGGGAAGACCAATGCTACATCGGTGACTGCTGCTGCTGGAGAAGACTAAGAAGAGTACATAGCTCTCTTCTTACATGTGTCTTTTTGTAGAAAACTTGTACTTGTAGGATTGTTTTTGTCAAAGTCTAGTTAGAGACACATAATTTTTGTCTACTATTGAAACATCGGCATCAATAGCTGAAACAACTATTTACACCAGATCCCTGGATTTGGCTTTAATTAGTTTCTAAGAAAATTAAACGCTCACGACTAGGGATGAGCATTGGGGGAGATTCTTTTATTCTAATTCTAAAAAACGATGCTTTGGCTTTCGACTAAATAATTTGATTTGAATTCGAAATTAATAAAATGATTAGCGTTTTCCCCCGTTTTCCCCCGTTTTACCCGTTTCCCCATCTTCCCCATTTCCCCTGTATAACTAGAAATTACATACTAGAAAAACACAAAATCCATCACAAATTCAAATACAAAATAAAATCCATTACAATTTCAAATGAAAGCGTTTTAATCCATTACAAAATAAAGTCTATTAGACAAGTTTTATGATTTAAGGTTATGTTTTTTATGTTAAAAAGATGTATATATACTTAGTAAAATAGAAGAATAAAAATATTAAATATATATATATAATATATATAATGTTTGGGGGAATTGGAGAAACGGGAATGGGGGCACCTCCCCCCATCCCCATCCCCATCCCCATTTCCATAAATTTGTGGGGAAAATGGGGAAATGGGGAGGGGGAGAGGTCCCCCAATCCCCATCCTCATTCTCATTCCCATTTTAATTTAGGGATAAAAATCATCCCCATCCATCCCCCCTATTTCCCCAAATTTCCCCAAAAATTCTCCCTTAAATGGGGATGGGGATGTGGGGATTTAGGCCCGTGGGGATTTAGGCCCCTAGGGATAAATGTTTATCCCTACTCACGAATGATCACCTTCCCCCCATCCCCATCCCCATCCCCATTATAATTTAGGGATAAAAATAAAAATTCTCCCTTAAATGGGGATGGGGATGTGGGGATTTAGGCCCCTAGGGATAAATGCTTATCCCTACTCACGAATGATCACCTTCCCCCCATCCCCATCCCCATTTTAATTTAGGGATAAAAATAAAAATTCTCCCTTAAATGGGGATGGGGATGGGGATGGGGATGTGGGGATTTAGGCCCCTAGGTAAAAGCTTATCCCTAGTCACAACTGATCACCTTTGTGTGTGTATCAAGGGAATTTTCATTATTTGGTAAATAACGAAATAAAAATAGTGGTGCAAATATTTTCACCAAAATAAATAAATATATAGAAAATTTCAAATTAATGCGTTGCATGTAGACTACTAGATTTACATGTTTTGACTCAAGTATGTTTGCACTTGCCAGTGTTTCTCCATAATCAGTGGCCACATGCAATGCACTGATGAAGTTATATCAGTGTGCACTAACCAAAACGGGACTGAATAAATATATATATATATATATTAAGTCTCTCATAAAAGATTTCTTATTTTAATTTCGGTAAAGACCTTGATGAAAATACATCCATTTTAATGATTTTTTATCTAAATTTTTGTGTGGATGATCAGTTCATTGAAATCTACCTATGAACAAAATTTGAGAATTTGAGAATGCTAGAACTATTTTTCTTGAATTTTCCTATATTTTTCCTATTTTCCGATGCCTTCATATTTAACAAAATTTGGATAAATAGTTCTAGTACTCGGAAAATTCTCAAAATTTGTTCATATATATATATATGAACAAATGGGAGTTACATTTGTAGGAGTTGATCTTCTCAAGTATGGCAAATCCCGACTACATATGTAGGAGTTAGATTTTTTTTATTTTTTTTTTTTAATGAAGAAAGATTTCTCTATCCATATTTGCCCCCAGAGACTAGCTCAGCTGGAAAATGGACGAGCTTGAGTTTAGGAAAATGACTCATAAGTCAGCGGCTCGAATCCTACCAATAGCAAAAAGCTTTAAAAAAAAATCTGGTCTAAATATGTGGATAAATAGTATCTCGATCCATATTTAAAATAATAATTATTATTATTGACAATCCACCGAATATATTTTTGAGCGATGCTGTTGACAATCACAAAATATCTCTTTAATTCTCTTCGATACATCAATTTCTATGCATTGGATTGAGATCTTAATATCGGTTTATTGGATTGAGATATATTAAGGGGGGTGTATTCAATTAGGATTCTTGAGGACATTAAGAAACATCAAAAGTAATAATGGGTAATATTTAAATAAAATTAAATGTTTTTAGAAATTAAATTAATGTTTTGTAAATAGATTGTCAAAATTAAAAAGGATAATTATGGAATAAAATAGAGTGTATTAATAATTTAAAAGAGTAATGCTATTGGCACACTCTCTACTGATCTATTTATGCTCCACTTTTTAAATTATTTAGTATTATTTTTTTTCCTTTATCAAAATTACTAAAAAAGATATACAATTTAAGAAAAAAATATTCTATAAAGTAAATCTAATAAAACCCCACATTCCTTTTCAAAAAAAAAAAAAAAAAACCCAACGTTCTTTTAATCTTTTTCAAAGTATGTAAATCTAATAGTCCACATTATTCGTTCTGATATATTTTATATCAGGACGAACTGACAATAGAAAAATTATATATATATATATATATATATATATATATATATATATATATATATATATATATATATATATATTTTCTATTATCAGTTCGTCCTAACAATAAATATATCAGGACGAGGAATGTAAACCACTAGATTTACATACTTTGACTCAAAGTGTATGCATTTGTCAAAACTTCTCCATAATCTGTGATTCATATTTTTCGTCCTGATATATTTATTGTCAGAACGAATTGAACTGATAATAGAAAGACTGTATATATATATATATATATTCACAAATGGGAGTTACATTTGTAGGTGTTGAACTGTTGATCATATATATATATATATTCACAAATGGGAGTTACATTTGTAGGTGTTGAACTGTTGATCTTCTCAAGTATGGCAAATCCTGACTACATTTGTAGGAGTTAGATTTTTTTTTTTTTTTTTTTTTTTTTCAAATGAAGAAAGATTTATCTATCCATATTTGCCCCCAGAGGCTAGCTCAGTTGATAGATAGACAAGCTTGAGCTTGGGCTTGGGCTTGGGCAAATAACTCCCAAATTAACGGCTCGAATCCTATCAATAACAAAAAGCTTTAAAAAAACTACTTGATCTAAATAGGTGGATAAATAGTATCTCTATCCATATTTAAAATAATAATAATTATTATTGACAATCCACCGAATATATTTTTGAGCGATGCTGTTGACAATCACAAAATATCTTTTTACACTTTATTTTAATTTTTTTTATTAATGGCAAATTTTACCTGAATTAAAATTACTAAAGATATAGACAAAAAAAATTCCAAAGACACTACAAACCAATTTTTAAGAATCCAATGTTATTTTCCTTTCTCTTAAGTGTTTTGCAAACCCTAAAACGTCTTCTTCTTCATTTTCCCAATATTTTAAAGTTTTGTTTGATTGAGAATCGATGAAGAATGATATAATTCAGATGAGGAAATAGGGGTATATAGCACTTTTAAAATTTTGAATTGTACAACTATCAAACTTTAATAACTCTTGTTTTAATAGCACTAAAAATGGAATTTGGACAAAAATACCCCCCAGCTTCTTTTCTTTTCTCTTGTGTGTCCTTCACCTTCTTCTTCCTTTTTCCAAAACCTTCATTGATGGAGCTTCAATGGAGATGCCACCGCCGACCGGTGAGTTGACCGGGAAAACATTCGTCGAGTGCCAATAATTGTAACCGAAGTGTTCGTTTTCATTTTCGAGTTGTGTAGAGAGAGAAAGGAAGCAAAACCCAAACCGTCGCGAATCTTCATCGTCCGATCTATGACGATCCGTCGCGAATATGACGAAACCGATGGCGCCAACGAACTCGGCATCGTTCAATCTTCCAGATCCAACTATTTCCAGAGTCAATCGGCACCGTCATCGGATTGTCACTGTCACCATTGATGGAGGTCGAACAGAATAAGTCCCGAACAAACTTGAATTAAGTCTCAAAACGCATGAAAAAGTCTCAAAAACGCATGAATAAGTCTCGAAACTGCAAATAAGTCTAGAATTTTCGAGAAAAAAAATAAAAAGGAAAAGAGTAAGTGGGGGTATTTTGGTCTCATCACCTATTTTGGTGCTATTAAAACAACACTTATTAAACTGGTGCTATTTGCACAAACCCTCCCCCCAAAAGTGCTATTTAATTTTTGAACCCTAATTCAGATTACTGGTCTTTTTGGTTTGCAGTAGGTTGATAATTACAGTTGAAATATAATATACATGCATTTGCCACTTGATTCAAATTAAACCTTAATGATAGGCATTTGGTCGCCAAACATAAGCACAACACGCATCTGCAACAACACTCTAAAAGTGTACCTCCTTGAAACTACTCTCAGCAAATTCACCACCTTGCTCTGCAATCTTCTCCTCCAAACTCCTTGCTTCATTGGCTAAAACAAGTGGATGAAAAGCCTTCAAATCTTCAAAATGGTCTCCACCACCTCGGGGTCGTATTAATTCTCTTCGATACATCAGTTTTGATGCATTGGATTGAGATCTTAATATCGGTTTATTGTATTGAGATATATTTAAATAATAATTAAAAGTAATAATGGGTAATATTTAAATAAAATTAAATGTTTTAATTTAGAAATTAAATTAATTTTTCGTAAATAGATTGTCAAAATTAAAAAGGATAATTATGGAATAAAATAGAGTGTATTTATAATTTTTTAATTTTAAGTTTTTACAATGACGTGTCTTTAGAATAGAAGTGTGAAAAGATAAAATTAGACTGTAAATTGGATTGTAAGAAGAAAATCTATATATTTTTACACTAAATTTTAATATTTTATTGTTAATAACAATTTTTTATTTTTTTTATTTCATCCCTATAGAGTACCTAAAGGGACGAAATATTTCGTCCCTACAGGTTGTCAAAGGGGACGAAAATACAATTCGTCCCTAAAAATTGTCTATTGGGATGAATAATTTCGTCCCTATACATTATCAATTGGGACGAATAAAAATCGTCCCTATAGATAGTTTTAAGGGATGAATTTCAATTTTTGTCTCAAAGAAGCTATTGCGACCCACCTGAGGCGACGGATTTTGGGACGAATTTTATTCATCCCAATAGACCTCTTGGGATAATTTTTGACCTATAGGGACGAAAAAAAATCGTCCCAATAGCCAATTTTTTTTGTAGTGAAATTATGAATTTATATCTAAGACACTCTAGAAATATGACTCTAAACTTAACTAGAATAAGAAAAAACAAAGACACTTTTGAATCCAAAGAGAACTCCACACACACATGAATGGGGTTTTTTGAATGATTTTTTTTTTAATAGCAGTATTATTAACAAGGCCAAAGGCCAGGAAAAACGCCCAAACAGGCAGAACAAAGCAAACAAACGCCAGCTCTAGCAACAAAACGCAACCAAACCAGAAAAACACAACAAAAAAACAAAAAAAGTAAAGACACCAGCAACATCAACTAACAGCGCCTAACCAGAAGCCAACCCCAAAAGCCAGAGACGAGTCAAAAACAGGACAAAACCCCCTACAAAACAACACCATTAACACCCCAAACAACACTATCCCATATCATACCCAACACTTTTTCTTTCCGAAGGGTCAAGAACTGTATTAAAATCATCGCTGATGCACCAAGGCAAAGACACCGACTGTTGAACATTGACGATGTAATCCTAAACTTCCTTTCTTCCATTTTCCGTATTAGGCGCATAAATATTACATAGAACCAGCTCTTTTTTTTATCCCAAGCAATTCGCCATATAAGATTAAACAACTTTTCAAGGGCACACACGAATTCACCACAAAAAGACTATCATTCCACAGAGATAACAAGCCTCCCGAAGCACCTACTGAATCAACACCAATCCCTCTTGTTAGTAAGTCACCACCTAAAAATCTTATAACACCACTGTCAAAAGAGCTTAATTTTGTTTCCTACAGGAACAATACAACTGGTTTGTATTTGTACACTAAATTCCTCACCATCTTGCATTTTTCTTTCCTCCCCAAACCCCTTACATTCCAAGAAATGGCTAACATAAAAGATGAGTAAACCCCCACCTGACACCGGATTCTACCGTCTGTTCATCTCAACAAATCTAATCTCATCCTCCTCCTCCTCCTCCTCCTCCTCCTTCCTTGAAATAAAATCAAACACCTCCTCATCAACACCACTAAAATCAAAGCCAATAGCAACACCAGTTTCCATAGTTTTTACCACCTCTTCCTCGATAGAACTCGGTAATCTCTGAACCTCCCTTGAATTCTGAGCATGAGAGTTTCTGGTCTTTATACTGTGCTTGGAAGGAGGACATGAGCTAGACCTCCCTTTCTTACTCATGTTCGTAGCTACCCCTGCCCTAATTGTAGCTTCATTTTCAATGCCGCTTGAAGCCTGATTAGAGTTCTGAAAAAAGCAATTTTCTGCCAAAACAGTAGCTTGCACCAATTCTTCCTCTGAATCCATCCTATCGATTCCATTTACCTTCTCAACAGAACTGAATATGTTAACCGATTCCTTACCCACAACAGAAAACTGATTTTCTATATCAATAATTTCTTTAACAAAATCTTCATATATAGCCGAACTAATTGACAGACAATCCTTTTCCACATAGCTATTCTCATTACTACTCACCTCCATCATGACCTCACCTGACTTGGAAGCAAGATCGTTTTCCACAGCCATTGCAGCCTTAATCATTGCCTCAATGGAAGATAAGTTGTCTTCACTACCCT
Source organism: Acer yangbiense (assembly GCA_008009225.1). NCBI lineage: Eukaryota > Viridiplantae > Streptophyta > Magnoliopsida > Sapindales > Sapindaceae > Acer > Acer yangbiense. The sequence continues at coordinate 20,993,341 of CM017771.1, forward strand.
TATCGAGAGCAATATTAGAAGCCCTGTTAGAAAGCTTAGATTGCTCCATCACACAACTAGATTTGGACATCCCTTGAAGCCGACTATCTTTGATCGGGTTATCCTCCACTTTGCCCAAGTCCACATATAACTGGATCCTATCCTTACTAGTCTGATTTTGATTTCTATTGAGGCCTTTACCTGGGATGAGAAAAGACACTCTCTTGGGTTTATGAGGCCCAATAGAAACTAACTCCTATCCAAAGACTTCGGCCTATAACCTGACCCAATCACAGCATTCCTCTTAGAGCATTCTCCCTTCAGCTTTTGAGAGTTTGAAAAAAGCTTTCTAGTAGCTTCTTCATCAGATGAGGACAAACTCTCCTCTAAGCTGCTGACAAAACCTCTGACAGTTCTCTTTTTCTTCTCCAAATTCAAACTGCCATCATGGATTACAACAGCCATAGGCTTTTTCCTAGGTTTGTAGACCCATTTTCTTTTGCCTTTTTCCTTATCTTGAATGAAGTCTTCTCTTGAGACAGCATGATCACCCCCTTTCCCACCCACTTTTCCAACCTTACCCTTTCTCATACCATTCAGGCCCTTCTTAGCAGTCCTATCAGAACTTTTTGTCTGACACTCCTTCTTTTTGAACATCATAGCCTTACCTACTTGTGACCTACTCGAGTAGGGAGTATCACCAAACCCTAGAGATTCAACAATTTGAAATCCTTCCTTCTCTTGTACCGTCTCTCTGAGATCCTCATTTTGATTCTTTCTTAAAGCCAAGAAGTTTTCCAGCCACCTAATATCTACTGGATATCGATCTTCTTCCATCTTAACAGCAAATATCTTATTGTCTACCTTTACCATAACTTTGAAGGAGCATGATTTGGACTGGGGAACCAAAACTAATATTCTTCGTTTGTCAAGACAAGCTCTGCTCTGTGTCTCTTTGTCAACAAGTAAAGGTTCTCCAATTTGCCAGCCCAACTTCTTGAAAAAATATGAGGACTATCAAGATAATGGGACTCCCCAGCAATTTATCCAGGTGACACGAGATTGTGGAACTATGGATTCGGACCATCTTACCATGGCAGAGAATTATCGTCCCACAAGAGCCTATTGTTAATGAAAATATCCTTTTGGTACTCCAACTGAAAACTCCATAAGATGCTTTTGTCTCATAAATATGAAGTAGAGAACTCGAAACCTTTATTGGATAAGCACCTATTCATACCCTCCACCGGCGAGAGCTCTTTTAAAATACCCACTACACATTTGTTGAACCAGGCTCTGTCTTTCTGCTGAATGTTCCATGTCATCGATAAGAACTTCTCATCCTCTTCCTCAAGATCGTGACGACCTCTTAGGACCTCCACAAAGGATCGATTCTCCTTCACCACGTTCTGAACATGAGCACCCCTGTCACTACCTTTCTAAATCGTCTCCGCTCCATTCTGACTCGTCTTCGGAAATCTCCTCTTAGACCAATCATGTTGTGCTACTTTCATAACAATAGGCCAACTGTATACATGTATACCATTTGTAGTTTTTGCCACTTTGCTAGCTTCCTCCAAAGATTCAAAACGAACAAAGGCAAACTTGCGCCTTCTTGAGCTCTTCTCGGTTGACAGGAATACATCCCTCACTTTGCCAAAAGGTTTGAATAACCCCCATAAACAAACCTGATCAACTTTCGGGTTCAAGTTATCTACAAAGATGGAAAATAATTTGGCCTTAAAATCCTCTTCCATATGTGGAAGGGAAGTTCTATTTCCGTTATTAAAACCGAACTCTTTATTTGCTATTGGTTTTTTGAATGATTATTAAACTAAAGAAAATTAAATAAACAATTAACTAAAACACAGATGACCTCCTATATATCCACCAGTGAGCAATATCCTTCAATTCATAAACAAATTTAGTGTTTAATGAATTATTATTTTCTCAATATGATGATTTCAATTTTGATCTTCATAAGATTTGTTTTTCCATTATCTTTGTTTCTTTGATTGGCTATCTTAAGAGCATGATTTTAGGATCTATGTTGTAGGATATAAGTCAGACACCATACGAACATATTCTTACTTGCAACAATTAATTGAATTACAACCCAATTAAAAGAAATTGATTCATGAATTACCTTTAATACACACCATATTTTAGGGTTCAAGTGATATTCATATTCTTTTTGTTCTTAGTGGAATCCTATTATTAAATCTAAGTAGCTAGACACCATGCTAGGTTATAATTTGGAATATACGTACTATTTATATAGGCACCATGCAACTTACATATTATCTAAGATAGAATCTTGTTTTAGCTATTTCATGTTTATCAATTTAGTTGTATAAAGTATAACTTGCAGAGTTGCATTAATGGAATGATATCAAAATTTTAGTCGATCAAATTATTTGTTACATTATTCTAACTCTAGAGGCCCGACTTTCCTTGAAATAAACTAGTTCTATATGTTTGTTCCTTCCGATTCACAATAGGCAGGTGGAAGAATTATTCAGCTAAAAGAGACTCATCCAATTACTCGATTGGTTTCTGTTGCACATAACACTTTAACTAAAAAGTAAGTTATTAATTAGTTTAAAATTTGCTATTTTTTTTTTTTTTCATAGGAAGGACAAAAAATTCTAGAAATGAGTTTATTTTAAAAAAATGGAATAATATTAGAAAAGAAGTGTGAAAAAAATTTAGAAATATTATAAAATGATTAAATAAACAAGAACATAATAGCATAAACTTCATTTTTTTTAAGTATTACATACATTCGAGATTTTTTTTTTTAGGGAGGGAGGACTCAAACCCACAACCTCGTGGTGTAGGTGTGAGTTGTTTACCACCAGACCCATCTCATCTCATCTATAATAGCATAAACTTAAAGAAAGGAAAAAAGATAAAAGAATAGCGCGCTCAAGCGAGAAGTCTCCACAATTGTTCTCATCAAAGTGTATCAAATACAAAAATACAATAATGAAAGCTCATTTGTACAGCCTACAATCACACATTACATTAAGTGTACATAAATTACAATAAAATGTATAATAATATTGATCATGATGATGGAGCTACTTGGAATACAAAATGATGGAAGTTACTTCCATAGATTGATATGATAGACATTCACTATTATATTTATATATAATATTCATAACAAAAAATAATTTATTTGTAACATCATGAGGTTTAACAATAACCTCCATGGAATCTTCAAAAAAACAAAATTAATAAAAAAACAATGATTTTTAGAATAAGCGTTTTTACCAATTTAATGGTTTTTAGAAAAGAAGTGTGTGGAAAGATAAGAAAGGGTATTCTCATTTATATAAAACTCTCTTGATATTAAAAAAAAAAAATTCTTTATATAATAAAACTCATTTTACTATGATCTTAAGTTTTCAATATCATTAATTCATTATTATTTTGTGACAAAGCACGTCCCAACTCCTCTCTTGAGTCCGAGAGAATCATGTGAAAACTCTTATCTTTCTAGTTGAAATATGAATCTTTGAGAAAAAAATTTAGAAAACTAATGCAAATCTCAATGTGGCTTATTTATAAACTGAAATTTATTTTTGTTAATAATTGAAATCTCACCACCCGGTAATTTTATAAAAGCAAAAAACTAAAACAATGCATTTACAAAATTTAACTAATACAATTTAATGAAAATAAGAAATTTACTTTTTTTGTGTTGGACCCATCTGCTGAATATTTACATTTTCAAAAACTAATCTAGAATAATAAGATTTATAAAAATAACTTTGGAGATGATGTGTCCGTCATATAAGATATTTTTAAAGCTAATTACGAAAAATGTTGAAATCTAAATATATGCACATATGCAAAACATGTTTTAATTAAAATTATGAACTACCATTTATGTCATCACATGTGGCTCATCTCATGATATTAAAGAATCTGTACGAACCTGATAATCACCTGGGGAAAAAAAGTAGTTAAAATAATAGAATGAGTGCTATCGCCCTATGAGTGGAAATAAACTTTGAAATAAAATCTTTTCTTTAAAAGGTATATCAGAATAGATAAGAAAACATAAATATCTTCTTTTATGTTTCTGAAAAGCATTAAGTACTTAATATGTTTCTCTTCTTGAAATAAATCAAAATTTAATTTGAAACTGTTTTATAATACAAGCTGAGAACAGATTTTTTTTTTATTTTTTATTTTTTTTTATAGAAAAGCTAGTAACTGATTATATATCTTCTTTGTAAATAAATCACATTTTCCATAAATCTCATCATATAGTAAAATCTTTATTTTGGTTCATAAGGATAAACATCTATCATACATGTGCAGAGAGTGACTATGACTCTAACTTTGACTGAACTAACATATGTCATACACGTGCAGAACGACTCATCTGACATAAACATGTGCATAAGCCCCAAATACTAATAAGACCAATAATCTCAATCTAATACTACTTGGGATAGGTGCATCTCTAGTGTTTAAAATATGTAACATAATTTCTTTCGGAACATACATATATAATTCTTTATAAATACTTTTCTCAAAATATCCATAAATATTTTTTTCTTTCTTTTTTGAAAATTCTCATAAGTAACTTGGAAACTAAAATTCTTTCGGAACATACATATATAATTCTTTATAAATACTTTTCTCAAAATATCCATAAATATTTTTTTCTTTCTTTTTTGGAAATTCTCATAAGTAACTTGGAAACTAAAATTCTAGAAATCACCCATGGGGCCTCATCCCCATTTGGGGGTAAATTTCACCCCAAACAAATGGGGTTTGGGTGTAAGAGTCTAGGCAAATTTGCTAAATGGATATGTCTCAAATTTGCTAAATGGATTATTGGGGGGGGGGGGGGGGGGGGGGGTGTGGGTTTCAAATTGAAAATGATAAAAAACTAAAAAAAAAAAAAAAATTTGGGAGAAATGAATAGGGATGGGGGAATCTTCCGCCAAACACCTACCCCAATTCCCAATTCCCCCAAATGGGATTTTGGGGCAGGGGTGGGTGGGGACCGTCCTCCGCCCCAATAGCCCCCACGCCCCTCCCTAGTTGGCTGCCAACAATTCAATCATTTTTTTTAAAGCTACATGGGCTATATAAAATTTTGGGCTAAAATTTCATTTGGGCTTGGACTTGGGTATTACATTTTGTTCAAGTGTCCCCATTATTAAAAATTTTAGGTTCGCCGCTCTACAAATGAGGTTATTAGAGCATCGTCAACAGTCTCTCTTGGAGACCCTCATTAGCTTAATTAAGGGAGAAATGGCATTTTTACAGCTCTAAGAAGTCCTTTAAAGGATCCATTAAATGTGTTTTGGTGGAGCTCACCCCCTTAATCAAGGGGTGGCTTCAGCCCCCTTAAGTGGGCTCTATATATTTAAATTTATTTTATTTTTTAAAAAACACCAGATATTTAATTTTAAAATCCCAACACCTCTTTTATTATACAAAGAGTTATTTTTTTTTTCATATTTTAATTAGATAAGCTTACATAAATTTTTTACTCAAGTTTTACAAGCGATGAAAATGTTCCATGATATCCAGGGAACTCGCTTTCCAATGAGTTATTTGTTTTTTCATATTTTAATTAGATAAGCTTACATAAATTTTTTACTAAAGTTTTACAAGCGATGAAAATGTTCCATGATATCCACGATATCCAGGGAACTAGCTTTCAATTTTTACATTGTTGGAACGAGTTAAAGCACGCACCAAAATGGATCACTGAATCTTGTATGAAAAAATCCAAAAATCCAAGAAGCTCCAAATGGAAATCATTGCAAGAGAATTTGGTTGTGGTAGTTCTAATCAGACTTTGTTTAATGTGTATGAAAAATGGAAAAATCTTATTGTATTTGAAAATTTTATATTGATCTTATCTTATTGACAGGTGTAGTTGGTTTCGTTGTTTTGTTTTCAGTTTCATTATAAAAAATAAATAAATAGATAGACATAGAAACGAAGTAGACTAGAGCATAAAAATAAATATCTAATATTTAAATTATATAAAGTTAAAATTATTTGTATAAAAACATAAAATAATAATTACAAAGTAAAACATCAAAATAATAATAAAAAATTATTAAAGGGGCCAATTAAAGGAGTATTCTTGGAACACATACTCTCTTAATAGCCCATTACAACAACATCTACCCTTATTTAAGGTGGTCTCCTAGGGATGACCATTTTCCCCCTTGGCCCCAAATCCCCGCTCCCCCATCCCTATTTTTGGGAAATTTTTGGGGGTTCCCCATTTCCCCCAAATATAATATATAATATATTTTTATTTTTATTTTTTCAATATTTTTATTTTTACTAACTATATATACATCTTTATTATGTAAGTTTTGTATTGGATGTTATTTTGTATTTGAATTTAATGGATTGTGTATTTTTTTTATTATGTAATTTTTAATGATATAGGGAAAATGGGGGAATGGGGAAACGGGGGACCCGAGGGAAATGGGGAAATGGGGAAATGGGGATGGGGTGGGGGGACCTCCCCCCAAAACTACCCCATCCCCATTTTCCCCAAATGGGGACATTGAAGGGGGGGGGGGGGGGGGGGGGGGGGGGGGGGGGGGACCTATATCCATCCCCATTTCCCCATTGGCCATCCCTAGGGTCTCCAAGGGAGACTGTTGGAGATGCTTTTAAGCAACTTGTTGCCTATCTTTTGTAATATTTAATTCATACAACAATTAACAATAATTAATATATGGATTATGCTAAACTAACTTAAATTTGTGACTTAATATTTTGACGTCAAGATCTCAACCATTTATATGCTCTTAATCCAAGAGTTATAAATGCATTCAAATCTCAACCATTAGATTAAGAGCACATGTGTGGTTGAGATGTGGAAGGGAGATACACTACCAACTCTACTAAAAGGTGATGTGCCAATGCAAATTATGAAATGATGTGGTGAAATAACATGCTAATAATAATTCACTTGTCACGTCATTTGAGTTGAGTTTTTGAATTTGGTAGTATTATTGATAATAATAATAATAATAATTACAAAAAAAATAATAATAATAATGTAACACAATACAAAAAATTAGTTCAAAAATCAACTCAAATGATATTACTAGTGATTTATACTTACCATTCCACTCACCATTACATTATCCTATGAATGAAATGGTAAAGATAAATCATTCGCTATATTATTTGAGTTGAATTTTGGACTAATTTTTTAGATGATGTATTATTCATGGGTGCCGATATTGACACCCATAAATATGATAAGCACACACATATTTTAATAAAAAAAATTAATTATAAAAATATCCCAATAGGAATTTACCAATAAGGACAAATTAGTTTAATTAAAAATAAATCAAATACTATGTACACATATTAATTACACTCATATCTTCAACTATATCATTTTGTTAAAATAAAAATAAAAAAACTAAACCCTAATTAATCCTTAATTCTTTTCAAGTATCAAAATCTATCATTATCATATAACAAAGTAATGGAAAAAGAATTTCCAGAAGACTCTGATCATGCATAGGTATTTATTTATTTATTTGTTATGAACTCTATAAATAAACAAAAATGAGAAGTAATTTTTCTTTTTTGTTTAAAAGATAGCAGTACTATTGGCCAGAATAGCTTAACTAAACCCCAAAAAAAAAAAATCGGCTCTAAAACTTAACCAACTAAATATATAAGGTCGCCCAATGAAAAGATGGAATCTAACTTACCTCACGGGCGATCTCCATTGTGTCCTCAATTTCTTTTCTATAAGTTGCAATTAGAGCCTCTTCTTCTTACAATAATTCAAAAACATAAAAATGACAAAACGCATACAATATGGTTTTTTTTTTTTTTTTTTTAAGGTTTTCACCATCGGTAATGTTAAACTAATATTTGCAAGTAATGAAGAATGCCACCTAGATGACCAACCTCAAGTAGTGCATTAATATTCCCATCCGAAGGAAGTCCAGCTTCATATCGTCTAGATCCCACATTATTTGTGTTGTAACTGCTTGTATTTTGCAGCCTGGAGTTAGTGGTGGTGGAGAAATCTGATCCACCAGTGTCTTTTTTTGGCCAGTTTCTCAACCTTTCAGATTTTTTTAGTATCCCTAGATCCTTTTCTACGAGGTGGTGATACCTTTTACACTTTCTCTTATGTATCAATCTAATTTTGGGAGTATAACGGGTTCATTTTTTGACTTGTAGGGCCACCATATGAATTATTAATTTCAAACCTCTCCTAGACCATTGAGCCAGAAGCCACTGCACTTTCCTCTCTTAAGAATTTAGGAATTTAAGAATTCTCTGGATTGTTATTTTGAGTCTGAAGAACTTAAAAATTTATCATTTGTGAAATTGGGTGTGTTAATAACTTAAGAGGGTTTATAAATAAAATGTATTAAAATGAAAACATTCATTTAAATAAGGGTACTATTGGCATTAAGATGGGTGTTTATAGTAATGTTTAAATTTTAAATTTTAGATATAGGTGTGCTTATCATATTTATGGGTGTCAATATCTGTACCCATCATTCATTACTCAAAAATAATACGATAAAAAATACATTGAGGTTTTTGTGGGCCTAGTTTGGTGCCTACCCAAAAAGTCACACTCAACTTTTAGATGTAAAAGTGTGCAAGAACTCTCACAATGTCTTGACTCTTGATATTGTTTCTAGGGGTGAACGTTTAATGGATCGGTTTATTTTTCAATAGAACCGATAAAAAATTGATAAAGTTCGATTTCTGAAAATATGAACCGATCCAATAAAATTTACAAATATCAACCGATAAAAAACCAACCAAATTGGACCGGTTCGATTCAGTTTTTTTAGTTTTGGTCCTATTGAGCCAAATTCATGGGCTTTAATTAGTGCACACATATTTTCATATTTTAATCATTTTGGGCCTTTGACAAAATTAAATTATGGGCTTGAACAAATTGAAATTACTAGTTTAAAATAAAATTTAGCAAAAGAAACAAAGAAAAAATATATATATTATGTGACACACTTTCATAGTTTTATAGTTTCATGAATTGTTGAACATTAAACTGGGTTTTTTTTTTATATAAGTTAGATCTCGGTTCGGTTTTCCGGTTTGTGAAAGTGAACCGGGAAAAAATCCGATCCAATCGGTTTTAAAAAAAAATGAACCAAGCTAAACCGACCAACATAAGAAAACCGGAAAAAAAAAAAAAAAACCAATTGGATCGATTCGGTTCGGTTTATTGGTTTTTTACCCACCCCTAATTGTTCCCTTGAATCTTGATGTTATGATTCATGCCACCACATTCACATATTATTTGTTAGAATATTGTTTGATTGGATAAGTGATATATAAATATATATATATATATATATATCATCATCATCATCATAAAAAAAAATATTCTAACAAATAATATGTGAATGCAATCTAGCCTGGGCTGAGCCAGGCTATCTTTTTCTAAAAAAAATATTTAATGATTTTGGTTTTGGTTTTTTTTTAATAATAGGTAAAAAGACAAATGAAAATAAAACACAATTACAATATTAACATTGCTTGATAATTCATAAAAATACTGTAGTTTATAATTTAATTTAATTGAGATAATCTCAATAGAGTGATGTACTGAATAGAGTGATGTACTGAATATTTTACTGACATTCAAACATATTAAAATTTCTTTTTCCTCCCCATTCTCTGTTCTTCCATAGATAAATTAAACAAATTTTGAATTCCTTACTTCGTTTGCTTGTCCGAACAAGTATTTAAGTTTATTCTGTTTGCTATTTTTTTTTTCCTTTAGGTTTCCTTTAAAAAAACTTTGTACTACTTTCATGTGTGGTTTGAGTAGAACATTACGTTAATTTAGAATGACAATGTTTCAGATTCGAGTAGCTGAACCGTATGTGGTATACAAAAAAAAAAAAAAATACAAAAAAAAAAAATTATAGTTAATTTATATCCTACCCAAACGATAAGTCCTGGCTTCACCCTTGCACCACATCATATCATTGGTATGTAAAACGATATATACTAAGACGTTGAAGTCAACAAATTAAGTTACAAATTAAGTTGAAGATATTTAACTCCAAGTTAGATTGGCGAATGGCGAAGTATACAGCTTCACCGGTGTTAATAGAAAATTAAACACAAATAATACTTCACTTCTTAATTTTCAGATAAGATTTTAAACTCAAATGGTTTAAACAATTAATTTGAACAATTCCACAAAGATAATCGGATAATATCTATTTTATTGCAACATGTGTGGCTTTCCACTTTCTTGGCTCGTTGAGTATGCCAATCCACATGGAGGCTTCACCTTCTTTGTCTACATGCATAATGAGTTGTGGCAATAAAATGAAGCGTTGAAGATTGAAATCACGTGTGATTAAACTGAAAGTGATGTCATCCTTGCCTATAAATAGGCTTTGATTTGTTGTTTAGTGAAACTAATATTAAAAAAAAGTTCCATTTTGTATCTCTCTAAAAGAAATAATACAAAGGCAAACGAAAGCCATTCTCTCCCTCTATGAAGTGTACTATTCTCTCGTTTCCTTCGTCTTGTTTCTATTATATTATCTGTTATTTTAATTTTATTATAACACGTTATCAGTACGATGCTGTTATTTCCAGAATCTGAACTTTTTGAATTTATTACCATTAGAACCTAAAGTTCCTAGATTTATTTCCAAAACCTGAAGCTTCTGAATTTATTATTACTAGAACCTGAAGCTTCTAGATATTTATTTATTAATACCAGAACTTGCAATTCTGAATTTACTTTTCCGCATTTTATTTACTTTTACGCGATTTACTTTCTTGCATTTTATTTACTTTTACGTAATTTTTATTTTAACAATTTGGTCACCCATCCAGAACCTGAAGTTTGTGAATTTATTTATCATTACCGAAACCTGAAACTTCTGGATTTATTTACTTACAAATATTCCTTTATATATCTGAAGATTTAAATTCCTCGGATTTTTATCAGACCAGAAGTTCTGAATCCAATTGTGATTTTCAGATAACTAGAAGCTGTAATAATGCCAAAGCTTGCAAGTTTGAAATTTGCTGCACTAGAAGTGTTTGGGGACAATTACATGTCATGGGTTATTGATGATAGATTACTCCTAAAATTAGAAGGCTTGTATTACACTATTGAAGATGGGGATGAGGCAAATGAACAAGATAAATCTACCGACATGGTTATTATCCATTGACATTTGCATGAGGATCTAAAAGTCTAATACCTAACTGTCACAGAGCTAGAAGTTCTATGGCAAGAGCTTAAAGATCGATTTGATAACCAACCCGATGTTGCATTGCCAAATGCCAAGTATCAGTGGCAACATTTACACTTTCAAGACTTTAGATCGGTCTCTGAGTATAATTCTGCTTTATTCAAAATCACTACACAGTTGAAATTGTGTGGTCAGGATGTAACAGAAAATGATATGTTTGAAAAAACGTTTACAACCTTTCATGCCTCGAACATGATATTACAACAACAATATCGAGAACGTCGATTCTCAAAATATTCAGAGCTAATCTCATGTCTCCTAGTTGTAGAGAAAAATAACGAGCTCTTAATAAAAAATCATGAATCACGCCCGACCGGCTCTACAGCATTCTCAGAAGTGAATGCTAACACTATTGGAGGACATACTCGCGGTTGTGGTCGTGGTCGTGGTCACGGTCCCTTCCATGGTCGTGGTGGACCGTGGTTATGGTCCTAGCCATGGTCAGGGTTGTGGAAGAGCATATGGTTATTTTGGTCTTGGTGGTTATAATCAAAATAATGAAAACACTCCCCATAAGTGAAATGTTAATAAGGCCAGACCAGATAAAGGGAAAAATATCCAAAAAGGGCCTAAGAAAGATGATAGCTTTTGTTTTAGGTGGCTATTATAATCATTGGTCACATACATGCCGCACACCTAAACATTTGGTTGAGCTTTATCAAGCATTGATCAAAGAAAATGAAAAGGGAAAGAATCTTGAAACCAACTTCATTGAGAATTCAGATTTTATGGATATCACCCAGTTTAATGTTTCTGATTTCTTAGATGATCTGAATGATAATGTGGCCACTTCAACTTATGACGGAAATGTCCATACCAATTAAGTATTGTTTGTAATATATTTTTCTTTTTTTTGTTATCATGTGAAATGCTTATGTAAATATTCCTTATGTAATATATACTTTTGATCACTCTATCTGATATGCACTTCATTTATTTTTTTTTTTGTGAATAGATATGTCTTTAAACGATAAATTAGGTGACATTGAAAAGCAAGATACATGAAATATATGTCTAGCCGATAGTGCAACGACATACGATTCTATGGAATCAGAAATACTTTCTGAATTTAACCTTGCTTAAAGCAAATGTTAATACAATATCAGGTCCAGCAGATCTGATAGAAGGCTCCGGTAGAGCCACGATATTATTACCAAACAATACTAAAATATGTATCAATGATGCTTTATATTCAAGTAGATCCAGAAGAAATCTACTTAGTTTCAAAGATATACAGTGTAATAGATATCACATATAAACTATAAATGATGAGAATGTTGAGTATTTATGCATTACTTCTCATGATTCAGGCCAGAAACTCATTATGGAAAAGCTGCGTGCTTTATCATATGGATTATATTACACTCTTATAAGATGTGTAAAAGTTTATACAGTTATGAACCAGAAGTTCTTAGACCTAAAAATATTTATGATTTGACATGACCGTCTTGGTCACCCGGGATCTACAATGATGCATAGAATCATTAAAAATTCTCATGGACATCCATTAAAGAACCAGAAGATTCTTTTATCCCATGAAAATTTATGTACTGCATGTTCACAATGGAAATAAGTAATAAAACCATCCCACTCTAAGGTTGGCTTTGAATCCCCGTTATTCCTACGAAGGATTCAAGGAGACATATGTGGACCTATATATTCATCCATCAAGTGGACCGTTTAGTTATTTTATGGTCCTAGTTGATGCATCCATCAGATGGTCACACATTTGTTTATTGTCAACACGTAATGTTGCTTTTGCAAGATTACTTGCACAGATTATCAGGCTTCGAGCACATTTTTCTGATCATCCGATTAAGTTAATACGCCTTAATAATGCAGGTGAATTTACTTCAAAGACATTTGATGAATATTGCAGATCAGTTGGGATTGATGTTGAACATCCAGTTCCACATGTTCACACTCAAAATGGATTAGCAGAGTCACTTATCAAGCGTCTCCAGGTAATTGCAAGAACTTTATTATTACGAACACAATTACCAATTTCTATTTGGGGACATGCTATTTTACATGCTGCTGCATTAATCTGTCTTCGTCCCACTGCTTATCATCAATATTCACCGGTACAACTTGTATTTGGCCATCAACTAGATATTTCTCATCTGCGTACTTTTAGTTGTGCAGTATATGTCTCAATTGCTCCTACACATAGAACTAAAATGGGGCCCCAACGGCGTTTAGGAATATATGTTGGCCTAGATTCACCATCAATTATTAGATATCTGGAACCTTTAACTGGTGACCTTTTTACTGCACGATTTGCTAATTGTCATTTTGATGAGAGAAATTTCTCATTATTAGGAAAAGGAAAAACTTCTCCTGAAGAGAAACGTGAACTTTCTTGGAAAGTTTCTAGTCTAATTCACCTTGACCCATACACATCTCAATGTGAGAATGAAGTACACAAGATAGTTCATCTTTAAACAATAGCAAATCAGTTACCAAATGCATTTACAGATGCTACTAGGGTAACAAAATCATAGATCCCAACCGTTAATGTACCAGCATGGGTATTGTTCCAGAAGAACGATCTAAACAAATAATAGCAAAGGAATCATCTACTGTACGCCAGAAGCGTGGTAGGCCACTTGGTTCGAAAAATATTGTTCCCCAGAGGAAGAAAACAAAATATCAGGATCATACTCCTGAAATCATAAATAAATCCACTTTCTCTAAATTAACTCCACAAGAGTTAGATGTCCCTGAAAGGACACAAGAAACCCATGCAGGGGAAGGAATCTCTGAAGAGATACAAGAATATAGAAATGATGAAATTTCGATAAATTATAAAAGGGGAATATGGAATCGTGAAGAAACAATCATCGATGATATATTTTCATACACAGTGGCTACTGAAATTTTAAATGATGATTATGAGCCTCTTAACCTCAATGATTGTAGGCAAAGGTTTGATTGGCCTAAATGGAAAAAAGCAATCCAAACAGAATTGGCTTCATTAACCAAACGTAAAGTATTTGGATCGATAGTCCAGACACCTGAACATGTCAAACCTGTTGGATACAAATGGGTTTTTGTACAGAAATGTAATGAGAAAAACGAGGTGGTACAATATAATGCACGACTCGTAGCACAGGGTTTCTCATAGAGACCTGGTATTGATTTTGATGAGATGTACTCACTAGTTATGGATATAATTACGTTTTGATTCCTGATAAGTTTAAATGTCTCAGAAAGACTTGAAATGCGTCTTATGGACATAGTAACTGCCTATCTATATGGCTCACTCGATTCAGATATTCATATGAAAATCCCTGAAGGATTTAAAATGTCAGAAGCATACACTACTACAAAAATGTTAAAAGACATCACTAGAAATCACTAAAAGAAATCGATTTTTGGTAACCGATTTTAAAAAAGCTTTTAGACATCGGTTTTTATAAAAACCGATGTCTTAAAAATTACAATTTCAAAAGACATCGGTTTTTAAGAAAACCGATATTTAAAAAAAAATGTTTAGACATCAGTTTTTATAAAAACCGATGTCTTAAATTTTGCACTGAAAAGACAATGGTTTTTATAAAAACCAATATTAAAAACAAGCGTTTAGACATCGGTTTTTATAAAAACCGATGTGGATTCAAAAGCAAAATTCTGCAATGCAAATCTGACCTATGTCCACATTCAAGTGCGCATCTCTAAAAATACTCAACGTTATTTGCTCAACGTTTGACACAAGAAAGTAGACATGCAAATAAACCCTTTTAAATCAGAAAATATTTCAAAAATCGATTTGGAAAAGTGTGAAAATGAGCGATGAAAACAGCTCATTCGCGGATTCGCGAATCGCTTCTGACCATTGACTGAATAATTAATCATAACTTTCAAAATAGTGCCCAGAATTTTACGTTCTTTATACTGTTGGATTCATATCGAAAAATTAAAGAACTCAACGTGGACAAAAAAATTTATTTCCTTGCCAAAAGATACAGTTTTAAGGAAAGAGTTTGCATAAAAATATATCAAATTGCTTCAATTCTGACCTTTTACTGAATAATTGATCATAACTTTTAAAATACCACCCGGAAATTTACGTTCTTTATACCGTTGGATTCGTATCAAAAAATTGAAGAATCTACCATGGATGAAAATTTTATTTCCTTGCCAAAAGATACAGTTTTAAGGAAAACGTTTACACAAAAATATCTCCAATCGCTTGACCTTTGAGTACTCATGAATAATTGATCATAACTTTCAAAATACCAACCGGAATTTTACGTTCTTTATACCGTTGGATTCGTATTGAAAAATCGAAGAATCCACCATGGACGAAAAAATTTATTTCATTGCCAAAAGATATAGTTTTAAGGAAAAAGTTTGCACAAAAATATCTCCAATCGCTTCTGACCTTTGATTGAATAATTGATCATAACTTTCAAAATACCGCCCATAATTTTACGTTCTTTATACCGTTGGATTCATATCGAAAAATTGAAGAATCCAACATGGATGAAAAATTTTATTTCATTGCCAAAAGATAGAGTTTTAGGGAAAAAGTTTACACAAAAATATCTCCAGCAGAACACACAAAACGTATACCACACAATAAAAAATGAAATGAAAAATGAACCCACCAATAAAATTTATTTAATGTATATATGTTTGTAGTAGAAATTAGAATTTTGATTAGTTGAGTAAATTTAAATTTATCAAACAAGTTTTTTATTTTTTATTTTTTATTTTTTATTTTTTATTTTTATTTATAACAACTCATATAGGTTATATATAAATATTGTGCAATTGTTAACACATCCAATCTTGTAGTCAGGCGGTAAAAGCTTACCACTTTGACTTTGAGGTTGCAAGTTTGATTCCTCATAATGACAATTATCAGAGGTGGGGTTGGCCGGACGGTGGAGCAGGCCGGCGACGGTGGGATTTTTTTTTGTAATACATCAATTTTACATCAAGGTTTTTAAATCGGTTTTAACTTAAACCGATGTCTTTTCTCCTGGGTTTTTAAATCGGTTTTAAGTAAAACCGATGTCTTTTCTCTTGTTCAATCCAGATCATCAAATTTGGCTTCGTCAAGACCGTCTTCTACTTCATGCAATTCAAGTCTCCTGTATGGGTGCTGCACAATCCATAGTCACTCGATCCACCACTTCTTCTCAAGCCTGGGAGAAACTAGAGGTTGCTTATGCTAACCGTTCCAATACTCGGAAACTTGGACTCCTTGACTCACTGATTAATGTTAGCCTCGACGACAAGTCCGTAGCGGACTACATGAAAGGGATCAAGACCATCGTTGACAATCTTGAATTGATTGGTCATACTGTTGATGATGGTGCCATTGTTATACATACATTGAATGGTTTGGGGGCAGCCTACATGTCTCTTGCCTCAGCCATTCGAGCCCGTGACACCCCTATTTCGTTTGAAGAACTGTATGATAAACTCCTTGATCATGAGGCCTTTCTTCGTCGTGAAGAATCAAACAAATCTAGTCCAACAATAACGGCTCAATTTAATCAACGAACCTTCAATCGGTGAGGTCGTGGACAGCAAGGGAACTCTACCAATAACAATGGACAGCATCAGAATTTCGGACACAACAATAATCATGGACAGTATCAGACTCTTGGCAATACACAGGGTGGTCGTGGCTTCACCTCCAACAACTTCTATCGCCAAAACTCATTCAATCCAGCCCAGCAGCAGCAGCAGTGGCGCTCACAGCCACCTTCCAACCATACTCGACCGACATGTCACCTGTGTGATAAACTTGGGCACACAGCCCGCACATGTCGTTCCCGTCCACCTTCGGCAGTGCAGCAGTGGCCACAAGCCAACCACATGGCTTCTGAACAACAGCCTGGCTCACGCAACAGTGGTAATTGGATACTAGACTCGGGTGCTTCCCACCACATGACATCGAATCTCCAGAACCTGTCAATCCATTCTGATTATGGTGGTCCAGAAGATATCATGCTTGGGGACGGTAATACTATCCCTATCACTCATACTGGCTCTACTTCTTTGCATAATTCTGCTCATTCGTTTTGCCTTCACAATGTCCTGTGCTCCCCTAAAATCTCCCATAACCTCATATCTGTATCTCAATTTTGTTCTCACAATAACACATCTGTTGAATTTTTTCCTGACTATATTCTTGTGAAGGATCTGACTACGGGGGCATCCTTGGTCCGAGGCCTGAATAAAGGAAATCTTTATGTCTGGCCGAAGTCCTGTCAACCACGTCAACCAAAGTCGAGCGTCCACCTCTATTCCGCGTCTGTCCAACCTATCGCCTCTCCCTTAGTGTGGCACTGCTGTCTAGGACATCCATTAGTTTCGGTCCTCCACAAACTTCTCCAGTCTCACAACCTTCCAATCACTAAGTCCGGGTCTCATTATTCCTTTTGTTCTGCATGTTTATGTAATAAGAGTCATAAATTACCTTTTTGGTAAATCTACCTTGACTAGCAATAAACCATTAGAGATTTTGTTTACTGATGTCTGGGGTCCGGCTCATATTCCGTCGTTTGATAAATCTCGTAATTATGTCATATTTGTAGATTATTTCTCTAAATACACCTGGTTATATCCTCTTAAAAATAAATCAGAAGTTCCATAGGTTTTTCGGCGATTTAAGGCTCTAGTTGAAAATTTCTTTAACTATAAAATCAAAACTGTATATTCTGATGGTAATGGGGAGGCCCAGGCTCTTGGCCATGACTTACAAAATATGGGAATCCAACACCTCAAATCTCCCCCACACACTCCTGAGCATGTAGGCACAGCTGAACGTAAACACAGACATGTGGTGGAAACGGCACTAACCATTCTCCACGATGCGTCCATCCCTCTCAGTTACTGGTCTCTAGCATTCCAGGCTACGGTTTACTTGATAAATCACATGCCTACTCAGGTTCTCAATAATCAAAATCCGTACCGTGTCCTATTTAGCAAAGACCCGAACTATCACAAATTACGTGTTTTCGGCTGTCTCTGCTACCCTTGGTTACAGCCATATACATCTCACAAACTCCAACCCCGTTCCAAGCCTTGTGTCTTTGTTGGTTACTCCACAGACCATAATGCCTACCTATGTCTAGATCGTCTCACTAACAGAGTATTTGTCTCCTGTCACGTTGTGTTTGTTGAATCGAAATTTCCCTTCACATCTGCAGCTAGCCGCATGTCTCCACTCCCACCCACCAGCGTCGACTCTTGGTGTCGATCTCCTCCCCCTAATGTCAGGTCTGATCAAGAAACAAATGAAAACACTGCCACTGATTTCCCTACACTCCATGACACCGCACCACATGACACCATTCCTATTTACGTGTCAACCCCAGCTCAACCCAGCCTACCACACTCAACATCACCCAACCTGACTCTACATACCACCCCACTCCCAAGTCGGTCGCCCAAGAGTGACCACCCATGTGAATCTCACACGGCACCACTTGTCTCTACCCAACTCCCATCTCAATCTGTCCTACCTCAACCCGACCAGGTGTCCTCCTCGCCCCCTAGAGTGATTCAGACACGTTCAAAGAGCAACATTTTCAAACCAAAAACTGTCTTTGACCTTCACGCCACCACTCATACTCCCCAACAAACCGAACCTACTAGCCTAGTGCATGCCCACAAGCACTCAGAATGGCGCCAAGCCATAAGTGACGAGTATGATGCCCTTGTGAAGAATGCCACATGGGATTTGGTTTCGTCTCATCCTTCCCAAAATGTAGTGGGTTGTAAGTGGATTTTTTGGATTAAACGTCACCCAGATGGGTCCGTGGCTCGGTACAAAGCCCGCCTCATGGCTAAAGGCTTCCATCAACGTCCCGGTGTCGACTTCAATGAAACATTCAGTCCTGTAGTGAAACCTGTCACGATTTGTCTTATTCTAACGATTGCTGTCACTAACGGTTGGCCTTTGCGCCAACTAGATGTCAATAATGCTTTTTTGCAGGGAACACTTACAGATGATGTCTACATGGTGCAGCCACTGGATTTCATCCATTCCGCCAAGCCACATCATGTGTGTCTCCGATAGGCTCCACGTACTTGGTACACTGAACTTCATACTTTCTTATTGGCAGTTGGATTCATCAATTCTACGAGTGATGCATCTCTCTTCATTCGGCACCGTCCTGGCCACACCTTGTATCTCCTCGTCTATGTGGATGATATCATTATCACAGGCTCTTCTGACTTACAAGTCTGTGACTTCATCTCCTCTATGGCCCATCGATTCTCCCTAAAAGATCTCGGTCTCCTCTCATTCTTCCTTGGTGTGGAGGTGCACCGCTCAACTAATGGTCTATTCCTCTCTCAACAGCAGTATATTCGTGACCTCCTCATCAAAACCACCATGCTTGAGTCGAAGCCAGTTTCGACGCCACTTTCACTGTCTAAAACTTTGAAACTAAATGATGGCAGTGCACCGACGGATACCACTCAATACCGGCAAGTGCTTGGCTCCCTACAGTATCTATCTCTCACTAGGCCAAATGTCTCATTTGCGGTTAACAAGCTCTCTCAGTTCATGCATCGCCTGACAACAATTCACTGGAATGCTGTCAAACGGGTGCTACGGTATCTCAAAGGTACCCTCGATCATGGTCTTCTCATATCTCCCAGCTCCCCTCTTCGCCTACATGTTTTTGCCGATGCTGATTGGGCGGGTGATCCTGATGATCGACGCTCCACTACAGCATATATAGTATTCCTTGGCTCCACCCCTATCAGTTGGTGCTCCAAGAAACAACAAATAGTGGCTCGGTCATCCACAGAGGCGGAGTATCGCGCCATCGCCTCGGCTGCTGCAGAGCTCAATTGGGTTGGTAACCTCTTCCGTGAACTTCGGTTACAGGTCCTTACAGCCCCTGTCATCTACTGTGACAATATTGGTGCTACTTATGTATGTGCAAATCCTATCTTCCACAGTCGTATGAAGCATGTTGCCATCGACTTCTTTTTTGTTCGGGATCAAGTTGCTCGCAACCAACTGCGTGTAGCTCATGTCAGTACCAAAGACCAGCTCGCTGACTCCCTCACCAAAGCTCTCTCCTGCAAGCAATTTCTCAATCATCGGTCCAAGATAGGCGTCCTCGCCGGATGCTCTATCTTGCGGGGGCATATTAGCAATAGAGATTCAAAAGAAGATAAATAGCTCACTGCTGTGAGCTGCCGTGTACAATTAGGAGGGTATATATTTCTTTTGTAACAACGTCTATTTGTGTAATTGTTCCTATTCTGTTAGGATGTAGTTTTGTATAAATACTCCTCACATCAATGAATACAACAAGGCATTATTTACACAAAATATCTAAACCTATTAGATATGTCGATTTTTCTAAGATTTCCAAATTTCCAAAAAGTTTCATGAAACAAAAACATGAAACCTCTATTTTTTTTTTCTCTCCAGAAAACGTGAAACCTTAAATGTTGTTCGGTATTGATTTCAAAAAGGCATTTTTCGTTTTTTTGAGTTTCAAACACAATGAAAAGCTGTTTGGTAAATGGTAATGTTTTGAGAGAAATTGTTTTGAAAATATTGAAAACAAGTGAAACATGTTTTTGTCATCAGTGCGTTGAAAGTTGAAACTTGCACCTGCAAAAAACATATAAATGGTGTTTTCAATGTTTTGTTTTTCTTGTTTTTGTTGGGCTCACTTATTAATTATTTCGTTATTCTAAAATACATCTATTTAATCATTACCAAATTATAACTGTTATGTATAATAATAAAAATAATAAAAAACAAAAATTTTTATTATAATTTTTAGGAAAAAATTAAAAACACGAATCGGTTTCAATTAATTAAATATTTTTTTGTCTATGATATATAAATATATATATATATATATATATATATATATATATATATATATATATATATATATATATATATAATTTAACTATAAATAATATTATTTTTACTCATATAATATATTGAAAAATATATGTTTTAAAAATATTATTATTATTTTTTTCTTTTTAGAATATTGTTTTCAATTATTATTACCAGACACGTTTTTAGCATTTTCAGCTTCTAAAAATATAAAAATCAATTTATTGTTTTCAAATGAAAATATAACTGAAAACAAAAGTATTACAAAACATACCCTTATCTGTTTCCAAAAATCGTAAAACCTTATAAAAGTAAAACATAATTTTGTTTGGTAAAGATAAAACAAAATTATGTATGTATATATATATATATATATATATATATATATAATTGGACCCATGACCTCAAAGACTGCTATCACATCCTAGCCAACATAACTATTTAGAGATTAAGATATCTTTTAAGAAATATATTACTTAACATTAAAAGATTGTTTCACGTTTTTGCATTAAAACTAGGTTTCACGTTTTCAAACTTGAAAAATGTGAAACTTTGGAGAAAATGTGAAACCTTGATTTAGAATGGGTGTTTCGATAATTTTGTGTTTAGGGTTTCACTTTTTGATTTCTTCGCGAAATCGAAGAGTGTCGTTAACGGCGGACTCCATGACAGCAATGTTGTCGTGCAGCTCAAGCACGAAGTTGCCTATGCCGCGCTTATAGTCCAAACACAATCCAAGCGTGGCGTCTCTTGGGCCGTGCACATGGGCATCGCACGATGCCCAGTCATGACTTCGCATGGGCTTCGTGTGCTACCCACGTGACGCTATGTTTGGGTTGCATGCGTCCCAACGGCACCTTTGCTGGGAGGCACCACCAAAGCATATTGTCTCCGGCAAAGATGCTTCCGGTCGAGAGAGAGAGAGAGAGAGAGATGGGCTGGAGATTTTTTTTTTTTACTTTTTGTTTTTATATAGAGGTATTACAGTAATAGCGTAAAAATAAGGTATTACAGTTAGATTTTCAAACACGGTTAAAAACAAATCCTTAATATTTCAAATGACTACTTTTGATTATTATTTTTCCTAAAATTAATGAGATTTTCTTATTACATTCCAATTTTATATTTTCACACTTTTTTTTTTTCTAAATACACTTCATTATAAAAACTTAAGAGATTTTTCTCATTACAATCCAATTTTATCTTTTGACATTTTTTTTTTCTAAAGACACTCCATCTTAAAAAATTTAAATTTTTAAAAAAAAAAAAATCTTAATACACTTCAATTGCAATCTTTTGACACTCCTATTATAAAAAATGTTCCATTTTTAAAAATTAATTAATTAAAATTTTAAAGATACTTCATTTTAAATTAATATTACTCTATTCCAATAATTCTACTTTGCCAAAGTTTGGTATCTAAATCTGGTGCCCAAATGATGTGGTATCAGTACAATCCATTCATTTAAATTGCATTAGATTTGCATGATTTAAATTAATGGATTATACTGATGCTACATCATTTTGGCACCAGATTTGGACATTAAATTTGGGTAAAGTAATACTTTATTTCTTATTAGTTTTGAAAAATTTCTCAAACTCTGATAATACAGTAATTCATTCACTTTTTTTTATATAAAAAAATAAAATTAATTAATTAATTAATAAACAAACTACAATAACAATACAAATCTTGTATATAAGGGTTAGTTGCACAAACATACCCTCTATTTATCTAATAAAGCAAATTTTTAAACAAATACCCTATTCAAACACAAACATCCCAATTGGAAAGTGATTGGGGTATGGAAAGTCAATAGTGCCCTTAGGTAAAAGGGAGAGGTTATTTTGGTGGGTAAATTTCACAAACAACCCTGAATTTAGGTGTAATTGTATAAATATTCATTTTTTTTCTAATAATTACATAAATATACTCTATCGTCATTTAACTTTTGTTAACTTTAACCTTTAACCACATTTGTATCCCGAAATGACTAAACTACCCTTGAAAACTTATTTATCTTTTCTTTTATTATTTAATAATATTAAAAAATATTTACTTAAAAAATTAAAAAAATCAGTATAATTTTTTTTTTGTTGCTTTTTATTTTCTTTTTCTTTCTATCATTTGTTTTTTTTTTTTTTACATTTTCCATGTCCCTAAACACCAAATTTTCAGATTTCAAAAACCAACTTTATCACCAAAATATTCAATTTCATACTCATCAACCCACAAACAATTTCATTTCATCAACACAATCAAAACCCACCAACAATGACATTTAATTAACAGAATCAAAACTACTAAACACAATCAAAACCCACTAAACACAGTCATTTTTCTAGTTTTGTGGGTTCTGATTGTGTTAAAAAAAATGATATAAAGAAAGCAACAAAAAAATTGTACCGATTTTTTTTAATTTTTTAAGTAAATATTTTTTAATATTATTAAATAATAAAAGAAAAGATAAATAAGTTTTCAAGGGTAGTTTAGTCATTTTGGGATACAAATGTGGTTAAAAGTTAAAGTTAACAAAAGTCAAATGATGATAGGATATATTTATGTAATTATTAGAAAAGAAATGAATATTTATACAATTACACCTAAATTCAGGTTGTTTGTGAAATTTACCTACCAAAATAATCTCTCCCTTTTACCTAAGGGCACTATTGACTTTTCATACCCCAAGCACATTCCAATTGGAATGTTTGTGTTTGGATAGGACATTTGTTTGAAAATTTGCTTTATTAGATAAATAGAGGGTATGTTTGTGCAATTAACCCTATATATAATTTAAATGACAATAAAATTGAGCTAATTACACCAAACTCCTCTGAAGTTTTCTCTTTTACATGCGGAAACAACTTTATCGTTAATTGACACTCGCTTCCCTAACGTTAGTCAAACTTAACTGTTGACCAAGTTTAATTGTCAAAAGTAAGGGTAATTTTGTCATTTCAAGCTTATTTAAAAATTGAATAAAAAATTGAAAAAAACTAAAATGAAAAATGATTTTTAAAAAATATATATATATAAGGAAAAATTGGAAGAGATATGGAAATCCAGTCTTCCTAACTCCATCAACCTCCACCTCAGATAGAGAGGTCTACGGTGGAGACCTAAACAACACTAATTTCCTCCTCTCTCTTTTTCTCACTTTTCATTTGGTTACCGACAAAATCTCAAAACTTTTTATTTTCCTGTATCTCCAAATCCTCACTCTAAATTTCCTTTCTCACCACAAATTCCTCCTCATCCTTCTTCTCGAACAAGATCTTCGGTGGGTCGGCCCTAGTCTGCAAGCTCATCTTGCTAGGGTTTACTAACCTAGTCCTTATGACCCACTCGAATCTCAATCTCACCCGCTAGTCCGACGTCAAGTCCTTCTCTGCCGAGCACCCTGTCTACGTCATCCTCGCCGCCGTGAAGGTTGGCGGCATCCACGCCAATGGGTCTTCATCTACGATGGAGATTAGTTCCATCGCAGATGGAGCTCCATCTAGGGATGGCCATTTATCCCCGAGGACCCAAATCCCCACTCCCCCATCCCTATTTGGAGAAAATATTTTGGGGGAAAATGGGGAAATGGGGAAATGAGGGGGATGAGAATGATTTTTATCCCCAAATTGAAATGGGGATACCCTTCCCCATCCCCATTTCCCCCAAACCTTATATATAATATATTAATATATATATTCTTAATATTTTTATTCTTTCTATTTTGCTAAGTATATATATATATATATATATATATATATATATATATATATATATATATATATATTATTAATATTTTTATTCTTTCTATTTTACTAAGTATGTAAGTTTTACTTAAACAGGAGAAATGGGGAGGACGAGGAAACGGGGAAATAGGGATGGGGGGACCTCCCCCAAAAACTACCATACCCCCATTTTCCCCTAATTGGGGGGGGGGGGGGGGGGGGGGGGGGGGGGGGCGATAGACCTATATTCCATCCCAATTTCCCCAATGACCATCCCTAGTTCCATCTCTTGCTCAATCGATTGATTTTTTATTTTATTTTTTTGGAAGAAAGATTGAAAAGGGGTTTTGACTTTTGACTGATGAATGTGTTTGGATCTCGAATTTTTGTTTTCCAGATTATTTTGGGATTTTTTTTTTCTAGAATTGGTTGAAGAAGAAAATATGATTGTTGGATGAGATTTGTAGATTTTTTAGGATTGATATGGAAGGTGTAGATCTTGAATCTATATTACTTTTTTAAAAAATGTAATTGATAATTTAGGGGTATGTTGGTATATTGACAGTCAAACTTGGTCAACAATGAAGTTTGATCAAGTTTGACTAACGCTAGGAAAGGTGAGTGTTAATTAATGATAAAGTTGTTTCCACGTGTAAAAGAGCAAACGTCGAGGAAGTTTGGTGTAATTAGCTCAATAAAATTTGAATATGACTGACAGTAAAATTAAAGCTGATAATATTTATCTAAATTTAGGGTTGTACATTGGGGAAATGAGGATGGATACAGCCTATAGGTCCCCCTCATCCCCATCCCCACTTCCCAAACCCTTCCCCCATCCCCACCCATTTCCTCATTTGGGGAAAATGGGGATGGGGAATTTTGAGGGGAGGTATCTCCATCCCTATCCCCAATTCCCCATTTTTCCCGTTTTTTCCTGTTTTTTCCCGTTTCTCTATTTCCCCCATTCATCAATTTCCCCATTTGACTAAAAAGTACAAATTAAAACAAGGAAAAAGAATAAAAAAAATTAAAATTTATTTATACATATATAATTATATTTATATATGTTTTGGGAGAAATAGAGAAATGGGGATGGGGGGACCTCTCCCCATCCCCATCCCCATCCCCATCCCCATCCCTACCAATTTCCCCATTTTTTCCTAAAAAAAATTCCCCAAATGGGGGTGGGTCATGGGGATTTAGGGATCCGGGGGAAAATGTGCAACTCTAGATCTAATGCCTTGAGTATAAAAGTAAAATAATTAGTGAGGTAAATAAAAAAGGTTTATAAAATATAATCTAAGGGCCGGTTTGGTATTGCTTTTGAAAAGTTAAAATCATATATTTTATAATTATAACATAAAATGATGTTTGCTATAACTTCCAAAAGTGATTAATTGATCATCAGGCAAGTTTTGACAGTGATTTTGAGTAGGTAGAGGGTTACTTTTTGAAAGTGATTATGAAATAATCTATTCCAGCATTTAATGCATGTTTTAAAATATCATTATTATCCTTATGAAATCAAGTTAAAATCATGTATATACTTCATTTCATCTCAAAATTAAATATTTTATTCAAATATTGATTTGATTTATAAAATCTTTTAAAAATATTTTTATTGTTCTTATGGAATTTTTTTTTCCAATTTAAATATCCTATTTAAATATTGATTTGATATATATATTAAATCAATATATCCATCCCCATTTCCCCAATGGCCATCCCTAGCTCCATCTCTTGCTTAATCGATTGATTTTTTTATTAGTTATTTTGGAAGAAAGATTGAAGAGGGGTTTTGACTGATGAATGTGTTTGGATCTCGAATTTTCATTTTCCAGATTATTTTGGTTTTTTTTTTTTTTTTTTTTTTTTTTTTGGAATTGGTTGAAAAAGAAAATATGATTGTTGGATGAGATTTGTGGATTTTTTAGGATTGATATGGAAGGTGTAGATCTTAAATCTATATTACTTTTTAAAAAAAATGTAATTGATAATTTTAGGGGTATGTTGGTATATTGATAGTCAAACTTAGTCAATAATTAAGTTTGATCAAGTTTGACTAACGTTAGGAGAGGTGAGTGTTAATTAATGATAAAGTTGTTTCCACGTGTAAAAGAGCAAATGTCGAGGGAGTTTGGTGTAATTAGCTCAATAAAATTTGAATATGACTGATAGTAAAATTAAAGGTGATAATATTTATCTAAATTTAGGGTTGTACATTAGGGAAATGAGGATGGATATAGCCTATAGGTCCCCCTCATCCCCATCCCCATCCCCACTTCCCAAACCCTTCCCCCATCCCCACCCATTTCCTCATTTGGGGAAAATGGGGATGGGGAATTTTGAGGGGAGGTATCTCCATCCCTATCCCCAATTCCCCATTTTCCCCGTTTTTTTCCTGTTTTTTCCCGTTTCTCTATTTCCCCCATTCATCAATTTCCCCATTTGATTAAAAAGTACAAATTAAAACAAGGAAAAAGAATAAAAAGAATAAAATATATTTATTTATTTATATATACATATATAATTATATTTATATATGTTTTGGGAGAAATGGAGAAATGGGGATGGGGGGACCTCTCCCCATCCCCATCCCCATCCCCATCCCCACCAATTTCCCCATTTTTCCCAAAATAAAATTCCCCAAATGGGGATGAGGTCATGGGGATTTAGGGATCCGGGGGAAATGTGCAATTCTAGATCTAATACCTTGAGTATAAAAGTAAAATAATTAGCGAGGTAAATAAAAAAGGTTTATAAAATATAATCTAAGGGCCAGTTTGCTATTGCTTTTAAAAACTTAAAATCAGATTATTTTATAATTTTAACATAAAATGATGTTTACTAAAACTTCAAAAAGTGATTAATTGATAATCTGGCAAGTTTTGACAGTGATTTTGAGAAGTATGTAGGGGGTAGGCATGGGCATGGGGGCCTAATGGGGTTGGGGAGGGTACCCCCACCCCCACCCCCATTCCTCAAACCTCCCCCCACCACCTCCCCCAAAATCCATTTGGGGGGACTGAGGGTGGGGGCGTTTTAGGGGCAAGTCCCCCCTCCCCCACCCTCAAAACCCATTTCCCCCTATTTTTTCAATTTCAATTCTAAATTTCCAACTTCCACTCCGAAAATCAGAATTCAAAATTTGGAATCCGGACATTCTAATCTTTAATTTGACACTGTTAAAATATTCAATCCAAAAAATAATATAAATATAGTACAAAATCCAAAATACAATACAAAATAATCGCAAAATACAATGTTAATATTATAACCACTATACAGTGAGACTCATGTTAATGTTAATATTATAATTTATATATATTTTTTAATTGTTACAATTTTTATATATAAATAAAAATAAAAATAATATATATATTTGGGGGAAATGGGGTTTTGGGTATGGGGTGAGGTTCCCCAACCACCTCCCCCAAAATATATTTGGGGGCATAGTTTGCCCCCACCCCTACCCCAAATATCCATTTGGGGGCAAAATTTGCCCCAAAAACCCCATGGGGGATGGGGCCCCATGAGGAAACGCTCATCCCTAGTAGGGGGTTACTTTTTTAAAGTGATTATGGAATAATCTATTCAGCATTTAATGTATGTTTTAAAATATCATTATTATCCTTATTAAATTAAGTTAAAATCATTTATATACTTTATTTCATCTCAAAATTAAATATTCTATTTAAATATTGATTTGATTTATAAAATCTTTTTAAAATCTTTTTATTGTTCTTATGGAATTTTTTTTTCCAATTAAAATATTCTAATATATATAATTAATAATAAAATAAAATAGAATCCTAAACCCATGTATATTTTAGTCATTGTAACTAATTTCAGCACTTTTATAATAAAATTACCAAACATATGTATACTGCTTTTGAGCTATACAATTGTTTTAAAAATAGTATTAACCAAATATCCGTTGATTTTTTCTTCAGCACAACTAACCGTGATTATTATAAAAGTTACAACAAGACCAAACTGGCCGTAATACAATGTAAAATGTTTCTTTTATTATTTAAATCTTCAATATAATATAATAACTTAATAAAACAAGTCTTTGAACGATTGGGATTGGTATTGTCATCTGTTCGTGATTTATCCAAATTATTATTCCTTATTGCTTCAATTAATATCCGGTGATATGTCGATTTTGGCCATGATGTATCAGAGCTGTCATGGAGTGAGGTGATGAGATGATCCAAATGCAACACAAATAGATATTTTAGGGTTTGTGAAAAAAGTGTAAAAAAAAAAAAAAAAAAAAAAAAAAGGAAAAGTAATAATATTAGATTGGTACGGATATTGATACCCATAAAACTTATTAGTACATCAATTTTTATAAGTACACCCATGTCTAAAATTTTAAAAATAAATATTACTATAAGCACCCTTCCTAATGTCAATAGTACCCTCATTGAAATAATATATTCATTTTAATACATATTATTCATAAACACTCTTAAATTATTATCACACCCAATTTTTTAAAAAAATCATATTATTTTTAGATCAAATCCTCTTTTAATGATGGTCCAATTTACTTTTGAAAATATCTCAATTGTAGAAGCCTTATAAAATGGAATATGTGGAACCGTATATGGGGTCAAGAGATTTTCAATCTGGAATTCTCT
The DNA here is from genome assembly GCA_008009225.1 of Acer yangbiense. Classification (NCBI taxonomy): domain Eukaryota; kingdom Viridiplantae; phylum Streptophyta; class Magnoliopsida; order Sapindales; family Sapindaceae; genus Acer; species Acer yangbiense. Next base: position 21,022,839 of record CM017771.1, read on the forward strand.
TATTTATACAGTTGTCTTAAAAAAAACATATTGATATATATGGCTATCTTAAATAAAAATTTGTTTACTAATAGATTTCATAACTATACATAAAAGAAAGACAAAAATAATATAATAATCATGTGATGATGAGAAAGTTTGATACTTGAAATAAAAATAGAGTTTATTTATGGTTTATTATAAATATTAGGGTTTATCATAATTTTTTTATTTTTTTTTAATAAAGAAATATAGTTGAAGATATGAGTGCAATTAATGAGTGTATATAGTATTTGGTTTATTTTTAATTAAAGTAATTTGTCCTTATTGGTAAATATCTATTGGGATATTTTTGTAATTAAATTTTTTAATAAAATATGGAGAGCTTCTTTTGACAATCCAATTTTTTTTTCTTTTTACACTTTTTTTTTTTTTTTTTTTTTTTTGAAAAGTATAGCAAGAAACAAAGGCGAAAAACACAACTCAGGCAGAAGAGCCTTCATCAGGCCTATCCAACTGAACTGCCCGCCTAACGCAGGGAGGAAAATCCTCCATCCAGTAAAGGTCTTCATCAACCCTTAAGGCATTCTTCGCAAGGCCATGAGCAACACTGTTAGCAGCTCTAGGAACATGACTAACAAAAATTACATTAAGACTAGAGATCAGACTCGAAATCTCAACAAGAACATTACCGCTCAGAGAGTCAAGGTGACTGCCTTCGTTGATCCAATTCACAACCACAGCTGCGTCCGACTCAAGCACACACGGAACTAAGCCATAATCCCTGCTAAAGATTAAACCTCTGAGGACATCCATGATTTCCGCCAAATTCGCATCAAAACAAGCAACCAAAGGCAAGGAGCACGAAGCTAAAACGAAACTAGTATGATCTCTAATAACAACACTGAGACCGATACGGCCACCCACCTCGTTCACTGCAGCATCACAATTTATTTTATAGCATTCCGGATCCGGTGGTCTCCAAGAATTTCTTATAAGGCTAACAGGCAAAGGGGGCAGCGCCAAACAAACCTCACTGCTTTAAAAATCCGCCAGAAAATCCTTGCACCAATGCACAACATCAAGAACATTTTGAATAGGAGACTCATGCACCACCAAATTGCGCAAATACCAAACTTTCCATATAATGGTACAAAACAAACCCATTTCATCAAGATTCAGCAAAGAGTGACATTCCAAAATAAGATCAAAAAAATTAAAAGGATCACTCTCAATCTGAACCCCATTTGGAAGCCACTCTTTCCTGGCAACCTTAAACTTACGGCATCCCCAAAGGGCATGAACTGTGGATTCACCTAAACCATTGCAGAGGGGGCATCTTTCTACCACCTGTAGTCCACGTCTAGCAAGGTTGGACATAGATGGAATCCAATCAAAACAAGCTTTCCAAACAAATATTTTGACCTTCAGAGGAATAGCTAATTTCCAAAGAGAACCCCACCAAGCCTCCAGCCGATCGGAATTAGAGGAGGAAGGATTGGAATCGAGTGATTTCCCAATCTGATAACCGCTCTTCACTGTAAAGCAGCCGCTGCTATCGTAATGCCAAATAATCCCATCTTCACATCTGACATCTCCCAGGGGAATCTGTTTAATGGCAATGGCATCCTCGACAGAAAATGCTCTATCAATGAGAGTAAAGTTCCACCCAACTAAGGGAGCCAAAAGAAGGTCTACAGAAGCGTCTAATCCAAGAATGGGAGAGGATAGGACTTCGAAGGTCGATGGTCTCGGAACCCATTTATCCTTATAAATACCAATCGCTCTGCCACACCCCACTCTCCATCTCAAACCAAACACAAGCATATCTTTTCCCCAACACAAACTATTACAAACAAAGGAAGCAGAGGGCTTTTTAATTGCAACAAGCATATTATCATCAGGGAAATAGCAACCCTTAAGAACTGTGGCAACAAATGAGTTTGGGTTTTTGAAAATCCTCCAGCACTGTTTTGCCAATAATGCTCTGTTGAAAGTTTTCAGGTCACGAAAGCCAAGTCCTCCTTCTCGTTTCCCTTCGAAAGGTGGAAAAGACTCATGGCATATGTCGGAATAGATTGTAGGACTGCCTTTATCAAAATCTCTTTCCCTCCCACAGATAAAAATCTCTCGCCCCAACCTCCGATTCTAAGCCAAATTCTATTAACTATCTCCACAAAGAGTTTCCGTTTACTTCTGCTAGTAAAACACAGCAACCCCAAATATTTATCCAAACAGTTCACTAACCTCACACCAATAATACCGGCCAGCCACTCACCTTCCACAACAGACATAGAGGGACTCAAACATAATTCAGACTTACTAAAATTTACAACCTGACCCGAGGCCTTCGCGTATATATCCAGAATACTCTTGACCGAAGCACAATTCACATCATTTGCTTTTGAGAAGAGGAGACAATCATCTGCAAAAAAATAAATGGGAGATGACAGGACCTCTCGGGCTACACCTAAAACCAGACAACTCACCTTTGCCAACCGCATTTTCAATTAAACTCGAAAAACCTTCAGCACAGATCAAGAAGAGGTAAGAAGACATAGGGTCTCCCTACCTAAGGCCTCTTGTAGGTTTGAAATTCCCACAAACTTTACCATTTAACAGAAAGGAGTATGAAACTGTCGAAATGCACCTTAACACCAGCTGAACCCATTTATCCGGAAAGCCCAAAACCCTTATCATATCACCAATAAACCTCCACTCCACCCGATCGTATGCTTTCGACATATCTAACTTGATGGCCATGGAACCTTTCTTTCTTTTCCTTTGCTATAATCTGTGGAGACACTCGAAACCTACAATCGTGTTATCTGAAATCATCCGACCTGGAATGAGTGCACATTGAGACTTCGAAATCACAGACCCAAGAACACATCTCAATCGGGTAGCTATTGCCTTAGCAATAATCTTGTAAATGACGTTATAGAGACTTATGGGCCTAAAATCAGAAGTAGCTTTAGGCGTCTTGCATTTCAGAATTAAGGAGATAATGGTGCTATTTATACTCTCCACAGAGTCTCCATCATTCAAAATACCCAGACAAGCTGAAGTAACAGTAGACCCGATCGTACTCCAGTATTTCTGGAAGAATAAGACTGGTAGCCCATCTCTGCCAGGGGCTTTCATCGGACTCATCTCAAAGACCGCCTTCCTAATATCTTCACCCACAAACGCAGCATCAAGCACACACACACATTGGTTGTCAAGCTTATACTGAATTCCTACTGTGATTCTGTCAATATCTGCTTGAGACGGCCTACTACTAGAGTAAATATTCACAAAATACTGATTGATAACATCTTCCACCTCATCTTTTGTCTCAACCCAAATCCCTATGTCATTGAAGTGCCCTACAATTCTATTCCGGGCTTTTCTAGTTGAAGCCTTCGAGTGAAAAAAATGAGTATTTCGATCCCCACTACGAGGCCAATCAACACATGCTTGTTGGGGCCAATACATCTCTCACTATCTAACTGATGTTCAAGATTGCTGATGACTTTCTAGGATGCTGGTTTATCAACATTACAAGCTTCCTTTTAACCCAAATTTTGTTTCTCAATTCCCTCATCTTTTTGGCCTTCCAAGACTGCAATAGAAAGCCACAAGCACTGATTTTACTCAAAACAACCGAAATCTTGGCACCACTCTGTACAAGAATCCAAACCGAAGACACAATGTCTGTATACTCCTTCTCATCCACCCAGCATTCTTCAAAATAGAACCTTCTATTTCTCCTCTAAAAACTACCAAAACTTCCTCTCATAATGTCCTTAACCTGCAATAACAACGGACGATGGTTCGATCCCCAAATATTGAGGTGGTGTATTGTAGAGTTGGAGAAGAGATTTCTCCAACCTTTGTTACACAAACCCCTATCCAACCGTTCCAAGATCATGTAGTCCCCTTCCCATTTCTTACACCACGTGAATCTTAAACCCGTAAATCCCATATCTTCCAAACCACTATCCTCTATAGCTTCCCTAAAATCTGTTAACTGCCTTTAATTTTTCCGCATGCCCCCCACCTTCTCACAGTCAAATTGAGTTTCATTGAAATCTCCCATACAAACCCAGGGGAGGTCCGACTGTCCCGTAAGACAACTGAAAAGAGTCCACGAACGGTTTCTCTGAGAAGTATCAGGATACCCATAGAAGCCAGTAGATCTCCACCTTGGTTTACCCGCTTGGCTAACAGAAACGTCAATATGAGCTTATGAGAAGTTTATAAGATTAACAATCACTTTGTTGGACTATAACAAGCACAAACCACCAGATTTACCAACACTATTCACAACTAATTTTCCTTCAAAACCTAGCTTGACACGCCAAAATTCCAACTTCTTGTGGTCACATTTAGTCTCTATCAGAAACACTAAGTCTGGTTGAATCTCCTGCTTGTAAGAACGCATGATATTGAATGCCCGGGAACTTCCAAGCCCACGAGCGTTCCAAACGAAAATATTCATTGGACTCGGTGGGCCGATAGAGATCAACCGGCCGATATATCTTCATTATCCACCATGGCTGAAACCTCAATCTGGGTAACCAAGCCAACAGTATTAGTCTCCAACTCCACTAATTCGTCGCTATTCCTGATCGAAGCATCTTCAATCTGTTTTTCATTTGACCTTCCCATACCATTCTTACCTTCTGAGCTGAACTTCGCATCTCTGTTCCCTTTAGAATCAAAAATTAAATCCCCCTCACACTTCTTCTTCTTCTAGGTCAATTTATCCTCTTTTGACACTGCTTCTTCGCTGCGTTTTCCTTTTGCTGAAACCAAACTATCACCAGAAATCCTAAAACCACTAGCCCTAGATTTTCTGACCCATACCTTCGTGCTTGTTTTATCAGCACTGGCATGGCTTAAAGAACCGGGTAAAGGATGCTTATAAGTAGGACTGGGCTTTAATGGCATATGAACTGCTGGATTAGGCCTTTCAACTTCAATTGGGTTATTACTCTTCAGTAGATCCCTGTTGACCTCGAATTGGGCCACCTTAACCCTCTCTCATATTGGTTCGCTGGACTGCTGATTAGGTAGGCCCAAACTAATAACACTCTCATTCATGCTGATTGTTGTAGGCGATAAGCAATTCTCCAAAGTTCCCACTTGTTGACTCACTTCATAATCCGACTGTAGCTGCTCATTAATGGCATTAATGGCATTAATTGCACTAGAACTATCATTAATGCTAGCCACCTTCACTAAGTCTTCAAAAACCACTAGTTTTGGCGCTTCAGACATCGCAACGTTTGCTTTCAAAACTTTCCCTGTACTTGTATTTTTTCCACCATGCACATCATCTAGAGATGTGCTATCCATCGCCATCTTCCCACTAGAACTAGCCTTGCTGATGCTTATACTTGAGTGCTCTATTTGGGGAGTCGATCCTCTCATATCCTGAAAATAGCTTTTCCGGTGAGTACCAGCTGCTTTCATCCAGGCCCCAAACAGAGGTTTCTCCACCCAATCAACTACCGAAATTTGTTCTACCGATAAACATTCATTTGTAGTATGTCCTATTCTACCACATTTAAAACAAATATTAGGAAGCCATTCATACCTGAGAAGCATAATGGTTTCCACATCGTCTCCCATAATGTCCACTCTCAAACACCTTCTCAATGGCTTACTGATGTCGATTCAGACTCTGACTCTTATAAACTTCCCAACACAATCACCAGCCAATCCTCCATCCACATCCACCACGTCGCCTATCATCTCCCCTAAGAACCATCATATTTCTCTTGACGCACAGAGGAGAGGAACTTGGTATATCTGAACCCAAAACTCACAATAGTTGAAGCCCAGCATCTCTACTGTTCCTTTCCCTTCTGGTTCCTCTAATACGAGAAGAGCATTATCAAAAGTCCATGGGGCTCCGGAAAGAACTTTGCGCCGATCCTCCTGGTTGGTGAAATGGAAAGAAAAAATGTTACCTGTCATTGACTCAATCTCCACTCCCTTGTTGACATGCCAAATTCTTCCAATTACTCTTATAAAAGCTTATATATTCACACTCTTCTAAGTTATAATTTTCCCTACTAAGCTCACTGACATCCTTTGCACTGCCGCCATCTTTAGCTTTTCCTCTAACTTCCTGACTGGGCCTTCTCTCTTAAGGAGAGACAAGGATGCACACAATCGATTAATATCCTCAGAATCTATCACCAAGAAAACCTTTACTCAAAAGGAATAAACAACTTTGAGAGCTACTAACAGACCCCAATAAACTAGGATTAGAGGAATAAAACTGAGAACCCTAATTAGTAAGTAATAGGACACCACTAACAACCACCAACTAAACGGATGAAACAAAACATATGAAACAAGGAAAACCCAAACTACGTTTACTCATATTTTCAGAGGAAAACAAAGAAAAGACTGGACTATTAGTTTTTTTTACACTTCTTTTCTAATGACACTTCGTTCTCAAAATTTACATTTAAAAAAATTCTAAAGACACTTCCTTTTATTCTAAGATTATCCTTTTTATCTTTTGATACTCCTATTCTAAAAAAAGAAATTATCTCTCATAAATCACTAAATTTAATATTACATATTAAACAATCTCTCCTAAATTTTTACATACCGTATTAAACTCTCTCTTCTCCAATACATATCTCGAATTTTCTGTCTCCATTATTTCTCAAGCAAGTCTAACAGTTAAGAAAAAAAAAAACTTACGAATAAGCTTGATTTTTAGAAACCATATATATGTATATATTAAAAAAAAAAAAAAAAAAAAAAAAAAAACTCAAAAAACAAGTACCTTTTTTTTTTAATTGAAATATGAAAATGTTTTTTATTACTTTTGTAGGTATGTGATTGCCTAGAGAACTTTAATTCTTTCATTAGTCTTAGAAATTTTGAATTTAATCGAATCTATTTGCAACAAATCAAGTTTTCATATATCTTTTTCTTTTTTTTTGAAAATTGACTTTTTAATATATATATATATTACTGTTAGTAAAAAACCAAAATATTCGTAAGTTTTTTTTCTTTAACCATTAATCAATCGAGAAAGTATGAGAAAAATGGAGAGAGAGAGAGAGAGAGAGTAATTAGGAGAGAGTGTTTAATAGGAAAGAGTGTTTAATCTAATGATCATTTAGGAGAGAGATTTTTTTTTAATAATTTAATTAGTTTAGAATGTCTTTAGAATTTTTTTTGTCTTGTTTAGTAATTTTAATTCAGGTTAAAATTGTCATTAATAAAAAAAATTAAATTGGAGTGTAAATAGATAATTTGTGGATTGTAAGGAGAAACTCTCTAAAATATGAGTGTACTAATAAGTATTATGTGTGTCAATATCGGCACCCTATTAGATTTTAAAAGATTTGTACGGTGTTTTTCAGAACTTTTTTGTCCACTTTAGTAATTTTAACTAATGTTTAAATTGTCATTAATAAAAAGAATTAAAATGGAGTGTAAAATGATATTTATGGCTTACAAATAGCATCACTCAAAATTTAAATTTTAAAAAATCGTAAGGACACTTCATTTTGACATTGTTAACATTACAATATTTATTGTGATGCTATTTTTGCATTGGAAATGTTCTAATAAATCACATTATTTGAGAATAAATTTGACAACTCATATATCACATTATTTGAGAATAAACTTGGGAAATTTTTTTGGGAAGCTAGCATTATATATATACAGTCTTTCTATTGTCAGTTCGTCCTGATAATAAATATATCAAGACGAAGAATGTGAACCACAGATTATGAAGAAGTTTTGACAAGTGCATACACTTTGAGTCAAAGTATGTAAATCTAGTGGTCCACATTCTTCGTTCTGATATATTTATTGTCAGGACGAACTGATAATAAAAAATCTATATATATATATATATATATATATATATATTCTCCTCATGACCGAATTGAACTTTTAAGATTATGACGAGACTTGTGAATTATTGATTAAGTTTAAGAAGAGTTTGACTAAGCTGAAATATATGAATCTAATGGTTGATAGTTGCAAAACTGATATAAATAAAATCAGTTCGTCATAAAGAGAGAAAAACTGTATATATACATTAAAAACATGAATTTTCCTCTTTTTTTTTTCTTTTTTTTTTTATTAATTTTTTTTATTTTGGAAAACAAAACTTGTGTAATTTATCTTATCATGCACAGAATAATTTATTCAGTGGATAACATATATAAATGAGAGGCAGGCAGCCATGATAAGCTAACAACAAAGCAACAACTAGATTAATACATAACCACAATGGTGATGATTGTGACCAACTTCCACTCTCAAATCTTACGTCTTCTTTTCCATCAAATCCAAAGCAGCAAACCCACAACCACAAGACACAACCCATCAAAAAAGGCCCCAAACTCTTCTCCTGGGGTCTTGTCTGTTAAAGCTTACATTGAGAACCAAAACTCTTTCTCTAGTGTCCGTTACCTGTTATTGGTCTTGTAGCCAGAATAATCAGCGATGAAGGTGGTGTTGGCAGTGATATGATTGACTTTGCAGAGTTTCGACGAAGAGTAGGCAAGAAAGTGGTATTAATGATTCTAAAGCTTTCTATGATTTTCAACAACAGCATGGACGGGTACTTTACTTGTACACTTAATTTTATTTGTTAGGCTGTTATTACATTTGGGTATTTTGTTTGATACCTAAAGTTTTGATTTTTATTGGTAAAAGCTGTGATATTAAAGTGCTATATAGTTGAAATGTGCAATGATGATTTTGAATTTCACATTGGATTTATTTCAATTCTTCAACAATCATGGGGATTTCATACTTATGATTACTTGAATTCTTGATCCAAGTAAATATGTTGTTAGGGTGTATTCTGGAATTAAGTTGTTGAGTTGGGTATTGCATTTGGGCAGGCAGGGGATCCTTTGTATGTTTTGATGTCGAAGATTCTGGAGGGGGCATTTCAAATGACATTGAATTTGACGAGCAGAAGTTTTTTGCCTTGATGGATTTTACAACCCACCAATGTCTATCATTCCAAGTCCAACCTTTCTACAACCCACCAATGTCTCTTCTGAGTCCATCACATGCATTCCTTCGTCACCATGTACATAGAAACACTTCAAATTCAAGTTCTAGAAATTCTCTTCGCTCTTTCTTCAATGCAAAATCTTTGCTTTCTCACTCCGCCAAAACCCACCAACAATGTCTAACCAACAACTCAACTTATCAACTCCATTTCCTCCCAGACATAACCAGTCTCTGTGAATCCAACAACCTCACCAAAGCTTACCTTCTCTTGCAAGAAAATCCATACAATGCCCAGATTAAAGAAGCTATTGGTGTATTATTACAGGCCTGCGGCCGACTAAAGAACATTGAAATTGGTAAGAAAGTTCACGAGATAGTTTTGGCTTCGACACAGTATAGCAATGACTTTGTTCTTAATACTCGTTTAATCACTATGTACGCAATCTGTGGGTCTCCGTTGGATTCCCGTAGAGTTTTCGATAATTTAAGTGCAAAAAATTTGTTTCAATGGAATGCGATAATTAGCGGGCACACTAGAAATGAGCTGTACAGTGATGCATTGAACATATTTGTTGAATTGATTACGTTAACAGAGCTTAAACCTGACAATTTTACTTTCCCTTGTGTGATTAAGGCTTGTGGAGGGATTGGTGAGGTGGGTTTGGGGTATGTTGTACATGGGATGGCAGCGAAGATGGGTTTGATTGGAGATGTGTTCGTGGGTAATGCATTAATTGCAATGTATGGTAAGTGTGGGTTAATTGAGGAAATGTTGAACGTGTTTGAGGTTATGCGTGAAAGAAACTTGGTTTCTTGGAATTCAATAATCTGGGGGTTTTCGGAGAATGGCTTTTCTCATGAGAGTTTTAATTTCTTTTTGGAGATGATGAGCGGTGACATAGGTTTGATACCGGATGTGGCAACCCTTGTGACATTGTTACCTGTGTGTGCAGCGGAAGGAGATGTAGAGATGGGAAGGTTGGTTCATTGTTTAGCAATAAAATTGGGGCTGAATCAAGAAATAATGGTGAACAATGCTTTGGTTGATATGTATTCAAAATGTGGGTACTTGTCTGAAGCTCAAATCCTATTTGATAGGAATAATAATAGAAATGTTGTTTCTTGGAATACCATTGTTGGGGCTTTTTCTATGGCAGGGGATAAATGTGGGTCGTTTGATCATCTGCGGAAGATGCAGATGGAGGAGGAAATGAAGGCAAATAAGGTCACAGTTTTGAATGCATTGACAATTTGTTTAGGGAAGTCGGAGTTTCCGAGATTGAAGGAACTTCATGGTTATTCGTTAAGACATGGGTTTCAAAATGATGAATTGGTAGCCAATGCTTTGGTTGCAGCATATGCAAAGTGTGGATCAATGACTTCTGCTGAGTATGTCTTTGATGGTATGAGGTCAAGGACTGTCAGCTCTTGGAATGCAGTTATCGGTGGTCATGCGCAAAATGGTGATCCTTCAAAGGCATTGGACTTTTTCCATCAAATGACATGTTCAGGTCTAGAACCTGACTGGTTTAGCATCAGCAGTCTTCTCTTAGCTTGCACCCATCTAAAATCCCTCCAATATGGCAAAGAGATTCATGGATTTGTACTACGTAATGGGTTAGAGAAAGATCTATTTGTTTCTATCTCACTGCTATCACTTTATATGTATTGTGAGAAATCATTTTCTGCAAGGGTATTGTTTGATGGAATGGAAGATAAAAGCTTAGTGTCTTGGAATGCAATGATAACTGGTTACTCACAGAACAGACTTCCGATTGATGCCCTAACTCTCTTCCGTCAGATGGTCTCTAATGGAATTCAACCTAGTGAGATTGCCATAATGAGTGTGTTTGGGGCCTGCTCACAGCTATCCGCTTTGCGGCTGGGAAAAGAAACTCATTGTTATGCTTTGAAAGCTAGTCTCATGGATGATGTATTCATCGGTTGTTCAATAATAGATATGTATGCAAAATGTGGCTGCATAGAACAATCTCGATGGATCTTTGACAAATTAACAAATAAAGATGTGGCATCATGGAATGCTATGATTGTGGGATATGGAATACATGGATATGGAAAAGAGGCAATAGAACTGTTTGAGAAAATGCAGGAACAAGGCCAGTGGCCTGATGGCTTTACATTTGTGGGTATTTTGATGGCCTGTAGTCATGCTGGGCTTGTTGAAGATGGGCTAAAGTATTTCAACCAGATGCAGAACTTCCATGGACTAAAACTGAAATTAGAGCATTATTCATGTGTCGTGGACATGCTGGGTCGTGCAGGACAATTAGATGATGCTTTGCGGCTCATAGATGAGATGCCCGAGGAACCAGATGCTGGTGTCTGGAACTCATTACTCAGTTCCTGTAGGACGTATGGTGCTTTGGATATGGGTGAGAAAGTTGCCAAAAAGTTACTGGAATTGGAGCCGAAAAAAGCAGAGAATTATGTTTTGCTCTCAAATTTATTTGCTGGATCAGCAAAGTGGGATGATGTGAGGAAGGTGCGTCAAAGTATGAAGGAGAATGGCCTTCAAAAGGATGCTGGTCGCAGTTGGATTGAACTGGGAGTGAATGTTTATAGCTTTGTTGCTGGCGATGATACGCTACCTGAGTCAGAAGACATCCGGGAAATGTGGAGACAAATAGAGGAAAAGATTAGTGAAATTGGATATAAACCTCTCACAGATTCTGTTCTTCATGAAGTAGAAGAAGAAGAAAAGATAAATTTACTGCGGGGCCACAGTGAGAAGCTTGCAATTTCTTTTGGGTTGTTAAAGACAACTAAAGGTGTAACCCTGAGGGTTTGCAAGAACTTGCGCATCTGTATAGATTGTCATAATGCAGCCAAATTAATTTCAAAGGTTGCTGACAGGAAGATAGTTGTGAGAGACAACAAGCGCTTTCATCACTTTAGAGACGGATTTTGTTCTTGTGGAGATTTTTGGTAGGAAACTTCTCATATTGTTGAACCAAAAAGTTCTTGGAGCATAACAAAGGAATGTCAGGTGATCAATTCATTACTTCAGCTAATTTCTCCTTCTCCCTTACACTTTCGTCATGCATTCTTTTTTACTATAGATAATGGGAGATCTAATTTTCAAATGAAAAACATAAATCTGAATAACAGATACCACCCTGAAGCTGATCCTGATGCAAGGCTTTTTTATCTGGTAAGAGGTAACTAATAGCTCATCTTCAAAAATCTATCTCAACAATCAATGGCTGAATTATTTGCTTTCGGATGCAAATTACAGAGTTATGGGATTGGAATCCTACAGGCTGTCCAGAATGAATCTAGAAGCCTGAAGAAGTCGCAAAAGGTGATTATTGTATTTTCTCATGCATACATAGATGATATTCTATCAGGCTAGCTTTTTGAATATTTAAACATTCTTGTTTTGTTTTGTTCAATATAGGATGTTGTAATAGAAAATGAATTCGAGAAAAGACTTTTAGCCGATGTTATTCCATTTAGTGATATTGGAGCTCTTGAAAATGTCAAGGATACATTGAAGGAGTTGTTGATCACATTTCTTTACATTTAGGAAAATAGCTGCTCCATTGAAGTAGTGATAATCTGATGTTATATGAGAATTGAGATAGTGATGCACTTTTAGCTCTTAATTGCAATGAAGTCTCTGGTCTTCCAAGTACCTTTGTTAGATTATATTATGTATTTTCCAACCATGCTGTTGGTAATATGGTTTGAAGGATCGTGTAACAGATTATTCATTTGAACAACACGTTCTGGATTCTTTCAGATAAAGACAATTACCTTCAATACTAATGTTGTCCTCTTGCTTTATTATCGACCAATTTCCTATATCACATTTAAAATTGCAAGTTTTCAATTTCAAATAGCAATATTGATACATAATAGGCTAATGCTTGCATATCCATAAAATGTTCTTCTAACTTGCCTCTTGGTACACACAAGTAAAATTTGGTTTCTTTAGTCTTGTTTGTAAATTTAAATACACCTTACCTTTTTAGACTAGTTAAAATTTTGTTTCAGGTTTATTTTTTCTTTGTGCATCATATTTGGCAAGAAAATGACTAGAGATAATGAGACTATAATGTCAACAAATTTACACACTGTTGGGGACTCAAAGTCTCTTGTACTATATTATAACCTAAGCTTTGTCTTGCCAACTATTTTCACCGGTACATGGTTCTGAGGATCACAGTGGCAATGTTTCATCTTTAACAGCAGAGATCCTGAGGAAATCTACCAGTGCTCAGAAGACTCCAAATGTAACAGAGCCCACTCTGAAGAAACGTAAAGTATCTGACAATCCAATTGAGTTCATCGAGATTTGCTATCCTTAACGCGTAATGCATGCAAGGCTTTGCGTCTGAAATGTTGGCTCACTTAAGGCCGCCGCCTTATGAACTTGACAGCAATGATGTATCACACTGTGCAGAGGTGATTTTATAGTCTTAATCTTTCTCTCTTTAATTTGTGTTGCTTATTGTTGATATTTTCTCACTTTTTTGCAGACTGTATGCCTTATTATCACACTTTTTACGAAGATGAAACTCAATGCGCTGAAAATTAATGAAGTTGAAGCTGCAGTATCCATCATGAAGGCCAGGGCTGAAGAAATGGAAAGATCAAAAATCGAATCTGATGAGAAGGCCGTTGCTGCCATCCGGTCAATATTGGATGCAGCTCGGGCGTAAGTTGATTTGTTATTTTGGAAAAAGAAAAACAAGTAGTAAAACAACCCAATTGGCTGTATTCTTTCCTTTTATTTAGTTTACCCTCAGCTACTTATGCAATTTCCATCTTTGTTATCAACTTCTTGTTTCTTACTTGCAAATGCAATTAACACCAATTGGGTTTAGTATTTTTCACTACATATTCTCTTTAAAAGCAAAACGTTGGTGATAATGGATCAATTTGCTATGTTTTTTAGAAGGTAAAATCAATTTATTTACAATTTTAACATAAAAAGATGGTTTAGCTAGAGCAGACATTCTGCCAGATCTCTCTACTAATTCTACGAATCAATCCAACCCTTCAACAATTTACATCACATAACATCAACAGATCAAACAAATCAATTCACCTTTGACAATAATTCTGAAGTGTATTGCTACTGAACGGTAAAACAAATCAAAACATTATCATGTGTCTCTTGACATGATGAGAACTCGACTTTACTCGGCATCTTTTCTGTGAAGCAATTTCCAGCTGTGTCTCCAATCGGCTTCTTTTCTTGGAAGCAATCTCCAGCGGCTTCTCCAATTGCGGTGACGGTAGACCGACACGAGCGTGATAGGCACAACGCTTATCAGGCTCACCAAGATTCTCCCAAGCCATGGTTACATGTTTCAAGGCTCTGGGAGCGGCTGACGAGCTATGAATTTCAGGATCAATCATCTTGGCAAGTTTTACGAATTGATGTGTAATGTCCTGACAAGAGACAGAGTGTTGTTCGATGTCAAGAACTTTGTACCAGTTACGCTCGCCATTAGGGTGTATCATGAGAGCTGCCAAGTTAATATGGTAGGCCTCCACATAGCGGTTTACGGATCCAAAATTAGGATCCAATAGCTAGGCGTGAGAAAAGCAGAGATAGTGTTGCGTTTCAAGAAGTGCTCCTCTGTCATATCCAGCGTAACTTCAGTCATGGTGACTGATGAGCAGTGGCGGGTGTGAAAACAAGAAGAGGTTGTAGAGGTTGAGGCAGAAACAGAGCTTCGAAAGTAGAACAAAGCACCTGAAATCACTTGATAACAAGAAGAGCAATAACAGAGGTTGAGAGCTTCGAAAGAAAATACAGAGAGCGTTGTGAGCAGCAACAGAAAATGAGTGTGAGCAAACGTTGGTTATTATATTTATACATCACTTGTCCTACAAGGAAAAGGATTTACCAAAACCTAAATCGGAAGTAGGGTTTGCAAAGGATTTGTTCCTAGAAGTGGAGTAACAGTAAAGAGAAAAATAAAAAATAAATAAATAAATAAAATAACTTCGAATTAGGAAACTAAGGTGGCGTTTGTATATGTTTTTAAAAACTGTTTTTTGTTTTTACAGTTTTTAAAAACAAAAAACAACTAGAATGTTGTTTGGTTGAACATTTTACAAAACTTTTTTTTAAAACAAAAAACAACTTTTTAAAAGCTATAACTAAAAAGTTAAAAACAACTTTTTATTATTTTCTATTGTTTTCAAAACAGATTTTCAAAATAAACCTTAATTTTTCCATCAAAACAGCTATTTAACTTATTTTAAAAACAACAGCCAAACACTTTTACATTGTTTTCCGTTTCAAAAAACTACTTTTAAAAAACACTACCAAACACATTACATTTTTAAAAACATCATTTTTAAATCATGATTTCCATTTTTAAAAAAAGTTTTTAAAAACGATACCAAAAACGCGTTTCTTAAATTTGGAAACCATTTTTTTTTCAAAATAGAGTTGCATTTTAGTGGGCTAACCTAGCAAAGGCCCAAATGAGTCCAAATGTAAAGCCCATTAACCACTTACAACAAAATGACCCGACTGGCTGATTATAATATCGAAACTACCACTCTACTTCTAAACCCTTTTTACTCCGGCGTTGAGAGTAGAGATGCACATTTGGGAAATGGGGATGGGGATGGGGATGGGGACGGGGACGGGGACGTGGGGATTTATGTTGAGGATAATCCTCTAGAAACCGATGAACGCGGAAACGCCGTGCCTAATATACACCCATAACTTATAGCAAATAATAACGTCAATAAGCAGAAAAATAGATGAGAGAGAATAAAACAATCACAACACAAGATATACGTGGAAAACCCAAATCGGGTAAAAAACCACAGACCGTCAGGACGACAGAGAAAGTTCCACTATATGATAAATTGTTACAACCATATACTTCAAGATTCTCTCTCACACCTAACCCTAAACCACACTCACAAGATCCTCACCAAGAACCCCATAATATCCCCTAGATCTCCCCTAAATATCACCCACGGATCTCTAACTTAATCCACCGATATTCCCTTGGATCCCTCCTCGGATATTCCCTTTGGGTCTCGCCAGATCTCACTCACACTCTCTGATGTTTACATGGTGTTCTTTTTGCTCCGCACAAAATAATCTAAATACAAGGTCTATTTATACTAGTTACAGGGAGTTTAAGATAAAAGGAAATCCTACTCCTACACGTACAAGACTTACTTGTTCCACATAAATACTATTTCTTTTTATGACAAGTCTTCTTGTAGGAAGTAAATCATTTTCCTTCAAGCACAAGAACTTCCAGAAGAATACATTTTCCTATTATGCGCAACATTCTCGATCTCAGCAATACATCGTCTCCGCCGTATTGGTTACGGTGTGCACCCCACTTCCAACACCACGAAACAATTCTGCTCCTGACCATTCTTGCCACCGCTGTCCAGCCACGACCGCTGCCATTACCGCTGTCGAAACCCACAGCGTTCTTCATTGGTCTTCGTGAACAATGCTCGACCGCTCCCATAACTGCTCTCAAAGCCACAACGGTAGGGAGAGCAGTTCTCTCCTTTCTTCCGTTCTTCTAGTCTTCAACCTCCCTTAGACACCATCATTCAACTTCCAAACGTATCTCACATCTTCCAGGAAGTACCACATCAATTGAGTATTGTTTGGTTCACATCGAGTTCGCTTAGGAATACAAGTCAAAACCTAACAATTTAGGGATCCAGGGGAAAATGTGCATCTCTAGTTCAGAGCGATAGTGAATGCAGAGAAGAGGGGCAAAGCTACGGTTGAGTTGAAAGTTGAACTTGAAACCAGTCTCAGTTTTTTTTTGTTTTTTTTTTTTTTTTTTTCAGTCTGAGATTGAAGCTCCGATCCAAAAACGGAGATGGAAGAAGAAAGATTGAGAAAGAAAGAGAGTGTAGAATTGTGAACTTGGGCGAGAGAGAGACTGAAGTTGGGTTGGGTATTAGTGTTAGTGTGTACATTTTGGGGCGGTGTGTGTGGCATTTTTTTCTTAAATTTTTTTAAATTTTTAGTCTAACATTGTTTTTGCCGCTGGATCGATCAATCCAATGGTCACCGAGTTTTTCTTTAAATTCGGAATACCTAATTATTAAGTCAGGAATCTAATGCGAAAAATTTATACGGAATCACTAATTTCACTGATATAAATTCTTCACTGATATAAATTCGTGTAAATTAATATTGCACTCACCGCATATGATGATATGACTACCTAGAAACAAATAAATCGATCAATTTATATATATATATATAAATAAATGATTAACTTTAATAATTTATTTAATATCTTTTTTATTACTTTTCCTATTAATTTATCAAATATCTGTCTTCTTCTCCAACAAAACAATTGAATTTTTCTTTTCAGTAGTCATTGTCAACTTACTGAACCTCAATAAGTTATCAATGTCGAACATTTTTTACCCCTCCATGCGTGACCCGAACCAAAGCACCATATATTTTCAAACTAGTTAGAGATTGAGATACCATTTTAAGCGAATAAAAAAACCCATATTTCAAATTTTGATTGTACACAAATTTAGTGACAAAAAAGAAGGCAAAACATGAAAAAACAAAGGGGTTGTCCAGTAGGGTATTTTGGGACTATTTTTGTTTTTCGGAAACAATTTTGAAAACATGTTTGATAATTATTTTTCATTTAGCTTTCAAAAAACCAAAGAAAACACAAAAAGTAAAACTAGTGTTAAAAATGAAAAATTACAGAAAACATGTAACATGTTTTTTGTGTTTTCCATTTTGTTTTTGAAAATGACACTTTCTTTTTCTTTTTTTCTCTCCGTCTTAAAATTCATTAATGTTGTTTTTTATTTTTAAATTTATCACTATTATTTATATTTAATAAAATTAATATTATTTCTAAATTATGGGTTATTCTTCTTGAAATTTATTAATGATATTTTTAAAAAATTATTATTTCTATTATTAATATCTGATAAAATTAATATTATTTCTAAATAATAGGTTTAGTGTAAAAAAAAAAAAAAAAAAAGGTTATAATGTAAAAAAAAAAAAAAAAAATGAATGCAAATTTAATATTACATTTTTTTTTCTTTTATCTCTCATTTGATCTACTAAACGTGTTTTTACCAGTGTTCTAGTATGCGATAGGCTCTAGTCGTACGGTGGACTGGCGCCTAGCGCCTAGACCGCCTAGGCGGATTTTTTTTTTTTTTTTTTTTTTTACGGGAGCCACCACAACGGCGGTGTGAACAATCCCAATAATAGTAACAGAAGATTAAGAAGAAGATGATGAAGATGAGTAATGAGTTGTAGAGAGAAATGGAGAACGAAAATAGTCTGTTGAAATGGAGAAAGAAAATGAGTTGTTGAGTAAAGTGTCTATTGAAATGGGGATTGATCCATAAGAAGAGTTTATAAGACCAATGATAAAGTAAAAAGAATTTTTTTTTGGAAAAAGTCAGATGGTGTGAGGCTGTGAGCCAGCTGTGAGCCACAAGTGATGGCACAAAATGATGGTGGGTGTCTTGTGATGTGCACCACGACACCAAAACCAAAAGAAAATTAAAAAATATAAAAGAGAAAAACACAAACATAACAAAGTACAAACTGAAGCTATTCCTAGACGGGTAGTGGTGGTTGTTGTACCTAGGCTTGGTCCAACCGACGGAGACCAATGGCTCTCCTTCGTAGTCTTGATTGTCATTATAGTAGTTTCTCTTCGATCTGAATCTATCCATGTCTAAAAAACCTAACCCTAGAATCGTTTTCGTTCAATTTCGATTCAAAAAAAGTGTCTTATGTTGGTGGGTCTGTCTCCGTTAAGGTCAATTTTCAGGGTTAGTCTGCGAAAATGTTGTAACCACCACAAGTCCCAGAAAGTGAAGTGCATTTGCGATGGTGGGTCGAGTTCAATTTGTTGAATCCTGATCCAAATTTTCTTGTGCTGCGTAGGGGAAGAAGAAAAAGAAAATGGAAAATGTGTAGGGTTTTTGTTGAAAATCCAATTACACTCTCAAGTCTCACAACAACTCACACAATTCACAATTTTTTTTTAAAAACTGATTATGCCGATTAATTGGCTCTAGAATTCGGCGTAGGCGGCCGATTAATCGGCTCTAGTCAGCGACTAGTTGGCCAGCCGCCTAGGAAGGGCGCATAAGGCCTAGTCGCAGCGGCCAGCACCCACAAATCCCTAGTCGGCCGACTAGGCTGCATACTAGAACACTGGTTTTTACAGTTTTTATTTTCAAAATACAATTTTTAGCATATGCTACCAGACTCATTTTTAAATTTTAAAACTGAAAAACACTATTTTCATTTTATATTTTTCTTTTTGAAAAACAGTAAATGAAAAACACGTACCAGACACATCCAAATTGAGTGGAGTCTTTTTCAGTTTTATCAAACGCCTTTAATGCATGTGTAAGTCTCAATTTAAATTTCAATTTGTTAATTAGTAAATTTAAAAAATTTTATTATTATATTTTAAAAAATTTAGCCTACGCTGATCACCTTAGCATGTTACTTTATCGACATTCCGTTAAAAGAACATTACGTCATTATAGGAAAAAAAAAATTAAAAAAAAAAACTTTCATTCACACCTCAAGAGAGGGAAATGAACAAACTTCAATACAAGCTAAATTCCAGCCAACTAGGAAAGCTACAATCCCATTAACAAGAATTATCCAAACTAATAGCCAACCTAACCAATTCATGTGCCATCCTCTTACAAGACCTGGAAATGAAAGAAATAGACACATCCCTGTGACTACCCATCAACAAAAGAATATCTTAACTATGTTATCAACAACATTTCTAGAAAAAGATTTTCCTGTACACAGATTTACAACTCCAAAGGCCGCATTAGACTCAATTAATAGAGGAAACCATCCCTTATCATTATCCAGCACAGAATGACATTCAACACTTTATTCAACCAAAATCAAGAAAGGTCTAAACAATTTAATAAAAGTTGGCATTGCCTGCAATTATGGCTAAACTCCTGAGTGTTTGTGCCATTTTAACAAAAATAAACAACCCCTTAGTTGGAATAAATTCTCTAGAGTGTTTTTTTTTTTTTGTTTTTTTTTTTTTCAATTATCAATTATTTTAATTTTATATAAAAATTTCAATTGTGGTATGGGGCCGGTATTTTTTTCAATTCCCGATTTAATTTCGGTACGGTTATGACTTTTGGGATTTAAAGTCCCCACACCGCTTGGTCCCAATACCCTCTATCAATATATATATATATATATATATATATATATATATATATATATATGGGAAAATTGCACAAACTTACCCTAACGTTTTCCATTATGGCATAATATTCAACTAATGCATTTAATTGCATAAACAACCCCTCATGTTAGTCAACTTCGGTTAAAGATAACCATTGACCATTATTTTTTTTTAAAGCCCAAAATTGCCCCTGCACTTTATTACAAAAAAAATCTTAATTGCCCTTTATTTAAAACATTATCTACTTTAAATTATTAGAATATAAAAAATAAATACTAAACATAATCCTTTTTAAATCAAAAAAAATTCAAAAATAATATATTAAACACAAAACAATTTAAGAAAACGTTATTTTGAGAAAATACAATTTAATAATATATTAAAAACAAAACAAAAAAAAAAACGTTATTTTGAGAAAATATAATTTAAAATTATGCAAGTCCAATATGAATAGCGGTAATGTGCTACATATTTTTGAAATTTAAAACATATTTTTTTTATTTAAAAAGGATTATATTTAGTATTTTTTTTTTTTAATTTTTGAATCAAAATATAATGCGTAATTTATATTGAGTCAAATTATTTTGTCTTATAGAGATGAACATTGAACAATGAACAAATTTTCGGTGCTACTGTATTTTATTATGACAAATGATTATATTTTTATTTCAAACTCTTGATCATTTTATTTATATTTGTGTTTAGAATACTAAACATAATCCTTTTTAAAATAAAAAAAAAATTCAAAAATAATATAATAAAAACAAAAAAAAATTCAAAAATATGTAACACATTACCACTATTCATATTGGACTTGCATAATTTTAAATTATATTTTCTCAAAATAACGTTTTTTTGTTTTGTTTTTAATATATTATTAAATTGTATTTTCTCAAAATAACGTTTTCTTAAATTTTTTTGTTTTTAATATATTATTTTTGAATTTTTTTTATTTAAAAAGGATTATGTTTAGTGTTTAATTTTTATATTCTAATAATTTAAAGTAGATAATGTTTTAAACAAAGGGCAATTAAGATTTTTTTTTTTTTTGTAATAAAGTGCAGGGGCAATTTTGGGCT
This sequence comes from Acer yangbiense, assembly GCA_008009225.1. Classification (NCBI taxonomy): domain Eukaryota; kingdom Viridiplantae; phylum Streptophyta; class Magnoliopsida; order Sapindales; family Sapindaceae; genus Acer; species Acer yangbiense. The sequence continues at coordinate 21,044,113 of CM017771.1, forward strand.
TTAAAAAAAAATTATGGTCAATGGTTATCCTTAACCGAAGTTGACTAACAGAAGAGGTTGTTTGTGCAATTAAAAGCATTAGTTGAATATTATGCCATAATGGGAAACGTTAGGGTAAGTTTGTGCAATTTTCCCTATATATATATAAATATGGGTGCTGATATTAACACCCATAAATATGATAAGCACACCCATATTTTAATAAAAAATTTAATTATAAAAATATCCCAACATGAATTTACCAATAAAGACAAATTAGTTTAATTAAAAATAAACTAAATACTATGTACACCCATTACTTACACCCATATCTTCAACTATATCACTTTATTAAAATAAAAATAAAAAACTAAACTCTAATTCTATTTCAAGTATCAAAATTTTAGTTTTTGTAGAAGAGAAAACAAACTTAAATTATTTTTTACTTGAAAACTGAATTTTGGGTGTTCTCTTTGGATTCGAAAGAATCAAAGTAATGTTTCCAAAGTCTCCCTAATCGATGCTGGTACAGCATGATGTTCTCCAATTGAGTTGGGTGATGGACCGCTTGGTACTCTTTTTTGATCTGCAATTGAAGTGGTACTCTTTTTTGATCTGCAATTGAAGTGGTACTCTTTGAAGCCATTTAGAACTGCTGTTTTTATTAAATAAAGTTTGATACTGTTAGTTTTCATAATAAATATCATCTCTAGTACTGCTTCTTGTTATGATTTTATTGCATAATAAATATGATTTTATTGCATACTGCTTGACTGTTCTTGATCATGTGTTGTGTGTTTACTGTTCTGAGTTTTTTTTTTTCTTCCAAAGAAATGAAACAGATTTTGTTATGCACAACAATTGATTGCATAGAGTAAGATCAAGATTTTATTATTGAGATTGGAGAGTAGCCATGGCACACTAGTTGTGTGCGATTATCTATTTTTGTCACACTTGTTAGCATAACAATATAACACTACTGGTGAGAGTGAGCTTTATCCATCTCTAGATGTTAGTTTTAGAGAAATTGGGTGTGATAATAACTTAAGAGGGTTTATAAATAAATTGTATTAAAATTAAAACATTCATTTAAATAATGGTACAATTGGTATTAAGATGGGTGTTTATAGTAATGTTTTAATTTTAAATTTTAGACATAGGTGTACTTATAAATATGGGTGTGCTTATCATATTTATGGGTGTCAATATCCGTACCCTATATATATATATATACACATATAAATTTTCAAGTCAGTGCGTACTGATATAACTTACATGAGTGCATTGCATGTGGACCATTAGATTTACATGTTTTGACTCAAATGTGTATGCACTTGTCAGTGCTTCTCTATAATCAGTGGCCTACATGTAACGCACTAATGAAGTTATATCAGCGCGCACTACCAGAATGGGAATATATATATATATATATATAAACATAATTTTCCCTCTCTTTCTTTCCCATTTTTTCCCTCCATCTACTCCATTCCAGATCATTATATATAATATACCCCACACTATTATTTTCATATTATTCAATAATATTTATATGATCTTTATCAAAAAATTATAAAATAAAAAAATTACATAAATGGGATGGGGATGGTATGGGGCAAAAAACCGATCCCCTAATGAGGAATCCTCGTATCTGCACTGTTTATTTTAAGGTGGGTATTCATTGGGATGGTATTTCTCGTACAAATTGGTATTGGGGATGGTAATTGAAAACCCGTCCTCGACTCATACTATTGACATCCCTAGACAACGTACGGAGAGAGAGAGACTGAAGTTGGGTATTAGTGTTAGTGTGTACATTTTTGGGCGTTTTGTGTGGCATTTTTTTTTTTTTAATTTTTAGTCTAACATTGTCTTGGCCGCTAGATCGATCAATCCAATGGTCCCAGAATTTTTCTTTAAATTCGAGATACCTAATTATCAAGTCAAGAATCCAATGTGAAAAGTTTGTAAAGAATCACTAATTTCACGGGTGGAAATTAGTGTAAATTAATATTACATTCATTACTAGAGTTGCACATTTTCCCCCGAATACCCATTTCCCCGAGTCCCCGTCCCCATCCCCATTTGGGGATTTTTTTTTTTTTTTTTGGGGGGGGAAATGGGGAAATGGGGGCTGGGGGTGATGGGGATGATTTTCATCCCCAAATTGAAATGGGGACCCTTCCCCATCCACATTTCCCCATTTCCCCCACAAATATATTGAAATGGGGATGGGGTACCCCATCCCCATTTCCCCATTTCCCCCAAACATATATAAATATAATTATAATATATATTTTTAATTTTTGTTTTTATTCTTTGAAAACCCTAACTATATATACACATTTACTCTTTTTAACTTCAAAACCTAAATCTAAAATTTGCAATAAAATGTTTGTTTTTGTAGTTTAATTTGTAATTTTTAGTCAAATGGGGAAATGGGGGACCAGGGTCAACGAGGAAACAGGAAAAAAAACGGGAAAAAATGGGGAAAATAGGGAACTGGGGTTGGGGATGGATATACCTCCCCTCAAAATTCCGTGTCCCCATTTTCCCCAAATGTATGTGTGTGTGTGTGTGTGTGTGTGGGTGGGGGTCTGAGAACTGAGAAGTGGGGATGGGGATGGGGATGGGGATGGGGAGACCTATATCCATCCTCATTCCCCAAATGTGCATCTCTACTTATCACATATGATGATATTACTACCTGGAAACCAATAAACCGATCAATTTTTATATATTTTAAAATAAATATATGATTAACTTTGATATCTTTTTTATTATTATTATTTTGCACTCTTTTCCTATGCCTTTCTCAAATATCTGTCTTCTTCTCCAACAAAACAATTCAATTTTTCTTTTCAGTAGTCATTGTCAACTTATTGAACCTCATTAAATTATCAATGTCGAGCATTTTTTACCCCACCATGCGTGGCCCGAACCAAAGCACCATATATTTTTGAACTAGTTAGAGATTGAGATACCATTTTAAGTGAATAAGAAAACCCATATTTCAAATTTTGAATGTACACAATAACACAAATTTAGTGACAAAAAAAAAATGGCAAAACTTGAAAAAACAAAGGGGTAGGGCATTTTGGGACTGTTTAGGTTTTTCGGAAACAATTTTAAAAATATGTTTGGTAATTATTTTTCATTTTGTTTTCAAAAAACAAAGAAAACACAAAAAGTAAAACTAGTGTTAAAAATGAAAAATTACAGAAAACGGATTTAACATGTTTTTTGTGTTTTCCATTTTGTTTTTGAAAATGACACTTTTTTTTTCTTTTTCTCTCTCCTTAAAATTCATTAATGCTGTTTTTTATTTTTAAATTTATCACTATTATTTATATTTAATAAAATTAATATTATTTCTAAATTATGGGTTATTCTTCTTAAAATTAGTAATGATATTTTTTTAAAAATATTATTACTATTATTAATATCTGATAAAATTAATATTATTTCTAAATAATAGGTTTAGTGTAAAAAAAAAATAAAAAAAAAGGTTATAATGTAAAAAAATGAATGCAAATTTAATACTACATTTTTTTTATCTCTCATTTGATCTACTAATCGTGTTTTTACCGTTTTTATTTTCAAAATACAATTTTAGCATATGCTATCAAACTCGTTTTCAAATTTTAAAACTAAAAAACACTATTTTCATTTTTCTTATTTCTTTTTCAAAAACAGTAAATAAAAAACACGTACCGGACACATCCAAATTGAATGGAGTCTTTTTCAGTTTTATCAAACGCCTTTAATGCATGTGTAAGTCTCAATTTAAATTTCCATTTGTTAATTAGTAAATTTTAAATTTTTTATTATTATATTTTAAATAATTTAGCGTACGTTGGTCTCCTTAGCATGTTACTTTATCGACGTCTCGTTAAAAGACCATTACGCCATTATAGGAAAAAAAAATTGAAAAGAAAACTTTCTTTCACACCTCAAGAAAGGGAAATGAACAAGCTTTAATACAAGCTAAACATTCTAGCCAACTAGGAAAGCTACAATCCCAGTAATAAGAATGATCCAAACTAACATCCCACTTAGCCAATTCATGAGCCACCCTGTTACAAGACCTGAATACGAAAGAAATAGACACATCCCTGTGACTACCCATCAACAAAAGATTATCATAAACTATGTTATCAACAACATTTCTAGAAAAAATTAAAAACTTAAAATTACCTAACAAGATTTTAAAAAAGATGACAGAGAAAGTTAGAGAGAGAAGCTCTCATCCTTCTTTTGGGCAAAAGGATGGAAGAGATTTTCGTGAAAATCTATTCTGAGAAGGAGCAAGAAAGAAGGAGGTTTAGGCATTGGCTCCATTATGTCCAAGAATAAGGCTTTGTTAGCAAAATGGGTTTGGAGGTTTGGGGTGGAGACTGATTCGTTATGGAAACGGGTGGTTTGTGCGAGATATAAAATCCAGACGGATTCGTTTCAATGGAATTGGGCGTGTGGGGTTAATAGTTCAGGGTTTTCTAAATCTATCGCCCATTTGTTTCATCAAGGTTCTGTTTCAGCTCGTATTCTGAAGGAAGGCCTGAGAGTTAGGGTCGGGAAGGGGGATAGAGCAAGACTTTGGAATGACTTTATGGTGGAGGGTTCTTCCCTTAAAGAAGCTTTTCCTAGAATTTTCATTCTGGCTAGAGATAAATTGGGGGCTGTCAGTGAGTTTGGAAGGAGAGATGACTTAGAATGGAAATGGGATGTGTCTTTAAGGAGAAATCTCTTCGATTGGGAGATTGCTCAGTGGAATAGCTTTGTTGAATGCTTGCAGTCGATCAAAGTGATGGATTCTGTCCAAGACTCTTTCTGTTGGACCTTCGATACCTCAGGGCAGTTCACGGTTAAATCCTTTCGAAGGAAGCTTGAAGAGAGTGGAAACCAGGGGAATGTTTTGTTTTAAAATGTTTGGTTGGGAATGTGTCCCCCCAAAGTAGAATTGTTCGTTTGGCAACTTCCCCATGGGAGGATTGTGGTGAAGGATATGTTGCTGAATTTCAGAATGCTATCGGCTTCGAATGCAGTCTGCTCGTTATGCCAGGAAGAGACTGAATCCAGCGACCATCTTTTTTTGCTTTGTAATTGGACGTGGAAGGTTTGGCAAAAATGCCTCAGCTGGTGGGGCTGCCGCAGCTATGTTCCCTCTTCTTTGGTTGATTGGTGGAAGGAATGGCCTTCCCTTTGTACTCGTTCGCAATCTTCCAGAGCTTGGAACTCGATGTTCTGTGCTGTGGTTTGGTTGGTTTGGGAGGAGCGTAACAATTTAATTTTCAAGAATATTCAGGCTGATAGCTCTAGAGTGGAGGATTTAGTCAAGTTCAGAGTTGGGTGGTGGTTTAAACATCTTGGGAAAGGATCTACGGAGCCTATTACGATTATTTTGTTGAACATTGTTGAACGTTTTACGGAGGTGGCTAAGAAGAATCCTGTCAGTTTGGCGAATTGGAATCCTCCATCTTTCAATTCTCTTTTGTTCAATGTTGATGGTTCTGTTTGGGGTGCGTCTGGTTATGCAGGGATTGGGGGAGTTTTACGGGATCATCTTGGGAAGGTTCTTTGCCTTTTTTTTCCTATTATGTGGGTATTCAAGATGCAACAACTGCTGAGATTCTGGCTAGCTATTGCTAAGGCGTGCGAGTTATTAGGGTCGAATCCTGACTTAGCTAGGAGAAGGATCATCATTGTCAGCGACTGTAAAATTGCAGTGGATTGTGTGAAGAAGAGGGGGTTGGGGGGCAATAGCCATGATCAAACCATCCAGTACATTTGTAAATGTTTGGATTCTTTTGGCCATGCTTCAGTGGATTTCAGTCCTCGAGTTTAAAATCAGTTTGCCGATTCCCTTGCTAAGAAGGGGGCTGTGGGTGAGGAGTTTGTGCGATGGAGTGTATAACGTATGTGCTGTCTTTTGGGTTCTCTGCTGCTGCTGGTTTTTAGAGTATTGTGTGGTGTGGGTCTGGCGTCTTTTTGTTTCTTGTTTTGCTGGTTTTTTCTTTCTTTCTTGGGTTGGGGCCTTTTGGGGCGTGTCGGTTGTGCTCTAGTGGCTAGGTTGTCTGCTGTCTTTCTGTTTGGGTGCTGTGGTTTGGTCAAATTTCAACGACAGGGGCTGGTTTTCTGCCCCTATCGCAGCTGTTTGATGTTTTTGGCTTTGGCTTGTGTTGTTGTGTGGCCTTTCGGCCTTGGCTCCGGCCTTGAATATACTATCGCTTTTCAAAAAAAAAAAAAAACATTTCTAGAAAAAATATTTCCTGTACATAGATTTACAACTCCAAGGGCCGCATCAGACTCAATTAACAGAGGAAAGCATCCCTTATCAATATCCATCACAAAATAGCTGACATTCAACACTATTCAACCAAAATCAAGAAAGGTTTGAACAATTTAATAAAAGTTGACATTGTCTGCAATTATGGCTCAACTCCCGAGTGTTTGTGCCATTTTAACAAAAAATAAACAACCCCTTAGTTGGAATAAATTCTCAGGAGTGTTTTTTGTTTTTGTTTTTGTTTTTCAATTATCAATTATTTTACTTTTATTTAAAAATTTCACCAAAAAAATTACCTTTTTAGATAAATTTTCATATTTTTCGTAAAATTTATGTCAATTTTTGTTGATATCGGTATTTCCGTTGATATTTCCACTAAATCGTAGTATCGATATAATTCCATTTAAATCAATAAGTTAGTGATAATGGATCAATTTGGTATGTTTTTTTAGAAGGTAAAATAAATTTATTTACAATTTTAACATAAAAAGATGTTTAGTAAAGCCAATTAAAAATAATTGTTTGATAAAAATAAAATGAACAATAAAAGATTAAAAATGTGTGAAAAAAAGGCATAATAAAATAGTAAACTGCTATGAATCAAAGAATAATAGATGAACAAGAAATAATTAATAAATAAAAGAATGACAAATAAGAAACAAAGATGAGAGAGACACATGAGAGACGAGAGAACAAGAGAGAACAAGACCAGATATATTTGTATTTAAAAAAGGGTATCAGTTGCATTAACAATACAAAGGCCATATATATGGGCAAACACATACAATAAAATGAAATGCAAAGTGTGTTGTGGAAGACTTGAGAATTGGTGGAAAGCCACCGATTAATTACAACACTTCCTCTTGGATTTCCACCATTTGTATTTTAGTTTGTTAGGAAAAACCCAGTGGGATAAAAACCTTAGCAAAAATATATACAATGATCTTCTGGATCAAGTGGTGCTGATGTATTCAGAACTGCCTCATTAAAACCTTTCCGGTAAAACCCAATGGGACAAAATCCGGTAAAAAGAAAAAGAGTACAGTACACATATATCCATTCAAAATTTTACTCCCCCTGATTGAACACTCCCCCTGAACAAAACTTTAACATCAATCCTGTAATTTACAAAGCCGACGCATGCCAATTCCATATACTAGTTTCTCAAAAGTTGGTGTAGGCAATGCTTTGGTAAACAAATCTGCCAGATTATCTGTAGACCATATTTTTTTAACATCAATTTGTCGGCTCTGTTGAAGTTCACGAGTATAGAAGAATTTAGAAGAAATATGTTTGGTTCTATCTCCTTTGATATAGCCTCCTCTAATTTGAGCAATACAAGCTGCAGTATCTTCAAATATTGGTGCCAACATTCCTGTAGATAATGAAAATCCACATGTATTTTGAATATAATAAATAACTGACCTTAGCCACACACATTCTCGGCTTGTTTCATAAAGTGCAAGGATCTCAGAATGATTAGAGGATGTAGCGACAAGAGTTTGCTTTATGGAGCGCCAAGAGATTGTTGTGCCTCTATAGGTAAAAACATATCCCATTTGTGAACGAGCTTTATGGGGATCAAATAGATACCCGGCATCAGCATAACCAAGTAAACTTGAAAAGTTGTTAGATTTTGAATAATATAATCCTAAATCTTTAGTTCTACGAAGATAACGAAAAAGATGTTTAATCTCATTCCAATGTCTTCGAGTTGGTGTTGAATTCAATCTAGCAAGCAAATTTACTATAAATGCAATATCTGATCTAGTACATTGAGCCAAATATAATAAAGCACCAATTGCATTAAGATATGGTACTTCGGGACCAAGTATCTTTTCACCATCTTCAATTGGCCGGAATGGATCTTTCTTAGGATCGAGAGTTTCTACAATCATAGGGGTACTTAATAGATGAGCATTGTCCATATTAAATCTTTTCAGAATCTTTTCAACATATGCTGATTGATGGATAAATATTCCGTTTGATTTATGCTCAATCTCCAAGCCGAGACAATATTTTGTCTTTCCCAGGTCTTTCATTTCAAATTCATTTTTCAGATATTCAGCAGTTTTCAGGAGCTCTTCAGGAGCTCTTCAGGAGTTCCAATTAAATTCATATCATCAATATAAACTGTTATAATAGCAAATCCAGATTCTAATTTCTTTATGAAGAACACATGGGTGTATAATATAATTATTATACCCTTATTTTATCATATATTTACTGAGACGGTTACACCACATCCGTCTAGATTGTTTTTAATCCATATCAAGATTTTTGTAGGTTCATCAAATACAGATTACGAGATCTCAGTTTACATGCTTCTAGCATTTTAAATCCTTCTGGGATTATAAATATCTGCATTGAGTGAATCATATAGATAAATGATTACTACGTTTAGAAGACGTATTTCAAGCCTTTTAAAGGTAGCCAAATTTATCAAAAATTCGGAACATAATCGTATTCATCACAATTGAATACTAAGTTTCTGTGAGAAACCTTGTACTGCGAGTCATGCCTCATATCTTATGATCTCGTTTTTCTTATTACGTTTCCGTATAAAGACCTTTTAGTATCCAACTAGTTTGACATCTTTAGGTGTCTGGAGAAATATTGGTCTAAATATTTTATGTTTGGCTTATGAAGTCAATTCTTCTTAAATTGCTTCTTTTCATTTAGGCCAATCATGCCTTTTGTATACAATCATTGATATTATGAATATCATAATTATTATTTATAATTTCAGTAGCGCTACTATGTATAAAAATACATCATCAATGATTGTTTCTTTATGATTCCACATTTCTCTCATATGATTTATAGAAATTTTCTCAATTTCAATATAATTGAATCTCTGTTAAGATTTCTTCCATTTCAATGGATTTAGTCACTTCAGGGACTTTGTGTCTCTTTAGATATATCTAACTCTTATAGAGTTGATTTAGAGAAAATGGATTTATTCATAACTCAAGTCTTGTTTACATTAAGATCCTGATAATTTATTCTCCTCTTCTGGGAGCAATACATTTCGAAATAAAAGGTTTACAAACTTATGATATGCATCAGATGATTTAATTATTGCATTTTACTCAGATCGTTCTTCAGGAACAATCACCCGGCCGGGGTTTATGAGATAGCAACTTATAAAATTTTGTCACTTTTAATATATCAAGTAACTGATTAATAATTATCTGATGATCAATTATCTTAAAAATGAACATGTTTATGACCAATTACAAGTTGTAATGGTAAGTAATAATGATAAGCAGTGGGTCAGAGATGAATAGAATGTCTCCATATAGAAATTGGTAATTGTATAGAAATAATAAAGTTCTCGCAATTACCTGGAGATGCTTGATAAGTGACTCTGCTAATCCATTAAGAGTATGAACATGTGGAACTAGATGTTCAACATCAATCCCAACTGATCTAAAATATTCATCAAATGTCTTGGAAGTAAATTCACCAACATTATCAAGACGTATTGACTTAATTGGATGATAGGGAAAATGTGCCTGAAGCCTGATAATCTGTGCAATTAATCTTGCAAAATCAACATTGCGTGTTGATAATAAGCAAACATGTGACCATCTGATAAATGCATCAACCAGGACCATAAAACAGTGGAACGGCCCACTTGGTGGATGAATAGGTCTACATATGTCCCCTTGAATCCTTTGTAGAATTGACGGGGATTCAAAGCCAACCTTAGAATATGATGGTTTTATTACTAATTTCTCTTGTGAACATGCAGTACATAAATTTTAATAGGATAAAAGAATCTTCTGGTTCTTTAATGGATGTCCATAAGAATTTTCAATGATTCTACGCATCATTGTAGATCCCGGGTGACCAAGACGGTTGTGTCAAAGCATAAATATTTTTGGGTCTGAGAACTTCTGGTTCATAATTGTATAAACTTCTACACCTCTTATAAGAGTATAATATAATCCAGATGATAAAGCACGGAGCCTTTCCATAATGAGTTTCTAGCCCGAATCATGAGAAGTAATGCACATATACTTAATATTCTCATCATTTATAGTTTTTATGTGATAGCCATTACACCGTATATCCTTGAAACTGAGTAGATTTCTTCTGGATCTGTTTGAATATAAAGCATCATTGATATATATTTTAGTATTGTTTGGTAACAATATCATGGCTCTACCGGAGCCTTCTATCAAATCTGCTGGACCTGATATTGTATTAACATTTGCTTTAAGCAAGGTTAAATTCTGAAAGTATTTTTGATTCCACATAATCGTATGTGTCGTTGCACTATCAGCTAGACATATATCTCTTGTATCTTGCTTTTCAATATCACCCAATTTACAGTTTAAAGTCATATCTATTTACAAAGAAAAATAAAGTGCGTATTTAGACAAAGTGATCAAAAGAATAAACATATATATATGAAAATATATCACTTCATAAAAAAAAAAATCATAAATCATAAACCATAAATCATAAATCATACTGATTTTTCGAACTTCCGGTTCGACCATGAACTGTAGGTTCATAAAATTCAGAAAACTTTAGGTTCTAAATAGAAATTACAAATTGACTCTCTAGATGAAAGAATCGTAACTTGATCCAATTCAGAATTTCTGGTTCTAATAAACTTTGACATAAAAGTTTTAATATCACAATTTAAATTGAATTCAGAGATTCAAGTCTGATTAGAACTTCATGTTCAAAACTTAAGAACTTCAAGTTCAGATTCAATACTTCGTATTCAAAATTAGAACTTCAGGTTCTATATAGAATTCAAATTTTGGAATTTTAGGTCCTAAGTATGGCATTCATGTACATAGTAATGAATCCATAACTCCATATTTTTACTGAAATTTAAAATTTAGAACTTCAGATTCTGATCGATTTGTAAAACCGCGCCAACTTAAATATTATAATGATAAATCCAGAAACTTCAGATTCTGGTTAGTCGGTCTAGCCTAGCTTGGTTTAAATTCTAGAAATTTAACGATTGACTTAGTTAGGCTCAACACATAATTTATACAAATCCAGAAACTTCAGGTTCTGTTTAGTTGGCATATTCAGATACATAAATTGCATAAAATTAAATAGATGCGTAAAATTAAAATAACAGATAATATAACAGAAATAAGATGAAGAAGAACGAGAGAATAACAGTATGAGATAAAGTAAAAAGGGAGAAAATTTACTGTTTGCTTTTATTGATGATTTCAGATTACATCCTGACCACACAATTTCAGCTGTGTAGTGATTTTATAAAGCAAAATTATACTCAGAGACTGATCTAAAGTCTTGAAAATGTAAACGTTGCCACTGATACCTGGCATTTGGTAATGCAACATCGGGTTGGTTACCAAATCGGTTTTTTAGTTCTTGCCATAGAACTTCTGGTTCAATGACAATTAGGTATTGGGCTTTTAGATCCTCATGCAAATGGTGACGGATAATAACCATGGCAGTAGATTTGTCTTGTTCATATGCCTTGACCCCATTTTCAATGGTGTAATACATGTCTTCTGATTTTAGGAGTAATCTGGCATCAATAACCCATGACATGCAATTGTCCCTAGACACTTCTAGTGCAGCAAATTTCAAACTTGCAATTTTTGGTATTATTACAGCTTCTGGTTATCTGGAAATCACAATCGGAGTCAGAACTTTTGGTCTAATAAAAATCTGAGGAATTTAAACCTTCAGATATATAAAGGAATATTTGTAAGTAAATAAATCCAAAAGCTTCAGGTTCCGGTAATGATAAATAAATCCATAAACTTCAGGTTCTGGATGGGTGACCAAATTGTTTAAATAAAAATCGTAAAATAAAATGCGTAATAATAAGTGCAAAAAAGGTAAATCCAGAACTGCAGGTTTTGGTAGGTTGGCATAACCAATCTCATAAAAGTGTATAAATAAATAAATGCGAGAAAGTAAATCGCGTAAAAATAAATAAAATGCGAGAAAGTAAATTGCGTAAAAATAAAATGTGAGAAAGTAAATCCAGAACTGCAAGTTCTGGTATTAATAAATAAAAATATGGAAGCTTCATGTTCTAGTAATAATAAATTCAAAAGCTTCAGATTCTGGAAATAACAGCATCGTGCTAATAACATGTTATGAATCAAAGAATAATAGATATGTTATGAATCAAAGAATAATAGATGAACAAAAAATAATTAATAAATAAAAGAATGACAAATAAGAAACAAAGATGAGAGACGAGAGAACCAGAGAGAATAAGACCAGATATATTTGTATTTCAAAAAGGGTATCAGTTGCATTAACAATACACAGGCCATATACATAGGCAAACACATACAATTAAAATAAAGACACATAAAAGGGGTGCGTGTCACAAAAATGAAGCCCACATGTTTCTTCACATGCAAAGTGTGTTGTGGAAGACTTGAGAATTGGTGGAAAGCCACCGATTAATTACAACAGAAACGACATTTATTTCCAAATTAGGAACATCATATTCAATATGATGCAAATGGACAACATATATCGTCATCATTAGAAAGAATATATCATATATTCATTTAATTCATCAACACTGTTTACATAATATCAAGAAGACAAAAATTATAAATTATTTCAACAGAACCGTAAAACAAATCAAATCACCATTTAAATACCATTTTCGAGTCCTCCCACTCTCAAAAAAAAAAAAACAACCTAAATTTATGTAATAATATAAGTGGAAATGGTGAGAAATGTCACCTTTTAAAGTTGGTATTGTAAGAAAGTCACCGCTTTAATAACTTAAGTTTAAAAGGCACCTATTATGGTGAACGGACAAAAATGCCCTTACTTTACACATTCTCTTACTTTGAATTTTTCTGAGACTTTATTCTTTCATCTTCTTCATAGAGGTTTGTTTAACAAACCTCCGATGCATATTGAACATCAAAATAGACCTCCATTAGTTTAGTGGCGCTACACATACTAGGTTCGAGCCTTTTCATACACTGTTGAAAAGGCTCGAATCTAATGTAAAAATGCTCGAAAAAAAGTTCAAAAAGGCTCTAATTTTTTTTCAAAAAGGCACAATTTTTTTTTCTTCAAAAAGGCACGATTACTGTACAAAAAAGCTCGATTCATGTACAAAAAGGCACGATTCATGTACAAAAAGGCTCGAATTTTTTTTCAAAAAGGCATGATTTTTTTTTCAAAAAGGCACGATTACTGTACAAAAAGGCACGATTCATGTACAAAAAGGCACGATTCATGTACAAAAAGGCTCGATTCATGTACAAAAAAGCTCGAATTTTTTTTCAAAAAGGCATGATTTTTTTTTTTCAAAAAGGCACGATTCATGTACAAAAAGGCTCGATTTTTTTTTCAAAAAGGCACGATTACTGTACAAAAAGGCTCGATTCATGTACAAAAAGGCTCGAATTGTTTTTCAAAAAGGCATGATTTTTTTTTCAAAAAGGCACGATTACTGTACAAAAAGGCTCGATTCATGTACAAAAAGGCACGATTCATGTACAAAAAGGCTCGATTCATGTACAAAAAAGCTCGAATTTTTTTTCAAAAAGACATGATTTTTTTTTTTCAAAAAGGCACGATTCATGTACAAAAAGGCTCGATTCATGTACAAAAAGGCTCGAATTTTTTTTCAAAAAGGCATGATTTTTTTTTTCAAAAAGGCACGATTATTGTACAAAAAGGCTCGATTCATGTACAAAAAGACATGATTCATGCACAAAAAGGCTCGATTTTTTTTTCAAAAAGGCACGATTACTGTACAAAAAGGCTCGATTCATGTACAAAAAGGCTCGAATTTTTTTTCAAAAAGGCATGATTTTTTTTTTTTCAAAAAGGCACGATTATTGTACAAAAAGGCTCGATTCATGTACAAAAAGGCACGATTCATGTACAAAAAGGCTCGATTTTTTTTCAAAAAAGGCACGATTACTATACAAAAAGGCTCGATTCATGTACAAAAAGGCACGATTTATGTACAAAAAGGCTCGAATTTTTTTTCAAAAAGGCATGATTTTTTTTTTCAAAAAGGCACGATTACTGTATAAAAATGCTCGATTCATGTACAAAAAGGCACGATTCATGTACAAAAAGGCTCGATTCATAAAGGTTCAAAAAGGCACGATTACTGTACAAAAAGGCATGATTCATGTACAAAAAGGCTCGACAAACGTTCAACAAGGCTCGATAACAGTTCAAAAAGGCACGATAAATGTTCAAAAAGGCTCGGATAACTGTTTAAAAGGCTCGAAATATGCATTAAAAGGCTCGAACAATGTAAAAAGGCTCGAAAATGCATGAAAATGTTCAAAAAGGTTTTCTCTCAACGTTTGCAAAAGACACAAAATGACAAAAAAGGGTATTTTTGTCTGGTCACCTAAATAGGTGCCTTTTAAACTTAAATTAGTAATGTGGTGCTTGTCTTACAAAAAGTGCCCCAAATAGTGACAAAAATTTTTTGAACCCATAATATAATACATCAAAAACACACACACATACATGATAATTCTCTAGTCATGACGTCTTTGCAATGATTATACACAATAATCATGCATCTCATAATTAATAACATAAGCACGAATCAAGAAAACTTATCTGAAATTTCCAGATGAATCCATGGCAGCAGCAAGCTTTGGTTGTTGTTTGATGTTGAGAGAGATGAGAGCATTTCCTGAAAAACAAAAGAGGGGAGAGAGTCTTCTCCTCCATTCTCACAAACTTTGCTAGGGAAACCTAATGGGGAGACTTCCCATATTTAATGAGCTAGAGGAGGGACCCCCTACATAGTATAACTTACCGAGAGAATTCTAACCCATAAAGGATTCTCTCAACCTTAATAGGATGGCTAGTCCTAAAAGGAATACTAGGCCCACACATATAAAATAGCTCATACCATATGTTACATTGATATAATGTAGTCAAGGTACACCAAGCCCACAAATATTGATCACACTTAATTGGGCCCATCATCCGATCAAATCTCTATAACTTAAACATTCCAATCAATTCGATTTTTCATAGATATAAAATATAATGTTATGTTGCTCACAATATTTTTATAAAACAAAAAATCTTACGGTCTTGACTAGAGAACTATCCCACATATATATATATATTGTTTTTCTTAAATTCAATTTTTTTCTGGTATTTTTGTTTCGAAGAAAATACGGTAAAAAACGACATCGTTTAGTTCTTGAACAACAGCAGTCTTGGTTCCTTGTTAACCAAGTAACAACACATTCTTGCTCTTGCTAATCTCTTCCATTCGACGAAATTCAGAATTTTCTCACCGGCCAAACACCCGACATCAATAATGCTGGAGTTGATTTCAACAGCGCTGCCTCACAGATCCACCACCGACTTCTTCTCAGACCCGCACGTTTCACGTTGTGTCGAAGGTAAGGACTATTGTTGTTGTCTATAATTCGATATCTAGATAATGCTACATTGGGAATTGGAACAAGTATTTTGCGGATATAACGAATCTGTGAACTAAGTAGTACTTTTCAATTATGCGGAGTTAGTGTTTATATTCTGAATTCAATTATGCAAATTGATTTTAGCTTCACATGTGGTCCATAAGTTGTTGAATTATAGATAATTGTGTGGTTTAGTTGGTGGGTTTGTCTAGAAAGAGAAAAGAAGTTTTAGCATCTGGCATCCAGAAAGTCGTAATGTGTATACCAGAGTGAGAATATGACCATTTGCAGAATCGGAAGTTCTTTGTTTTTAATGTGTATAAATCTCTGTTGGTTTTACTGTACTGTAATTATGAGTGTTGTGATCATTATTCTTTTATATGTATCTCAATGGGTGCAGGTTGAAAAACTTATCAAAGAGTTGCCCAGTATGCCCACTCATTGGTCAAATAGAGATGTGAATTTGGCAGAGAGGAATTCTGTGAGTTATGCTGCTACCTTACAAAATGTTGAGAATGGTACGAATCTCAGGGAGACTCAGAGTATGCTTTTGGAGAGAATTGCCAGTGAGATGAATCGGTTAAAGTTCTATATTGCTCATGCACAGGTCTTTTTCTCTCTCAAATTATGATATTCAGTTTGTATTTTCTTTTTCTTACACCTGTCTTTCTACTATCGTATTCCTCTGTGATAATATTGAAACTGAGGTAAATTTTGACATTAATGTCTTCGTGAGAGGCCACTAGAGGGTTATTGTGCTCTTAGGCTACTTAAAAATGTCTGTTGTGAAATGAAGGTTTCTTGCAATTGTAGATATATTTACTATGAGTTTCTAAATTTTAATTTTGTTAGTGTTGAAGCAAGAATTTTAAATTTGCATACCTTAAATTGCAGGTAATTATTACGAGATAAAATATAGATGAGTCATGCTTATAGAATTTAACAAGGAACCACAGAGCTCAAAATCAATTATGAGATAAAATATAGATGGGTCATGCTTAAAGAATGTAAAAAGAAAACAATGAGCTCAAAATCAATTATTTGGCACCCATACATTCTGTGCTCATTTCCTTTCTGTATTATGCCTGGACAGAACCTACCTTTCATAGGGAACATGGAGAAGAGGTTTCAGAGCGCCAGCTTATTACTGGATGCAAGCTTGGGTCATTGTTTTGTAGATGGGCTAGAACACCAGGATGCAAATGTAATTTGTAACTGCTTGCATACATATGCTGCTATCAATAGCATCAGGAATGCTGAGAAGATTTTCCGCACCACTGATACAGAAAATTATCTCACATGGGTCGAGAAAATTATCTGGAGATGAACTTGAAAATGATTATAATCAAATCAAGCAATGTGTTGAGAAAGACTGTAAATTCTTATTGGAAATTTCTTCAACAGGTATGCTATACACCATTTTCTACTGTACTTCTAACCACACGGAAAGGCGTCAATTTTTGGGTTGCTGGGAAAGTCCTCTGATATCCCAGTCTATTGACCATAGTGGAAATATTGGGCATTACATTCTCATAACCTTGAGATGCATTCAAATTATCTTCTCTTGAACCACATTGCTCATTGTTTTAGTCATTGGTTTTTGCTGCTTAATAATCTGAAAATATCACCTGGTTTTGTACATAATTATAATTTATGTATTTATGTATTTCTAGTGCTTTCTTGTTCTTTCCATCATCAATGTTTTGCATTTTAATTGACATATTTCTTCTTCTTAAATATGCTGGTATGAAAGTTCGGAGCTCCGAGATGTAGGAATCGGAGTCGAAAGTTGGGGAGTGGAAGAGAATTGATTTGAACCAGAGAGGGTGACTGTTCACCGGGTCCGAGAAGAAGTCGGTGGTGGATCTGTGCGGCGGCGATTTCGGAATCGACTCCTGCATTATGGATTGAAACCCACAAAACTCCACAGACCCACGTCTTCTTCTCTTCTTCAGGCGGTGGTTTTATTTGTTTTTGGCGGTGGTTCTAGGTTCGATTTGGTGGTGTTTTGGGTTCGATTTGGTGGTGGAGGTGTGATTAAGATCTGAGTTTTGTGATGATTGTGGTCTGGTTCGGTTCCTGGTCTTGTGGCGGAGGTGGTGGTGACGGTGGTCAGAATCTAGGTTTGGAAGATGGAAGGCTCATGATTTTTTTATTTTTTTATTATTTTTTTTTTAAATATTAAAAAAATTCAATTTTTTTTTTTTTTTGGTTAGATAGAATGGGTCTATTTTTATATTTCTTTCCCTTTAATTTTTTTTTTTTGTTAAAAAATTAATATATAATTATAAATAAAATTAAGAAAATAAAAGTTTTCTTTTTATTTTATTTTGATTTTAAAGTCGAGGGTAAAAAATGTCATTTTGCATTTTCTATGACAGTTTACTGTTAAAATTCTGGTCAGAGGGATCAAATTGAATGGTTTTTTAAAACATAAAAATCAAGCTTCGAAAACAATTTTTGTCATGACAATGGGCTTGTGGGGATGACTTTTGTACGCGCTAGTGCGATCCTAGGTCTAGATTTTTGAGTTGCGAGTGTTTGTCACGCGCCGCTAGTTCTTCGGTTTCTCTTTAGATTTTTGCTTCCTTCTTTTGATTTCTGTCTAGGTTACGGTCAATCCGAGTGAGATTTTCTTCTTTTCTGCACAACAACCCCCATCGACCGGTATGGATGTTGAATCGAGTAAGAATTTGGAGAGTGGTGCTTCTGTTAAGCGAGCGAGAGAGAACCCTGATGCGCTTGGGAGAGATGAGGCTGCTGGTGGCGATGTGAGAAAAGAACCCATGGGAAGCTTCAAATCCAAACTTATGAACATGTCGAACCCCAGTTCTTGGTCTAGATTTGGAAACAGTAAGGGAAAAATCAATATCGAGCAAGAAGACATCCTGATTTCGGAAGGTTTAGATGGACCGAGGATGAAGTTATCGCCCAAATTGAAGGATCAGCTACATCAACCTTGGGCGAATGCCTTGATTCTGAAGAATATGGGACGCACCCACACCTTGAATTTTATGCTCATGAAGCTATCGCAGAAGTGGATTCTAATAGGCCGCTGGCAGCTCACAGACCTTGGGGATGGATATTTCGTTGCTCGGTTCCAGATGAAAGAAGACCTTGAGCATGTTCTTACGAATGGACCCTAGGTCATTATGAACCAATATTTGGCTGTGTAGAGGTGGAAACCGAATTTCGTACCAAGTGAAGACAATATCCAAAGCATGCCTATATGGGTTAGATTCTCTAAGCTTCTAATGGAATTTATGGACTCTGATCTACTATGGAACATTGGAGGAATGTTAGGGAAGATGTGCAAAGTAGATCCGATTACTGTGAATCAAGCTCGAGGCCGATTCGCTCGTATTTGTGTAGAAATTAACATTGCCAAACCTCTGTTAGGCACTCTTTATATAGAAGATAGACCCATTAAGGTAGAATATGAAAGTCTAGGATTGATATGCTTCAAATGTGGGAGGTACGGTCATAGCAAGGATACTTGCAGGGAAGGTTTGGTGGAACCAAACCAATGTGATAATGCTGGTAATGGCAACGTTGGGATTGATAGTAACATTGCTGGGAAAGATAGTCCAATTGTTAATGATAATGTTGATAAGAATTGTGATGGTGGAATGAATGCTGCTGGTAAGAATGATGTTGCTGGTAATGGTAGTGTTGGTAGAAATGATGCCGGTACGGCTGTTAAGAATCCTTATGGGCCGTGGCTAATGGTTTCGTATGGAAGGTAGGGTAATCAAAATTTTAGAGGTAAGAATAGTATAAGTGGTATGGATGAGAAGAGTGGGAATGCTGGGAAAACTGTAGGCATTAGTAGTGGTAGGAGGTATGATGGGGATTCTTTTAAGGCTAAATCTGGTTTGAAGAATGGCATGATAGCCAAGTCTGTTAACTCGGGCAAAGGTAATATGGTGAATAAGGTGAGTGGTTCCAGGTTTGAAATTCTTAGTGAGGATGCTGATGTAATGATTACTGATGAAGAGGTACAAGCTAAAGCTAAGGGCAGTGGTAGCACCAACAACAAAGGAAAAGTCGTCCTATCTGAGATTACTAATCTGAAACACAACCAATATGAGAAAAATAGCAGAAATCTTTCCCAGGGAAATAAGAAACTTACTACGAAAGGAGTTAAAATGGCTACTAAGAGCAGTGATCGATATAAAGTGACTGAGCTTATAGGAGCTAACCATATAACCACAGATGTCCTACCAGCTACTAATCCAAATCCTAAACCTCTTGAGACAGTGGAACATGGCAATGTAGAGGTGCTAGAACAACTACACATAGAAGCCATGGATATTAATGCTCTGCCTGTCGAGGATTCGAATCAAAGAGATTCTAATAACCTTGCTCTGCACTTGGACAGTACGTTTGATGTAGTTGCCTCTTAATTACAAGAGGTTATGGCTGGGATCTCCGAATAGAGGACCTTTTTTATCCTTTCCATGATTTGTGTTTAGAACGTTAGGGGAGCGGGTAAGAAGATGTTTTCTAGAAACATTAAGGATCTTCGTATGAAGCACCATTTTGATATTTTGGCCATCTTTGAACCTAGAATTAGTGGTCCAAAAGCCATGAGTGTGATCAATAAATTAGGTTTTAATAAAAAATTTGTGGTGGATGCTGAGGGCTTTTCAGGAGGTATTTGGCTTCTTTGGAATGAAGATACAGTCAAACTTCATGTTATTGCTAACTCTAGGCATAGTGTTACTGCCTTGGTCGATGATAATAGCACGTTATGGGTGCTCACAGTGGTTTATGCTAACCCTTGCTCTACAACTAGAAGACTTCTTTGGAATTATATAGATTCCATTAGGAACTGCTTTACTTTACCTTGGATCATTGCCGGGGATTTTAACGAAATTGTCAGTAGTTCAGAGAAAAAAAGAGGTAGACCTGGGCATTCCAATAGTGGTTTTGCCAATTGGATTGATAGGAATGAACTTGTGGACCTAGGCTTCATGGGTCCTAAATTTACCTGGATGGCCAAAAGAGGCATTGGAGAGGATATATGGGAAAGACTTGACAGAGCGCTCTACTCGATGGAGTGGCAGATACATTTTTCGGAGTGTATTGTGAGACACCTCCCTAGAGTCATGTCCGATCATTGTCCGATATTCATCCAATTTCATAGTAGCCAAGTTCCTAACAATAGCTGCAAACCATTCAGATTTGAAGCTATGTGGATGAATCACAAAGAGTTTAACGAGGTGGTTATGAGTAGCTGGCGGACTTAGGAGTTATCCATGGGTGACAAAATTCACAATCTGACTAGTGATCTTACGGACTGGAATAAGAACAAGTTTGGAAACATCTTTCACAACAAGAGAAGACTTCTTGCTAGGATCAATGGGATCCAATACTGTCTTAGCAAGAGACCATCCCAGTTTCTATCTAATCTTGAGGAAACTCTAGTTAAAGAGTACCAGGTTGTCCTAGAGCAAGAAGAAACTTTTTGGCAACAAAAGTCTAGGAATTGTTGGCTCAAAGACGGGGATAGAAATACCAAGTTTTTCCACCTATCTACTATTATTAGAAGAAGAAGAAACAAGATTGAGGGTTTCAAGAAAGATGACGGTAGGTGGATTGTGGATAGTGGGGAGCTGAAGACAGAAGCTGTGAACTATTTCCTTAAGCTATTTGAAGAGAAGCATGGCAATGGAAATTACTCCCAACTACCGTTGTTGTTCTCCAATTTGAATGGGAGGGATCTCGCTTGTCTCTCTTCTAAGGTTAGTGAGATTGAAATCAAATCTAGTATATTCAATATTGGTGGGACTAAAGCGCCAGGCCCTAATGGATTCCCAGCCATTTTCTTTCAAAAAATTTGGGAGTCTTGTAAAGATGATTTGATGAAGTTGATTTTCTGAGTGCTTTAGGAATGGTTGTGTGCCAAGGGACATCAACCACACCCTCATTACCCTTATCCCTAAAGTCTCTAACCCAATCAACATGTCTCTTTTTCGACCTTCTATGCAATACTAGTTACAAAGTTTTAAGTAAAATACTAGTGCAAAGGCTTAGAAATTTGCTTCTTGAACTTGTGAGCCCTAATCAGGTGGCCTTTGTCCTGGGTAGGCATATCCAAGACAATATTGTTATTGACTAAAAGGTCTTACACAAGTTCAAGACTATGAAGGGAAAGATGGGGTATTTTGCTTGGAAAATTGATCTAGCGAAGGCTTATGACAAGTTGCAATGGGGTTTCATCAAGCAAGTCCTTGAGGAAGTGAGGATTTCTGGGAATATGAATAATCTCATCATGAGTTGTATTACCAATGTCCAATATAAAGTGATTGTGAATGGTGAACTAACTGAGAGTTTCAATCCTAAGTGTGGGATTAGACAAGGTGATCTGCTATCTCCCTATATTTTCGTATTATGTATGGAGAAACTCTCCCACATAATTATGCGAAAACTCTTAGAGGGAACCTGGAAACCTGTGAAGATTTCTAAATGAGGGCCTACTATTTCCCATCTCTTTTTTGCTGACGATCTTATTCTCTTTGGTCAAGCTTCCCTACTACAAGCTGAAACCATGAGAGAGTGTATGGATATCTTTTGTGATATCTCGGGTCAACAAGTTAGCTTTCCTAAGTCCAAGATTTACTGCTCTAGCAACGTTAGTAGCTCTAATGCTAGAGCCCTAGCTAATTTGTGTGGGTCTCATGTTACAAAGAACTTGGGATCTTATCTTGGAGTGCCTCTCATCCATGGCCGAATTACGAAGGATACCTATAAAGAGATCCTTGAGAAGACACAAAAGAGGTTGGCTACTTGGAAGAGTGCATCCCTATCCTTTGCCGGTAGATGTACCTTAATCAAGACTGTTGCTTCTGCTCTCCCTGTTTATGCCATGCAGTCTATCAAACTTCCTTCAAACATTTACAAAATAAGATTAATAGAGACTTCTTGTGGGGAAGTTCTGCTGTTAAGAGAAAAATCCATCTTATCAAATGGGATATTGTGTGTTTGCCTAAGAAGCTAGGTGGTTTGGGTATAAAAAAAAACAAGTTGATGAATCAAGCATTGCTTGCTAAAGTTGGTTGGTGCCTGGATCAAAGTGAGGTCAGATTATAGGGTAGAGTGCTTAAGAACAAATACCTTAAAGGAGGTGAAATGGTTTCTTGTAAGAAGCCGAATGCTACAGCTTGTTCTAGTACCTGGAGAGGAATCATGTTTGGTGTTAATCTCTTAGTGGAGGGGTTGATTTGGAGAGTTGGTGATGGTTCTCGTATTAATTTTTGGTCGGATGTTTGGGTTCATGATATAGGGAAACTTTATAATCAAACTCTCATTCCTCTCTCTGATGAACAAATCAAAGAGAAAGTTTGTGATTATATCCTTGATAATGAGTGGAATCTGAGGAAGCTCTCTACCGTTTTGCCGTGGAGCATAGTTCACCAAATTTTTAGTATCCATGTTGCTTGTAGGGATGGGGCTGATGATAGAGCTGTATGGAGTCTTTCCAAGAATGGTGAATTTTCAGTGAAGAGTGCCTATGAGGGACATTTTAAACATGATGATTGTTGAAACAAATTATAGCACGGTGTGTATAAAACTATCTAGAGGGGGGGGGGGGGGGGGTGAAAGGATTTTAAGCTTTTTACCCAATTTTTTGTGTTAGTCTAAATTACGAAATTACCCCTAAATAGATAAAGCAATAAATCAAGTATAAAATACGGAAATTAAATAACACTTGATTTGTACGTGGAAACCCTCACGGGAAAAACCACGGGCTAGTAAGTAAGCCACACTCGAACCTCGAATCCACTAAATGTGTAAACGATTACAACCTAATACCGGAAGTAATCACACACCTACCTAATCCCGGTATGAGTGAACCTAGTCCGATTGCTTGCGAATTAAGCAACCTAATCCCGGTCACAACACAAGACTTAATTCTCTAAAAAGAGATTAACACCCTAAGTGAATATATGAATATTCAAATGCAACATAGAGCAAGGGAAACCCTATATGCTTATCTAAGATGATGAATATGCAATTAAAAACAATCATAGATATTAAAGCTAAATGACATGTCAAATAGCATAGATAATCATAGATTAGAGAAACCTAAATATCTATCATAAAAACAACACTCAATCAAATCAACACAACAATCTCTATATTGAATATTAGATTATAATCTAAGAACAATCAAGTAATAAAAGAGATGCCATAATAAATTAAACACTAATTATGTATGATAATAGTGAAAAACTTACCAAAACAAGTGTGATGATCAAAGACCTATGCAAGCAAGCATCCTAGATATGCTAGAGAATGCTAGATGAACTTTGATGCAAATGGATTTTGGTTTGAGTGTTTGATGAGCAAACTTGATTGCTTTCTCTCTTAAAAATCTCTCTTTTTAAAGTAGGGTTCTTGATGATCAAAGAGTCATGTTCAGAACAAGAGAAAGTGATGTATTTATAGGCATGAAAAACAAAGCATGTGAAAAGACAAGTTTGCCCCTGAAACGCACCGATCGGCGGTTTCAATCGGCGGCCAGGCCGCCGTTCATAACAGCCGAATTGGCCCGAGAGGAACAGGGGACCAACGGCGGTTTCATACGGCGGTTTCATTCGGCGGTTTCGGGACCGCCGATCCAACCGTCGAATAAATCCTGAGATTAAAAATCAATCAGGTGTGAAAACGGCGGTTTCATGCGTGACCGCCGTTTCAACCGCCGAATTAGGCCGAGAGATAAAATCAATCAGGTCTTGAACGGCGGTTTCGAACGGCGGTCGAGACCGCTAATCATAACCGCAGAATTGCTCCATACGCTACTGGAAGCAAACAGCGGTTTCATTCGGCGGCCAGGCCGCCGATAATAACCGCCGATCACCAATAAAAGTGAAAACCAAGGAGAAGCCAAGGGCATTCTCCGTAGGCGGTCCTCGCGCTAAACCAAGCACATTCTAGTGCATGCGCGGACGTTTCCGAAAACTATCGGGAAACGAATTACAAGACAACAAGACAACAAGACACAATTACACACAACAAAATATAACATATAAGTGCAAGTGTGAAATGTGACAAGTGAAGAGAATGCACACATATGCAATGTATGTTAAGTGTGTGTGTGCAACTAATCTCTTTAAAGAAAAGTAAGCACATAGAAATTTACCTATCTCTTTAAAGAAAAGTAAGCACATAGAAATTTACCTTCGGTGCTTATCAAGACGAGGTCTTCAAAGGGCTTGAGCAATAACATCGATACCTAGGCTACCCTTACAAAGAACCCCCAACATGTGGTTTGTCCACGAAATGAGCCAATCAACAAATGGGAACCTTACAATCTCCCCCTTTGGCTATTTCGTGACAAAACCACCACTCACATTGATTCCTCACAAAGAAATAGAAACTACGGGACAACTATGATTTTCTACAACACAAAGAGATAAGAAAATAAAACTTCAAGTCTTCAATCTCTTGTAGAATAATCAAGCCCTGAAAAGAAAGTTTCTAACATTTCCAATACAAGTAAAAAGTGAGATGAATCAAGTGAGAACAAAAACAAGCATTTGCATTTTAAAAGTTTAGGCACAACATTATGAACATTATGAAATATATGTGTATGCAATGCTCCCCCTCAACGGGTTACTCCCCCTCAATGAATGTTCTCCCCAATAAGCAACTCCCTTTACCATATACTACTCCCCCTTTTTGTCATGATATAGGCAAAGGAGTAGTCCCCAACCGGGTCACTCATAGCAACGAGAGATAGTAGCATGCAAGATTTGCATAATTAATATAAGTCACTTTATGCATCTCAAATAATTGGAGAGAAACAAGGAGATTTATTTGAAAGAAAATGTGTGAATCAAACATGTTTTGCATACAAGACATGTAACATTCAAGTCCAAAATACAATGGTATTTGGCAAAGCAAATGACAAAGGTTTCTAATAAGAATTCAAACCAATTTCGCCAATGTCATGAGTAAAGCAAGGATATAGAATATATTGATTTCAATTTAAGAACAACTATATCCAACTTTGTAAGCGAAACATGGCATGAGCGACTTTGCACCCTATTTGATTTTTCCGGATAAGATATCCGTATGATAGTAGCCATGTTCAACCAATAAAGAAGGAGAGACATTTGGAATATAAATTCCTTTGAACGGATACAAGATCCTTTATTCATTTTGAGTCTCATAAGCTTTCACACAAGGTTTTGCATTTTAAAAATATGCAATCATCAATTCATGCTTTTTCATTTGACATTAGCATGTTATTTAAGAATCATCATGTCATGGAGATAATCATAGGTCATTCAAATCATACTTCCTACATACATCTCCTAGTCCAAAAATGCATGTTTGAACATAAATATGACATGGATTGTAAACAAGCAAGGTTCACACTTATTGAATTGAAAACATATATACATATGTGCAACCAAGCTTACTCAACCAATTAAAAGAAGAGGCATAAGATATTTCAAATTTTTTGCAAGTGACAAGAATGCAAAAAAGCTCTCTTTGCTTGAGTTCCCCATATGGGGTCAATCATAGAACATCACTCCACAAGACATATCCCAATAGATCTACTAAGAGTTTTTAATCGAGTAGCATCTAAGGGTTTAGTAAATAAGTCCGCAAGTTGATCATTAGTACCTACATGTTCAAGTACTATGCATTTATTTTCAACAAGCTCTCTAATGAAGTGATGGCGGATGTCAATATGCTTAGTTCTAGAATGTTGTATCGGATTCTTGGAAATATTAATAGCACTCATGTTATCACAAAAGAGAGTGAGAGTACCTTGATTGAATCCGTAATCTACTAGCATTTGCTTCATCCATAGGAGTTGTGTGCATCCACTCCCCGCGGCTATGTACTCGGCCTCGGCCGTGGACAAGGAAATCGAGTTTTGCTTCTTGTAAAACCAAGACACTAAGTTGTTGCCTAGAAAGAAGCAACCGCCTGATGTGCTCTTCCTATCATCGCAATTTCCTGCCCAATCCGCATCACTAAAGCCTACAAGACTAGCATTAGTGTCAAAAGAGTACCAAATCCCATAGTTGGATGTCCCATTCACATAGCGAATGATTCTCTTTACGGAAGAGAGATGTGACTCCTTAGGATCCGCTTGGTACCTAGCACACACACCCACACTAAAGGAGATATCGGGCCTACTTGCGGTCAAATAAAGCAAGCTACCTATCATGCCACGATATAACGTTTGTTCCACACTTTTACCTCTAGCATCCTTGCTTAGCTTCAAAGTGGTACTCATGGGTGTATCACAATGTTTGGCTTTTTCAAGACCAAACTTCTTCACTAGGTTTTTGGCATATTTGGCTTGGGTTATGAAAATCCCATCATCTAGTTGCCTAATTTGCAAACCTAGGAAGTAACTAAGCTTACCAACAAGAATCATCTCAAATTCATGAGACATAACATTAACAAATTGTTGAACCTTGGTGTTGTTGGTGGAGCCAAACACTATATCATCAACATATATTTGAGCTATGAAAAGCTCATCATTGTTTCTTTTGATGAATAGTGTCTTGTCAACATTACCACGTGTGTAGTCATTGTCAACAAGAAATTGAGTGAGGCGCTCATACCAAGCCCTCGGTGCTTGTTTCAACCTATATAAAGCCTTCTTGAGGCGATAGACATGGTTGGGGTGGTGAGCATCCACAAACCCCTTGGGTTGTTCAACAAACACTTCCTCTTGCAAGAAGCCATTGAGGAAGGCACTCTTGACATCCATTTGGTGCAATTTGAACTTGTGCACACAAGAAATGGACAAGAGAAGCCTAATAGACTCTAAACGGGCAACGGGAGCAAATGTCTCCTCAAAGTCGATACCCTCAATTTGAGAGTACCCTTGTGCTACAAGTCTAGCCTTGTTCCGCACTATGTTGCCATCCTCATCGGATTTGTTCCTAAATATCCATTTAGTGCCTATGACATTAGTGGTCTGGGGCCTAGGAACTAGAGTCCAAACCTCATTCCTTTCGAATTGGTTTAGCTCTTCTTGCATGGCAAGAACCCAAAATTCATCATTTAAGGCTTCTTCAACCTTTTTGGGTTCAATTTGAGAGGTGTAGCTAACGACACGTCGTTGCAGTGTCGGTCAAAAGATGAACAATTAAGTTCGACCTCGCTAGCGCACGAGTCACAGAGACTAGCACAGTGGCAAGTGAGGGTATCGTTCCGCAGGGAAGTGGAATTCACCGACCATTACCGGTTCTAGCTATTATTACAACACGCCGAGAGAACTCGTGTGTTGCTTGTGTGGAAAATGTTAATAATAATATAAATAAATAAATGATAAACAATAATATTTACAATGATAGGATGGAATGGAGAGATGGCATAAAATGTGATTACACTAGGGAAATTATTCAACCGTAACAATCCTCCTAATTAAGTGCTAGACTCATTTAGTCCCTCAATGTGCAAGTATATAACAGACTCGTGTCCCCTTAACTGATCTCTAATCTCTCTCGAGTCTTAGAAATCATATCCACACATACGTATGGATTCATTAAGTACCATGGGACACAAATAAGAGCCATGTATGCCGACCTAGCGATCTCTCAACTTTCCGATCAAATACATTGGTTATTTCGTTGGGCATGTAATGCACAACCGCGTGGGCCATACTACAGCCAATAATTCATCCACGAGGCTAACCAAATACGGAATGGCAACCAAGTGAAAGCATTAAGAATACGAGATACCCATATAACATGAATATTATATGCTCGTGTCCCCTTAATTAATCTCTACCCTCTCTCGAGCGACATAGAGATTACATCCATGCATAAATGCTTGAATTCATTAAGGACTGTGGGACACACACACGAGCTCTACACGCCAGCCTAGTGATCTCTCATCTTTCTGGTCAAATGTAGAGGATATCACGATGAGCATGTCAATGCGACACCACGCGATATATAACACACAACCTAAATATCATTCACAAGGTGGCTAACCGAGTGAAAGCATTAAGCAATGAAATACCCCTATAACTACACGAGCACAAGAGGAATTCAATTTGTCTTTACTCTAGATACGGATTCGGTTATCAATCTCCCTAAGATGGCAAAAAAATGGGAAACAAGTTCACCTAACACTAATGTGCATCAATGCAATTGTTAAACATTAAGAACATTCAAATGAATTAAGGGTTCTCCTCTTGACTTGGGAATTTTCCCTAAATCAATTCATCACCCATTCCAGCCAAGGACGGGCAAATGTGTCTTAAAAAGACCCATTAAGCTCAAGGATGTGAACCAAAGCTAATTTAGCAACTAAATGCATAAACTAGCCTTTTCTACTCTTTGGGGATAAAATCCCTAACACTCAAATCATTCAATAAATGATATTTTGGCAATCCATTAACATACAAACAATCATGGGAAGCTAAATTACTCTACTCCTACATTAATTACTTTACTCCTAATCCCATTCAAGCATACATGTCAATTTCTAACCTCCACAAACATAAATTTCACAATAAGAGATTAAACATACATAAATCAAAGAGCAAAACAAAACCCAAACGAATTTATGAACAAAATACATATATATAGCACATGTGAGGGTTTACAATATTCCCCAAATTGGGGTTACACATCAAAGAAGCAAGAAATTACAAGGAAATGAGTAAATAAAAGCAAACCCTTGAAGACAAGCCTCTAAAGATGCTCCATAGCTTTCCTAGCTTGGATTTGTCTCATAATTCCTTGAAATCTAGTCTATGATGGATGGATGAAGTGAAAAAGGGGTGGTGGAGATGTGTGGTGAGCTCCCATGGAGGAAGAACCTCCATAGGAGCATGGGCCTCTTTTTTATTGGGTGAAGAAAATGAAGAAGACGAAGAAGATGACAGAAATTTGGTGTGGGGCGTGAAAGAGGAGAAGAGAAAGAGATGGAGAGTTAGGGATTGAGTGATTCTTTTCTAAAAGAGAGAGAATAGGGGATATTTATAGTGGGGATAGTTAGGGTACAAGAATAGGGGTAAAAAGACATGGATACCCCTCAAGAAAAGTCCTAAAAAAACGAAATCTGGTGCAGGTCGTAATACGGGTCGTAGTACGCTTTAACGTCCTGTTTGACGAAATGTTTCTGCCAACTTTCGCGGTACAGAACGTGGTACGCAATTTGGTCTAACGCGGTACGCTTCGACGAAATCTGGAAAATTTCAACACCAATTTCTTTCGTCCTTTCGCGCTGCGTTTTGGCCCGAAAACACCTCGTTATCGCACATAAACTTCCCAAAACAAAATGAACCTGCACAAGGCTCTCAAAAACATATTATATTCACAAAAATTGCTCAAAAACGAAAGCAAACGATAGGAAATGGGGACCTCAAAAGGTGTATAAATCATTCCGATCAATACCCCCAAACCTATCTTTTGCTCGTCCTCGAGCAAAATAAAAATAGAAAATAAATAAACAAACAACACATGAAAATCAAATCAAACTAGGCTAGTCCACTTCCGTAGGAAACACGATGGCACTTAGCATGTGCCACAAGCCTTTAAACCACTAGGCGATCCCTAGAGGAGGAGTTATAGTCTCCTGAGGGTTTACAGCTACAACACCCACAAACGTATACTCTGCAAGATAAGCTGATATGCAATCCAAACATACCAAATAAAGACTACATGCATGCTAGTATCTCAAATATACCAATTAATAACAATGCATCACGCAATACAAGTATGCCAATACTTAGGATGTTTTCGGTTTACAAAACAACTACGCTCGAATTGCCTAAGATGAAATTCGCCTCGACTCTAATCCTCCCTGGATTTCAGTTTGATTTTTCCACTCAGATCCTAGGCGATCACTCTCAATCAAACATATGCGAATGAGTTTATGTATTGGAATCTAATATATCACATATGAGTATTTCAATAAAAGCGCATTTATAGTGATAGATCTCATGGAAGGAATTGAAATGCCATAAACGTGAAAAGAGCATGCATCGACTCGCATTCCCAATATAGACTTCCTAAGAGATCAAATGGGCTTTTCCTCACTTGTATTGGGGCCAAGGTGATGTGTAGTGGTGTATGGGATGGAAGATATGGTAGGAGTGGATAGGATAAAGCTACTAACCATATCAAGGTGTGTATACACATTACAATTTACACAAAATTAGCCCTGTATATTTACATTACAATACAAGCATCTAGGCTATAATCTTTATATTGCACAATTGTGCGACATTTGTACTCGTATTTAAGAGTAACTTTACAATTAAAGAACTAAAGGCTTAAGTGTTTTATAATTCAACACTTGTTCTATTTTTCTTTTTTTTTTTCTTTTTTCTTTTTTTTTCTTTTTGTAAGCCTTGTCCTAGCACAATTATATACATTGCCTAAGTACACGCTTTTATAAAAATTAGAGCTTTACAATACATAACTTCTATTAAGCTATACACCTCAATATGATCAATAACTAGGGAATGGTTGGGGGTGTAGTGTTTGGCCTCAATTTGCAATGAATATAGGGGTATGGGAGTGTTTAGGCTATTTTAGTAGTTTCGCACACACTCAAGCCCAAAATCATTTCTAAAAGTTCATCTAACAAGGGAATACAAATCTCAACAAGCAATCCACATTATTTTAGTTCTATGGCAATCAATGCAAAATGTATGTACAATGAGATCACAATTAAGAACAAAATCGAAGAGTGTTTAAGGAGTAAAAACAAAATATACCCTCTGAATTGACGCTTATAGGCTCGAAACCTCACTAGGGTAATCTCCACTATTTTCCTAGGCTAAATAATCATAGAGGTCTCATCCACCTAAACATCAAAAGATTGGCACTGTACAAGCAAATTTAAGTGACGCACAGAGCTAAAAGCATACAATGCATGTCTCCACTGGCACACAAAGAAAAGCAACTCAATAAAAATGGACTACAATTCCTAAATTTTAAAAAATTGAACGATTTTGTGCAGAGATTTGAAAATTTTCTAAAACAACACCCTAAAAATCCTAAGATCTAAGCACAACACATATCCACACTTAGATCTAAACATAAATAAAAATCAGAAAAATAAGCAAAGCATTATACCCTTGAAGCGCATGCCCTCGCGAGTGGTTATTCGAACCAACCAAGCCTCCGCGAAGCTCTCTTTAGTTGTGTGGTCCATCCGACCTGTAAATTTCTTTCCTTGCACAAAACAACTCAAAGAAAATCAAATGCATATGCTTAAAACAAAAATAAGAAAAATAACACGACTCACAACCCAAAACATAGCCTAAACATTGATTGTACAAACAATGAAAGGCAAGGTTAAGAGATGTTTATTTTTAACATTACAATCTAATCCGAAAAGCAATAAAAAGCAATTAATCTAAGATATTTACAGAACCTAAGCTAAAACTAGTAACTATCAACAAATAAGCCACTTCCCCGGCAGCGGCGCCAATTTGACGACACGTCGTTGCGATGTCGGTCAAAAGATGAACATTTAAGTTCGACCTCGCTAGCGCGCGAGTCACAGGATGGCAAAAAAATGGGAAACAAGTTCACCTAACACTAATGTGCATCAATGCAATTGTTAAACATTAAGAATATTCAAATGAATTAAGGGTTCTCCTCTTGACTTGGGAATTTTCCCTAAATCAATTCATCACCCATTCCAGCCAAGGACGGGCAAATGTGTCTTAAAAAGACCCATTAAGCTCAAGGATGTGAACCAAAGCTAATTTAGCAACTAAATGCATAAACTAGCCTTTTCTACTCTTTGGGGATAAAATCCCTAACACTCAAATCATTCAATAAATGATATTTTGGCAATCCATTAACATACAAACAATCATGGGAAGCTAAATTACTCTACTCCTACATTAATTACTTTACTCCTAATCCCATTCAAGCATACATGTCAATTTCTAACCTCCACAAACATAAATTTCACAATAAGAGATTAAACATACATAAATCAAAGAGCAAAACAAAACCCAAACGAATTTATGAACAAAATACATATATATAGCACATGTGAGGGTTTACAATATTCCCCAAATTGGGGTTACACATCAAAGAAGCAAGAAATTACAAGGAAATGAGTAAATAAAAGCAAACCCTTGAAGACAAGCCTCTAAAGATGCTCCATAGCTTTCCTAGCTTGGATTTGTCTCATAATTCCTTGAAATCTAGTCTATGATGGATGGATGAAGTGAAAAAGGGGTGGTGGAGATGTGTGGTGAGCTCCCATGGAGGAAGAACCTCCATAGGAGCATGGGCCTCTTTTTTATTGGGTGAAGAAAATGAAGAAGACGAAGAAGATGACAGAAATTTGGTGTGGGGCGTGAAAGAGGAGAAGAGAAAGAGATGGAGAGTTAGGGATTGAGTGATTCTTTTCTAAAAGAGAGAGAATAGGGGATATTTATAGTGGGGATAGTTAGGGTACAAGAATAGGGGTAAAAAGACATGGATACCCCTCAAGAAAAGTTCTAAAAAAAATGAAATCTGGTGCAGGTCGTAATACGGGTCGTAGTACGCTTTAACGTCCTGTTTGACGAAATGTTTCTGCCAACTTTCACGGTACAGAACGTGGTACGCAATTTGGTCTAACGTGGTACGCAATTTGGTCTAACGCGGTACGCTTCGACAAAATCTGGAAAATTTCAACACCAATTTCTTTCGTCCTTTCGCGCTGCGTTTTGGCCCGGAAACACCTCGTTATCGCACATAAACTTCCCAAAACAAAATGAACCTGCACAAGGCTCTCAAAAAAATATTATATTCACAAAAAATTGCTCAAAAACGAAAGCAAACGATAGGAAATGGGGACCTCAAAAGGTGTATAAATCGTTCCGATCAGTAGCATGTGTAGCTAATAAGATTAGCAAGTTGACGTCTAGTCCTAACACCCTCATTAACCTCTCCAATGATATCTTCTTTATCATGGAGTTTCCTAACCCATGGAGCGGGTTCTTTAGAGTCCAAGAGAGGAACTCTATCAATAGGTTGTGTGTCATCATTGTTGACATTTGATGTCCCAACATTAGGAGGCACCACAACCTTCTCCAAATGAGAAACATCACTAAAAATAACCTCCTCCTCATGATCATTTGACTTGAGCCTAGTATCATCAAATACGACATTGGATGATTCCATAACACTTAGAGTCTTTAAATTGAAAACTCTATAGGCTCTACTATTCAAGGCATAGCCAATAAAAATACCCTCATCACTCTTAGCATCGAATTTGCCAAGTTGATCACGGTCATTCAAAATGTAGCATTTGCTTCCAAAAGTGTGGAAGTAGCTAACATTTGGCCTCTTGCCTTTCCATAACTCATAGGAGGTGTTTCTAGTACCGGGCCTTAGGAAAACACGATTCCCTATATAGCAAGCCGTATTGACGGCTTCGGCCCATAGGTTCCTAGGGACATTGTTGCTAAGCAACATCACACGAGCCATCTCTTGAAGGACCCTATTCTTCCTCTCAACAACTCCATTTTGTTGAGGTGTCCTAGGAGCCGAGAACTCATGGGAGATGCCTAAGCTATTGCAATAGCTTTCAAATGAGGCATTCTCAAATTCCCTCCCATGGTCACTTCTAATCCGTTTAATGCTTTTAATGTTAGAATTCATTTCATTTTGTATTTTAGTATAAAGCATTTTAAACTTATCAAAAGTTTCAGATTTTTCTCTAAGAAAATATGTCCATGTAAATCTAGAGAAATCATCAACACAAACAAAAATATATCTCTTTCCACCTAAACTCTCGGTTTGCATAGGACCCATGAGATCCATGTGGAGAAGCTCAAGAGGCTCCTTGGTGGTGAGATACTTACCCTTTTTGTGCATGCTTTTAATTTGCTTTCCTTGTTGGCAAGGTCCACAAACACCATTGGCTTTCTTCCCAAGCTTAGGGAGGCCACGCACACAATTGAATTTTCCAAGGGTCCGTAGATCCCTAAAGTTCATGTGGCCAAGTCTTTCATGCCACAACTCTATTTGCTCATCCATGGACACATTGTTTGAGACAATTCTAGCTTCAAGACAATAGCAATTGTCGCAAGATCTCATACCTTTCAATAAGGTTTGTCCATCGGGCTTTAGGATCGAGCAATCATCTTTACAAAACAAGACGGAATATCCTTCATCACTTAGATGTGAAATGCTTATTAAATTGGCTTTCAAGCCATCAATAAATAAAGCATCGGATAAGGAGGGTAGTCCGGGAACGAAAATGGTTCCTTTCCCTACAACCTTCTTTTTGGATCCATCACCAAAAGTGACATATCCTCCTTCCTCCTTCCTCCTTCCTCCTTCCTCCTTCCTCCATAACAAGAGTCTCGAAGAAACTCTTGTTTCCTGTCATGTGCCTAGAGCACCCACTATCTAAATACCAAAAATTAGAAGAATCTGCCTTCAAGGTTATTTGAGCAACATGGCAAACATTTTCATTCTTTCTAATCCACCTAGAAACAATCTTAGCTTTCTTAGTGGTCTTTGGTACATGGGCTCTAGATGTCCTAGGATCATGCATAATAATATTATCATTCCTAGGAACATGCATCATGGCTCTTTTCTTTTTCTTCTCTATCATGCTTCTAGTTTTGCACATTTTTATATATCGAAAGCAATGTGGTCTAATATGACCATCAAATCCACAAAAGTGACATATAGGAGTGAAATAAGGAATCATACATTGTCCTTGTCTTTGTGGATGAAGGGGTTCAATCCTTCTTCGTTGTTGAACCGGTCTAGATTGCTTCCTAGCTTGAGGTTGCATGATAGGTCTCTTTCTTTTGTGAGCCAATTGTGGAGGAATGTTGGCTTGAGGGACCCTAAGGGGTTTAGCTTGAGTTTGCCTTCTTGGCCCCATCTTCACTTGTGCATTTGAACATTGTCCTACTTCTAACTTCTTCCTAGGAATTTGCACATATGAAGTTTCTTCGTTCTTCAAACCCTTGACAAACACTGTCTTGTTAGAGGTTGAGATCTTCTTGTCATCTTCATACCCAAGACCCCTCTTGTCACATGGACTCTTTCTAACACCAAGCATATGGTCAAGCTTCTTGGTGCTAGAATCCATCATATTCATAGAATCTCTAACTTCTTCAAGCTCCCTCTTTAGACTTTGTTCATTTCTCCTAGATAAGACTAACTCCTCTCTTAGCTTATCTTCCATCTTCTTGAATTTTTCCACTTGTTCACCTAAGTGGTCATTATGAGATGCAAGCTCAAGATTTTCTTCTCTCAACATCTTGATCTTTCTTGTGCTCTTGATTGCTAAATCATTAAACTTGGCATGATATTTAGCAAGCACTTTTTTCTCCACAAATCCATTTATAGAGTTAGAAGAGGAATCACTTTCTTATTCACTTGAGTCATTTTCCTCTTGACTCATTTCCTCTCTCTCACTAGCACTTTTGCTTTTATGGGAGGAGGCAAAAGCTAAGAGATTAGCCATGAGCTCTTCATTATCCGAAGACTCATCTCCCTCATAGGAGTCATCACTACTTCCACTCCAAGTGGTGGCCATCACTTTTCCCTTTTTCCTCTCATTGTGATTTGCACATTCGGGGGCAAAGTGACCTATGCCACCACACTCGAAACATCGGACCCCTTTCCTTTCGGTCCTTTCTTGCCTAGGTTCAAACTTCTTGAAAGAGCCCTTTTTTCTTCAAATCTTGACCTTTTGATCCAAAGCCCTTTCTTCTAAACTTCATAACCTTGTTGAACCTTTTTATAAACAAGGCAAGGTCTTCATCCGAGTCAACCTTCTTTGCCTCATTTTCATCCTTGGAGGTTTTTAAAGCAATTCCTTTTTGCTTTTTAGTGGGTGTGGAGATAGGCCCTTTCCTAGACTCATAAGCTAGAAGTCTCCCAATCACCTCACTCGGCTTCATATCCTTATATCCACTATTTTCTTCTAAAGCCGTCACCTTTGATTCAAACCTATCGGGTAGAGATCTCATAATATTTTGTTTGATTCTCCTATCCGAATATGGATCACCAAGTTGATGGCTTTGGTTGACTATATCCATCAACTTGATCTCGAAGTCGTTGAAGCACTCATTATCCTCCATCTTAAGCATCTCGAATTGAGTTTGGAGGACTTGAAGCTTAGAGTCCTTCACCACTTCGGTTCCCTTATGTGCAATCTCTAGGATGTCCCAAGCCTCTTTAGCTATCCTAGTATTTTGAATCAATTTATATTGATTTTCATCCATAGCACAAAAGATGGCATGCATCGCCTTCCTATTCCATTTTGAAGCCTCAAACTCTTGCGCGTTCCATTGCGCCTTAGGCTTCAATACTTATTCTCCTCCACCATCAGGAGTCATCTTGGGTAGATCATATCCGTCTTCCACCGCCATCCATGCACGGTCATGAATTTGGCATATATAGGATTCCATCTTCCCTTTCCATTGGGAATAGTTCAATCCGGTAAGAAGTGGAGGCCTTGTGCTTGAGGCACCTTCGTTGCCACCACCATTTCCACCGTTTCCACGCATAGTGTTTATGAATGAATGAAATGAATGTAAATGTATGTATGATCAAAAATCACACAAAATGCAAAACACACCAAAATAAGCAAGGATCACCTATGTATGTCTAGGAACCCGCTCTGATACCAATTGAAACAAATTATAGCACGGTGTGTATAAAACTATCTAGAGGGGGGTGAATAGATTTTAAGCTTTTTACCCAATTTTTCGTGTTAGTCCAAATTACGAAATTACCCCTAAATAGATAAAGCAATAAATCAAGTATAAAATGCGGAAATTAAATAACACTTGATTTTTACGTGGAAACCCTCACGGGAAAAACCACGGGCTAGTAAGTAAGCCACACTCGAACCTCGAATCCACTAAATGTGTAAACGATTACAACCTAATCCCGGAAGTAATCACACACCTACCTAATCCCGGTATGAGTGAACCTAGTCCGATTGCTTGCGAATTAAGCAACCTAATCCCGGTCACAACACAAGACTTAATTCTCTAAAAAGAGATTAACACCCTAAGTGAATATATGAATATTCAAATGCAACATAGAGCAAGGGAAACCCTATATGCTTATCTAAGATGATGAATATGCAATTAAAAACAATCCTAGATATTAAAGCTAAATGACATGTCAAATAGCATAGATAATCATAGATTAGAGAAACCTAGATATCTATCATAAAAACAACACTCAATCAAATCAACACAACAATCTCTATCTTGAATATTAGATTATAATCTAAGAACAATCAAGTAATAAAAGAGATGCCATAATAAATTAAACACTAATTATGTATGATAATAGTGAAAAACTTACCAAAGCAAGTGTGATGATCAAAGACCTATGCAAGCAAGCATCCTAGATATGCTAGAGAATGCTAGATGAACTTTGATGCAAATGGATTTTGGTTTGAGTGTTTGATGAGCAAACTTGATTGCTTTCTCTCTTAAAAATCTCTCTTTTTAAAGTAGGGTTCTTGATGATCAAAGAGTCATGTTCAGAACAAGAGAAAGTGATGTATTTATAGGCATGAAAAACAAAGCATGTGAAAAGACAAGTTTGCCCCTGAAACGCACCGATCGGCGGTTTCAATCGGCGGCCAGGCCGCCGTTCATAACCGCCGAATTGGCCCGAGAGGAACAGGGGACCAACGGCGGTTTCATACGGCGGTTTCATTCGGCGGTTTCGGGACCGCCGATCCAACCGTCGAATAAATCCTGAGATTAAAAATCAATCAGGTGTGAAAACGGCGGTTTCATGCGTGACCGCCGTTTCAACCGCCGAATTAGGCCGAGAGATAAAATCAATCAGGTTTCGAACGGCGGTCAAGACCGCCGATCATAACCGTAGAATTGCTCCATACGCTACTGGAAGCAAACGGCGGTTTCATTCGGCGGCCAGGCCACCGATAATAACTGCCGATCACCAATAAAGGTGAAAACCAAGGAGAAGCCAAGGGCATTCTCCGTAGACGGTCCTCGCGCTAAACCAAGCACATTCTAGTGCATGCACGGACGTTTCCGAAAACTATCGGGAAACGAATTACAAGACAACAAGACACAATTACACACAACAAAATATAACACATAAGTGCAAGTGTGAAATGTAACAAGTGAAGAGAATGCACACATATGCAATGTATGTTAATTGTGTGTGTGCAACTAATCTCCTTAAAGAAAAGTAAGCACATAGAAATTTACCTATCTCTTTAAAGAAAAGTAAGCACATAGAAATTTACCTTCGGTGCTTA
This sequence comes from Acer yangbiense, assembly GCA_008009225.1. Taxonomy (NCBI): domain Eukaryota; kingdom Viridiplantae; phylum Streptophyta; class Magnoliopsida; order Sapindales; family Sapindaceae; genus Acer; species Acer yangbiense. The sequence continues at coordinate 21,083,014 of CM017771.1, forward strand.
TCAAGACGAGGTCTTCAAAGGGCTTGAGCAATAACATCGATACCTAGGCTACCCTTACAAAGAACCCCCAACATGTGGTTTGTCCACGAAATGAGCCAATCAACAAATGGGAACCTTACAATTGTGTCTCTTGGAAGTGGAATTTCATCTGGAATCTAAAGCTCCCTCCTAGAGTTCTTCATTTCCTTTGGATGCTCCTTCATGGCAAAATCTTGACTAACAGCTATATGGCTTCCATGGGTATGAATTTGGATATCACTTGTGTGAGATGCAAGGAGGGCTGTGAAGATATCGACCATGTCTTTAGAAAGTGCCCTGTTTCCCGTGGCATATGGGAACAGATTTGTAAAGGTGTGACCAAGGATGTTTCCTTTCAAAGTGAGTGGAATGATTGGATGTGTAACAATCTTGATTGCAATAAGCTGATTATGGGAAGAGCCCCAAGCTACCTTCTCTTTGCTGTCAGTCTTTGGTATATTTGGAAGTGGAGGTGTGACAGTATTTTTAATCCCACTGTCAAGGTTCCCTATTGCCCTGGTAAGTTCATTTTGAACTATGTTGATGATTGGTGGAAAGCTAATACTGGTGTGGATAAGTCTGTGGGTTTTAAGAACTGTTTTGTTGCTTGAAGCCCTCCTCCTATTGGCTGGGTCAAACTAAATGTGGATGGCAGTATGTCCCCTGATTTGGGTTCTATATCTGCTGGAGGTGTGATTAGGGACCATAGGAAGAGTTGACTATGTGGCTTTGCTGTGAACAAGGGCATGGGAAGCATTCTTGAGGCAGAATTATGGGGCCTTTTGGAAGGTCTTAAATTGGCTTGGAAGACGGGGTTTAGAAGGATTATTGTGGAGTCTGACTCCTAATCTGCTGTGGATATTCTCAACAATAATACTCCTCTAAATCATCCTCTTCTCAACCTCATTCTTGATTGCAAGTCTTTTATGAGCAAGGATTGGAGCTGCTCTCTACAGATGCTTATAGGGAAAGCAACAAGGTGGCAGATCGCCTTGCTAATATTGGCCACTCGCTTGAGTTGGGGATTACAACATTTGAAGATCCCCCCACCCAGATTGCCGCTAGCTTGGAGCACGACTTCAGGGGTCTTGGTTCTGTTAGACTTGTCACTAGTTCTTAGCTGCTGTTGTCTCGGGCTGTTTGCCCTCCCTTTTACCAAAAAAAAAACATAAAAATCAATCCAGTGAAAAATGAATAAGTGAGTAAAAAACAGATAATTTAAAAAAATATAGGGATCTAAATGATAATATCCCTAAATAATAAAACATTGGTGAAAACCCCAATCACTCAAACTTCATGTTTGTTTCGAAGAAACTTACCAGTTATCCAACGGTCGTCGTTAGTCGTTTACTAGGGATCTGTTTGCTTCGTCGTTGATGGATTATATTGTTTGGAATTGTATGGTCTGCAATTGGGGTGATTTTTAATGAAGTGAAGTGGTAGGTTCAAGAAAGGTGGGGTTTTAGGGTTGATGTGGACCTTTGGTCAATTAGAAAAGGAAGAGTATTATAAAACCGATCCTAATTCCTTTTTACAGCTTGTTCAAAAAATATATATATTTTTTTTTATTTCAGTTATTCACATGTCATCAGCAATTGTGATTCACAACATAATGACTTTTCTACCCTTCTAAACATTAGTTTTTGTAGTAGCCAAAAATAGCATAGCTTAAATGTTAGGCCCAATTTTATGTAGGCTCTTGGCAAGATGCTTCAAATACTCTAAAAAAGACCCACATATTAATTTAGGTCTAAAAAACTATAAGCAGCCCAAATCTCAGGTCCACGTTTGACCAAGTTATCCTGGACTTAGTCAGACCAATAATAGCGGTCGTCAATGACTTGATTAGTGACTTCATCCTTAAGCCCGAAGATCACAGGAAAAGCCTATGATCTTGGCCCACCATCTTAGTAACTTCATTTTCTCCCGCCTATACCCTAATTTAGAATGAGAGGGGGAGCTCAACTCTCATAGTTCTTTACTCATGTGAGTACAGAGAAGAGCTCTACAATTCACGCTACTACTAAGCAATCGTCCGGTCGACCTCGACACGATCGACGTGTATGCTTCCGTTCGACATATCGATAGCTAACTATCGATAACTACCATCCAATTGCTACCTCTAACTTACACTTCGTTCTCACGAGGTCTCACATTACACTACTCAACTCTCCATGTTTGTCAACGGTAGACATCTCCAGTCAACCTCAACACCTCGGGTCGACATCATATTAAGTTGATCTCTATCAACTCTATATCATCGATCTCCAGTTGAAATCGACACCTCAAATCAACATTATGTTAAGTTGATCTTTATCAACTCTATATCGTTGGTCTCCGGTCGACCTCGACACCTTCGGTCAACCTCATGTTAAATTGATCTCCATCAACTATCTATCGTCGATCTCTGATCGACCTCGACATCTCCAATTGACATCGACACCTTTGGTAGACCTCATGTTAAGTTGATCTCTATCAACTCTATATCGCTGGCCTCCAGTCGACCTCGACACCTTCGGTCAACCTCATGTTAAATTGATCTCCATCAACTCTCTGTCGTCGGTCTCCAATCGACCTCGACACCTTTGGTAGACCTCATGTTAAGTTGATCTCTATCAACTCTATATCATTAGTTTCTGATCGACCTAGACATCTCCGGTCAACCTTATATTAAGTTGATCTTTATCACCTCTATATCGTCGATCTTCGATCGACTTCGATATCTTTGGCTAACCTCAACACCTTTGGTCGACCTCATGTTAAGTTGATCTTTGTCAACTATATCCTTTGTCTTCGATCGACCTGGACATCTCCAATCGACCTTATGTTAAGTTCATTTGTCAATTCTCAATCTCCGGTCGACCTCATATTAAGTTGATCTCAATCAACTCTATCATAGTTTTACATTTGACACCTACAGTCGACACCACGTCGGTCTCTACCTTTGGATTGGTCGACATCACACTACATTGGTCTCCAATCGACATTACGTTGGTTTCCACCTTTGGACCAATCGACATCATGTTTGTTCTACATCATCCAAGTGTACTCCGCTTAACACAAGCTACTTCCATGCAAGTTATAGACAAGGTCATTGTTGACCATTCTCCAATCAACTTTCACGTTGATAGCCTCCTTGTCAGCCAAGCTTCATCTTCTGTTCTATAACCTATGTCAACCTACCAAGGTCTTACCATCTTCCATTCTACGACCTATGCCAACCTACGGTTTGCTTACAATTCTTAATTCCATTTACTATATATTTCTATCTATCTACATGTCGTCTTGCTGACTTGAGTGTCGGAGACTTGGAGTCCCCTTGGCTAGAACCACCCCAGTGTCTCACGAGCTTTACGCTCACCACTTCTAGTTTTACAGGTTGTCGGTGCCCATTCAATTCAATTTTAGATTTTTTAGGTCTACAGTTTTGATAACGTTTGACTAACAATAAAACTGAAATGAGCTATTTCTAATTGTATAAGAACTGGTTTGATGAAAAATATAAAGAAAAGTAAAAAATTGATATTTCCCAATTACATAAAGACTAAATTGTTATATATATATATATAAAACCTCTTAATTTTTTATTTTTTTTTATAATTAATGGATTTAAAAAAAAATAATAATGTACATTTATAAAATAAAAAATATATATGGACGTGTGTTAATTTATTATAGGGAAATATTTCAAACAATTAATCTTATTGATAAAAAATACAATTTTACCTTTAAATCCATTAAATTTGACTAACGTCAATCAGTCATAGAGATTAATTTGGTAGTTATGAAAAACATATGGACTAGATCGTAAAACACAAACAAGTCTCAAATTACTTGGAATTAAGAAACACGTCCGGGACTTATTTGTTAATTGCCCTAATCTATATATTGGTCTGTGGACCCACCTACACTCGGAGACTGACAGTAACGCACTTGGAGCCATACGCTCGTACCCAGCAGTTCAGAGCCGCCGAACCACCCAACAACGCCACTCGCCGTCCGCCGTCTGACGGCTTCGATCATCCAAATCTAAAACGCAGTATCACGAAGACCGACGGGAAACTCTCCGACCACTGTACAGCCGCTGCTCCGTCAGCCGTCGGGTACTTGAAGCCTGTTTTATTATTATTGCATTTAATTTGAATTTTTTATTTTTCATGTGTTTATGGTATTTTTAATTATAATTCTAGACTGGATTTAATTGCGTATGAGCTTCTTTTAAGTGATCAATGTTGGAGATAGATTTGGTGTTTGTTCAAAAACAGTGAAATCGTCTTAAAATACAGATTTTGACATTTTTATTGAATAATGGAAAAAAGAAGTTGTTCTTGTATCTTAATCTTGATTTTTCAAAAGGATAAATTAAATGTGTTTTCAATTCTTTTAAACAAGCTAAGTATTTGTTTAGCATGAGTTGTGGAAATAGTGTGAAGATAATATTGTATATCTGTGGTTGCTGTGACTAAATTTTCAATGTTAAGAATCACCTCATATGATCCTAAATCTAATATGCCAAAATTAATGATCTCTATGTCTCAAAGCAGTATAAATTATTCATTGGAAACTGTGGATGAATGATTTTTATTGTTAACCAAACGGAATCGAAGACATGTGATGGTTTGAGTTGAGATGTTCACTGTAACAATTTGTGGGTGAGAGAATTAAGGCCTGTTAGATATTGTTTTACAATGCGTTTTTAAGAATATTTTTAATATCAAAAGGATCAAAAACAGTTAATATATGTTCAATGTTACTATTAAAAATGACAAAAACAATGAATATGCTTTTGGTACTGAAATGTCAAAATGCATTTTAACTAAGACCGCTATAGCATGAACAAACTAGAATGTAAGATTGAGTTTCTTTTCTTTCCTTAAATCTTTGTTTTTTTTTTCTCTCTACACAAATTTAACCCTTTCTAACCATCTGGTGTCTCTCTTCTTATTGAAAACATTGAAGCTTTTGGGGGTGGAAGAAAGCAAAAGTACAGTGGTTTTGTGGCATATTTGCTATTTTTTGGGAAATTTTGCAAGAAAAGAATGGGAGAATTTTTTAAAAAGCTGAAGGGGACAACTTTCTCGTGGATAAAGCTCATTATTTAGCTTCTTTCTAGGCTTCCTTATAAATGGAATTCAAAGATACTTTTTTTAATTATTATTATTTAGCCTGATTCGAAGACTGATGTTTGATCATTTTCACATTTCTTGTTTTTGCTTATATAAGTATAGAGAAAACTTTTCTGCTGTGTTGGTGTCTGTACATTTTGAAACTGGAAATGGCAAGTGTGCCATCGTCCTCGCCTGCCTCCGATTCTCAGAACTCAGCCACTCACCCTATTCAACCTAAGCGTGAGGTCCTCTTTCTCTCTCTATTGTATATACTATATAAAATAATTTTGTGTTTAATATAGTGAATCTTTTGATAATATTTTTCCATGTAAGGTCGAAGATGTTGCAACCAACAACGGGGTATTTGATGTTTCCGAGAAGAAGGCTGAAGTAGTTCCCAGCCATTTTCAGTAAGTATTTTCTATTTTTAGACAAATATATCTAATTGTTATATAATGTTTCCTTCTGCATATGTAAGTCTTCATATGACATCACAATTTCCATCTCGTATTAAATATTGTCAATTACTTTATTTTTAGTGCAATTAATCATATGCTTACTTGGATCTTTTTCTGAAAATTAAGTTGAAAAATTTGAAGCAAAGAAGAAAACATTTGAGTCTGGTTAATGTATTATTTACATTCATTCAAGTCTTCTCATACCAAATTTTATAATTCAACATAACATTTTTGTTAGATGATAAGGAACAAAATTTAATTTTATGGACAATTCTGCAGCCAATGTGAAAATTTGTCGTGGACATGTAAGATACAAGCCTGTTTGAAAATATATGTTGTGTGTCGTTTTAGCTATGCAATGAAAATATATGTGTATCTGTACTTATAATTGAGAAGAAACTTTGGTACCCACATTAGCCATTAAGTGTGAAGAATGGATAAGTTTGAAATTATACATAACCTGCAGCCTGTGATCATTGCCTGTGAAGAGCAAAAATGTAGCAAACACTCCCCTAATATATCCTAAAGATAATATTTGGGTCCGAAAGAAATAAAATTTGGTGACAAATAAATGCAATTTCCAGGAACAACTGGTGTTTTTTTACAAACCCACTCAGGAAACTGAACAATAAGTTTGTTAACATGGACATACAGTGTCAAGTAGTTACATTTGAATAAATTGAACCACGATATTTATGTCAATGCTAAAAATGTTATCCACTGGCATGTACATGTCAGCATATAAATACGTAAAAACAGGTAACAGAGGTTGGGTTATGCTGAGGATTAAGTGATTAAATACATGTTCTTTCCTAATTTTCTCATTAGTTTTTTTTTTTGTTTTTTTTTTTTTTTTGAGCAAACTTTTCTCATTAGATGTTAATAGGAAAGGAGAGCATTCAGTTTTATGGGTTGGACATTTTGCGGTATATTAATTTCTAAGCCAAAATTCAGCCACTATTATTCTTTTGTGCACCTTATGTCATACCAAATAAAAATTCATACAGCCACTATTATTCTTTTTTGCGCCTTCTGTCTTACCAAATAAAAATTCATACAGAAAGCTCCAAACTGAAATTGCATGTTCAGTTTTGTTTTTGCTTCCTGGTTCGTTCGGTTCGGTTTGGTTTGGTTCGGGTTGGATCAGATTACCACTTGAATCAGTCCTTTTGTCGCTGTCCATATTCAAAGTTTGACACCTCTGATGGAAGATCAACGCCATTCAAGGTTTGTGTAAAATAAATCTTGTTTTCTGTCGTTGTTAGATGCTCTGATGCTCACCCCTACTAGACTACCTCACTTTTTTTTTCTGTTTTCGGTTTGGGTGTTTTGTTCATATTTTAGTGTTTTTGGGGTCAAATGATTGATCAATTATGGTGGGACGTGGGATTTTGTTGAATTATCATTTGGATTGAATGATGTTGCATTACCACACCATCCTCTATAAATCCTTTTAACTAAAACAAGTCGTATTTGTAATTGATAATGAATCAAGGATTTACTGCTACTTTTGAAACGATTTTTTTTTTTTTTGGTTATTTATATTAATATTGTGGAATTTATATGTGAATTGGGTCGGTGGAATAATGAAAAAGAAACTGAGTTTGTAATTTGATATTATTTATTGTACACAACTAATTAGGTAGATTTATTTCTCAATTTCCAAGTTTTCCAAGCTATGAAGCCGAAATGAACCGATCTGGACCTAGCCGATTTTTGCCCATTCCTGGCTATGTGTATTGTTATGGCAGTACTGCTAGCATGTCATGCTGGAGTAAAGCCCTCATTGTGGCATACTTTTTCTGTTCATCGACATGAACATATCAATGTCATGTTAAGCCTAGTCCTTTTCTTATTTATATTTGTCATTTTAATATTAATTTTACAAATATGTAATTGCAGTCCACATATAAATGTCATGTTAAGTAATTCTTTTGGGAAATTTTTTGTTAGAAAAACTCAACATATTTACCTCATAAACTAGTACAGATCCTTTGGTCCATTGGTTTTTTGATGGATGTTTGTAGACTTAGTTAATTATCAACTCTATTTTAAATTTAGCATGGCTGAATTTTACTAGCTTACAGATCTATGTTGGAGATGATATGATGTATTTCAATTTGGTCAGGGTTCTTGAAAGCAAGGAGTACGTTAAGAAGTTTGAAAAATATGAAGCCGACTACACTCGTCGGTTGATGTCAAAGTACTTCTCCAAGAATAATGTTAATGGGGGTAAACACTAAACAGTTGTTCCATAAAGTCTAGACCTTATGTTTTGATTTGTTTGTTGATAAACTAGTAAAATTTGTATTTTGGATTTCTTGTTCTTCCAGGCAACATATTTGACGAGAAGACGACAATAGATGGTGAGACTATAATGTCAAGCAGGTAGGTTGAAATTCATACAGGTGTTTATGACTTGGGATCTCTTATGCTGTGTGATGAGCTAAAATTTATTTGGCTAACCTTGTTTAGGTTGCCCTTCACCCGATCATTTGCAGACCCATTGCAGGCTTCAGTGGACCAGAGTTCCAGCACTTCATCTTCTACAACAGAGACCCCAAATAATTTCTCAAATGGAAACCACACACCTAAGAAGAGTGGCTGAAAATCAAATTTCTTGCTTCCTGTGAAATATGGTATTGTATTTGAATAAATGCTTTCAATAGAATTGTGTTGGCTCGAACCATTGGATGTGAATAAGAAGAAGGGCATTGAATGATGAATACTTTGATTATCTTCCTTAGTCCTTGCCTTATTGAATGAATCGTTTATAAAAAGAACAGAGAGAAAGAGTTATAATAAAAAGTTTCCAATCTTGCATCATATTGTATTGTATGGATTACTATATACATCAAATGACAGTAGTTTCAGAATATAAGCATTCTTAGTGACAAAGGGTATCTATCTTTCCAGTGTTCCATCTTTTAATTTACCTAGGGATGGATAGAGTGAGTTGAGGACGACGGTGGGCGATTCAAATTGCCGGTGACTTCATCCAGACCTCTGAGAGGTGACAAAAGGTCAGTGAGAAGTATTTGCAGGGAAGAAACTTTCTCCTTGAGGTGAGCATTCTCTTGGAGGATCTGATGGTTGCTCTCTAGCAAACGGATAACCTTTTCCGATAGCTGATGATTGAGAGTTTGGAGTTGGTTAACCTGGAACTGAAGCTCTTCGATTAGTTTCTTCTTCCGCATACGTGATCTTCTAGCTGATTCTCTGTTTGATATCACTCTTTTCATCCTCTTCTCATTTATGATGTTCAGTCTGTTATCTCTTTCTTCATCTGGAGAGAATATGTTGAATGGAACATGAAACTGGTGGCTGTTGGGTAAGAACCTGTTCCATTCTTGAATCTGTGAAGGGTTTGCCAATTCAAGAGGATCAAAAGAGGATTGTGTTTTGTAAGTGGGAAGTAGATTTGGAACTGTGTTTGCATGATGATGTTGTTCCTTCAAATCATTCACCTCCATAGCTTGATAATCAGTTGAAGAAGACAAGGAGAACAACAGAGAAAGAGACGGCATGAAGAGATATATAGTTTTATGAAGGAGTGAAAGGACAGGTTTTCCTACTAAAGTATGCAAGAAGAATTTATATGATGGTCTTCTAATTTATGTTGATGGCCATCAACACATTTATGTACATGATTCTTTTTGTTTTTTGGTTGGGAAAATTACACTATATCACCCTGAGGTTTCGCCTTAACACGCCTGGCTTAAATGGTTTAGATATTATATACAAATGCCCTACACTTAACAGCAGAATTTTATTAAGTTGACCAACTTTGACTTTTAAAATATCTAAAATAGTTGAAATGAAAACAAAAATGCAAGTAATAAGAATAAATAAATAACATTAAGCTTAATAATAATAAATAGGGTATCCTCCTGTAGGGCGACTTCTATAAAAAAATTAGATACCATTTTACTTTAGAAAGAAAAAAAAATCGTAAAATACTTGAAATATAGTCATATGGAGACCTATTTGGTAATTGCATTTTTATTATTTATTTACTAAAATTTTGTAAAAATATTTTAGAATAAACTATTGGAAAAAACCAAAATAACCCTTTAGTGTTTAGTTATTAACCTAGCATTGTTTATTGTAGGGGTGTGTTGTGTTGAAAACACATACTTTTCCATTTAGGTGTTTAAGGTTAAACATCAGGGAGTCCATTGTAATATTCCCTTTTTGGCAAAAAGAATATATATATACACACGTAAACCCCGAATTTATCCGTTCAAAATTATAGAACTACATGCTAGTAGCTAACACTAATGCCATATAAACTTCAAAACTTATGTACAGGTAAGACGCCCATTAAAGAGATGTTTATCGGCAAGAACTTGATTAAAAAAAAAACCTTTAAATCATTCCAAATATACGTAGAATCAACTTCGGTTAGAATTAAATCAAATTCCTAAATTTATAATTGTTGACGGCTAAAATCATTTTAAAAACACGTTTCCTATAACTTATGTTAAAGAGATATGATGACAAACATTTTTACTTTGAATCAAACCAATATCTGATTGACACGTTACACACAAGAAGAATTAAGGTCCCTGGTTTTACGATTAAAAACACAAAAAGTCAAATAATGAGCATTGTTTTCATGATAATTAAAGTTACATTAATTAAGGAGGTTGTAAAGCAATCAAACTTTTCATTAATCTCATAGTAGATCATATACATATACTTACTAAATCAAAGAGCATCATCATAAAAATCATGAATGCTTTTTGACAAAATGCACTTAGAACTCTTAATTTCTAATCTAACTTTGGTAAAAAAAACAAAAAAAAAACTAAGAGGATCACGTGTAGATGTTCACTAAAATAATCACTATCTCATTCTTTTACCAAAAACATTGTCGTTTACCATTTGTGTAAATGATCACTAGCAGCTGCTTTAAGCAACTTTTATTATTATTTTCTTGGTTTATTCGTGACAACAAATCCTTGGAATATGTAAAATCTATTATTTGTTAATACCATCTAAAATGAATAATATAGAAGTTGTTTAATGTCCCATCAGATTAATTTTTATCAGGTAAGAGATTTAAAGTAATGTAAAATAGTCTTGATTTTCAGAGTTAACCTCCTAAAATTGAGTTATAAGTTATAATATTAAGAGTTTGCTAAAGACACGATATCTATAAATCTAGGATCCCACACCTGAAAATGACTATTAGTATTGTAATTAGGTAACCATATCACAATATAGAATGAATTTAATTTTAATAATTTGATTATATTATTTTCCAAGCCAAACTAATGTTAGTGTTTGTATATATATATGGTTTTAATGTATTATGGTAATAATAATAGTCACGGAATTTTTCAGTGGCAAACTAATATATCAAATACTATGTATATGAGTTATGATCGAAAATGGAATAATTCAATTATAAAATTTGATCTCATTGCCATGTATAGCACTTGATAAGTATTTTAAGTTCTCATTAATAAAGATGTAGAATGTCACAATCTTTCATAATTATAACAATTTTAATCATGACTTTTACATGGTTGATCACCGCCATCTCAATCAGATTTATTAGATTTATTAAATGAGACAACGCACGTACGTAATTATAATTATAACAAAATAAATTTTCATTTTCAATGAATTTATAAACGACAAAACTTAATTTTGGTTTAAAGGGGTTGATAAAATTTATTTTTAAAAGAAAAATAAAGTTGATAAATATGGTAAGATCCATCATCTACTCCTCTTTCTCTACTAATAATTATGCATTTTCTTTTCCTTTGAAGAAATGGTAACTTGTTATTCAAGAAGGAAATTTAACCTGAAAAAAGGAATATAATTTTAAACATTTTACCATTAAACATTTGTTTTCCTTGTTTTGTAGAGGTCCTTCTTTTTAATGTTTGACCAAATAACCAGTGATATTGCCCCCAAATAAAAAGTGAAATAAAAATTAAGAAAAGAATTCCAAGTATAAAAGTAATCTTTTTTGGATGTGAAATGTGAGTGTTGAGGAACAAAAACAACTATAAAGTCTGTGGTCTAATTTTATGATTTTAACGTACTGGCACAATCCAATTCATGTAAGTTGTAATTTACTCTTAATATATAAACCAAAACCGACAAGATAAAATTGATCCATCTGTACCATGAGGTTACGGGTTCAAATCATTCTCTTTAAAAAAAAAAATAAAGAAAATTTCATTTACCTCCTTGAGATTATAACTAACTACAATAAAAGAATGCAACATTTTAATGACATCTCACACCGTTTTAAATAAGGACGAGACACAAACCCCCTAAAACCCTCAACACTGTTTGAATTCAAAACCTGTTATACTTAAGATAAAACTCAAAAACATTTCCCAAAAAACTTTTGAAATAGGAAAACAATGGAAGCCTACAACTAGCGTAAAATCACAGTTACATAATACCGTGTAACGTGTTCATATCCACAAACAAAAACAATATGTAGATAATAGATATAAACAATATGTGACAATCCCACAAACTCTCTTGTTCTGCAAGGCCAAATGACACAAACAAGGATAGCTAGTTGCAGGTCCAAGTATATTCTAACAGCAGAATCCAAGTGCCTAAAGTTGTTGCATTTGACTATCTTTAAATACAAGGGCTCCCCTACAGCTAAGCTTACCAGACAAGAAAAAGATTAAGGTTTTATCAAATTAAGTATTTTATGCACATTCAACTAATATCTGGAGATTTCTTGCAAGTATGTGCGCCCACTTTGAAATAGCAACCGAACCTAATACTCCTATAGTCAACAAAACCCTACCTCATTAATAAACAAAAAACAAAGGAGACTTTAGCAGAAACACTTCATTGGCATACATCAAACAATATCTTCCAGAACCCACTAAAAGATAAAACTTCAACAGTAGCACTAATGAATAGGAAATAAGATAATGAATGGACGATTAGTATGTGTACCTAAACACAATTGCAGAAGTCATAGACCAAAAATGAAAAAAAAGAGAGAATAAAACAAGAGGCACAAATTTAGCATCAGAAAATCTAGTAGTAGATACAAGCATATATAGTCATGTCACGAATGATTGAAGTGTAATAACTGGCTCGTATATGATGCAAACCATTCAGATAACACAGAAATAATGCAATGGTAAGATGCATCATGCATTTCCTTTTTAATTGGAGGGTTTGATTCCTCTAGAAACTAAATGTATAAGACAGAAACATGCTTTTAAGACTACGAATTGGTACACTTCAATAGGTAGGAGATGACTAGCCATCTTCAATGCGGTCTAGAGCGCACAACTTGATCGATTAACAAGGACAGCTTCAACCTCTAAATTGTGCTTTAAAATGGCATAAATTACATTTGTACACTTGCTCCAGAAAATATAATTACACAAGCCAAAAAGGAAACAACAACAACACAACAAATATATACATTCAACATTATTTGAATTCAAAAATCAAAAATCAAAAGAGGACAACAATGCAGTAATTAAACATTCTTCTACTGTCACCAAAACAAATAAAAAAGAAGATATCTCATAATCTTCTAGTATGTAGATAACCTCCTTCTCACAGCAACATCTTCAATTTAAACAACTTACTGCTCAATAAAAAACTTCAAATTCATATGTGAACATAAATTACCATCACAAACTATGAGAATTTCTCCGGTTCCTTCTCCTTTCATACCCAGCATCATCTGTAGGCAACTCATAGCGACAAACAGGACATGTATTTCTAATTCCCAGCCATGGTACAATGCAATCCCCATGATACCGATGAGCACATGGTAACTGCTTTGCTTTCTCACCAATGCTGATCTCATCCTTGCACACTGCACAAAGTGCATTATTACTCTCCACGTCCTCTTGAGTCAAAGCAACCACAGGAAGATTCTCAACAACAGATTTAGAGGCTGGAGGCCGACCCATCCAAGCATTCTCATTCTCAGTGAATTGCCCAAATAACATATCATACTCCGCAGTATGAAAAAAATCATCATGCTCACCAAAAAAAGGCTCATCATCGTTATCCATTTCAGGGGTTGTCTCCAAATTATCAGCATTCAACAAAAATTCCCACTCCAAATTCCCAAAGGCTCCCACTCTTTCCACACTAACAGCATCCTCAGGTGCAATTATAGGTGAAATCGAAACTGATATCGAATTATCATCATCATTATCATCAATAAACATGCTCAAAACCTCCCTCTCATCAACTCCACCGTCAACTTCCTCCCATTCAAAATCCTCATTGGTTTCCCTATTATCCTCTAACTGGAGAGAATCCCAACAAAGAGGGATGCTTGTTACATCATCGTGATCATCTTCGTTGACATACTCATCCCCTGAATGCACTAAACTACTCATCCCTAATGCAATCTCATGATGATTATCGTCATCAGAATCAGAATCCGACCCAAAACCGATAACACGAAGGCCTGTGGATCCCACCTCACCGGAAACCCTCCTCTCAACAAAGAAATCATCAACATCATCATTATCAATATCATCAATAATAAAACCACAATTATTACAATTGTCATCATTAATACCATTATTAGTGTTAGAATTACTACTACGATTCCCATTTTCAAGAGTGTTCAAAACACCAAACCCTAACCCTAGACCCACGTCGAGGTCCAGATTATCGATACTACCCAATTCATCGTTTCCATCAAAAGGACCAAAATCCGACCTGTTTAACGGATCCGGATCCGTATCCGACGTAGTAGTATTATCACGACGAATTACCTGAGACTGCTCCACGCGTTGTTGAAACAGATCCATGACAAAATTGACCTGGTTCTCGCGATGATCGAGGAGATCTGGGTCGTTTTCAGTCAGCGACTCGGTGTCTGAAACGTCAAAATGAATATGAACGGAGGACTGGTGGAGGCCGCGGCGTAGGCGGTGGTGGGGATCGGAGAGCGGTTCGAATTCGGGTTCTTCGGAGTAGGGGTAGAAATCGTGGTGAGACCAGTAAGGGAGAGACTCTATGGTTTCGTCTTCGAGGTCGTGGTGGAGGTGGAGATACGAAGACACTTGCGCCATTTTTTTTTTCTGTTAAATAAATAAGTTTGAAAAGAAAAAAAAGATCAAAGCTTTTGGTGGTTGTGGTTTTTGAATGTTTGGTTTTCAGATGAAAAAGCTGGTGAGATTGTGGTTTTGAAGGTTGTTTGATGTGCAATTACTTATGTGCCCTCCGTTAGTGGAAGCGAATGGAGAGTAAGGGACTGTTTTGTCTATTTATATTGTTTTCGTCGTTACCAAGTTTCAACCGTAACTCAAGCGACATGAGTGCCTATTTTTAATGAGATGTAAATTTTCAATTACGCCGTTTATTTATTTATTTATTTATGTTTGTTGTGTCTTAAAGCTCAAACAATACTCTGGATTTTGTTACTTATCAAAATATATATATATATATAGTCCCGATTTGGTCGATACATCTTGATATAACTTTATTAGGATATTGAATGTGAGCCACTAGTTTTGACAAATGCATACACACTTGAGTCAAAGTATGTAAAACGAGTAGCTCACATTCAATATCCTTACGAAGTTATATCAGGATGTACTGATTTGAAAATTTCTGTATATATATATATATTAATTAATACTTTGGATTTTGTTTATTTGTATTTTTATTTTTTAAAAAGAACAGAGAATTCCTTAATTAATTAATTAATTAATTCTTTTCAATTGTCCTTGTTAACGAACAAATACTACTGTAATTAGAATAGGTATCAAAAGCAAAATTCTTAGAACATTTCCAAGTGTCTCCCTTGGAGTCGGAGACCCCCTTATTTAAGGGTAGATGCTATTGTAAGGGGCCATTAATTAGACCACCATCCAATGAGGTTCGGTGACAAAAGACGTTCATTCAAAATCTAACAATTTTACAAATGTTTGAAATTACAAGGTTTATACTTATTATTTCTCAAATAGGTTTTCTTTTATGAAGTAATATCTTAAATATGTTTGATAGATTGAAATCTCCACCTAAATATATAGTTTTCCCCTCACGAGCACACAACTTTGAGTATACTACTACACATCACCACATTTTTGTTACGTCGTCAACATAACTTCAATCATAATAATGCACATATCAAAAGTGTGATTATATGTATTAGTATACTCAAATTATGTGTTCATGAGAGAAAAATTGCCTAAACACATTTGTATACGAAACTTAGCGGTGTGAAGTAATTTATTTTAATAAATAAAAAGAAATTTATCTAACTGTTATTATTTGATTTATTTAAATTGATTTTACTTAAAATTAATTACCGACAACTTTTCAGAAAAGGAAAAATATATATATATATTTTGTAACTTTTTATTTTTGAATTATTACAATTTGGAGGTTTTGGGAAAGAGAACATGACTAAACATAAAATAAGTTAACGTGGGTGTGAAGGGTTTATCATTAAACCAACCACATCCTATATATTGCCTTATAATTAATAAGTTAACGTGGGTGTGAAGGGTTTATCACTGACCAACCACATCCGATATATTGCCTTATAATTAATATGTCATATACAAATTATTAATCACATAATTGATATTAGAATTTTAAAATAAAGTTCAAGATGTGTAGTGTCTAGACAGTTGGATCTACAATCAATCGGAACAGGCATCAACAACTTGTAAACATAAGAGATGTTTGGGACATCATGGTGGTGTACAGATGAGCTCGGGAGAGTATGTTTGTACAATTTCATGAAAAAAATTTCAAATAGCACCTAAACTCAATCTGCTCAACTGAACTCCCTAATTACTAGCATGTAGTTATCAATGGAAGGAGTAATGCTTGAAGAATATATCATAAATAACAAAATTACAAAATCAGCTTCTTAATCATAGCTTGTTCCAAATTCTATCTTTTATACTTTTACATTGACAGTGATCCTTATAAGAATACCATCAACTCGTTACACTACTGAAAGGATTTCACTTGATTGATGACTTTAAAAACGGATTAGACGGGCGCTGTGGTTTCCCTTGATTCACTTTCTCCTGATTGATTAATGTCTTTGAAAATGGATTAGATGGATTTTGTGCCCCTGTATTTTTAACCACTTCAGCATTCATTACCTCTTCTATATTCTTTATTTCCCTCATGTTATCCAAATCAAGTTTAATTCCATCTGAAGATTTTGTTTTCTTTTTAAACAGAGGAGCAGACAGCAGTTTTACCGATGATGATGGAATAACAGGTTCTGATATTTCACTTTTTTCAGTTGAAGTTAAAACATCCTTGGTTTCACTGAGCAATCTTTCCTGTTATTCAGTAGAAATAAGATTTAAGCAACCGCAGCTAAAATGGAAAATGAAATTTTACTACCTCTCTGGCAGACTAAAAAAATAAGATTTGAATAACCAGACAACCTTGATAGAATATCAAAATTCAAACTCTTACCTCCAGTATGCTGTTGAACCTTTCTGCCAAATTAGGGAGCTTTAATTTAGTGACAAGCTTTATTGCACCCTGCACTGATTTTTCCAGTGATAGAAGCTTCACAAGTTCAGTAGCTCTTATGAGCTTGTCACCTGAAACAACCATAACAAGTATGGTTATCCACTCAGAAGCTTCATTTTTTGTTTTTTGTTTGGAATTTTTTAATGTTAAATGGACTATAAAATTGATTTGCTTTCCTATAACGAGTTTTCTTAGAAATTTAAAAAGACTCACCATTGCAGCAAGCTGCAATAAGCCTCAAGATGCATCTATCTTGGGCTGCTTCTGTATTGAAAGCCTCATCATCAAGTGAGCTGATATCCAAACCAGCACTCGCCGTCTCTTCTATCCTTTTTTGAATCTGCAAGGCACATATGTTATAGAGAGTGTTAAATTGACAAGCTCAACAGCTTATGTAATAGTGAGCATAAAGGGTGGAAAAAAAATTAACCTGTGATAGATTAATGTTATTAAGTATAAACTCGTTTTCAAGGGTTTCTGCTCCCAGATCAGAGGATGCAAGAGGAAATGAAAGATCTAGTAGGGTGAGAACCGGTTTGGGCATCACCTATAAACGGAACAAAAGTAGTTATGAATAATTCATATTTGTGAAAGATAAACATAGAAACAGTTGAAACAGTGCGCTATCCTACCTGTGGGAACAAGTCAGGACTTTTACAGACAATACAAAACAACTTGCTTGCATTCAACCCAACAATCCAATAGTTTTCATCTGACTTCTTCTCTTTACTACCACTGCATGACATGATGTTATTATAGTCAAAAGGACCAATACATATATTGATATATATATATATATATTATACATTAAGTACAGGAAATCATTCCATGTTCTTAAACAGACAAATCTTTAACCTGAAGAGTGGGAGCCAGCTGCCACAATATAGGCTTGTAAAAACCCGCAATACACCCTACACATTTTCCTCTGTAACTCAGATAATTGATCAAGAAGTGATATTAAGGGTAGTGAAATGATAAGAGAACCGAGCAGAGCATACCTTAGAATCGTAAGAACTTAATTGACCTTCTTCACTAAACCCAAACCATGTTAGATGGGAACCAGGACTTAATGGAAGCCGTCCTTTCAAGGGCTGAGTCCCCTTAGCTATGTTGAATACTCTAAACTCCAGCATCTGCTTGTTTGTACAAGTAAAGAACCAAGTTAGTGTATTACTTTTCAGCAAACAGCATATATTATGAGGTAATGGGATCAAACAGATAACTGACTAAACCATGTCCTAACATGTGGTAACAATTTTCCAACAGGCAGAGTTGATCAGTTTATTTCATTCAGAATGATTTCAGCGGTACAAGTGTGCCTTTCAATTTAGTGAGATATTCTTTCAATGTAATTGTCATTAAATTAACAAAATGGTCAGTCAGCTTAGCCTTAAAACAATTAACAGAGCCTAACTGCGAAAAAGTTTCAAATGATACCTGATCATTTGAAGGAAGACAATCAGAAACATGAGTGACAACTGCAAGTTGATCTTGGAAGCCTGATGCAGTCACCACTGGCCCATTAAGGGAGAGAATATGTCTCTGCAAGGAAGTGCAATTAGCAACACACAAAAAGGTAATACGCATTACAAAAGTAGATGATTTACAGACTGGATTGTTGATTCAAAAAAAAAAAGGGGGGGGGGGGGGGGGGGGGGGGGGGGGGGGGGGGGGGGGGGGGGGGGACTAGATTGTTAGTACTACAAGAAATCATGTATCTAATGGAAAAAAAAAAAAAAAAAAAAAAAAGCCCGTCAAATATAAGGATTGCTTGTGTCTGATCTGCTTCTCTGATACAAGAACCACAGCTGCACGTGGAAGGAGATTTTTTTTTTTTTTTTTTTTTTTTTTTAATTTTAATTTTTTTTTTTTTTTTATGATAACCCAAAACCCGCTTAGCGAACACGAGATCGAAACTTGACCCCCGCCGAACCCTATCATCTTTGGTAAACAGGAAACTATGGCCTTTGGTCAAATACCCATGAGAGGTTTGAAGTTTTAACCCCAAACCTTATGGGAGCATACCACAAGCCTGGCCATTCTGCTAACCCCTCATGGGTATAAATGGAAGGAGTTAGGAGATACATTTTCGCCTTTCAGTTGCATTAAGAAAATAAGAAATCATTATCACCATAAAGAAACTCATTTTTGTTTCTCCTTCTGATTGTGAGTTTGTGACAACTTCGATAACAAACCTTCCAAAAGAAAGATGGATCATCTGTAAAGCTAAAATAAATTCTGTAAAATCAAAGCCTATGTCAAAATATAATAGGTTCTGGATAAATGAGTACATTGCTATTTTCTTCTGGTTTAAATTTTTGTTACCAATCAATTTCACACATATGTAACATCAAGTAAATAAATAAAAGTTAAATATGATATATATATATATATATATTTGAAGCCTCTTATAGTCTTATTGTCCTTCACTGAATAATCATATTTTAGCAGATTTTTATCCGTGCAAATTATAGACCTCATTCATTGAAACAAAGTTCTAAAACTTTTCAAATGGTACCAGGAAAAACGTAGCATCAGTTGTCTTTAATGCAAACAGTTAACATTGCAGGATGACCAGACCCCAGCACAGAGGGGGAAGATGGAAAAATTATAAATAAATAAAAACTATGCGTGAAAGTTTTAAGACATTACCATGACATTGAGAATTATTAGTAAAGGAGAAGCTTAGAATAGACAGTGAAAGGCCATATAGATACATCTTAAAACATCATCCATATCATAAAAAGCAAATAGACAAACCTGCAAGCCACCCTCAGTGAAGATGCGAAGAATATTGAGATTTGTAATTGCAGCCACCCAAGCTGTACCAAGTGAAACAACCTTTACTTCTTCTCCTTCAAACCGCATAGACCACTGTGTTTCCAGCATGCATCAACAATCAGCATACAGATAAATTAAAAATTCACTACACCAACAAAGTGTGTTATACTGTTATCTGCGGAGACAAAATTATTGAAATTGCAAATGAAATGACCTCACTGTTATTTGCCCAGCTGCTAAATGGACGATACATGAGAGTACTCATGTTCTTCTCACCCTTGCAAGGATTTGCAAAAACGCTTCCATTTTCATTTAATGAAGCCATCGTGAATCCAAAATAATCGGTCATTGATGGGACTCGTGGACCTCTGCCAGTATCATGAAAATCAATCTGTATCCAAGATCACTAAACTATCAGCACATAATAAAAAAAAGGCCAAATTGCCATTCACCCAGGCTAATAAACATGATTCCAAGTTTTCATCAGAAGCGGCAGAGGGATTTTGAGAAACTATTTCCAAAAAGAGCAAGCAAAAAACATAAAAGAAAAGAACACTGAAACCAAAAATTAAAAACAGTTCAGTAACCTCTATATGGGAATTTCCATCATGTTCAATTGAGGTAATTGTTCCAAGCATATTGTAGCACAAGAAGTCCCTCTTCCCAGGCTGCACAGGAGTAGCACCTGGTTGAAACGCCTGCTGCATTTTTGTCCCACTAGATGTCCTTTTGCTTTTCAGTCCAAATCCCTTATCAGGGTATTCCTTGTGAGTAGAATTTGCCTTTTTCCGGAATTCAGTCTTAGGGAACAAGTTCAACTCATCATTAACATCATCATCCAGATCTTCCTCAACTATAGAATGTTTCCTTAATCTCTTTCTGGTTGGAGGTTCAGATTCACAATGGCTATCTTCTCCAAGATCACTTAAACTCCCAGATATACTAGGCTCCTGCTCCTCATCAAACAAAAGAAGCCTGTTACTGTTCTTTGATCGTGAATTTGGAATATCTTCTGTAGGAGATTTCATTGACGAAGGAACCACTGATTCCCACACACCATATCTTCCCATAACATCAATAACAGCCAATGCATTGCCAATAGGCTTCCAGGCCATACAACATATTCTATCATCAATTTTTTGTCTGTCTATGTCCTGTTTCTTATCAACATCCCAAATTAGAATCTGCCGATCCAAACTAGAAGTAGCCATGTATTTGCCATTAGGTGACCAAGATAAGAAGCATATAGGCTGCACATGATCACCTCTCAATGAAAACAATTTTTCGGCTGTGTCTCTATCATATATCACCACATCATTTTTCATACCCGGTACAGCTAACGTTGCCCCTTCAGGACTCCAGCTCAGTACATTCATGACAGAAACATCAGAACCAATGTCAGGAGCAATGCCTTTAAGAGTATGTAAAGCTCTTCCAGACTGGAGTTCCCAGAATATAACAGTTCCAATTGAATCAATAGATGCCAAATATTCATTATTGGGGTCGAAATCTAAACCAGTGACGGGTCCTTTATGTCCTTTGAGCACCCTTGCAATTGAACCGTCAATTGTATTAATAAGCTTAATGCCTTCATCATCACCGGCAGCAGCCAACAAGCTCCCCGATTTATTGAAAGCAAGGACACGAATTGGTAGGGTAAATCTTGTGATATTACTCTGAAATTCTCCACCTGACAATATTTCAAATATATAAAACACTACTAAAATCATAAACAAAATTGTTTCTGCAGAATCATTAGATGTGGCTAAAGTATTCACAATTGGGTATTTAGGAACAAAATTTTTGCTAGTACAACTGTGATTGAAAATATCTAAATTTTCATGCCAATTCGAAATCTCAAGTGAGAAAATACAAATTATATAAATTCCAGCAGAAAAAGCCATTAAGGTTAGGTTTTCTGATTTTATACCAAAGTAATTTAGTCCATTAATTTTATATAAAATTTACAAACTATTTAGAGGAACAATGTGTTAATATAGATTAAATCATTATTAAGTTAACATAAAAACTAAAAAATTAAATTAAATTTATAAAAATATATATATATATATATATAGAAAATCAAAACAAACAAAAATTTACCTGATAATAATTAAAATAAAAATCATAACATTGATCACGAGATCGCAGCAATGCATGGCCAAAACTAATTAAACCATGGAAAAAAAAAAAAAAAAAACCTATCAAATGATACCTGGAAACTTGTAGAGCTTGACTGAGTGATCAATAGATCCAGAGGCGAGACAAGTGGAGTTGGGGCTGAGGGCCAAGGCCGTGACTCCATCGCGATGGTGGCGCAGGATCTTGGGCGGATTCGAAGTGAGGAGAGGATCGTGGACGGAGATTGTGGTCTCCGAAGATGACGCCGTGACCAGGTGGTGGGCTTGTAGGTCCCACAGGATAGAGCAAAAGGAGCCATTGCCGGTGGCGCCGGACTTGTGAGCTTCTCTTAGCTTCAACGAGCGGACTTTCATGGCGGTGGCGATGATAGTCTAGTTGGTTTGCTTGGAAAATGGAATCACTAGGGTTTTGATTTTAAATTGAGTGTTGGGATCTGGTTTTGGTTTGCGCGGGAAATTTGAGGTGTTTTATCTGGATTTCGCGGGAGTGAAAGTAGTTAAATGGTTACCACATAATTGTTGAACATCAACAGCTAATAGAGATGGTACTACACCTTCCTTTCAGATCGGTGGTGAGAGGTTCGAATCTCATCACACGTATTTTACATGTGTGAGAAATTTTCTCATGATTTGTTGGAGCATATATTTGGACCGTTCATGTGTTTTCCGATATTGGTAGGCTTCAGTATTCCTATTGTAAAACTTAAAAATAAAAAAAATCATTTAAAACCTTTTTTTTTTTTTGAAATATTACACTTTTACATAAATCAGGGTTCTTTTGGGAAGAGGGGAGGACTCGAACCCGCAATATCATTGTGTATGTGTGAGGGGTTTTACCACCGGACCAACCTCATCTTGTCAAAAAAATCATTTAAAACTATAAAATAGGTTTTGAAATAATAAAATAAATTAAAAACTTCTAAAATCTTCAACAACTTTAATTCTATTAATTTCTTATAAATCAAGTCATTTTTAATATGAGACAACCTTTTATATATCAAAATTGGTATATTCATCAATTGTTTTTGAGGCAAACTTTAAAAAAAAAAAAAAATGTTTTTTAATTTAGAAATGTGTTTCGCACTTTTTTTTTTTTTTTTTTTTTTTTTATGATAAGAAACAGAGAAAAACAAAGAAAATAGGGAACAAAGCAACAGCAAAAACACAGGAGGTTACCTAGGCATCTTAGCCACAACAGCTATTCTAACACAGAGCATGTAATTCTCCATCCAAAACAAGTCTTCAGAATAGACCAGGCCTTTTTTTTGCAAGCCCATCAACAACTTTGTTAGCCAATCTAGGGATGTAATCGATAGAAATACCACCCAGCTCCAAAATCAGTTTCGAAATATCATATAGAATCATACCACAACCTGAGTAAAAATGACTCCCCTCGTTGATCCATTTCACCACCACGGCCGCATCAGATTCAAGGACACAAGGCACCAAACCACAATCTTTAAGCAAACTGAATACCTCTATAGATAGCAACCGTTTCCACCACTTGAGCAGTATAAGTAACCACAATTGTTTAGGAACACGCGGCCAACACAAAACCTGTATAGTCCCTAATCACAATTCCAATACCATTACTTTCGTCAACCGCCGCGTCATAATTGATCTTATACATATTTGTATCCAACGGCCTCCAATTCTTTTCTATGGAAAACCCCTTCCTCTTAATTAAGTTCATCTTGGAGACACACTCCTTATACTTTGGGCCCACTCCACCATGGTAGACATGTCTTGATTTGGAGAGCCATGTATAGTAGAATTACGTAGGAACTAGACCATCCAGATGATAACATAGAAAAGCTCCAAGTCTACACTATTTAGACAAGAAAAACAATTGAGCACAAATTCAAAAAAAACTTCCATTTTTTTTTTCTTGGATTATAGAACTTTGAGGAAGCCAAGCTGCACAAACATGTTTAACCTTTTACAACCCCACAGGCCATGAAGAGTCGACTCATTCACTTTGGAGCATAAAAGGCATCTAGTGTCGACCGACACTCCCCGACAAGCCAAGTTTTCCATCGTCGGGATCCAGTCATGGCAAGCCTTCCACACCAACACCTTAACCTTCAGCGGGACAACCATTTTCCATAAGGTTTTCCACCAAGAGACTACTGAACTCGCATTTGAGGAGCTAGGATTTGCTTCAAGGGATCGACCAACCCAATAACCACTCTTAACCGTATATCTCCCACTATTCTCGTAATGCCACATGACAGTATCTTCTGAGCTATATTTGGACCAATTGAAATCTGCAAGATAGCTTAACAGTCTTCTTTAGAGAAGTTTTGCTTAATTAATTGATCATCCCAACCTCCCAACGGAGACAAAAAACAGTCCACAATAGCATTTTCGCCTAAACACGAAGGAGAATTTTTTTTTAAGGTTGATGGCCTCGAAATCCACCTATCTTTGTAAATTCGGATAGACGATCCTCCGCCCACCCTCCATCTCAAACCCTCTTCAATCAAACATTTTCCCCAACTAATACTCTTCCACACAAAGGAGTCAGTAAACTTTTTAAAGTCTTCTAGAAAGTTTTTATTATGGAAGTAATAGCCTTTTAAAACTTTAGCTGTTAGAGAATCGGGCTTTTTCAAAATCCTCCAACATTGGTTAGCCATAAGGGCCATATTAAAGGTTTCAAGATCATGAAAACCCAAGCCACCCTTCATTTTTTACTTAAACAGGCGAGACCACGTGCATCAATGAATTTTCTGATTATTTAGATTGCTCTCCCACCAGAACCAGGAACACAACTGTTGGATTTCTTAAATCAACGCTTTCGGAAGGCGGAATAGGCTCATGGCATAAGTCGGAACCAATTGAACGAATGCTTTGATGAGTCTCTTTTCCCCAACACAAAGTAATTTGTCTCCCCAACCTTTAATTTTTCCCCAAATACGATTGACAATATCAGCAAACAACTTCCGCTTATTCCTACCTGTAAAGCATGGAAGCCCCAAGCACTGCTTGTGGCACTCCACCAGACGAACCCCCACCTTTGCAACCAAGTTCTCTCCTTCGATAGAAGTGAAAAAAAGGACTAACACATATAGTTGACTTATTAACATTAACCATCTAACCCGATGCTCTAGCATAAACGTCTAATACTGTTGGGATTTATGCCTTAAAACTTGTAATTTGTAAATGTTATAAATCCATTAATAAAAGAAGTAGTATTTTTATTCAATAAATATGACTCATATGTTTATATTATATGTGCTAAACATCCAAGATTGTTAGATATAATCTCAAACTGAGTATATGAATGTCATATACAGAGGAATTCAGTTTGAGACGTGTAATCTAAAGAGTCCGTAGAAAGCAAATAAAGTTGTGTACTTTATTTGTGGATAATCTACAGCTACGGTCCATTCCATAATATACGGTAGTCTTATCCTAGACTACTCAAATGGTGATGTGATCATATAGGATTGGGCCACGATCTATATGAATCTATCACCAAGATCCGTCAATTGAAAAGATTCATATATATATATATATATATCGACAAATGATGGCTGTATATGGGTGATCTAAATCCTGAGTGTCTTACCGACTCCTTCAAGTTTAATCGTGTTTCTTGACAAACCATGACTAAGATCAGAGTAGCATTCCCGATCAATAACTCTGAATCTTGGAATCACGGTTTGGCTTGTGGCTGGGAAGGTATGAACACAATAAATGAATCCACTCCTTTTTGCGAGAAGCAGATGAGTAGTTTCCTTAAGGGTTAATTCGAGACTTGAACGATTAAGAGCGCTCTCCTTCTTCCATTAAGAAAATAAGGATATAATCATTCATTAGAGAATCAATGGTAATTAAAGGAAAAGATATAATTAGAGGCATAACAGACTTTTTGACCTAGCTCTAATTATAAACTAATTGTAGAGGATCATACCATATAAAATAGCTATATTGATGGACACTGATATTTTGGTTGTGTAAAACATCTACAGTTACGATAATGTGAGATTTTGGAAATTCTTTTTCCATTACTTTGTTATACGATAATGTGAGATTTTGATACTTGAATAGAATTAGGGTTTAGTTTTTTTATTTATTAAATTTAAAAAAAAAAAATTTTAATAAAGTAATATAGTTGAAGATACGGGTATAATTAATGGGTGTACAAAATATTTGGTTTATTTTTAATTAAACTAATTTGTCCTTATTGGTAAATTCCTATTGGGATATTCTTGTAATTAATTTTTTTAGAGAGCTTCTTTTGACAATCTAATTTTTTCTTTTTACAATTCTTTTCTAAAAACACTTCATTCTCAAAATTTAAATTAAAAAAAAATTCTAAAGACGCTCCAATTTGTTACAAGAATACTCTTTTTATCTTTTTTGAATTAAATTATTAAAAAAAGAAATTATCTCTCCTAAATTATTAGATTAATTATTACATATTAAATACTCTCTCATAAATTTTTAATTACCATATTAAACTCTCTCTCCTCCAATACATATCTCTAATTTTCTATCCCCATTCTTTTTTAAGTAAGACTAACAATTAAGAAAAAAAACTTACTAATAAGTTTGATTTTTAGGAACCGTATGTATGTATATATTAAAAATATAAAAATAAAAACTCAAAAAACAAGTACTTTAAAAAAAAAAAAAAAAAAAACTATTAATTAGAGATTGATTGAGAAAGTATGAAAATATGATTTTTTTTTTTTTTTTTTTGAAAAATGGAGAGAGATTAATTAGGAGAGAGTGTTTAATATGGTAATAACAGATTTATGAGAAAGAGTTTAATACATAATATTTAATATAATGATTTAAGAGAGAATTTTTTTTTTAAATAATTTAATTAGTTTGGAGTGTCTTTAAATTATTTTGTCTTGTTTAGTAATTTTAATTTAGGTTAAAATTGTCATTAATAATAAAAAAAATTAAATTGGAGTGTGAATAGATAATTTGTGGATTGTAAGGAGAAGCTCTTATTTTTTTATTAAAATATGGGTGTGCTTATCATATTTATGGGTGTCAATATCGACACCCTATTAAAAAATATCTAATACATTTAAGGCAGATTAATGAATATAGAGACAAGTTGATATTTAATATATATATTTGGTATGTAATATTATATATCCCAATTCCCACATCAATACAATAAGGCACAAAATCTGGTAAATAAAAAGACATGAATCAATTTAAAACCTACAAACTGTACAAGTATATTAGGATTCTGGTTGACAAGTTCATAATAGGAAATGTTTTAGAAAGGAAGAAAGTGATTTTTTTTTTTTTAATTGTTTTCCAAATTGATGAGATTCTTTTTTCTCTCTTTTATTTTTATTTTTATTTTTAATTTTTGCATCTTTTGTTATAAATCCATAAATTTAATATGAACAACATTAGAAATTAAACAGATCTTGATTTGGGACAGTGATGGCGAGAGCAGAAGATCAAGAGGCGCTTTTTGCTTTGAAAAAAATATACAAAATATGCTTCTTCTCCTCAGATTAGTTAGTCACAAATTTTAGTTTCGTTTTAAAAAAAAAAAAAAAAAAAAAAAAATTATTATTATTGTATTTGATTTTGACGTAAGTTTAGAATACATCCTTTGTGTCATACATTAATTAGTCGTGTGTACGATCAAGTTATTTAATCATTCGATGTGCCATACAATAATTATTAGTGTATACAACCAAGTACGATATATTTAATTAGATGTTAAGATGTAAATCTAACTACCTAATTATCAAACAAGCCTACATACACATACATGTAGAGATGCACATTTGGGGAATGATAATGGATATAGGTACCCCCATCCCGATCTCCATCTCCATCTCCATCCCCATCCCCATCCCCATCCCTATCTCCATCCCCATCCCCATCCCCACTTTCCAGACCCTTCCCCCACCCCCCTGAAAATGGGGATGGGGAATTTTGGAGGAAGGGATATCCATCCCCAACCCCAACCCCAACCCCAACCCCAACCCCAGTTCCAAATTTCCCCTGTTTTTCCTTGTTTCCCCATTTCCCCCGTTCCCCCATTTCCGCCGTTCTCCCATTTTTTCATTTGACTAAAAATTACAAATTAAACTAAAAAAACAAACATTCCATTACAAATCTTGAGAGGAGATTTTAGATTTAGGTTTTAGGTTTTGTCTTTAAAAAGAGTAAATGAGTATATATAGTTAGGGTTTTCAAAGAAATTTTTTTTTAAAAAAATATATATTATAATTATATTTATATATGTTTGTGGGAAATGAGGATGGGGGACCTCCCCACCATTCCCATCCCCATTTCAATATAATTGTGGGGAAAATGGGGAAATGAGGATGGGATGGAGGGGTCCCCCCATCCCCATCATTTCCCCATTTCCCAAAAAAAAAAAATCACCGTCAACACAAGCTTTTCCATATCTTATTTAGGGTGTTGATATTGACACCCATAAAACTTATTAGTATACCCATAGAGAGCTTCTTTTAACAATCCAATTTTTTCTTTTTATACTTCTTTTCTAAAAACACTCCATTCTCAAAATTTAACTTTAAAAAAATTCTAAAGACACTTCATTTTGTTACAAGATTATCCTTTTTATCTTTTTTTGAATTAAATTATTAAAAAAAGAAATTATTTCTCCTAAATCATTACATTAATTATTACATATTAAATACTATCTCCTAAAATTTTTATTACCATATTAAACTCTCTCTCCTCCAATACATATCTCGAATTTTAGAAAAAAAAAAAAAAAACTTACTTATAAGATTGATTTTCAGGAATCGTATGTATGTATATATTATAAAATAAAATAAAAAACAAGTACCTTTTTTTTTTTTTTTTTTGAGAGTTTCTTTTGACAATCCAATTTTTTCTATTTACACTTCTTTTCTAAAAATACTCCATTATCAAAATTTAAATTTAAAAAAAAATTCTAAAGACACTTCATTTTGTTACAAAATTATCCTTTTTATCTTTTTTGGAATTAAATTATTAAAAAAAAATTATCTCTCCTAAAATACTCTCTCTTAAATTTTCAATTACCATATTAAACTCTCTCTCCTCCAATACATATCTCTAATTTTAGAAGAAAAAAAACTTACTAATAAACTTGATTTTCAGGAACTGTATGTATGTATATATAAAAAAAAAAAAAAAAAAAAAAACCAAGTACCTTTTTTTTTTTTTTTTTTTTTTAATCAAAATATGAAAATACTTTTTGTTACTCTTGTAGGTATATGATTGCCTAGAGAACTTTAATTCTTTCATTTGTCTTAGAAATTATGAGTTTAATCGAATCTAATTGCAACAATTCAAACTTTAATATATCTTTTTTTTTTTTTTTTGAAAATTGACTTTTTAATATATATATATATATATAAATTACTGTTAGTAAAAAACCAAAATATTCATAAGTTTTTTTTATTTAACTATTAATCATAGATTGATCGAGAAAGTATAGAAATATGATTTATTTATTTATTTATTTTTAAAAATGTAGAGAGATTAATTAGGAGAGAGTGTTTAATATGGTAATAACAGATTTAGGAGAGAGAGTTTAATACATAATATTTAATCTAATGATTTACGATAGAGAATTTCCTTTTTTAATAATTTAATTAGGTAGGAGTGTTTTTAAATTTTTTTTGTCTTGTTTAGTAATTTTAATTTAGGTTAAAATTGTCATTAATAAAAAAAATTAAATTGGAGTGTGAATAGATAATTTGTGGATTGTAAGGAGAAGCTTTTTTTTTCTTTTTCTTTTTTTAAATCGAAATATGAAAATGTTTTTTGTTACTCTTGTAGGT
The DNA here is from genome assembly GCA_008009225.1 of Acer yangbiense. Taxonomy (NCBI): domain Eukaryota; kingdom Viridiplantae; phylum Streptophyta; class Magnoliopsida; order Sapindales; family Sapindaceae; genus Acer; species Acer yangbiense. Next base: position 21,112,797 of record CM017771.1, read on the forward strand.
ATGTGATTGCCTAGAGAACTTTAATTCTTTCATTTGTCTTAGAAATTCTGAGTTTAATCGAATCTAATTACAATAATTCAAGCTTTAATTCTTTCATTTGTCTTAGAAATTCTGAGTTTAATCGAATCTAATTATAACAATTCAAGCTTTCATATATCTTTTTTTTTTTTTTTTTTGAAAATTGACTTTTTAATATATATATATATATATATATATATATATATATATATATATATATATATATATATATAAATTACTGTTAGTAAAAAACCAAAATATTCATAAGTTTTTTTTTATTTAACTATTAATCAGAGATTGATTGAGAAAGTATGAAAATATGATTTATTTATTTTGAAAAATGTAAAGAGATTAATTAGAAGAGAGTGTTTAATATGGTAATAATAGATTTAGGAGAAAGAGTTTAATACATAATATTTAATCTATTGATGTAAGAGAGAGAATTTGTTTTTAATAATTTAATTAGTTTTGAACGTCTTTAAATTTTTTTGTCTTGTTTAGTAATTTTAATTTAGGTTAAAATTGTCATTAATAACAAAATTTAAATTGGAGTGTGAATAGATAATTTATGGATTGTAAGAAGAAGCTCTCTTTATTAAAAAATTTAATTACAAAATTATCCCAATAGAAATTTACCAATAAGGACAAATTGCTTTAAATAAAAATAAATCAAATACTATATACACTCATTAATTACACCCATATCTTCAACTATATTTCTTTATTAAAAAAACTTACCTTAAAAAAAAATTAAAAAAAAAAAAAAAACTTATGATAAACCCTAACATATGATAAACCCTAATTTTTATGATAAACCCTAATTAAACTCTAATTTATATCAAGTATCAAACTTTCTTATCATCACATGATTATCGTATTGTTTTTGTCTTTCTTTATGTATATTTATGAACCCTATCAATAAACAAAATATATATTTTTTAACGATAGCTGTATATATCAACAAGTTTTTTATTTTATTTTATTTATATTTTTTATATATATTTTTTATTTTTTAAGATAGTCTTAGACAATAATTTTTTTTTCTTTTTTAAGATAACTATATAAATACGAGAATTCCAGATTGAAAACCTCTTGACCCTATACACGGTTCCACATATTCTCTTTTATAAGGCTTTTACCACTACTACAAAAATATTAAAAGACATTGGTGCATAACATCGGTTTTTAGGTAACCGATTTAAAAAAAACTTTTAGACATCGGTTTATACAAAACTGATGTCTTAAATATTGCGGTTTGAAAAGACAACGGTTTTTGGGAAGATAACGGTTTTTGGGCAAACCGATATGGATTTATTTTACAATAAGATATCGGTTTCCCTTAAAACTGATCTCTTAAATAAGTTAAAAATTACGACATCCGTTAAAGATAAACCGACATGTATAAGTCTTAATTTGTTATATATTTTTTAAATAACCAGTGTCTTTACATTGTCAAATATCATTAATTTTAAAATAATAAATTTAATTACAAGTAGTTATATTATTAAAATTATTACTTTTTTTTGGATTAGTAAAATTTTAAATTTAATAAATTTACTTTTAAATCATTTATTTTAAAAATTTTCAAAAATATAATTTTTAAAAAATTGTTTATTTATTTTGCACCCTCTTGTTTCATACTAAGAGACACGTTAATAGTTCAATTAATATATAAATTAGGAATCCGAGTCTTACATTTGTTCATTAAATTACAAGATGCATGTAGAGAAATATCTCCCCTGTAGTGAGAGTTGTATTCCAAATCATGCTTATTACAATTGATGTCACTAGTTTCCTATATAGACCCATAACTCGACTATATATGTTTTAAAAAATATATAATTTTATTAAAAGTTCCAATAAATATTTTTTAATAAATGTCTGTCGTAGAAAATAGAATTTTGATTAGTTGAATAAATTTAAATTTATCTAACAAGTTTTTTTTTTCCTAACAACTTATATAGGTTATATATACATATTGTGCAATTATTAACAAATCAAATCTTGTAGTCAAGTGGTAAATGCTTACCACTTTGACTTGAGGTTTCAAGTTCAATTCCTTATAATGACAATTAATTGTCATTATTATCAGAAGTAAGGCAGGCCGACCACCACCAGGTGGAGCGGTCGGACAGTGGGATTAATTTTCGTAATACACCAGTCATATGTCGTTGGTTTTATATATAACTGATGTCTTTCAACTTTTTTGTAGTAGTGTACATTCAAGATATTTTCAAAAGTAAATTGGACCATCATTAAAGGAGGATTTGATTCTAAAAATAATATGTTTAATTAAAAAATATATATATATATTTTAATAAATTGGGTGTGATAATAATTTAAGAGTGTTTATAAATAATATGTATTAAAAAGAATATATTTATTTCAATGAGGGTACTATTGGCATTAGCATGGGTGCTTATAGTGATATTTATTTTTTAAAGGGATAATATTATAAACCTTCCCTTACCTTTGAACTATTATTGGATGTATAGTTATAAATGTTTTTATTTTAGAAACCTCCCCTATGGACTAACACCGTTAGTATTCCGTTAGTGTTGACCGAGTTTGACCGTTAAAAAGTCCAAAATATCTCTATTTAATCTTCAATTGTATGAATTGACCATTATACCCTCATACTTTTACCAAATAAATTAATAAACTAGTAAAAAATACGAGAATGTTAACTTGCAAATGATAAGTTATTTTGTAGACAATTTTATCCCTAAAAATAACAAAATTACAAATGAATCAAAAGCATTGAAAATAAACCAGAATATGTATTTATTTATTTATTTGTCTTTTTTTTTTTATATATATAAATCCAAACAAATACTCATTTTCAATGCTTTTGGTTAATTTGTAATTTTGTTATTTTTAGGGATAAAATTGTCCACAAAATAACTTCTCCTTTGCAAGTTAACATTTCCACCTTTGTATTATTTTATTAATTTATTTGGTAAAAGTATGAGGGTATAATGGTCAATTCATACAATTGAAGCTCAAATATGGACATTTTAAACTTTTTAATAGTCAAACCTAGTCAACACAAACGGAATGCTAACGATGTTAGTTTGTAGGGGAGGTTTCTAAAATAGAAGCATTAATAACTATACATTCAATAATAGTTCAAAGGTGATGGGAGGTTTATAATATTAACCCTTTTTTAAATTTTAGATATAGGTGTACTTATAAAAATGGATGTACTAATAAGTTTTATAGGTGTCAACATCCTTACCCCTTTACTTATTCAAAAGTAATTCAATCAATAAATCTTAACAAACATGTTAAATAATTTATTGTAACAACTAACTTATGAACTATGTAGCACGGATACAGATATGGGTACAGGATACGGATACGGATACGGATACAGCACGATACGGGGATACGGTAAATCTTCAAAAACTAGGATACGGATATGGCAGGATACATCAATTAAAATAATATATATTTAAATTTAAAAAATAATAATAATATATGAAAACATATTTGATAATTCATTCAAAATAAAAACATATTCAGAATCTAAATAAAACATGTCACATAACTACATAAGTCATAACAATGTAACATATTACAGGATCCAAATAAAACATGTCATATAAGTCGAACATATTATAAAATCCAAATAAAACATACGTCACATAAGTCATAACATATTACAAAATCCAAATAATACATAAAAAAAATTCATAAAACATATTTTAAATTCCTAATTAACTTTATTATCATCATTCATATTGTTAAAGGATATAAATAATTCGCCTCTAACTCTGGTTCATCAAGATAAAGGTTTGCAATCTCAAGTATCTCGGTATTCTCCATGTTAATGGAATCAAAACCAAAATTTCCTTACAATTTCATTTTGACTCCTAAAATTTTGAAATTATAATTTGACCCCGTTTTATACTAAAATAATTATAATATTGCCCCAAACGTATCCTCAAAGTATCCCTTAAGTATCCTCAAAGTATCCCCAAAGTATCCTATAGTTAAACTTGTGAAAAAGTCAACGGATATGCCATTTGGCGTATCGATACGTATCTTAGAGTATCTGGGAAGTATCTGAACTGGATACGAGTTACCTCCACCAAATAGAGTATCCGTGCTTCTTAGCTTATGAATTATGATATCTTTATTAAATGATAAGGCAATTATATTTCAATATTATAATTTCATTTCAAGAAAGGCATCTCTGCAACAATGCAAACCCACCGAATACCAAATAGACTATCCGTGCTTCTTAGCTTATGAATTATGATATCTTTATTAAATGATAAGGCAATTATATTTCAATATTATAATTTCATTTTATCAAGAAAGGCATCTCTGCAACAATGCAAACCCACCGAAGTTTAGAGCTTCACTTTATTTTATTTTTAAAAAGCTTAAGAGATTCATTATACATAGATAATGATATAGGATATAAATTATTGTTTTGTTCTATTGTTAATAGAACAAATAATTATTGTAAATTAGAGGTTGGATGCTGCTAAGGTTCGGATATCAGAGGGGCGAGTGTCTTGAGGAAGTAGAGCAGTGTATGCTCTTCTTGTTGTCACCACATCCGCAGCCTCAGTTGGATGAACTGCATCCCAGAATGCGTAATTATTTCTGTTCGGACAAGGAATCCGATTCGAAATACATTGAAACGATATCGTATTTGTCGCATTACAACATGGAACGTTGGTAATTCTCAATCCTGAAATATATATGCCCAATACAGATTTCATCATTTTTTTTTCTAGTTTATAAATTTAAATCCAAAATAAAAATAAATAAATAAATTTTATACCTGTAGTTGGCGTTGGGGTCAAAGCTATTTGGTAAGAGTTGATATAAATAAACTTGGCATCGCGAAGATTGTTGTTGAAATCATCCACTAGAGATACAAGCTTAGCATTGAATAATTGGACTGCATTGTTTATGAAATCAACACATGAAGATCCATTCGTGCCATACATTGTTATCATTGCCGGAGTACACCCTACTGCACCGATTCCGAATACAGCTACCTTCCTTGCTTTCGAATTGTATAAAGTCTAGTCAAAATTAAATTAACAAAAAATAAAAAAAAGCACAAATTAATAAGTAATATGGACAGTGTACAGAAATTAAATAAAGAACAAAAAATAAAGAAATTATTATGTTGGGATTGTGTTTGTTTTCGGTTTATTTTGGTAGGGAAAGGTTAAAACAAGATTATGGATGACTTGATTTACTTTTCTTCTGAAACGATTAAATAACAGATGTCTATTGTGTAATTTGGAATTGATCCCTCTAGTATAGAAGGTACAAAGCTTGAATATGAATTGGTTTGTTTTTTCCTCTCTCAAAAAGATCCCTTTATATTGGGTTCTAAACCCTCTATTTATACTCTTCGAAGACGTGCTTTAGTAACCATACTTGAGTATTCTAGGCTGACAGATTTGGGTAGCTTGGGTGGGGGCCTTTTTTGTATCGAATGGCCGTTTGACACCTATTTATTTAAGACTTTGGAGTGTCGTTGGGGAGGGAAAACTCGTCGTTCGATGTAGGCGGTGGAGACTCAGTTAAATGCATGGTCCGCCCGAGTAGAATGTCTGAGAGCGTTTGTTTTCCTCGGCTGGATGAGGCTCTTTTGGATTGGAGACCCTTGGGGCCTGTTGGGCTTTCTTTTTAATGGGATGAAGCAGTTTCTTTCATTGATGGGCCTCTGCTTTGAGGCTTGGATTTCATATTTAGATAGAAGCCCGTTTTTAAGGGTATAACAGCTGGCCCTCAGTTTTTGTTTATTTAAGGCATAAATAAGTAAATACTCGGATATGCCTGAGAGGGATCCGTTCTTCGGATGATTTTTGCCCAACCCTTAGGACTGGGTTCGTCATTTCTAAGACTCGGCCAAACCCGTTTTAAAAGAAAATCTTTTTAGTTATCAGTGAGAAAACTTGGTGGAGTAGATTTCTTCGTTTTGCACGTAAATCAATCTTACATGAAGATTGATTTGAAGTTTGATTTGACGATTGTGCTTCCCATAGTCCACGTGTCAAACATGCAACACCCCCTTTCTGATTTCCCGTGCGTTTTCGATGCTTGCACCGGATGGTGCTTCGATTTCCGGTGTGTATATATATATATATATATATATATATATATATATATATATATATATATATATATATTTATATCATCTCTCTCCTATCTTCCAGTATCTTTTCTTCTTCATTATACACCACATAATTTTGCTCTTGTTTTCTTTTATTAGCAAGAAAAAAGAAAAGTGGGGAAGAAAAGAATTGTTCTCCATTTTTTCTGACGAGATTCCGGCTGCCGGTGGTCTGGGTATTTCTTCTTTCTTGTCGTTCTTGTACGGTTGCCTTCCTATTCCGTTTTTCTTGGTGAGTTTTATACTTTCTTTTATGAACCCTTTCCTTGTTATGCTTTTTTGGAGAAGATTTTCATTTGTTGATCTACCAAGGAAGATTGAAAAAGAAAGGAGTTTTGATAATTCCCAAGAGATTCCAGTCTCTTCTATTCCCACGTATCCTTAATTGCTTCATTTTGACTCCAATTTTTTCTTCTTAGATTTTCCTGACGATCATTTGAAATCAAAAGTCATGGTGGTAAAGGCGTCTAAAGGTCCCTATTTGCTCGTTGATCAAGAAGAGATTACTCAGTCGGATGTCGAGGATCATCGTGGTATCCAGGTTCAGTTTTCATCTGAGAATCCTTCTTTCGTGGATTGTGAGACTAATGCAGTTGATGAAAGGTGTCTGAGAGAATATAGGACCTTCTTTCGTATTCCATCAGAGGTTGTCTTTCGATTGCCTGGAAATAATACCGTCTGGAATCCCCCTCATGGTTGTGTTGCAATATACGGTTTTATGCTTTGTTGCGGGGTTACATTGCCTATTCCTGGATTTATAGCTCGATTCTTGAGCTCGGTGAAATGTGCACCAATGCAGCTGACCCCAAATGCGTATCGTAATTTGATAGGGCTTTATTGCCTTTGGCATGATTTGAACTTTGGTGCGCCGACGGTTAATGAAATTAAGCATTGTCTGATTCTTCGAAAATCTGTTCATGAGATGGGTTCATACTATTTGGCTTCTTACCATTCTTCCAGGTGGATGCCCCTCGGCGAAGATGGGAAAAGGATGGAAGGGAAGCTGGAACTGCCGAGCAAAGAGGAAGCTCAGAAAAAGAATGGACTTATTTGGAGTGCTCCCAGTTCTAATAAGTATTGGAAAAGAAGTTGATTTTTTGTCGAAGGGAATTGGGGAAAGAAACCCTCGGACGATCCAGATGAGACGGAGCTAAACATTCCTCGTCAGTTTTGTGAGGCTTGTAAGTATACCCATGTATATACAAAAGTAAGTTGAGTATGGAGTTATGGACTAATTTGATTCCTCTATTTATCTTGTTTTTAGGCACTTACATGGACCAGCCGAAGCTTACTAAAGATGAGGCAGATCGAGTTTCTCAGGCGGTTAAAACTGCGATGGATAGCCAAAATTTCAAAACTCTAGTGACTGCGGAAAAACTGAGGACTTTCGGTTTGATTCTAGAATTAATCAATGATCGCAATCATTGTGAGTAAATGTAATTATGCGCATATGTCTTCCTTCCTTCGGAAATCCTAATACCCCTTTTTATTGTAGTTCTAGATTTGGATCCGATTCTTGGTAAAACAATATGCGCATTGAAGAGCATGAAAACTGTTAGCAAGGAAGACGCAAAGGCTGCCGAAAAGCAAGGCATCGCACCACCTGATGATCCCGTTATGGCTGAAGGTTTAGATCCTTCTGTGCCGACCCCGAATGTTGTGACGGCCGACTCTCGTTTTATGGATACGATTCCTAAAGCAAAAGCTGACGGCCCTATGGGGGGTCCAAGAGGTCGAATTGGGAATTTTCGTAAAAGAAAAAGGGAGAAACCCTCCTCTCATAAGGGCCCGAAAACATCGTGGACACTTTGTATTCCTTTAAAGCCAAAAATGGGGAATAATGAACTGTCGGGGAGTGAACCCATTGATAGTGTATTTAGAGATCTTAGCCCTCTTCCCGAGCAAAAAATTCAGAAAATTGCTGTGGCCGATTCTTCAAACCCTTTTCAAGATGATGGTCTATCTGTACTACCCGAACGCTCTTCAGGTCAGAATATATTATGAAACGAATATTGCACGGTGTGTTTAAACTTATCTAGATGGGGGGTGTGAATAGATTTTAATCGTTATTACCCAATTTTCGCGTTTAGTCAAAATTACGAAAATGCCCCAAACTAGACAATATAATATAGCAAGTGTAATATGGTGCGGAAATTAAATAACACTTGATATTTACGTGGAAACCCTCACGAGAAAAACCACGGGCTGGTAAGTGTATCACACTCGAACCTCGAATCCACTAATTGTGATAACGTTTACAACCTAATCCCGGTTTACGATCTAATCCCGATCAATAACCCGTTACCACTACCCGCATGCCTCTAAAAGTGGATCTAATCCAATTTGCTCATGTGACCACCTAATCCCGGTGTACGACCTAATCCCGGTCATCACACAAGACTTACTTCTCCGAAGAGATCAACACCCTAAGTGAATACTATGCAAATATCCAAATATGCAATAAGTGCTAGGGTACACTAAATGCTTATCTAGGATTCTATGATGACAATAAAATCAATCTTAGATATCAAATATAGCTATATGACATGGTATACAACTTTAGCTATGTTAAGGATAACCAATCCTAAATACAATAGCTATCACAAATAACCCACAAACATTCAAAAGATTAACTAGTTGATTAAAATACAATCTATCAACCTAGTTATCAATAAATCACACAAGAATGTTTATTTCATAGCTTTTGGGCAATAATGATCTAATCAATTAAGCTATAAAAAATAATCTCAATCATATAATGAGATTAATTAGCTAGATATAAAATATGCATGGAAACCTAGCTAACATAAATAACCCAATCAACACATAATCTCAATCATGTATGTAGAAATTACTCAAAGAACATACAAGTGATAAAAGAGATAAATTGATAAGTAAAAACACTAAGATTAGATGAAATTAGTGTTTAACAAATCATACCATGTGTGTTGAAGAAGATCCATGCATTAGCACATACTAGATGAACCTAGATGATGCCTAGATGATGATTTGTGCATGTGGGAATGGGTTTAGAGAGATAAAGATGTAATCTTTAAGCTTTTTCTCTCAAGTCTCTCTTTTTCTCTCAAGAATATTGAGCCTCTCTCTCTAGGGTTTGATTTTGTGGCTCTGCCCTCAAAATGATGAGAAAGATATGTATTTATAATGCTCAAGTGAAACTATGTCGTTTTGGAAGAAATGGAAAAATTATGGGCATTATCGCGGTACACGCGTCAGTGCAGCTGCTCAAGATTCGAGCGCTTCGAAACATGACCAAACGACATTGACACCTTTCATATGATATATCGTTGGAAATGTATGGATTTCTACTTTTTATTAGTTTTTACAGAATGACATTTTGATATCTGTAGAAACAGTTATGGTCAATTGAGTGACCAAAGGTCAGAAACGGACAACAACAGAGTTGCCCTGTTTTGGTTGTAATTTGGAGATTTTAAAACCAATCCAAACGGTCATGAAATATTACGAATATTATACCGTTGGAAAGGTATGAGTGTCTAGTGTGTACAGAAATTTTCAAAACTCATTTTGAAGCTTTGTGTAAAAAGTTATGGTCATAAGACCATCCAAAGGTCAGTTTTGAAAACACTTAAAACATTGAAATCCAATCTTTTGAAACTAGACACCTTACTCCAATCAACCCAAACAAATTTAACACTTATCCAAGAGAAGAATGCGACCTTCTCAAGTGGTCAATCATCACGCTAAGACATGCACACCATCGTGCAAGCGCGGACGTTTCCCATCATATTTCGGGAAACGAATTACACCACACTTAAAACTAACAAACATGAAGTGCAAGTGTGGGAACTAAATGCATCCTAATGCCTAACATGTCATGGCATTGTCATTGAACAAGATGCACTCAATAAAACATGCATGAAGAGATATTCAAGAATATGAATGCACACATATAAAAACACACAACATACAAGAATAACATTTATGCATGAGTTGTGTGTGTGTGCAACTAGATCTCTTCAAAGCATGTAAGCACTAGAAATTTACCTTTGGTGCTTATCAAGATGAGGTCTTGAAAGGGCCTTGAGATTGAATACCAAAACCTAAGCTACCCTTACAATGAACCCCACATGTGGTTTGTCCACAAAATAAGCCAATCAAAATATGAGACCTAACATATTACGCCCTTCTACCACTCTATCTGGTTTTTTTCGGTGGAGAAGGGTCAACTCGCCCTGCTCCCGTTGAAACGACTGGACCATTGTTGTCAGATCCTGATTGCTTGGATCCTTCAGTTGCCTTGTGTTGGGCTATGGCTGGAGAGCTTACTTTCGGACCGGCTGAGGATTTTGAATCTTTTAAAAGAGACAACATGGCTGACCAATGCCAACGAAGCCTCCAATTTTTGACTATGGTAAGCTTTCGATGACTTTGTATACGTATATAACGTATTTCTCAGGTTTTATGTTGACTTCTTTTTATACAAATTATATTTGTCAGCTTTTACGAAAATGTGACTCGGCCGTGAAGGACAAATGGAGACTTACCAGGTAGGTGAATAGTTTGATCAAAGAAAAGAACAAACTCCTGGCCGAAAATAGCAAACTCCTAGCCAGTCATGGGAGTTCTTTGGTCGCTGAGAAGAAGAAAAATGAAGAAAACAGTCACCGGATTGTCAGTTTGGAGATACAAAGGGATTCTCTCAATTTTCGCCTCAGAGAGTGTGAGAGAGACTTTGAGATGGTAAAAACAGAACTTGGTGTTCGAGCTATTAGCCTTTTCAAACATTCTTCTGCTTTCGAGGCGTTTGCCCATAAAGAGTTTGTGAAGGGAGTTGACGCATGTAAGAACTTTGTTCGATCTTTGGACTATCCTGTTGTTGCCGACCAGATTGATGAGTCTATGCGCCTTAATTTGCAAGAGGCTGAGTTAGACCTAAAAAAGCAAGTTACGAGGTGGGAGTCGGACAGAAAAAGGAAGAAAATACCCTTGTTGGATGTTCATACTGATCTGGAGGCTCGGACCCGTCAATGTTTTGGGAGGTCTTGTCCGGGCAATTTGTGGCTTGACCCTCTTATCGATTATGGTCCTGACTCCGATTATGAAGATGATCAATTTTACGAAGATGAAATCCTAGAAGAGCAAGAGGATGATGATCGAGGTGAAGAGGTGGAAGAAGAGGAGATTCCTGCCGAAGGCTTTCAAGGAGACACTGGTGGCGATGTGGGTGGGGGGCGGCCAGAGACTAAGATGATGGCCAAAAATCAGTTTTAATCTTAATATGTTTTGTTCTGTTAAAGTCAAGTTTTTTGTTTCTGTTTTTTAAACTCCGTTCGACCATGCTGATGATTCGGGTGAGGATGTAATTTTACATATTCCTATTTTTTTGTTGGTCTTTTGTAAGAAGTTTGAATTTTGAGGAGATGAGATGCTTTTATATATCTATGAGAATTGTACTTTATCTTTTTCTTTTTATTTCTCATCGATCTCATTTTGGTATTTCTATTTGATTAATCTGATGGTTTTTTAGTCTCTGGTTATGACCCAGTATCGCCGTAACCTTCGTAATTCAAATTTCACTTGGTCGTTTCTGCAAGTTTTTATTGTACTCGGTAATGACCTGATCAACAAACATCCTGCGTAAGCCAAGTTCGCACTATTTGTTTTGTGCTTTAGTTTTCGTTTAACTAAACAATGAAACATTCTGAAGAATAAATTTTATCGTAACTTTATTTAGTGGCTCGGAAGCCTTCTTTGAAAACTTGTGCCCGTGGGCTACATAGGAACTTGACGTATGAAGGATGTCAAATCAAAAAGGTATTATACGACTTATCTTCCAGGATGTGTGCCCTTCTATTGATAATAAGTTTTCAGATATTGGGCGTTCCATGGGCGAGGTATGATTCCTCCCCCTGGCCTTGAGAGTTGATAAGCACCATGCCCGACTATGTCGACCACCTGGTAAGGCCCTTCCCATTTGTCACCGAGGGTTCCAACAGCCCTATTTTTGGTGTTAGGCATTACCCTTCGTAGAACTAGGTCGTTTACTTGGAACTGTCTTAGCTTGACTTTGTTGTTGTAGTGTCGGGCAATACGCTGTTGATAGGCGGCCATTCGAATCTGGGCCTTATCTCTTCGTGCTTCTAAATCGTCAAGGTCGGAGGTTAGAAGAGCAATATTGTTGTCTTGATCGTAAAATCTGACCCGAGGTGAAGCTACTTCGGTTTCGATGGGGATGACTGCTTCGGCTCCAAATGCCATTGCAAATTGAGTTTCTCCGGTCGATGTTCTTGATGTCGTTCTGTATGCCCATAATACTTTAGGCAATAAATCTACCTAACATCCTTTCCTGACGTCTAGCTTTGCTTTGATGTTGTGTTTGATTATTTTATTTATTGCTTCAACCTGCCCGTTGGTTTGTGGGTGCACCGGGGTAGCGAATAGGCAATTGATATTCCACTCGTCGTAAAACCTTTGGAAACTAGCGTTGTCGAATTGTGTTTCGTTATCCGTGACTATGGCATTTGGGTCACCAAACCGGTAGATAATTAACTTTCTGATGAAGTTTGTGGTTTTTTCCTCAGTAATTCGAACAAGCGCTTTTGCTTCGACCCATTTTGTAAAATAATCCACCGCTACGATGGCATATTTTGCCCGACCCTTGGGTGTTGGCATTGGGCCGATTAGATCAATTCCCCAACGATCGAAATGATACGCTAGTTCTGAGCCATTCGGGTGGCTGCTTGATATTATCTCCTATCCTTTGACACTTGTCACAGCTCGTTGCCATCCTTTTTGCGTCATGGAATAGTGTCGGCCAGTAGAATCCCTATCTCATTACCTTGTGAGCTAAAATATGTTGGCCCGTATGGTTGCCACATATACCAGCATGAATATCGCCTAGGATTTGTTCCCCTTCTGCTGGTCTCACACAACGTTGTAATGCTTTTGAGAAACCTCTTCTGTATAACTCATCGAAAATTATCGTGTATCTGGCTGAGCGGTATCTGAGTCTTCTGGCCTCAATTTTATCCTCCGGGACTTGACCGTTTATTAAAAAAGATCTAATCGGTGTCATCCAATTCATTCCTGCTGGGTTGATTTCGGAGACTATCAGTCAATTGTCAAGGTGGATACTTGGTAGCTGCAAGTGTGTTACGGAGATCATTTTAGTGATAATTGCATTAGTAGCGGAGGCTAGTTTGGAAAGGGCATCCGCACGATTGTTCTCGGCCCTGGGGATCTAGGTGATCCGGAAAGTTTTGAAACATCTGATGGCCTGTCTTACTATGGCCAGATAGGCTGCCATTCCTTCTTCCTTAACATCATATTCATCATGGATTTGGTTGACAACTAACTGAGAATCGCTGTATACGTCTATTCGGTCGGCTCCTAATGCCGTGGCGACCCTCATCCATGCTAAGAGTGCTTCATATTCGACCTGATTATTTGTTGCTTTAAAATTGAACCTGAGGGCACATTCTATCTGATCATTTTTAGGGGTGGTTACAACCATTCCTGCCCCACTCCAGTGCATATTTGACGATCCGTCAACATGAAGTTTCCATGGGTAGTTGTCTTGTAGATCGTTGGACTCGGCCAACCTCATGTCAACCGTAGGTTTTGAAAAATCTGCTATAAAGTTGGATACGGCCTGACCTTTGACAGATGACCTTGGTTTATACTCAATATCAAATTCTCCCAGTTCTATAGCCCATTTTGTCAGTCGGCCAGAGACTTCCGATTTTTGGAGGATTTGCCATAGTGGGCAATTTGTTAAGATTGTGATGGGATGAGCCTGGAAGTATGGCCTTAGTTTCCTGGCAGACAAAATCAGTGCTAGTGCCATTTTCTCTGCCTCCGAATATCTCGTCTAGGCATCGGCTAATGCTTGGCTCGTGTAATATACTGGTCTCTGTGATCATTTTTCTACTCGGACGAGGACCGAACTTGTTGCGGCTGGGGAAACTGATAAATACAAGAATAGATTTTCTCCAGTGACAAGTTTTGATAATAGTGGGGTCGTGCCGAGGTATATTTTCAATTGTTGGAATCCTACCTCGCATTCCTGTTGTAAGGTTCCCATTTGTTGATTGGCTCATTTCGTGGACAAACCACATATTGGGGTTCTTTGTAAGGGTAGCCTAGGTATCGGGTTTAGTGTTTGAAACCCTTTGAAGACCTCGTGTTGATAAGCACCGAAGGTATATTTCTTTGTGCTTACTTGTCTTGAAGAGATAGTTGCACACACTCACAACTCATGCATATGTTTAATACTTGTATGTTGTGTGTCTTATTTTTTGTGCATTAATGTTCATTATCATCTCTTCTTGCATGTTAGTTTGATTGCATCTTGCATATCCAATTGCTTTGTCATGCTTAGACTTAGGATTGCATTTTTGCATTGGGCGCTCCCTAAAGCGCTCTACAGAAACGTTGTACGAACAGCGCCCATTGAGAGCTGTTCAGACCTGATCGATTTAATTCGGTCGTTGTTGGGTCGCTGTACAGGCGCTGTACAAAGCGCTCTACGTACAGCGCCACTCTATTTTCCCGTGAGAACAGAGTTGGGGCGCTGTACAAGCGTTGTACAAGAGGCGCTCTACGTACAGCGCCCAAGGCAATATTGAGGCAAACTTATCAAAACGACCACACTTTGTTTTGGCCTCCTATATATATGCCTCTTTGACTTTAGGTCAATTACAAGAGTTCATATTCAGATTCCATACTTAGGAGATTTTTCAAAGAGAAGAAAAATTCCAAAGAACTCAATTTTAGTTTACTCAAACACTTTTCCATGATCATCAATCATCATCTAGCATCATCCTTGATCATCTAGATGACATCTTGCATGGATTCTTCATCATACTTTGCTTGATAAGCTTTTCACTAATATCTTACATATTTTGTGTTTCTCTTAACAAGCAATCTCATTTAATCACTTGTATGTTATTTTATATATTTTGAATACAAGTTTGAGATTAGTATGATGTATGTTTGAGAAGTTGTATTGTGATAGCTAATTAGGTTTTGTGCTTAATCTTGATTAGCTAAACTATTTGATTTGACATGTCATTTAGTTTTGATATCTAGGATTGCTCTAATTGCATATTAATCATCTTAGATAAGCATATAGGGTTTCCCTTGCTCTATGTTGCATTTTGAATATTCATATATTCACTTAGGGTTGTTATTCTCTTCATAGAGAAAGTAAGTCTTGTGTGTAGCATCCGGGATTAGGTTGCTTAGATCGCAAGCAAATTGGACTAGGTTCACTCATACCGGGATTAGGTAGGTGTGTGATTACTACCGGGATTAGGTTGTAATCGTTTTACACACTTAGTGGATTCGAGGTTCGAGTGTGGTTTACTTACTAGCCCGTGGTTTTTCCCGTGAGGGTTTCAACGTAAAAATCAAGTCTTATTTAATTTTCGCATTTTATACTTGATTTATTGCTTTATCTATTTAGGGGTAAATTCGTAATTTTGACTAATACGAAAAATTGGGTAAAAAGCTTAAAATCTATTCACCCCCCCTCTAGATAGTTTTATACACACCGTGCTATTATTTGTTTCACCTGTGTCCATTCTATTGCCTTGCCTTTCTTTAGGGCTTTGAAAAAGGGCAAGCATTTATATGTTGATTTTGATATAAATCGGCTCAGTGCAGCGAGACATCTGGTCAACCGCTAAAATTCCTTCAACGTCCGATGAGGCTTCATTTTAATTAGAGCATCTATTTGGTTTGGGTTTGCTTCGATGCCTCGTTGATGTATGACGAAACCGAGGAACTTTCCTGCTCGGACACCGAAAATGCACTTGACGTGGTTTAATTTCATCCCAAATTGTCTGATGGTAGCGAATGTTTTTCAGAGTGCGTCGATGTGTCCTTCGGCCGTCAGGCTTTTTGTTAACATGTCGTCAACGTAAACCTCCATCGTCCGACCTATCTGGTCGGCAAACATTTAGTTTACCAACCGCTGGTATGTCGCACCTGCGTTCTTAAGTCCGAAAGGCATGACTTTGTAACAGTATAACCCTTGGTCAGTGATGAACGTTGTTTTTTCTTCATCCGGGCCATTCATTTTCACTTGGTTATAACCTGAGTAGGCGTCCATGAAGCTTAGTAACTCATGCCCAGAGGTAGCGTCCACTAGTCGATCAATCCTTGGGAGAGGGAAATCATCCTTCGGGCAGGCTTTGTTAAGATCCGTAAAATCTACGCACATTCTCCAAGTGTCTTTCTTTTTCTTCACCAAAACGACATTGGCAATCCATTCCGGATATGTTGTTTCCCTGATGGATCCGGCTGCCAAAAGCGATTTTACTTCTTCTCTAATTGCCACGTTTCTTTCAGAGTTAAAACATCTTCTTTTCTGGGTCACTGGGCGAGCATCCCGTCTGACTGATAGACTGTGGGTGATTATACTTGGATCTATGCCTGTCATATCCCCGTGGTCCCATTCGAAGATGTTGGCGTAATCTATTAGGAAAGCTGAGAGTCTAGCTTTCAATTGGGGGTTCAAGTGGCTCCCTATTTTAACCACTCTCTCGGGCATGCTTTGGTTGAGTTCAATATTATCTGTCGGCTCAATTTCCTCTTCTTTGTCTTTGTTGACTAGCTCTCTTGGATCTAAAGCGAATTCCGTTGGAGTTTCAGCCGTATCTTCGATGGACATATCCTGTTTGACCAACTCTTTTACTGTTTGTTTCTTCCCCTCGGTGGTTGATGGTTCATCTAGCTGAAGCACTTCTTCAATTTCTCTTTTGGTGGTGAATGCTGAAAGGTTTGCCTTATGAGCGGTCTCCTGACAACCCCTGATTTCACCCGTTCCAAACTCGGTTGGGAATTTTATTTTAAGACAGTAGGTGGCCGTAACCGCTTTTATTTCATTGAGGAAAGGTTTTCCCATCAAGGCGTTATAAGGCCACTTATGGATATTGACTACTACGAACTCAATTATTACCGTTCGTCTGGTGGGATAGTGGCCGACCCTTACTGGAAGTTTCACCGTTCCGAGCGGACGTATTTCGGATCCTCCGAATGCCCTAAGGGGGGCATCAAATGGCTCGAGATCTTTAGCCGTGAAACCCAGTTGCTGAAAAATCAACTCGCTTAGAATATCTGCTGAACTGCCATTATCAATCAGGATTCTTCAGACATCTCTATGACCAATTTGTAATTCGACTACTATAGCATCATTTGGGCGGGCGTCATATCCCTCGGCATCCTCCGGTCGAAAAGAGATTTGGCTCTATCCTTCTTTTGACTTCTTTCGTGACCTCTTTTCCCGAAACCTCTCTTATCTCAGCTTTCCTTTCCCGGTTGCTACGGCCAGTGTTTGGTCCTCCCGAAATTGTGTGAATCAGACTCCCTTTTCGGGGGCTTTTCTGAGGTAGGTCTTTTTTTTCGTCCGTCTTTGACGCTCGGCCATTATTTTTTCTGATCAAGTAATCTTTTAGATGTCCTTCTTTGATTAGACTCTCAATGTGTTCTTTTAGCTGGAAGCATTTCGATGTCTCGTGACCATGATCACGGTGGAATCGACAATACTTTTCCGTTGGTCATTTGTGTGGGGGGGGAGGGGGTGCGCTCATCTTCTGAGGCCAGCGAAGTATTCCCTTTTCTTAGGCTATTGTGAATATGCCTTCTACATCCCGTGTGAGTGGGGTATATGCCGAATACTTACTTCTCAGGTAATCTCTTCCATCCCGGGCATCGAACCTCCGAATTCCTTTGTTTCGATCAGGACGTCCGTCCTTCTGTCCCGCTTTGGCTGTATTGACTCTCAACCCTTCTCCCCTTTCGGGCCGTGTACCATGTACCAGGGTCCCACCTTGGGCTACCTCTTCCTCCTTAGCCCGAGCGTATTCAGCCGTTATTTCAACTAATTCTGGATACGTGGAGGGCCTTTGGCGTCTTAATCGAAATGAAAAGGAACCGTTCTGAAGGCCGTTGGTGAAAGTGTTGACGGCTGCTATATCATTTAAATCTTCTATCCTAACCGCCTCTTTGTTAAAACGGGGCTAGGTATTCTCGGATCGTTTTGCTCTTTCCTTGCTTTAAACTCGAAAGATGAGCCAAAGATTTTTTTTGTTGGAGGCTTCCCATAAACTGTTGTGTGAAAGCCTGGCTGAGTTGATTGAAACTGCTGATGCTATTTCGGGGCAATTGTTTGAATCAACTTCCCGCTAAATCTCTGAAAGTGACTGGGAATGCTTGGCATAATAGGCGATCGTCACGAGTTTGGGTGGCCATTAAGGTGACAAACCGGCTAACATGCTCTATAGGGTCTCGCTCTTCCGTGTATTGCTCGACGTTTGGCATTCTGAAGTTTCTTGAGAATGACTTTTCTGAAACTTCCTCCGTGAATGGTCCGTGGTGGGTGCCAGGTAATCGTATCGAGCCTCGCGTCTCACGGTGATTTCTTTCCATTCTTTGCATGTCGTCTCTGATTTTTCGAATTTCCTGCATATATTCCTAGTCCTTCCCGGCCGATCGATCGAAATGGAGGCGTCGGTGAACGGAAGGATTTTTCCTATTTTCTGGGACTCTGCTTGCTTTGGGTGGAGACTCGCTGGTTCTAGGTGGGGTTCTGGTTTTTCGGGATGATCGACCTCATCGGCCATCGTATCGTTTGTGGGAGACACTTTCCTCCTCCCGCTCGTTGGTTGTTCTCTGATCTTTTTTTTTTTTGACTGAGTCGAGCAAGAGCTTTCCTTATCTGAGTGTTCGAACCAGGACTGTGACTTGCTATGCTCTTCTACTACTGCTTTTCCTTTGTCAATCCTGCCCTCTTGGGGAGGGTCTTCGACTTGTTTGCCATATGGAGCTAAAATCGTCTGGCTCATCGGGGTGCGATAGACGTGAGGAGGGATTTGGAAAACTCCCCCTATGATTTTCATGAGCTACTGTAGATGTGCATTTGCTTCCTGTAATCCTTGTGGTGAGAGGCTCGGGAGGGTCTGTGTCTCAGACGGTGGTGGAGTTAGAGTGACCTGCGGAACATTGGACTCCCGAGGCTAGAAGGCTAGGTTTTCGATAGCTGGGTCGGCGACGGAACCCCTCGGATCCTTGCTTGCGTGGTCCGACGGATTCATGGGCTTTTTGTTTAACATTTCCTCGGAGTTGGGTAATATACCCTTCCTTCTAGCGCCAATTGTTTTCGGTTTATTTTGGTAGGGAAAGGTTAAAACAAGATTATGGATGACTTGATTTACTTTTCTTCTGAAACGATTAAATAACAGATGTCTATTGTGTAATTTGGAATTGATCCCTCTAGTATAGAAGGTACAAAGCTTGAATATGAATTGGTTTGTTTTTTCCCCTCTCAAAAAAATCCCTCTCTATTGGGTTCTAAACCCTCTATTTATACTCTTCGAAGACGTGCTTTAGTAACCATACTTGAGTATTCTAGGTTGATAGATTTGGGTAGCTTGGGCGGGGGCCTTTTTTGTATCGAATGGTTGTTTGACACCTATTTATTTAAGACTTTGGAGTGTCGTTGGGGAGGGAAAACTCGTTGTTCGATGTAGGCGGTGGAGACTCAGTTAAATGCATGGTCCGCCCGAGTAGAATGTCTGAGTGCATTTGTTTTCCTCGGCCGGATGAGGCTCTTTTGGATTGGAGACCCTTGGGGCCTGTTGGGCTTTCTTTTTAATGGGACGAAGCAGTTTCTTTCATTGACGGGCCTCTGCTTTGAGGCTTGGATTTCATATTTAGATAGAAGCCCGTTTTTTAGGGTATAATAGTGTTATTTCAGAATAACTTTTTATTATTATTTTTTAATTTTTATATAAATCTAGTTCAGAATATATTAATTGAAATCGATTTTACATCAAATCATACTAAAAATTCTATATACAGTATATATGCGAGACTGTATTGAATAATTTCAAGTTTTGAAAATGCCAACTGAGAATCGAATATTTAAAAAAATAAAAATACAAGAGAGATACCTTTAACTGCAGAGAATATTGTTGAATAAGAAGTGTGGCATATTGTTCTGGTGTGAATATTCTTCTTGTAAGGTAAAACGGTGAGAAGTAATCGTTGATGTAATCATTGTTACCAAATCCAACTGTATATAAGCACTTGCTTAGGTTAACTGCTGCTGATTGATTAATTGCAGTTATGATTTTGATGCGTGATAATGTAATTAGATGATTGATTAACTGTTTATTAAAGCTGATTCGAGCACCCTGAGAAATCAAATATGGATTGTAAGGCTATTAACTAATAATATAGTAATTATATATAGAGAACAGATTCTTAATTATTACAATTATAAACAATTAATAAGATCATTTTAAATTAAATTACCAGATGTTGTCCGGTTTCATCACGAATTCCTGCGGCTCCAGATGCATAATTAACACCTTTCAAAATCGCTCGCCCACTTGGATTTGCAAAAGGAGGAATGTAAGTCTCAAATCCTAGAAGCTTAGCTGTACAATGATAACAACATTAACAATTTGATAATCATAACATTTCAATTAAGCTAAAAGCTGTAATATTGAGAACTTAGCTTCTATGAGTTTTCAATCAATATATAAGATCAGCAAATATGATATAAACAGATGGATTTTAATTAGTTTTAGCAATTATTTTGGGTAAATCTTGGCCGGTCTTTAATTGTAGTAAAACCAATCATTCAGTTCATCTGATCCACATAAAACTGAAATCAAAATTTATGTAAAATTGTCATTGAACTGGATTGAATTTTAATGAAACTACGAGACTTAGCAAACATATGTGAAAAAAATAATAATGTAAAATTGACCTAAAATATCAGCCGTGTTTCGACCATCGGTAAATCTTCCGACTGGACCTGTGGGAAAATCAATCCCGTATGGAGGATAATTGGCTTTTGCCTTGGTTATGAGAGCATTATTGTTTCCATTGTCATACAAGGAATCTCCAAATATGAAGTAACAAGGTACTTGTGGTGCTCCATAAACCAAACTCGACAAGCTCAAAATCAGCACTGCTACTTGCCACATTTTTGAAACAACAAGAGGTTGGAAATGAATTGTAATACAACAACAAAGTATTGAAGAGAGATAGAGTGTATTTAGATACAGTGAGGTAGTATTCTTATATATACTGTGGAGAACGGGATAGCAGTGGTAAAGTTTTGTGTGTGTTTTCTGAATATGTTGAGCTTCAAGACAGTATTTCGACTAAGATTCTTGCTATAGCTAGAGCTTGTTATCTTTGTGTGTCTAGACCTGAGTTGAAAAGGAAAAAAATTGTTGTTGTGAGTGACTGTAAGCAGGCAGTGGCGTGGGAGATTGGAAGTATCTGCAGCTGATCCTGGATATTAGAAGTATGTTGGGTAGTTTGGGGCAGGCTTCTGTTGAATATATTCAATTCAAGAGACACAAATTCTTATGCGGATGTTTTGGCTAAAAAAGGAGCTGGTGGGGATGACGACATGTTGGAGTGGAGCTTGTCCTGATGAGGGGTTTTGGTGTTTTTGTTTCTTTTGTTGTGCTGCCCTGCCAAAGTTCAGCGACAGGAGTTGTGGGGTGTTTTGCTGCCTCTTTCGCGGTTTTCTGATGCTGTTGGGCTTGTGCTTTTGGTTTCCTTCTTGTTTGTGTTGCTTGGTCTTTTGGCCTCTTGAATAGAGTTCGCTTTTTAAAAAAAACGAGACAATTAATTCTCTCCTTCTCTCCAAGTTTGCTAAACAATTAAATAAAATAACATATTGGATTGACCGGGGCTAATGCTACCCTCCCTCAATTTTTTTTAAAAATTATTTATAAAAATTTATATATTTACCTTTAAAATTTTTAAACATTGGCCCTTCCTATATTTTTTGATTTACCGTATTGGCTCTCCCCACAAATAAATTTCTATACCTATGCTAGGATAGTAGGTTTGAATAAATATTATTCTAGAATAAGTACGTAATGCTACACAACCAAAAAAATTAATCAAAAAATCAACTTAAATGATGTAACAGGTGATTTGAGTTTATCATATGAATAATGTTATACTATCCAGCCAAAAAAGTAATCCATAAATCAACCCAAATAATGTGATGAATGATCTATTTTTACTACATGAATTAATCAATTATGAGTTGATACATTGAATAACTGGACAAGAACAAATAGTCACTTATCACGTCATTCGAGTTGATTTTGATTTTTGAGCTACAATATTTTTGGGTTGTGTAGCATTATTAATCTCATGGGCAGGGTCGTAACTAGGATTCAACAACATGGTGGGGTTGAATAATTTTTGTGTGTGTGTGAACCACTATGATACGAAACAAATTTATTGATTAAAAAACAAATATATATATATACTAAGGAGACATAGTGAGTACCTTGTAAAATGCATATTCTAAGGAGATATGTTTTTTTTTAAAAAAAAAAAAATTAAAAAAAGCATTTAAAAAATGGAATACAATCAAAATACACTAATTAAGTTCATAAACTAAAATTAGATTAATATAATATTTCTAAAAGAAATAAAATAATCAATCCATGTATTTCATAAAAAATATCTAGTTTGAAGACAATTTAAAAAAAAAAAAAGAGAATTAAAGAATTTGAATCAATTTTGATGAATAGGGAGAAAATTGGTATAAAAGCTTTTTTTTTTTTACTCTAATTTATAAAAAAAGTGGAAATATAACGGGACAACTTATGAACAAATCTATTAGTTAGTGTCCGTGGTGAATTTTTTATTATTTATAAATTGTAGTTTGATACATTTATAAATTATAAGTATATTTTTGTTAAATTTACATTGCAATTTTTATTATTTTAATATATTTTTTAAAATGAGCTAGGGTGGGCCCACACTAACCAATGTGTAGTTGCATCCCTGCTCATAGGTAATGTGGTGAGTGATATGATAAAGATAAGTCACGGTCACATGCACGCCATTTGAGTTAATTTTTTAAGTTGTATAAAATAATTATTCTAGAATACGTAGGAAATGAAGTAATTTTTTTTTTTTTTTTTTGTTGACAATAACTATTAATCCGAGATCAGGTCAGGTATTTTTTGAAAGCTTTCGTTATTGGTAGGATTCGAGTCGTTGACTTGGGAGTCATTTATCCAAGCCTCAAATTGGTCCATCTACCAACTGAGCTACTCCCCTATCGGCCGTAAGAATTGAAGTAATTAATGACATGTTCATATGATATAATATTGCAATTTCTTTTTCTTTTTCATATGTTTACAATATTACAATTAATTAATTGAGTGTCATTTATCTTGGTGGTTGGAGCCTTCATAGTGAAGCTTCAACACCAAGTTTAAACTCAAACATCGTATATATTGATTGTCCGACCTTTTACCCTTATAAAACAACAAATTGTGGTACAGTCATTATTTGACAAAAGGAATAGTTCCTCTAATAGAGTAGCGTGAGCCCAACTCGACTAGGCAGCTTTGATGTTCCGAGAGAAACTAGCAAGCCCTACTTAGCAGGATTTTTTTTTTTTATAAGGTGGTTGGGGACCAGCCCAACAATTTATTAAATAAAAAATAAAAAGAACAAAAGAGAACGGAAAACAAAAAAAGAAAACAGATTAACAAAACCTAAAAGAAGGCCTGCAACAAAAATCATTGAAAATAAAAGGGCTGCAAAAACTCGGAGCGGTCCACCACCATGTATGAGAGACGATACTGGGGCTCCTGGAAGCTAAACTATCTACAACTTGGTTACCTTCCCGATAAATATGAGTGACAGAAAAGTCCATTTGAGAGATTAAGCTCAAACATCTATCCCAAGTGGGGCGCCAACGCCAAGGAACCTTACAAGACCTAGAACGAAGGATATTCACTACAAAAGTCGAATCGCTCTCCAACCATAACCGACGCTAGCCAAAAGTCCAAGCATAATCAATAGCGTGAACGGCAGCGGCCAATTCAGTTTCAAAAGCAAAACAGACACCAAGAGGAATAGGCAATAAGACTATCTAACTAACCTAACTCCAAGCTACAAGCATAATGCATTTAAACGAAAAGGGGTCACAAAATGATTAGATATCAAAAAAAGGGCACTGAGACCTTTCATAGGGTTGGCAAAATGCAGGACAAACGACTACTTAAAATTTAATGGATTTAAATTGAATTTATTAAAGTTTATTTATTATTATTATTATTATTTTTAAGTAGGCAATTAATTAGGCACTATCTAACTAACCCAACTCCAAGCTACAGGCAGAATGCATTTAAACGAAAAGGGCTCACAGAAAGATTAGGTATCAAAAAAAGGGTATTGAGACCTTTCATAGGGTTGGCAAAATGCAGGGCCAAACTTAGGGGTCATTTGTTTTTTCAACTTAAAACTTAATAGGTCTAAATTGAATTCATTAAAGTGTTTTGTTTGTTTTATTTTTAAGTGGTCAAACAACTAAAAAAAGTAAGAAATCTTGACTTTTAACTTAATTTCAAATCACTAAGAGAGCTTCTTTTGACAATCCAATTTTTTCTTTTTACACTTTTTTTCTAAAAACACTCTATTCTTAAAATTTAAATTTAAAAAAATTCTAAAGACACTTCATTTTGTTACAAGATTATCCTTTTTATCTTTTTTTTAATTAAATTATTAAAAAAAGAAATTATATCTCCAAATCATTAGATTAATTATTACATATTAAATACTCTCATAAATATTTAATTACCATATTAAACTCTCTCTTCTCCAACTAATTTTCTATCTCCATTCTTTCTCAAGCAAGATTAACAGCTAAAAAAAAAAAAAAAAACTTACTAATAAGCTTGATTTTTAGGAACCATATGTATCTATAGAAAAAAAAAAAAAAAAAAGTGCCTTGTTTTTTTTTGTTTTTGTTTTTGTTTTTTTTTTTATAAGAAAAATCGAAATATGAGTTTAATCGAATCTAGTTAAAACAATTTAAGCTTTTATATATCTTTTTTTTTTTTTTTTTTTTTTTTTGAAAATTGACTTTTTAATACATATACATACATACATATATATATATATATATATATATATATATATATATATATATTACTGTTAGTAAAAAACTAAAATATTCATAAGTTTTTTTTTTCTTTAACTATTAATCAGAGATTGATAGAGAAAGTAGAGAAAGTATGGAAATATGATATGTATATATATATATATATATATATATATATATATATATATATATATATATTTAAATGGAGAGAGATTAATCAGGAGAAAATATATATATATATTTTTATCCTGTTTAGTAATTTTAGTTTAGGTTAAAATTGTCATTAATAAAAAAAATCAATTTGGAGTGTGAATAGATAATTTGTGGATTGTAAGGAGAAGCTCTCATCACTAATTACAATTAAAATATTATCTTCCAAGTCTATCATCTCAAAGAAGATATATTTCCAAATTTATCATAATTTCATATGGTGTATAATTCTTTATTTTAATATATTTCTTATTTTAAACAGCTTTTAGAAAGGAAAAAAAAAAAAAAAAAATCCCTAATCACTTCTCATAGATACCAATGCATATAATTCAAGAACCTATTTCAAAAAAAAAAAAATAAATAACCTTTTCTTTTATTTGGTTTCTAGTGCATACGATCCTTGAAACAAAAATATATGGTTTCCTCAATTATATACATTGGAAACGTGGACAACATGGATAATAACTTGAACTTTTTTTTTTTTTTTTTTTTTTTGACAATAAATTGAACTTGAACTTTATTTGCAAACATGCAAAATCTTATAAAGAATGGTGCATGTTAAATTAATTTTTAATTAGTATGGGTATAAATGTAAGACTAATTGGCACGGATACTTCCTAAACTCTTCAAAAATTTGCACTATGCTCTCTGTACTTTTTTTTTTTTTTTTTTTTTTTTTTGGGTACTGAACCCCTCAAACTCTCGTTTATTGGCAAACACTTGGGTTTATTGTCCCCTGTGAGGGGACATCTACAGTCGGCTTTTTCCCATTTGTGAGAGTTCAAGGGGTTTAGTGCCGAAAAAAAAGTACATGGGGTATAGTGCAAATATTTGAAGAGTTTAGGGGCATCAGTGCCAATTAGCATAAATGTAAAATAGCTTATTTTCAGACAATTTTATTTTTAAAAAATAAACATGTTGATAATACATTCAGATATGAGAGAAAAAAAAAAAAAAAAAAAACAAACATGTCAATCATGTTCAGATTTTAGTTCCTATTCAGTCTTTAGACAAAAAAAAAAAAAAATAATAAAAAAAAAAAAATAAAATAAATGATCCCTTAGACTTGCATAAAATAAAATGGTCCACCCAACCGGCACAGGATTTAGGTTGTACTCGACCCCCGATTTTTTAGACTCAAGATTTGTGGGCTAGAATTTTTATTTATTTATTTATTTATTTTTTTGCCAGAAGTTTTATAACCCAAATCAATGAAAATGGGTGATATTTACTCCCCCTCTAAAATTGTATGTACATCACTACATCCCAAGTTAGTATTGTTCAGCCCCATCTTGGAATATCTCTCTACAATATCTCTCTAGAAACTTCTCTTAACCTAACACAAACTTCACCGCCTCAGTCCGTCGCCGGCTTCTTGCTGTGGCAGCGGGAGACGGCGGCGATGTCGCCCCTTCGGGCGGTCTTCTTCCTCACGCTGGGCCTTCCCGATCAGATGGGAGCCTTCTGCGGCTGCTACGACAGCCCTGGTGTTCGTCCGGCCGACCCTCTCGCGCCACCGGACGGGTCTTTTTTTTCCAGCCAACGTCGGCAGCTGTCAGATCGGCCGATCCTCTAGGATCCAGCCAAATCTAGAGTGTTTCAGTGTGAGCTGTCAGATCGGCGGCCCTGGAGTTCGTCCGGCCCGATCCTCTCCGCCGGAACACTTGCCGGTAGCCAAGGGACTCCTCCTCCTCTGATCGATGTTAGGTTTAGTCGGTTAGATTCAGTCCTCTTTGTGAGGTTTTTTGGTTAGTTTCAGTCCCTCTTGTGAGGGTTTGTGGGTTTGGGTGTTCTCTCCCCGGTGTGGGAGCTGTAGTCTGGGCTGTGCCTCGATGTCTAATCTCAATGGTCCTAGTTATAGTAACTGTCTGGATCAGTTATCCAGTTGATGTAACTCGTTGTTACTTCCAATCAAAAAAAAAAAAAAAAAAAAGTTAGTATTGTTCACAAAATTTCAACATTGCCCATAAATAAAACTAGTAAAACTATTAATTTATTTTTATTTATTTTTTATTTTTTATAAATACACCTCATATATCAAATAGATATGATAACTAATATTTTGAACCGTGTATAAAATCTTTTGATCAAAATATTAATTAATTTATAACCGTTTATACTATTATAATGATTATATAAATTAAAATAATAAATAACCATTATAAAATAGTCTTAGAAAATCATTTAATTTAATTAAAAATAAATTAACATAAAAAATTTAATAGAAGTACGGAGGTCTGCTAGAGCCTCCCATTAATTTCATTTTGTTTTTATTTTCATTTTAATTATTTTAAATTATTCAAGGGATATCAAAAATGTTTACCGGACAAAGTTTGGATTCTTAATTCAGGTTTGAATCAAAACACACGAAGTAAACTAATAATAAAAAGACATGAGATTTTATGAGGTTTGGCGTAAGTATACATCCACTTACCATACCATAATGAAACACACTTTCTCAATTCGGCTCTTTATTTTCTTTCTCGTAATATAAAAACACTAGAATCTTAATATTACTACGTGGTATTAGAGGGGAAATAGCACCAAAAGGTGAGGCTTTTGTAGGAGTAGCAGAATACCAACTACTTAATAATTCTTGTTGAAATACTGAAATAGTATCAAAGTTGATAATGTGACAAAAATGCCCTTGCCTTTTTTACTTTTTCCCTTTTTTTTATTTTTTCCATTTTTTCCATTTTTTCCATTTTACTCGTTAATTTTTCTTAGCTGCAGTTGTTCAACTTCTTGAAAAAAAAAAAACGCACAAACTTCTTCTTGCCTTTTTCTTTGTCTTTCACTTTCTCTCACTTCAACCATCTGGTTTCTCTCACTTCATCCATTCATCCATTTGTTTTTCATAACTTACTTGACCTTACAAAACTCTAAAAATAAAGTCTCGGATGCCTTTGAAAAAGTCTCAGACAAAAAAACTCTCGGACTTAGAATGAGAGAAAAAATCTCGCTTTTCTTCATGAACAGTTCATCTCCCTAAACTCTAAAAAGCTACAAACCCTAACAATGGAGAATTGTAAATCAACAACTACCACATACATTTCCATTCAAACTATTAAATCAAAAAATATAATCTAATTTTAAACCACGAAAACTTAAAAACAAACATGTCTTCAATCCGTTCAACAAATTCAAACGCAATTTTCAGAGACAGATTATCGTCGTTTTCATTCGTGATCTCCCTGTCCATGTTGTCGTCGTTGTCGCTTTTTTCACCCATCCCTGTTGCCATTGCCGTTGCCGTTCCCTTCTCCAGGTTACAAAGTCTCTGTAAAAAAGCAAGTTAATCTCTCTCTTTCTCTCTCTCTCAAAAGCAAGTTTACAAAATTAAGGTGGCGTTTGGATTTGATTTTAAAAAACGTTTTTCATTTTTAATAACAAAAAACGATTGAAAAACTGTAAAAGTGTTTGACAGATTGTTTTGTAAAATGTGTAAATGAAAAACAGTCTCTCATCAATTATAATTTATAACGTGAAACTAGAAAACCAATTTTTTTATTTTTTATTTTTTATTTTTTTTATCGTTTTAAAAGTACTCTCTAACCATATCAAAA
The DNA here is from genome assembly GCA_008009225.1 of Acer yangbiense. Lineage (NCBI taxonomy): Eukaryota > Viridiplantae > Streptophyta > Magnoliopsida > Sapindales > Sapindaceae > Acer > Acer yangbiense. Next base: position 21,141,673 of record CM017771.1, read on the forward strand.
CAAAAAAAATGACCAATTTTCTCAGTTCATCGAAGCTTTATCAAACCTTTTTCGATTCTCAATTCATATCTTCTACTGGGGAGATTCTCTCCAATTTCTGGGGAGATTCTCTCCAATTTCTATCAAGCTCTTTCATTCTTTGTAAATGTTGGAAACAGACAATCAATCAATATACAGAAAATAGCGGAACCAAAAAAAATTATAGAACAAGAAGAATGTGATGTTTATGAATATATATATAGAATATTTGCAAACCGTTTTAAAAAAAAATTAAGTAATAAACTGACTTGGTAATATGGAGATAGAGGCTTGTAGTGATTTGCAATGTCCTAAGACAGAATTTCTCCCCTTCCGGTGCTTGAAGGACGAATGGAGACTGCCCCTACGATTCAATTATTTACCTTTTGTGTTGAAGCACTCAACCCAAAAGTCTGGCAAACTACAGTGTTTTCTCTCTCTCTCTCTCTCTCTCTCTCTCTCAAAATTTGGAAGACAGATGGATAAAAGAAAAATAAGTTAGTTTCAAAGTAACTTGTTTCTGAATTTAAAGACATGAGATATCTGTTCAGAACAAATATAACTTTTGAAAGAAAGTAACGTTTATTGAAAAAAGAGTTACAACTCTTCCTAACAAACTTGAATTTGAATTTTAAAAAATTATTTTTTAAAAACAAAAATAGATGTCCTTTGGGCCAAGGCCCATCCACCACCCGAAGGCATCCCGAGCCCAAGAGCCCATAGTCCATGTATCATCTATTTGTGGGAGCTCCAACAAGCGTGGGCCCAAATCCAAGCATGTTGGCCATTCGAATTGTTGTAATCTCATAATCACTTATATATAAGAAAAAGACTTTGTTTTTTGTTGATGTGGGATTGATGGTTTAAATCAAACCATTTCAACAATAAAATCAATTCACACAGTAAAAATTCTCTTAAAAGGTCTAAAAAATTCTTTCCAAAATCAATCTCGTGATCATTATATCATGACTGGAATTTCTCTTAAAAATTTTGTTAGGCCTTCTAACAAAGTCTCTATAAGAAGTTGGGTTGGGGAGAATGTAAGAAGTATTTTCTCATCTCTTGCTATAACTCCAGGTTAGTAAATTGATTTTTCTTTTGGTATTTTTTGAGTTAATGTTCTTATTTGTTTTCATGATTTGGGTATGAATTTCATATATGTTTTGTTATTTTTTTTTTTGGTGAAAAGGAGGGCTAAAAGCCCAGAACAGAAGCAAAGAAAAAAAAAAAAGCAACAACTAAGAGCTAGAACACAGTCTAGCAAGAGCAATCCCATTGAGATCATCCCTCAAACTATCAGTAGCCAGGGAAGGGGGGGAAGAAAAAATGGTGCAGCCCAGATCAAGAGAGTGCCTAAGAAATGCCATTCTGTCAGCCATTCTGTTGCTTTCCTTGAAAGCATGCTGAATGTAGCAACTCCAATCCCTGTTAATGATCGATTTGCACTCCTGAATGATGCTAAGGAGGGGATGACAGCTCGGAACCATAATGTTCAGCAACTCCAATGTCGATTTCGAATCAGATTCAACAATAACCTTTCTGAAACCTTGCTGCCAAACCAGCTTTAGACCCTCCAGAATTCCCCACATTTCCGCTTCAAGAATAGAGCCAGTGCCAATCTTCAGCACAAAACCAATCAGCCAATTCTTCCTGTGGTCCCTAACCACACCAGCAGCAGCAATGGAACTCATATCAGAGCTCATACTCCCATCAACATTAAGTTTCACCCAGTCCATAGCAGGCGGGCACCAAGAAATGAGACAGTTTTTCACAACAGTAGTAGTAGCTTCAGCAGTGTTAGCCTTCAACCAATCCTCCACATACCTCCTAATGAACTAGCCTGGGCAGGAAGGGAGATTAAAATCGGGATCAAAAACACTATCACATCTCCATTTCCAAAGAAACCAGAGGGTCACACTGAAAATAAGGTAATTAGGAAAACCTCCCAAAACCAACTTACTGCACTCGAGATTACTCTGCATCCATTCATCCCAACCAGTTTGAAACGCATCAGTTCGGGTAACACCTTTACTAATACTCTCCCAAATACGCACAGAATCAGCACACCCTCTAAAGACATGCTCAACATCTTCACTACTCATATTACATCTCAGACACGTAATATCAGAAGTAAAACCTCTAGCAGCCCGATGACAATTGGTTAACAACTTCCAATGGAGAATGGTCCAGATGAAATAGAGGACTCTAGGAGGAAGTTTAAGCTTCCAAATGAAGCTCCATTTACAATCAGCAGCCTTATCCCTACTAAAATGACTATCATAAGCAGTCTTCACTGAGAAATCACCATTCTTCGAGAGCCCTCACATTACAGAATCCGAAATATTACCAGTGCTATCAACATGAATACTAACAATACGGGAAACCACATGCCAAGGGAGAACAGCATTAAGTTTCTGCAGATCCCAGTTTCTGTCAACAAGATAATCACACACACTCTCTTGGTACCTCTCATCCGAAAGAGGGGAAGAAGAAAACCTATGAAGTTTGCCAAAGGTAGGCACCCAGTCATCATACCAAAACCTGATATCTCTCCCATTACCAACTCTCCACTTCACACCATCCATAAGAAGATTAGCCCCAAAGAGAACTCCTCTCCACGTACTAGAACAATTCTTGGGAGTTAGACTAGCTAAATCAGTCAAATAACCACCTTTGAGATATTTCTCCTTCAGAAGCAGACCCCATAAACTCGAGTCCCTTTGGTTCAGGCGCCACCCAATTTTAGCAAGTAAAGCTTGGTTCATCAGTTTCGTTTTTTTAATACCAAGACCACCCAAATGTTTCGGCATGCACACGGTATCTCAGTTAACAAGATGGATTTTCTTTTTATCAATAGTGCTACCCCACAAAAAATTTCTATTGACTTTATCAAGGTTTTTAGAAATTTCAGAGGGCAGCTTGATGGATTGCATAGCATACACAGGAATGGCAAACGAGACAGCTTTGATGAGAGTGCATCTACCGGTAAAGGAGAGGGAAGCGCTCTTCCAAGTAGCAAGCCTCTTTTGAGTCCTCTTAAGGATCTCTTTATACGTGTCTCTCTTAATGCGACCATGGATAAGCAGAACACCAAGATAAGAGCCAAGCTTCTTAGTAATGGGGGAACCACATAAATCAGCTAAAGCTTTAGCATTACCATTACTAATGTTGCTAGAACAGTAAACACTGGACTTAGGGAAACTAACTTGTTGGCATGAAATGTCACAAAACATGTCAATACAATCTCTCATGATACGAGCTTGTTGATGAGTAGCCTTCCCAAAGAGAATAAGGTCATTAGCAAAAAAAAGGTGAGATATGTTAGGCCGCCCTTTAGAAATCTTCACCGGACACCAAGACTTCTTATTGAGTTTGTAGTTAATAATATGCGACAGTTTTTCCATACATAACACAAAAATGTAGAGGGATAAAGGGTCACCATGTCTAATACCACACTTGGGCATAAAGCTCTCGGTCAACTCACCATTCACCTCCACTTTATAACTCACTCCAGTAATACAACTCATTATCAGCTCATTCAGCTTCCCAATAATACCAATTTCCTCCTGAACCTGCTTAATAAATCCCCATTGTAATTTATCATAGGCCTTCGCAAGATCTATTTTCCAAGCAATGTACCCCACCTTACCCTTCATAGACTTGAACTTATGGAGAACTTCTTGAGCAATGATAATATTATCCTGAATTTGCCATCCAGGCACAAAAGCAACCTGATTCGGACTAACAAGGTCAGGCAACAACACCCTAAGTCTCTGCACCAGGATTTTGCTCAACACCTTATAAGAAGTATTACATAAACTAATCGGTCTAAACTACATCATGCTAGTAGGGTTAGGAACTTTAGGAATCAAAGAAATGAGGGTTTCATTTAACTCTTTAGGGACACATCCCGTACTGAAGCAATCAGAAACCATTTTACACAAATCAGCTTTGCACTTGCTCCAAAAGTTTTAGAAGAAAACAGCTGGGATCCCGTTTGGGCCAGGAGCTTTAAGCCCACCAATATTGAAAAGGCTATTCTTAACATCATTCTCACAAACAGGGGAAGTCAGGGAAGAAATATCCCTCTCAGACAACCTAGGAAACAACATAGGTAATTGAGAGTATTCACCATGGCTTTGCATCAGTTCAAAAAGAGTCAAGAAATAATTCACCACCTCTTTCTTCATGTTCCCAATATCTTCAATCCAGTTACCATGCTCAGTCCTGAGCCCCTCAATCTTATTTCTCCTGCGTCTGATAATAGTGGATAGATGAAAAAATTTCATATTTCTATCCCCATCTTTCAGCCAGCAATTTCTAGATTTTTGCTGCCAAAAGATTTCTTCCTGCTCAAGAATTACCTGGTAATCTTTAATTAGAGACTCCTCGAGATTAGAGAGATACTGGGAATATCTCATATTGAGGACCTGTTGGATACCATGAATTCTAGCAATGATTATCCTCTTATTCTTGAAAATATTCCCAAAATTGGTTGAGTTCCAATTTTTAAGAATGTTGGTAAAATCGCGGATTTTCTCAGCAACAGAATGATTAGAAGACGGCCAATTTCTTGAGACCAGATCAGCAAACTCCTTATGTTTCAACCACATTGCTTCAAATTTGAAGGCTTTGTTACTACTACTAGGAATATGCCTACTATGAAGTTGAATGAGAATAGGGCAATGATCAGACAATATTCTGGGCAGATGTTTCACAAACCCCTCCGCAAAGTGAATCCTCCAGTCCATCGAACAAATAGCTCTAATGCTCTATCAAGCCTCTCCCAAATTTCCTCTCCAATACCCCTTTTAGTCATCCAAGTAAACTTATGACCGATAAAACCCATATCAACTAGCTCATTTATATCAATCCAATCAGCAAACCCACTATTAGAGTGCGTAGATCTTCCTCCTCTCTTCTCAGCACAGCTAATGATTTCATTGAAGTCACCCGCTATGAGCCAAGGCATATTGAAATGATTTCTGATGGAGTCAAGATAGTTCCAAATACCTCTACGAATAGTAGTACAAGGATTAGCATACACCACTGTTAGAACCCATAACATACTATTCACATCAACCAAAGCAGTAACACAATGTCTAGTACTTGCAACAACATGGAGCTTAATCTTATTATCATTCCAAAGAAGCCAGATGCCTATAGAAAAACCCTCAGCATCAACAATATAACTACTAGAGAAACCTAGCTTATTAATAACATTCCTAGCCTTAGAACCACTAATTCTAGGCTCTAATATCGTCAAAATATCAAACCGGTGCCCAAGAATTAAATCCTTAATGCACCCAGAAAAACCTTTTTTACCGGCCCCCCTTACATTCTAGACATAAATCATGGAGAAAAGAAAGGAATCCCGCTATTCAGAAATCACCGCCAGAGCCTCTTTGAGCTCAGAGGCCACCATGTCAAAATTTCTATCTATATTGATCATAGAAGAGCTAGCTTCCTTTTAAACTAAACCCTCAACGGTATCCATAAGGTCAACCGGCTGAGCAACAAATTCCTTAACTTCCTTGTGAAGATGCCTTAAAACACTCGCACTATCAAGGTCTTCATCATCAATGGTTTGCTTGGGTGGAAAATTATCTGTGAAACGGTTAGCGATAGCACCAACTCCACGAGGATTCTCCAAGTTCTCCATTTTTCTGTCAGTTATAATCACAGCACCCCCTTCTTGCGGTTCTTCTTATTGCCCTGGGAAGAAATTCTATTAGAAGTCTCACCTTGCTTACCTGTACAATTGGTAATCTCAGTGAGAACAGCTTTGCTTTTTTGATTAACACTCCCATTGGCCTTAGTTGCCACATTCTAATCAGTTTCAGGCAACACATTAGAATCCTCTTCACCAAGAACATCAAACCTAGAGCCACTACCCCTGCTATTATTATTATTCTTATGCAATAAAACATAGTCAATCTTAACACCATTCTTCACCTGAATAAATTTATTAGCATTAACCTCAAAAGAAGTAGTGCTTACCCTAGAATTTCCACTGCCACTAGCTCCAGCCTTCCCACTCCCATTCGTCCCAACAATAGATTTCTTCCCATTGCCACTAACTCCAGTTTTCCCAACGCCTCCCATACTATCCATAGTCCCCTGATTACCAGTGCCATATCTACCAAATTTCCCTTTATAGTTTGACGTACCCTGTTTACCATAAGAAACCAGCAACCACGGCCCATATGGAGAATTCTCCTTCTCTCTAGTCGCTTCCTAACTGCCCTCACAAACAACATTAGCACCATTCGAAACCTCTAACCCCTCTATACAAGAATCCTTGTTATGGCCAAATTTCCCACATTTAAAACAAATCATCCCTAAACTTTCATATTCCACCTTTATGGTTCTATCTTCAATATGGAGATCACCTACAAGAGGTTTAGAGATATCAATTTCAACGCAAATACAAGCAAACCTGCCACGCAATTGGTTGACAGTAATTGGGTCAACTTTACACATCTTCCCTAATAGTCCTCCAATACTCCATAACAATTCAGAATCCAGCCATTCCAAAGGGATTTTAGTTAATCGAACCCAAATAGGCATGCTTTGGACTAGATCATCACCTGGAACAAAATTCGGTTTCCATCGCTGAACCGTGAGATACTAATTTGCAATTACCCAGGGGCCATTCGTAAGGGCATAATCAAGGTCATCCTTCATCTGGAACCGAGCCACGAAATATCCCTCACCCAGGTCCGTTAACTGCCATTGTCCAATAAGCGCCCATTTTAGAGTTAACTTAGAAAGCATGAAATTCAGAGAATGAATGCGCCCTATATTTTTCAGAATCAGAGCATTGGCCCACGGTTTTTGTAATTGATCTTTCAACTTTGAAGAGAAATTCATCCTACGACCATTCGGACCTTCTGAAATCAGGATATCCTCTTGATCGATTTTTATTTTTTCTTTTGTGCTACCCAATCCAGACCAGGAACAAGGGTTTGACATATTCATAAGTTTATTTTTGAAGCTGCCCATGCCATCTTTGCTCATGGTATCGATCGCAGCAAAACTGCGCCCACATGAAGTAAATTCTGCCCTAGCCCGTTTAGCAGAACCGCTAATCTCCATACGATTGCACAAATCAGGAATCACGACTTTAGAAGGGGGTTGTTGGGCCACGAAAACGAACGTCTCCGGAGCTTTATCCATACCCAAGAGAAGCAGGAACACGGCGAGCAAGCAAGAAAGAAGAAGAAGAAGAGGGGAGGAAGCAGTGGTCAGAATAGAATCTCAAAATCGCACCAAGCGCGTACAATTTCTCAACCCCACGCAGCCATTTTAGTCAATTTTAAGCGAGACTACAAGGTATGTCTCATATGTTTTGTTATTTAATTTATAGGGTTTATAAAATTTTACCTTAATTTGGTGAATAATTATAGGTAATTTCATTTACTTATTATGATGTTAAAATAATTATGTTTCTTCATACCCTTTGTATATTACCTTCAATTGCTGTCATTTTTTGTTAATTTTTTTTTTTTTTTTTCATATTTGGTTATGATCAGTGTCATTTGATTGTATATTTGGATACGAGTATTGATTTCTCATCTTTAAAGAATCCTTTTTTTTTTTCTCTTTTGTTGTTCATTTTTTTGTGAGTCACTATTAATGTTTCGATGATGGTCTTTAATTTGTCCAACATATAGTCGTTTTTGGGCTTTTTTTTTTTTTTTTGAGTACTTTAGGTAATTTTTGTTTTGTTCTTTTGCTTTTTTCTTGTTAGGGGTAATTTCACTAAAATCTATACTTCTTGGCGAAATGTCATATATTTAAACGTATTTGTCATATTAACAACTTAATTCCCTTGTTTTTACAAAATACATCACTTTGTCCATTTGACTAAAATACTAACGGTCAACTTTAACTATATATATATATAAAAGTATAATTTTACCCTTGTCAAAATGATTTGTTGAGTTTCAAAAATAAATAGTATTAAAATGGTTTATAAAAATAAATTAACACCAAAAATTTATTTTCTAAAAACAAAAATATAATAATTTTAAAAACAGAAAAAAAAAAAAAAAAACTAATGGATTATGGAAAATATAAAGGTAAAATAAATAATAAATTGAAAGTAGTTTCAAAAATTTTAAATACCAAAAAAAAAAAAAGTATTTCAAAAAATAAAAAAGAAAGTTTTTTTGAAAAAGTAAATGTACTCTACCATTGGATCGATCCAGATCTAATGGTGGAGATCCCTTTACTTTTTTTTTAAAAAAAAAACTTCTTTTTTATTTTTTAAAATAGCTTCTTCTTTTTTTTTTTTTTTAAATTAAAAAAAAAAAAAAGAAAAAAAAAAGGTATAATTGAACTTGATGAATCTAACGGTTTAACATTTACCTACATAGTACCCACCATCATCCAACGGTTTGAAATTGACAAAAATGAAAACTAAAAAAATTCTATCTAATCCTTTTCTTTTCTAAAACAAAAACCTACTCATTCATTACCCAAACCACAAAAACATTTCTTTCATCTTTATCTTCATTATTTAATTGAAATTGTAATGATTTCATCTTCATCAATCTCTTCTTTTCATATCTTCATTAAGAAATCTGATAATGAACTTGTGTTGTGGACTCTCGTTGATGGCTGAAAATCATTTGATTGGAACACTCCATATCAGATGGGAGCGCTCACCGCTCACCTCCGAAGTCTTCATCGCTTTTCCATCAGGATGGAGGTACGACCCATCTCAGAGGGTTCGATGCATTTGATAGAGCCTCTCGATGAGGCTCCATTGATGAATCTCTTAGAAAGAGATCTGATGAATCTCTTAGAAAGAGATCTGATGAATCTGGATCAAGCCTTTTTTTAAAAACCTTTTTCATTTTTGGATGTTGATGGAGATCAAAAAAACATAAAAGAGATTCTGGATGTTTTGATGGAGCTTTGGATTCTAGATCTCTTTAAAATAAAATTTAATTATCTTGTTTTTTTTTAACTATTTAAATTTATGAACTATAAGGGCGTTTCGGTCTTCCCTCACAAACGTTAAAATAGGCATCAGTCAAGACGGCAGTCAAAGCAGTCAAGGGGAGGTTTGTATCATTTTAGCAAAAGTTGCCGTTCAGTGCAATATTATATAAACTCACGGGAAGTTTGTGTAATTTTCTCTTATTGTAACAACTAACTTTTTTATTTATTTATTTTAGTATTACATAAATTCATGGTTTTTTTAGGGAGGGAAGGACTCGAACTCTACAACCTTGTAGTGTAGGTGTGAGGGGTTTACCATTGAACCAACCTTGTTATGAATTATGATATCTTTATTAAATGATAAGGAAATTATATTTCATTACTATAATTTCATTACAAGAAAGGCACATAGATAATGATACAGGATATAAATTAAAATTAGAGCTGGGCTGCTGCTAAGGTACGGATATCAAAGGGGTGAGTGGCATTAGGAAGTAGAGCAGTGTATGCTCTTCTTGTTGTTATCACATCCGAAGCCTCAGATGGTACGGATATCCAAAATACATAATCATTTCTGTTCGGACAAGGACTCTGATTCGGAATACATATAAACGTATTTGTCACATTACAACATGGAACGTTCGTAATCTTCAATCCTGAAATATCCGATGCAGATTTTATCATATTCTTAATAAAAAATTTAAGTTGATTTATCCCGACAATTTAACTAATTGTTTTTCAAAAAAAAATATATTATACCAGCAGTTGGTGTTGGGGTCAATGCTATCTGGTAAGAGTTGATAAAAATAAACTTCGTTATTCAGTCCAAGCTTAGCATTGAATAATTGGACTGCATTGTTTATGAAATCAACACATAAAAGATCCATTGGTGCCATACGTTGTTACCCAATTGCACCAAGTGGAAATGGTGAGAAATGTCACATTTTTAAGTTGGTGTTGTAAGAAAGTCACCACTTTAATAACTTAAGTTTAAAAGGCACCTATTATGGTGAACGGACAAAAATGCCCTTACTTTACACATTCTCTTACTTTGAAATTTTCTGAAACTTTATTCTTTCATTTTCTTCATAGAGGTCTATTTAACAGACTCCAATGGAGATTGAACATCATAACAGACCTCCATTAGTTTAGTGGCGCTACGCAGACGCTTTTTTTTTTTTTTTTTTTTTTGGTTTGATTTGTCGATGTGAGTATGGTTAGGGTTTTAATTTATGAAAATTTGTCGATGTGAGTATGGTTTGATTTGTCGATGTGAGTCTGGGAATTTTGAACTGATTGAAAAGGCTCGGAGACAAATTGAAAAGGCTCGGAGACTATTTACAAAGTCTCGGAGCCATAGTTAAAAGGCTTGGAGACTTTTTACAAAGTCACGGAGCCAGTTGAAACAAATACGCGGTGTGTATGATAAATATCTGGGGGGGGGGGGGGGGGGGGGGGTTGAATAGATTTTAAGCTTTATTACCCAAATTTCGCATGCAAGTCAATTTTACGAAAATGCCCCTACTAGTAAAAAATACAAGTGTAATATAGTGCGGAATTTAAATAACACTTGATGTATATGTGGAAACCCAACCACTGGGAAAAACCACGGGCTGTTTAGTGCGCCACACTCGGACCTCGAAATCCACTAATTGAAATGGAGTTTACAACCTATGTAGACCTCGTCTAACACTCCGATCAATAACCCCCCACTTCTACCACTCGGGCCTTTAAAAGTGGCTCTAGTCCAATTGCTTGAGGCCTAAGCAATCTTAGCCTTAAGACTTAATTCTCAATGAAGAGATTATGCAACCTATGTGAATATGTATGAATATTCAAATAATAAACAAGGCTAGGTAACCTTAGATGCTTATCTAGGATGATGATATAATCAATTAAATCAATCCTAGATATCAAGAGCTAAATGACATGTCAAATAGCTTAGCTAATCAAGATTAATCAAAAACCTAATTAGCTATCACAATACAACACTCAATCAATTCATCACAATTAATTCTCTATTCTTGTATTTAGCATATGATCTAAAACATACAAGTAAATTAAAAGAGAAAGCTTGATAGTAAAAATACTAAAATAAGATGAAGTTAATCAAAATCTTACCAAGCAAGTTGTGATGATGCAAAGCCAATCATGGATGCATTCTATATAGTCATAGAAGATGCAATATGAAACTTGATGCACAAAGGATTTGATTTGAGTGGTTAAAGGTGAGTTCTTTGAGAATTTTTTGCTTGAAAAAATATTTTAAGGAAAATATGATATTCTGAACTCAGCACATTGACCTAAAGTCAAAGAGACATATTTATAGGGTGTCAAAGCAAAGTGGTGCGTTTTGATAAGTTACACCTATTTTTGCCTTGGGCGTTGTACGTAGAGCGCCTCTTGTACAGCGCCTGTACAGCGCCCATACTCTGATCTCTCGGGAAAACAGAGTGGCGCTGTACGTACAGCGTTACGTACATCGCCTATACAGCGACTGATTTAAATCGATCAGGTCTGTACAGCGCTTTGTACAACGCCCATCATAATGAATGCAATCCTAAGTCTAGAATGAACATGACTTTGGTCAACAAAATGCAATCATGTAAGGCATGCAAGAAGAGATGTAAATGAACATTAATGAGCACATAATAACAACACATACACAACGTACAAGAAAATGAATTAAGCATGAGATGTGAGTGTGTGTGTGCAACTAATCTCTTCAAAGCAAATTAAACACATAGAAGTTTACCTTTGGTGCTTATCAACCTTGAGGACATGAGAGGGTCTTGAGCTTGATTATGAACCACTTAAACTACCCTTATATACAATCCCCAACACGTGGTTTGTCCACGAAATAAGCCAATCAAGATATGGGAATCCTTACACCAGTGTTAAAAGGCTCGGAGACTATTTAACACTATTTACAAAGTCTCGGCGAAGTCTCGGAGAGCATACGAAAAGTCACGGAAAACGTTTTAAAAGTCACGGAGAGCATATGAAAAGTCACGGAAAACGTTTGAAAAGTCTTGGAGAGCATATGAAAAGTCACGGAAAACGTTTTAAAAGTCACGGAAAAGTCACGGAGAGCATATGAAAAGTCACGGAAAATGTTTGAAAAGTCACGGAAAACATTTTAAAAGTCACGGAAAAAGTCACGGAGAGCATATGAAAAGTCACGGAAAACGTTTGAAAAGTCTTGGAGAGCATATGAAAAGTCACGGAAAAGTCACGGAAAACATTTTAAAAGTCACGGAGAGCATATGAAAAGTCATGGAAAACGTTTGAAAAGTCACGGAAAACGTTTTAAAAGTCACGGAGAGCATATGAAAAGTCACGGAAAACGTTTTAAAAGTCACGGAAAAGGCACGAAAAAGTCACGGAAAACGTTTTAAAAGTCACGGAGAAAGTTTTAAAAGTCATGGAAAAGTCACGGAAAAGTCACGGAAAAGTCATGGAAAAGTCACGGAAAAGTCACGAAAAAGGCTTTAAAAAGTTTTAAAAGGCTCGATTAACATTTTCTCTCAACTTTTCAAAAAGCACAAACTGACAAAAAGGGTATTTTTGTTTGGTCACCTAAATATGTGCCTTTTAAACTTAAAATAGTAATCTGGTGACTGTCTTACAAAAAGCGCCCAAAATGGTGCTATTAAATTTTTGAACCCATTGCACCTATTCCGAATACAGCTACCTTCCTTGCGTTCCAATTGTATATCAAAAAACACTTTCAGAATACTATTTCTTTTATATATAAATACAAATCTAGTTCGAATATATTAATTGAATTCGGATTCGAATTCAATTTTACATTAAAGCATACTAAAAATTCTGGATATATACGAGACTGTATATTGAATAATGTCAAGTTTTGAAAATCCCAAGTGAGAATATCTAAAAAAAAATTACAAAATACAAAAGAGATACCTTTAACTGCTGAGAATATTGTTGAATAAGAGCTGTAGCATATTGGTCTGGTACTCTGGTGTGTATATTCTTCTTGTCAGGTAAAACGGTGAGAAGTAATTGCTGCCGTAGACCGTAGTCATTGTTACCAAATAAGCACTTGCTTAGGTTAACTGCTGCTGATTGTTTAATTAGATGATTGATTAACTGTTTATTAAAGCTGATTCGAGCACCCTGAGAAATCAAATATGGATTGTAAGGCTATTAACTAATAATATAGTAATTATATATATAGATCACTTTTAAAGTTGGACAATGGTAAACATCCAACCATTTTTATCCAACTTTTTGTCCAACCCCTGATGTGTCAGTTGGTGAGTGGATATATGGATAAATTATTATTAATGTGCATCCACTCACCAACTGACACATCAGGGGTTGGACAAAAAGGTTGGACAAAAATGTTGGATGTGTAACATTATCCTTTAAAGTTAAAGAACAGATTCTTTATTACAATTATAAATAATTAATAAGATCATTTTAAATTAAGAAAACATTATGGATAATGTTACACATCCAACCCTTTTGTCCAACCCCTGATGTGTCAGTTGGTGAGTGGATACACATTAATAATGATTTATCCATATATCCACTCACCAACTGACACATCAGGGGTTGGACAAAAAGTTGGACAAAAATGGTTGGATGTCTACCATTGTCCAAACATTGTAGATGCATAGAAGACATTTTTATATTCATGTTTAATTTAATTATCGGATGTTGTCCGGTTTCATCACGAATTCCTGTAGCTCCAGACGCATAATTAACACCTTTTAAAATCGCTTGCCCACTTGCATTTGCAAAAGGAGGAATGTAAGTCTCAAATCCTAGAAGCTTAGGGGGGTGTATTCAATTAGGATCAATTAGGATTCTTGAAGACATTTAAAGACATTTTTTAAGTGACAGATTTTCATAGATTTCTACAGACTTTTATAAATCCACATGGACTTTCATTGATTTGTTTAGACATCCATCTCAGACTTTTATGGATTTGTTTAGACATCTATCTCAGACTTTTATGGATTTGTTTAGACATCCAAGGATTTTCATAAATTTGTTATCTCTGACTTATCAATAGTAAGCTAATTATAGCTAATTATCAAAAAAATCTTTGAAGTTGGAATGAGCAAAATTTGATACACCAGTCAATCTATATTTGCGTATATATATAGTCTGAGGTTGTTGCTGATGCAAACAAAGCAATTGAATTGAACCCAAAATTGGTTAAGGCTTATCTGCGTAAAGGCACTGCTTGCATGAAGTGCAGATAAATTATTTTTCTTTAAAATAAAATGCTAATAAAGAGTGAGCATTTTGGTGTTTGATTGAAGGCTCTACAGATTATTTTGGTGTTGTTTTGTGCAGTTTTGGCACGTAGTAAGATTTGTACTCGTGCAATATAATTTATATTTTGTTCTTAGCAAATGTAGCAGCTTTATTTGGGAAAAATAAGTTGCAAGCGTTCGTTGTATTCACAACACTTTCTGGCTTCCGTTGATCACAAATTGCCTTACTTCATCATTTTTATGGTCATCAAAATAAATGCAGATACTCTTTTGACAACAATGACGCTGGTGACCGGAGTTAAGGCTAAATTTTTTGAATCAGGTTGACATGGGATTGGTTTTTGATTGATTTGGAAATGTACGATAGGAAAATTACTTACCATAGTTCCTAGATGTTTTTTAACTTTTAAGGTGGCAATTTTGGTGCATGATATTGTGTACGAAATTTTGATATCTTGGACTACAGCATTTAATTTTTTTTTTTTTTTTTTTTTTTTTGGTTATAGCAATTACTAGAGATAGTTAATAATTTGATTTTGTATACTACTCTGATTATATTTCTTAAATTGGGTAATAACAAACGTGTTTGGGTTGGGGTGGTTGTTGTGGGGTGGGTTGTTTTGTGTCTGCTTGGGTTGTGTTTGCAGGTGTTGGGTTTTGGTTGTTTTGCACTTGTAACCTCTTCCTTGTAGACATTTTTAAAGTCTCAATTCAATACACCCAGATTTGGAAGGATTCTTTAAAAGTCCATAGAAAGCCTAATTGAATACCACTGGATTCATATGAACTCTTTTAAAGTCTTTAAATGTCCAAATTGAATACACCAGGATTTATAATGTCTTTAAATGTCCTCAAGAATCCTAATTGAATACACCCCCCTTAGCTGAACAATGATAACAACATTTCAATTACATTAACAATTTGATAATCATAACATTTCAGTTAAGCTAAAAGCTGTAATATTGAGAACTTAGCTTCTATGAGTTTTCAATCAATATATAAGATCAGCAAATATAATATAAACAGGTGGATTTTAATTACTTTTACACTATAAAAAAAACTGTCTTTCTTGACAGTTTTAAAAAATGTCAAGAACTTGCAATTCTGGACAGTTTTTGAGAACTGTCAAGAAAGACAGTTTTTCTTGATAGTTTTTTCAAATTTTTTATTTATCTTTAATATTTTTTTTAAACTTTTACTTTCTATTTTCAACACCAAATAAAATCCCGATAATAATTTATTTTACAGTAAGATATCGGTTTTTGGGCAAACTGATATTGGATAAGTAAAATTTAAAATATAATAAATTTACTTTTAAATCATTTACTTTTAAAAAATTCAAAAAAATTATTTAAAAAAATTATTTTTTTATTTTGCACCCTCTTGTTTCATACTAAAAGACAAGTTAATAATTCAATTACCCATATAAATTAGTAATCTGAGTCTTACATTTGTTCATTAAATTGCATGATGCATTTTGAGAAATATCTCATCTGTAGTGAGAGTTGTATTCCAAATCATGTTTATTACAATTGATGCCACGAGTCTTCTATAGACCATGTTTGGTTTGATGGAATGAAATGGAAAGAAAGCCATTCCATTCGTTTGGTTTGTTAAAATGCAATGGAATGGTGATTCCATTGAAATGGGCATTCCATCCAAAAACCAATGGAATGCCCTTCCATTCCAAACTAAAATTTATATTTCATAAATACCTTCACATGCCCCAACTCCATTAAGGGATTCCACCATTTTGGTGAAATGGGCATTTCATCCAAAAACCAATGGAATGTCCTTCCATTCCAAACTAAAATTTATATTCCATAAATACCCTCATATGCCCCAACTCCATTAAAAAAATACCCTCCTTTCCAAAAATAATATATTATTATTATATATTATATTAATGATATATAAATATATATTTTATATATATGTACTATATATTATATTATTATATATATTATTATTATAATATATATAACGATATATAAACATATATAATATATATATTATATATTATATTATTATATCTATGTATTATATAATATATATATATATATATATATATATATATATATATATATATATATATACAGTAGAACCCCTATAAATTAATCTCCTATAAATTAATATCCTCTATAAATTAATAAAAAATCTCGGTCCCGACTCGGGCCAGTGTAAAAAATTAATAAACCCCTCTATCGTAATAATTAATAATTTCTTTTTGAAACCTAGTGTAAAATTTTGGTCCCGACTGTCGCATAAATTAATAATTTCATAAAAGTACAAAATATATTATAAATTATTCAAGAACTAGAAAAGTATTTTAAGATACTAGTTTGCACTAGGTCACTATGTTTGATATTTTTGACTTCATCTTTCATCGATATTTTGAATTGTCCTAAAAAAGCTATTATCATCACCTTCTTGTTGTAGTCAAAAGGTTTCAATTAAATTTAGCATTTCAACAACTTAACTTTATTTGTAGAGATTTTAGGTACCTTATGACTATCATCGTCGTTATCTATCTCAACCATATCATCATTATTCTGTCTTGTGATATCATTGATGATAATCTCTTCAGTTGGAGTGTAACACACTTCTTCAAATTTGGTGGTAGATAGTGCACTGTGATGTTCTTGAGTTGGATGTGATTAGTTAGCTCTATAAGTGGTACATGGGCAGTGCAATTGTCAAGGAGAAGCAAACCTTTCGATTTGTCATGGGCAGTGCCATTGCAATTAGGAATCCTTAAAAAAAAGAAACTTCCCCCGAAGAAGAAAACCGACTAAATAAGGAATCCTGAAAAGAAACCTTCACTAAACAAGAAAACCGACTTCTACACGTTTTTTAAGACAAAATAATATTTTACAAGGTCAAACCCTTCAAATTAATAACCCCTCTAAATTAATACTCAAGGGTAGGTCCCAAGAATATTAATTTAGAGGGGTTCTACTGTATATATATTAATAACATATATTATATATTTATATTATATAAATATTATAAATTATATATATTATATTATATTATATATATATATATTATTATATGTATTGTATATAATATATATGTATTATGTTGTAAATTAAATTAAAATAACAATAGACAATATAGTAGAAATAAGATGAAGAAGAAGAAATGAGATGAAGAAAACGAGAGAATAAAAATAACATTAAAAGGGAGAAGAATTACTACTTCAGTTTTTGTATTGATATGAGAAGTCAAAAATTGTTACAAATGAATTGGATTACTATTTATAGAGCAAGAGATCCAATTACTAAATAACACACATTTGACACAAGTCATTATGCATGAAGACAAAGAATGTGAAGCTTCCATATGGATTGGCTTCTTTAACAAGCCAAAAACAAAATATGTGGTGGAAAACCTTACACATGTTGTAACACTCCCTCTTGGATTTCCACCACTTGTATTTTAATTTGCTAGGAAAAACCCAGTGGGATAAAAACCCTTAGCAAAAATATATACAATGATCTTTTGGATCAAGTGGTGTGGATGTGTTCAGAACTGCCTCATTAAAACCTTTCCGGTAAAACCTAGTGGGACAAAATCCGATAGAAGGAAAAAGAGTACAATACACATATATCCATTCAAAATTTTGCTCCCCCTGATTGAATGCTCCCCCTGAATGAAACTTCAATATCAATCATGTAATTTACAAAGCCGACGCATGCCAATTCCATATACCAGTTTCTCAAAAGTTGATGTAGGCAATGTTTTGGTAAACAAATCTGCAAGATTATCTGTAGACCGTATTTGTTTAACATCAATCTGTCGGCTCTGTTGAAGTTTATGAGTATAGAAGAATTTAGGAGAAATATGTTTGGTTCTGTCTCCTTTGATATATCCCCTTCTAACTTGAGCAATACAAGCTGCATTATCTTCAAATATCGGTGTTGGCATTTCTGTAGATAATGAAAATCCACATGTATTTTGTATATGATAAATAACTGACTTTAACCACACACATTCTCGGCTTGTTTCATGAAGTGCAAGGATCTCAGAATGATTAGAGGATGTAGCAACAAGAGTTTGCTTTGTGGAGCACTAGGAGATCGATGTGCCATTATAGGTAAAAACATATCCCGATTGTGAACGAGCTTTATGGGGATCAGATAGATACCCGGCATCAGCATAACCAAGTAAACCTGAAAAATTATTAGATTTTGAATAATATAACCCTAAATCTTTCATTCCACGAAGATAACAAAAATGATGTTTAATTCCATTCCAATGTCTTCGAGTTGGTGCTGAACTGAATCTAGCAAGCAAATTTACTGAAAATGTAATATCTGGTCTAGTACATTGAACCAGATATAATAAAGCACCAATTGCATTAAGATATGGTACTTCAGGACCAAGTATCTTTTCACCATCTTCAATTGGTCGGAATGGATCTTTCTTAGGATCAAGGGTTCTAACAATCATAGGAGTACTTAATGGGTGAGCATTGTCCATATTAAATCTTTTCAGAATCTTTTCAATATACGCTGATTGATGGATAAGTATTCCGTCTGATTTATGCTCAATCTCCAGACCGAGAGAATATTTTGTCTTTACCATGTCTTTCATTTCAAATTCCCTTTCCAAATATTCAGGAGTTTTCAGGAGCTCTCCAGGAGTTCCAATCAAATTCATATCATCAACGTAAACTGCTATAATAGCAAATCCAGATTCTGATTTCTTTATGAAAACACATGGGCATATGTGATTATTGATATATCCCTCTTTAATCAAATATTCACTGAGGCGGTTGTACCACATGCGCCTAGATTGCTTTAATCCATACAAGGACCTTTGTAATTTAATTGAATATAAATTCTGAGGTCGCGAGTTGTATGCTTCTGGCATTCTAAATCCTTCAGGGATTTTCATATAAATATCTGAATCGAGTGAGCCATATAGGTAGGTAGTTACTACATCCATAAGATGCATTTCAAGTCTTTTTGAGACAGCCAAACTTATCAGGAATCGAAACGTAATTGTATCCATCACTGGTGAATACGTCTCATCAAAATCAATACCAGGTCTCTGTGAGAAACCCTGTGCTACGAGTCTTGCCTTATATTGCACCACATCGTTTTTCTCATTACGTTTCCGTACAAAAACCCATTTGTATCCAACAGGTTTGACATCTTCAGGCGTCTAGACTATTGGTCCAAATACTTTACGTTTGGTTAATGAAGCCAATTCTGCTTGAATTGCTTCTTTCCATTTAGGCCAATCAGATCTTTGCCTACAATCATCGAGGTTATGAGGCTCATAATCATCATTTAAAATTTCAGTAGCCACTGTGTACGAAAATATATCATCAATGATTGTTTTTTCACGATTCCACATTCCTCTTATATAATTTATAGAAATTTCCTCATTTCTATGTTCTTGTATCTCCTCAGAGATTCGTTCCCCTACAGGGGTTTCTTGTTCCCTTTCAGGGACATCTAACTCTTGTGGAGTTAATTTAAAGAAAGTGGATTTATTTATCATTTCAGGATTATGATCCTGATATTTTGTTTTCTTCCTTCGAGGAACAGTATCTTTTGAACCAAGTGGCCTATCACGCTTCTGGCGTACAGTAGATGATTCTTTTGCTATTATTTGTTTAGATCATTCTTCTGGAACAATTACCCGTGCTGGTACATTAACATCTGGGATGTGTGATTTTGTTACTTTAGTAGCATCTGTAAATGCATCTGGTAATTGATTTGCTATTATTTGAAGATGAGCTATCTTGCGTACTTCATTCTCACATTGAGATGTATATGGATCAAGATGAATTAGACTAGGGACTTTCCAAGAAAGTTCACTCTTCTCTTCAGGAGAAGTTTTTCCTTTTCCTAATGATGGAAAATTTCTTTCATCAAAATGACAATCAGCAAATCGTGCAGTAAAAAAATCACCAGTTAAATGTTCTAGATATCTAATAATTGATAGTGAATTAAGACCAACATATATTCCCAAACGCCGTTGGTGTCCCATTTTAATTCTATGTGTAGGTGCAATTGGGACATATACTGCACAACCAAAAGTACGTAGATGAGAAATATCTGGTTGATGGCCAAATACAAGTTGTATTGGAGAATATTGATGATAAGCAGTGTGATGAAGACGAATTAATGCAGCAGCATGTAAAATAGCATATCCCCAAACAGAAATTGGTAATTGTGTTTGCAATAATAAAGTTCTTGCAATTACCTGGAGACGCTTTATAAGTGACTATGCTAATCCATTCTAAGTATGAACGTGTGGAACTGGATGTTCAACATCAATCCCAACTGATCTACAATATTCATCAAATGTCTTGGAAGTAAATTCACTAGCATTATCAAAGCGTATTGACTTAATCGGATGATCGGGAAAATGTGCCCGAAGCCTGATAATCTGTGCGAGTAACCTTGCAAAAGCAACATTACGTGTTGATAATAAGCAAACGTGTGACCATCTGATGGATGCATCAACTAGGACCATAAAATAGTGGAACGGTCCACTTGGTGGATGAATATGTAGGGATGGCCAATGGGGGAATGGGGGCGGATGTAGGTTCCCCCAACCCCACCCCCATTTTCCAAACCCTCCCCCATCCTCCCCACCCCTCTATTTCCCCATTTGGGGAAAATGGGGATGGAGTAGTTTTGGGGGGAGGTCCCCCCATCCCCATTTCCTCCATTTTTCCCCGTTTTTCCCCGTTTCCCCATTTTTCCCATGTCCCTTGTTTCCCCATTCCCTAATTTTCCTTGTATCAGTCAAAATTATATATTAAAAAAAAATGCACAAATGCTCAATCCATTAAATTCAAATACAAAATAACATCCCATACATAAATAATAAAAATATTATTATAAATATGTATATATAGTTAGTAAAATATAAAGATGTATATATAGTTAGTAAAATATAAATAATAAAAATATTGAAAATATAAAAATAAATATATATATATTAATATATTAGAATATTATAATATTTGGGGGAAATAGGGAAATGGGGATGGGGGCACCTACCACCATCCCCATCCCCATTTCTAGAAATTTATGGGGGAAATGGGAAAATGGGGATGGGGCCAAGCCCCCCCATCCCCAACCCCATTTGAATTTGGGGTTAAAAAGCTCCCCCATCCCTCCCCCATTACCCCATTTCCCCCCAAAACATTTCCCCCAAATGGGGATGGGGGAGCGGGGTTTTGGGGCCCTAGGGGAAAATGACCATCCCTATCAGAATAGGTCAACATATGTCCCCTTGAATCCTTTGTAGGAATGACGGGGATTCAAAGCCAACCTTAGAATGAGATGGTTTTATCACTAATTTCCCTTGTGAACATGCAGTACATAAATTTTCATGGGATAAAAGAATTTTCTGGTTCTTTAATGTATGTCCATGAGAATTTTCAATGATTCTACGCATCATTGTAGATCCCGGGTGATCAAGACGGTCATGCCAAAGCATAAATATTTTTGGATCTGAGAACTTCTGGTATATAACTGCATACACTTCTACACATTTTATAAGAGTGTAATATAATCCATATGATAAAGCACACATCTTTTCCATAATGAGTTTCTAGCCTGAATTATGAGAAGTAATGCACAAATACTCAATATTCTCATCATTTATAGTTTCTATGTGATATCCATTACACCGTATATCTTTGAAACTAAGTAGATTTCTTCTAGATTTACTTGAATATAAAGCATCATTGATACATATTTTTGTATTGTTTGGTAACAATATCATGGCTCTACCGGAGCCTTCTATCAGATCTGCTGGACCTGATATTGTATTAACATTTGCTTTGAGCAAGGTTAAATTCATAAAGTATTTATGATTCCATAGAATCGTATGTGTTGTTGCACTATTGGCTAGACATTTATCTCCTGTACCTTGCTTTTCAATATCACTCAACTTATCGTTTAAAGACATATCTATTCACAAAACAAAACAACAACAAAATAAATAAAGCGCATATCAGATAGAGTGATCAAGAGTATATATTACATAAGGAATATTTACATAAACATTTCACATGATAACAAA
Organism: Acer yangbiense; assembly: GCA_008009225.1. Taxonomy (NCBI): domain Eukaryota; kingdom Viridiplantae; phylum Streptophyta; class Magnoliopsida; order Sapindales; family Sapindaceae; genus Acer; species Acer yangbiense. The sequence continues at coordinate 21,163,953 of CM017771.1, forward strand.
AAAAAATATTACAAGCAATACTTAATTGGTATGGACATTTCCATCACCAGTTGAAGTGGTCACTTTATCATTCAGATCATTTAGGAAATCAGAAACATTAAACTGGGTGATATCCATAAAATCTGAATCCTCTATGAAGTTGGTTTCAGGATTCTTTCCCTTTTCTTTTTCTTTGATCGAAGCTTGATAAAGCTCAATCAAATGTTTAGGTGTGCGGCATGTATGTGACCAATGATTATGATAGCCACACCTGAAATAAATGCTATCATCTCTCTTAGGCCCCTTTTGGATACTCTTCCCTTTATTTGGTCTGGCCTTATAAACATTCCACTTTTGGGGAGTGTTTTCATTATTTTGATTATAACCACCCGGACCAAATTAACCATATGTTCTTCCACGACCCCGACCCCGACCCCGACCCCGACCCCGACCACGGCCACGACCACGGCTAGGACCACGACCACGGTAGGGACCGCGACCGCGACCACGACCACGACCACGACCACGACCACGACTACGACTACGACTGCGAGCATATCCTCCAATAGTGTTAGCATTCACTTCTGGGAATGATGTAGAGCTGGTCGGGCGTGATTCATGATTTTTTATTAAGAGCTCATTATTTTTCTCTATAACCAGGAGACATGAGATTAGCTCTGAATATTTTGAGAATCGACGTTCTCGATATTGTTGATGTAATATCATGTTCGAGGCATGAAACATTGTAAATGTTTTTTCCAACATATCGTTTTCTATTACATCCTGACCACAGAATTTCAGTTGTGTAGTGATTTTGAATAAAGCAGAATTATACTTAGAGATTAATTTAAAGTCTTGAAAGCGTAAATGTTGCCATTGATACCTGGCATTTGGTAATGCAACATCGGGTTGGTTATCAAATCGGTCTTTCAACTCTTGCCATAGAACTTTTGGTTTTGTGACAGTTAGGTATTGGGCTTTTAGATCCTCATGCAAATGGCGACAGATAATAACCATGGCGGTAGATTTATCTTGCTCATTTGCCCCAACCCCATCTTCAATATGAGAGGGTTGATGCTTGTAAGGGTCTCGTTCGGACTTTAAATCATCCTAATTTAGCTGACCAAATCAAAACATCCATGTAGTTTAAGTCTCAGGAAGCAGAGGTAGACATGAAAAACTAGGTTACAAAGTGGGAGTCAGAAAGAAAGAGGAAGAATATGCCCTTGCTGGAGGTGCATACCAATTTGGATGCTTGGTCTTACAAGTCCTTCTTCAGACGTTCTTATCCAGGCAATTTGTGGCTGGATCCTCTTATCGATTACGGTTGTGATTTTGAGTTCCAAGAGGATGAAATCCAAGAAGAGGGATATCAATATGAGAATGAGCAAGAAGGAAAAAAAAGAAGTTCCCGAAGAAGAAACCCAAGGAGACGCTAAAGGAGACAAAGATGAGCAAAAAAATGATGGGGGAGGAGAATATGGTAACTAAAGTAGGAGCTCGTTTTTGGGGCTATTGTTTCGACCTTTTTTGGTGTCAGTTCCCGATGGAAAATCCAAACCCATATCAACAACTTTGTATATGCTTAATTTTGCCTCAACTTTGTATTTTTAGGAGAATCTAAGTTGCTTTGGGCATCGGTCTCATCTGATCTCGTAGTTAGTCGACCAAGGATGTGTGTATTCTGGTTGAATATATATATAAAACGAGTCTAAAATAATCTAGGGGGGGGGGGGGGGGGGGGAATAGATTTTTAAACCCAATTTTCGATATTAGTCAATTTTACGAAAATACCCCAAACTAGTCACAAAATAAAATAAAATGTAAAAATGAGGAATATAAATGACACTTGATTTTTACATGGAAACCTTCAATAAGGAAAAACCACGGGCTATTATGTGTGCCACACACGAACCTCGAATCCACTAATTGCAATGGTGTTTACAACCTAGGTTGACCACGCCAAACCCTACGGTTACTAACCCACCACTACTACCCATTGATGAGGTCGTTTTGGTACTCAACAAAATACAATATTGATGTTCTTTTGAAAACCATATTTTAACCACTTAAAAATCATTAAAGATAATATTTCTTAGCAAGTGGTAAGCAAAGTTCGTTCCATAGGGAGATGGAGGATGTATTGGATCAATTAACTAATCTAAAGCAATAAAATAAATTATTGAAAATGGATAGTTGTTTGGGTTTTACAACCCATGAAATTGGAATTAAAATAAACATACAAAAAGTGATATGAAATATAGAAGACTCAACAATCTTGATAAGATAAGTGATAAAATCACCTTTAGGCCTCCTTCATTAGAGCTTGCTCCTTCCTTTCCCTTGATGCTCCTAGTGTAAAGAGTGGTAGAAGATGAAGTGTCTAGATAAGTGGGTGTCTAATGGTAAGTGACAAAGGTATGGAAATGGAGAGAATGGAAAGAGAGGAATGATTTGGGTGGAGGAATCAAGACATTGTGTTGAGGTTTTGGATGGTAGAGATAGTTCAAGATTAGAGGATGGAGGAGGTTGAAAGGTGAGTAATGGATGAGAAACTAGGGTTAGATTTAGTAGAAATCTCGTGCTCTCTAAGTATGGTGTGTTGCTCAAGTTTGGAAGAAGAGGAATATATATAGTGGCCATGGAAATGTACTGATAACCGCTGGAAAATCTGATGTGGCAAGGTTTCGCCACTTGTCATGGCGACATAAGTGGCGACAGACGGTTATGCCTTCTGAGATTCAAATGTCACCACATTTTTGGTCTTTTTCGCCACATTGCAACTGGCGACACAAAGTGGTGACATCAAGTGGTGCTTCCAAAAACCTTCTGTTGCCATGGCGACGCTTGTGGCGACATCTCTATATCGCCACTTCCCAAGTGGCGACAGTAAGTGATGACAATTTAGTTCCTTCTGTGTCGCCATATATCAAGTGGCCACATCAAGTGACGACGAGACCTGATTGATTTGCCTTGAAATAAACTCCCTGTTGCCATGGCGACACAAGTGGCGAAGTTGTGGCGACAATGCCCTGTTTTGCCAACTTGTTCACCTTTTGAACCAAATTTCACATCTTCTTCACAAAAGCCCTTGATACCAAAATAAACCTGAAATGCTCAATTTAACACTATTAAATACGGGGACATGCCCGAGAATCAAGCATAAAGAGATGGGAATGAGGTACAAAATCATAATTTGATATGATCAAATGCCCCCAAACCTATCTTTTGCTAGTCCTTGAGCAAAATAATCAACATCAACCCCCAAAGGCAAGCATCAAGACATTTCAAAGGGTTTCAATAAAGCTCTAACTCATCCTAGCAAGGATCTACTATCTTAATGATTAACATGCGAAACCAAAATGAAGAGATTAACACAATGATGCACAAGTGAGGACTTATACATGTAAGAAAATGTTAAGTTAAGATTAAGAGCATGCCACTCTAGATATGATTGTACGCAATGCGACCTTACATTCAAAATGCCACAGCTTCAAAGCAAAGGTGCTAATCGGTTTAGAATGTAATTCGCTTTGATATCTAATCCTCACCGAAATCTCTCTTTTCTTCTCATTAATTCCTAGGTTTCGCTCAAAATACATATGCAATATGAATTCATGTCATGGATATCTAATTCATTGCATATGATATTATTTGAAATGTAATTTCTGAAAAGTGAGTCTCATGAATGGAATTACAAGCCATGAATTAGAAAGAACATGCATCAACCAAATTTTACAAAGTGGACACTCCTAAAGATCATGAAGGTCTTTCTTTTGGTTGTAATGGGGCCTTAGGTGATGGTGAAACAAAGAATGGGGCAATGGATAACAAAGAACCCAATAATACACTAGGCATACATTCTAATTGTGAGTTCCGATGCTTCACACATAATGTTCACACACTAGGCGTCCAGGCTTGCAATTTCAATTTATATGTGCATTCTACTCTAATTTTTCATTTGAGTAGCTCATTTCACTTTCATTTTCACTCAAGGCCAGTTGTGCCTATATATTGGTTCTCTTTTCTTTATTTTGCCACATTTTTTTTTCTTTTCAAGCTTCTTTTCTCTTTGCTTTTCTTTTTCTTTCAAGTTTTCTTACCTTTCAAGATTCTTTTGCACACACTTTCATGCCTAGGTACACGCCTCTACATTTTCAAGTATAAGATCTTACATTAATTTCCTAAGCCTTAGTAAATCATTTGGTCAAGGTAAGTCAATCATGTAGGCTATAAGGTTAATGTAGATGTGGTTCATGAATGAAAGGCTTAAAACGTGTTTGGCTTCAAAGGGGCTTGGGAGCACACACATTAGAGGGTTGGAAGTATTTAGGCCAATTAGTGGTTCATACATGCATTGCCTAAAATCCTTTCTAAAGGTTTGTCCACAAAGCAAAATAAAGCATCCATAAGCAGACCATAATATTCTATGGCAAGCAATATTTATGTGCAAATGAGACCTATACATGCTTGAATGAGTGTTTGAGAGTGAGTGTTTAAAGAGTGAATATTTGAAACTCGAAATCTGCTTTTTAAGGCCATGTTTGTGTTCCTCACGGGAATCTCCACTATTAATTCCTAGCCTTAAGCAACATTGATAATTCACCCTAACAATTTGAGAAAAAGATTAACGCACTTTGTTCAATGACACCCTAAATGACATGGCGTTAATCTAAACCAAACAATGGCAAAGATGCACAATTCCTCACTAGTCATGTAAAGATCAATCTCAACAAGCAAAGTATGCTCAAACATGGCAATATCGTGAAATTTTTTGAAAAATTCGACTCTTTTAAAACCAAGCAAAATGGTGTTGCGCACATGTACCCCCAAACCTAAATTGGACATTGTCCTCAATGTTCATGGGAGGTAAACATTATACAAAGGCGCAATTAACAAAGAACTCACATAGGATCAAGAATGTTCAATGTTTTCAAGAATTTGGCAATTTGCCCTCTTATCTTATCATGCACAACTCATCCACAATAAAGTAATCAATCATGACAAGTATATCCTCAATCTTCCATTCAATCAAAGATCATCAAATAAGCACATTCATCCTAAATCCACTACCAAAATCCATCTCACACCCTTATTCTAAACAAAAATGAAACAAAAGCGAAAATAAGGAAATTTAACTCAAATAAATTGAAATGAAAGTAAAACCAATGTAATCAAGAAGTATCAATACCAATAAAGCAAATAAAACTAAAGTGTTCAAAATATCCAAATCTAAATATGATGCATATGTGATAGTCCAAATGATATCTAAATGATGGTGGTAGCTACTCCGACTCCTCCTCGGAATGCTCTAACTCTGCTGTACTCTTCCCTCTCGGGTCCCTCTGCTCTGCCTCTCTAGCTGCAGCCTCTCTCCGGGCCTACGACTTTGCTAATTTCCTACGGGCAGCTGCCTCATTCACTCGAGGTCCTCCTCTGGTATGAACGCCTTGATCTGCGAGAGAACGGGCTAAGGATAGCTCATACTGCTCTACCTCCTCAATGGCAGACCGTGCGGTCTGTAGGATCGGGTCTGCTGTAATCACTGGTGCAACTGAGGAACTAGGCCCTGCTACTGTAGCTAGTATAGGTGGAGTCTCTGTGGCGGTAGTGGTACTAGAGAAGGGTGCTGGTCCAGTAGTCCTTCTCGGTCTCCTTACGTATGGAGTGAGTCTCAACTCCTTATAGAGGTCTGTGAAATCTGTAATCATGGACTCTGACATCTCCCTAATCGATCCTCTAAAGACGACTGCCTATTTGCCAAAACCAACCCATCTGCGTGCAAAATATTAAAGTTAGCAGTCTGAGTGTCTATGATGCGCTCAATACCATATAGAATCCGAATACCTATAGGCTGACTAGGATCATTCATAACAGCTGGGGTCTCTACATCCTCATCATCATCATCATCATCACCGAAACGCTCCTAATCTAGAATCACTCTATCAAACTATGCCTCGACACTCGTACCGGCCTCTGATCTGCGTGCTCTCTTCCGCCTCTCAACAGTCGGTCTCACTAGATCTCCGGTAACCTAACTCCATGCATGCTCAACAAACGACGCCATATAAACAAACCTATATCGGATGTAGGGTGTTTCAGAGTATCCCCAGATAAGTCCACACCTGCCAACCTACATATCTCTGTGATAGTGCATGGGAAAGGTAGAATGTCTAAATCTGACTCATTCCGACCTATCCTCTGAATCTCCATCTTTACTATAATTCCTATATCAATGGACTGCCCCACTATAATACAATGCAATATTCGAGCAGCCTCAAATGGTACTGTTAACCGGGAATTTAGGCAATTAATTCAAGGAAGAGTTTTTCCCACGGGAGGACCGAATCGCTTCGTTGCCTACCGCGGTGGCCCTCATAGTCAGTCCAACTTGCTTGTTTGGAATAAGGGCCTGGCCCCCTTTTGATCGCGCCTACTCATAGGCACGCTAGGATTAAGCATTGCTCGACCCGAAGACGGCCTTCCTCCCATAAGAAGGCTTATGGGGAAAGAGTACCTGACCCAGTGGGGAGCCTGCCTATAAAGCCACGATCTATCCGGGATTCGGCTCCCGCTCCGCCATCAAATAAGAAGGACCGCTTCCTCTAGCAGCGGATCCGCTCCAGTACCCAGCCTCGCCACGGAGATCACTACCCTACCCCCCACAGCACCCTCCTGGATCCGAGCGGTCCTCTCTAGAAGAACCCCCATGAGCTCACTAGCGCCTCCTACTCTATAAGGGCTGACGCCAGCCCTCGCCTCCAGCTCACATGGGATAAAGAAGGTGTTGGGAACACCTGCAAAACACCAGTGTCGCCTCATTAAGGAGAAGCAGTAAGCACGATTGAGGAAAGACAGCAGTCGACGGTTGTGATCGCCTGCTAGCCACACTACATCAACGGTTGGATTACGCTCTATCTCAGCCCTAATTGAAGGTCAACTATTCCTTACATGCAAGAGGATGCTGGTTTCTTCAGGAAAATACTTGCAGAAACGCAGCAAGCAAGAAGAAGGAAATGATGGAAGAAAGCGCCTGACAGGGTGTAGCGGAACAAGCGCTGACACTGTCCCCTGCCAGGCCAGAACCTTGACAACGACTTCCCACCACCACAAAGACCCCTTGCGACCAATCAAAACTCATGGAAATGCCACCTTTTCACCACCTCAGCCCTACAGAAGCGCTGATATGGACTTGAGGCCTAGGTGGAGCGATTGGAACCCTCTAAGGCGTGTGGTAACCCCGACCCTGCCCTAAATCGGTGGCTGGGATCAGTCCTGCCAATTGTGCCCTGGTAACTAGGGCCCCCACCTACCAAAACTGATGCTCCTGCCAAAGCAAAGCCAGGAGGGCGCAATCTTGATCCTTGATTCCTTGTGACCGCCATTGTGGAGAGGAGGGGACGGTGGAGATTTAACGGGGGATTCCCGCCTAAACGAAGGACCTACACCTACCCCCTACCAGAGACACTATAAATGCCCCTACATCCCACAGAGGAAGGGGTTGGCCCTGGAAAATAAAAACAACTTACTTGGCTACTACCCTGCCTACTACCCCGCCTAGTCAAAGCTCCTATGTGTGTACGTTCTACTTGGCTACTACCCCGCCTAGTCAAAGCTCCAATGTGTGTACGTTCTACTTGGCTGCTACCCCGCCTAGTCAAAGCTCCTATGTGTGTACGTCCTACTTGGCTACTCTCTCGCCTAGACAAAGCTCCCATGTGCAATCTATCGAGCCATTTCATTGCCTAGATTGAACTCTTACATGTTATATTCCCATCCCGCTAGTAAGCCCTTTGTAATAGCCGGATGCTGTATATGAATTGACGGATGATGTACTCCATTGTTAAGTAATAAAAGGCCCACCTTTTTACCCCTCCAAAGATGTACCAGTCGCACCACACATACTAGCACGCTGTCTCAACCTCTGCTCCATCGTGTAGGACCGGTCCTACTATCTAGTATCGGTCCTTGGTAACCGGACCAAGGGCTTCCCTCGACCCCCCTACATCGGGAAGAGGGGGATCCACCCTACTCGGTCCGGACCAGCTGCGGTGCACCCCGTACACCGCGGTCAAGGTTATCCCGGGAAAACCCCCGACGGATTTTCAAGATAACAGGTACTATGGACCTGTGGGAAACCAGCCTAAGCGAATATACCTTGAAAATGTTCCAAAATGCTGGTTCAACCTTCAAGTTGGAATGCTTGAGAGGGTATCCTCTAGCAATCTAGTGCGTCATAGGAGTGATAGTCATGGTGTTGGCAAAGTCCACTGAACCTCTCTCATACAACAGATTCGAGGTGATCCCCTCTATCATGCGCTCAAGCAATTCCTCATACTCCAAAAGTGTGGTTCCAAAATAAATATTAATGTCCGCTGCATTCATGAAAACAGAAACCCCTCTCACTAAAATTGGACCACCTTTCATGAACTCCCCAAGGTTCATCCCCGCATAGAATTCCCTCACTAGTGTCTCACTGTAAACGGGTGGCGTGGCCACTAATCCTCCCTATCCTCTATCTTTTACCATCGCCACCGTTGGGGTGTACATCAACTCATCTAACCTAATCCCTCTTTCCGGCCAAATATTCTTCTCCCCAAATATCTCCATTCGATCATCAAAGTCTCTATTTAGGGTACATTCTGGCCCTTTTTTCTTCTGAGTTGTGGAGGCCTTACTACCCTTGCCTTCCTTATTTGGCAATTTCATCTTTGGTGCCATATTCTATACAAATTCGGATATCAAATTTTTAGACGAAAATCTGGCAACACAACGGCGCTTCAATAGCAATAACCCATAAGAAAACACTTCTCTATCACCCACAATCACTTTACCATAGTTCCAATACTCCAATATACATAATATATCCACAAAATCCAATCCTAAGCACTAATCTTATTCAAATCAAACTCAAAACCACCCTTAGGATCTCTAGATGCAATGTAGAGAGAATGTGAATGGAAAAAATCAAAGAACTAGAGTGTTGACTTACCAATTTGAAGGGTTTCGTGCGTGCCACGGCTTGAGAAATTTAGAGAATTTGAGAAGAGGTGTTTTATGTTGGTGTGTGGCTGATGTTAGATGGAGTGAGAGGTTATATTCTGTCCGCCTTAGGTTGCCACTTCAAAGTGGCAACACATATAGTGACAGTTCAATTTTGCTGTAGATTGCATGGTATCGCCACTTCTCCTTTGGTGACAACGGGTGACTTATGGCGACAATCATCAGGTGCTGGTGTCGCCACTCCCGTCGCCACTTCATATGGCGACAATTTTAAAAGTTTGAAAGTGGATGTCGCCATTTGGCCAAGTGACCCAAGTGGCGACATTCACTTGTTTGAACATGCTTGACCACATTTTCCTTAAAATTTGATCTTGCAAAAATCCACCATACACAACATAAGAATGAAATGCACTAGACAAGGACAATGAAACACTTATTAGGAAACTAAAACAAACAAGAAAACACACAACACAAAAAATTCAAAACAAAACACATTTTATTTAAAGCATAAAAAACATAAAAGTGCAAATCCGCACTATCGCATCTCAACATGCAAATTGGGACCATGATGCTCATCACAAGGGTCAACCAAACATTCATTCAAGCTTCTCTTGACTACCCAATCTTTTCTAACCCAAACTTTCTTAACATAGTTAGATGACACCCTAGGTCTATTTTGCTCATGATTAACATTCTTCAAAAATTCAAAACACCTAGATTTAATATGACCCTTCCTATGACAAAAATAACAAGATATATAAGAGAAAGGAATCCTCCTTTTTTGTGTTGGAGCTTGAGGTTTGGGGTGACCATTCTTGGTGAGTGTCTTGATGGCTTGTTCCATCCGATCTATCTCCACCAAATAATCACACTCCTTCACTCTTGCAAATTTTAGTGCCACCTCTTTCTTGCTCATCTCTTCTTTTATCTCCTCTAATGCCTTGTTCTTGGTGTCAATGCTCATGAGGGTCTTCCTAATTTTTCTTGAAGTTTCTTCCTCAAATTCCTCGGTGAGCTTGGCTAAATCCTCAAGCTCTTGCACTATTGACTCGTTCTCTTTGGTAAGAGACACATTAAGCTTCTTGAGTTTGTGATTCCTTCTAGATAGGTCTTCAATCTTCTTCTCAAGAGCATATTTTTCCACCTTAAGCACCTCCACTTCAAGTATAAGCTCTTGATTTGCATTTTTGAGCCCTTCAATCTCCGAATCACCTACACTCTCCTCATCTTCTTGGCTACTCTTCTCATACAATTGAACCAAGTTACTAACCTTTCCACCCTTATTCTTTGGTGGTTACACATCTACCACATTGCAACTCCCAATGCTTTTTAGATCATTATTACAAGCGATGAAATCAAGCTCGAGCTCTCTCTCAGATGAGTGTATCACAACTCTCCTCTTGCACACATAAATCTTCATTTGAGCAGTGGCCATAAAAGGTCTACCTAGCAAAACTTGCCATCTCGCCACATCATTTGATTTTTCTTCAATGTTTAACACCACAAAATCAGTCGGGACCATTATTCCATCAACTAGAATAGGTATATCTTTTATCTTTCCATGTGGTGCTTGAGAAGTTTGATCCGCCAACATAAGCTTCTTCCTAGTTGGTTCTAGACCCACCAATCCTAATTTCTCATACAATGCCAAAGGCATCATATTGATGCTTGCTCCCAAGTCAAGCATTCCCTTAAGTAGTTCACTTCTTCCAACCGATATAGGGATCACAAAACTCCCCGGATCATCAACTTTTGCTTGGAAAGCTTCTTCAAACATCATTGCCTAATCTCTAGCTCTATCTTTGTTGATGAAATTTCCCTCCTTCGCTTGCTCAGTGTGACTTGGAAACTTCCCCTTTTCTTGCTTTTGGAGAGCCTCGCCAATTTACCCTATTTGAGCCTCCAATTTCTCGAATGAAGCTTCCAAGTTGCCAAATCTTTGGCCACTAGCTTGCATGAAGTTTGTCAATGTGCTCTCAGCTATTTGGAAACCTTGCATCGTTCCTCTCTGAAAAGAATACCCGTGGTGTGTTCTATATATAAAACTAGAGGGGGGGTGAATAGATTTTATCTAATTATTACCCAATTTTCGCGTGCATGTCAATTTTACGAAAATACCCCTAGCAAGTCAACAATACATACAAGTGTAATAAGATGCGGAAATAATAAATGACACTTGATGTTTACGTGGAAAACCCAACCACTGGGAAAAACCACGGGCTGTATAGTGCGCCACACTCGGAACTCGAAATCACTAATTGAAATGAAGTTTACAACCTATGTAGACCTCGTCTAACACTCCGGTCTGTAACCCCTCACTTCTACCCAGCGGGCCTTTATTAGCAACCTTATTCCAATTTGCTTGATCCTCGAAGTCACTACTTGTAATGATGTTTACAGCCTAATCCCGGTCTGTAACCCACCACTACTACCCAGCGGGCCTGTAATAGCAACCCTAGACCAAGACTTCAATCTCTCAAAAGAGATGCACAACCCTATGTGAATATTTATGAATATTCAATTAATGCAATAAGAGCTAGGGTACTCTAAATGCTTACCTAGGATTATAAGATGACAATATAATCAATCCTAGATATCACATATGGCTATATGTCATGGCATATAACTTTAGCTAAGTAAAGGATAACCAATCCTAGATACAAAGCTATCATATAAAACCCACAAACATTCAAAGGATTAACTAGTTGATTAAAAAACAATCTATCAACCTAGTTATCAATACATCACACAAGAATGTTCATGGCATAGCTTTTAGGCAATAATGACCTAATCAAATAAGCTATGAAAAATAATCTCAATCAACAAATGAGATCAATTAGCTAGATGGCATATGAACATTAAAGCCTAGCTATCAAATAATAACCCAATCAACACATAATTTCAATCTTATATGTAGAAATTAATCTAAACACATATAAGTAAAATATGAGATAAAATTGATAAGTAGAAACACTAATTATGTAAGATAAAAGTGTTCAACAAATCATACCATGTGTGTTGAAGAAGACCCATGCATTAGCATATACTAGATGAACCTAGATGATGCCTAGATGATGATTTGTGCATGTGGGAATGGGTTTAGAGAATTAAAGATGTGATCTTTAAGCTTTTTCTCTCAAGTCTCTCTAAATATCTCTCTAGGGTTCTTGGGATGCAAGACTTGTATTCTGAACCAGAGATAAGGATGTATTTATAGAGACCAAAAACAGGGCAGGTGAAAATATAATTTTGCCCTTGAAACGCACCGATCGGCGGTTTCAATCGGTGGCCAGGCCGCCGAATGGCTCCCGAGCGGAACAGGGGAACTTCAGCGACTTCGTTCGGCGGTTTCTAAACCGTCGATCCCAACCGCCGTTTTGGACCCGAGAGATATATTTCAATCAGGTCTCATTCGGCGGTTTCGAACGGCGGCCAGGCCACAGAACGTAACCGCCGTTTCACCAAAAATGGTGAAACCAAGGAGAAGCCAAAGGCATCTCCACCGGCGATCATCACGCAAAACAAAGCACATCAATGTGCACGCGCGGACGTTTCCGAACATCCTTCGGGAAATGAATTACACCACACTAAAAGCTAACATACATGAAGTGCAAGTGTGGGTATTGAATGCATCCTAATGCCTATCATGTCATGGCATTTCATAAAACAAGATGCAATCAATTTAATGCAAGAAGAGACATTGAATAAACAATAAAGCACAATGCACACAAAATATAAACACAACATTCAAGAATAGGAGTTATGCATGTTGTGTGTGTGTGCAACTATATCTCTTCAAGACAATGTAAGCACAAGATATACCTTTGGTGCTTGTCCTCTTGAGGTCTTGGAAATGGTCTTTGATCTTCAACCTTAATCACCTAGACTACCCTTACAACCAAACCCCAACATGTGGTTTGACCACGAAATAAGCCAATCAATTTAATGGGAATCCTTACACTCTCATTTCTTAATCAATTTTACGGCGAGGTTGATAGTTTCTAGATTGAGCATTGTTGCTGTTGTTCCATTGATTACCTCCCCATTGATTTCTTCCTTGGGGGTATCTTTTTCGTTGATATCCACCTTGTTGCTCTCTCTGACGGTATCCACCTTAATTGTTTCCACCTTGTTGGTATCCTTGTTGGTTCCTAGGTTTTGGGTTCAATATGTTGTTGTTGTTGGACCAAGAGAGATTTGGGTGGTTTCTCAATCCTGGGTTGTAAGTGTTAGAGTAGGGGTTGTTCCCTTGACCTTGGAAACCCATAGCTTGGACTTCCTCTTGCTCTTGCCCTTGATTCATGTCATTGAATCCTTCATCATTACTAAATTGACCACTAAAGCTACCCTCATGTCTCCCTAGCATCTTCACCCCGGCCTTAGGAAATCCCATGCTCTCAATGTAAGATGTCAAAGACTCCATCTTCTTGTTCATCCTAGAGATCTCAATAGTAGTTTCCATGTTAGCATTCATATCAAATTTTCCTCCTCGAACACTATTTGCATTCCTTTGTTGAGAGTTTTGCGCTAACATCTCATATTTCTCATATATCTCAGTGGCGGTCTTTGTGTCATAAGAGCCCCCATAAGCATTATCCACCAATACTTGAGAGAAACGAGTGATACCACCTTAGAAACAAGACACCTTATACTCTTCTGTAAACATGTGAGGAGGGCATTGGGCCATGTAAGGATTCCCATTCTTTGATTGGCTTATTTCGTGGACAAACCACGTATTGGGGTTCGTATGTAAGGGTAGTTTAGATGATTGAGAATCATTCTCAAAGGCCCTTTCAAGACCTCAAGGGACGAGCACTCCAAAGGTATACTTCTAGTGCTTAACTTTCTTTGAAGAGATTTAGAAGCACACACACCCTTTGCATTCTTACATTTGTGTGCATTCTCTTCATATGTCACATTACACACTAGCACTTTGATTGTTATATCTTGTTGTGTATTTATGTGTCTTGTAATTCGTTTCCCGATAGTGTTCGGAAACGTCCGCGCATGCACTAGAATGTGCTTGGTTTTACGCAAAGACCGCCCACGGAGAATGCCCTTGGCTTCTCCTTGGTTTTCACCTCTGTTGGTGATCGGCGGTTATTATCGGCGGCCTAGCCGCCGAATGGAACTGCCGTTTGCTTCCAGGAGCAATTCTGCGGTCACGATCGGTGGTCACGACTGCCGTTCAAAATCGCCGTTCATACCTGATCGATTTCGATCTCTCGGGTCTGATTCGGCGGTTGGGATCGGCGGTCACGAAACCGCCGAATGAACCGCCGTTTATGCTCTGTTCTTCACGAGCTCAATTCAGCGGGCATGATCGGCGGCCGGGCCGCCGATTGAAACCGCCGAACGGTGCGTTTCAAGGGCAAACTTGTCTTTTCACATGCCCTGTTCTTGATGCCTATAAATATCACACTTTCTCATTTTCAGAATTCATGTTCTTTAACTCTAAGAACCCTAAACTTCAAAGAGAGACATTTGAGAGAAAATCAAATCAAGAACACCTTTTTAACACTCAAAAACCATTCTCATATGCATCAAAATATCATCTAGCATTTTCTAGCTTAGTTAGGATGCTTGCTTGCATGGGTTTTGGTCAACACATATTCTTTGGTAAGTTCTTCACTATTATCATACATAATTAGTGTTTTATTTATCATTGACATCTCTTATATTATTTGTATGCTCTTGAATATATTCTAGATACAAATTAGAGATTGTTGTGTTGACATGATTGAGTGTTGTATTTTTGATAGCTATCTAGGTTTTGTTAATCTATGTTTAGCTAAGCTATTTGACATGTCATCTAGCTTTTAATATCTAGGATTGAATTAATTGCATATTCACTATCCTAGATAAGCATATAGAGTAACCTAGCTCTTAATTGCATTTTGGATATTTTATATATTCACATAGGTTGTATAATCTCTTCTTAGAGAATTAAGTCTTGTGTTGTGACCGGGATTAGGTTACTTAATTCACAAGCAATCGAACTAGGTCCACTTATACCGGGATTAGGTAGTTGTGATGATTATTGATCGGGATTAGATCATGAGACCGGGATTAGGTTGTAATCATTTCAATTAGTGGATTCGAGGTTCGTGTGTGGCGCACATAACAGCCCGTGGTTTTTCCCGTGAGGGTTTCCACGTAAATATCTTGTGTCATTTATTATTCCGCACTTTTTACACTTGATATTTATATTGACTAGTTAGGGGCATTTTCGTAATATTGACATACTTGCGAAAATTGGGTATTAAAGTTTAAAATCTATTCACCCCCCCTCTAGATAGTTTTATACACACCGTGCAATATTTTGTTTCAGGCCAAAAGAAGTTGATACCTCTCCCATGACTCATGAAAAAGCTCCCCTTCACTCTCATTGAAGTCTGCTATCTTCACCTTTAGCTCCTTAGCCTTCCTAGTGGGGAAAAACCTATTAAAAAACACACCACAAATTTGCCCCCAACTTGTCAAAGATCCCGGTCTAAGTCCCATCAACCACTTCATTGCCAAGTCTTTTAGGCAATATTGGAAACACCTCATGTGAAGTTGCTCCCTAGTTAGGCGCATGATTAGGAATGTTTCAATGATGGCACTAAACTCCTTCATGAATTGCAAACAATCCTCATTCAACTTCCTATAGAAGGAAGGTAAGAAGTTGATATGCATCGTCCTTAGCTCATATCCTCTTGCAATCGGATCTAAGACAATTGGTGAAGGTTGATTCCCAATTGCGGGCAATGAGTACTCCCCAATGGTCATCCTTTGGCCTTGGTTAGTAGGAGTCTCTTGAGTCACTTCTTCCCTAGGAGGAGCCTTATCCTCCCTTCTCGGTTCTTGTCCTTCCCTATTCATAGTCTGACTTGGAACTTCTTCAAATTCCCTAACAAATCTCCCAACACGGCTAGACTCCTTCAGTTGTGGATGTAATCCTCTTCCTAAGGATCTCCTACCGTGCATGCACCTAAATTCCTGAAAATGGAAAGGATAAAGAAAACACAAGAAAAAGGTAAAAAGAACTACGAAAATCTAAAAACTACTACAATCAACATTAACTAAGAAAAAATGTTAGTAAACTAACTAGCGAAATTATATAATACAAAGATAAGTCAATCAATTCAACAATCGCTACCATTCCCCGGCAATGGCACCAATTTTGATGAGGTTGTTTTGGTACTCAACAAAATACAATATTGATGTTCTTTTGAAAACTGTATTTTAACCACTTAAAAATCCTTAAAGATAATATTTCTTAGCAAGTGGTAAGCAAAGTTCGTTCCACAGGGAGATGGAGGATGTATTGGATCAATTGACTAATCTAAAGCAATAAAATAAATCATTGAAAATGGATAGTTGTTTGGGTTTTACAACCCATGAAATTGCAATTAAAATAAACATACAAAAAGTGATATGAAAAATAGAAGACTTAACAATCTTGATAAGATAAGTGATAAAAATAATTAATGGAAGTTAGGGAATATATTGAGTTACTCATGAATCTAGGTAATGATTTCAAAACTCAATAATAACCAATCTCATAAATGCTAGCCATTTGTTTTCTAAAGTGTGTTAAGGTCATTATTATGAACACTCAACATCTTCTCACCTCAATGCCTAACCGATTAAGGAAAGGGTGTCAAGATGAGATTAGTTAGGTATAAATCAAGGTTTGGATTAATGGGGTTGATATACCCACCACTAATCCATCCTAATCACTAAGTTCTTCAACCAATCAAGGGTGTCAATCCAAGATTGGTTTCACAACAAATTATCCCACACAATATTATGATCTACTAGTGATATACAATGCAAATCACAATAAGCATAGAATCTAAATATAAAGTGAAAAGGAAACAAATAGAGATTCAATTACAAATAGTTTAGCAAATACCCATATCCACAAATTCCTCAAATCTATCCCCTAAATTAGGGGTTTAGCTACACATAGTTACAATCAAAAGAATAGGAAGTAATAGTTAAGGAAATCACCCTTAGGCCTCCTTCTTTAGAGCTTGCTCCTTCCTTTCCCTTGATACTCCTAATGTAAAGAGTGGTAGAAGATGAAGTGTCTAGATAGGTAGGTGTCTAATGGTAAGTGACAAAAGTATGGAAATGGAGAGAATGGAAATAGAGGAATGATTTAGGTGGAGGAATCAAGACATTGTGTTGAGGTTTTGGATGGTAGAGATAGTTCAAGATTAGAGGATGGTGGAGGTTGAAAGGTGAGTAAGGGATGAGAAACTAGGGTTAGATTTAGTAGAAATCTCATGCTCTCTAAGTATGGTGTGTTGCTCAAGTTTGGAAGAAAAAGAATATATATAGTGGCCATGGAAATGTACTGATAACCGCTGGAAAATCTGATGTGGCAAGGTGTCGCCACTTCCATTGTCGCCACTTGTCATGGTGACCGACGGTTATGCCTTCTGAGATTCAAATGCCGCCACTTTTTTGGTCTTTTTCGCCACATTGCAGCTGGCAACACAAAGTGGCGACATCAAGTGGTGCTTCCAAAAACCTTATGTCGCCATGGCGACGCTTGTGGCGACATCTCTATGTCGCCATTTCCCAAGTGGCGACAATAAGTGTTGACAATTTAGTTCCTTTTGTGCCGCTATATATCAAGTGGCAACATCAAGTGGCGACGAGACTTGATTGATTTGCCTTGAAATAAAACTCCCTGTCGCCATGGCGACACAAGTGGTGAAGTTTGTGGCGACAATGCCTTGTTTTGCCAACTTGTTCACCTTTTGAACCAAACTTCACATCTTCTTCACAAAAGCCCTGATATCTAAATAAACCTGAAATGCTCAATTTAACACTATTAAATACATGGACATGCCCGAGAATTAAGCATAAAGAGACGGGAATGAGGTACAAAATCATACCAAATTTGGCTTGATCACCCGTAGACTTTTAAAAGTGAACCTAGTCCCTTGCTTACAAACTACCAAATGGTAAATACAAGACTTGACTCTCAAAGAAAAGAGATAAACAACCTAAAGTGAATATGTGCAATATTCAAAGTGCATAAATGCAAAGTCAAACATTTAAGTTTATCTAAGCATGGATGAACATGTTAAAGACATTCCTAGATATCATGTAGCTATATGACATGCATACAACTTAGCTATATGTGCAAATCAAACCCTATATGTAATAGCCATCACAAGCAACTCACAAAACACAATAAAAATGCAATCTTGAAACTAGTCAAGTAATAAAAATGCTATATTGTAAAGCAAGAACATGTGAAGAGATGCAAATAATGTTCTAACTACAAGTCATGTGAGTAATAAAGAAAACTCATGAGAAATCATACCTAGAGCATGCTAGATGATGTGTGAAGATATGGGTTTTGGATTTGTAAAGATGGGATCTTGGGAGTCTCTCTCTTGAAAATATTTTGACTTTAAAAAAAATATTTTTTGCTCTCAATTACAAAAAAGTGAAGAAGAGAATATATATATATTAACAAACAAAACACACCGTAACCGTATTTGGATGTTAGGCAAGACAAATGAGAGTAATCCAGTGTGGTGAGCTCACGTGAAAGGCTATCAAGAGGTCCAATTTTTAACAAATTAAATGCATGTGTGTAGCACAACAAGAGGTTGCATGTGGAATTAAAACACACAATAAAAAAACCTTGAAAAAAAAAAAAAAAAGGAAATCAGTGTGAGGTTGGCGTGAGGCTCGTGTGGCCGAGGGACTTGGTGGGCGTGAGGTGCGCGTGCCTCTCACGCCAACCCTCTCTTGGTGTGGCTTTCATGCCACACCAACCAGCTTCTGTTCCGAGCGTTCTTCGGTCCAGTTTTGACCTCGGAACTCGGAATTCGATTCCGTCTTCGGAATATAGACCCGGACTCAATCATAAATATGGAAAATTATATAACTTTCCACTTTAAGCTCATAATTGAATTCCGATTTCCGATAAAAACATGGAATGTCCCAAATGTCTCGGAAATCATCCGAAACACATAGACAAGTCTCCGAATCGCTCAAAACTCATCTAGGGGCAAATCCACACACGGTTGGACTCGTAAAAAATAAAAAATCTCAAAAATATATTTCTTTGAAATACAATGAGATTTTACCAACCATACCAAAACAAACACAAATGCTAAAATACATGAGTTGTGTGTGTGTGCAACTAATCTCTTCAAGAAAGAGTCAAGACAAGTAAATTACCTTCCTTGAAGCTCTTGATGTCCACAATAAGGTTCATTAGCATTTGAGGAGATTTCTTCAATCCTAAGCTACCCTTACATAGTTGAACCCCATTGTGGTTTTGTCAACAAAATAAGTCAATCAAAAAGTGAGGCACTTACACTGGCTTTTTGGTCTAATATTCCATAGTGAAGTTTGGACCTTCATAGATGTATTGTAAGTTTCGCATATCTATCAGAATTCACCTTTTGATTTTGCTTTGATTTCTCTTGGAAATTTTATTTGATTACTCTAATGGTTTTTAGCTTCTGATTTTGATCCAGTTTAGCCATAACCTTTGTAAATCAAATTTGTTCGACATAAGTCTTTCCCTTAGCCATTTTGAGGGTTTTATAGTACTCAGTAATGATCTGATCAACATCAACCGTCGTAGGCCAAGTGAGAACCGTTTCGGTTTCTTAATTTGAGTTTAAATTATTTAAATACTTTAACAATACATTTAGTTTAAATAAAAACTTCATTGATGGTTCGAAGGCTATAAAAGACAATGTCTAAAGGTCTTCAATTTTGTAAATCTAATCCCCAAAGAACATTGAAAGCTGATGCCCGAAGGCTATCGAAAGCTTAAGCCCGAAGGCTATCAAAAACTTATGCTCGAAGGCTATCAAAAACAAAAAGATGATACTTGGTCGATTCCCATGGGTGTGTATCCTTCCCCTACTAGTAATAGATCTTCAGATATTGGGCGTTCCATGGGAAGGCTATCAAAAGAAAAAGATGATACTTGGCCGATTCCCATGGGTGTGTATCCTTTTGTTAGGATTTATGCCCTAAAGCTTGTAATTTGTAAATGATATAAATCCATTAATAAAAGAAGTAGTTATTTCATTCAATAAATATAACTCATACGCTTATCATATGTGCTAAACATCCAAGATTGTTAGATGTATTCTCAAACTGAGTATGTAAGTATCATATACAGAGAAATTCAGTTTGAGACATGCAATCTAAAAAGCCCGTAGAGAACAAATAAAGTTGGGTACTTTATTTGTGGTTAATCTACAACTGTGGTCCATTTCGTAATGTACAGCGGTCTTATCCTAGACTATTCATATGGTGATATGAGAATGGAGGCACCTTATATGATGTGATCATATAGGACTGGGCCACGATCTATATGAATCTATGACCAAGATTCGTTAGTTGAAAAGATTCATATATATATATATATCGATAAATGATGGCTGTAAATGGGTGATCTAAATCCTGAGTGTCTTACTAACTCCTTCATGTTAGATTGTGTTTCTTGACATACTATGAGTGAGATTGGAGTAGCATTCCTGATCAATAACTACGTATCTTGGAATCACGGTTTGGCTTGTGGCTGTGAAGGTATGCATACAATAGAGGAATCCACTCCTTCTTGTAAAACGTAGATGAGTAGTTCCCTTAAGGGTTGATTCGGGACTTGAACAATTAATAGCGCTCTCCTTTTTCCATAAAGGAAGGAAGGATATAATTGTTCATTAGAGAATCAATGGTACTTAAAGGAAGAGATATAATTAGAGAGGTATAACGAAATTTATGACCTAGCTCTAATTATGAACTACTTGTAGAGGATCATACCATATGTAATAGATATATCAATGGACACTAACATTTTGGTTTGTGTAAAACATCTACAGTTACGAGAATGCAATCTCGGGTTTTTAGTGGAGTAACTCCGAGGTTAATAATCATGAAATATTAATTAAAGAGTTTAATTAATTATTTCTAAGTATTATTGGAGCTCAAAATTGTGGGTCCATTAGGTCCCTTTGCTAACCCTTACGGTTATTGGTAACAAGGGTCACGGTTAATTAATTGGATAGTCCAAATTAAATATGTTACGAAAGTGACATGAATTAATTCAGGAAACTAATTAAATAATATGATTATTTAATTAGTTTATTAATAATTGAATTATATTAATAATTGAGAATTATTAATTATTTATTTATTAATAGGAGGTTATAGGTTCGAACCATGACTAAAACAAAAGGATTAAAAATAATTAAGATTATTTTAAATCCTAGAGGTCAAAGGTTCAAATCCTAGTGGTGACCGAATTAAAAAGGATTTATAATCCTATTTTGACTTGGTCAACTAAACCCTAGGATCTTAGTATATAAGATATACTTATCAGGAAACAAAACACAACCAAAACCTAATACAGAGGGTGA
This sequence comes from Acer yangbiense, assembly GCA_008009225.1. Taxonomy (NCBI): domain Eukaryota; kingdom Viridiplantae; phylum Streptophyta; class Magnoliopsida; order Sapindales; family Sapindaceae; genus Acer; species Acer yangbiense. Next base: position 21,185,333 of record CM017771.1, read on the forward strand.
GTTGCGGCAAAGGCAAAAGAAAAAGAAAAAGTTTTTTTTTGTTCTCCCTTGTAGGTGGCTGGTCGAATAAGCAAGAAGGCAAGGAATTGTCTTCCTGATTTTCTGTAAACCTCCGTCTAGTCCTGACTGCATCCGTGACGTGCCTACACCCAAGTTATCAAATCGCAGGTCATAGCTCGGAATGCTTGGTGGTAACGAATTGAAAACAAACGAAGGAGAAAACTTCAAAGGTATTAATCAAATCCTTCCTCATATTCGTGCATATCGAAAAAGGTCCACGATAATTTTTAACAACCTATATTTTTTCTACTGTGCGACTTACACCTTCCTCTACTGGTAATAGAACTTTAGATACTGGGCATTCCTTGGGCGAGGTATAATTCCACCCCCTTCAGCTTTGCTAGTTGGTAAGCCTCATTCTCGATTATGCCAGCCACCTGGTAAGGACCTTCCCATTTATTGCCGAGTGTTCCAGCTGCTCTGTCTCGGGTGTTAGGCCTCACCCTTCGCAGAACCAAATTATTTTCTTGGAAACGTCTTGGCTTAACCATGTTGTTGTAGTGACGAGAGACTTGTTGATGTTAGATGACCATCCTGATTTGAACTTTATCCCTTTGTATCCTCCAATTCATCGAGGCTGGAAGTCAATATATCAATACTGTTGTTCTGATCGTAAAATCTGCTCCTAGGGGAAGCTACTTTAGTTTCAATTGGGATAACAGCTTCAGCTCAAAATGCCATTGCAAATAGGGTTTCCCCGGTCGAAGTTCTCGATGTTGTTCTGTACGCCCACAATACCACATGCATCAAATCTACCTAACATCGTCTTCTGACATCTAGCTTTGCTTTGATGTTGTGCTTGATTATCTTGTTTATTACCTTGACCTGTCCATTTGTTTGTGGGTGCCCCAGGGTGGCAAACAGATAATTGATATTCCCTTCATCACAGAACTTCCAAAAATTAGCGTTATTAAATTATGTTCGGTTATCTGTGACTATGGCATTTGGAACATTAAAGAGATATATGATTGATTTGTTGATGACATCTGTTGTTTTAGCCTCAGTTATTCGTACCATGGCTTTTGCTTCGAACCAGTTTATGAAATAATCTACCACAACGATGGCGTATATTGCCCGACCCTTAGTCGCTGGCATTGGGCCTATGAGATCGACTCCTCATCGGTTGAATGAGTGTGCTAAAACCATCGTTCGGAGCCATTCAGGCTGTTGTTTGATATTGTCGGCTATCTTTTGACATTTATCACAACTCGTTACTATCCTTTTGGCATCGTCGAAAATCGTCGGCCGGTAGAAACCTTGCCCCATGACTTTGTGGGCTAGGCTTTGTGGACTTGTGTGGTTACCGCATATACCTGCATGAACTTTGGTCAGGACTTTTTCGGCCTCTACTGGGCCTATACAATGTTGTAACGCTTTTGAGAATCCTCTCCTGTAAAACTCGTTAGACACTATCGTGTACCTAGCCGAATGATACCTAAGCCTTCTAGCCTTTGTTTTATCTCTTGGGACTAATCCATTTATTAGGAAATACTAGATTGGTGTTATCTAGGTTGCTTATGCTGGGCTAATTTTGGTGAGTACGTGCTGGTTGTCAAGATGAATACTCAACTATTGCAAGTGTGTCACTGAGATCATTTTCGTGATAATTGTATTTGTAGCGGAGGCTAACTTGGAGAGTGCGTCTGCATGATTGATCTCTGCTCGAGGGATTTGGGTGATCCGGAAAGCTTTAAAACATGTAATGGCCTGTCTTGTTATGGCTAGGTAGGCAAACATTCCTTCTTCCTTGGCTTCGTATTCGTCGTGGATCTTGAAATAAATAAGGGTGTGCTAAATATATCTAGAGAGGGGTGAATAGATTTTAATCAAGTTAATTACCGATTTTTCTTGATTAGTCAATATTCAATAAAACCCCTATCTAGTCAAAAATACAATCAACTTAATCTAAGTGCAGAAAACAATAAATTGCAAGTTGATTGATTTACGTGAGAAACCCTCAACAGGGAAAAACTCACGGGCTACTATGCGAGCCACACACGGTCCTCAAATCCACTACTTGTAATAATGTTTACAACCTAGGTTGACCACCGTCAAACCGTACACGGTCACTAACCCACAATTACTACCTAATGAGCCTTTAATAGCGATTATAGACCTACTTGCTTGCGCACTAAGCAATCTTAGCCACAAGACTTAATTCTCAATGAAGAGATTAACAACCTATGTGAATATGATGATATTCAATTATGCAATTAATGCTAGGTTACACTAAATGCTTATCTAGGATTAAAGATGTCAATAATAACAATCCTACATATCAATGATGCTATATGACATGGCATACAACATAGCTATCATAGATAAAACAATCCTAGGTTATAGCTATAACAATACAACTCACAATCAAACAACACCATAATCTCAATCTTGTAATAGAATTTAATCTAAATGCATACAAGTAATAAAAGAGATTAATTGATAAGTAAGAACACTAAAGGATAAGTATGGTGTTCAACTTACCAAACTATGTGTGTTGAAGAAGACCCATGCTTAGATGCATCTTAGATGATCCTAGATGATGCTTGGATAAAGTTTCATGCACATGGAAATGAGTTTAGAGAATCGAAGGAGCAATCTTTGTGCTTTTTCTCTTAAAAATCTCTCTTTCTCTTTTAGGGTTCTTGATGTTCAAAGAGCTGAATGAAAGAGAGTGACATAATGGTGTATTTATAGAGGGCAATAAAAACTTAGTGAAAAGACAAGTTTGCCCCTGAAATGCGCCAGTCGGCGGTTTCATTCGACGGCCATAAACTGTCGATCATAACCTCTGAATTAAACCCGAGAGCGTCAGGTATCAACGGCAGTTTCATGGCCATCGATGCCAACTGTCGATTTGAGATCGAGATATTTAAAACCAATCAGGTCTCATCGGCGGTTTCGATTAGCAGTCGGGGCCATTGATAATAACCATAGAATCATTCCAAAGACTTCTGGAATCAAATGACGGTTCCATTTGGTGGCCAGGCCACCGATCACAATCGTTGTTTCACCAAATGAGGTGAAACCAAGGAGAAGTCAAAGGCATTCTCTGAAGGCGATCCTCGCACTAAACCAAGCACACCAACGTGCATGCACGGATAATTCTGAACAATCTTCGAGAAACGAATTGCTAGACACACTAACACACAACAAGATACAACAAAGAAGTGCAAGTGTGAAATGTGAAGAGAATGCACACAAGAGTAATTAGCATATATGCAAGCATGAGAAGTGTGTGTGTGCAACTAAGTCTTTTCAATGAAAACTAAGCACAAGTGATATACCCTTGGAGTGCTTATCAACTTGAGGTCTTGATAGGGCCTTTGAGCTTGATCACCAACACCTAAGCTACCCTTTACATTTCAAACCCCAATTATGGTTTGTCACCGAAATAAGCCAATCAAACTTGAGGAACTTACAGATCTAGTTGACAAACAACTGAGAGTCGCTGTATAGGTCAATTTCATCGATACCGAGGGCTGTGATGACTCTCATCCCAACAAATAGAACTTTGTACTTGGCTTGATTATTCATGGCTTTAGAATCGAATTTGAGAGCACACTCTATTTGATAATTTTCAGGGGTAGTTACCACTATTCCTGCCCCACTTCCATATGTGTTTGATGATTCGTTTACATGGAGTTTCCAAGGGTAGTTATCTTTCAAATGGTCGAAGTCGACTGTTCTAATTTCGACCAAGGGCTCTAAAAATTCTACTATGAAGTTGGATACTGCCTGACTATTAATGGTTAACCTTGGCTTATATTCAATATCCAACTCTCCCAGTTCTATGGCCCATTTTGTTAGTTAGCTCGAAACTTCCAGTTTTTGCAAGATTTGACGTAGCGGACAATTGGTCAGGATTGTGATGTGGTGAGCCACAAAGTAAGGCCTAGGCTTCTTAGCCGACACAATCAGTGCTAGTGCCAATTTTTCTGCTTCGAAATATCTCATTTGGTGGTCAGTAAGTGCTTGGCTTGTATAATACACTGGCTTCTGGATTCCCTTTTCCACTCAAACGAGGACCGAGTTAGTGGCAGTTATGAAGACTAATAGGTATTGGAAGAGAACTTCTTCTGTGGTTTGTTTTGACAACAGTGGGGTGGTGCCGAGGTATGTTTTTAGCTATTGGAAAGCTGTTTCACATTCCTGGCTCCACTCTATCATTTTACCTTTCTTCAAATATTTAAATAAGGGTAAGCATTTGCCGGTAGATTTTGTTATAAATCTGCTGATTGCAGCGAGACAACCCGTCAATCGCTGGAACTCCTTCATGGTGCATGGTCACTTCATTTTAATGACGGCACCTATTTGGTCAGGATTTTCTTCAATACCCCATTGATGTATGACGAAACCGAGGAACTTTCCTTATCGAATAACAAAGACGCACTTGGTCGGGTTTAATTTCATTTTGAATCTCCTAATAGCGGTGAATGTTTCCCGAAGTGCATCAACATGTCCGTTGGCCGTTAAGCTTTTTGTTAACATGTCGTCCATGTATACCTTCATTGCTTGCCTGATTTGATTGGTGAACATTCGATTCATCAACTGTTGGTATATCGCGCCTGCCTTCTTAAGGTTGAAAGGCATGACTCTGTAGCAGTATAGACATTGATCAGTTATGAACGTTGTTTTATCCTCGTTAGGGCCATTCATCTTTATTTGGTTGTAGCCCGAGTATACATCCATGAAGCTCAACAATTCGTGCACATTGGTGGCGTCAACTAGACGGTCAATCCTCGAAAGAGGAAATCCATCTTTTGGAAAAGCTTTGTTTAGGCTTGTAAAATGCACACACATCCTCCATGTATCATTCTTCTTCTTTACCAACACTACATTGGCTATCCATTTTGGGTATGTGGCTTCCCTAATGGACTAGGCCGCCAGGAATTTCTTTGCTTCTTTTTTAACCACCGCATTTCTTTTAGCCTTAAAACACCTCTTTTTTTGAGTTACTGGCCGAGCGTCTCGTTTTACTAAAAGATTGTGGGTGATTATACTCGAATTGATACCTGACATATCATTATAACTCCATATGAAAACATCAGCATATTCAATTAAGAAGGCTAAAAGGCTAGCTTTCATCTACGGGTTCAAGTGATTTCTCATTTTAATAACCCACTCGGGCCTACTTTCATCTAGTCTGACATCTTCTATTGGCTCGATCTTCTCCTCTTGCTCTCTGTTGGTTGGTTCCCTAGGGTCCAAGGCAAATTTCGTGGAAGTTTCGGCCACTTGGTTCCCTTAGGTCCAGTGTTTCCTTGTTTGCTTTTTTCTCTCAGCTTTTGACGGCTCATCCAGCTTAAGCACCTCCTCAATTCCTTTTCCTTTGAATGCTGAACGGTTTGTCTTTCGGGCGGTTTCCTAGCAACTTCTGATTTCCCCCATGCCGAATGTGGTTATGAACTTCACCTTTAGATAGTTGGTGGCAGTAACTGCCCTTATTTCATTGAGGAAAGGTCTTCTCATTAATGCATTATAATGCCATTTTGTAGTGTAAGTTGCAGATGTGAGTTAGCTTTGTAAGTGCCTCTTTTTTTATTGGCGTATTTCGTTGGCAAAATCACAATGGGGTTCTATATGTAAGGATAGCTTAGGATGGAAGAAAACCTCATTGCATGATCAAGAGCTTCAAGGAAGGTAGATTTCTTGACTTACTCTACTTTGAAGAGATGTAGTTGCACACACACACAACACTTGCATAACTCTTACTTGTATGTTGTGTTTGAAGTTTTTGTGCATCATTGGGTATTTAAATCTCTCTTCTTACATCTTGTGATTATAATGGCATATCTAGTTAGGCTTAGGATGCATTTCTTTTGACCCTTGCACTTTTGTTTGTGTGCTTAAGGGAGTGTGTGCGCTGGTCATGCGCTGGTGTCACCAGCGCAAGCTGACCAGCGCAACTAGTCCAGTGGACTACCGCTGGTCGTGCGCTGGTCTGCACCGGCGCTCTCCTCCAGCGCAACTCCTCCAGTAGGTTGTCGCTGTTGGTGCGCTGGTCGTCACCAGCGCAAGCTCCACCAGCGCATCTCGTCCAGAATGTTGCCGCTGGTCTTGCGCCCTTGAGGCGCGCCACTCGTCGAGCGCCCTTGCCAGTTAAAGGGCGTGCGCTGGTGAGTTGCGCTGGTCGTCCAGCGCTTCACCAGCGCAGCTGACGGGAATCTGAACCGTTTTTTTCAAAAACGATGTCACTTCACTTGGATCCCATTTATATATGTCTTGATAGTCTTGGCTCGGTTTGTAGAGCAAAAATTACACTTTTGAGAGCATGGTTGAGTATCTTCAAGCCAAGGTATCAAGACTTCATCTTTAAGCTTCCAAATCACAAAACCCTTCATATTGCATCTTCCATTTATCATCTAGCATAATTCTAGGTTGATTTCATCTAGGGTTTTTAGTTTTGCTCACATGACTTGTATCTAGAACATCATTCTCATATCTATATGTTCTTGCTTTACAAGATAGCTTCTTTATCACTTGAATTGATTCAAGATTGCATCTTTATGACTTGACTTAGTTTCAAGATTGTTTTATTGTGGTTTGTGAGTTGTATTGTGATAGATAATGCATATAGGATTTTGGTTGCTTATTTAGTGTTGGTTTATGCATGTCATCTAGTAATATGATATCTAGGATTGTCTAACATGTTCATCCTTGCCTAGATAAGCTTAAAATGTCTAACCTTGCATTTTTAGCATCTTGAGTATTTCACATATTCACCTTAGGTTGTGCTATCTCTTCACTTTAGAGACAAGTCTTGTATTTACCTCTTAGGTAGTTTGCAAGCAAGGGACTAGAGTCACTATTAAAGGCCCGCGGGTAGCAAAGACGGATTAGTAAATTTAGGTGTGATGTGGTCAACCTAATTTGTAATCGTATTTGCAAATAGTGGATTCGAGGTTCTCGTGTGGCGCACATAACAGCCCGTGGTTTTTCCCCGTGTGGGTTTCCACGTAAATATTGTGTGTCCTCAAATTTTCGCACTTGTATGTTTTTTGTATATTGACTAGATTGGGGCTTTTTCGTAATTTGGACTAATCTCGAAAAATTGGGTAAAATTGTTTAAAATCTATTCACCCCCCCTCTAGATTACTTTAGGACACGTTTATTATTTATTTTCAATTGGTATCAGAGCGGGTTCCTTAACATAATTAGGAGATCCCTCGCTCTTGTTAAAGTCTCTTGCATTTGTTTGCATTGTGGTGTGTGCTTAGTTTGTTTGTGTGCATTCATTTCATTCAAACCCAAACACAATGAGTGGAAATGGAATGGGAGGTGAGGGTGCCTCTAGCACAAGACCCCCCTTGCTCACCGGGGTCAATTACGCCTCATGGAAGGGCAAAATGGAAGCTTATGTGAGTCAAATTCATGACCGGGCATGGATGGCGATTGAAGATGGATACACTCCACCTATGATGACTCCTACGGGAGGTGGAGAGGAAGTCCTCAAGCCGAAGGCACAATGGACTCCACAAGAATTTGAGGCTTCAAAATGGAACAACAAAGCCATGCATGCAATCCTATGTGCCATGGATGACAACCAATACAAGCTCATTCAAACTACAAGGATAGCAAAGGAAGCTTGGGATATATTAGAGACGGCTCATGAAGGAACCGATGTGGTTAAGGATTCCAAGCTTCAAGTTCTCCAAACGCAATTTGAGACCATAAGGATGGAGGATGATGAGTGCTTCAATGACTTCCAAGTGAAGCTCATGGATATAGTAAACCAAAGTCACCAACTTGGTGATCCCTACTCGGATAGAAGAATTAAACAAAAGATCATGAGGTCACTCCCCGAGAGGTTTGAATCCAAAGTGACGGCATTGGAGGAAAATAGTGACTACTCAAGAATGAAGCCAAGTGAAGTCATTGGAAGGCTCTTGGCGTATGAATCTAGGAAAGGTCCTACAACTACACCTCCAAAGAAGCAAAAGAGTCTTGCCTTGAAGAGTGTCAAGGTTGAGAAAGATGAAGAAGACTCGGATGAAGAAATTGCTTTGATGGCAAAGAAGTTCAAGCAATTCATGAGATTTGAGAAGAGAGGGTTTGGCTCCAAGGGAAAGTTTGTAAAGAAGAAGGCTCCTTTCAAGAAAGTGGAGCAAGCTCAAGAGAAAGACCATAAGAAGGGTGTCCAATGCTATGAGTGTAGTGGGTTTGGACACATTGCTCCCGAATGTGCAAATTTGAAGAAGAAGAAAGGAAGAGCCATGACGGTTACTTGGAGTGATAGTGATGACCTAGAAGATGAAGACAAGTCTTCGGATGATGAGGAAGACCAAGTTGCCAACTTCATTGCTTTCTCATCCTCTCACAATAGCAATGAAGTTATGAGTGATAAAGAAGAGGAAGATGACAAGCAAGAAGAAGTGGATGAAAATGACTCAAATGGTGGGAGTAACTCCTCAACGTCAAATTTTGAGTTTGATGAAGAGATGGACTATGATGACTTCATGAGATTCTTTGAGAACTCAAGATTGAAGAAGAAAAAGGAGATACAAAAGTTGAAAGGGGAGAAGCTTGAGTTGACATCCAAAGTGACTCATTTGAGCAAGGAAATGAGTAAGGCAAAAGAGATAGAAGAAGGGTTAAAGATGGAGTTAGTCTTGGTCAAGAAAAGTGAACAAAGCTTGGGGAAAGAGCTCATGGAAGCAAAAGAGTTGATTGCTAAGATGACTTCCGGAACCGAGAAGCTTGACAAGATGCTATCTTGTGGGAAGAGTCCTAGTGACAAGAAGGGGTTAGGATATGTGGAAGAAATGGAAGCCACATCCTTGAAGAAGACAACTTTTGTCAAGAGCAAGGAGGTTGAGAATGTTCAAACCCCTCAACAAACAACCAAGTGGGTTGAAGTCGGTGAATCCTCCAAGCAAGCACAAGCAAGGATTCCAACTAGAGCTCCTCCTCAACCTAGAGCTCCACAACCAAGACCTCCTCAACCTAGAGCTCCACTACCAAGACCTCCACAACAAAGGATCCCACAAGCTCAACATGGGGTCTTTCATGCTCAACCTAGAAGACATGCCAACTTGGGTCAACCACAAAGGAGAGAGTTGCCTCAACATCAAATAGCAACTCAAAATAGAATGAGGCCACAAATGTTTGCTCAAGGCTATGGTATGAATTCCTACTTTACTCCTACTTGCCATTTTTGTGGAATTGAAGGCCATATTAGGCCTAATTGCCTTAAGTATATTAAATTGTGTAGAAGAGAAAGTATGATTGAGAAAAATATGCTTAGAAGAGCCACAATGCATGCACCTAGAAATTTTAGAGCTAATGGACCAATGGCTCCTAGGAATGACCATGTTTCACCTAGGATGAGTAGACATAATGACTATTATTGCTATGTGGCCCAAGTTGCCTTAAAAGCAAATGCCTCTAACACTTGGTACCTTGATAGTGGGTGTTCTAGGCACATGACCGGAAACAAGAGTTTCTTTGAATCTCTTGTGATGGAGGATGGTGGGTATGTCACCTTTGGTGATGGATCTAAGAAAAAGGTCATAGGGAAAGGTAATATATCTATTCCCGGTTTACCCTCCTTGCCCAATGCTCTCTATGTTGATGGCTTGCAAGCCAATCTCATTAGTATATCACACTTAAGTGATGAAGGGCTTTCGGTTATGTTTGGAAAAGTTGATTGCTCTATTCTTAAGGAAAATGGGCAAGTTTTGTTGAAAGGCAAGAGATCAAGTGACAATTGTTATTGTCTTGAGTCTAATCTCATCTCTTGTAACTTGTCTACTAGTGAGCAAATTGAGGTGTGGCACCAAAGACTTGGCCATATGAACTATAGGGACTTGAAAGTCCTTGATAGGTTGAATGTTGTTAGGGGCCTTCCCAAGTTTGGGAAAAAGGTTGAGGGAGTTTGTGGACCTTGTCAACAAGGAAAGCAAACTAAGAGTGTGCACAAGAAAGGCAAATACCTCTCCACCAAAGAGCCATTGGAGCTCATCCATATGGACCTTATGGGTCCCATTCAAACCGAAAGTTTAGGTGGTAGAAGGTACATTCTTGTTGTTGTTGATGACTTCTCTAGGTTTACTTGGACTTACTTCCTTAGAGAAAAGTCCGAAGCCTTTGAGAAATTCAAAATGCTTTGTGTCAAAATTCAAAATGAGAAAACTTCTCACATTAAAAGCATTAAGAAAATTAGAAGTGATCATGGGAAAGAATTTGAAAATGCTAAGTTTGAAAATTTTTGCAATAGCTTAGGCATTTCCCATGAATTTTCGGCCCCTAGGACTCCTCAACAAAATGGTGTTGTTGAGAGGAAGAATAGAGTCCTCCAAGAGATGGCCCGTGTGATGTTGCTTAGCAACAAAGTCCCTAGAAATCTTTGGGCCGAAGCCATCAATACGGCTTGCTACATAGGGAATAGAGTTTTCCTTAGGCCCGGGACTAAACAAACATCCTATGAGTTATGGAAGGGTAGAAAACCCAATGTGAGCTACTTCCACATCTTTGGGAGTAAGTGCTATATACTAAATGACCGGGATCAACTTGGCAAGTTTGATGCCAAGAGTGATGAGGGTATTTTCATTGGGTATGCACTTAATAGCAAGGCCTATAGAGTTTTTAATCTAAAGACTCAAAGTGTTATGGAATCATCAAATGTTGTCTTTGATGATTGTAGGCCCAAACATGATGACCATGAGGAGGATGTTTGTGAGGTGAATGACCTTCCTTTGAAGGAAAGTGGTGAGACTTCTAGTGGTGTGAAGTCAAACCAAGATGAAGAGGATGATTTGCCTCTTAATAGAGTTCCCCCTTTGGACTCTAATGAACCCGCTCCTTGGGTTAGAAAGCTCCATGATAAGGATGATATCATTGGAGAGGTTAGAGAGGGTGTTAGAACTAGGCGTCAAATAGCTAATCAAATTAGCTACACTTGTTACACCTCTCAAATAGAACCCAAAAAGGTTGATGAAGCCTTGGAAGATGAGTTTTGGGTTCTTGCCATGCAAGAAGAGCTAAACCAATTTGAGAGAAATGAGGTTTGGACTCTTGTTCCTAGACCCAAAAACACCAATGTCATAGGAACTAAATGGGTGTTTAGGAACAAATCCGATGAGGATGGCAACATTGTGCGAAACAAGGCAAGACTTGTTGCACAAGGATACTCTCAAATTGAGGGTATTGACTTTGAGGAGACTTTTGCTCCCGTTGCCCGTCTTGAGTCCATAAGGCTTCTCTTATCCATTTCTTGTGTGTACAAGTTCAAGTTACAACAAATGGATGTCAAGAGTGCCTTCCTCAATGGCTTATTGCATGAGGAAGTGTTTGTTGAGCAACCCAAGGGGTTTGTGGATCCACACCACCCCTCTCATGTCTATCGCCTCAAGAAGGCTCTATATGGGTTGAAACAAGCACCGAGGGCTTGGTATGAGCGCCTCACTCTTTATCTTGTTGACAATGGCTACTCAAGAGGTAGTGTTGACAAGACTTTGTTCATCAAGTGCACTAAAGATGAGCTATCCATAGCTCAAATTTATGTTGATGACATTGTATTTGGTTCCACCAACCAATCCAAAGTTAGACAATTTGTTGATGTCATGTCTCATGAGTTTGAAATGAGCATGGTTGGTGAACTAAATTATTTCCTAGGCTTGCAAATCAAGCAAATGCATGATGGGATCTTTATATCCCAAGCTAAGTATGCTAAGAGCCTAGTGAAAAAGTTTGGCCTTGAGAATGCCAAACATTGTGACACACCCATGAGCACCACCTTGAAACTTAGCAAAGATGCTAGTGGAAAGGATGTGGAACAAAGTCTATATCGTGGCATGATAGGTAGCTTGCTTTACTTGACCGCAAGTAGGCCCGATATTTGTTTTAGTGTGGGTGTTTGTGCTAGGTACCAAGCTAATCCCAAAGAGTCTCACCTTGTGGCGGTGAAGAGGATCATTCGGTTTGTGAATGGTACCTCAAATCATGGGATATGGTACTCCTTTGACACTAATCCAAGTCTTGTTGGATTTAGTGATGCCGATTGGGCGGGAAATTGTGATGATAGGAAGAGTACATCGGGCGGTTGCTTCTTCCTTGGGAACAATTTGGTTTCTTGGTTTTGCAAGAAGCAAAACTCAATTTCCCTATCCACGGCCGAGGCGGAATATATTGCCGCCGGTAGTGCTTGCACTCAATTGATGTGGATGAAACAAATGCTAGCCGATTATGGCTTGGAGCAAGGTACTCTTACTTTATTTTGTGATAACATGAGTGCCATTAACATTTCTAAGAATCCCGTCCAACATTCTAGGACAAAGCACATTGACATTAGACACCATTTCATAAGAGAGCTAGTTGAGAGCAAAACCATTGCATTGGAACATGTGGGAACAAATGACCAACTAGCGGATTTGTTTACAAAGCCTTTAGACACCATTAGATTTGGGAACCTTAGCAAGTCTATTGGGATTTGTCAATTGGGTTGATTTGGTGTGTCTTGACCCCATATGGGGAGCTCAAGCAAAGAGAGCAAAGTTGCATGATCATACATTGTGCCACATTGATATATTTTATGCCTCTTAGTTAATTGCTTGAGATGATTGGTTGTACATACTTATATGTATTTTTCTAAATAAGTGTGCTACATTGCCTTGCTTGCAATCCATGTCATATCTATGCTCAAACATGCATTTTTGGAATAGGAGATGTACTTCGGAAGTACTTTTTGAATGACCTTTAATTGATCTCCATGACATGATGATTCTTTTTAAATGACATACCTAAGTTGAAAAGTATGAGATGAAAATGTGAAATGTTTGATTGCAAATGTTAAATGCAAATATGTGTGCAAAAGCAATATTGAGACTTAAATCAAAAGGATCCTAATATCCAAAGTCTCTCTTTCTTTATTTGTAGAACAAGGCTACTATCATACGGGTATCTCACCCGGAAAAATCAAATAGGGTGCAAAGTCGCTCATGTCTTGTTTTGCCTATAAAGTTGGATATAGTTGTTTGTCTTGAAATACTAAAATTCTATTTCCTTGCTTTTTCCATGACAAAGGGTGAAATTGGTTTGAATTCTATTGGAAACCTTTGTTGTTTGCTTTACCAAATACCATTGTTTTGGTCTTAGATGCAACATGTCTTGCATGCAAAGCATTATTGTCACACATTTGTCATAAAATAAAACTCCTTGAATCTCTCTTACTTGATTGAGGTGCATAAAATTGCCTATTTGATTGCATATGTGTTCGTGCTACAAGCTCTCCTTGCTAATGCTTACCTATTAGGGGAGACTCCCTTTGCCTATCTCATGACAAAAAGGGGGAGTAGGTTTGGGGAGAATTTGTGCTTCTAGGCATTGCATTTAGGGGGAGTTGAGAGTGAGTAACCCATGATGGGAGATGATTGCATTTAGGGGGAGTTGCATTGCATTACATTGCTTGTTTGATTTTTTTTGAAACCTTTTGAAATGACATTTCTTTTGTTATTAGCATCTCTCCCACACTTGTTCTTGGAAGGTATTTTTCTTGTTGATTGTGTGTAGGTTGGATTTCTTTTCTACAAGCTTGGATTTGACTTGAAGATGTTCAAGACTTAGACTAGGAGCTTAATTGTAATGTAGAAAACTTTTGTTGACCAATCTTTTATTTTGTGAGGATGCTATGTGAGTGGTGATTTTGTCACGAAATAGCCAAAGGGGGAGATTATAAGTGCCTCTTTTTTTATTGGCGTATTTCGTTGGCAAAATCACAATGGGGTTCTATATGTAAGGATAGCTTAGGATGGAAGAAAACCTCATTGCATGATCAAGAGCTTCAAGGAAGGTAGATTTCTTGACTTACTCTACTTTGAAGAGATGTAGTTGCACACACACACAACACTTGCATAACTCTTACTTGTATGTTGTGTTTGAAGTTTTTGTGCATCATTGGGTATTTAAATCTCTCTTCTTACATCTTGTGATTATAATGGCATATCTAGTTAGGCTTAGGATGCATTTCTTTTGACCCTTGCACTTTTGTTTGTGTGCTTAAGGGAGTGTGTGCGCTGGTCATGCGCTGGTGTCACCAGCGCAAGCTGACCAGCGCAACTAGTCCAGTGGACTACCGCTGGTCGTGCGCTGGTCTGCACCGGCGCTCTCCTCCAGCGCAACTCCTCCAGTAGGTTGTCGCTGTTGGTGCGCTGGTCGTCACCAGCGCAAGCTCCACCAGCGCATCTCGTCCAGAATGTTGCCGCTGGTCTTGCGCCCTTGAGGCGCGCCACTCGTCGAGCGCCCTTGCCAGTTAAAGGGCGTGCGCTGGTGAGTTGCGCTGGTCGTCCAGCGCTTCACCAGCGCAGCTGACGGGAATCTGAACCGTTTTTTTCAAAAACGATGTCACTTCACTTGGATCCCATTTATATATGTCTTGATAGTCTTGGCTCGGTTTGTAGAGCAAAAATTACACTTTTGAGAGCATGGTTGAGTATCTTCAAGCCAAGGTATCAAGACTTCATCTTTAAGCTTCCAAATCACAAAACCCTTCATATTGCATCTTCCATTTATCATCTAGCATAATTCTAGGTTGATTTCATCTAGGGTTTTTAGTTTTGCTCACATGACTTGTATCTAGAACATCATTCTCATATCTATATGTTCTTGCTTTACAAGATAGCTTCTTTATCACTTGAATTGATTCAAGATTGCATCTTTATGACTTGACTTAGTTTCAAGATTGTTTTATTGTGGTTTGTGAGTTGTATTGTGATAGATAATGCATATAGGATTTTGGTTGCTTATTTAGTGTTGGTTTATGCATGTCATCTAGTAATATGATATCTAGGATTGTCTAACATGTTCATCCTTGCCTAGATAAGCTTAAAATGTCTAACCTTGCATTTTTAGCATCTTGAGTATTTCACATATTCACCTTAGGTTGTGCTATCTCTTCACTTTAGAGACAAGTCTTGTATTTACCTCTTAGGTAGTTTGCAAGCAAGGGACTAGAGTCACTATTAAAGGCCCGCGGGTAGCAAAGACGGATTAGTAAATTTAGGTGTGATGTGGTCAACCTAATTTGTAATCGTATTTGCAAATAGTGGATTCGAGGTTCTCGTGTGGCGCACATAACAGCCCGTGGTTTTTCCCCGTGTGGGTTTCCACGTAAATATTGTGTGTCCTCAAATTTCCGCACTTGTATGTTTTTTGTATATTGACTAGATTGGGGCTTTTTCGTAATTTGGACTAATCTCGAAAAATTGGGTAAAATTGTTTAAAATCTATTCACCCCCCTCTAGATTACTTTAGGACACGTTTATTATTTATTTTCAAGCTTTAAGATTAGTGTCTAGTTTTTAAGTAACTTAGCTAGCTAGCTTTGTTTTTCTATAACTTGACATGAACTTAGCTATCTCACATATAATTGCTATGATAGTCAAAATTCGTTGTTTAACTTTAGAGAAGTTGAATTCATGAAATCTATATGGTGATGATTTTTGTTAAGACTTTTAGACAAAGTCATTTTATATGTGTTTGAGTTGAAGTGTTGAGTCTTTATTCTCTTGGAATGAGACACCAACAACTTTTTGCCATGAGGACAAACAAGTCAAGAGAGCTCATAAAAGGAGTGAAGGCTTTGCATTTGATGAAAAAGCTTGCTAAGATATTTCTATATCCTAATGCTTGCTTTCTTGTTTTTCATCTTTCGACTCATTGTTTGTGTAACATCAAGTAGCATGTCATATTAGAAAACTAATATAGTATTCATATGGTTCTCATTGACATTTACTCTTTAAAGATCTTCTAGTGATGTTGTTCACAAAGGTCTTGTACATGATACTTGAAATGTTTGTTTGAATGATAAGTGGCATTCTTTTGAAAAATATGAGCTTTATATTCTTTGAAAGCTGCTCTCTTGAGAAGTAATGATCTTATGTAAGTCTCTTTGTATTGCTTTTAGATCATGCGCTTTTAAGCCTTAAAACTTGGTTTTCAAAAGTGCACACTTTGCTTCTCTTATATGTTTAGTATAAGTAAGTTGAGTTTGACAATATGTGAGTTATGGAAGCACCCAGTAGTATTTTGACTAGCACATGAAAGATGACCTTTGGTTCAACTACATAGAACTCAATAAGCACTTTCATGAAAAGGGCTACACATTTTGGTTGTGTAGCTGCCCAATGTAGGAAAGGGCTATGCCATTATGATGAGTGAAAGCCGTCATGAAACGTATATGTTTATGTTAGAAAAATCAAAGAAGTGTTGAAAAGAATCAATAACAAAAAATAATTCTTTGATTAAAAAGCTTCAAAAAGCTTCAAAGGAGTATAGTTGAAAATTGTGATTGCTTGGGTTGAAAAACAAAAATGGGATGATGAGCCATATGCACATACATGCTCATATGTTGAAATCTATTCTCTTAAGGCAAAAATACCAAATGATAATTGGTTTGACCTTGAATGGAAAAGCTTAAGATGAATAGATGTTGATATGGTTTGCATGTTAATGATCCAATTACTCCTTTATATATGTTTGAAGCAAATCCACACACACACTTGTTTTGCTTTCAAGTGAATTTGATATGCTAGCAATTTTAGAAGAATTATGAGAGAAATTGAAAATCTTGGTGTATCTCTCTTAGTTTCTGGAGCTTAATTTGTTGGATTTCTTCAAAATTGCTTGATTGTGTGATTGTGTGGATATCATTGTGAACAATATCCTATCCTGATCTTAGATAGAGCACTTATCAAAGGGGAGCATAGTATGTTAGACTTTGTTCTCTTTTATGATATGTTCACATGATTCAATTTGATAAATATTGGCATATTGTTTGTTTGATATGATGAATCATGAAGATGCATTTTTATATTCCCTGAGATGCATGATGATTTTTTCATTATGATTATATGCCTTTGTATATTTGGTCACCAACTTGCTTTAAAGGTTTCCACTCATGTTTTTTTTGTTTTAGTGTTAACTTTTCCACTACACAAGCTATGGGGAGAACTAAACCAACGGAGTCAGTAACCCTTCCAAACCCATAGGAAAACAAAAATTCACTTCATCAACCTCTAAGAAATCCAAACCCAATAGTTTAAACCCTTTAGGTGTAATGGGAACTAAGAAGCTTATTCAAGATAGGGGTATTGAGTTGTGCGATTGTAAAGGTTCCTATGTTCACTAATCGATCATCAACAGGCATTGGGGTTCGTGGATCAATATGCTTGGTGGTGTCAATGATTGTATGTGAAATTCCCTTAAGCAATAATGTATTATATACCTAGGGGGGGGGGGGGGGGTGAATAGGTATCCCAAATTCTTACAATATTAAAAAATATGCGGAATATAACAAAGAAAATGCACACTTGAAGAGATTCAACAAATGAATTGATTTAACTAATGCAAGAGTAAATCAATATACAAGATATGCAATCAATGTAAATTATGGAAGATAATGAAAAGTAAAGCGAGAATAGACATAAAGATTTTTACGTGGTAAAACCTCAAAGAGGAAACATCCACGGGGTTGATACCACAACCACCAGCAAAGCAATTCACTATGAAAGAAAGAGATACACACTCAATGCAATCAACTCCTAGTCTATTCACAAGACCTAGTGAATCACTATCCTACTTCCTATCCAAGGTGAGTCCTTCACCTCTAGGAAGCAACTTTCTATCCAAGACTCTCAAGTCTCTAGGAAGGTTTCCTTGCTTAGTTATCTAGATCCAAAGATCCTAGTCAAGCTTCCCTAGCTCAACCATCCGGAGTATCACACTCCTAGCTAAAACTTTCGCTTAGTTATCCGAATCCTCTTGATCCTAACTAAGACTTCTCGCTTGGCTATCCGGAATCCTTTCCTAGCCAAGTCTTCTTGCTCAAGATAAAGTTTCACTCACTTTAATCAAGAGACTTCAACCTTTTCACAAGGCAATGATCTAAGTGATGCAAATGATGCAAATCACAACAAATAAAACAAGATGATCAATCAAGCTCTATGAACATGCTTAGAGATAATCTAGGATATGCTTTCAACAAACAATCACAAATGTACCTAGAAATCAATGCATGTTAATCAATAAGAACAAGTCAAGAATATTCAATATATCACTTAAGAATACTTTGTTCTTAGAACACAAAATTAAACCTAGAAAATATCATGAGGCACATCATATATAACATTTCTAGAATCAATTTCACGATTAATCAAGTTTAGCAAAATATGTTCAAATGAGAATCACAAGGCTAAAACTCAACAAACAATCAATCATACAAACCTAGCATATGATCTAACATCCTTCTTAACATATTTCATCAATCAAATAGGAAGATTAAAAGAGATGATCAAAAGATAAAATGAAAAGAAGAAGTTTCACATACAACACTTGAGTCTCGGACTGAAATCTGCCAACTACGAAAAATCACAAACTCAAATGACTCTAAAAATGCTTGGAGTTTGTAGCTCTCTTCAAGATCAATATTTTTGGCTTTTGGATCACTCGATTTCGAGTTCGTATGAGAGAGTTATGATCAAAACAAGAAACTAAAAATCATGAAGAATTCTGCACACATTTTCTTTTCGAATTTTCTTCAAGTTATTCAAGTTATGTTTGGAGGGAAGGAAAATTATATTTAAAAGAGAGAGAGAGGGAAAGGAAGCACCCAATTGAAGAGTGCCACATCAGCCTCCACGTGTGGACCGTGTGTGGCATACGTGGGCAGAGAGGCTGTCCAGCCGTGTTGCACACGTGGCTCACATGTGGACAGCAAACTTGGCCGTTGGCCATACTTGCTCCTCTCACGCACCTCTCGCATTCTTCGGCCGTATTCGGGCCTCCGAACTCCGATTTCAAATTTGTTTTTAGATTACGAATCGTAACTCCCTCATGCACAAGAACGACTACAAAACTTTGACAAAAGGTTGAGAATTCATCTCGGAAAATAACAACGAAGACAACTTAACGAATGAGAACGCAAAGAAGCATAGCTACATCGTTTGGACTCGAAACCTAATGAATGAGTAACCGAAATGACTGGGACTCAATAAGGAATCATATGAGATCATGTTCAAGTCCAAAATCAATAAAACGGAAACAAATAAACACAAGTTCACATAAGTATGCCATTTCCTAGACATAGTCTTAAACCATGCATTTCTAAAATGTATGACAATATGAGTTCAATGAATGAGCATACTAAAACATGTGAAAGTGTTATATAAAATGTGCACAACTATGCAGGGACACATATATGAATTGTGTGTGTGTGTGTGCGCTTACGCCTTGCAAAAGGAAGAAGGATCTTGATACCTTAGCATCCAAGAACGAGCTTTCCCTTTTGAAGACGACATTTGCATGAGATGTTGTTTTTAACCTTTGAAGCTTCTTTTCTCCAAGAATCACCTAAGCAACTAATCAATACAAATAAAGAGAGTTTTGCAATGGAATCAAGCCAACAAAGATCTAGGATCTTACAGTATGGTTAGAGAATTCTACCATGAATATAAGCATAGTACAACCCATGAGAATGCCTTGGCGGACATTAGGGATGTTGTCTTTAGAGTATGCTCGGAAAGCATCAATGAGTTTCTTGGGCTTTCCAATGACATCTCATCGGAGTTTCTTGATATGGAGAATATAGAAGATCTAAATGAAATGGGAAGAACTCTATGTGAAGACAACAGATTTGAGTGGGGAAAGCGAGTGTTCATTTGTCAAAATGAATTGACCAAAGTTAGTGCCTTTTGGCATTTATTTGTTTGTGCTATTCTTTTTCCTTCAACAAATGCAACCAAATTGAATAAGGAGAAGGTCAAGATAGTGTATATCTTGATGACTAACAAGCCCATAAACCTTGGAAAGATTCTAATAGAACATATAGATAGCGTGGCTTGTATAACTCGATTGGACAAGAAGCTACCATTTCCAGGGTTTATTACTCACTTATGTATGGCACGTGGAGTTGAAAAGGTTGAGGGAGATGTGCTATTGCTACCATTGGAGAAATTTAGTGAAAAATGTGTGGCATACATGTCATACAAGAATAAGGGTGGTAGTGATACTTTAAAGATTTTTGGTGAAGCTCAAGAATCAAGCAATGTATCAAGCACAACTTATCTTCTGGATTGGGCCATACAAATGCAAGAGGAGCTAGATGCAAAGGTCAAGAGCTTGGAAGAAACCATTTCTTCAAGCAAGGCATCCACCTCCAAACATTATGTGCGATTAACAAATCGTTCAATGTTCTTTGGTGGCACAAGTGGCTAGCAAAGCTTAAGTGATCTCAAGGTATCATTTCTTTTCCTTTTGGCTTCATTTTATGTCAAAAGGAGGAGAATATGATATTGTATTGCCTATCTTCTTTTTGTATTTGTCTAAGTATTGAACTTCTTATGGCATGTAATAACTTGCTTGGGATATTTTTGATGAATATGCATGTAATACATGTATCCATTTGAACTTAATTTCCATAATCTTGTCAAGTATTGCCATATATTCTCGTGTATATTCTTACTCTTCAAGATTATTTTAGGTGATATCAAGAGAAGCTCAAAAAAAGAAATTCAAGACTTGTTGAAGATTATTCTAGGAGCATCAAGAGAATCAACTCATTGTAATGTGAGGGTGAGTTTTTGTGACCAATCTTCATTTTGTATCTTTAGATATTTGTATAGGTGTTTTGACATAGAATTTGCCAAAAGGGTAGATTGTTAGGTTTTTGAGTCATGTTGGTATAATTCTATATCAAAACAACATTTCCTTTGTATTAATTAGTTGTCTAGGTTTACAGTTAATCAAGCTTCAAAGAAGATTGACAATTCATCAAGCAAAGTGAAGCATTCAAAAGGAGTAAACATTGTTGCACATCAAAGGTATATTTAGACCTCAATCCTCTTGCAAATGTGTTTAGGCACATATACATTGCATCCATATGTGTCCCTGTATCGTTGTGCTCAATTGGTATAACACATTCACACACATGTTATTGTATGCACATTCATTAGATTTAAATTGACAAACATTGTAAAAATGCATGTTTTAGGACTATCTCTAGGAAATAGCATACTTATGTGTTCTTGTGTTTGTTTGTTTGTGTTTTATTGTAATTGGACTTGAATATGTTCTCATATTGTTCATCATTGAATTCTGAATGTTTCGGTTACTCATTCATAAGTTTTCGAGTTCCGATTTGGAAGTTACGAAACTTTCCGTGTGTTTAACGTGCATGGTGTTCATCTTTGTGTATCGAGTCGAGTTCCAAGTTTTTGGTCAAAGTTTCATAGT
Organism: Acer yangbiense; assembly: GCA_008009225.1. Taxonomy (NCBI): domain Eukaryota; kingdom Viridiplantae; phylum Streptophyta; class Magnoliopsida; order Sapindales; family Sapindaceae; genus Acer; species Acer yangbiense. The sequence continues at coordinate 21,206,615 of CM017771.1, forward strand.
AGTCCATATGCATAAGAAAGTTACGGTTCGTAATTCAAAAATGGATTCAAATTCAGAGTTCAGAGGCCGGATAACGGTTGAAGAAAGTGAGAGGTGCACGAAGGGAAGATGAGATGGCAAAGGGCCATTTGCACCCCTTCCTCGTGGAGGCATGTGGCCACCATGGGAAGGGATGCCGTTTGCCTCCATGGTGACCACACACCTCCACGGGGATAAAGTGGCATGCCACATCCCTCCAGTTCTAGGTCTTTTCTCTCCACATCACTTCCCTCCTTTAAATTCCCTCTCCCTCTCATTTTCAAATCTAAGAAGAAAAGTGCGGAAAATTTTCTGAAATTTCTCTCAACTTCAAATCACCATATCTCACTCCTTTCAACTCAAAATTGAGTGATTCAAGTTGGATATTTTTCGTCTTGAAGTCCTCTGTCATCTCCAAGCAACCTTGAAGTCTTTTGTTCAAGTATTTTGGTGGTTTTACACCAATTTCATGACTGCGCTCGAGTTAACAAGGTATTTGGTAATCTTTAGTGATTTGCACTTTCAAATGTTCAATTACCTTTGGTCTTCTTTCTATTTTAGTGTATGTGACTTGAAAAAATGTTGATAAGAGATAGAGCTTCAATTATAAACTAGATTTGTTTAATTAGATACTTGAATGTGATATAGGTTTTCTTAAATCTAAGATTTCGCATGTTTGTGTGTTGTATTGTGACTAGCCCATAACCTAGGGCTATTTGTGCTTTAATTGACTTTATTTTGATGATTGATAGCCTTTTTATGTGCTATGACTCTTTAGTTGAATATATCTAGGATTAACACATTTGATTTTATATTTAGAGCCAAGTAGGATTTAATTGATTATTTTGTGGATATATGCTCTAAATGATTGCTAGAGATTTGATTGATCATATCTTGTGATTCTAGCAATTTTGTTTTAGTACTAAAGTCTTGAATATGTGCTTAATGTATATTGTAAGGACCTCTATTTTGTGATTGGCTTATTTCATGACATACCATATTGGGGATGAGTGTGTAATGGGTAGCTTAGGTCATCTTGATGATTATCAAGGCAAGCTTCCAAGCATCCCGGTGACTTCAAGATCAAGAGGTTCAAAATGTATATCACTTGACCTTGATTCTTGAAGAGATTAGGTGCACACACACACACACTTGCATGCATCTTTATCTATCGTGCATTTGTTACCATGCATGTGTGTTTCATTGATTTGTGCATCTATGTCATTTAGCACACACACACTTTCATTGCATTTATATGATTGCATTTGTGTTTCTTTTAATTGTGTGCTTATATGCTTTATCATCACACTTATGCATTTTCATATATTGCATATCTTTTCTGTCTCACATGCTTGGTGATTATTCATGATGTTTTCCATTCCCATGCATGTTATTTATTCACAACCACACTTGCACTTCATGTTAGTCTTAAGTGTGGTGTAATTCGTTTCCGTTTGTATGATCGAAAATATCTACGCTTGCACGATGGTGTGCATGTCTTAGCACGATGGTTGACCACTTGAGAAGGTCTCATCTTCTCTTGGATAAGTGTTAGATTCGGTTTGGTTATTTAGAGTAAAGTGTCTAGTTTCAAAAGATTGGATTTCAATGTTTTAAATATTTTTCAAAACTGACCTTTGTATGGTCTTGTGAACATAACTTTTTATTAAAAGATTAAAATTGAGTTTTGTAAACTTCTGGACAAACTAGACACCCATACCTTTTCAACGGTATATTATTCATAATATTTCATGACTGTTTGGATTGGTTTTGAAATCTCCAAATTGACCACTAAAATAGGGCATCATAGCTGTTATCCGAATCTGACCATTGGTCACTCAATTGATCATAACGTTTTATAACAATATTGAAATGTCATTCCGTAAATTGGAGTAGAAAGAAGACTTCCATACCTTTCTAACGATATATCATACGAAAGTTTTTGATGTCGTTTTGTCATGGTTTGGGGTGCTTGAATCTCGAGCAGAAGCTGAGCGCTAGTATAGCGCTGGTCGTCATGCACAGCTCACTAGCGCAAATTGGATAATGATTTTGTGCTGGTCGTGCGCTACTCAACCAGCGCAAATAACTGGATTTGGGCTGTTCTTATCTAAAACGACGTGGTTTTGTCTTGTCCTAGTATATATGTATTATCTTCTTCTTTTGGTCGACCAAGAGCTCACAAATTCACTTTTTAGAGAGAGGAGGAGCTCCACTAGTGAGAGAAAGCAAAAACTTGTTTCTTTAACTCTCCAAACCCAAAACCCATCTCCATCTTGCATCATTCAACATCATTTGAGCATGGGTCTTCATGGTTTCATGATTAGGTAAGTTAGAACTTCATTGAATATCATTTAATGTTCTTCTTACTCTAGATTAGGTATTTATCGCATGATTAAATACCTAGACTCTATTTATTGCATATATTTATGAGTCTTGATGACATGATTGGGTTTGTATTTTGATAGCATAATTGATTAGGTATTTTTGCCTAAAAAGCTAAGTCATAAACATTCTTGTGTGATTTATTGATAACTAGGTTGATAGATTGTCTTTTAATTAACTAGTTAAGGCTTTGAATGTTTATGTGTGTTTGGTTGACAATTATGTTGTTAGAAATTCTCTACAACTAATTGAGTTCACATGTATGGACATGTTGACATTGTTTGATAGCTAGGATTGTTTTGTGATTGATAACATCTAGCTAAGTCTATATGATTTGCATTTAGACATTGTTGATTAGGACTCCTTGATTGCATTTATTAATTGCATATTTATTTTCCTTGCCATGTTTATTGACAACTTGTATTGATTTGGCTTGGTTTGTTGACAATTAGGTTGCTACAATCCTTTTGCCTCTAATTGAGTCCTCATGTATAAGCATGTAGGCATTGTTGATAACTAGAGTGTTGATTTGCATTATAACATCTAGTTAAGCATTCTATGTTTGTCTAGCATATTTTGTGTTGAGCATAATTGTCATATGCACATAGACTTTTAATTCTCTTCAAGAGTCAAAGTCTTGTGGCTTCTAGGTGAAATTGCACGAGTATTGTACTAGCTCCTTTGTACAAGGCCTGTGGGTATATTAGAAGGTGCTCACGCCAATAGTAGTGGATCATGGAGATCACTTGAGGGTGTAACCTTCTCTTCATATAGAGGTCGTCTAGGGTTGGTCTAGGTTCGCTATAAAAGGCATGCGGGTAGTAGTGGTGGGTTAGTAAGTGAGAATGGTGTGACTAAAGGTCAACCTAGGGTTGTAATCATCATTACATATAGTGGATTCGAGGATCGTATGTGGCGCACATATCAACCCATGGTTTTTCTTTGTTGAAGGTTTCCACATAAAAATCAAGTGTTATTTAATTTCCACATTTTATTCTTGATTTTATTGTTTGTTGAATTGGGTTAATCGTGATTAATATCGACTAATTGAAAATTTGGTAATAATCGATAACAACCCATTCACCCCCTCTAGGTTGTTTAGACACACGTAATATATATTTTCATATATGCTTTATTTCAAGCTTTAATTGCATGGATAAATCTAGGAGTTATGTGTGTTTTGGTGATTCACATGTTCTAGGTTTTTGTTCATGTATAATAATTAGACAACTTTGATTTGTGAACTTTCATGACTATGTCTAGTTTCCATAGGATGTGTTGATCTCAAATTCTATGTTGCACATGTTTGTATTTGCATTTATTGATCACGATTAGAAAGTCCTTGCAAAAGGCATGAAGTCTTAACTAGAAGCGTGAGAGTAGCGTTTCAGATAGTTAAGCGTGGAAGTCTTGACTAGAGGTGTGAGAGTAGCGTCTCGGATAGTTAAGTGTGGAAGTCTTGACTAGAAGAGTGAGAGTAGCGTTTTAGATAGTTGAGCAAGAAGTTTGGCTAGGATTGGGATGATCCGGATAGTCATGCATGAAATCTTTTTAGAGGTGTGAGAGTAGCGGCTCGGATTGAAAGTTGCTTTCTAGAAATGTGAGAGTGTCATCTTGGATAGGAAGTAAGCAAAGTGTTTCACTAGACCCGAGGGTAGAGTAGAAAGGTGATGCAGGAGAGAATATCAAAGATATTGTTGAAGATTTTTTATTTTAAAAATATTCTTGTAATTAATACATATTATTTTATTTCTATTTATTATATATTTAATTAGGTTTTTTTTTTCCTTTTTTGATTAGAATTTGTTTTTAGTTTTTTATTCGGGATTCTTTCTCGATTCCGTTTAGGACCTTTAGAAGTCTAGGAGATTTTGAATTTGTTTCCTTTAAATAGATTGTATTAGGGTTTGGAGAATCAGTTGTTGAATGAATAAAAATTAAGGGCCTGTCCTGATCGTTTTACAAGGCTGTTTTTGTTTTTGTTTTCCAAATCCAATTTCGAATACGCGTTCGTTATCGTTTTCCATTTTGTTTTTCATTTTATTTGCAAAACAAAAACAAAAACAAAAACAACAACAGTGTTAAAAGTGAAAAATTTCCAAAACAACATTTTGATGTTTTTCATTTTGTTTTTCGTTTTGTTTTTCAATCTAAATAAAAAAATCAATTTTTTTTTTCTTTTTTTCTTCTTTTGCTTCTCTCTGCTTTTCTCTTCTCGTCACTCTTCTTCTTCTTTTTCTTTTTCTTCTTCTTCTACGATTTTCTCTTCCAAGACAGTAGCTCCGACGAGGCCGATCTGGACCACCAGCTGTCACCCGTCCTCCCCCTTCTCCATTCGCCGCCGGCCACCGCAAATCCCATCTTCTTCTTCTTCTTCTTCTTCTTCTTCTCCGATTTGCTCCTCCAAGACCGGAGCCCAGCGACTCTGATCTGGACCATCGGCTATCCCCCGTCCTCCCCCTTCTCCATCCGCCGCCGGCCACTGCAAATCCCATCTTCTTTTGCCCATCTTCTCCATTTATTCCGGCCATTTGACAAAGTGTAATTTGGTGGTGGAGAGAAAGTGATTTGATGAGTTGATGAATGTATGTGAGTTTTTTTTATGGATTTTGTTGTTGATCTTCTTTTATGCCCATAATTTTTTTAAAGTGATTAGATGAGAAAGAAATTATGCCCATAAAATTTATGCCCATAATTGTTTTTTTAGTTTGTTTGTATTTTTTGTTATGAGATGAATTGGTGATGATTGGATGGATGGAGATAAAAAATAAAAATAAAATAGAGATTAATGATGATTGATTTTTTATTTTTTTTAAATAGATTGATCTGGTCTTATAAATTGGGAAAAAAAAAATAGTGATGATGATGATGATTCATAAACCAGAGATAGATCTGGTCTAAAAAATAAAATAAAAAAAAATTCTTCTCTTCCTGTTCTGGGCATTGCCCATATCTGACCAAAAAATAAATAAAAAATCAACTCATTAATTTTGGCCTGAAAAATGATACCAGACGCCTTTTTTACGTTTTCATATTCAGAATCCAGTTTTCAGGATATGTTACCAGACGCATATTTGGATTTCGAAATTGAAACCAAAAACACTGTTTTCATTTTCGTTTTCATTTTCGTTTTTATTTTCGAAAAACAAAAAAAAAAAAACAACTTTGAAAAACGTTACAGGACGGGCCCTAAAGAGTTTTCTCTTTTATCATCCATTTTCGGTACCCTGCACGGGTCAACGAATTTGAAGCCTATTATTCTAGTATCTATGTGCAGATCAACAGATTAATAGTAGGGTTCACTTCCAGTATTCGTGCGAAAATCAACGGATCCAAATCGTTTATCCTTTGTTTTATCGATTGTTGTTTTGTGAATTTTCCGCTACATCAGTTTGGTATCAGAGCCACTAAGTCTACCGTTGTGCTAGGCTTAACTTCCACATACCACTCATATAAAAAAATAAAAAAATAAAAAAATAATAAAAAATTCCATGAACCCTCAAACACAATTAGCCTCCTATCCTTCAGTGTTTTTCCATGATACATATGTATCAGCGAAAGTTTTTGTTGATTTTGATCTACCAGTGGTCTTTAATGAAGAGATATCTAAAAAGAAGTCCATGGACATCATGACAAGAATCGAAGGATTTAAAGTTCGTCATATATGATCTCGATTGTTAGCACTCAAAATTTTTATGCAAGTTTGTGGGATGAAGGCAATCAAAATTCGAGGACGAATTTTCTCCAACCTGAAGAGAATGATGCAGGAGAGATTATCAAAGATATTGTTGAAGATTTTTGATTTTAAAAATATTCTTGTAATTAATACATATTATTTTATTTCCATTTATTATATTTTAATTAGGTGTTTTTTCCTTTTTTGATTAGAATTTGTTTTTAGTTTTTTATTCGGGATTCTTTCCCGATTTCATTTAGGACCTTTAGGAGTCTAGGAGATTTCGAATTTGTTTCCTTTAAATAGATTGTATTAGGGTTTGGAGAATCAGTTGTTGAATTAATAAAAATTAAAGAGTTTTATCTTTTATCGTCCATTTTCGGTACCCTGCACGGGTCAACGCATTTGAAGCCTATTATTCTGGTATCTGTGCGCAGATCAACAGATTAATAGTAGGGTTCGCTTCTGGTATTCGTGTGCGAATCAACGGATCTAAATCGTTTATCCTTTCTTTTTATCCATTGTTGTTTTGTGTTGAATTTCCCGCTACCTCAGTGGTATTTGAAGCCTATTATTCTAGTATCTGTGCGCAGATCAACAAATTAATAGTAGGGTTCGCTTCCGGTATTCGTGCACGAATCAACGGATCCGAATCGTTTATCCTTTCTTTTATCGATTGTTGTTTTGTGAATTTTCCGCTACATCAAAAGGATATCTTAGAGAGTGTATCATGTGGATTGGTCACTTTTGAGGCTATACTTTTATCACTACAAGAAATTTCACTTTTAGCAACAATCAAAAGACAACGTGCGGGCTGCGCACGTTGCTAAAAGTCATCTATCGCAACGCGCAGGTAAAGCACATTGCCAAAAGTCATTTATCGCAACGCGTTAAAAATGTGTGTTGTTAAAACCACTTACGACAACGTACATGCGAATGTTGCCAATAATTGAGCACATATGGCAACACACAACGGATGCACGTTGTTATTGTTATTTCATTAAGTTTGTGTATGTTGCTATAAGTGTGTTTTTAGCAACGTACAAACGCGCATGTTGTTAAAAATCTAATATTTGGCAACACACACATCATGAACGTTGCCATATGATAATCTTTAACAACTGATTATTTGCGTGTTGTGAAAAAGTCAAATATTTCGCAACACGCATGTCATGCACGTTGTGAAAACATTTAATATTTCGCAACACCCATAGCATGCACGTTGTTGTAGGAGAATCTTTAGCAACTATTTGTTTGCGTGTTGCGAAAGGTTGATATTTAGCAACACATATCATGCGTGTTGCGAAATAAAAGTCTTATATTTCGCAACACATATACCATGCACGTTGTTGTAATAGGCTTTTTAGCAACTACTGGTTTGCGTGTTGCGAAAAGCTAATATTTAGCAACACATGTCATGCGTGTTGCAAAAGATCGACTAATATTTTAGAAACACACAAATCATGCACGTTACCGTAGATGTCGTGTGCATTTCGAAATGATAATATTTAACAACACACCTGTTATGCGCGTTGCGAAAGACAAATATTTTAGTAACACACAAGTCATGCATGTTGTTGTAAATGTCATACACGTTGTGAAATGCTAATATTTAGCAACACAAATGTAATACACGTTATCGTAGAAACTCTTTTAGCAATCATTGGATTGCGCATTGCGAAAAATACTAATATTTCGTTACACACATATTATATGCAAGTTGTCATAAGAACATTTTTATCAATTGTTGATTTGTGCGTTTCGATTTTTTTTTTTAATATTTAGAAACCTAAACATCATAAACGTGTTCATAATTATTAAAAATACACAACAACCATAAGTAAAGTGGTTTGACTCATTCCCTGTTATTTTGTGATAAGGATTCAAGCATTCAAGTCTCACTTTTGACTATTATATCATAAAATGTGGGGGAGCTAGACCTCTTCCATGTAGTGGGAATTTCATTTCGAGTTCTGAGTTTGCAACGTTTGTTATCATTAAGTTTTGATAGACTCTAACCCAATTGTTTGATTTTAAATAAAAAAAAGATAATTTAATTAAATGCTACACTAAACGTTTTTTTAAATATCTATGTCTCTATCATACAAAATAATTACAAAGATTACTAGAATGAGTTTATATGACCAATTAATAAGAATTAATATTTTTTAATAAATTATTAATTATAAAAAAAAATAAACAGATTGGTAGCATATATATGATATATATAAATAGTTATGCATTATTTGACAAAGTTAAGCTTCCAGCAAAATGGCAAAGTCACTCCTCACTGTCTTCACTGTCTCGGGTTCAACTCCCAACCCAAGCAAATAATTGTGAGATTTAATAAACATTGGTCCTAGAGGTTGGAGGCCCGATAGTGTTAGGGCCTAGTAGAGGGAGCCCAATGGGTGGTATGGGGGATCATTTATATTTATTTATTTATTTATTTTTATAGCCTAAGACAACGTACAATGTGCGTTGCGATAAATATCTACAACAACGTGCGTCTCTTCCGCAACGCACTTAGTATGTTGTCGATGTTTTAAGACAATGTACAATGCACGTTGCGTTAAACATTTAACGTAACGTCTACAACGTGTTGCGTTAAATGTTTACAACAACGTACGTCTTTTTCGCAACGCAATTAGTACGTTGTCGTTGTTCTAAGACAACGTGCATGGCGCGTTGCGAAAAGTCATCAAACTTTTGGCAACAGGTGTATCAACAACGTACGGGCGTGCGTTGCGAAAACCTTTAGCAACGCATTTTGCGCGTTGCGAAAGGCCAAATTTCTTGTAGATTCGACATAGTGGAATACGGTTTGCCAGTGGTTATGGATTCAACCCGTGAATGTTTCCTCTTTGGAGGTTTTACCACTTAAAAATGATGTGTCAAATGTCTCTATCATTATTTATTTATATTTGTTTTGTGATCAATTGTATCTTGTTTAGATCATCACTTCCCACATCCTTGTAAACAAGATTCTTTGTAAAAATTAGAATGCAAACATTCTTTTGTATATTTGACTCTCCCCATCTCCCCCTCTCTCTTTCTCTCTCATGTCCCAAATCCTAATTCTCTCTCTTTCAAATTAATAATTATCTTCATCCTTCATGATTCTCACTTATAAAATTAAATATATATATATATATATTCACATTTGGTTCTTTAATTCAGAGTTAGGGTTTTGGGTTTGTTATTTATAATTTTAAGTTAGTGTTTTGTTATTTTTTTATGAATTTATTTTCCAACTGCAATTTATTATTTCTACTGTTATATTATAATTTATAAAGTATTACTTCAACCAAAATGTTTGATAATTTTAGGTTACAATGTCAAACAATCATATATCAAAGTCAAGAAAAACTAGCTTATATACTTTGGGGAAAAAAAATCAATTATTGGGTGGGAATAGATCAAGTTCTCTATGTCGGGGACGGTATCGAGTGGGAATGAATCAAGTTCTCTATGTCGGGGATGAGGTTTGAGTTTGTCTTCTTCATCTCAATGGTATAAAAATAATGTTGTAAATATATTGGCAGACCTATGAATTTTAACTAGGTGGGACATTTGAACAAAATAACAATTATATGAAAAAAAATATTGAAAAATTAAGATCATGGTAAAATGAGTTTTTTTTATTTAAACAAAAATTAGTTTTATTATCTAAAGAAAAAATAATAAAGTTTAGATAAAACAAAACAAATAAAACATTTATTCAAGACAAACTAAATAATCTTAAGTTAAAAAAGAAATAAAAACAAGAAGCACAATATTAAAAATAAATAATAAAAAATGATAATATTTATTCTAATTTATAATATATATTTTTACTTTTTTGTATTTACAATGGATTATCGGGTGGGAATATGTCAAGTTCTCTATGTCGGGGACGGTATCGAGTGGCAATGAATCAAGTTCTCTATGTCGGGGACAGGGTTCAAGTTTGTCTTCTTCATCTCAATGGTATAAAAACAATGTTGTAATATATACATACATACATACATACATATATATAGTCTTTCTATTATCAGTTCAAACTGATATAAAATATATCAGTTTCATACATGTGGGTTATTGGATTTAAAAGATGTTTTGATAAGTGCATGTAGCCAAGTCAAAGTATTTAAATCCAATAGCCCACATGCAATGAACTGATATATCTTTTGTCAGTTCAAATTGATAATATTAAAATTGTACATATATATATATATATATATATATATATATATATATATTGGTGGACCCATGAATTTTAACTAGGTGGGACACTTGAACAAAATAACAATTATATTAAAAAAATATTGAAAAATTAAGATTACGGTAAAATGAGTTTTTTTTATTTAAACAAAAATTAGTTTTTTTTATAAAGAAAAAATGATAGTATAATAAAGTTTAGATAAAACAAAACAAATAAAACACTTATTCAAGATAAACTAAACAATCTTAAATTAAAAAAGAAATAAAAACAAGAAGCACAATATTAAAAATAAATAATAACAAGAAAAACAAAATAAATAATAAAAAATGATAATATTTATTCTAATTTATATAATATATATATATATATATATATATATATATATATATATATTGTATTTACAATGGATTCACTTTAAATTCTTACAAAAATAATTGATTAATAAATATTACTAGACATGTTTTGAATTTTTTATTCTTCTACTTTTTTGGTAAATTATTGATTTTAAATAAATTAAAACTATAAAATAAAGGAAAATACTAAGGATAAAACAAAATGAATCATAATAATGAATTGACTATTTTAATACAATAAATTAAAATTTGAGATTTTGAGGTTTATTGATTGGATGTATTAGGTACTTAGATATGCTAAACTTAAACTATTAGAAATAATAAAAGTTTAAAATTATAATAGATAATTTAATATAAATAAAAAATTGAATTAAGTAACTACAAATTGAGGGTAATTAATGAATTGACAATGACATAAAAGAAAAAGTGAATTATTTTGTTTGAAGATGAAAATTTGAGAAAGAAGTTGAAAAGGATGTTAAATTTTTTTATAAAAAAAACATTAAAAAATTATTAAAATTACAGTATAAAATTGAATTTAAAAAGAAAAAGATAGTTATTTGCTTAAAAATGTAAATTGTGGGGTTTGAACCCTTCATCATGTGGTAAAATCGAATACACTACTGACTATGCTAATGGTTAATATTAATCAGTAAGTGTTAATTAATATATATATAAAACAAAATCAATTTTTTTTGAAAATTTAAGGGGCGGCCGAGGTGGGTCTGCCCTTATATATACAGTGGCGACGACACAAGTATAAAAAGATGTTACAATACATGTGTGGCTTTCCACCACCTCCACTTCTCACTTTCTTGGCTTCTTGGACACACCAACACACGTGGAGGCATGACCTTCTTTGCTTTGTCCCCAAGTACATTTATGTATTTATTTAGGTGGGGAATTGCAATTAGCACCCCTCATGACTCTTGCCTATCTATATGGGCATATGGCTTCCTTTGTAAGTATTGTAGTTGTTGTTTTAACTGATACTTTTAGAAATCAATAACAAAAGGCAATTCATATTCTCTCGCCTATTTCTCTTATTTCTCATCCCTTGTTCTATTTTATTTCTCTCTCATTTATCTTGTCATAATTCTCTCATATTATCTCTATTATATTATTTGTTATTTTAATTTTATTATAACACGTTATCAGCACGATGCTGTTATTTCCAGAACCTGAAGTTCTGAATTTATTATTACTGAAACAAATATTGTACGGTGTGTATAAAACTATCTAGAGGGGGGGTGAATAGATTTTAAACTTTAATACCCAATTTTCGCATGTATGTCAATATTACGAAAATGCCCCTAACTAGTCAATATAAATATCAAGTGTAAAAAGTGCGGAATTATAAATGACATAAGATATTTACGTGGAAACCCTCACGGGAAAAAACCACGGGCTGTTATGTGCGCCACACACGAACCTCGAATCCACTAATTGAAATGATTACAACCTAATCCCAGTTTAATGATCTAATCCCAATCAATAATCATCTCAACTACCTAATCCCGGTATAAGTGGACCTAGTCCAATTGCTTGTGATTTAAGCTACCTAATCCCGATAGCAACACAAGACTTAATTCTCTAAGAAGAGATAATACAACCTATGTGAATATATAAAATATCCAAAATGCAATTAAGAGCTAGGTTACTCTATATGCTTATCTAGGATAGTGATTATGCAATTAATTCAATCCTAGATATTAAAAGCTAGATGACATGTCAAATAGCTTAGCTAAACATAGATTAACAAAACCTAGATAGCTATCAAAAATACAACACTCAATCATGTCAACACAACAATCTCTAATTTGTATCTAGAATATATTCAAGAGCATACAAATAATATAAGAGATGTCAATGATAAATAAAACACTAATTATGTATGATAATAGTGAAGAACTTACCAAAGAATATGTGTTGACCAAAACCCATGCAAGCAAGCATCCTAACTAAGCTAGAAAATGCTAGATGATATTTTGATGCATATGAGAATGGTTTTTGAGTGTTAAAAAAGTGTTCTTGATTTGATTTTCTCTCAAATGTCTCTCTTTGAAGTTTAGGGTTCTTAGAGTTAAAGAACATTAATTCTGAAAATGAGAAAGTGTGATATTTATAGACATCAAGAACAGGGCATGTGAAAAGACAAGTTTGCCCGTGAAAAGACAAGTTTGCCCTTGAAACGCACCGTTCGGCGGTTTCAATCGGCGGCCAGGCCGCCGATCATGACCGCCGAATTGAGCTCGTGAAGAACAGAGCATAAACGGCGGTTCATTCGGCGGTTTCGTGACCGTCGATACCAACCGCAGAATCAGACCCGAGAGATCGAAATCGATCAGGTATGAACTGCGGTTTCGAACGGCGGTCGTGACCGCCGATCGTGACTGTAGAATTGCTCCTAGAAGCAAACGGCGGTTCCATTCGGCGGCCAGGCCGCCGATCATAACCGCCGATCACCAACAGAGGTGAAAACCAAGGAGAAGCCAAGGGCATTCTCCGTGGACGGTCTTCGCGTAAAACCAAGCACATTCTAGTGCATGCGCGGACGTTTCCGAACACTATCGAGAAACGAATTACAAGACACATAAATACACAACAAGATATAACAATCAAAGTGCTAGTGTGTAATGTGACATATGAAGAGAATGCACACAAATGTAAGAATGCAAAGTGTGTGTGTGCTTCTAAATCTCTTCAAAGAAAGTTAAGCACTAGAAGTATACCTTTGGAGTGCTCGTCCCTTGAGGTCTTGAAAGGGCCTTTGAGAATGATTCTCAATCATCTAAACTACCCTTACATACAAACCCCAACACGTGATTTGTCCACGAAATAAGCCAATCAAAGAATGGGAATCCTTACAATCTCACCCTTTGGCTATTTCGTGACAAAACCACCACTCACATTGATCCTCACAAACATAATTGAATCTACGGGATAACAAAGATAATCTACATTACAAAGAGATAAGAATAAAAAAAACTTCGAGTCTTCAATCTCTTGTAGAACTATCAACCCTTCAAAACAAAAGATTATACTTTCCAAAGCAAGAGTATGTGAGATGATCAAGTGAGAATAAAACAAGCATTTGCATATAAGAATTTTAAGCACAACATCATGCAATGTATGTGTATGCAATGCTCCCCCTCAACGGGTTACTCCCCCTTAATGTATATTCTCCCCAAAATGCACAATTGCCACTACAATTTGCAACTCCCCTTACCACATCCTACTCCCCCTTTTTGTCATGATATAGGCAAAGGAGTAGTCCCCAACCGGATCACTCATAGCAACGAGAGATAGAGGCATGCAAGATAATTGCATAATCAATATAAGTCACTTTATGCATCTCAATTAATTGGAGAGAAACAAGGAGATTTATTTGGTCGAAAATGTGTGAATCAAACATGCTTTGCATACAAGACATGTAGCATTTAAGTCCAAAATACAATGGTATTTGGCAAAGCAAATGACAAAGGTTTCTAATAAGAATTCAAACCAATTTCACCAATGTCATGAGTAAATCAAGGATATAGAATATATTGATTTCAATTTAAGAGCAACTATATCCAACTTTATAAGTGAAACATGGCATGAGCAACTTTGCACCCTTTTTGATTTTTCCGGATAAGATATCCGTATGATAGTAGCCATGTTCAACCAATAAAGAAAGAGAGACATTTGGAATTTAAATTCCTTTGAATGGATACAAGATCCTTTATTCATTTTGAGTCTCATTAGCTTTTTCACACATTATTGCAGTTAAGAAATGCAATCATCAAAACATGCTTTTTAAGATTAGCATTTAGCATGTCATTTAGCAAACATCATGTCATGGAGATCATTATAGGTCATTCAAATCATACTTCCTATGTAAATATCTCCTAGTCCAAAAATGCATGTTTGAACATAAATATGACATGGATTGCAATACAAGCATTGATCACACTTATTGAATAGAAAATATATATACAATGCAACCAAGCTAACTCAAGCAACAAAAAGAGAAGCATAAGATATTTCAAATTTTTTGCAAGTGACAAGAATGCAAAATAGCTCTCTTTGCTTGAGTTCCCCATATGGGGTCATCATCAACCTTCAACAATGAAGGTCATGAGGTCCTATAGACCTCCTAAGTCCATTTGGCTTGGATGAACCTATTTGAGACTTGATAGTCTCGTAGCAAGCGGGTTCATTTTTCCTTATCCACATAGGTGTGACATTTTTCTTCCTAGTGGTCAATTGTTCTAGAGATCTAGATGTCATAGGATCATGTAAATGAATTTCTTCCTTCCTATGAGCATGCATTCTAGCTCTAGCTTTCTTTTTCTCAATCATGCTTTTAACTCTACACATTTTAATGTAACGAAAGCACTTTGGTCTAATATGACCATCAACACCACAAAAATGACATGTAGGGACAAAGTTAGGAATCATACCATGTCCTTGTGCATGTATAGGAGCCTTCCCATGTCTTTGTGGTTGTCTTGGTTGTTGGATAGGATTTCTCCTTCTTTGTTGTTGACCAAGACTTGGTTGCTTCCACGGTTGAGTTTGCATGATTGGTCTCTTCCCTTGATGGATTTGAGTTTGAGGGAAGTTAGCATGAGGAACTCTTGTAGGTTGAGCTTGAGGTTGTCTTCTTGGAGCTACCTTCACTTGTGCACTATGAGAGCATTGTCCTAGCTCAATCTTCTTCCTAGGAGTTTGCACCGGTGAATCTTCTTTGTAGCTCAAGCTTTTGACAAACATGGTCTTGTTAGGAGTGGAGGACTCCTTACTATCTTCAAACCCAATACCTCTCTTATCACAAGGACTCTTTCCAACACTTAACATGTGGTCAAGTTTTTCGGTGCTAGAAACTATCCTAGTACTTGATCCTTTAGCCTCTTCAAGCTCTCTTTTTAATTCTTCTTCATTCCTCTTAGATAAGTCTAACTCCTTTCTTAGCTTATCTTCAATATTCTTGGATCTATCCACTTGTTCACTTAAGTGGTCAACATGAGCCACAAGGTCTAGATTCTCTTCTCTCAATCTTCGTATCTTTTCCTTGGTCTTCATTGCTAAGCTTTTAAACTCAGTGAGGTATTCATCTAGAACCTTTTTCTTCACATATCCATGTGAGGAGTTAGATGAAGAGTCATCTTCATTAGAGTCACTTTCTTCTTGACTCTCATTCTCTTCTTCATTGTAGGAGATCGGAAAGGCAAAATAGTTGTTCTCACAATCATTCAAGCTTGAGGGACTTCCTTCAACAACTTTCACTTTGTTGTCCCGCTTGTGAGAGCAACCTAATGCCAAGAATTTTGCCACAATCTCTTCATCACTATTACTTGAAGTGGCGGCCTCCTCTCTTTCATCTTCCAAGTTAGCACATTCCTTGGAGATATGCCCGAATCCTCCACATTCGTAGCATTGAATCTTCTCTCTTGAAGACATCTCATGATATGGCTTGACATTCTTAATAGTGGACTTCTTCTTCTTGAAGTCATTCCCCTTTGAGCCATAATCACTCTTTTGAAGATTCAAGAACTTCTTGAATCCTTTGGCAATGAGTGCCATGTCTTCATATGAGTCATCCTCCTCCTCTTCCATCTTGGATGTCTTCAAGGCAATATCCTTTTTCTTCTTAAGAGGAGATGTGGTAGCCTTTCTTGATTCATAGGCTAGAAGTCTTCCAATGACTTCACTCTGCTTCATTTCCTTGTAAGTGTCATTTTCTTCTAAAGCCGTCACTTTGGGTTCGAACCTCTCGGGAAGTGATCGCATGATCTTTTGCTTGATTCTTCTATCCGAATAAGGATCACCAAGTTGGTGACTTTGGTTCACAATGTCCATTAGTCTCACTTGGAAGTCATTGAAGTGCTCGTGCTCTTCCATCCTAATGGTCTCAAACCGAGTTTGAAGGACTTGAAGCTTTGAGTCCTTGACAACCTCGGTGCCTTCATGTGCAACTTCTAGGATGTCCCATGCCTCTTTAGCAATCCTAGTAATTTGAATCAGTTTGTACTGATTTTCACTCACTGCACATCGGATGGCATGAATAGCCTTGTTGTTCCACATGGAGTCAATAAATTCTTGAGGACTCCACTGTGCCTTAGGCTTGAGAACTTCTTCTCCTCCATCCGTAGAAGTCATCATAAGTGGAGCATATCCATCTTCAACCGCCATCCATGCCCTATCATGGATTTGGCATATGTATGCTTCCATCTTCCCCTTCCATGAGGAGTAATTATCGCCGGTGAGCAACGGTGGCCTCACGCTCGACGCTCCCTCTTTGCTCATCCCGAAACCACTCATAGTGTTTGGATGAATGCAAATGAGATGAATGCAAAATGTATGACTAAATCAAAAAATCACACAAGATGCAAAACACACCAAAATGAGCAAGGATCACCTATGTATGTCTAGGAACCCGCTCTGATACCAATTGAAACAAATATTGCACGGTGTGTATAAAACTATCTAGAGGGGGGTGAATAGATTTTAAACTTTAATACCCAATTTTCGCATGTATGTCAATATTACGAAAATGCCCCTAACTAGTCAATATAAATATCAAGTGTAAAAAGTGCGGAATTATAAATGACACAAGATATTTACGTGGAAACCCTCACGGGAAAAAACCACGGGCTGTTATGTGCGCCACACACGAACCTCGAATCCACTAACTGAAATGATTACAACCTAATCCCGGTTTAATGATCTAATCCCAATCAATAATCATCTCAACTACCTAATCCCGGTATAAGTGGACCTAGTCCAATTGCTTGTGATTTAAGCTACCTAATCCCGATAGCAACACAAGACTTAATTCTCTAAGAAGAGATAATACAACCTATGTGAATATATAAAATATCCAAAATGCAATTAAGAGCTAGGTTACTCTATATGCTTATCTAGGATAGTGATTATGCAATTAATTCAATCCTAGATATTAAAAGCTAGATGACATGTCAAATAGCTTAGCTAAACATAGATTAACAAAACCTAGATAGCTATCAAAAATACAACACTCAATCATGTCAACACAACAATCTCTAATTTGTATCTAGAATATATTCAAGAGCATACAAATAATATAAGAGATGTCAATGATAAATAAAACACTAATTATGTATGATAATAGTGAAGAACTTACCAAAGAATATGTGTTGACCAAAACCCATGCAAGCAAGCATCCTAACTAAGCTAGAAAATGCTAGATGATATTTTGATGCATATGAGAATGGTTTTTGAGTGTTAAAAAAGTGTTCTTGATTTGATTTTCTCTCAAATGTCTCTCTTTGAAGTTTAGGGTTCTTAGAGTTAAAGAACATTAATTCTGAAAATGAGAAAGTGTGATATTTATAGACATCAAGAACAGGGCATGTGAAAAGACAAGTTTGCCCTTGAAACGCACCGTTCGGCGGTTTCAATCGGCGGCCAGGCCGCCGATCATGACCGCCGAATTGAGCTCGTGAAGAACAGAGCATAAACGGCGGTTCATTCGGCGGTTTCGTGACCGCCGATACCAACCACCGAATCAGACCCGAGAGATCGAAATCGATCAGGTATGAACGGCGGTTTCGAACGGCGGTCGTGACCGCCGATCGTGACTGTAGAATTGCTCCTAGAAGCAAACGGCGGTTCCATTCGGTGGCCAGGCCGCCGATCATAACCGCCGATCACCAACAGAGGTGAAAACCAAGGAGAAGCCAAGGGCATTCTCCGTGGACGGTCTTCGCGCAAAACCAAGCACATTCTAGTGCATGCGCGGACGTTTCCGAACACTATCGAGAAACGAATTACAAGACACATAAATACACAACAAGATATAACAATCAAAGTGCTAGTGTGTAATGTGACATATGAAGAGAATGCACACAAATGTAAGAATGCAAAGTGTGTGTGTGCTTCTAAATCTCTTCAAAGAAAGTTAAGCACTAGAAGTATACCTTTGGAGTGCTCGTCCCTTGAGGTCTTGAAAGGGCCTTTGAGAATGATTCTCAATCATCTAAACTACCCTTACATACAAACCCCAACACGTGGTTTGTCCACGAAATAAGTCAATCAAAGAATGGGAATTCTTACAATTACTAAAGCCTGAAGCTTATGAATTTATTACCACTGGAACTTGAAGTTCCTAGATCTATTACTAGAACCTGAAGTTCTGAATTTATTATTACTAGAACCTGAAGCTTCTAGACTTTTATTTATTAATACCAGAACCTGCAGTTCTGAATTTACTTTTCTGTATTTTATATTTACGCAATTTACTTTCTCGTATTTTATTTACTTTTACGTGATTTATTTTCTCGCATTTATTTATTTATACACTGTTATGAGATTGGCTAGGCCAACCTATCAGAACCTGCAATTCTGGATTTATTTATTATGCACTTTATTTATCTGTATTTATTTATCCGTAATTTATGAGAGTGTCTAGATTTACTTTTTTCGCACTTATTATTACGCATTTTATTTTGTGATTTTTATTTAAACAGTTTGATCACCCATCCAGAACTTGAAGTTTATGGATTTATTTATCATTACCGAAACCTGAAGCTTCTGGATTTATTTATCATTACCGGAACTTGAAGCTTCTGAATTTATTTACTTACAAATATTCCTTTATATATCTGAAGATTTAAATTCCACGGGTTTCTTGAATTTTTGTCAGACCAAAAGTTCTGACTTTGATTGTGATTTTCAGATAACCAGAAGTTGTAATAATGTCAAAGCTTGCAAATTTGAAATTTGCTGCACTAGAAGTGCCTGGGGACAGCTACGATCTGAAAGCCCAATACCTAACGGTCACAGAACTAGAAGTTCTATGACAAGAATTAAAAGATCAATTTGATAACCAACTCGATGTTGCGATACCAAATACCAGGTATCAGTGGCAACATTTACGTTTTCAAGATTTTATATCAATCTTTGAGTATAATTCTACTTTATTCAAAATCACTACACAGCTGAAATTGTGTGGTCAGGATGTAATCCAAAATCATCAATAAAAGCAAATAGTAAATTTTCTCCCCTTTTTTCACTTTATCTCATACTGTTATTCTCTCGTTCTTCTTCATCTTATTTCTGTCATATTATCTATTATTTTAATTTTACGCATCTATTTAATTTTATAAAATTTATGTATCTGAGTATGCCAACTAACCAGAACCTGAAGTTTCTAGATTTGTATAAATTATGTGTTGAGCCTAACTAGGTTAATCGTTAAGTTTCTGGAATTTAAACCAAGCTCGGCTTGACCGACTAACCAGAATTTGAAGTTTCTGGATTTATCATTATAATATTTAAGTTGGCACGGTTTTACAAACCAATCAGAATCTGAAGTTCTAAATTTTAAACTTCAGTAAAAATATGGAGTTCTGGATTCGTTATTATGTACAAGAATGTCATACTTGGGACCTAAAATTCCAAAATTCGAATTCTATATAGAACCTGAAGTTCTAATTTTGAATACGAAGTATTGAATCTGAACTTGAAGTTCTAAAGTTTTGAACATGAAGTTCTAATCAGACTTGAAGCTCTGAATTCAATTTAAATTGTGATATTAAAACTTTTATGTCAAAGTTTATTAGAACCAGAAATTCTGAATTGGATCAAGTTACGATTCTTTCATCTAGAAAGTCAATTTGTAATTTCTATTTAGAACTTGAAGTTTTCTGAATTTTATGAACCTGCAGTTCATGGTCGAACCGGAAGTTCAAAAAATCAATATGATTCATGATTTTGTTTTATGAAGTGATCTATTTTCATATCTATATGTTTACGTTTTTGATCACTTTGTCTGATATGCACTTTATTTTTCATTATGAATAGATATGTCTTTAAACGGTAAATTGGGTGATATTGAAAAGCAAGATACAAGAGATATATGTCTAGCCGATAGTGCAACGACACATACGATTATGCGGAATTAGAAATACTTTCTGAATTTAACCCTGCTTAAGGCAAATGTTAATACAATATCAGGTCCAGCAGATCTGATAGAAGGCTCTGGTAGAGCCATGATATTGTTACCAAACAATACTAAAATATGGCTATCACATAAAAACTATAAATGATGAGAAAATTGAGTATCTGTGCATTACTTCTGATGATTCAGGCCATAAACTCATTATGGAAAGGCTGTGTGCTTTATCATCTGGATTATATTACACTCTTATGAGAGGTGTAGAAGTTTATGCAATTATGAACCAGAAGTTCTTAGATCCAAAAATATTTATGTTTTGGCATAACCGTCTTGGTCACCCGAGATCTACAATGATGCATAGAATCATTGAAAATTCTCATGGACATCCATTAAAGAACCAGAAGATTCTTTTATCCTATGAAAATTTATGTACTGCATGTTCACAAGGGAAATTAGTAATAAAACCATCCTATTCTAAGGTTGACTTTGAATCCCCGTCATTCCTACAAAGGATTCGATGTGACATATGTGGACCTATTCATCCACCAAGTGGGCCGTTCTGCTATTTTATAGTCCTAGTTGATGAATATTGCAGATCAGTTGGGATTAATGTTGAACATCCCATTCCACATGGTCATACTCATAATGGATTAGCATAGTCACTTATCAAGCGTCACCAGGTAATTGCAAGAACTTTATTATTTCGATACAATTACCAACTTCTATATGGAGACATTCTATTCATCTCTGACCCACTGCTTATCATCATTGTCTACCATTACAACTTGTAATTGGTCATAGACATGCTCATTTTTAAGATATTTGATTATATTGTGTATGCCTTTATTACATATCTGACATGATCTAAGATAAGATTTCTCTACCATTCTAAGATTTATGACGATTTTGATTAATATTTTATTAGATCGTCTATGCTTCTGATAGTTTATCTTCTTGCGCACGACCTGCGTATTATTATATTGATTAATTTCTAAATGGGAAGTTTCTCCAGAAAGAATAAATAAAAAGTCACTCTTATACAAAATGGAGATAACAATTCGATTCTCTATATATATAAATGTGTCTCATTTTAGTCTTCGTATCACTCAAATACGAAAGATAATTATTAATCGGTTACTTGATATATTAAAAGTGACAAAATTTTATAAGTTGCTATCTCATAAACCCCGGCTGGGTGATTGTTCCTGAAGAACGATCTGAGTAAAATGCAACAAATAAATCATCTGATGCATTTCATAAGCTTATGAACCTTTGAAAGGTATTGTTATCAGGATCCTAATGTAAACAAAACTCGAGTTATAAATAAATCCACTTTCTCTAAATCAACTCAATAAGAGTCTGATATATCTAAGAAGACACGAGTATATGAAATGACTAAATCCATTGAAATGGAAGAAATCTCTACAGAGATACAAGAATATAAGAATCAATAAATTTCTATAAATCATACATGAGAAATGTGGAATAGTGAAGAAACAATCATCAGTGATACATTTTCAAATACAGTAGCTACTGAAATGATAATTATGAAACTCATAGTATCGATGATTGTAGACAAAGGCATGATTGGCCTAAATGAAAAGAAGCAATTCTAGAAGAATTGACTTCATAAGCCAAACATAAAGTATTTAGACCAATAGTTCTCCAGACACCTGAAGATGTCAAACTAGTTGGATACTAAAAGGTCTTTATACGGAAACGTAATGAGAAAAACGAGATCGTAAGATATGAGGTACGACTCGTAGTATAAGGTTTCACACAGAAACTTGGTATTCAATAGTGATGAATACGATTACGTTTCGAATTTTTGATAAATTTGGCTGCCTTTAAAAGGCTTGAAATACGTCTTCTAAACGTAGTAATAATTTATATGGTTCACTTAAAACAGATATCTATAATCCTTGAAGGATTTAAAATGCCAGAAGCATGTAAACCGAGATCTCGTAATCTATAATTAATGAACCTACAAAAATCCTTATATGGATTAAAAACAATCTGGACGGATGTGGTGTAACCGTCTCAGTAATTATCTAATAAAATAAGGGTATAATAATTATATTATACACCCATGTGTTCTTCATAAAGAAATCTGAATCTGGATTTGCTATTATAGCAGTTTACGTTGATAATATGAATTTGATTGGAACTCCTGGAGAGCTCCTGAAAATTGCTGAATATTTGAAAAGAGAATTTGAAATGAAAAACCTGGGAAAGATAAAATATTGTCTCGGCCTGGAGATTAATCATAAATCAAATGACATACTTACCCATCAATCAACATATGTTGAAACTATTCTGAAAAGATTCCATATGGACAATGCTCACCCATTAAGTACCCCTATGATTGTTAGAACCCTTGATCTAAAAGAAAGATCCATTCCAATCAACTGAAGATGGTGAAAAGATACTTGGTCCTGAAGTACCATATCTTAATGCAATTGGTGCTTTTATATTTGGCTCAATGTACTAGACCAGATATTGCATTTTCAGTAAATTTGCTTGCAAGTTCAGCACCAACTCGGAGACATTGGAATGGGATCAAACATCTTTTTCATTATCTTCGTGGAACGAAGGATTTAGGGTTATATTATTCAAAATCTCATAACTTTTCAGGTTTAATTAGTTATGCTGATGCCGGGTATTTATCTGATTCCCATAAAGCCCGTTCACAAATGGGATATGTTTTTTACATATAATGGCACAACAATCTCCTGGTGCTCCACAAAGCAAACTCTTGTTGCTACATCCTCTAATCATTCTGAGATCCTTGCACTTCACGAAACAAGCCGAGAATGTGTGTGGTTAAGGTCAGTTATTTATCATATTCAAAATACATGTGGATTTTCATTATCTACAAGGGTGCCAACACCAATATTTGAAGATAATGTGGCTTGTATTGCTTAAGTTAGAGGGGGATATATCAAAGGAGATAGAACCAAATATATTTCTCCTAAATTCTTCTATACTCATGAACTTCAACAGAGCCGACAAATTGATGTTAAACAAATATGGTCTACAGATAATCTTGCAAATCTATTTACCAAAACATTGCTTACATCAACTTTTGAGAAACTGGTATATGGAATTAGCATGCGTCGGCTTTGTAAATTACAGAATTGATATTGAAGTTTCATTCAGGGGGAGCAAAATTTTGAATAGATATTAGTATACTGTACTCTTTTTCCTTCTAGAGGATTCTGTCCCACTGGGTTTTACCGGAAAGGTTTTAATGAGGCAGTTCTGAACACATCCACACCACTTGATCCAGAAGATCATTGTATATATTTTTGCTAAGGTTTTTGTCCCACTGGGTTTTTCCTAGCAAAATAAAATATAAGTGGTGGAAATCCAAGGGGGAGTGTTACAATACATGTGTGGCTTTCCACCACCTCCACTTCTCACTTTCTTGGCTTCTTGGACACACCAACACACGTGGAGGCATGACCTTCTTTGCTTTGTCCCCAAGTACATTTATGTATCTATTTAGGTGGGGAATTGCAATTAGCACCCCTCATGACTCTTGCCTATATATATGGGCATATGGCTTCCTTTGTAAGTATTGTAGTTGTTGTTTTAACTGATACTTTCAGAAATCAATAACAAAAGGCAATTCATATTCTCTCGCCTATCTCTCTTATTTCTCATCCCTTGTTCTATTTTATTTCTCTCTCATTTATCTTGTCATAATTCTCTCATCTTATTTCTATTATATTGTTTGTTATTTTAATTTTATTATAACAAAAGAAAATTTTTGGGGGTTTATAATTTTTAAAACTTTTGATATGGCATGGCCCTACGCCTTTTTTTTATATATAGTTTTGTCTGAGTCCACCGTAGTAAAAAAATCATGGGTATGTCCCCCACAACCTCGTGGTGTAGGTGTTAGGGGTATACACTATACCAGGTATTTTTTTGAAGTTTTTGTCATTTGTAGGATTCGAATCATTGACTTGTAAGTCATTTGACTAAGTCTCAAACTCGTCAATCTACCAGCTGAGCTACACCCCTAGGACAACTATATTCAATATATATTATTATTATTATTATTTTTTGACAAAAGCTATATTCAATACTTCAACAAATAATATTAAACATTTTTATGGAAGTTTTATCGATAAAAATATTATGAAATGTGTACGTAACAAAAATTATCAACCGAACTTATTAGTACTAACAGTACTCACAAATCTTTAACACATTTTATATAGTTGGTAAAGCAATTGATTAATGATTATTATGCAAGTGGTCTTCTTCGATTAAACCAGTTTCCAACTTCCAAGGTAAAAGAAATGTGAAAACGTTTTAAATTTCATACGAATTCAGCATTAATTCTTCAACTGATTTTGATCACCGTCAATAAAGAAGAGAGAGTTTTGGGCTGACGACACACTTGACACTACACCATTCTCCAGGCAGTGTTCACTATGATCGATAATCAAGTTGGAGAGCACTACACAGTACACACACCCTCGTGTTCTAAAAGTTGTTAACTTTAATGGCTTAACAACAAAATTAATTAATAGTTAGTTATTCAATGCGTCAAACTGTCATCTTTAATTTGATCTCTTAGTATCTACATTTTCCAATCACCAATTTCCCTTTTTCATTTTAATATTCAGACCAGTTTATAAATATAAACCAAGTTTTGCTAACTGTTTTTATAATTATATTCTTATTATGGATACCCTACAATCTACATATTGATTTTTTGTTTATTAAATTCTGATATTTTAAGGGGATCAAAGTGCCAAAGATATAAATATAAATCACATGCAATTTATAAAGTGAGCTACTATATATGTCTCTCTACTTCACTAGATAGCATGTGGGGTGCTCTAATATAGTTATAAACCCTAGCTTGCAAAGCTAATGTTTTATATAAATTTCTTCAAGAGCTAGCACAACTTGTTCTCAACTTCCCATGCATGTACAACTTGTTGTAACCAGTCAAACCTCAAGAGCTACCAAATTATTTAAGTAAAAAAAAATGAAGCTATCTCTTCATACCTAGCAACCCTGTTAGTTAATCAATTAATAATCTGATATTTGTAAGGGTAGCCTCCACTACCTTAAGAAACTGTGCCAGAGCCCATCTCTCAGCTGGAGGCTGTAAATCACTTTTTACTATTTGAAGGTAGTCAATGTAAGGACATCTTACTTCAGAAAGGAAAAATATTATAATCATCAGTGTATTATGAAGAATTATTAATTTTATCAAAGGGTTTTAGAGCTTGTTTGTTTGGGCTTTTAAAAAACTTTTATTGGTAAAAGATTTATTTGTAGTAGATTTATTAGAAATAGAGTTTTAGAAAAAAAAAATTTAGTTGTTTGGTTGATAGATTATTCTTTTTCTTTTTTTTTTGATAAAAAAACGTCTATTTGGAGAAGCATCTCCTCATGAGCTTTTACCTAGTAGAAGTTTAAACTCTACTAGCCTGTACTCAATTTAAAATAGATAATCTTAAAAATCCAACCAAACAACTCTAAAAAACTCAAATAGACATTTATAGACCTTTTGAGACATATAAAGCTCAACCAAACAAGCATTTAGAGCATCTTCAACAGCCTCCCTTGAAGACATCCATTAGCTTAATTAAAGGAGTAGGTGTAATTTTATAGCTCCAACAACTCCCTAAACAACTCCCTTAATTGTGTTCCGGTGGAGTTCACTTCCCCTAAACAACTCCCTTAATTGTGTTCCGGTGGAGTTCACTTCCTTAATTAAGTGGTGTTTTCACACCCCCTTAAAGTGGGCTATACCTATTTAGGATTATTTTATTTTCTTGAAAAACTCCATATATTTAAAACTCATAATTGATGAACAATATATGATATTTAAACACAATATCTAACATTTAAATAATAATGAAAAATTATTAAATGGGCTATTTAAGGGAGTATTGTTGGAGCACATACTTCCTTAATGGTCCCTTTCAATAACATACACCCATAAATAAGGGAGTCTCCAAGGGAGACCGTTGGAGATGCTCTTAGAGAATTAGGTAATTAAGTCCTTATTGTTTCTTTTATGAATAAAATAGTTCATTTTGTTTTAATTTGTATCAAATTAGTTCCTTTAGACCATTATCTTAATGTTTTCCGCTAACTTAATTAATTTTGTTGAGAAATACTATTATAATATTCTTAAAAAATTAAACTGACTATTCATATCATCCATTGAAATTACAAACAAATCCCTACAAAATTACAAAATTGCTCCTCTAAAAAAAATATTAAGAAAAAAAATAAAAAACTCCCTACAAATTATTTGAATCCAAAAGTACAAAAATACCTTTATTCACTAACACGGAACATATATATATATATAAGGGATATTATTATTTTCCACCCTCACTTATGAGGTATTAGACATTTTGCACCCTCTTGTTTTGGTATTAGCCATTTTCCACCCTACCGTTAGTTTTGGATGGAAAAGTAGTGTTTGACATTTGTTGATTGTGAAAATACCTTGTTGCCCTTGAAATCTTTTAATTATTATAAAGTTTAGGATTTGCTTTACCAATATTACCCCTGTTTCTATTTTCAATTTTCTTAATACTAGAATCCAAAAAAGAAAAAGGAAAAAAAACATAATCCAAACAAAATATTGAAAATCAATTTATAAAATAAAATAAAATATTTCCAGGTCTAACACCAGAAACCATTGCTCCACCGTTCATCTCAATCACCAAACCCTAACCCTCAAATCTAAACACCTCACCAAAAGCCACCCTAAACCCATCAAACACACCATCCGCTGGCTCAAATCCGACAAAACCCATCTACCACAACCACCCACCGTTGCCTCACATCCAACCACCACCACCCCAAAACTAAACCCAACCTCTTTGCCTCTCCAGAAAAAACAAAACGCAACCCACAATGGCGTCGAGATGAGATCGGGAGCTGCGGAAAGAGGAGATCGAGACCGGCGGTAGGTTTGATTCAGTGGGTTTGGAGTGGTGGTGGCAACTGGTTTGGAGGCCCGGCAAGGATGCGAGGGTCGGCAACGGTGTGAGGGGTGGCAGATTGGAACGAAGCGGTAGAAGAAATAGAAGAGAAAAGGAAGAAAGAAAAGATGAAGAATTGAGGAAATGATAGTGGGTTTTTTGATTTTTTTTGTCAGATGAAGAATTGTCATAGAGAAACAATGAGAGGATGAGAGATGTGGTGATCGATAGTGGGTTTTTTTATATATATTTTTTATTTTTTATTTTGTTTTTGTTGTGTTCTCCTAGAGAAGATGAAGAGATAAAATTGGTTGGGGAGAGAACGTGTTAGTCAAAAAAGAGAAGATAAGATTTGGGTAGTGTGATTGGGGGATGCAAAGAAAGAGAGTAAGATGATAGGATTTTTTGTTTGTGTTATTTCATTAAATATTTTTTTTATTAAATACTTTTTTATTTCATTAAATATTTTATTAACTTTGCAGTCATTTACCATCCTACCCTCATTGACCTAACATAAAATTTTAAAAATTTAACGAATAATAACAGTAGGGTGGATTTTATCTATTAACTGAAACTGGAGGGTGGATTTTAGCTATTAACTGAAATTAGAGGGTGGATTTTGGCTAATACTGAAACTAGAGGGTGCAAAATGACCAATACCTCATAAGTGAGGGTGGAAAATAATAATATCCCTATATATAATGGAAAAGTACTAGATGAATTATTTTGATTCAACTTGAAATAATAGGGATTTGTTTTGTAACTGGAAAATGCTATGCACGTGCACATCCATGACCGAGACAATCACTGACTGCTTACAACACGGGGTAAAAAAAGTGATTTTTAACTGGAAAATGCTATTCATATCCATGAACGGAGGCCGACGACCCCTTGAAGGAGAAGGCCTCACGTTTATGTTATTATTGTTTTTTGATTTTTTTTTTTTAAATATTCAAATCCAATACGATTGTGGAACACATCTCACAACCGTATAGATTAATACGGTTCAGATTGTATAAAATCAATACAACGTATAATTTAGTACGACTATAAAATGTAACAAATATTTTACAATACTAATTTAGTACTATAATGTGTGCTAGTCCTTTCCGGTGCAGCGCACCAAGTATGCCCTAATTATATTTATATAGTTTAATGAAACAACGTAGACCATATTGATCAAAAATAATAACAACAAAAATTAAATTGATAATTATTTAAATACAATTTTAAATTATAATATTAAGTGATGTAGTCTAATCCTTATATGAATGACAAGTCAGACAGGCAGTTTGTATGGGGACGGGACTTGCAATAATATAAAAATGAAAAAAACAAAGAAGCAAGACAAACCCCTCCTCGTTGCATGCATGGCGGCAGACAGGCGCTAACACCCGTATCTTCCATTCCACGCGACGATCATGAAAAGCAAGCCATTAATCTTATTTTATTATGAAAAGCAAGTGTTGGCTTTGACTTGAGTTTGTTTGGACTCTATAAATTTAAAGACCCTCTTCTCTTTCACTTTGATTCCTCTCGATCTGTCGTCTTGTCGTTGAACAAGCATACCCTAATTAGAAGAAAGGAAGACAAAGAATGGTGATGATCATAAGGCTCGTAAGCTTTCTACTTGTGTTGGTTTTTCTACATTTAAGAGACGCCAGTGCACATATATATACCCACCGAGGTATTATAAGTTAAGCACTTTTCAAAATCATTTTTCTCACTAGTTGTAATGATATTTAATTTCATTAAGCTTATACTAGAAAGTTTTGTTGAATTTTGTAGAAATTGTGGCAGCTCAGATGGGATTAGCAGGGAGCTTGGTGAAGGTTGAAAAACTCGATGGAGTTCCAAGGGCTGAAGATGAGAACACTAAGCTTGGAGGACGGAAAATGATGGTTAAGGAGATGATTCAAGAGGAAGATTCAGCAATTATTTCAGGTGCAGCCCACCAATATAGAAGAAAAGGAATTTTGAATGTAGAATGCAAACTCAGAAATAGAACAACTTCTCCTTCTAAGAAGGTAAAAATGGGTGGTTTCACAGCTTTTAGTGCTGATTATCATGTCCCTAAATCTCACCCACCTAAAAATAATTGAGGGAAATGGTGTGAAAGCCAATTATTTTTTTAGAAATTAAGAGATATTTGGTGACAATAATATATATCACCAAATTCTCCAATTTTGTTACCAGTTAGTTCTTAGTTCTTTTTCTCCTTTTTTAAAATAGGTGTTGTATTGATGAGTTCATGAGCGGAAATATCATACTTGTATGTAAACAAAAAAGAAACTTAATGTTGAAAAATATTTCCTTTTTGAGTTGCAAAGTTAACACTGCATATATGTGTTCTTTACATTTATTTGTCTTTTCTTCTTTTATAATTAAGGATATATATACCTATTCTATTGTTGAGCAAACTTGAAATTAATTGGCAAAGGAAAAAGAAGGGTTATGTTTGGAATTGATTTATAGTTGAATTATAATGTCTACATTATTCAGGTAATATTCTTATCTATGTCCTAAACAAGCATGATAGGAACTTGAAAGTTGATGATCAGGCCTATCTCCCTCTAGGCCTCTACCAGTCTACCATTCTCTATTGTTTTTATGTCCTCCAAAAGCTGGAATTTAATTTATATACATTTGTAATGTTTATATAGAACGAGATAGAAGAATGTTGAAGTCAATGACACAGAACTCTGCAGGCCTGGAAATCTCAAGGAGGGGTCATCAGATCAGTCAGTTCAATATTCCAAGCTTGGTAATTTAAGTACTAGAAAAAGCAGATTGGGAGGTTCACCAATTTCTGATGAAATCCAACAATACCTATTATAATTAATAATAATGATAGCTAGATTCTGCTAATGAAATCCTGGAGCTGATCAACAACAACGAGCTAGCCTTTGAATCAGGAACATATACATGTGATAGTACCTGTTACACTGGAAATTTTTGTTGACAAGTCAATGGGGACCCACCGATTGCCACGTCAGAAAGATGGTTGACTGGTCAATCGTTTTCTGTTACGGACCACAAAGCTATTGGGCTGTAATTTGGGCCATAATAAACCATACGAAGCGCCATGGGCCATCCAACCACTGGCTCTCAACCTGTAACTCGTGGCGATTGGCACTGTGTCCGCATAGGTAGGATGACTCAAAATAATATCTTAACTTAGGAGAAAATATTCGATGGTGCAACAGTGCACCGCCACTGATATTCTCACACATTAATATACGTTAGATTTTTAAAAATTAAACAAATCAATTCAATGGAAGAGAAAGAGAAAAAGTAAGAAAGAGAAGATCTGAAGAAATAAAATAAAGAGTCATGTGTTGGAATATAAGTGGTCAGGTGCACCACTTAGTTGGTGCACTAAAAGTTTTCCCCTAAACTTAGATTAATGGGTCGTTTGTTTTTTATTTGAAAATTAAATAGTACTAAATTTTACTGAAAACTAAACATGTTTGTTTTTTTATTTTTATCACATCTGAATAAAATATCAGCTTGTTTGTTTTTTTTTTTTTAAAGATTAAATGGTTTTAAAACAAATAATTTGACATTTATACCCTTATTATATATTTTCATTTTATATGATTCGAACAACTAAATAAAAACAATTTAACAAATCCTAAACCATTTTCATGTAACAATGATAAGATATTATTTATGATTAAGATATGATAAATAATTGTTTTTTTTTACACTTTTTAAATATGATAAATAATGATTTAGAAATTGCTTTGATTATATATATATATATGGTTCAACGATGATGTTAAAAGTGGTAACATGATTAATTTTTTTAATTATTTTTTTTAAGTTGTTATCATAAGTAATAGGTTAAAAGAAATAAATTTGTATAATATAAAATTATGATAAAATTGTAATTGTGTTATCTCAGGGAGGATAATCTTGAAAGAAAATATATTAAGAGCTACTTTGGTATTGCTTTGGAGAAGTTAAAATCAGTTTATTTTATTATAATTTTGATATAAAATTATATTTGGTAAAATTTCCAAAAGTGATTAATTGATAATTTGACAAGTTTTGACTGTGATTTTGAGAAATAGGTAGGGGGTTACTTTTTTGAAAATGATTATGGAATAATCTATTTCAGCAATTGATGAATCTTTTAAAATATCATTATTATCCTTATGAAATCATATTAAAATCATTTATATACGTTATTTCATCTTAAAATTAAATATTGACTTGATTTATAAAATCTTTTAAAAATATTTTTATTGATCTTATGGAATTTTTTTTTCTAATTTAAACATTCTACTTAAATATTGATTAAATATATATTATTAATGAAAAAAATGAAAAGAAATAAAGTTCTAAAATCATGTCTATTTTAATCATTATAACTGATTTCAGCACTTTTGAAAAAAAATTACCAAACATATGTATACTGCTTTTAAACTATACAGTACTACTTTTAAAAATACAATTAACCAAACATCTGTTAATTAACTTTACAACTGATTATTCTTTCAGCACAGTTAACAATAATTATTATAAAAGTTATAATAATACCAAATTGCAATTTGAAATTTGAAATTAAGTTAAAAGTTAGGATTTTTTTTTACTTTTATTTTAAGTTGTTTTTTTGATGTTTTAAAGTTGTTTGACTATTTAAAAAAATAAACAAAACAATTTAATAATTTCAATTTAGACTCATTAACTTTTATAAAAAAAAATAATAATAATAGAAAATAAACGACCTTTGATACTGGACCTTGGCTTATGTCACACCAACCTAAACCACTAGAAATCAAGCTTAGAACTTGATTGTTAATTGGTATATTACTCTTTATCTCTCTAGACTAATATAGACTTGATCGTGTTAGAATATAAGCACCGATCACAGTAGGCACTCTTAACCTACATCTTTTAAGACAAATAGTTACTAGTGTCATCCGAGACCACCTAGTCCCGACACTCGTTTTCTATAAACTACCCACGTATCCAACAACCTTTCAAACACATTTTTCATTTCTTTTTATTGGCTATTCAACCTTTACTAACGTGACGGGGTTCAATATTTGACATTGATGTTTGCAAATTTAACATGTTAACCATACCCTAGTCAGTTTTCTTCTATTTCAAAAGTTTTGGCACCATAGGTAGAAAGAGATGTCTCATATAAAACTATTTCTACCCTCAACGTTCTTGTTAGAAATCAACATTATAACCATTATATAAGGAAGACTTTGACCACAATTGATTGTAGAATTATTATCATGATTATCTTTCTTAAGGAGTCGCTTTCTAAGAAGAATTTGACCAAGATTAATTGCAGAATTTTTATCGTGATTACCTTCCAAAAAGAGTTTATTTGCTTTGATTACACCATTGACTATTCGTTCCCTCTTTATATGTAATTACCATTGACATAGGATCTAGACATTAATTCTTTCCTTATTGTAAAATTCTTAGACTTAGGGGTCGTTTGTTTTTCCATTTAAAACTTAATGGATCTGAATTGAACCCATTAAGTTGTTTGGTATGTTTTTTTTTTTAAGTGGTCAAACAACTTAAAAATATCAAAAAACAACTTTAAAAAAAAGTAAAAAATCATGACTTTTAATTTTATTCCAAATCACCGAATTAAAATTAAAATATTCTCTTCCAAGTCTATTCTCCCAAAGAAGATATATTTTCAAATTTATCCTGTTTGATATGGTGTATAATTCTTTATTTTAATACATTTCTTATTTTAAACTACTCTTAGGAAAAAAAAAAAAAAAAAAAAAAAAAAAACTCTCATATTGAAATCTTCCTAGGATTGAACAATTGAATTTCTCTCTTACCAAATCCTAGCAAGAATTCTTTTTATTTTTATTTTTTTTTTATTTAACTATTTTGTTGCCTGAAGATGTTATAAAATAATTGTTTATATATATAATATGCATAGAAACAGGTGCATATAATTCAGGAACCTATTTCAAATATATATATATATTTGGTTTCCAGTGCATATGATCCAGGAAACCAAAAACACAAAAATGGTTTCGTGAATTATATACATCGGAAATGTGGACGTTTCATTGATGGTGTAATATCAATGACATACTCATCACCAATTTTCTTCAACCTAACAATTTCGCCATGCTCAATTACTCTGAGCTCATCCTTTCTGATCCACATCTTTCTCACTTTCTTTTGATTCATTCTCGCTCATTTGCAATGATTGATATACTCGTAGTACCTTGGTTGAATGTGACCCTTTTTATTGCAATAATGACAAACTGGGACAAATCTATGGAAATTACCTTCTTGGTGGATGTGATTTGGTGGTAAGGCTCGCTTGCTTATGTTTCTTATCTTCCTTCTCGGAATTGAATCGACCTTTTGGGTGATGGAATCACTCGACTCATCAGTTAATGACTTGATTTCTTGTTCAGCCTTTGCAAGTTTTGCAATGTGTTCAAGCTCTTTATTCTTCATGATCTCAAAGGCTTTATCCCTCTGTTCAATCTCGCCCTTCATAAGCCTCATCCGTTGAGTGAACTCATCTTTAAGCTCTTCCACCTTTTGAGAGAATTCTGTAGACTTCCTTAGAGAAGACTCTTTTTCTTCCATTAGCGCATTGATCTTTGTTGTTAAATCAAAGTTAAGTGCGAAAACCATTTGCTTGTCTTCTTTCAGTTGCTCAATCATGTTCTCATAACCTGAGCGATCATGTTGGAGAGGTGAGATCTTGCTTCTTTTTCCACCTTGACTTTCTGCGAAAGCGGCAGTTGATTCTAGACAAACTTTTGGATATATTACTTGTACATTAAAGCAATCAAGAGCCCCTACATGATGTCTTATGGATTCAAAAACATCAACATCAATCATCTCATCAAGCACTGTCATTGATACCTTGCCATTATACACATCTATGATAGCCTTTGCAGTTGACATGAATGGTCTTCCAAGCAAAATAGGTAAGTCTTTCGCACGAGTCCCTTCTTTTTCCATGTGTAACACAATAAAATCTACAGGTTTGATGAGCTTGCCGACTTGGACTAGAACATCTTCCACAATTCCTCGCAGATACCTTCCACAAGTAAAAGCTCCATGTTGATAGGTTTAAGGTCACTCAACCCCATTTCCTTGTACACGGCATAAGGTATCAAATTAATGCTCGCCTTTAGGTCCAGTATGGCTTTCTCCTTTCTTATTTCTCCCACCATGATGGTGATGTTAAAACTGCCAGGATCCTTGAGTTTCAGGGGCAATCTTTTTTGGAGTACTACATTTACTTCATCTGAAATTAGCACCGTCTCATGAGAATCGGTCCTCCTATGTCTTGAATTGAGCTCTTTGAAGTACTTTGCATAAGCCGACATCTTGTGGATCACTTCCATGGTTTGCAAATTGACATTGTCATTGGACAAGATGTTGTAGATCTCCTTGAATGATTGGTTGAGCTTTCTCCTCTGAAGTCTTCCCAGAAAAGGAACCGGGGGCACATATGGTTTTGGAGATTTGTGAAGTTGAGATGTATTTTTAGGTTTGGGCCCTTCAATTTTTTTAGCAATACCTAAAACATTAGCAAAATCATTAGAAAGTTAAGTAGGTCTTTCTTTATTCAAAACCTTACCATCCTAGAGAACTGTTATCACATTTGTTTGCTTAGTATGACTTGGAAATTTTCCTAATTCATTCTCTTGCACAACTTCTGCCAATTGCCCAATCTACAATTCCAATTTCCTGATTGAAGCATTATTCAATTGCATGTATTGGTTTAATGTTTCCTCTAATGATGGTTTTTGTTTTTTGTTGGTAATCAGGGTTCTGCTGAGCACTGGCATTGTATTGTCTCTGATTGTTGGAATTATTTCCCCATTGATTTCCAGAACCCTGATGGTCCATGAAAAGTTGGGATGATTTCTCCAGCTCGGATTGTATATATTGGAATAAGGATCATTCAGTGATCTAAAATTATAGTTGTTCATGGCTTGAACATCTTCTTCTTCTTCACTAGGTTTAGGACCTTCTGCTTGTTCCTCTCCCGTAAACATTCTTTGCTTCACCCGTCCCACATTGTTAGCAAGAGTTGCTAATGTCTTCACTACCTGTGTCATCTGAATAGAATTTTATATGTTGGCATCTATGGTATAGATTCCCTTCCTCTTTCTAGAATTCTTATAATAAGAATTTTGAGACAATTTTTCAAAGATGGAGTATACCTCCTCAGGTGACTTGTCATACATAGATCTTTTGCCAGCATTGTTCGCTAAAATACCTAAGACTTCACTCAGGCCATCATAGAACCATTGACATAGCTGATGAGTAAGATATCCGTGCTAGGGCAATCCTAGAGAAACTTCTTGTAACGCTCCCAAGCCTCATAAAAAGTATCTTGGTCTCCCTGAAAGATATTTGAGATTTTGGCTCAGATTTCATTGGTTTTCTGAGGTGTATAGTATTGATTAGTGAGCTTTTCCACCACTTCATCTCAAGTTCTCAAAGATGCTAGGGGTAATGTTAATAGCCATGTCTTCATATTGTCTTTCAATGCGTGTGGAATGCACCTCATGCACAACTGTTCTTCTGTAATCCTATGGTTCAGAAAGGCTTGTATTGTTGTGTAGAACTCTCTGATGAACATAAGCACATCTTCATCTGGTCAACCATGGAAAATAGGCATCTGGTTGTAGTGAAAACTTTTTAGTTCATAATTCCTTACTGCCGGATTTAGTGCAATGCATAAGAGATGATTGCTCACAATCGACCTACTGTTATTCTTTATGGTTATGATGGACTCGACTGGTTCTAGCTCATAACCTAGATTTGGAACGAGGTTAGGAATGGGATTAGGGCCATTAGGACCCTGCTGTAGTCTTTCTTGATTCTGATTTGGATCGTCTACCATTGCTAAATTTCTAATGCGATCAATGTTGTTGTTCAAAGGTAATAATTCTCTCTGTAGAGATCTTCTACCTTGCATCTACTGTCAACACCTGAAACAAGAAAAGACAAACACAAGTAAACTACGCAAAATAAAAAGAAATAAATAAAAAAAATCTAAAAAGCTAAAAATTAATGACTCGACTGCCTAAACTAGATTTAACCTATTAACTAAAACTAAAACCAGAAATAACCAATAAATTCATTAGTCCCCGGCAGTGGCGTCAAAAACTTAGTGTGTAAAATCATGTTATAAAAAACCTAACTTGCAAGTGCACGAATCGAGAGATAAGTACAGCGACAAGTAGGGATCGTTCCCACAAGGAAAAGTGAATTATTGATTAAAACTAATCCTAATTAAAGTTAAACAATTAAAAGTAATCAAGATGATTTTGTGTGATGATCGGAATTAATACTAAGTTAAACTAAGAAAGCAGTTAACAAGAATAGGTGACTGTGATCAAGAGGTAAGAGAACTAGGTCATCAATACTCCCTAACTATGTTTACTCAATGCTGCGAATTAACTTTGATAAAAGATGCTAATCAAGTTAAGGATTTGTTCTTAAATCAAGTATGATTGTTACCGTATGATCTTGGGATGAATCAAGTGTTCTCAATTATATTTTACCCATAAGTCAATGATGCAAACTACAACTAAGAACCTATTAAGCGAACGAACTAGTGAACCAAAACCTTCCGGCATAAGTCAATGCTAAGATCAGTTTTACCCATTCAATTGAAGATTGATTGAGATTACGTGTAAGTCAACACTCCAAACTCATCATTAAATTATTAAAACCCTAAATTCATGTCAGCGTATAGTCATGCATTAACAAGAATAAAAAATTAAGACATGGGATGAATTGAATGAATCAAAACTTGAATTAAGAAAATATAGTCAATTCTAACAAAGAGTATTCATAGAGGTTCACATTGATTCCCTAGTATGGAGTTAGTTACACATCATGAAAATAATAAGAAAAGAGAAGTACTAGATAAAACCCATGGAGGCCTCCAATGAATTGGTTAGATCTTCAATGTTGAGTCTTCTTCCTTGCCAATCTTCCTTGTGTAAGATGTATGAGAGAATTGTGTTATTTGTGAAAAGGTGTTGTGAAACGGTCTATGGTCTGAGAACGAGCGAGAGAGCCCTCCACAAAAGTAATAGGATGTATTTATATGATCTCCACAATTAGGGTTCCAATATTTCCTTTGAAAACTCGGAATTCGCACGACCGCTCCCTATACCACGGCACGGACAACTTGCTTATGCCGCTGTTCTTGAGGCAATGGCACTCTGGAGGAATGTGCGGCACGGGCCGCATCTAAGGTGTGTGTCTACAAGGCGGTATGAACAACGGTTGCAACACTGGGCAACTACGCGGCATGGGCCGCGTCTAAGGTTAATGCTTGGAGGGCGGTATGGACCGCGGAAAGGAATAGAGGCCCAATGCTTATCACCGCTGGCTAGGCTGCGCCTAAAGACATGCATGGGCAGCGGACCAAACTGTGGAAAATGACGATTTTGCCATTTTTATTCGTTTAAGCTCCTTTTTCTTCAAAACATCATCCAAGACTCACCACATGTATATGACCTACACATGCTCAACAAATACAAATTAAATATCTAAATGACTCGAGAAACAAGCAATTGATTGGATGAATGGGGATAAAAAACATATACAATAAATGACCGATCAATGGGTGATGCAATCAGGTTGTTAAGAAAAATGAATGCCCTTACAGAGCTTAGGAGCATGAAATGGTGGTACGACTTTCATGGAGATCGTGGGCCCAGGACTAAAGATTGCATAGCCCTCAAGCTGGAAGTTGCTAAGCTCTTGAAGAAAGGTCGGCTAAGAGAATACCTGACCGAAAAGGGAAGGAGACGATGGCTCGGAGAGATGACTAGTAGCAGACTGAACGAGAGATCAGCTCACCAGAACCATCTTGCCATGATCGAACCATTAACTTTATTACAGGTGGATTTGAAATAAGCCGAGTGACCCATTTTGCTACGAGGAAACACATTCGACAAGTGTCAAACCTTGGCATCCAACAAAGCCGAGTGCATAAATCAGCAGTCGACGAGACAATCACCTTCAAAGCACTCGACAAATCAGATTTGTTTAACCTTCATCATGATGTTTTTGTTATTTCCTTTATATTGTAAATTGCTTTAACAAAGAGAATTTTAATTGACAATGGCAGCTCCGCCAATATTTTATTTTTCACTGCTCTCAGATAAATGCGGATTAAAGAATCCAAAATCACTTGTCGCTCGATAATGCTAACAGTGTTTAATGGAGAGCAAAAGAGTATGGTCAGAGAGATCGTGCTACTCGTGTACACGGAAGGAGTTATTCTCTACATCGACTTCCCAGTACTCATCAACCAGTCCTCTTACAACATGATCTTGGGGTGATCCTGGATTCACGAGATGAAAGTTGTACCACTAGCTATTGTGATTCCCTACCAAGTAGGGAGTCCGAGATATCAAGGGTGAACAGACAGCTTCATGAGAGTGCTATCAGAACACCCTCAAGAAGAAGAAGAATGTGGTGTTATAGCAACTACAGAGATAAGAATTATAGTGTGACCCGAACCAACCTAAGATGGATGAGCTGACGAGATGTCGATCCATCTAGACTATCTAGATCACAAGGTCCAAATCGGCTCGAGGCTTCCTAAAGAAATATACCGACCATTGATCGAATTCCTATGTCAATGCCAAGACAGCTTCGCGTGGTTGCATTCTGATATGGTAAGGATCGATCCATAAGTGATAACGCACCAGTTGCATGTATACATGGACCATCCACCAGTAAAGTAGAAAAGAAGAAAATTCGCACCAGAGTGAAACAAAGTGATCAATGATGAAATCCAAAAATTGATCGACATTGGGTCCATTAGAAAGGTTTACTGCCCAAATTGGCTAGCAAACATGGTTGTCATGAAGAAAAAAAAATGGGAAGTGGAGAGTTTGCATTGACTTTACAGATCTCAACAAGGTTTGCCCAAAAGATTCCTTCCCGCTGCCACATATCGACATGCTTGTCGACGCCACAGTGGGACATGAACTACTCAGCTTCATGGACGCATTCTCAAGATACACCCAAATCTTAATGCACCCCGAAGACCAAGAGAAAACTGCTTTCGTCACCAAGCGAGGAATCTACTACTATAAGGTAATACCGTTTGGTTTAAAAATGCAGGAGCAACCTATAAGCGACTCGTCAACAAAATGTTCACCGAAATGCTAAGCTCGACAATAGAGGTCCACATCGACGATATTGAAATATACAAACACGGTTAAATTGCCTAAAGCTAACCTAGATAGGGGGTGAATAGGTTTTCAAGTCTTTTTCAATCCCTTAGAAACAAACAAAAGTTTGTCCCTCTAGATAGCTTGTATCACAAAACATTAAAGATATGAAGGCACACATATACTATTGTAAAGCATATCAACTAAAGTTTATAATTTGCAAGTGAAAGAATCAAACTAAAACTAAAATCAACTAATTCTTGTATTAATATATATGTTCAATATACACAAATACAAATGACTGAATGACTATATACAAATGAGTCACTCTACAAAGATAAATGGCATATACAACTTTGATCAAGAGAATGTTTGCATTCTAATCTTTACAAAGAATCTTGTTTACAAGGATGTGAAAAAATGAAGATCTAAACAAGACACAATTGATCACACATATAATTATAAAGAATGAAATACCTAAAAAGTTATATTAAACAACCTAGAGGGGGAGGGGGAGGGGGAGGGGGAAGGGGGTGAATAGGTTAACACTCTATTTCTAAAAAAAATTCAAGACTACTGTCAAACACTAGATGAGCATACAAATTAACCTTTAACACGATTGGTATTAGATAACAACTATCACATGTAAGCTCAAAACATCACCCTTAGTCTACAAACATATAGCAAGAAACAATGTATCTCATATACAAGTATATTCAATGCAAAACAAATTCCACAAGTTGTACTTTGAATATTACAATGTAAATTCATTAAGTAGACTTTACAACTTGATATAGAATATAACAAGATACAATGTTCAAACACTACAAAGATACAAGAGACAAATGTTGATTCAACAAAGAATGTGTACATCTCTTTCTTTATAAAAATCTTGTTTACAAGGATGTGAAGAAATGAAGATCTTAAACAAGATATAATTGTCACATATACAAATATAAATAGATAGAGATAGAGACAGAGACATTTGACACATCATTTTTACGTGGTAAAACCTCTGAAGAGGAAACATCCACAAGTTGAATCCACAACCACCGATAAACCATATTCCACTATGACGAATAAAAGTACACCCTTAAAAGTGACCAATCCCATGATACACTCTGTAAGATATCCATTGTACTCTACCCTCGAGCCTAGTGAAACACTTTGCCTACTTTCTACCCAACACTTTACTCATGTCTCTAGAAAGCAACTTCATATCCAAGATGCTTCACTCACTTCTCTAGGAAAATTTCTTGCATGATTATCCGGATCATCCCGATACTAGCAAAGTCTTCTTGCTTAACTATCTGGATCATCCTAATCCTAGCTAAGTCTTCCATGCTCGGTTATCTGGATCACTAAGATCCTAACCAATACTTCATGCCTTTTACAAGGACTTCCTAAGTATGATCAATGAATATAAAGCGCAAACAAGCACGCAACATAGAACATGATGATCAACATACTCTATGGAAACTAGAAATAGACAATGAGCACTTAATGTATGATTTTCTAGTTTATAATCCAAATATGAATGTCATCATACAAATGATGCATGTACATATGAAATGTATGGATTAGGTACACTTCTTGAAGAACTAGACATAGGCATCAAAGTACACAAATCAAAGTAGTCTAGATCCTATACATGAACAAAAACCTAGAGCATGCCAAATCACCAAAAACACACTTTAATCCTAAATTTCATTCATGTCATTAAAGCTTGAAATAAACATGTTCATAAAGTACTTATTCAAGACTTTAGAACTAAAACTAAAATACTAGAAATATGATATATGATCAATAAGATCAATAAGATCCTCTAGTAATTAATTAGAGCACATATTCATAAATCAAATAATTGAATCCTAATAGGCTCTAAATATATAATAAATTGTGCTAATCCTAAATATGTTCAATTAAAGAGACATAGCAAATGTAAGGACTATCAATGATTCAAATACACTCAATTAAAGCACAAATAGTCCTAGATAACAAGCACAATAAAACTCACAAGCAAGTGAAAACATAGGTTTTAAGAAAAACCTAACTCACATTCAAGTTTTTAATTAAGCATAATTAGCTTTCAATTGTAGCTCTATCTTCTATCAACATTTGTTCAAGTCACATACATTAAAATAGGAAGAAGACCCAAGGTATTTGAGTATTAGAATCAAAGAAATTAGGAGATGAACAAATACGTTGTGAGAAAATGTGCAGTCACGAAATTTGATGTAGACCACCAAATATACTTGAACAATTGACTTCTAAATTACTTGGAGATGATAGAGGACTTCAAGACGAAAATTCTCCAACTTGAATCACTCAAATCAGATGAGAAATGAGAGAGATATGGTGTTTGGAATTTGGGAAAAGTTGAGAGAAAATGTTCTGCACTTGTCTTCTTCAAATTGAAAAATGAGAGGGAAAAGAGTTGTAAAGGGAGGGAAAGTGAGGTGGAGAGATTAGTGACTTGGGCAGCCAACATCCACATGCACCTTATCACCCCGAGGAGGCACGTGGCCATCTCGGGGGCAGAGGGACCTCCTCCTCGAGATGGCCAGGCGCCTTCTCGAGGAAGGTGGCAAATGGTCTTTGGCCATTTCCTTCTTCCCTTATGCTCCTCTCACGTTCTTCAACCGTTCTCTAGCTTCTGAACTCCGAATTCGAATCAATTTTCGAATTACGAATCGTAACTCTCTCACGCACATGGAAGGCTACGAAACTTTGACCAAAAATTAAAAATTCGACTCGATACACAAAGACAAAGACCATGGACGATCTACACATGGAAAGTTTCATAACTTCCAACTCGGAACTCGAAAACTAATGAATGAGTAACCGAAACGACCGAAACTCAATAAGGAATAATATGAAACATATTCAAGTCCGATATTATAAAAATGCAAACGAAAAAAATACATGAACACACAAGTATGCCATTTCCTAGATATAGTCCTTAAACATGCATTTTACAAAATTTGTCAATTTAAATCTAATGCATGTGCATACAATGATATGTGTGTGAATGTGATACCAATTGAGCACAATGATACAGAGACACATATGGAGGCAATGTGTGTGTGTGCCTAAACGCCTTGCAAG
Source organism: Acer yangbiense (assembly GCA_008009225.1). NCBI lineage: Eukaryota > Viridiplantae > Streptophyta > Magnoliopsida > Sapindales > Sapindaceae > Acer > Acer yangbiense. The sequence goes on from CM017771.1 coordinate 21,249,428, forward strand.
AGGATTGAGGTCTTAATATACCTTTGATGTGCAAAAACGCTTACTCCTCTTGGAGGCTTCACTTTGCTTGATGAGTTGCCAAACTTCCTTAAAGCTTGATAAACCGTGAATTCTAGACAACTAATCAATACAAAGGAAATGTTGTTTTGATATAGAATAATGCCAATATGACTCAAAAACCTAATAAAGAGATAAGGATAGAGACACTTGATACATTATTTTTTATGTGGTAAAGCTTCTGGTTGAATCCACAACCACCGGTAAACTATCTTTCACTAGATGATAAAAGTATACCCTCAAAAGTGACCAATCATCCCGATTGTCTACTCCTTATTGGATATCTCTTTTACCCTACCCTCGGGCCTACTAATGAAAGACTTGCCTACTTTCTATCCAAGACACTTCACTCATGTCTCTAGAAAGATTTCTTGATTGACTATCCATATCACATCCCAATCATAGCCAAGACTTCTTGCTTAATTATCTGGATCATCCCAATCCTAGTCAAGACTTTCTCGCTTAACTATCTAGATCATCTCGATTCTAGTTAAGACTTCATGCATTTTGTAAGGACTTCCTAATCGTGATCAATGTATGCAAATGCAATCATATGCAACATAGAATATGAGATCAATATATCCTATGGAAACTAGAAATGATCAATGAAAGCACACAATATATGTTTTTCTAGTTTATAATCCAAACAATTGACATCACACAAAATGATGCAAATCACATAATTAATTCATAAAATATTTCAAATAAAATTAACAAACTAATAGTTCACATAAAACTACCAATACGTAATTGTATATTATAAAGTTCAAAAAGTCTAAAATTATAAACTTTAATCATAAGTTTTAAACACAAACATAAATAAAATCATTCAAAAACTTGAAATAAAAATATAATAATTTATCGTAACAAAATACATACAATAGCACCCAAAATTTGCTCAATATTCATATGTATAGGACAAAATAAATTGGCCTAATAAAAATCAAGCCTTATACTTTGACTAATCCAACAAATTTGACGGATTTTAATAGAGTGACGATATTTGTACCTCAGAAAAAATGTATGTGCACCTCTTTTGTATGTATAACACATTAAAAAATTTAAAAGATTGAAATTTAGTAAACACACCCCACATATGCTCTTCTTTTTTTTTTTTCAAAATTGTAAATAACTAAACTATAAAATATTTAAAATCAATATATATATATATATATGGACAATCTATAGAACACCATGTAGAAAATATTGCGATCGAAGGTTGGATCACACTTTTTAAATTACGATCACAATATTTCCTATACAGTGTATGGATACACCGGTTTTCTATAGCCTGACCCACATATATATAAAATTAAAATCACCACCAAGACCTACTAAACTTCAGGGATTTTACACAATTATTACACAAATAAAGACTAAGGAGGTGTTTGTTTTTTGTCTAAATTAAGTCTTAACATACCTCTTATCAGACCTTTTGTTTGTTTTGTTTTTCAGATCTGAAGTCTTAAATAGTGTAAAAAACATCTAAAATCCAATAAGTTGAAAATCGTAATTTAAATTTGAAGTCTAAAAATACTAACTAATTTAACCAATTTTTTTTTTTCCAAAAATACCTTAAAAATCTTCAACATATTACAAATAAAAAATTAATAAATTGAAAAAAAGGGAGGAGTCGCCGTAGATGGAGGTCGTCGGCCTCCCCTTTGATAGTCAGAGGAGGCCGACAGTTGCTTTAAAGTTGGCCAAGAAGCATTTCAGAATCATCATCCACATCTTCATCATTGTCATTGTCAGCAACTCAACGTTATTTTGCTCCATTGATAGTTGATTGTCAGCAACAACTTTATCTGTTACCCCAATGAGTGATAGATAAGCTTTGTCTTTACGATATCCTGGTTGCCTCAACAGTCCCACCAAAACCTCTTTACTTGCCATGTCAGATTCTTCTTCACATAGATTAAAGAAGGCAGACACATTTGTAGGGTTAGGCCTCCATTTCTTTGCTCTCTTGGCTACAAAAGCTTCCTTGAAGCAAGACAGAGCCTCAGGAATCCTCTTCTCTCCAATATGTCCTTCAGCAAGAATCTCCCATGTAGTTGATTTTGGTTTTCCTCCCACTTCAACCATTTGATTGTAGAATGTCTTAGCTTGATCAAAATCTCCTTGTTTAACATACCAACCCATGATAACCTAACTATCAGCCATTCCTCATAAATATTTTCTACCCCTTTAATATCAACAATCCTAATTAAAGAGGACATCACAGAGTGGTATCCCAAATCTGGAATACTAGGAAAAACTAATTTGTAAATCTTCCATATCCTATACACCTACTCTTTATTACCCACACCGCCATATAGACTCAGACCCGGCCCTAGGGGGAGCCCAGTGAGGCAACCACCTAGTGCCTTGGATCTTTAAGGGGCCCCAAATTGTAAAAAAATAAATTTGATTTCAGATATCACCCATGTATGATTAGCCCATAAATGAGTTTAAATTAGGCCCATCAAATATATAATTTTTTAAAACTAACAAACTCATAAATGAGTTTAAAATAGGCCCATTGAACATATTTTATTTTAAGAAAGGCCCACAAATTATAAAACTCAATTATCATTCTCAAATTCTTACACCAAGTTAAACGTGGGTTGAATCCTATTCCTAACACTAATTGTCTTTTATTATCTAAAACGGGAAAACAACATGAAAAAATAAATACTCGGTGTGTTCTATATTATCTAGGGGGAGGGTTAATATATTTTAACTAATTTTACCCAATTTTCGTGTATAGTCAAGATTACGAAAATACCCCTAATAGTCAATATAATATAGCAAGTGTAATATGGTGCGGAAATTAAATAACACTTGATATATATGTGGAAACCTAACCACTGGGAAAAACCACGGGCTGTTTAGTGCGCCACACTCTGTTATAGGTAAAAATCCTCATAGAGGACACGTCACCCCCATGAAAAAGCCACGTAAGCAGGAGCCAGGAAAGGTCAACTCGAATGGGGGAAATCCCCCAAGTAACCCACTCGGCTAAAACCAAAGCAACCCGATCACAAACAAAGAGAACCAGCTCGGGCAACACCACCTACTCGGGCATACTCGGGAATCAATAAGAAGAGATGGTTGCGGAAATTCACTTCCCAAATACATGGAAGGAATCAGCAGTGAGCACCTCCACGATACGTAGCAGTGTAACCCTTCATAGTTTAACAAGGAAACAAACAGGCCTCCCACGAATAAAGGAGAATAAATCCATCCCAAACTGGGATTCAGCCAAAACAGGAAACATATCACGCCCAAGAAGGAAACAGAATCCGACTAGGACTGGGAATCCGCTCAAGACTTGGGCGCCACGACACCAAACCCTAGCGGTATCCCCAAACCCTAGAAACAACATGTATAAATACCCTTTGTAACGCATAAGAGAGGGATCGATCTTTTTTAGCAGAAGAGAGACCCGAGCGTATTTTGTAATCAATTTTATATAGTGGATTTTGGCTTCGTTGCTTAGGCAACAACCCGTGGACGTTTCTCCGATCATCAGAGTTTTACCACGTATTTCTTGCTCATTATTTTTACAGTATTAAGATTCAAACTATTATCACTCGCAAACGTGATCTCAAATCATCGATTGAGTGTTGACGAAAAATCATCGTCAACAATTGGCGCTAGAAGGAGGGGGATCGAAGCACTTGTGAAGCAATGGCCGGCGAAGGAGATGGTAGTGATTCCAAGTACAGTCACGGACTACCCACTAATGAGTTGGAGGATGACGCCACTCCCAACACTGCGGATGCAGCCTTAGCAACTGCAGATCAATCAACTACCCTGGCTGGCATCCAGCGCTTCCCCCCAACTAATGAAGAAATCGTGAAAAGATTCTGTACTTCTCTACAGCAACTCATGGCGGACGCAGCGAGGAAGGGAGTTGATCTTTCCACCACGGAGGGTTTGATGTCACCTCACAATCTTTCCGCCCCAAATCAGTAGGCAACGAGATTGCGTTCCACGGTGGTGGTACCAACCCCGGATGCACCCATAAAGGCGAGCCGAGGCCCTACAGATAGGCCAACAATTTTGTCTGAAAGGTTAGCCATGGATAGCAGGGAGCATAGAGAGGAGAATGATTTTGATAGAGGGCATGATCAGGATCGGTTGGCCAAGGATCGAGATCGCTTCAGGAGACGTACTCATCGGAGAGCCAGGTCATCATCCTCAGGAGAGAGTGAGCAGAGTTATTATCGCAAACGTCAAAGGGGCACAGTTCGGCTGCATGGCCTAAACCGAGAACATAGAGAGTTGAATCCAGAGGAATGGGGCCAAAAGCTGATCGTAAGTCAGAATTTCAATACGATGGGAGAACCGGAAGGAGACAGGGACATACTTATACAGAGTTTAACCCGGGAAGTTCAGAATAATCGTCGACAGATGGATGCTTTGGTCAGGCGATATGGGCGTAATGAATTGTCGGACGACGAGACCGGAAGCCCTTTCACCAATGAAGTCCTGAGGACACCCTTCCCGGAGAGATTCAGGACGCCTCACATAGAGCAATTCAAAAAGGATACTGATCCAAAGGAACACGTCAGAAGGTATAAGAGTGCCATGGCCCAGTATGTCTACAATGATGCCTTACTGTGTTTAAATTTCCCCCAAATTCTTGGGGATTTAGGCTCCAGGTGGTTCGGTATGTTACCAGTAACAAGTATAGGCAATTTCAGCGAGCTGAGTAAAGCCTTCTCAAGGCAATTCCTCGGTAATGTACATAGGAAGAAGGCAGTGACCCACTTGTCCCAGCTAAAACAGGGAAAAGACGAGTCACTGAAAAAATATTTAGGGAGGTTCGGTCAGGAAGTGTCCGAAATTAGGAGTGCAAATGACGAAGCCATAATTGCCGCGTTCATCAACAACCTTCAGAACGGCCAATTGTCATTTGACCTCCGAAGAGCCCGACTAACCAGTTATGCCGATATGATGGACATGGCCGGGGGCTACGCCCTGGCTGAGGAGGAGGAAGTTGCCACGGGAGGTTATTTCGTACATGGTGATCGCCCAGATGGATCTAAACCAAAGACCAAGCAAAGGCGCCCGATACCAAAGGTGACAAACAGAAGAATAAGGTGCGGGATGGTCGGGATAGACGTTGAGCCTATGACCCAAAAATCGATCAACCGCGACAGAGGTTCCAGGGCAGGTATACAAACTATGCCCCATTGAAAAAAGATCAAGAGGAAATTTTGGCAATCCTAGAAGAAAAGAACATGTCTAAAGAACCGCCAAAGCAATCCACGTATGCTCGGAGGGACACCACCAAGTATTGCAGGTTCCACAAGGAGAATGGGCACGAGACATCTAAGTGTTTCCAGCTAAGGGACCACATTGAAACCCTCATCAGGGAAGGACATTTGAAAGACATCATCTTTAAAAAGGCTGACAGGGCTGGCGGACGGACAGAAGGATAGCCGACAGGACGGACGAGCAAGAAAGCCTAGTCCCAAGAAAGCTGAGGATGAAGGAGCAATCAACACTATCTTCGGAGGACCAGCGACTGGCAAGAGTAATAGGGAAAGGAACCAGGAAATCCGGGAGGCCGTGGAAGCACGGAGAGACTTGGACGTCAATTCTGTTGAACCTGACCCGAAGAGAATCAAGGAAGGCTGGGACACGATCATATTCACAGAAGCCGATTCATATGGAGTTGATGTTAGGCTAAACGACGCACTGGTGATCAGCGCACGGATTGGTCATAGAGAGGTTCATCAGATTTTGATTGACAATAGGAGCTCAGCAGATATTTTAAGTGCAGAAGTGTATGACCAGCTGAGGCTAGATAGGAAAGACCTACAGCCATTTCCCACACCCCTTAGAGGATTTGGAGTAGTCGAAGTAAGGTCACTTGGCACGGTGAAGTTACCCGTAAAGGTCGGGCAGGCTCCTTGCCAAAAAACAGTGCTACTTGACTTTGTGGTGGTGGATACAGAAAATTGGCCATACAACGTCTTATTGGGCCGACCATTCTTGAATAAAGCCAAAGTAGTGATCGCAACCTACGCCCTCATGATGAAGTTCCCGACAGAATATAGGGTAGGAGTGATCAAGGGGTCATAGGAAATGGCCCGAAGGGTAAATTTGTCAGTTTATAAAGATAGGGAAGTACACCAGGTGTACGCGGTTACAGCCGAGCAAGAGGTTGGTGAACTTGAAGAGCAGGCAGAGGTGCCGAGAGAATTTGAGTTGGATCCCAGAGAGGAACTTGAGGCTAAGAAAGATGAGCCGACCGAATAAGTGGCACTGGATCCAGAAGACCCAAGTAGGACAGTCAAGGTAGGGGCAAGTTTAAATGTACATGTCAAAACCCAGCTTGTCACACTATTGAGAGAGTACAAGGATGTTTTTGCTTGTAGCCACGAAGATATACTGGGGATAGACCCGAAGGTGATATCACATGGTCTCTCCATCAACCCAGAGTTCCGCCCAGTGAAGCAGAAAAGGCAGCTGTTCAACCCCGAAAGAAGTTCAGCTATTAAAAATGAAGTAAAAAAGTTACTTACCGCAGGGTCGATAAGGGAAGTCAAGTACCCGGAATGGGTGGCCAATGTGGTGCTGGTAAAGAAAAAGAACAACCAGTGGAGGATGTGTGTGGATTTCACGGATTTAAACAAGGCCTGCCCGAAGGATAGCTTCCCACTACCAAGGATCGACCAACTAGTGGACGTAACAGCGGGGCACGAACTGTTAAGCTTCATGGATGCTTACTCGGGGTACAATCAGATCCGAATGAGTAAAGCCGACGAAGAGAAAATGGCATTCACCACAGACCAGGGGTTGTATTGCTATAAGGTGATGCCATTCGGATTGAAGAATGCCAGGGCAACGTACCAGAGGTTAGTGAATAAGATATTCGCTCGGCAGATTGGGAAGAACATGGAGGTCTATGTAGATGACATGCTGACCAAGAGTGTTACGGCAGAGAGGCACGCGGAAGATCTAAAAGAAACCTTTAAAGTTCTAAGAAGGTATGAGATGAAACTTAACCCGAACAAATTTGTGTTTGGGGTACCATCAGGTAGGTTTCTCGGCTTCCAGGTGCATCAGAGGGGAATCGAAGTGAACCCCAAAAAGATCAAAGCGTTAGAAGAAATGGCTTCGCCAAAAACGCTGAAGGACGTACATAGGCTGACGGGATGTCTCGCATCACTTAACCGATTTATAGCAAAATCAACAGACAGATGCGCCCCGTTCTTTAAAGTAATAAAGAAAGGAAAATGGCTCAAGTGGAACAAAGAATGTGAAGCAGCCTTCTAGAAGTTGAAAGATTACTTACGGCGAGCACCCATCCTCTCAAAGCCAGTAGCTGGAGAGACATTATACCTATACCTCTCGGTCACAGAAGTGGCAACAAGCTTGGTGTTGATCCGAATGGAGGAAGGAATACAAAGACCAGTGTATTACACCAGCAAGGTGTTGCTGCCCGCAGAGACAAGGTATTCACCAGCAGAAAAGATAGCGCTGGCCTTGATCACGGCAGCCAGGAAGCTAATGCCGTATTTCCAAGCGCATACAATAGAGATGTACACCGACTGTCCGCTGAAGCTCATCTTGCAAAAGCCCGAACTGTCAGGTAGGCTGACTAAATGGGCGGTAGAGTTGAGCAAATTTGACATCAAATACACCCCAAAAGCCGCAGTCAAGGGGTAGGCAGTGTCAGATTTTATAGTGGAATTCATTGAGCCAGATGCCGAAGTAAGAAGAATGATGGAAGGAAAACAGGAGAATAGTTCCCGATGGAGGTTGCATGTAGATGGATCATCGAACACCCATGGCAGCGGGGCCGGGATAGTCATAACAACCCCGGAGTGAGACGTTGTAGAGTGCGCCATGAGGTTCGATTTCAAAGCAACCAACAACCAAGCAGAATATGAAGCTTTGTTGGCTGGGTTGAGGGTCTGTATAGCGTTAGGAGCAGATGAGTTGGAGATTTACAGTGATTCGCAAGTTGTGGTTAACCAGGTATTGGATGAATACCAAGCGAGGGAGGAGCACATGATAGCTTACCTGGACATTGCAAAGAAACTGCTCAGAAAATTCAAGATGTACAAGATTTTTCAGATTCCTCGGGAAGAAAACAAGAAAGCAGACGCTTTGTCCAAATTAGCTTCAGCCACCATGAGTATCAGGTCCAAAGCGATACCGGTGGCGCACCTGACTAGGCCGAGTACAACAGAATCTGAGGAAGGCATGGTGTCAGAGATTCGACCAGTTCAAAACGACTGGACCACACAGCTCAGAAAGTATTTGGAGGAAAACATTTTACCCGAGGATGCTGTAGAAGCAAAACGTGTCAAGTACAGGTCAACCCGGTACACAATTCTGAGAGGCGAATTGTATATAAGAGGGTTCTCAAAGGTGCTACAAAGGTGTATCACCAGCGAAGAAACAAAAAAGATCCTGGAGGATGTTCACAGTGGAGTATGCGGGAACCATACTGGGGGTAAGAGTCTGGCGCATAAAGTACATAGGCAAGGATTCTATTGGCCAACTTTGTTTGCAGAGGCACAGCGATTCGCGGAGAGCTGTGAGACATGCCAGAGAATAGCAAACGATATTCGGCAACCTCCGGAATTGCTCAGAAGCTTAACTTCACCTTGGCCCTTTGCCATGTGGGGCCTCGACCTGATAGGACCAATGCCCACTGGAACAAAGGGGGGCGCGAAGCATGCTATTGTGGCAGTCGACTACTTTACTAAATGGGCGGAAGCAGAAGCTCTCGTGCACATCACTGAGGCAAACACCACCAGTTTTGTCAGAAAGAACATAATATATAGGTTTGGGATCCCGAGCATCATCATAACAGACAATGGGACCCAATTCGACAATAGCAAGTTCAGAAAAATGTGCGAAGAGTATAAGATCGCAAACTACTATGCGTCACCTGCTCATCCTCAAACCAATGGCCAGACAGAAGCTGTGAACAAGGTGATCAAGCACACGCTAAAGGTAAAGTTGGAAGCCAAGAAAGGCAGCTAGGCGGACAAGCTACCAGAGGTGCTATGGGCATATCGAACAACTGTAAGGTCATCCATAGGGGAGACTCCTTTTGCGTTAGCATTCAGGACAGAGGCCGTTATCCCAGCAGAAATAAGTTTTACATCGCCCATGGTACAACTATACAGCCCCGAGCATAATGTTAACTTGCTACAGCAAAACCTAGACGAGCTTGAAGAAGTCAGGGATGCAGCACAAGTGCGAAATGCCGCATACCAGCAAAGGGCTGCGAGGTACTATAATTCCCATGTTCGCGTGCATAGATTCCAGCTTGGAGATTTAGTGCTAAGAATAGTGTCCCCGAACACCAAAGACAGGTCGGCAGGATCCCTCGCTGACAAATGGGAGGGACCTTACATCGTCAAGGAAGTCGCGGGGCATGGGGCGTACATGATAGCCCGACCAGGGGGGAGCCTAGTGCCCCGACCATGCAATGCCCAGTACTTCAAGATTTTCTATCCCTAAGGAACTCATCTCTATGCTTATGTTAATTCAGTTTGTTTCTTGTCCCATTTTAGCTTTACATCAATTGTTTCAGATTCTTTGATTTTCTAATAAAGTTCATTTGCCAATAAAGAGGTTATTCATTGAAGTCGATGAGTCTCGTGATCAAAGGTATTCCATGGCCGGTGAATAAACAACAGCCACTTAATAGTTGGCCAAACAAACGCAAAAAAGAATTCGGGCGCTACAAAGCTGCGAGAGAGCGGACGAGCAGTGCTTGAAGGGCAAAGAAGCTAAAGTAGCACGCCTGCCTAGTTAAGATAGTGCAAACGCACTTCTTAGCAAAAAGGCAAAACCGAGGCACTAGGGTAACTGGAAAAGTGCTCAGAACGCCACCAGAAAAACTGGTGAGATGCGCAGCTATGTTGGCCGGTACAGAGTACCCCAACGATTCTGCAAAACCTTGCACAGACAAAACCGGGAGACGTCCTAGGTGACTTGTGTAAGGACCTCAACGTATGGTTGGGGTGAGCCTCGATGTAACGTCTAGGTAAAACCTAAATAGGTTAAAAAGAAAAACGCCAGTTGAATAAGATACTCGGCCACATTAGTTACCAGTTTAATAAGACACTCGGATAAGATCGGTTAGTTGCCAGTTAAATAAGATACTTGGCTAAATTAATTGCCAGTTAAATAAGATACTTGGCTAGACTGGCTAAGCGAACAGTTAAGAAAGCACTTGAAAATAAGAAAGCAGAACGGTAATAATGAAAATTCATATATGTAAGGATAATACAAAGAATCGTTACAAAAATACAAAAGAAAAATCAAGAAGATAGTGATGGGGGTTGTGAGCTGCTCCCACTCGGGTTAGGCTCCATCACGTACTCGCTGAGGAGGCTGTCTTCAGAAGGCCACACAATCACATCTTCTTCATCATCGTCATTCATCCAGGCGATATAGTCCATCCCAAGGAGGGGACCAACATCAGGATTCTCACCATCGATCCCCGCTTTTTGACAAGCGTGAAAAGTAGAGAAGGAATCGGCGGTGGGAACCTCCAGATGCATGGGATGTGGCACATTACCTTTACTTCGGCAATATGCTCGCCACTCTTTCATCTGGATCCGAAGAGACTCCAGAGACGTATCCACATGCTTCTTGATCGAAAGGCTCCAGTTGGCCCTGGCCCTGGCCCGGTCGGTTGCCCTGCTCTTCATCTTGAAGAATTCTCCAGCCGAGACCATTCCTTGTTGGAACTCCCTAAGAAGTAAAGCATCATAGGCTGAAGATCGTTTAAAGAGGTCGACCCCCTGTATCTCTAAGTCCAGCCTAGCTTTCTTTGACAGAGATTTGACTGTCAAGGCCTGACGCTCCAAGTCTTCTATTCGGCATTCATAAGAGGTTTTTGCGTCCTCAGCGGCCTGCTCGACCTGGAGCAAAGCTTCTTGGGTGGATGACAACTGATCTTGCAGGGTTGTGGCCTTCTCAGCAGCAAAAGACGCTTTCTGTTCAGCCTCAATCTGATGAGCCAGGCATTGATCTAGGAACACCTGACTTGATCTAGCCCCCTCTTGACAAGCTAACTCAGCCTTAGAGCGATGGTCCTCACTCTCCTTCAGTTGGGCTTCTAGCTGTCTTATTCTTTCTGCCTAGGCTTCACCAGCCTAGTGATTACTCTATTTCTACACATAGTGTAGCCCCAATTCCATATCATTTTATGTCTGTTTCTCGGGTAAAACTGGGGTTTAATCGGTTTAAATAAGTGTTTCAGGAATCTATGGAGTTCAGGGGCATTGAAGTAATTTTGGAGAATTCTGGGGGTCAAAGTGTAATTTTGGGAAGTTTAGCCTGGAAGTCAGGGTGTCGCGGCATCACTGCCGCGGTGGGACACTGCGGCACCCGAGCCACAGAGACACTCCTTCGTTGCGGCGGTTAAAGTGCCGCGGTGGGACACCGCGGCACCCTAGCGATAGAAATCCCTCTCAGGATTACCGCGGTTCATCTGCCGCGGTTGGTGACACCGCGGCACCACCAAACCACGGTAGTCCGCATTTCGTCAGCATTAAATCCTGCCGTAATTTTCCTCCCCTATAAATACATCATTTAGGTTTTTTCTTAGAGGTCACCAATTCCCTTACCCAAAAGATTTCAAGACTCCATTTTTACCTCACCTTCCATCCTTCATCCTTCACAAACCACTTAGCTTCCATAACTCCCTACCATCCAAACACAAATCTCACTCCCGTTTCTCCACATCCACCATCACTCCACATTTTTGGGTAAGAGAGAGTTGAAGAAAGATAGAAGAAAAAGATCCAAGAAAGAAGAGAAGCTCTCTATTAGTTTCTTCTAAACTCTTACCTTTTATTCTTTTGTCATAGCCATGTATTCATTGGATTTAATCTATTGTATGGCTATTTTGTGGAATATGATGAGCTAAACATATAGTGTTAGGATTTGAGGAAACCCCACCCATAATTTGTATTATGTATTGACTCTTACTTATTTATTACATGCTAATGCGATTTGTATGGGTATTTTTGTGTGCTTAAGATGCTTTCAAGTGATTGATCACAATTTTGAATGATTTATTGTGGTGTGTTAAGTACCGACCGGAGACGCACACCACGTGTTCGATAAAATGCCCTCTATGCTTGTCTAGAAAAGTATACCTACTTAGGCTAGCGTATAGGATTCGTTTAGTGCACCAATAAGCTTAATGAACTCAAATTGTATATTCCGGGTAATCGAGAGATAGGCTTGGGTACATTTCAGGTGTAACTTGCATTGCTTGACCAAGATTGTAGGTTAATAATAGGGTGCATGAATCTACAAATTGTAATTTATATGTTTTGGATGAGTAATTGAGTCTTAAACGGGCTTTAAATGTTGGGTGGGGTGGATTCAAATTCTAGCATATCTCTCTATATTATCACATTCGGGTTTAAATTCTTGTTCTTTCATTATTGCATTAGAATTAATCAATTAGGTTAATTTAGCTAAGTTGTTTAATTGAAAGCCCCATCTCGATTGTTTGAATAGCAACTAGGCTAATCGATTTCGGTAATCGATCTCTCGGTCCCTGTGGGAACGAACTCTATTCACTATTGTGCTAACTCTCCGACCTCGTCCTATTGCGAGTGTCGCGCCCTAAAAGAGCGTAGTCACCTGGCAAGCCCCGGACATTTCCGCCACCATCTGCAGCAAATCAACAAAAAACGGGGGTGAAGTAACAAATATATATATATAATTATTCATATAATCAAGGCGGTACTCACATAGGAAGCACTGTTGAAGAAGGTGCAGAGCTGGTCGGATACGGTTCCAGCCCTGAAGTGACTCAAATGATCCTCCCCAATATAGGCTCGGCCTGAAGCCATGACCCTCAGCATAGTCTCGGGGGTAGGATCATATGTCTGGGTCGAGGGGCCCAAACCACCCACGCAAGTTTCAGGGAGCCCGGCAGTCGAGGCCACCCGAGAAGAGCTAGCGGAGTCGCCAACACTGTCCTTGATCTGGTCCCGTGGATGGGTCATACCCGTTTTTCTCCCAACCTCTGCTCACCCCTCATCACTTGAAGATGAATCAACATATGCAACAACTCGGGGAATCTTGAGGGTAGGGCGGCCAGGAGAAAACGAGGCTTTTCTCTTTCCTGATTGCCTCCCGCAAGAATTCAAGTTAGCTACAGGATCTTCAGAATCTGGATCGAGATGCCCCATTTCGACACCGCTGACCCCGGGAGGAGTAGGAATTGGCTCGACAGGAGTCGGAGTCTCCGAAGCCATCACGCCCAAGTGTTCCCCAGCTGCTTCAGTACCCTGGAATGTAGCACTTGGCGTGTTTGCAGCAGAGTGGGGGGAGTTGTCTCCTCGGGAGAAAGCCGCTGGCTCGGGCTCAGAGGCAGGCTCATTGGAGTGCCCAGTTTTCTCTTTTCCCTTAGAAGAAGAAGGACCCGCTTGATTGTCCTGCCCAGCAGCGGTCCTACTTGCTCCAAAGCCCTCTGGAACGACCACAGCCTCTGCTGAATATGCGGTCATTTCTTGACCATGGGTCTCCTCGGGCACATAATCGGGCACTCCCTCTTCATCATCTCCCTCGAGAGGATTCTCGGGAACTCTCTCGTCAGAGTCACCCTCGGGAGGAGCTATCTCAGCATCTCGCTGGCGAAGAGCCGCTCTTCGGCTCGCCTCCACGATGCCTTTTATCTGGCGTGCCTGAGCATCGCAGACTATGTCTATGTCGAACACTAAAAAAAAAAAAAAAAAAAGTAAATGGAAGGTGTTTCCTCGAGTCAGTAAGCTGATTCAAAAGACAGAATGCAAGAATAACCAGGGAAAGCTTATAAAAACTTACGACGTTTGCAGCATGCAGAAATCTGGGGAAAAAGGCGAGTTTTAATCATTTTCGCCTCGTTGAAGAGATAAGGTCTGCCCCTCTTTTCCAAAGGGCGAACGGCTGCCCGAGCCAAAGTCTTCAGCTCTTCGTCGGTGAAGGCAGGAGTCATATGGTTCCATTGAGGCGAACAAAAGTATCGAGGAACCCTGCAAGTCACCCGAGTGCCATCAAGATCAAAACTGATTGATTAGCCCCATTGTTCTCCCACGAAGAACCAACTGTTCTTCCAAAATTTATTTAAAGTAGGGAAGCCCCAAACAAACCCCTTCATCTTCTCGTCCGTGGTCGGTTCGATTTCACTCTTAACCACTACGTCTTTAGGGATCCAGAGCTCGGGCTGGTTTGATTGAAGAAAATAAACCCCCGTCTTCCCTACGGGCCTCAGCATGTAAAAGTGCCGGATTTCGCGAGGTGTGGGAGGCGGCCGCTTCATCCTATGCCACATGTGCCACATGCACATCAAAATCCGGTAGCTGTTTGGAGTTAGTTGCTTAGGGGCAAGCCGAGCCTCAGCCAAAAACCAGGTGATGAATGGCTGAAGGGGAAGAGTAACACCGCAAGTAAGCATCGCCCCATAGATTGCAACGTGGCCAGGTGGGGGGTTCCATGCAGCTCGACCGTCAGAAGGAACCAGCGAAACCATGTTGTTGTCCAGGTCGAAGCGTCCCATATACTTTTTTATCTCTTCAGGGCCGACCACGTTCAGCTCGATATCATAGGCACATATCCGCTCGGCAGAGAAAGGGATGCGAGCGGCCCTATGCTCCTCTTCAATATCACTCTCAATTACCTTTTGGGTCCCGACTCGGCTCTCCAGGGGATCCTTTTTATGAGTACTCATCCTCTTCCCAACTCGTCTCTACGGCCGAGTATCAGCACGAATGGAAAAAGAAGAATCTAGCTGAGCTTCAGGCTGATAAGAGTCAGGCCGCGATGAATTCGAAGAAACGGAGGGAATCTCTGAAGTAGGAGGAACTTCAGAAGTAGCAGGTCCTTCACGAAAAAGCCCCGAAATGTCGGCGTCTAAATATTGAGGTTGATCAGGAAGAAGGTCTCCTAGCAACCTGTGGACAACCGTGGTAAGAAAAACATCACCTTGTTCAATAGCAATCATACCAACAGTAAAAAGACGATTCCTAGCAGCAGGATCCATAAGAACTAACCTTGATATATCAGAAAGCTGGAGCAACGCAAACTGCAGAGGAAATCTTCAGAAAAGGAGTAATGATCTTCAAGAAAAGATCTGGGTTTTGAGGTCGAGGATCTTGGCAAAAAACTAAGAAATGAGCGACTAAACCCAGATAACTCAAAGAGAAGTAGCAGAGGCAAGTGAACTTTTTTTAGAAAGAAAAAAGAAAAATGGCAAGAGATTTTTTGCAGAGAAAAGAAAAGGACTTTCCCCACGAAGCGTCAAGCTGATATATATATAGGCAGTACCGGTTTAAAAAAAAATCGAAACCCTAGAGAGGGTAGGTGAAGAAGCGGGAAAACAAAGAGGCAAGAGGAATGACGTGGGTTGCGTACGAATGAACAGAAAGGTCGTGTCCCATTAATGCCTCCTACCACGACCAAGCAAAAGGGGACAGATGGCAAGCAGAGAAAGCCTTGAGCCGTCAGGAAGTCATTGTGTCACCATCAAAAGATTTCTGAATAGTGGGCGGATCAAGCATGTGCGGACATAATTGAGACACGTCAGCAATACTTCGAATCAAACGAGGATACTGAAAACCAACATTAATATGAAAGACGACAAATGAAAACAAATCGTAAACAGGGGTTAAATATTTGCCCCGAGCAAGCGGTATTCGGCTCAAATATTTAAGGGGGTATTGTTATAGGTAAAAATCATCATAGAGGACACGTCACCCCCATGAAAAAGCCACGTAAGCAGGAGCCAGGAAAGGTCAACTCGAAAGGGGGAAATCCCCCAAGTAACCCACTCGGTTGAAACCAAAACAACCCGATCACAAACAAAGAGAACTAGCTCAGGCAACACCACCTACTCAGGCATACTCGGGCATACTCAGGAATCAATAAGAAGAGATGGTTATGGAAATTCACTTCCCAAATACATGGAAGGAATCAGCAGTGAGCACCTCCACGATACGTAGCAGTGTAACCCTTCAGAGTTTAACAAGGAAACAAACAGGCCTCTCGCGAATAAAGGAGAATGAATCCATCCCAAACTGGGATTCAGCCAAAACAGGAAACATATCACGCCCAAGAAGGAAACAGAATCCAACTAGGACTGGGAATCCGCTCAAGACTTGGGCGCCACGACACCAAACCCTAGCGGTATCCCCAAACCCTAGAAACAACATGTATAAATACCCTTTGTAACGCATAAGAGAGGGATCGATCTTTTTTAGCAGAAGAGAGACCCGAGCGTATTTTGTAATCAATTTTATATAGTGGATTTTGGATTCATTGCTTAGGCAACAACCCGTGGACGTTTCTCCGATCATCAGAGTTTTACCACGTATTTCTTGCTCATTATTTTTACAGTATTAAGATTCAAACTATTATCACTCGCAAAC
Source organism: Acer yangbiense (assembly GCA_008009225.1). Classification (NCBI taxonomy): domain Eukaryota; kingdom Viridiplantae; phylum Streptophyta; class Magnoliopsida; order Sapindales; family Sapindaceae; genus Acer; species Acer yangbiense. Next base: position 21,265,885 of record CM017771.1, read on the forward strand.
GTGATCTCAAATCATCGATTGAGTGTTGACGAAAAATCACCGTCAACACACTCGAACCTCGAAATCCACTAATTGAAATGGAGTTTACAACTTATGTAGACCTCGTCTAACACTCCGGTCAATAACCCCCCACTTCTACCACGCGGGCCTTTAAATATGGCTTTAGTCCAATTTGCTTATGGCCTAAGCACTCTTAGCCATAAGTCTTAATTCTCAATGAAGAGATTATGCAACATATGTGAATATATGATGATATTCAAATAACAAACAAGGCTAGGGAACCTTAGATGCTTATCTAGGATGATGATATAACAATTAAATCAATCCTAGATATCAAGAGCTAAATGACATGTCAAATAGCTTAGCTAAACATAGATTATGAAAACCTAGATAGCTATCACAATACAACTCTCAAACAGTCAATACACTAATCTCAATCTTGTATCTAACATATATATAATAACATACAAGTGATAAATGAGATTGCTTGTTAAGAAAGACACAATATATGTAAGATATTAGTGAAAAACTTACCAAGCAAAGTGTGTTGAAAAACCCATGCAAAATGACATGTAGATGATCAAGGATGATGCTAGATGATGATTGATGATCATGGAAAAGTGTTTGAGTAATCAAATGTGAATTCTTTAGTGAAATTTTTCTCTTGGAAAAATATGCTAAGTAAAAATATGATTTTGAACTCTCTTAAAACGACCTAAGACGAAAGAGGCATATATATAGCGCCTCTAAGTGAAATGGCATCGTTTTGAAAAGCTGGCAGAAAAATTACCTTGACCGCTGTTCACCCGCTCTACATAGGGTGGATGAACAGCGGTTCACCTGGGAAATGAAGAACAAAGTTCTTCGTGACCGCCTTACGTAAGGTGGATTCCAAGTGACCTAGGGGCGGTTGCTCTCGGGTCTGGAGAGCCGCCATTCACCCGCTGTTCGTAGAGCGGTTTTTGGGCGAACCATCAGGTGTGAAAAACATCACTAGTGGCACCGCTGTTCACCCGTTCTACGTGGAATGGGTGTAGAGCGGTTAAAAGCAAATTTGCTCTTTCCCCTTTTTGGGCAGCTGTTCGAAGAGCGCCTGTAGGGCGGGTGAACAGCGCCCATTCATACACAATACAACCTAGTTCTAATCATGTCATGGCATTTGAACAACTAGATGCAATCAACAAAATATACAAGAAGAGATATTATATAAACATGAATGTACACACATAAGGACACACAAAATACACAAAGTATGGAAATACATGGAATGTGTGTGTGTGCACTAAATCTCTTCAAAGCAAATCAAGCACATAGAGATTTACCTTTGGTGCTTATCAATGATGAGGTCTTCAAAGGGCATTTAACTTGAACACCAATACCTAAGCTACTCTTACAAAGAATCCCCAATATGTGGTTTGTCCATGAAATAAGCCAATCAAGATATGAGAATCCTTACACAACAATACAACACTGCTTATATAACTTATCAGATAACCAAAAGCAGACATCGAACAACATTAAAAAAATCAAAAATCAAATTAGGGTTCTTTAAAACTTTCTTAAATCTTGCTACGAAAATTCATAATTCATATACAAAATCTCAAAATCTCAACTTGAAATCTTAGGGCCCCGTAAATTCATTTTCTATAGTTCGCCTCGAGCGCCGAAAATCTCAGGGCCGGCCCTATATAGACTTAAAGAAAATGATAAGGTATCCTATCCCGACCAGTTATTCTACTCTTAACCCTCCTTAAGCACTCTTCAACTTTTTCAATCTATCCCATCTTAATATACATTGTTGCCATTATGCTGAATGTAGTCCAATTAGGGTTAATCGCTCTATCCATCTTCATCTGTTCATACACCTGTTCCATCTTTTCTATAGATCCTTGGGAACCACAAGATGATAACCAAATGTTGTAAGAATATATATCTAGTCACACACCTTTCTCTATCATTTCATAAATCATCAAGTCGATCTACTTATCATAATCCTTGAGGTTCATATAAAGTGTCATCATCACATTGAATGGAAGTGAGTCAATAGCATAACCTTTATTTCTCATTTTGTCCATTAATAATACTGCGTTGCCTTTAATTTTAATCCGCACATAGGCATTCACTATAAGAAAATTAGGTTTTTATCATGATTTTTTTAGCCATAACAAGTTATAATAGTCTTTTTAATCTGTCATATGTTAATGATATACTTTAAAACCGACATAAAAGTATCACGATCTTTTAAATATGCCATAATTGGATCATAATTTTTATTAACAATGATTAAGTTATCACACGTTTTCATAACCGTGATCAAGTTATCACGAATTTAATTAACCGTGATCACATTTTTTTATGCGTAATATTCACATTATTTTTTTAGCGTGATAAAGAAAGATGTTTCTTTTATTTTTAGAATTATACTAAACACTAATTTTAAATTCATAATCGCTCAAATTTGTATTGTGTAATACTTTACAATATAAAATAAAATCAACAAAGTACAAGTGGTCATGTAATCTTTTTTTTTTTTTTTTTTTTTTTTTGTAGTGAAATATTAATAACTTAGATTGAAATATTACAACATAATAAATTAAAAAAAGATGAAAAAAATATTAAAATTCTTTTTGTCCATTTGTTTTTTTTTTTTTTCATATTTAAATGTCATTTTGATTTTTTTAATTACTTTATTTTGTATAACTTTTTATATGTGTCATTGAAATAAGTGGACACAAGTTAATATCATAGGTTTGTCCACATCATATCTTTAGGTTAATATCTATAGTCGATCAAATTTACAATTGATTTTCGATCGTTGAGGTGGGCACTGACAACCTGTAAAACAATGAACAAACAAAGTGGTGGCAAACCACTGGAGGGGGTGTTCCCTTTGGGGGACTCTCCAACGCTCCAGTCAGTATAATGTTCTATATGAATAAAATAAAGGATTGAGAATGACAAACCGTATTCGTTCGATATAGTCAAGTCATGCAATTGGTCGATCAAGGATTTGGTTGATATTGATAATCGAGCGATGTGGTAGCTCGATGGATTTGATGAGGGATGGATGAATCCCTTCGTTCGACTATTATCGATGAATGGCTTGGATCAACTTTGTTCGATGAGAGTGGCCTCGTAGTCTATCAAATGATGTATTACCAATTAATGTCGGAGGGCACCACCGTAATAAATGCAAAGGATGAGCTTAGAAGAGACTTTAGAGAATTTAAGAGCTTGTGCATAATATTGAGAATTTCGGGGCCTCCTCCTTTTAGAGAAGGTGTGTTATTTATAGTGGAGACCAAGGGTCTCCAACGTCTTGATTCATTAAGCGGGAGCGTGGATCAAGGGTTTTAATTGCCCGTTATGGTTCGTTTGAACCTGACAATTAAGTTCAGACATTGAGATACGTGTAACGTCCCTTCATGATTGTCTGAATTTATGACTTGATTTGACCACGTGTTTGACTTGGTCTGATGGTTTGTAGGCCAACTTTTGGGCTTTGGGGCTTGGGGCCCATTTATGATATAGGTTCTTTGTAATATTCAACCTTTTGACAGTGGGCTTGTTTAATTGGGCCTGACCACTACAATATCATACATATTTTATAAGGTATATATCTCTCCACTTTCTCACCATAGCTGTTAGTCTGTCACTTGCATTTTTCATTTTTTACATTAAAAAAAAAAACCAAAAAAACAAAACAAAACAAAACAAAACAAAAATAAGAACTCTTGCCATGGTAAGAGCTTAATTTTCTTTTTTTTAAATGTATTTATTTATTTTTTATCGGTTATTTTCTTATGTATCAGTTTTAATTTGTTATAGTCTCTGATAGCGAACAATGAATTTCTTCAACACATTTTTTGTGTTTGAACATGAATGTTTAATGTTTATAGTAAAACAGAAGATCATGTTCTCTATTTTCAACGAGAAAGTTGATAACAATATGAACAAGAGGTTCATTAATTTTCTGTTTTGGTTTCCTTTTATTTTTCCATTCTTTTATTGTTAAAAATAAGTTTTAATTGTGATTTGACGTTATAATATAGTTTGATTTTTTTTTTTTTTTTTTTTTTTTTTTTTTTTTTTTGTCAATGAATCATTATTCAAATCTTACTCATGTTGTTTCTTATACTATGCAGCTGTATAATTAAAAGGAAGCCTGGAGGAAGATGAACAAAGAAAATTTACACATACTTTTAAATAGTTTTTGAGTATAATAGTTTGTATTTTATGGTTAATTTTGGTGATAGAGTTTTGTATATTTTGATGATGATGTTTGTAATTTTTTATTTTAACAATATAAAGGCCAAGTAATAAAAGAGTATCGATATTATTTCATTGATATTGTAATTGAAAATTTATACAAAATGTGCAGATATAGAAAAAAAAAATACTGATGTGATTGTAATGATAGGAAAGTAATAAATTACACAAAATCAATACAATTAAATAATTAAGAAATTAAACATTGATTGTGGGTCAGAAAGTAAGAGAATTAATTTGATTCCTAAAATCACTTTCTTTCCTAATAAATGAGATCTTTACTATTATAAATTTACCAAAAATAAAGCTGAATCTCCTCATAACAAACAAATAAATAAATAAATATAAATATATATATATATATTTATTTATATAATCACTTCTTAATAGGTATTTAGAAGTCAATTGTCAATGTTGGTTTTACGCCATTATAAAATAATAACGTTTGTAAATCGTTGAGAATATATCATGGACAAAAACTATTATTGATTTATGACGGTTTTTAAAAACCGTCATAAACTAAGAAATCGTGATAATTTTTTTATTTAACAACGCATACAAAACCATCATCAAAACCCTTTCATAACGGTTTTTAACTGTCATGAATAGCAATTATTCTTGTAGTGATTCAAAAGTTCCCCATATACTCTCTTGTCCTTTAAAGAATCGGGTAGCCTTAAGAAGAATTCTTCAGCACTAATAGCCCCACACACTTTGCCAACTAGGTCTAATTGAATTGCAGCATCACTAGCAGATAATCTGTACTGCTCTTCTCTATTGTTCATCCATTCATAAACCTCCAAAGCTTGCTTGTAGCGCCTGTACTTCCTTAACTCCTTGACAACCCTACAAAGCTCCCACCTTGTGACTTTCTTGGAACCATTTTCCCACCACTACAAGAAAAACTCTTAATGACAACGGGCATCACGCCCGTTTTAGCTGGGGCAATGGTAGAAAAACGTGCTTTTCCACCATGGGCATTTCCCATTGTCGATGCGATACTTACAACGGATGCGATACTTACAACGGGCATTGCCCGTTGTCATTGCGTTACTTACAATGGGTATTGCCCGTGGTCGATTCTCCGGTTTTATTTTAAAAAAATCTGATTGGTTTTTATTTTTTTTATTATTTTTTTATTTTTTTTATACAATTATCTAAAAAATGTTGGAACATAATGCCATTTTAAAAAATCTAATTTGTCAAAAAATAAACATCCACCCAAATATATCATAGTCAAGAATACTTAATTCCTAACATTAGTTTTTCTAAAAACATTCACTCAAATCCTAATTACTTGATTCATACTAAAAGAATGTTGTTTTCCTTCGATCTTCAATCTCCGCCAATTATGTTTCCAATAGAAATTTGATGATAGGAGAACTGCAACCAACCAATAAATAAGCAAAACAAAACTGAAAATCAGAATTTAATTCTTCATCATAATCCACCACCACTCTCACCTTCCAAAAAAAAAAAAAATTCCCAACTAAAAATAAAAAATAAAATAAAAAATATATATATAAAAACTTACGAAAATAGAGTAGAATCACATGTGAGAGATGTCGAAGACGAAGACGAAGATGAAGACAAGCCTTGGATGAGTCTTAAAATCAAAAACGAAAGCAAATCTTAAAGACGAACTCGAAGTGTGAAGAAGATGAAAGCAAAAGGAGAAAAAGAGATTATGACGGCGTTGAGGAAGATTGTGAATCTAGGATTTTTTTATAAATCCATATCAGACTATCTACAACGGGCCCTATTTTGCCCGTGGTAATTAAGAGATTATCTACCACGGGCATTTAAAGGCCTGTGGTTAAAAAAATTTACGTAATTATCTACAATGGGCATTTAAAGGCCCGTGGTAAATGTTACTTTTCTAAAAACAAGCCTTTTAAGCCCATGGTAAATGATTGTAATGGAAAGTATATTTTCTTGTAGTGCACTCATTCAACACAAAAGCAGAACCCTCTTCAGGGTTCTACGTGAAAGATATTTTCTTGTATATGGCATTCCATTTGATCATGGGTCTTCTCTCAAAGTCCACAATTCCATAGTTATAAATTGATATGTACCTAATGAAGCCAAGTCAATTGCATTTTTTTCCTCATGTCATTTATCTTCATTTTGCTGTTTCCCTTTATTTACTTTATTTTAGTTTCCAGGTCCCATCATGCTTGGTGGTTGTATTAGCAGTTTAGCAATTTATTTTCAGTTGTTTCCTTTCAGTTATTTAAAGTAGTGGTGCAAGTGGTTATAGCTGTAATTCCTATTTTCTAGTTTAATTGTCCATTTGCTTGTTGTTATTGCTTAACATAAGCTTATTAATAGCTTTGTAGCTCTGGTAATAAAAATATGGATTAATTAAGTAAAATATCTCCCCTGTTTCACTCTTCTTAAACTTATCTAATTCTTTCTTCTTCTCGCTCTTCTTCTGTTTTTCTGCTTCTTCAAAATTGAATACATCATAAGGTATCAGAGCCTTTCGGTTCATGAATGCCGAGTTCCGTAATGGAGTTTACAAAATTCTAGCTCGTCATGAGTCTATATTTGACCTCCTCAACAACAATCTCAACCAAGTCAACGCCGCCATACAATCCATCCTTACTGAACTTCGAGCCCTATAAGTTAACCATAACTATAAAACCGTCGAGAAGGAGCTTAACCCATTTACCCCTGCAAAAACCTCTCACAGCCATCATATCACTACCACCACCACCCATAACTCTCCAACCATAACCATCATTCCCAACCCCAATTTCAACCGAAACCACACCTAACACAAGCTATCCTTTCCCAAACTTGGTGGAGACGATCCCATTGGATGGATCCACAAGGTGGACCCAATTTTTGACTTCAAAAATATCGCTCCTCCTCAACAAGTCCAATTGGCATCCTTTCATTTAGAGGTAATTGCTCTCTAATGGCACAGATGGTTAACCAAATTCAGAGACTCTCTCAATTGGGGCGAATCCAACGGGTTGGATTTGAAACTTCATGCCGATCTATCCGGATTTTATCCTTGCGGACAAGTTGGAATGATATGTACCTAATGAAGCCAAGTCAATTGCATTATTTCTTCATGTCATTTATCTTTATTTTGATGTTTCCTTTTATTTACTTTATTTTAGTTTCCAAGTCATATTATGCTTGGTAGTTGTATTAGCGGTTTAGCATTTTCTTTTCAATTGTTTCCTTTCAGTTATTTGAAGTAGTTGTACAAGTGGTCATAACTGTAATTCCTATTTTTTAGTTTAGTGGTCAATTTACTTATTGTTATTGGTTAACATAAGCTTATAAATAGCTCTGTAGCCCTGATAATAAAATTATGGATTAATTAAGCAAAATATCTCCTCTATTGCACTCTTCTTAAACTTCTCTAATTCTTTCTTCTCCTCGCACTTCTTCTATTTTTCTACTTCTTCAAAATTAAACACATCATAAACTTGAAATATAGAGCATCTTATAACAGGGAATTTCTTGGACTTCACAACAGCTGATTGAAGACTAGTTGTGAAGGAGGGATTTTTGCAAGGGAGAGGTGAAGAGTAAGAGATGGTCAATGAGAGATAGAGATTGTGGTCGTTGTGCAGATTAGGTTGAAGAAGAACCATTTTGTTTCACTTGGTCAAGGGTTTTTCGAGCTTTTGGAGTTGCAGAACAAACAAATTGTTCAAAACAATAAATAAAAAATGAAGCAATAAAAAGTAATCTATAAATTTATTTATAATATTTTTATAATCCTTGAAGAGTTGAAGTTCAGTTGAAGTTCTATTTTTACAAAATACACTTCTGTTTTTTTTTTTTTTCCCAATTAAAAGAAATTACTTTTTATTAATATAAATAAAATTCCTTTTTTTTTTAACCACATAAATAGAATTCCTAAATGTTAAAGCATCTAGTATCTACTTCCTTTTAACTTTTAAATTTTTTTAAAAAAAGTTCAAAAACTAAGAAACATGGCGTAACGCGTGACGTAGTGTTTGGTGTGAATCGGCTAAGAGTCTTAATTCTAACTTCTAATTTTCAACTTTTCAAAGAAGTCTATAAATGAATAACATTTGTGCTCATTTACAAAACAGAACACCATCCCTCGTACGAAATCACCCGCCGCCTAATTGTATCAAAATTTCAAGATGACCGCCACCGCCACCACCGGACCACATGTTCTGGTATATCCATTCCCAACCTCTGGCCACATAATCCCACTCCTCGACCTCACACAACGACTACTCAGCCGCGGCTTAACGGTGACCATTTTAGTCACACCCAACAACCGTCCTCTGCTCGACCCGTTACTCTCAACCCACCCGGAATCGTGTCTCCGGACCCTAGTCCTCCCGGCCCAAGGATCGCCACTTAATCCCCCGAAAGACAGGCTCTTTACTCTCATGTACGGATTGCGTGAGCTTCACTACCCTGCTCTTCTCGATTGGTTCAAAACCCACCCTTCTCCGCCAGTCGCGATTCTTTCGGATTTCTTTCTCGGGTGGACCCACCAGTTGGCTTCCGAGGTCGGCGTGCCACGTGTCGTGTTCTCACCTTCCGGTGCACTTGCTTTGTCGGTTGCATTTTCGTTGTGGGTCGATCTGCCCAAAAACGATGAACCTGAAAATAACAATTTCAAGGTTTCGTTTACGAAAATTCCCAATTGCCCGGTTTACCCCTGGTTCCAGGTCTCTCATATTTATAGGATGTATGAACAAGGGCACCCAGATTGGGAATTTTACAGGAGCTGCTTGTTGGCTGATAAGGCGAGTTGGGGAGTCGTCTTTAACTCGTTCACTGAGCTGGAGCGAGTTTATCTCGATCATTTAAAGAAAGAAATGGGCCACAATCGTGTTTGGGCCGTGGGGCCCGTTTTACCGGCTTTTGATGACATGGTTGGATCCACCTCACATGGTGGGTCCAGTTCGGTGCCAACTCACGAGGTGCTGACGTGGCTCGAATCGCGTCCTGATAATTCAGTTGTGTACCTGTGTTTCGGCAGTCGTCAGATACTGACGAGTAAACAGATGAACGCGCTAGCCGGTGCATTGGAGAAAACCGGGGTCAATTTCGTATGGTGCGTGCGTCAATCCAACAAAGGACACGTGGCGGGCGATGAGGGTGTTCTTTCTGAAGGATTCGAAGATCGTGTGGCCGGTAAGGGTTACATCATCAAAGGGTGGGCCCCGCAGGTAGCGATTTTGAGACACAAAGCGGTCGGCGCGTTTTTGACGCACTGCGGTTGGAACTCGGTTTTGGAAGGAATTTCGGCAGGTGTTGTGATGCTGACGTGGCCACAGAGTGCGGACCAGTTCACCAATGCCAATATATTGATTAATGAACTGAAAGTTGGGATCCGAGTTGGCGAGGGGACTCAGAATATTCCTGAGTCAACCGAGTTAGCTCATTTGTTGACTGAGTCGGTTGATGGGACTCGACCGGAAAGAATGAAAGCTAAGGAGCTGAGTGGCGCGGCCTCGGATGCGGTGTCGGACGGAGGAAGCTCAGATAAAGATCTTGATGAATTTATCAAGAGCATAAGTGAGCTTAAAAGTTTAAAAAATTAAATTGTTTAAGAAGAAGGTTGTTATTTTATTTTTTTTTAGCTTGTTCTTGCCTCTTGGATAATGGAAACAAAAAACAGAAACCAAAAAAACAAATAGAAACCAAATTAAAAAGGCTTGTCAGCCTCCACCTGACCCCTAATGCAGTTAGGAAAATCTTCCATCCAAACAGTATCCTTCATGGTTATCAAAGCATAATTAGCCAGGTTCTGAGCAGCAAGATTAGCCCCATTTGGAATTGCCTTAATGTCCAACCCGTTGTAAACTATATTTATTTAATCCAATATTGTTGGAAATTACAATACAAATTCTATACTATACACTTATACAGTTCCAAACATTACCATAGACATGGCCATCGTGTCGAAAGTGGTCAACGATTACCATGATTAGAAAATGTTCTGCAGATATGCACCTAGCTAAAATTTTACATGTGGAAACAGTTTTATAAATATATAATTTAAATAAATTTCTCTTTTATTATTTTTTGGGAGATTATCATTCTCTCTCCCTGTAGTTTGCCATATTCTCCAATCTCCCCCCTCTAGTTTTAAAATTCTCCAATTTCCCCCCTCTCATGCCTATTTTTATATGATGATATTGGTTGTATTTGTGCATGGGTAAAGGGAAATTGGAGAATTTTATAAAACAAATTATAGCACGGTGTGTATAAAACTATCTAGAGGGGGGGTGAATAGATTTTAAGCTTATTACCCAATTTTTCGTGATTAGTCAAAATTACGAAATTACCCCTAAATAGATAAAGCAATAAATCAAGTATAAAATGCGGAAATTAAATAACACTTGATTTTTACGTGGAAACCCTCACAGGAAAAACCACGGGCTAGTAAGTAAGCCACACTCGAACCTCGAATCCACTAAATGTGTAAACGATTACAACCTAATCCCGGAAGTAATCACACACCTACCTAATCCCGGTATGAGTGAACCTAGTCCGATTGCTTGCGAATTAAGCAACCTAATCCCGGTCACAACACAAGACTTAATTCTCTAAAAAGATATTAACACCCTAAGTGAATATATGAATATTCAAATGTAACATAGAGCAAGGGAAACCCTATATGCTTATCTAAGATGATGAATTTGCAATTAAAAATAATCCTAGATATTAAAGCTAAATGACATGTCAATTAGCTTAGATAATCATAGATTAGAGAAACCTAGATATCTATCATAAAAACAACACTCAATCAAATCAACACAACAATCTCTATCTTGAATATTAGAATATAATCTAAGAATAATCAAGTAATAAAAGAGATGCCATAATAAATTAAACACTAATTATGTATGATAATAGTGAAAAACTTACCAAAGCAAGTGTGATGATGAAAGACCCATGCAAGCACGCATCCTAGATATGCTAGAGAATGCTAGATGAACTTTGATGCAAATGGATTTTGCTTTGAGTGTTTGATGAGCAAACTTGATTGCTTTCTCTCTTAAAAATCTCTCTTTTTAAAGTAGGGTTCTTGATGATTAAAGAGTCACACTCAGAACAAGAGAAAGTGATGTATTTATAGGCATGAAAAACAGAGCATGTGAAAAGACAAGTTTGCCCCTGAAACTCACCGATCGGTGGTTTCAATCGGCGGCCAAGCCGCCGATCATAACCGCCGAATTGGCCCGAGAGGAACAGGGGACCAACGTCGGTTTCATTCGACGGTTTCGTGACCGCCGATCTAACCACCGAATCAAACCTGAGATTAAAAAATCAATCAGGTATGAAACGACGGTTTCATTCGGCGGTTTCGTGACCGCCGATTCAACCGCTGAATTAGGCCGAGAGATAAAATCAATTAGGTCTTGAACGGCGGTCGTGACTGCCGATCATAACTGCAGAATTGCTCCATACACTACTGGAAGCAAATGGCGGTTTCATTCAGCGGCCAGGCCGCCGATCATAACCGCCGATCACCAACAAAGGTGAAAACCAAGGAGAAGCCAAGGGCATTCTCCGTAGGCGGTCCTCGCGCTAAACCAAGCACATTCTAGTGCATGCGTGAACGTTTCTGAAAACTATCGGGAAACGAATTACAAGACAACAAGACACAATTACACACAACAAAATATAACAAAAAAAGTGCAAGTGTGAAATGTGACAATTGAAGAGAATGCACATATATGCAATGTATGTTAAGTGTGTGTGTGCAACTAATCTCTTTAAAGAAAAGTAAGCATATAGAAATTTACCTTCGGTGCTTATCAAGACGAGGTCTTCAAAGGGCTTGAGCAATAACACCGATACCTAGGCTACCCTTACAAAGAACCCCCAACATATGGTTTGTCCACGAAAAGAGCCAATCAACAAATGGGAACCTTACATTTTAAAACTAGAGGGGGGAGACTGGAGAATACAACAAACTATAGGGAGGAGAATAATAATTTCCCTTATTTTTTTAATACAAAAGCTGCCACCAAGACACATTTTAAGTGGCTTGGTGTACTAAATTACCAATCAACAATGGTGATTGGTGCACCGGGTGCACTGAAGTTTTACCTCAATGTCAAGAACTAGTAATAAGGATGGTGTTCAATGGGTTAGGTCGAATTGAAATTTTAAGGTTCAACCGGACTTTATGTATAGGGGTAGGCATTTAATGGACCGGTTCATTTTTCAATAGAACCGATAAAAAACCGATAAAGTTTGGTTTCTAAAAATATGAACCGATCCAATAAAATGTACAAATGTCAACCGATAAAAAACCAACCGAATTGGAATGGTTCGGTTTTTTCGGTTTTGGTCCTATTGGGCCAAATTCATGAGCTTTAATTAGTACATATATTTTCATATTTTAATCCTTTTGGGCCTTTGACAAAATTAAATTATGGGCTTGAACAAATTGAAAATACTAGTTTAAAATAATATTTAGCAAAAGCAACAAAGAAAAAATATAATATTATGTGACACACTTTTATAGTTTTTATAGTTTCATGGACTGTTGAACATTAAACTAGGGATTTTTTTTTTACATAAGTTGGATCTCGGTTCGGTTTTTCGGTTTGGGATAGCGAACCGGGAAAAAATCTGATCCAATCGGTTTTTTAAAAAATAAACCGAACTGAACCGACCAACATAAGAAAACCGAAAAAAAAAAAAAAACCGATTGGATCGGTTCGGTTCGGTTTATTGGTTTTTTGCCCACCCCTAGGTATAGAGTACGAGCTAGAGTACATGTCGATCCTTCAATTGTATTGTGATGACCAATCCTACCCATGAGCCCTATCCAAAACGGGTTTGTCCGTACGGTCTTGGTAGTTCCATTGGGCTTTAGTTCTTTTGTTTTGCATGTAATACTATTAAATTCTTTTTCAATCCTTAGGCTTGATTGTACTCTCTAATCCAGCTCATAGACCTTAAGGGTGCGTTTGGTACATAGGATAGGACTGGATTACTTTTAAGATGTTAACCGCCAAAATTGGCGGAGGGCCAAAGAAGAATTTTCCACCCAGATTCAAGGTTGAAAGGGTTACCAAGGCATAATCTAGCTACCTCCTATAAAGGGTCCAGACCAAAGTACTTAGGCACACCTCAAGTTTATCCAAATTGAGATCAAGGGCACCAGGATTCCCAAGTAGCGGGCAACACAGTATACAGGGTCCTGAAGTATCCCACTACTACCTAGACTAGACCAAGTATCCCGCTATCACTCGGTTCAAGTATCCCGCTACCACGCAGACCCCATATCCCGATACCCTGCTATTTTGAAATCTCACTGCAGCATCAACCGGTGCCCCAATACCTCGATTCCATAAAGAGGTGAACTACCTCGATCCATCCTTAGAAACCAGCTAGCCAGATAGGTAAAAGCACCAGGGAGAACATGCTCAAAAGACAGCTTAGAGCAACTATAAAACACCACCGTTCAAGACATACAAAGAGTTATGCCACTGACAAGTTATATTTGCATTAGGAGTCAACTCCTACACAATCGGCCAGAGAAGGAATCACTTGATTCTAGGGATTAAATTCCACGACAATCTCGTGGATCGCCAAGGAAAGACTTGCAATTGCTAAAACCCTAAACCGAAGTTATAGGAGTGCAAGGCAAAAAACAAGACATATATATACTCCGTTTTTCCATAGAGAAAAGGGGACCGCAACTTGAGTGCCGAACCCTATTAGAGATTTTTTCCACTTATTGTCAATAAAAAAGAGTTGAACGTGATACCATTAGTTCTTTAATTTTTGCCCACCATTATCATTGTCATTTACAGGTTATATTAGGAAGGTAAAGGTATCGAACTACTTGATACCTCTTCGACTGAGATCTATTCTGATTTAGTCATACTAAATTTTTAATTAGAAAAATCACCCCAGTGACAATTTTCGGTTAACATAAGAGATTAGATTGGATTGATTATAATGTTTCTCATGTTTGGTGTAACATTGGATATAACTTAAAATAGTCATATCCTGTGTTTGGTATGTAATGAGATTGGAAAAAAAAAAATAATGAACTAATAAATTGTCAAAATAAAAATAAAAAATAAAAAACCAATTCGATGAGAATCTCTTCCCCTTCTCCCTCCTCCATCTGTCTCTCTTTTCTCTGTTACCACGTTCTGGAATTTTTTTTTTGAATCTTCTCCTTCTCTCTCCTCCATCTCTTTCTCTCCTTTCTCTATTACCACGGTGGTGGAAAAAAATTGATCTTCCCTTTCACACCAGTGTCAGAGAAGCCCACGAACCTCCCCATTAATTAGAAATGAGAAGGAAACCAACTTCATGCAACGTAAAATACAATCAATCCAAATAGCTGAAAAGCCCAATCTACTCATCATTCCTTATAGGAAATCCCATTCCATCCTATCACAAGCTTTTGATATAGCTTAAGGGCCAAAGATCCTCTAAGACCTTTCTCTTGACACTTCACATATGCATGCATTCAAAGCCAACAAGGGCAATATCTGAAATCAGGCACCCGTGAATGAAAATGCTCAGAGTTTCAGAAATCACATCACTCAAAACTCCCCAAAACCTATTAGCAAAAGACTTGGCTGCAATTTTAAACAAAACGTTACATAAGCTAATAGGCCGGAATTTCGCCATCTTATCAGCTCTTTTAACCTTCAAAATTAAAGTAACCAGGGTATGATTCACTACCTCGAGCCTATGCCCACGTTTGAGTCACACTTTTACCCACATTTGGCCAGAACTTTTGATAGAATAGAGTCGAAATGCCATCTGGCTTGGGAGCTTTGGTCATAAACATGTCAAAGGTAGCTCAACGACCTTCCTTCACTGTGAACTGGGAATCGAGAAACACACTGTTGCTAGCAGACAAGCAAGGCTGAACACATTCTAACACAGCCCCTGAATCAGAATGGGAAGGAGAGCTTGAACCAAAAATATCATAAAAAAAATTCTTTACAACCTCCGCAATTCCCTCTTTGTCATCTTCCCAAACCCATGCAATATCAAATAGCCCTGGAATTGCATTTCGCGCTTTCCAAGCCGATGCTATCCAGTGAAAGTACTTCAAGTTCCTATAATCACTCTTGAGCCAAGTCTCTCAAGACCACTATTTCTAGTACGTCTCTTCTTGATCCAACAAAGTATCGAGCTCCCTCTCAACCTTACGAATTCCCTTCCATGAGCGCGAGTAAACGTAAGTTGATACTTTTCGTAACTCATCATGTTTACGTATAATATCTGAAACAAATTATAGCACGGTGTGTATAAAACTATCTAGAGGGGGGTGAATAGATTTTAAGCTTTTTACCCAATTTTTCGTGTTAGTCAAAATTACGAATTTACCCCTAAATAGATAAAGCAATAAATCAAGTATAAAATGTGGAAATTAAATAAGACTTGATTTTTACGTGGAAACCCTCACGGGAAAAACCACGGGCTAGTAAGTAAGCCACACTCGAACCTCGAATCCACTAAATGTGTAAAACGATTACAACCTAATCCCGGAAGTAATCACACACCTACCTAATCCCGGTATGAGTGAACCTAGTCCAATTTTGCTTGCGATCTAAGCAACCTAATCCCGGATGCTACACACAAGACTTACTTTCTCTATGAAGAGAATAACAACCCTAAGTGAATATATGAATATTCAAAATGCAACATAGAGCAAGGGAAACCCTATATGCTTATCTAAGATGATTAATATGCAATTAGAGCAATCCTAGATATCAAAACTAAATGACATGTTCAATCAAATAGTTTAGCTAATCAAGATTAAGCACAAAACCTAATTAGCTATCACAATACAACTTCTCAAACATACATCATACTAATCTCAAACTTGTATTCAAAATATATAAAATAACATACAAGTAATTAAATGAGATTGCTTGTTAAGAGAAACACAAAATATGTAAGATATTAGTGAAAAGCTTACCAAGCAAAGTATGATGAAGAATCCATGCAAGATGTCATCTAGATGATCAAGGATGATGCTAGATGATGATTGATGATCATGGAAAAGTGTTTGAGTGAACTAAAATTGAGTTCTTTGGAATTTTTCTTCTCTTTGAAAAATCTCCTAAGTATGGAATCTAAATATGAACTCTTGTGATTGACCTAAAGTCAAAGTGGCATATATATAGGAGGCCAAAACAAAGTGTGGTCGTTTTGATAAGTTTGCCTCAAAATTGCCTTGGGCGCTGTACGTAGAGCGCCTGTACAGCGCCCCAACTCTGTTCTCACG
Organism: Acer yangbiense; assembly: GCA_008009225.1. NCBI lineage: Eukaryota > Viridiplantae > Streptophyta > Magnoliopsida > Sapindales > Sapindaceae > Acer > Acer yangbiense. Next base: position 21,282,392 of record CM017771.1, read on the forward strand.
GGAAAACAGAGTGGCGCTGTACGTAGGGCGCTTTGTACAGCGCTTTGTACAGCGACCCAACAGCGACCGAATTAAATCGATCAGGTTTGAACAGCGCTTCTGTAAAGCGCTTTTGGGAGCGCCCAATGCAAAAATGCAATCCTAAGACTAAGCATGACAATGCAATTGGATATGCAAGATGCAATCAAACTAACATGCAAGAAGAGATGTTAATGAACATTAATGCACAAAAATAAGACACACAACATACAAGTATTAAACATATGCATGAGTTGTGAGTGTGTGCAACTATCTCTTCAAGACAAGTAAGCACAAAGAAATATACCTTCGGTGCCACCACTCACATTGATTCCTCACATTAAACTAGAAACAACGGGATAATATAGATTTTCTACAATACAAAGAGATAAGAAAATAAACTTCAAGTCTTCAATCTCTTGTAGAATAATCAAGCCCTGAAAAGAAAGTTTCTAACATTTCCAATACAAGTTAAAAGTGAGATGAATCAAGTGAGAACAAAAACAAGCATTTGCATTTTAAAAGTTTAGGCACAACATTATGAAATGTATGTGTATGCAATGCTCCCCCTCAACGGGTTACTCCCCCTCAATGTGTTAACTCCCCAAAGTGCACAATTGCAACACCAATTTGCATCTCCCTGTACCATATCCTACTCCCCCTTTTTGTCATGATATAGGCAAAGGAGTAGTCCCCAACCGGGTCACTCATAGCAACAAGAGATAGAAGCATGCAAGATATTTGCATATATATATTAGTCACTTTATGCACCTTAATTAATTGAAGAGAAACAAGGAGATTTATTTGAAAGAAAATGTGTGAAACAAACATGCTTTGCATACAAGACATGTAGCATTCAAGTCCAAAATACAATGGTATTTGGCAAAGCAAATGACAAAGGTTTCTAATAAGAATTCAAACCAATTTCACCAATGTCATGAGAAAAGCAAGGATATAGAATATATTGATTTCAATTTAAGAACAACTATATCCAACTTTATAAGCGAAACATGGCATGAGCGACTTTGCACCCTTTTTGATTTTTCCGGATAAGATATCCGTATGATAGTAGCCATGTTCAACCAATAAAGAAAGAGAGACATTTGGAATGTGAATTCCTTTGAACGGATACAAGATCCTTTATTCATTTTGAGTCTCATAAGCTTTCACACAAGGTTTTGCATTTTAAGAATATGCAATCATCAATTCATGCTTTTCATGTGAGCATGTGATATGAATTTCATGCTTTTTCATTTGACATTAGCATGTTATTAAAGAATCATCATGTCATGGAGATAATCATAGGTCATTCAAATCATACTTCCTATATACATCTCCTAGTCCAAAAAAGCATGTTTGAACATAAATATGACATGGATTGTAAACAAGCAAGGTTCACACTTATTGAATTGAAAACATATATACATATGTGCAACCAAGCTTACTCAAACAATTAAAAGAAGAGGCATAAGTTATTTCAATTTTTTTGCAAGTGACAAGAATGCAAAATAGTTCTCTTTGCTTGAGTTCCCCATATGGGGTCAATCATAGAACATCACTCCACAAGACATATCCCAATAGATCTACTAAGAGTTTTTAATCGAGTAGCATCTAAGGGTTTAGTAAATAAGTCCGCAAGTTGATCATTAGTACCTACATGTTCAAGTACTATGCATTTATTTTCAACAAGCTCTCTAATGAAGTGATGGCGGATGTCAATATGCTTAGTTCTAGAATGTTGTACCGGATTCTTGGAAATATTAATAGCACTCATGTTATCACAAAAAAGAGTGAGAGTACCTTGGTTGAATCCGTAGTCTACTAGCATTTGCTTCATCCATAGGAGTTGTGTGCATCCACTCCCCGCGGCTATGTACTCGGCCTCGGCCGTGAACAAGGAAATAGAGTTTTGCTTCTTGCAAAACCAAGACACCAAGTTGTTGCCTAGAAAGAAGCAACTGCCCGATGTGCTCTTCCTATCATCGCAATTTCCTGCCCAATCCGCATCACTAAAGCCTACAAGACTAGCATTAGTGTCAAAAGAGTACCAAATCCCATAGTTGGATGTCCCATTTAGCGAATGATTCTCTTTACGGAAGAGAGATGGGACTCCTTTGGATCCGCTTGGTACCTAGCACACACACCCACACTAAAGGAGATATCGGGCCTACTTGCGGTCAAATAGAGCAAGCTACCTATCATGCCACGATATAACGTTTGTTCCACACTTTTACCACTAGCATCCTTGCTTAGCTTCAAAGTGGTACTCATGGGTGAATTACAATGTTTGGCATTCTCTAAACCAAACTTCTTCACAAGGTTTTTGGCATATTTGGCTTGGGTTATGAAAATCCCATCATCTAATTGCCTAATTTGCAAACCTAGGAAGTAACTAAGCTCACCAACAAGACTCATCTCAAATTCATGAGACATGACATCAACAAATTGTTGGACCTTGGCGTTGTTGGTGGAGCCAAATACAATGTCATCAACATAGATTTGAGCTATAAATAACTCATCTTTGTTTCTCTTGATGAACAAGGTCTTGTCAACACTACCTCTTGTGTAGTCATTGTCAACAAGAAATTGAGTGAGGCGCTCATACCAAGCCCTCGGTGCTTGTTTCAACCTATATAGTGCCTTTTTGAGGCGATAGACATGGTTGGGGTGGTGTGCATCCACAAACCCCTTGGGTTGTTCAACAAACACTTCCTCTTGCAAGAAGCCATTGAGGAAGGCACTCTTGATATCCATTTGGTGCAATTTGAACTTGTGCACACAAGAAATGGACAAGAGAAGCCTAATGGACTCTAAACGGGCAACGGGAGCAAATGTCTCCTCAAAGTCGATACCCTCAATTTGAGAGTACCCTTGTGCTACAAGTCTAGCCTTGTTCCGCACTATGTTGCCATCCTCATCGGATTTGTTCCTAAATATCCATTTAGTGCCTATGACATTAGTGGTCTTAGGCCTAGGAACTAGAGTCCAAACCTCATTTCTTTCGAATTGGTTTAGCTCTTCTTGCATGGCTGGAACCCAAAATTTATCATTTAAGGCTTCTTCAACCTTTTTGGGTTCAATTTGAGAGGTGTAGCATGTGTAGCTAATAAGATTAGCAAGTTGACGTCTAGTCCTAACACCCTCATTTACATCTCCAATAACATCCTCTTTGTTATGGAGTCTTCTAACCCATGGAGCGGGTTCATTAGAGTCCAAGAGAGGGACTCTAGTAGTGGGTTGTGTGACTTCATTATTTTCATTAGATGTCCCAACATTGGGAGTCACCACAACCCTCTCCAAAGGAGAAACATCACTAAAAATAACCTCCTCCTCATGATCATTTGACTTGAGCGTAGTATCATCAAATACGACATTCGATGATTCCATAACACTTAGAGTTTTTAAATTGAAAACTCTATAGGCTCTACTATTCAAGGCATAGCCAATAAAAATACCATCATCACTCTTAGCATCGAATTTGCCAAGTTAATCACAGTCATTCAAAATGTAGCATTTGCTTCCAAAATTGTGGAAGTAGCTAACATTTGGTCTCTTGCCTTTCCATAACTCATAGGAGGTATTTCTAGTACCGGGCCTTAGAAAAACACGATTCCCTATATAGCAAGCCGTATTGACGGCTTCGGCCCATAGGTTCCTAGGGACATTGTTGCTAAGCAACATCACACGGGCCATCTCTTGAAGGACCCTATTCTTCCTCTCAACGACTCCATTTTGTTGAGGTGTCCTAGGAGCCGAGAACTCATGGGAGATGCCTAAGCTATTGCAATAGCTTTCAAATGAGGCATTCTCAAATTCCCTCCCATGGTCACTTCTAATCCGTTTTATGCTTTTAATATTAGAATTCATCTCATTTTGTATTTTATTACAAAGCATTTTAAACTTATCAAAAGTTTCGGATTTTTCTCTAAGAAAATATGTCCATGTGAACCTAGAGAAATCATCAACACAAACAAAAATGTATCTCTTTCCACCCAAACTTTCTGTCTGCATGGGACCCATGAGGTCCATGTGGAGAAGCTCAAGAGGCTCCTTGGTGGTGAGATACTTACCCTTTTTGTGCATGCTTTTAGTTTGCTTTCCTTGTTGGCAAGGTCCACAAACACCATTGGCTTTCTTCCCAAGCTTAGGGAGGCCACGCACACAATTGAACTTTCCAAGGGTCCGTAGATCCCTAAAGTTCATGTGGCCAAGTCTTTCATGCCACAACTCAATTTGCTTATCCATGGACACATGATTATATACAATACTACCTTCAAGACAATAACAATTGTCGCTAGATCTCATGCCCTTCAACAAGGTTTGTCCATCGGGTTTTAGGATAGAGCAATAATCTTTAGAAAACAAGACGGAATATCCTTCATCACTAAGATGTGAAATGCTTATTAAATTGGCTTTCAAGCCATCAACAAATAAAGCATTGGATAAAGAGGGTAATCCGGGAACGGAAATGGTTCCTTTCCCTACAACATTTCTTTTGGATCCATCACCAAAAGTGACATTTCCACCTTCCTCCATAACAAGAGTCTCGAAGAAACTCTTGTATCCCGTCATGTGCCTAGAGCACCCACTATCCAAATACCAAAAATTAGAAGAATTTGCCTTCAAGGCTATTTGTGCAACATGGCAAACATTTTTATTCTTTCTAATCCACTTAGCAACAATTTTAGATTTCTTAGTGGTCTTTGGTACATGTGCTCTACTATTCCTAGGATCATGCAAATCAATATTGTTATTCCTAGGAACATGCATCTTGGCTCTATTCTTTCTCTTTTCTATCATGCTTCGTGTTCTACACATTTTAATATATTGAAAGCAATTTGGTCTAATATGACCATCACAACCACAATAGTGACAAATAGGGATGAAAAAAGGAATCATACCTCGTCTTTGTGCATGTATGGGAGCTTGTCCATGTCTTTGTGGATAAGTGGGTTCAATCCATCTTCGTTGTTGAACCGGTCTAGGTTGCTTCCAAGCTTGAGGTTGCATGATAGGTCTCTTTCCTTTGTGAGCCATTTGTGGAGAAATGTTGGCTTGAGGGACCCTAAGGGGTTGAGCTTGAGGTTGCCTTCTTGGCCCCATCTTCACTTGTGCATTTGAGCATTGTCCTACTTCTAATTTCTTCTTAGGAGCTTGCACCAATGAAGCTTCTTTACTCCCCAAACTCTTAACAAAAGTGGTCTTCTTGGAAGTGGAAGTATCCATATCATCTTCAAACCCGAGACCTCTCTTGTCACTTGGACTCTTTCCAACACCAAGTAAATGATCAAGCTTCTTGGTGCTAGAACCTATCCTAGCCAAGGACCCTTTAACTTCTACAAGTTCCCTCTTCAAGCCTTCTTCACTTCTCTTGGATAAGTCTAACTCCTAAATTAACTTATCCTCTCTCCTCTTCAATCTTTCCACTTGTTCACTTAAGTGGTCATTGTGAGCCGAAAGTTCAAGGTTCTTTTCTCTCAACCTCTCAATCTTTCTTGTGCTTTTAATTGCTAAATCATTGAACTCGGCATGGTATTTAGCAAGCACCTTTTGCTCCACAAATTTCTTTATGGACTTAGAAGAGGAGTCACTTTCTTCTTCACTAGAGTCAATTTCCTCTTGACTCATTTCCTCTCTCTCACTAGCACTTTTGCTCTTGTGAGATGAGGCAAAAGCTAGGAAGTTAGCCATGAGCTCTTCTTCACTTGAAGTCTCATCTTCCTCATTGGAGCCATCACTACTCCCACTCCAAGTGGTGGCCATCACTTTGTCCTTCTTCTTTTCATTGTGATTAGCACATTCGGGGGCAAAGTGACCAATCCCACCACATTCAAAGCATCAGACCCCTTTCCTTTTGGTCCTCTCTTGTCTAGGCTCAAACTTCTTGAAGGAACCTTTTTTCTTCAAGTCTTGTCCTCTTGACCCAAATCCCTTCTTCTTCTTGAACCCCATAACCTTATTAAACCTTTTCACGAATAAGGCAAGGTCTTCATCCGAGTCATGCTTTGCCTCCTTTGCATCCTTAGATGCTTTCAAAGCTATTCCTTTAGACTTTTTAGGAGAAGTAGTGGTGCTAGGAGCCTTCCTAGACTCATATGCAAGGAGACGTCCAATCACCTCACTTGGCTTCATATCCATGTAGCCACTATTTTCTTCTATGGCCGTCACCTTTGATTTAAACCTATCGGGGAGAGATCTCATAATTTTTTGCTTGACTTTCCTATCCGAATACGGGTCTCCGAGTTGATGGCTTTGATTTACAATGTCCATCAATTTGATTTCGAAGTCATTGAAGCATTCATCCTCTCCCATCCTAAGTAGCTCAAATTGAGTTTGGAGGACTTGAAGCTTGGACTCCTTCACCACCTCGGTTCCCTCATGTGCAACTTGAAGGATGTCCCATGCCACTTTTGCAATCTGAGTATTCTGAATAAGCTTGTATTGATTCTCATCCATTGCACACATGATGGCATGCATAGCCTTCCTATTCCACTTAGAAGCCTCAAACTTTTACGCGTTCCATTGCGCCTTAGGCTTCAAAACTTCTTCTCTTCCACCACCAGGAGTCATCTTGGGTAGATCATATCCGTCTTCCACCGCCATCCATGCACGGTCATGAATTTGGCATATGTAGGATTCCATCTTCCCTTTCCATTGGGAATAATTTAAACCGGTAAGAAGTGGAGGTCTTGTGCTAGAAGCACCTTTGTGACCACCACCATTTCCACCGTTTCCACTCATAGTGTTTATGAATGAATGAAATGAATGCAAATGTATGAATGATCAAAAATCACACAAAATGCAAAACACACCAAAAAAGCAAGGATCACCTAAGTATGTCTAGGAACCCGCTCTGATACCAATTGAAACAAATTATAGCACGGTGTGTATAAAACTATCTAGAGGGGGGGTGAATAGATTTTAAGCTTTTTACCCAATTTTTCGTGTTAGTCAAAATTACGAATTTACCCCTAAATAGATAAAGCAATAAATCAAGTATAAAATGCGGAAATTAAATAAGACTTGATTTTTACGTGGAAACCCTCACGGGAAAAACCACGGGCTAGTAAGTAAGCCACACTCGAACCTCGAATCCACTAAATGTGTAAAACGATTACAACCTAATCCCGGAAGTAATCACACACCTACCTAATCCCGGTATGAGTGAACCTAGTCCAATTTTGCTTGCGATCTAAGCAACCTAATCCCGGATGCTACACACAAGACTTACTTTCTCTATGAAGAGAATAACAACCCTAAGTGAATATATGAATATTCAAAATGCAACATAGAGCAAGGGAAACCCTATATGCTTATCTAAGATGATTAATATGCAATTAGAGCAATCTTAGATATCAAAACTAAATGACATGTTCAATCAAATAGTTTAGCTAATCAAGATTAAGCACAAAACCTAATTAGCTATCACAATACAACTTCTCAAACATACATCATACTAATCTCAAACTTGTATTCAAAATATATAAAATAACATACAAGTAATTAAATGAGATTGCTTGTTAAGAGAAACACAAAATATGTAAGATATTAGTGAAAAGCTTACCAAGCAAAGTATGATGAAAAATCCATGCAAGATGTCATCTAGATGATCAAGGATGATGCTAGATGATGATTGATGATCATGGAAAAGTGTTTGAGTGAACTAAAATTGAGTTCTTTGGAATTTTTCTTCTCTTTGAAAAATCTCCTAAGTATGGAATCTAAATATGAACTCTTGTGATTGACCTAAAGTCAAAGTGGCATATATATAGGAGGCCAAAACAAAGTGTGGTCATTTTGATAAGTTTGCCTCAAAATTGCCTTGGGCGCTGTACGTAGAGCGCCTCTTGTACAGAGCCTGTACAGCGCCCCAACTCTGTTCTCACGGGAAAACAGAGTGGCGCTGTACGTAGGGCACTTTGTATAGCGCTTTGTACAGCGACCCAACAGCGACCGAATTAAATCGATCAGGTCTGAACAGCGCTCAATGGGCGCTGTTCGTACAGCGCTTCTGTAAAGCACTTTTGGGAGCGCCCAATGCAAAAATGCAATCCTAAGACTAAGCATGACAATGCAATTGGATATGCAAGATGCAATCAAACTAACATGCAAGAAGATATGTTAATGAAAATTAATGCACAAAAATAAGACACACAACATACAAGTATTAAACATATGCATGAGTTGTGAGTGTGTGCAACTATCTCTTCAAGACAAGTAAGCACAAAGAAATATACCTTCGGTGCTTATCAACACGAGGTCTTTAAAGGGCTTCGAACAATTAACCCGATACCTAGGCTACCCTTACGAAGAACCCCAATATGTGGTTTGTCCACGAAATAAGCCAATCAACAAATGGGAACCTTACAATATCATTGCTTAATTTATGCCTGTTAATGATATTCCAATGACCCAAACAATCTGTACACCTCTGAATATCCGAAACCAACCCTTTCATGTTCTGGTGGCCACCAACAGTTCCCCCAGCATCCTTGACGATGTCTGTACAACCATTAGAATTCACCCAACACTCTTCAAGGTGAAAGCAACGTTTATGAACCAAACCGCTAGACGGTAACAAAGCTTGAGTCTGGTAAACGTAAAGCAAAAGCGGCCGATGATCTGACTTTAAATACTTTAAAAGGGTAATTACAGCAAATTGAAACAAATTCTTCCACTAAAAGTTACAAACACACTTGTCTAACCGCTCTTGCACCATATCATTACCATCACGTTTGTTGCACCAGGTGAATGGAGGCCCCAAGAAACCTAGGTCATGTAACCTACAACCATCCAACAAAGCTCGAAAATTCTCAATCTGACAACGGGACCTTTGAAGACCTACTAATTTCTTTGAATCATCTAACATTTCATTGAAGTCACTCATACAAACCCAAGGCAAGCTCGAAAGACCATTAAGACGACGGTAAAGAGTCCACACATGGTGCCTCTGAGCCATTTCTAGGTGACTATAAAAGTCAATCAGCCTCCAACTGATACCCTTATGCGAAACCATATAAACATCGATATGGAATTGAGAGTAGGAAAGAACACTCACATCAACATCATTAGACCACAAGAGGCACTTACCACCTCCCTTACCGATACTATCTACAACCAACTTGCCATCGAAACCTAATTTAACTCTAACATTCTCCATGCGAACACAATCAGTCTTCGTCTCAATTAGAAAAATTATTTCCGATTTATACGCCTACTTGAGACGAAGCAAGACTTGGAATGCCCGGGTGCTACCCATACATCGGATGTTCCACACTTTCATGGTAATAGGCAAGTCGGTTGAAGCCGACCCACCAATAGAATATCAAAAGCACCACGGTACCTGTCATTAACCTTAGCAAACTTCACTTCCTGTTTCTCACTATCTTTTTCCAAACCAGACCTCTTTTTCCATTTGGACTTCTGCTTCCAGCCCACTATCCATTCGAAATCCATCATGAGCCCACCTCTTCCATTTCCCAGACTTCAGCCCAATCTTGCTACTCTCATTCGGCCTTTTATGTATCTCAACTAATAGTCCATCCTTAGTTGAAACAGGTGTACTACTTTTATGAATCTCTTTTAAAAAAAAAAAATAGTAAACACTAAAAAAGGAATTAATTTCATTTAATTTTCAATTTCCTTTTTTTTTTTTTGAAATATTACAATATTTCGGAATTGATTAATAAACAATGGAATAGAATAAATCATTTAATTTCGATTACCTTCCTTTTTTAATTAATTTTGATTACCATCCTTTTTTTTTTTAATGGAATTTAATTATGTTTCACTTAACTTTTGACGCCTCCTAAATTAACCTATCTACACAAAAAGAAAAAGAAAAAGTAAAAGAAAATTAAAGTCAACCCAGAATCCCAGACCCTTTTCCTCATAAAGCAGCAAGCCAGCTATACATGCCGTTAAAACGTTGTTTTCTAAATTGTGTTGTAAAAATACAAGAAAATAGAAGAAGATTAAAGAGGCGCAACACTGATTTTATTCATCACTAGGTTTGGTTACACGTGCAAGGCACGTGTTTTAATTTATATACATAATTATAATGTTTATATTATAATATTTGATTATAAATTAATTTTAATATAATATAAAAAAAATTAAAATTTTGTATACAACTAATTATGAGATCACAAATTATAATAAATAAAAAAACATAATTCAGTCATACAAAAATAACTCCCATTAATCCATTATGCATCAACTTATGGAGGCAATAACATTATTTACAATATTTTATTTTTTTTAAGAAAAAAAAAAACAATACCTAATTATAGAGGACATACATACAAACATGCTTCCCGTTAAAATGAGCATCCTCACGGAACCTTTTGTAAACATACCAGTACTTGATCAACATAATCAAATCGATCAGGATGAACACGAAGTGTAAACATTAGAAGAGAAATGTACAAACCTGAGTAATATCTTTGTGAAACATGAAAATAATAAATTCTTATCATATTAGTCCACCGCTTGGACTCTAATCGTTTTTTTTTTTTTGTTGTTGATATTTTTTCTTTCTTTCACCTTAAAAACGTCCCCCGTATATTTAAGTCATCAAGTTGCATATCAAATTAAATATCTACCCCTATATTATTTCATATTCCTTTTCAACTCATCAAATGCACAGAAAATTATATTTTCATCCCCTATCTCATTTTACAATTTAAATAATTATCAATCCAAATACCTATTGATTTGGGTCCAGTCCAAATCATTACTTCAATTGTCATAATTTTAAGTCTCACAAACACTATCATTTCTAGCTTTTTAGCAAATAAATTCTATCCAAATTCATAATAGTTGGAGTAAACTATTTAACAATGATTTGATCGATTTTTCAAGATATTACAGTCATGCACCTTGATGTTATTTGATTAAGCTTAATTATTAATTTTTTTATTAAAAAAATTCATGATATTTTTAGTAAAGGCCACTTCTTACATAGTAATAAGAGGTTTTACCAATAGAATTTTTCATTAGATGTTAATTGTAAAGTAAGTATCAATTTGCAAATAGTCCCTATTATGGTAATTAAAAAAGACAAATTTATCCTTTTTTTTTTCTCACACATCTGTTTATCAATATCATTTAGGAACTTTTGAGGATTATAATTGAAAATCCACTGTGTTAGAATTTTAAATTAAAATAAATTTTAAAAATTACTATACAGTCCCTATTGTGTTACTAATACTAAGACCTGTCTATTAAGTAATCCTACAAACTCGAAGGGTTATATCTATCATTTGACATTCAACGCAAATATAAGGGATGCTAGAATTGAAATCTGACTAAACTATGCCTAAGTAATTATATAAACTTTAAGGGTTATAATTGTAATTTTACATTCAAAGAAATTAAAAGAAAAAAAAGGATGCTATAATTGAACTGACAACTCTCCCCTTTTAATTTTGATATTTTTTTCTTTATTTCACCTTACAAACGTCCCCCATATATTTAAGTCATCAAGTTGCATATCAAATTAAATTTCTACCCCTATAGTATTTCTTATTCCTTTTCAACTCATCAAATACATAGAAAATTATATTTTCATCCCCTATCTCATTTTACAATTTAAATAATTATCAATCCAAATACCTATTGATTTGGGTCTAGTCCAAATCATTACTTTACTTGTCATAATTTTAAGTCTCACAAACACTATCATTTCTAGTTTTTTAGCAAATAAATTCTATCCAAATTCATAATAGTTGGAGTAAACTATTTAACAATGATTTGATCAATTTTTCAAGATATTACAGTCATGCACCTTGATATTATTTGATTAAGCTTAATTATTAATTTTTTTATTAAAACAATTCATGATATTTAGTATAGGCCACTTCTTACACAGTAATAAGAGATTTTACCATTATAATTTTTCATTAGATGTTAATTGTAAAGTAAGTATCAATTTGCAAATAGTTCCTATTATGGTAATTAAAAAAGACAAATTTATCCTTTTTTTTTTAATTTTTTTATCTCACATCTATTTATCAACATCATTTAGGAACTTTTGAGGATTATAATTGAAAATCCATTGTGTTAGAATTTTAAATTAAAATAAATTTTGAAAATTACTATATAGTCCTGTAAGGATTCCCATTCTTTGATTGACTTATTTCGTGGACAAACCACATGTTGGGGTTTATTGTGTAAGGGTAGTTTAGGAGTTTGAGAATCAAGCTCAAAGGCCCGTTCAAGACCTCAAGGGACAAGCACGCCAAAGGTATAATCTCTAGTGCTTAGTTCTTTCTATGAAGAGATTTAGATTGCACACACTCACTTAGCATTCTTGCATTTGTGTGCATACTCTTCACATGTCACATTTCACACTTGCACTTTAATGTTGTATTTTGTGTGTGCTTATGTGCCTTGTAATTCGTTTCCTGATATTGCTTGGAAACGTCCGCGCATGCACTAGTATGTGCTTGGTTTGTGCGAAGACCGCCTATGGAGAATGCCCTTGGCTTCTCCTTTGATTTCACCTCTTTTGGTGAAACGGCGGTCATGATCGGCGGCCTGGCCGTCGAATGAAACCGCCGTTTGAGTCCAGAGACCTCTAGATCAATTCTGCAGTTATGATCGGCGGCCACGACCGCCGTTTGAAACCGCCATTTGAAACCGCTGTTCATACCTGATTGATTTAATCTCTCGGGTTTGATTATGTGGTTTCGGAACTGCCGATTGAAACCGCTGTTGTTCCCCTGCCTCTCTTGGGAGCCATTCGGCGGTTGTAAATAGCGGCCTGGCCGCCGATTGAAACCGCTGATCGGTGCGTTTCAGGGGCAAACTTATCTTTTCACATGCTCTGTTTTTCATGCCTATAAATACATCACTTTCTCTTGTTCCGAATGTGACTCTTTAATCATCAAGAACCATACTTTTAAAAGAGAGATTTTTAAGAGAGAAAGCAACCAAGTTTGCTCATTTAAACACTCAAACCAAAATTCATGTGCATCAAAATTCATCTAGCATCTTCTAGCATATCTAGGATGCTTGCTTGCGTGGGTCTTTCATCATCACACTTGTCTTGGTAAGTTTTTCACTATTATCACATATAATTAGTGTTTTATTTATTATGACATCTCTTTCATTACTTGATTGTTCTTAGATTAGTTTCTAATATTCAAGATAGAGATTGTTGTGTTGATTTGATTGATTGTTGTATTGTGATAGCTAATTAGGTTTTTGCTTAATCTTGATTAGCTAAGCTATTTGACATGTCATTTAGTTCTTAATATCTAGGATTGCTTTTATTGCAAAATCATCATCTTAGATAAGCATATAGAGTTCCCTTGCTCTATGTTGCATTTTGGATATTCACATATTCACTTAGGGTGTTAATCTTTTCTTAGAGAATTAAGTCTTGTGTTGTGACCGGGATTAGGTTGCTTAAATCGCAAGCAATTGAACTAGGTTCACTTATACCGGGATTAGGTAGGTGTGTGATTACTTCCGGGATTAGGTTGTAATTTTATCACATTTAGTGGATTCGAGGTTCGTGTGTGGCTCACAAAATAGCCCGTGGTTTTTCCCGTGAGGGTTTCCATGTAAATATAAAGTGTTGTTTATATTTCCACACCATATTACACTTGCTATATTTTATTGACTATTAGGGGCATTTTCGTAATCTTGACCATACACGAAAATTGGGTAAAATTGTTAAAATCTATTCACCCCCCCTCTAGATTAATATTAGAACACACTGAGTATTTGTTTCAATTGGTATCAGAGCGGGTTCTTAAACATACTTAGGTGATCCTTGCTTATTTTGGTATGTTTTGCATTTTGTGTGATTTTTGATCATTCATACATTTGCATTCATTTCATTTATTCATAAACACTATGAGTGGAAACGGTGGAAATGGTGGTGGCAACGAGGGTACTTCTAGCACAAGGCCTCCACTTCTTACCGGGTTGAATTATGACTCTTGGAAAGGCAAGATGGAGTCGTACATATATCAAATCCATGATCGAGCTTGGATGGCGGTTGAAGACAGCTACACATCACCCATGATGACTCCTATGGGTGGAGGAGAGGATGTGCTCAAGCCTAAGGTGCAATGGAACGCGCAAGAGTTTGAGGCATCAAAATGGAATAGGAAGGCGATGCATGCCATCCTATGTGCAATGGACGAAAATCAATATAAATTGATTCAAAATACTAGGATAGCTAAGGAGGCATGGGACATCCTAGAGATTGCACATGAGGGAACCGAAGTGGTGAAGGACTCTAAGCTTCAAGTCCTCCAAACTCAATTCGAGATGCTTAAGATGGAGGAGAATGAGTGCTTCAACGACTTCGAGATCAAGTTGATGGACATAGTCAACCAAAGTCATCAACTTGGTGACCCTTACTCAGATAAGAGAATCAAGCAAAAGATTATGAGATCTCTCCCCGATAGGTTTGAATCAAAGGTGATGGCTTTAGAGGAAAATAGCACATATAAGGATATGAAGCTGAGTGAGGTGATAGGGAGGCTTCTAGCTTATGAGTCTAGGAAGGGTCCTACCTCCATACCTCCTAAAAAGCAAAAAGGAATTGCTTTGAAAGCCTCCAAGGATGAAAATGAGGTAAAGAAGAATGACTCGGATGAAGACCTTGCATTATTTGTGAAGAGATTCAAAAGGGTCATGAAGTTCGGGAAAAAGGATTTTTGTTCCAAAGGTCAAAACTTCAAGAAAAAAGGTTCCTACAACAAGTTTAAGCCTAGGAAAGAGAAGACCGAAAGGAAAGGGGTCCGATGCTTTGAGTGTGGTGGGATAGGTCACTTTGCTCCCGAATGTGCAAATCACAATGAGAAGAAAAAGGGAAAAGTGATGGCCGCCACTTGGAGTTGAAGTAGTGATGACTTCAATGAGAGAGATGAGTCTTCGGATGATAAAGAGCTCATGGCTAACCTCCTAGCTTTTGCCTCCTCCCACAAAAGCAAAAGTGCTAGTGAAAGAGAGGAAGAGAGTCAAGAGGAAAATGACTCAAGTGAAGAAGAAAGTGATTCCTCTTCTAACTCCATATATGGATTTGTGGAGAAAAAGGTGCTTGCTAAATACCATGCCGAGTTTAATGATTTAGCAAGCAAGAGCACGAGAAAGATTCAAAGATTGAGAGAAGAAAATCTTGAACTTTCATCTCATAATGACCACTTAAGTGAACAAGTGGAAAGACTCAAGAAAATTGATGATAAGCTAAGTATGGAGTTAGACTTATCTAAGAGGAATGAAGAAGGACTTAAGAGGGAGCTTGAAGAAGTAAAAGAGTCTATGACTAGGATGGATTCTAGCACTAAGAAGCTTGACCATATACTTGGTGTTGGAAAGAGTCCGTGTGACAAGAGGGGTCTTGGGTATGAAGATGGCAAGAAGATCTCAACCTCTAACAAGACCGTGTTTGTCAAGAGTTTGGGGAACGAAGAAGTTTCATTAGTGTAAACTCCTAGAAAGAAGTTAGAACTAGGACAATGTTCAAAGAATGTACAAGTGAAGTTGGTGCCAAGAAGGCAACCTCAAGCTCAACCCACTAGGGTCCCTCAAGCTAACATTCCTCCACTTTTGGCTCACAAAGGAAAGAGACCAATCATGCAACCTCAAGCTAGGAAGCAAGTTAGATCGGTTCAATAACGAAGATGGATTGAACCCACTCAACCACAAAGACATGGACAAGCCCCCATGCATGCACAAGGACAAGGTATGGTTCCTTATTTTATTCCTATATGTCATTTTTGTGGATTTGATGGTCATATTAGGCCAAATTGCTTTCGATATATTAAAATGTGTAGAACACGAAGCATGATTGAAAAGAGAAAGACTAGAGCCAAGATGCATGTTCATAGGAATGATAAAATTGATGTGCATGATCCTAGGATAACTAGAGCCCTTGTACCAAAGACCACTAAGAAAGCTAATATTGTTTCTAGGTGGATTAGAAAGAATGAAAATGTTTGCCATGTTGCTCAAATAGCCTTGAAGGCAAATTCTTCTAATTTTTGGTATTTAGATAGTGGGTGCTCTAGGCACATGACGGGAAACAAGAGTTTCTTCGAGACTCTTGCTATAGAGGAAGGAGGATATGTCACTTTTGGTGATGGATCTAAAAAGAAAGTTGTAGGGAAAGGAACCATTTCCATTCCTGGTTTACCCTTATTATCTAATGCTTTGTTTGTTGACGGCTTGAAAGTCAATTTAATAAGCATTTCTCATCTTAGTGATGAAGGATATTCCGTCATGTTTAGTAAAAATAATTGCTCTATCCTAAAGCCCGATGGACAAACCTTGTTGAAAGGAATGAGATCTAGTGACAATTGCTATTGTCTTGAAGCTAGAATAGTCTCAAACAATGTGTCCATGGATGAGCAAATAGAGTTGTGGCATGAAAGACTTAGCCACATGAACTTTAGGGATTTAAGAACCCTTGGAAAGTTCAATTGTGTGCGTGGTCTCCCTAAGCTTGGGAAGAAAGCCAATGGAGTTTGTGGACCTTGCCAACAAGGAAAACAAACGAAGAGCATGCACAAAAAGGGCAAGTATCTCTCCACCAAGGAGCCCTTAGAGCTTCTCCACATGGATCTTATGGGTCCAATGCAAACCGAGAGTTTAGGTGGAAAGAGATACATTTTTGTTTGTGTAGATGAATTCTCTAGGTTCACATGGACATATTTTCTTAGAGAAAAATCTGAAACTTTTGATAAGTTTAAAATGCTTTGTAATAAAGTTCAAAATGAAATGAACTCTAACATTAAAAGTATAAAACGGATTAGAAGTGACTATGGAAGGGAATTTGAGAATGCCACCTTTGAAACCTATTGTAATGGTCTAGGCATCTCCCATGAGTTTTTGGCTTCTAGGACACCTAAACAAAATGGAGTTGTTGAGAGGAAGAATAGGGTCCTTTAAGAGATGGCCCGTGTGATATTGCTTAGCAATAATGTCCCTAGGAACCTATAGGCCGAAGCCGTCAATATGGCTTGCTATATAGGAAATAGAGTTTTCCTAAGGCCCGGAACTAGAAATACCTCCTATGAGCTATGGAAAGGTAAAATGCCAAATGTTAGCTACTTCCACTCCTTTGGAAGCAAATGCTACATTTTAAATGACCGTGATCAACTTGGCAAATTTGATACTAAGAGTGATGGGGGTATCTTTATTGGCTATGCTTTAAATAGTAGAGCCTATAGAGTTTTTAATTTAAAGACTCTAAGTGTCATGGAATCATCCAATGTTGTATTTGATGATGAAAGGCTTAAGTCTAGTAACCGTGAGGAGGAGGTAGTTTTAGATGATGATTCTCCTTTGGAGAAGGTTGTGGAGACTCCCAATGATGGGACGTCCAATGGTGATTATGAGGACACACAACCTATTGATAGAGTTCCTCTCTTGAACTCTAAAGAACCCGCTCCATAGGTTAGACAACTCCATGATAAGAATGACATCATTGGAGAAGTAAATGAAGGTGTTAGGACTAGGCGTCAAATAGCTAATCTAATTAGCTACACATGCTACACCTCTCAAATTGAACCCAAAAAGGTTGATGAAGCCTTAAATGATGAATTTTGGGTTCTTGCCATGCAAGAAGAGCTAAACCAATTCGATAGGAATGAGGTTTGGACTCTAGTTCCTAGGCCTAAAAACACACATGTTATAGGCACTAAGTGGATTTATAGGAACAAATCCGATGAATATGGCAACATAGTGCGGAACAAGGCTAGACTTGTAGCATAAGGGTACTCTCAAATTGAGGGTATCGACTTTGAGGAGACATTTGCTCCCTTTGCCCGTTTAGAGTCCATTAGGCTTCTCTTGTCCATCTCGTGTATTCACAAGTTTAAATTACACCAAATGGATGTCAAGAGTGCCTTTCTAAATGGCTTATTGCAAGAGGAAGTGTTTGTTGAACAACCCAAGGGGTTTATGGATGCACACCACCCTAACCATGTCTATCGCCTCAAAAAGGCTTTGTATGGGTTGAAACAAACACCGAGGGCTTAGTATGAACGCCTCACTCAATTTCTTTTTGACAATGACTACACAAGAGGTAGTGTTGACAATACCTTGTTCATCAAAAGAAACAAAGATGAGTTATTTATAGCTCAAATCTATGTTGATGACATTGTATTTGGCCCAACCAATAACACCAAGGTCCAATAATTTGTTGATGTTATGTCTCATGAATTTGAGATGAGTCTTGTTGGTGAGCTAAGTTACTTCCTAGGTTTGCAAATTAGGCAATTAAATGATGGGATCTTCATTACCCAAGCTAAATATGCCAAAAACCTAGTGAAGAAGTTTGGTCTTGAAAATGCCAAACATTGTGATACACCCATGAGTACCACTTTGAAGCTTAGCAAGGATGAAATTCCCTTAACCAATATAGTGTAATATATACCTAGGGGGGTGTGGTGAATAGGTATAGGCCCAAATACTTCCAAATTCAAAATATACGGATTACAAGAATGAAATGTACACTTGATATGATTTAATCAATGGTATAGTATGATTCAATACATGTGAAAATCAATATACAAGAGATACAATCAATACATGATATGGAAGATAATGAAAAGTAAAGCGAAAATAGACACAAGTATTTTTACGTGGTAAAACCTCAAAGAGGAAACATCCACGGGTTGATACCACAACCACCGGCAAAGCAATCCACTATACAAAAAGGACTTACACACTTAAGCTATCAACACATGATATCCGCTCAAGCTATCACCTCCTAATCTACCCTCGGGCAAGTGAACCACCAAGCCTACTTCCTATCCGAGATGTGTCCTACACCTCTAGAAAGCAACTTCCTATCCAAGACGCTCACGTCTCTAGGAAGATTTCTTGCTTGCCTATCCGGATCCTCCCGACCCTAGACAAGTCTCCTTGCTTGATTATCCGAGTCCTCCCGACTCTAATTAAGACTTCCTTACTCTATCCACAAAGCTTCACTTACTTTGCTAGAGACTTCAACCTAATGCAAGGCTATGATCTAAGTGATGCAAATGATGCAAACACAATCAAATAAAGTATGATGATCAATCAAACTCTATGAACATGCTTCGAGATATACTAGGATATGCTTTCAACACACAATCACAAAAATACCTAGAAATCAATACATGCAAAATCAATAAGAACAAGATATGAATATTCAATATATCACACTAAAAACCTAGTTCTTAGATCATGAAATAAAACCTAGAAAATAATATGAAGCACATCATATATACATTTTCTAGAATCAATTTCATGTTGAATCAAGTTTAGCACAAATAGGTTCAAGAGAAATCACAAAGCTAAAACTTAATTGACAAATGATCAAACACCCCTAGCATATGATCTAACATACTTCTCAACAAATTTCATCAATCAAATAGTAAGAATCAAGAGATGATCAAAGATGAAATTGAAAAAGAAGAAGTTGAACAAACAACCTTGAACTCGTAATGAAGAACAGGCTTCTGGGAACAATGACAAAGTCAGCTCCCTCTAGAAATGCTTGGGGTTTGTAGCTCTTCTCAAGACCAATAATTTTGGCTTTTCAATCGATTGATTTCGAGTTTGTATGAGAAAGTTATGATCAAAATAAGAAAAAGAAAATTGAAGAATTTCTGCAGAATTTCTCTAAGTGTTCTTGAAAATCTTCAACTAGTGTGGAGGGAAGGAGAGGAGTTTAAAAGGAGAAGATTTTTGGGCAAATCAGCATATGCCATGTCACCCTCCCATGGGGGGCACGTGGGCCTCATGGGGGCAGAGAGCCCCTCTGGCCGTGAGGCTCACGGCCTCCCTCACGGGGTGGCTTACGTGACCTCTTGGTCACTCTCACCTCTCTCGCGCACTTTCACGTTCTTCAGCCATATCTTGGGCATCCGAACTCCGATTTTGAATCCGTTTTCGGATTACAAACCGTGACTCCCTCACGCACGATGACGACTATACAACTTTGAAAAATGATTGAGAAATCATCTCAGAAACCGACAATGAAGTCAACTCAATGAATGAGAATAAAAAATAGCGTAGCTACATCGTTTGGACTCAAAAACTTATGAATGAGTAACCAAAATGACCGGAACTCAATAAAGCATCAAATAAGAACATGTTCAAGTCCAAATACAAAAATATGAAAACAAACAAACACTAATTCACACAAGCATGCCATATCAAAGAGATAGTCACAAAGCATGCAATTCTACAATGTTTATCTATTAAAGATCAATGCATGAGCATACTATGAAATGTGTGAATGTGTTATACCAAATGTTTGAACCATGATGCAGGGACACACATGTATGAATTGTGTGTGTGTGCGCTAACGCCTTGCAAGAGGATAGAAGTCAAGATATACCTTTGACGCTTTCACCTCTTGAAGACGACATTTGCACTAGACGTTGCTCTTCAACGTTTAAGCTTCCTTTCTTTAAAGAATATCCTAAGTAACAGCTAATACAAATATAGAGTGTTTTGCAATGGAATCAAGCCAATACAAATCATGAACCTTACAAAGGATGCAAGTGGAAAAAGTGTGGAACAAACTTTATATTGGGGCATGATAGGTAGCTTGCTTTATTTGACTGCAAGTAGGCCCGATATATCTTTTAGTGTGGGTATGTGTGCTAGGTACCAAGCGGATCCTAAGGAGTACCATCTCTCTTCCGTTAAGAGAATCATTTGCTATGTGAATGGGACTTCCAACTATGGGATTTGGTACTCGTTTGACACTAATGCTAGTCTTGTAGGCTTTAGTGATGCGGATTGGGCAGGAAATTGTGATGATAGAAAGAGCACATCGGGCGGTTGCTTCTTTCTAGGCAACAACTTGGTGTCTTGGTTTTGCAAGAAGTAAAACTCGATTTCCTTGTCCACAACCGAGGCCGAGTACATAGCCACGAGGAGTGGATGCACACAACTCCTATGGATGAAGCAAATGCTAGTAGACTACGGATTCAACCAAGGTACAGTCACTCTCTTTTGTGATAATATGAGTGCCATTAATATTTCCAAGAATCCGGTGCAACATTCTAGAACTAAGCATATTGACATCCATCATCATTTCATTAGAGAGCTTGTTGAAAATAAATGCATAGTACTTGAACATGTAGGTACTAATGATCAACTTGCAGACTTATTTACTAAACCCTTAGATGCTACTCGATTTAAAACACTTAGTAGATCTATTGGGATATGTCTTGTGGAGTGATGTGATTTGTGATTGACCCCATATGGGGAACTCAAGCAAAGAGAGCTATTTTGCATTCTTGTCACTTGTAAAAAATTTGAAATATCTTATGCTTCTTCTTTTAAGTGCTTGAGTAAGCTTGGTTGCACATATGTATATATGTTTTAAATTCAATAAGTGTGAACCTTGCTTGTTTACAATCCATGTCATATTTATGTTCAAACATGCATTTTTGGACTAGGAGATGTTCATAGGAAGTATGATTTAAATGACCTATAGTTATCTCCATGACATGATGATTCTTTTATAACATGCTTATGTCAAATAAAAAAGCATGAAATTCATATAATCATGCTCAAATGAAAAAGCATGAATTGATGATTGCAATATAAATGCAAAACTTGTGTGAAAAAGACTTATGAGACTCAAAATGAATAAAGGATCTTGTATCCGTTCAAAGGAATTTAAATTCCAAATGTCTCTCTTTCTTTATTAGTTGAACATGGCTACTATCATACAGGTTTCTCACCCGGAAAAATCAAATAGGGTGCAAAGTCGCTCATGCCATGTTTCGCTTATAAAGTTGGATATAGTTGCTCTTGTATTAAAAACAACAAAATCTCTATATCCTTGCTTCTCCCATGACAATGGTGAGATTGGTTTGAATTCTTATTAGAAACCTTTGTCATTTGCTTTGCCAAATACCATTGTATTTTGGACTTGAATGCTACATGTCTTGTATGCAAAGCATGTTTGATTCACACATTTTCTTTAAATAAATCTCATTGTTTCTCTCCAATTAATTGGGATGCATAAAGTCACTTATATGATTATGCAAATATCTTGCATGCTTCTATCTCTCTTTGCTTAGAGTGACCCGGTTGGGGACTACTCCTATGCCTATATCATGACAAAAAGGTGGAATAGAATGTGGTAGGAGTTGCAAATTGTAGTGGCAATTGTGAATGTTGGGGAGAATATTAATTGAGGGGGAGTAACCCGTTGAGGGGGAGCATTGCATACACATACTTTTAAATTCTTAAATGCAAATGCTTGTTTTATTCTCACTTGATCATCTCACATACTTTTGCTTTGGAAAGTATAATCTTTTGTTTTGAAGGATTGATAGTTCTACAAGAGATTGAAGACTTGAAGTTTTTATTTTATTCTTTATATATTCTTATATCTCTTTGTAATGTAGAATATCTTTATTATCCTGTAGATTCAATTATGTTTGTGAGGATCAATGTGAGTGGTGGTTTTGTCACAAAATAGCCAAATGGGGAGGTTGTAAGGATTCCCATTCTTTGATTGGCTTATTTCGTGGACAAACCACATGTTGGGGTTTATTGTGTAAGGGTAGTTTAGGAGTTTGAGAATCAAGCTCAAAGGTCTGTTCAAGACCTTAAGGGACAAGCACGCCAAAAGTATAATCTCTAGTGCTTAGTTCTTTCTATGAAGAGATTTAGATTGCACACACTCACTTAGCATTCTTGCATTTGTGTGCATACTCTTCACATGTCAAATTTTTCACTTGCACTTTAATGTTGTATTTTGTGTGTGCTTATGTGCCTTGTAATTTGTTTCCCGATATTGCTCGGAAACGTCCGTGCATGCACTAGTATGTGCTTGGTTTGCGCGAAGACCGCCTATGGAGAATGCCCTTGGCTTCTCCTTTGATTTCACCTCTTTTGGTGAAACGGCGGTTATGATTGACGGCCTGGCTGCCGAATGAAACCGCCGTTTGAGTCCAGAGACCTCTGGATCAATTCTGCGGTTATGATCGATGGCCACGACCGCCGTTCATACCTGATTGATTTAATCTCTCGGGTTTGATTCTGCGGTTAACTCGGCGGTTTTGAAACCGCCGATTGAAACCGCCGTTGTTCCCCTGCCTCTCTCGGGAGCCATTCGGCGGTTGTAAACGGCGGCCTGACCGCCAATTGAAACTGCCGATCGGTGCGTTTCAGGGGCAAACTTGTCTTTTCACATGCTCTGTTTTTCATGCCTATAAATACATCACTTTCTCTTGTTCTGAATGTGACTCTTTAATCATCAAGAACCCTACTTTTAAAAGAGAGATTTTAAAGAGAGAAAGCAACCAAGTTTGCTCATTTAAACACTCAAACCAAGATTCATATGCATCAAAATTCATCTAGCATCTTCTAGCATATCTAGGATGCTTGCTTGCATGGGTATTTCATCATCACACTTGTCTTGGTAAGTTTTTCACTATTATCACATATAATTAGTGTTTTATTTATTATGGCATCTCTTTCATTACTTGATTGTTCCTAGATTAGTTTCTAATATTCAAGATAGAGATTGTTGTGTTGATTTGATTGAGTGTTGTATTGTGATAGCTAATTAGGTTTTTGCTTAATCTTGATTAGCTAAGCTATTTGACATGTCATTTAGTTCTTAATATCTACGATTGCTTGTATTGCAAAATCTTCATCTTAGATAAGCATATAGGGTTCCCTTGCTCTATGTTGCATTTTGGATATTCACATATTCACTTAGGATGTTAATCTCTTTTTAGAGAATTAAGTCTTGTGTTGTGACCGGGATTAGATTGCTTAATTCTCTAGCAATTGGACTAGGTTCACTTATACCGGGATTAGGTAGGTGTGTGATTACTTCCGGGATTAGGTTGTAATTTTATCACATTTAGTGGATTCGAGGTTTGTGTGTGGCTTACAAAACAGCCCGTGGTTTTTCTCGTGAGGGTTTCCACATAAATATCAAGTGTTGTTTATATTTCCGCACCATATTATACTTTCTATATTTTATTGACTATTATGGGCATTTTCGTAATCTTGACCATACACGAAAATTGGGTAAAATTGTTAAAATCTATTCACCCCCCCTCTAGATTAATATTAGAACACACCGAGTATTTGTTTCAGGTCCCTATTGTGTTACTAATACTAAGACCTGTTTATTAAGTACTCCTACAAACTCGAAGGGTTGTATCTATCATTTGACATTCAACACAAATGTAAGGGACGCTATAATTGAAATCTTACTAAACTATGCCTATTAATTAATTATATAAACTTTAAGGGTTTTAATTGTAATTTTACATTCAAAGAAATAAAAAAATAAAAAAAAGGATGCTATAATTGAACCGACAACTCTCCCTTTTTATATAGTAAATAGATATTGGACATTTAATTTGCACCTTCATTTCTTACAAACCGAATCACATTCAATTGAAACATGAAACACTGATATATAGTAAATATCAACCAATCAAATGAAGACAAGCAAATTTCCACCAATCACCTTGCATGTTATCAAGGTTTGAAGTCCACAAACTTCTACAACACTCACCCTTGGACTTTCACCGTTTATATCTAAATTTGCTAGGAAAAACCCAGTGGGACAAAAACCTTAGCAAAATATATACAATGATCTTCTGGATCAAGTGGTGTTGGATATTGAAAATATATGAATTAAGTGTCTATTAAGTGTCTAAATAAACCTGGGGGGGTTGTGAGTAGGTTTTAACCAAATTAATCGCCAAATATTTCGGTTAATTAATATTAATCTCAAACATCCCTAATGTCAAACACAAATCATCATGTAAAATAAGTGCGGAAAATAATGACAATGATACAATGATTTGTTTTACGTGAGAAAACCCCAAGAAGGTAAAAACTCACGGGCATAATTGCCAATTGAACCATCAAATCCACTATTTGCAAATACAATTACAATCTAGGTTGACCATATCACACCTATATGATTACTAATCCGTCTTTACTACCCGCGGGCTTTTAATAGTGATTCTAGGCTCTTGCTTGTAAACTACCCAGTAAATACAAGACTTAACTTTCAAAAGAAGAGAAATATTGCAACCTAATGTGAATATGAACAATATTCAAAGTGCATAAATGCAAGGTCAAACATTTAAGCTTATCTAGCCATGGATGAACATGTCAAACATTCCTAGATATCATGTTGCTATATGTCATGCATACAACTTAACTATATGACCAAATAAAACCTTAGATGCAATAGCTATCACAAACAAAGCTCAACACGCAACACACAAATCTCCACATATAGACAAAAATCTAACCTCAATACAAATCAAGTCATAAAGGAGATATCTTGTAAAGCAAGAACACAAGAATAGATGAAGATGATGTTCTACTTACAAGTCATGTGTGTTTAAAGAAAACCCATGAAGAAGACACCTAGATGATGCTAGATGATTTTTGAAACAAGAATGGATGATGGGTATTTGAGTTTTAGTTGATAAAAATCAAGTCTTGGTAACTTTTCTTGCAATACACTCTCAAGCTTTCAAGAAACTCAAATTATAAGCTCTAATTTGGCCAAGGAGAGAATAAGGCACATATATATATATCAAGCCCTAGCCAAAGCGACATCGTTTTGAGCTTGGACAACTAAATCCCGTCAAAACCGCAGTGCGTGATGACGAGGCGGTCGTTGATGCCTACCAATTTTTTTTTTATCTATTCTATTTACCTGGCAAATGCAATGAGTCAAAGGACTAGTATAGAAAGTGAGCAAGGATCGTTCCCATAGAGAGGTGGTATCCGTATAACTGTCTCTAGCTAAAGCGTTATTGAAAGCAATGTAAATGGAATGCGGAAGTGGTGAGAATAGTGTGTGTGAAGTGTATGCATAATGCGGATGGTGTGTGAGGTGTGAATAAATCTAAACTAAATTAAATTACACTAAGGATAGTGTTATCCTGAAAATTCGTCAGGGGTTTTCCCGGGATAACTTGGACCGCGGTGTACGGGGTGCACCGCAGTTGGGCCCGGACCGGGCGGGTGAAGCTCCCTTGGTCCGGGCACTATGCAGTAGGACCGGTCCTACAGGGTGGAACAGAGGTTGAGGTAGCGTGCTGGTGAGTGTGGTGCGCCTGGTGTATCTTTGGAGGGGTAAAAAGGTGGGCCTTTAATTATTTAACAGTGGAGTACATCGTCCATCACTTCATATACCACATCCAGCTATTACAAAAGGTTTACTAGTGGGATGGGGACACAACATACAAGAGTACAAACTAAGTAGGGAGGTCACTCAATGGGTTGCACATGGGGGCTTTGCCTAGGCGAGACAGTAGCCAGGTAGAACACACACATAGGAGCTTTGACTAGGCGGGGTAGTAGCCAAGTAGAACACACACATAAGAGCTTTGACTAGGCGGGGTAGTAGCCAAGTAGAACACACACATAGGAGCTTTGACTAGGCGGGGTAGTAGCCAAGTAGAACACACACATATGCGCTTTGATTAGGCGGGGTAGTAGCCAAGTAGAACACACACATAGGAGCTTTGACTAGGCGGGGTAGTAGCCAAGTAGAACACACACATAGGAGCTTTGATTAGGCGGGGTAGGAGGTTTTTGTTTTCACGGGCCAACCCCTTCCTCTGTGGGATGTAGGGGTATTTATAGGGTATCTGGCAGGGGGGTAGGTGGAGATCCCCTGTTTAGGCGGGAACCCCTGGTTAAATCTCCACCATTCCCTCCTATCCACAATGGCGGTCACAAGGAATCAAGGGTCAGGATTGTGCCCTCCCGTTCTTCCTTGGCGGGAGCCTCCATTTTGGTAGGTGGGGGCCCTAGTTCCTAGGGCGCAATTGGCGGGGCTGATCCCGGCCACTAATCTGGGGCAAGGTCGGGGTCACCACACTCCTTGGAGGGTTCCGATCGCTCCATCTAGGCCTCAGGTCCAAATCAGAACCTCTGTAGGGCTAAGGTGGTGGAAATGTGGCATTTTCGCGAGCTTTGATTGGTCGTAAGGGGCCTTTGTGGCGGTGGGAAGTCGTTGTCAAAGTTCTAGCCTGGCAGGGGACAGTGTCAGCGCCTGTCCCACTGCACCCTGTCAGGCGTTCCCTCCTACCATTTCCTTCTTCATGCTTGCTGCATTTCTGCAAGTATTTTGCTGAGGGAACTAGTATCCCCTTGCATGTAAAGGATAGTTAACTCTCAATTAGGGCTGAGATGGAATGCCATCCCACAGTTGATGTGGCGCGGCTAGTAGGCGATCTCGACCGTTGGTTGCTGTCTTTCCTCAGTCATGCTTACTGCTCCCTTATTAATGAGGCGACATTGGTGCCTTGCAGGTGTTCTCAGCACCCTTTTTATTCCATGTGAGCTGGAATCAAGGGCTGGCGTCAGCCCTTACTGAACAGGACGCGTTAGCGAGCTTCTAGGGGTTCTTCTATAGAGGGCCGCTCGAGTAGTAGGGGGTGCCGTGGGGGGAAAGATAGTGTTTTCTATCACGGGTACGGCCATTGGGGCGGACCCGCTGCTAGAAGAAGCGGGGCCGGATCCCGGTTGGATCGTGGCTTTGGAGGTGGGCTCCCCACTAGGCTAGGTATCCTTTCTCTGGAAGCGTTCTAATGGGAGGAAGACCGGTTCTGGGTCGAGCGATGCTTAATCCTGGCGTGCCTGAGGGTGGGCTCGGTCAAAGAAAGGACGGGTCCTTATTCCCAACAAGCGGGTTGGGTTGGGTTGATCATGGGTGCGACCGTGGTAGGCAATGAAGTAGTCCGGTCCCTTTAGTGGGAAAATTTCTTCCTTGAATTGATTGCCTAAATTTCTGGTTAACAGAAGTCCCTCCCGCCTTGAATGTTCTTAATATTACTAAATGTTGGAGGCGGGGTACTTGGTCGCATGAAGGGCTTTTCCCGCTTGGCTTTTCTCGTTTCCTACCATTTGAATTTGTCAGAATTCGCTTCTGGGGCCATCGCTTGCTACATTAAATGCAGGAATAATGGTTCTAGGTACTAGGCACGTTTTTCGGGGCATGGCGTGGCGTCAGCGACGGGCATTTTGCTGCACGAGGCTCCACATGGCGTTCGCGGGGTGGTGGACTGGTCACGTCTGCCTTTTCCCTAGATGCCCTAGCCGTTGGATCCATTGGAGGGCTGAGATCTTCTGGTTTGAATTTTGAAACTGCCACCTTCTCTCCATTTAAAAGGCAGCTTGACCGGAGTCTCTTCAACTTCTCCATTACGCCAGTTTTTTCTTTTTCACTTCTTCTACTTCTTTGCTCACTATTGCTATCTGAAAATGGCTTCCAAAGACTCAAACGTAGAAAGGGATTACGGCTACGGCGACGAGGAGAGCTCTCCTGAGAAGTCGGGGCTCTCTCATAAGAGGCGGAGGGCCGGTGGTGATTCCACTGCAGGGGGAAGCAGGGGACGTCCCTAACCTCACCGCTCGGGGCAGCATTCCTCTATTGGGACCGGGTTCGCTAACACCCCTTCTTCCCCGGTGCATATCTCCGAGGAGGAAGAGGGGGCGAGTCAAGGAGCTCTTTCTGGTGACGGGGACTGAGACCTGGAGCATGTAGACATGGAGGAGCAGGGCCATCGTGCACAAGTGGAGGGAGGTGGCGCGGCTGAGGTTTTCGAGTGCGTTCCCCTTTCGGCCTGTACTGCGGCTGATCT
This sequence comes from Acer yangbiense, assembly GCA_008009225.1. Classification (NCBI taxonomy): domain Eukaryota; kingdom Viridiplantae; phylum Streptophyta; class Magnoliopsida; order Sapindales; family Sapindaceae; genus Acer; species Acer yangbiense. The sequence continues at coordinate 21,311,032 of CM017771.1, forward strand.
ATCTCGCTTGAGGCGTGACTTCCATATCCCTACTGACATAGAACTCACCCTTCCCACCGAGGATTACAATGTCTATGCTCCTCCTCCTGGTCATCTTCCCATACATGTGGCCGCGTTCGAGGGAGGGGTGCGCCTTTCCCTCCATCCCACGCTCAGGCGGGCCCTTTGTGCTTTCGGGTTAGCTCCTAAGCAACTAGTCCCTGGCTTCTAGAGGAATTTGGTCGGCTTCCTTGTGTTATGGCGGGAGGCTGCTAGCTCTCGTCCTAACTTGAGGGACCTAGGGTATAGTGAGCTTCGCTCTGTCTTCTAACTGTCGCCCTTGACTCAGTAGCTCGCTGGCCAGTATTATCTTCGCTGCGTGAATGCCATTGATTTTGTGGTCCCGGCTACTCGGAGGAAGGATCCCGGGTGGAAGACGGAGTGGATCGTGGTTAAAGGCAACTGGGGCGCCTCTGTGCGACGTGGTCATCGAGAGTATGTAGTCCCTACCTCTTTCGGGCCACAACCAGAGTGGGCGAAGGAGGAGGATGATGCTGCAGTCATGAGTTTTTTAGCTTCAATCAACACTACTACAAAAATGCTTAAAGAAATCACTAGAAATCACTAAAAGAAATTGGTTTTTGGTAACCGATTTTAAAAAAGCTTTTAGAAATCAGTTTTTATAAAAACCGATGTCTTAAAAATTACAATTTCAAAAGACATCGGTTTTTCAGAAAACCGATATTAAAAAAAAAACGTTTAGACATCGGTTTTTATAAAAACCGATGTCTTAAATTTTGCGTTGAAAAGACAACGGTTTTTATAAAAACCGATATTAAAAGCAAGCGTTTAGACATCGGTTTTTATAAAAACCGATGTAGATTCAAAAGCAAAATTCTGCAATGCAAATCTGACCTATGTCCACATTCAAGGGCACATCTCTAAAAATACTCAACGTTATTTGCTCAACTTTTGACACAAGAAAGTAGACATGCAAACAAACACTTTTAAATCAGAAAATATTCCAAAAATCGATTTGGAAAAGTGAGAAAATGAGCGATGAAAACAGCTCACTCGCGGATTCACGAATCGCTTCTGACCTTTGACTGAATAATTGATCATAACTTTCAAAATACCACCCGGAATTTTACGTTCTATATACCGTTGGATTCATGTCGAAAAATTGAAGAACCCAGCCTGGAAAAAGAAATTTATTTCCTTGCCAAAAGATACAGTTTTAAGGAAAGAGTTTTCACAAAAATATCTCCAATCGCTTCAATTCTGACCTTTGACTGAAAAATTGATCATAACTTTCAAAATACCAACCGGAATTTTACGTTCTTTATACTGTTGGATTCGTCTCGAAAAATTGAAGAATCTACCATGGAAAAAAAAAAATTATTTCCTTGCCAAAAGATACAGTTTTAAGGAAAAAGTTTACACAAAAGTATCTCCAATCGCTTGACCTTTGAGTACTCATGAATAATTGATCATAAGTTTCAAAATACCGCCCGGAATTTAACGTTCTTTAAACCGTTGGATTCGTATCAAAAAATTGAAGAATCCAACATGGACAAAAAAATTTATTTCCTTGCCAAAAGATACAGTTTTAAGGAAAGAGTTTGCACAAAAATATCTCCAATTCTGACCTTTGACTGAAAAATTGATCATAACTTTCAAAATACCACCCGGAATTTTACGTTCTTTATACCGTTGGATTCGTATCGAAAAATCGAAGAATCCATCATGGAAAAAAAAAATTATTTCTTAAGGAAAAATTTTACCCAAAAATATCTCCAATCGATCGACCTTTGAGTACTCATGAATAATTGATCATAACTTTCAAAATACCACCCGGAATTTTACGTTCTTTATACCGTTGGATTCGTATCAAAAAATAAAATAATCTACCATGGACAAAAAAAATTATTTTGTTGCCAAAAGATACAGTTTTAAGAAAAAAGTTTGCACAAAAATATCTTCAATTGCTTCTAACCTTTGACTGAATAATTGATCATAACTTTCAAAATACCGCCCATAATTTTACGTTCTTTATACCATTGGATTCGTATCGAAAAATCAAAAAATCTAGCATGGATGAAAAAAATTATTTCGTTGCCAAAAGATACAGTTTTAGGGAAAAAGTTTGCATAAAAATATCTCTAGCAGAACACAAAACCACACAATAAAAAATGAAATGAAAAATAAACCCACCAATAAAATTTATTTAATATATGTATGTTTGTAGTAGAAATTAGAATTTTGATTAGTTGAATAAATTTAAATTTATCAAACAAGTTTTTTTTTTTTTTTTTTTTTTCTAACAATTCATATAGGTTATATATATATATTGTGCAATTGTTAACATATTCAATCTTGTAGTCAGGCGGTAAAGGCTTACCACTTTGACTTTGAGGTTGCGAGTTCGATTCCTCATAATGACAATTAATTGTCATTATTATCATAGGTGGGGTTGGCCGGCGGCGGTGGCCGGCGACAGTGGGATTTTTTTTTGTAATTCATCAATTTTACATCAGGTTTTTTAAATCGGTTTTAACTAAAACCGATGTCTTTTCTCCTAGGTTTTTAAATCGGTTTTAAGTAAAACCGATTTCTTTTCTCTTGTTTTACATCGGTTAAAAACCGATGTCTTTTGCGCTTTTTTTTCTAAATCACTCAAAAAGAGATCGGTTTTAAAAATTTCAAAAACCGATTTCTTCCATATAAAAAACCCGATTTCTTTTGCATTTTTTGTAGTAGTGCAAGCAGGCGGGTTACCAGTATGCTGGGATGGAGGGCTGTCCTTGGGAGCGTGCCAGGGTGGAACACTCCCTCCTGGCGATAGATGCGATCCCAGGTGATTTATTCTTCGCCCTTCTTTTGCTTTTTCATTTGCTCTAGATACTATAGAGAGGCTGGCGTAGATCCTAATGGATGCTCCATTGGTAGTTTCTTTTGCAGGTGCTCAACAGGAGGAGGCCCCTCTCAGCGATTCAGGCGTGGCGCAAGCAAGGTTGGGTTCACCCCCTGGTGGAGAGGCTACTTCACGCACCCCCCTCAAGCAAGCAACGTTGATAAAGGTGAAAAAGGAGAAAAGGGTCGCTTCATGCTCGGTCTCCCCCAAACCACTAAAGATGCTCTCTCCTACTTCAAGGCTGGAAGAACTCGAGGCGCGCTTGGGTCGGAGTCGCGTTCTACCCAGCTCTCTCACTGCTAAGCTTCCTCCGGTGCTCCCCTCAGGTTCTTCTACCTCCACCCCATCACGGTCTTCTGTGCCCCCTCCTCGTCCCGCTTCAAGCAAAGGAAAGGGGGTGATGATTTCGGAGAGGGCGGCACCGGTTCCTCCCAAAGCAAAGAAGGGGCCATCCTCAGGTTCTGACAACATCCTCCACGCTTTTAGAGAGCCGTGTTCCTAGGTGGATTCGTCCCAGCTTGTTGTACTTGCTATCAACGAACTCTCCTCAAAGGGTTCCGCGGTCGTGGTTGAGGTAACTTCATATGCTCCCTTGTCTGATTTCTCCCTTTTTTAATTTGGGTGGCCATGCTGAGTGTCAGGCCTGCACATTTTGTGGTCTCTTCCACCCCCCCCCCCCCCCCCCCCCCCTCTTTTTTTTTAGGCGTTTCGCTATATTTTGGCTCTGGGGGAGCAGGCCATCTCTCTTCAAGAGGAGCACCGCATAGCGGAGGAGGGCCGGGTTAAGGCAGATAAGCTCAGGATTGAAGTGGAGAGGACCATCATCCATCTCGTGAGGGAGAAAAAGGAGCTGGATGCGAAGGCCACCCAGGCGAAGAAAGACCTAGAACATGTGCAAAATGAGCTGGATGCTGAGGTTACCCGGTCAACCTGACGGGCTTTGGAGCGGAACGAGTTAAGAGGGGAGCTTACTGCGGTGGAGAACCGGGCTGTGGCTGCGATCGTAAGGGCTGTGGAGGCGGAGGCGGAGGCGGAGGCGGAAGCGGGGGCGGACAAGTCTTTCGGAGAGGGTTATTTGCTCGCCCAGCTGCATGTGGCCCAGCATGCTCCTCCTGATTTTAACCTTCAAAAAATCCATGGCTGGAGCAAGGAGAAGATCATGGCGGGTGCTGCGGGAGTGTCTAAGGTGTTGCCCGGGACAGAGGGACTCCCAGGTGGCGGGGATGCAGCGAGCAGCAGCGATCCAGCTTTGAGTGACAAAAAGGAGGCCCATGCAACTGAGGAACAGCAGGGGTCGCCACCGGTAGAGTTTGGGAGGTTATCTGCAGCAACCCAAGAGGTTCCAGCAAGCCAGCCATCCCTCGAGCCCGTTTTGCCTGCCGTCGAGCCAGCCAATCCTATGCCAGAACAGTAGTGAATGCCTGCTTTATCATCATTTGGTCTAGCTATTTCTATTGCTCTATATTTTTACTAATGATTTGTGGAGGGTCAAGCCTTCTGTGCCTTGGCCTTCCTTTGGCATGTAACCCTGAACTGATGCTTATGCATCCTTTTAATTTTTCCTGCTTTGGTACTTGCGGTTTATATTTGTGGGGAGGTTGGGCCTGCTGAGTCCCAATCCTCCTCTTGGCATGTAACTTTGAACTAGTGCTTCGTGCACTCTTTACTTGTCTCTTTCTTTTCTTTCTGCCATGCATGTTCTACTTGAGGAGCTTGGTCAGGTGCCAGGGTCTTCCATGGTCCCTTTGTATTTTTTATCTATGAAGTGAGAATCCCCATTTCTCATTCTAGCTTTAACTTGATATGGCTCTGTGTGTTTTCCCTTTATATGAGGTAGGTCTTGTGATGCTGGCTTTAATTTCCATTAAGTAGAATTCACGTCCATTGAGATAGTGTAGCCATTAGCTGGTGTGGACTGGATGGCTTCACGTTATGTGGAGTTTTGACTTAGGGTTTTCTTTTCTAACGACCGGCGCTCCCAATCCTGGCTTCTTCAAGAGTCAAGTTCCTGCTTGAACTTCAGCTGGGGCAGAATCAATGCTCACACCTGGTACCCGGTGCTTTTTGGACTTGGTAGGCAACAAGGGCTACTCAAGCCCAAGTCCCTTCTTGAGGGGACAATACCCATGCTCAAGGAATCGCGGTAGCTCGTACGAGGTACCCGGTGATTCTGGACTTGGTAGGCAACCAGGGCCACTTAAGCCTAAGTCCCTTCTTGAGGGGACAATACCAATGCTCAAGGCATCGCGGTAGCTCGTACGAGGTACCCGGTGATTCTGGACTTGGTAGGCAACCAGGGCCACTTAAGCCCAAGTCCCTTCTTGAGGGGACAATACCCATGCTCAAGGCATCGCGGTAGCTCGTTCGAGGTACCCGGTAGTTCTGGACTTGGTAGGCAACCATGGCCACTTAAGCCCAAGTCCCTTCTTGAGAGGACAATACCCATGCTCAAGGCATCGCGGTAGCTCGTCCGAGGTACCCGGTAGTTCTGGACTTGGTAGGCAACCAGGGCCACTTAAGCCCAAGTCCCTTCTTGAGGGGACAATGCCTATGCTCAAGGCATCGCGGTAGCTCGTCCGAGGTACCCGATAATTCTGGACTTGGTAGGCAACCAGGGCCACTTAAGCCCAAGTCCCTTCTTGAGGGGACAATACCCATGCTCAAGGCATCGCGGTAGCTCGTCCGAGGTACCCGGTAACTCTGGACTTGGTAGGCAACCAGGGTTACTTAAGCCCAAGTCCCTTCTTGAGGGGACAATACCCATGCTCAAGGCATCGCGATAGCTCGTCCAAGGTACCCGGTAACCATAGGCGAGTTAACAGAGGGTATTAATTGAGAGGAATAGCTTTTCATTGATTCAAAAGAGGGCGGGACACACCTTAAGTACAGGCGGTCAAGGCCACTTCATCCATTTGCTGAACCCCGGCTCTAGAGTACCTGTCGGGTCACGCTTACATAAAAGAGAAACAAGAGAACTAGCTCTATTTACAGTGGGATTGTCACCTTCAATCATTCTTGACTTGCTAGGGGTAGAACTTCTTCAGATGATCCACATTCCAAGTATGCCCAATGGGGTCCCCATCGAGGTCCATTAGCTTGTAGCCCCTCTGGCTCACCTTTGCCTTGATGAGGTATGGTCCTTCCCAGTATTCTGTGTGATCTTCCTTAACACTAGGTCACCTTCCTTGAAGCTCCTGATTCTGACTCCTTTATTAAAGCAGCGGGCAATCTTCTGTTGGTAGGCTGCGACCCTCAGTGCCACCCCGGTCTGCTTTTCCTCTAGGAGATCTAGGCAAGCTCTGAGTTTAACCTCATTGTCTTCCGGGTTATAGAGATTGGCGCGGAAGGTGGGAAGCTTCAGCTCAATGGGGAGGACAGCTTCGACTCCGAACGCCAGCGAGTAAAGGGTCTCTCCAGTCGCGGTCCTTTTGGTGGTCCGGTAGGCCCACAAGATGTTAGGGAGCTGTTCCACCCATGCCCCTCTTTCTTCCTGCAACTTCTTTTTCAACAGCTTCTTGATTGTCTTGTTGGTGGCCTCTACCAGGCCATTCGTTTGAGGCTGAGCTACCGAGGCGAATCGGCATTCAATCTTCAGGTCTTCACAGTAGTCCCTAAAGCTGTTGAAAGTAATTAAATACTCGAGGTGTGTATAATATATAAAGCTAGAGGGGGGGGGGGGGGGGGGAATAGATTTTATCTAATTATTACCCAATTTTCGCGTGCATGTCAATTTTACGAAAATACCCCTACTAGTCAAAAATACATACAAGTGTAATAAGATGCGGAATTTAAATAACACTTGATATATACGTGGAAACCCAACCACTGGGAAAAACCACGGGCTGTATAGTGCGCCACACTCGGAACTCGAAATCACTAATTGAAATGAAGTTTACAACCTATGTAGACCTCGTCTAACACTCCGGTCTGTAACCCCTCACTTCTACCCAGCGGGCCTTTATTAGCAACCCTATTCCAATTTGCTTGAGGCCTAAGCACTCTTAGCCTCAAGACTTACTTCTCAATGAAGAGAAACAACCTATGTGAATATATATGAATATTCAAATAACAAACAAGGCTAGGTAACCTTAGATGCTTATCTAGGATGATGAGATAATCAATTTAAATCAATCCTAGATATCAATTGCTAAATGACATGTCAAATAGCTTAGCTAATCAAGATTAATTAAAAACCAAATTAGCTTTCACAATCAACACTCAATCATTTTCATCACAAATAATCTCTAACTTGTATCTAACATATAATCAAAAGCATACAAGTAATTAAAGAGATGTATTAATATGAAAAACACTAAAGTAATATGAAATTAGTGAAGAACATACCAAATAAGATGTGATGATTCAAAACCATGCATGGATCAATTCTATGAAGGCATAGAAGATCAAATATGAAATTTGATGCAAAAGGGATTTGATTTGATTTGAGTGTTTAAAGTTGAGTTCTTGATTTGATTTTTTCTCAAAAATCTCTCTTGAATGTTTAGGGTTCTAAGGTCTTAAAGAACTTAATCAGAGAATGAGAAAATAAGATATTTATAGACATCAAGAATTGGGCATGTGAAAAGACAATTTTGCCCCTGAAACGCACCGTTCGGCGGTTTCAATCGGCGGCCAGGCCGCCGATAACGACCGCCGAATTGAGCTCGTGAAGAACAGAGCATCAACGGCGGTTTCATTCGGTGGTTTCGTGACCGCCGAATCAAACCTGAGAGAGATTAAAATCGATCAGGTATGAACGGCGGTTTCGAACGGCGGTCCTGACCGCCGATCTGGACCGCATAATTGCTTCAGACCAATTTGGACTGAAACGGCGGTTTCATTTGGCGGCCAGGTCGCCGATCATAATCGCCGATCACCAACAATGGTGAAAACCAAGGAGAAGCCAAGGGCATTCTCCGTGGGCGATCTTCGCGCAAAACCAAGCACTCATTAGTGCAAGCGCGGACGTTTCCGAACAATGTCGGGAAACGAATTATAAGGCACATATACACACAACAAGATATATCAACCAAAGTGCTAGTGTGTAAAGTGACATGTGAAGAGATGCACATAAAAATAAGCAAATATGCAATCATAGCAAGAATGCTAAGTGTGTGTGTGCTACTAAATCTCTTCAAAGAAAACCAAGCACAAGAGATTATACCTTTGGCGTGCTTGTATCTTGAGGTCATGGAAGGGCCTTTGATCTTCAACATTAAACACTTAGACTACCCTTACATTCAAAACCCCAACATGTGGTTTGACCACGAAATAAGCCAATCAACAAAACGGGAATCCTTACAATCTCCCCCTTTGGCTATTTCGTGACAAAACCACCACTCACATTGATTCCTCACAACAAAATAAACCTATGGGTCAATGAAGATTTTCTACAATACAAAGAGATATATAAAGATAAAACTTGAAGACTTCAATCTCTTGTAGAACAATCAATCCCTGAAACAAGGTTTCTAAACTTTCCAAAACAAGAAAAGGTGAGATGAATCAAGTGAGATTAAAACAAGCATTTGCATATTTAAAAAATTAAGCACAACATCATGTTGTTTTATGTATGCAATGTTCCCCCTCAAAGGGTTACTCCCCCTCAATATATATTCTCCCCAATGTGTACCAATTGCTACAACAATTTGCACCTCCCCTTACCACAATCTACTCCCCCTTTTTGTCATGATATAGACAAAGGAGTAGTCCCCAACCGGGTCACTTAAGGCAAAGAGAGATAGTAGCATTCTAGTATATGCATAATCAATATAAGTCAATTTATGCAATCTCAATTAATCGAAGAGAAACGAGGAGATTTATTAAAATAAAAATGTGTGAAACGAAATGCTTTGCATACAAGACATATAGCATTCAAGTCCAAAATACCATGGTATTTGGCAAAGCAAATGACAAAGGTTTCTAATAGGAATTCAAACCAATTTCACCATTGTCATGAGAGAAGCAAGGATATAGAAATTTCATTGATTTCAATTTAAGAACAACTATATCCAACTTTATAAGCTAAACATGTCATGAGCAACTTTGCACCCTATTTGATTTTTCCGGGAATGAAACCCGTATGATAGTAGACATGTTCAATCAATAAAGAAAGAGAGACATTTGGATTGTAAAATCCTTGAATGGATACAAGATCCTTTTTCAATTGAGTCTCATAAGCATTTTTTTTTTTCACACAAGATTTTGCATTTAAGAACGCAATTATCAATTCATGCTTTTTCATTTGAGCATGTACATAAATTTCATGCTTTTCATAAGACATTAGCATGTTATAAAAGAATCATCATGTCATGGAGATAATCATAGGTCATTCAAATCATACTTCCTACATACATCTCCTAGTCCAAAAATGCATGTTTGAACATAAATATGACATGGATTGTAAACAAGCACAGTTCACACTTATTGAATTGAAAACATATATACATATGTGCAACCAAGCTTACTCAAGCAATCAACCAAGAAGCATAAGATTTTTCAAATTTTTCAAATTTTTTTTTTTTTTTTGCAAGTGACAAGAATGCAAAAATAGCTCTCTTTGCTTGAGTTCCCCACATGGGGTTAGTATCATCCTTCATTAATGAAGGGCATGAGGTCCTATGGACCTACCAAGTCCATTGGACTTAGTTGAACCTATTTGAGACTTGTTAGTCTCGTAGCAAGCGGGTTCATTTTTCCTTATCCACATAGATATGACATTTTTCTTCCTAGTGGACAAAGGTTGCATGTCATTCACTAACCTAGGATTATTGACAAAGGATTTCCTAGGCTCATGCAAGTGGGCTTTTCTTAGCCTCTTTTTCTCTATCATGCTATTAATCCTACAATGCTTAATGTACTTAAAGCACTTAGGCCTAATATGCCCATAAACACCACAATAATGACAAGTTGGTACAAAGTAAGAATTCATACCATATCCGTGTGAAGTCATTGGAGACTTATCATGCATTTGGTGTCTCCTTTGGTGTTGAGCCAGTTCATGTCTTCTATTTGGTTGAACCGGAATGGGTTGCCTCCTTGGATGAGGTAGCATGTTTTGCCTCTTTTCATAGTGAGTCATTTGTTGAGGAGAGTTGACTCGAGAGGCTCTAATCCGTTGAGCTTGGGGTTGTCTTGCTTTCACCACCTTCACTTGTGCATTTTTCGAACATTGTCCTAGTTCTAACTTCTTCCTAGGAGTTTGCACCGGTGACGCTTTGATACTCGCTTTTTCCGTCGTTAAGAAATTGCAAGGATCAAAAGATTATTCATTTAAAAAGGGGTTTCCTACGCAATGTGCTCTAAACTAGCAAAAGACTAGTAAAGCGGCAAGCGAGGGTATCGTTCCGCAAGGAGGTGTGATTCGTCAACCATATCAAGTTCTAGAGTTTATTGTAAGCATGTAAATAGAATGTGGAAAGGTAAGAATGATGTGTGTGAAATGTATGTACAATGCGGTGTGTGTGTATAGAAAATGAAAATGAAAATAAATAAAAACAAAGAGAATATGGAAGGGTGAGAATGATGTTTAAAGTGATAAATAAAATGGTGGATAGGAGAGATGCATGAAAATGGCCACACAAGGTTCAACAAGTTCACCATACATAAGTGCACAAATAGTTGGTTGTTAGTCATTAAGGACATCCAATTTTAGTTAAGGGTTCGTTCTTGCCTCAATCCGATTTATACCCACTCATAGAGCTAACGGTTGAAGAGTGTGTCGAGAGCCCCTCGTACACGAAACCGCAACCAACATTTGTGAACCGATTCTACAAACAAAACTACATTGAGCCCCAATGATTGCTTCGTAATGTAAAATGGCAACGTGAAAGTCTAATGAGTGTGGAAAGAGTGATTGTATCTCCGACCATAACTCACCTAGAGCCCCTAGCATGAGAAATAGCTAAAGTCCAATTGTTTACAAGAACAATAAACCAAACCCTTCTACTATGACAATTTATAGGTTCACCCACTCTTCCTAGCTAATTAGCCAAAACTATGCCCGGAGAGCCCCTCCAAAAGCACAATCCTAACTCTAATTCACTCAAACCAATTCATGACATGCAATTTTGACTTTCCATCAACATACATACACAAATGGGATATTTGATTACAACTACTCCTACAATTAAGTTAATCTACTCCTAATCCCATCCATGAACACATATCAATTTCCAATCATCAATAAACATGCATTTCAAGATAAGAGATATATTCAACAACAATCAAGAATGAATCAAAACACAAATTGGATATAAAAACAACCATTATATATATTGAGCACAAATATAAGTTTACAAATATTCCCAAGTGGGGATTACACATTTAAGAAAACAAGAAATACAAAGAGATGAGTTAAAAGAGACAACCCTTGAAGAAAACCTCCTCCAAGTCCTCCATGAAACCCTAGCTCGAAATTGGTCCAAAGACCCTCCTTTCTCCTTGCAATCTACTCCTAAATGGGTGGATGATGGGTAGAAGATGAAGTGGGGAGCATCCATGGAGGAAAAACCTCCATGGATGCTCTAGAAAGCTTCTCTCTCTCTTATTAGGTGAAGAAGATGAAGATGAAGATGAAGAAGAAGAGGAAGTGGTGGGAAGTGTGGATTCTGAAAGAATGAGGCAAAAAGGGTGTTTATATAGTGTTGGGAGTTTTAGGGCTGAAATAGGGATGAATTGACGAGTTTTCCCCTCTCATTTCGCCCAAAATCGGCCTCTCGCTGGGCGATCGGCGGTTGAATCGGTGGCCTGGCCGCAGATTACAAACCGCAGAATGGAAAAGTGACATTCTGGAATTGATCGGCGGTTGAACTGTGGCCACCGAATTTGCTTCTGGACTCACTGATGTTGATCGGCGGTTTCAATTCTGCGGTCTGGCCGTAGATGTTGACCGCCGAATTTGGATTTTCTACACTTCATCCGTAAGCTGCTGGAATGCCGAGGGGGTTCTGCCGCAGTCTTGTTGTCGCATTCTATCTCGACGACGGATCAACCGTGGGTACGGCTAGGCTTAGATCACGCCGTTGTCTGTGTCGACGGAGAGGCACGACACTCAACATATACTCCATTTGATCCGTTTTTGGCTCATTTTGCTTCCCTAACGTTCATTTATGCTCAAACACCTATTGTAAGGAATATGTACCTACACATAGCTCAAACAAAACATTATATACAAAAATACGCTCGAAAACGAGACAAACGATCGGAAATGGGGGACCTCAAATAGGTATAAAATAGTCCGATCACGCTTCTATTTTACCCAAACTCTTCACAAAGACGGTCTTCTTAGGAATAGAGCAATCCTTGCTCACTTCGAATCCAAGACCTCTTTTCTCACAAGGGCTTTTTCCTACACCAAGTATGTTGTCAAGCTTCTTGGTGCTTGTGGTCATTCTAGTCAATGACTCTTTGGCTTCAACAAGCTCTCTCTTCAAACCCTCTTCATTCCTCTTAGACAAAGCTAGCTCATCTTTTAGCTTGTCTTCTTCCACCATGGATCTTACCACTTCATCATTCAAGTGGTCCATTTGTGTTGAAAGCCTAAGTAGTTCTTCCTTTAACCTTTGAATCTCTTTTTCATTCTTTAACTTAGAGCTTTCAAAACTTTCAAAGTTGTCCTTAAGATCCATCTTCTCCACTTGCTTCTTTAGGAGGTCATTGTATGTTGTAAGCTCTAGATTTTCTTCCTCTAAAATCCTTAGAAATCTATCTTTCTTCTTCATGGAGCTTTCAACATTGACTATAAAGTCATGCATATCCATATTCTCTACATTTCCATTTGTAGAGTTAGATAAGGAGTCATCTCCACTAGTGTCATCTTCTAGACTCTCCTCCTCTCCTATGGATCCAATATCCTCATCAAGACCTTCACCTTGATCTCTTGAGTTAATAAGTGCCATATCCCAATGTGAAGCAACAACTATCTCCTATAGAGCTACTTCTTCGACTTTCTCTTCTATGGGATCACTAGCAACGGAATTCTTACCAACAACTTCATTTTCTTCACAAGTGGCACCCAATGCCTTGAAGTTATTGATAAGCTCATCATCACTTGATGACTTATCTCCCTCTCCGGAGTCATCACTTTCACTCCAAATGGCGGCCATCATTTTTTCTCTCTTGTTCTTCAAATTCCCACAATCTAGTGAGATATGACTTATGCCACCACACTTATAGCATTGGATCCCTTTCCTTTCGCTATTCTCTTGCCTATGCTCAACCTTCTTGAAAGGAACCCTTTTCTTCAATTCTTGCCTTTTGGATGCATGACCCTTCTTCTCGAATTTTACAAACTTCTTGAATTTTCTCATTAAAAGTGCCATGTCTTCATCCGAGTCATCCTTGTCCTCCTTCTCAACCTTGGAAGCTCTCAAAGCAATCCCTTTTTGCTTCTTTGAAGGAGTGGAGCTAGGACCCTTCCTAGACTCGTAGGCGAGAAGTCTACCTATTACCTCGCTCGGTTTCATGTCCTTAAAATCACTGTTTTCTTCTAAAGCCGTCACCTTAGACTCAAACCTCTCGGGAAGCGATCTCATTATCTTTTGCTTGATCCTTCTATCCGAGTAAGGGTCACCAAGTTGATGACTTTGGTTGACAATGTCCTTAACCTAATCTCGAAGTCGTTGAAGCACTCATTCTCCTCCATCCTAAGTGTCTCAAATTGAGTTTGGAGGACTTGAAGTTTGGAGTCCTTCACTACTTCGGTTCCCTCGTGTGCAACCTCTAAGATGTCCCATGCCTCCTTGGCTATCTTAGTGTTCTGAATCAGTTTGTACTGATTTTCGTCCACTGCACATATAAGGGCGTGCCACGCCTTTTGATTCCACTTGGACAACTCAAACTCGGGTTGTGTCCACTGTGCCTTAGGCTTGAGCACTTCTTCTCCTCCACCTGTGGGAGTCATCATAGGAGGCGAATATCCATCTTCAATGGCCATCCATGCCCTATCATGGATTTGACACACATATGCCTCCATCTTCCCTTTCCATTGGGAGTAATTTATACCGGTGAGGAGAGGTGGCCTTACGCTCGAAGCACCCTCATTTGAACCACCGATTCCACTCATAGTGTATAATGAATGGATGAAATGAATGCAAAATGTATGAATGATCAAAGAATCACACAAATGCAAAACACACCAAAAATGAGCTAGGATCACCTATGTATGTCTAGGAACCCGCTCTGATACCAATTGAAAGTAATTAAATACTCGAGGTGTGTTCTATATATAAAGCTAGAGGGGGGGGGGGGGGGGGGGGGGGGGGGGGGGGGGGGGGGGTGAATAGATTTTATCAAATATTACCCAATTTTCGCATGCAAGTCAATTTTACGAAAATACCCCTAGCAGTCAAAAATACATACAAGTGTAATAAGATGCGGAATTTAAATAACACTTGATATATACGTGGAAACCCAACCACTGGGAAAAACTCCGGGCTGTATAGTGCGCCACACTCGGAACTCGAAATCACTAATTGAAATGAAGTTTACAACCTATGTAGACCTCGTCTAACACTCCGGTCTGTAACCCCTCACTTCTACCCAGCGGGCCTTTATTAGCAACCCTATTCCAATTTGCTTGAGGCCTAAGCACTCTTAGCCTCAAGACTTACTTCTCAATGAAGAGAAACAACCTATGTGAATATATATGAATATTCAAATAACAAACAAGGCAAGGTAACCTTAGATGCTTATCTAGGATGATGAGATAATCAATTTAAATCAATCCTAGATATCAATTGCTAAATGACATGTCAAATAGCTTAGCTAATCAAGATTAATTAAAAACCAAATTAGCTATCACAATCAACACTCAATCATTTTCATCACAAATAATCTCTAACTTGTATCTAGCATATAATCAAAAGCATACAAGTAATTAAAGATATGTATTAATATGAAAAACACTAAAGTAATATGAAATTAGTGAAGAACATACCAAATAAGATGTGATGATTCAAAACCATGCATGGATCAATTCTATGAAGGCATAGAAGATCAAATATGAAATTTGATGCAAAAGGGATTTGATTTGAGTGTTTAAAGTTGAGTTCTTGATTTGATTTTTTCTCAAAAATCTCTCTTGAATGTTTAGGGTTCTAAGGTCTCAAAGAACTTAATCAGAGAATGAGAAAATAAGATATTTATAGACATCAAGAATTGGGCATGTGAAAAGACAATTTTGCCCCTGAAATGCACCGTTCGGCGGTTTCAATCGGCGGCCAGGCCGCCGATAACGACCGCCGAATTGAGCTCGTGAAGAACAGAGCATCAACGGCGGTTTCATTCGGCGGTTTCGTGACCGCCGATCCAATCGCCGAATCAAACCCGAGAGATTAAAATCGATCAGGTATGAACGACGGTTTCGAACGGCGGTCCTGACCGCCGATCTAGACCGCATAATTGCTTCAGACCAATCTGGACTGAAACGGCGGTTTCATTCGACGGCCAGGCCACCGATCATAACCGCCGATCACCAACAATGGTGAAAACCAAGGAGAAGCCAAGGGCATTCTCCGTGGGCGGTCTTCACGCAAAACCAAGCACTCATTAGTGCAAGCACGGACGTTTCCGAACAATGTCAAGAAACGAATTATAAGGCACATATACACACAACAAGATATATCAACCAAAGTGCTAGTGTGTAAAGTGACATGTGAAGAGATGCACATAAAAATAAGCAAATATGCAATCATAGCAAGAATGCTAAGTGTGTGTGTGCTACTAAATCTCTTCAAAGAAAACCAAGCACAAGAGATTATACCTTTGGCGTGCTTGTATCTTGAGGTCATGGAAGGGCCTTTGATCTTCAACATTAAACACTTAGACTACCCTTACATTCAAAACCCCAACATGTGGTTTGACCACGAAATAAGCCAATCAACAAAACGGGAATCCTTACAACTGTAATTATCGAATTGCTTTCCTAGGTCGGTGATAATGGCCTTAGGCACTCCAAAGCGACATACTACGTTCTTTTTGATGAAGGCTGTCGTGTTTGCCTCGATGATGTTCGTAAGTGGCTCTGCTTCCACCCAGCGGGTGAAGTAGTCTATGGCGACAACAGCGTACTTGGCCTACTTCACCCTGGCGAGTAATGGCCCAATCAGGTCCGCTCCCCATACAGCGAAGGGGTAAGGGGATGAGATGGTGGATAGTCTCTCCGGGGGCTGATGCAAGAGGTTCACCACTTTCTGGCATGGTGTACATTAGCGCGCAAAGAGGCGTGCATCCTCATGGTGGGTGGGCGAGAAGTATCCCATTCTCAAAACTCGGTGAGCCAAGGCATCTCCCCCTAAGTGATCGCCATAGTCGCTCGAGTGAACTTCTTTCAGGGCCCATTTAGCGTCGTCAGGGTGAAGACACCTAATGAGAGGCAAGGATTTCCCCTTTCGGTACAAGTATCCCTACACAAGGTAGTACCGGGTTGATTTTCTTTTTATTGCCTTGGCCTTTGCCGGGTCGTCAGGCAATCTCTGGTTATGAAGGTAGTCCACTATCGGGTCCATCCAACAGGGGAGGCGATCAACAGGGTGGACCTTGGCAGTTTTAGTAATACTTGACCGGCCCAAAAGCTGCACCCGGACTCCCCTAGGGGTGTTTGCCCCCCTCCTGTTGCGATCTTGGCGAGGATATCTGCTCGATGGTTAGCCCCCCTAGGTATCTGTTCCATCTTGATCATCTGAAATGCCTTGATCGCTTGTTGTACTTTCTCTAAGTAGGCAGACATATTGTCACCCTTGGCTTGATAAGTCCCAGCCACTTGTTTCACGATCAACTGTGAATCGCTCTTGATGGCGAGGAACTGGGCTCCCAGTTCTCGGGCGACAGCCAAGCCAGCAAGGAGTGCTTCATACTCTGCTTCATTGTTTGTAGCTCTGAATTCGAATCTTATGCAGTATGATGTCTCGACCCCTTCCGGGTCAACTAGCACAATTCCTGCCCCACAGCCATGTTGGTTGGAGGCTCAATCGACGAATAGTGTCCAAATACATGCCGATAGGGGCCACTCTTCCCTTGGGACTGGGATGTTGTTGTCTATCTGGGCGAGGGGCCCTTCCTCCTAGGGGAAGCCTGGGTTCCCGCTGAATTCTGCTACGAAGTCTGCCAGCGCTTGTCCTTTGATTGCAACACGGGGCTTGAAGGTAATGTCATACTAGGTTAGCTCGAGGGCCCACAAAACTAGCCTGCCCGATACATCAGGTTGCTGTATAAACTGTCGGAGAGGGAGGTTCGTGAGCATTGTTACTAAGTGGGCTTGGAAGTAGGGGCGTAGCTTGTGCACCGCGACGACCAGCGCGAAAGCGAGCTTCTCTATCTAGTTGTAATTCTTTTCGGCCTTGCTGAGGGAGCGGCTCACATAGTATATGGGTCTCTGGATCCCTCCCTCACACTCTTTCACAAGGGCCGCGCTAGTTGCTGTGCTCGATACGACGAGGTAGAGCTGTAAGATATCCCCCGACAGTGGCTTAATGAGTAGGGGGGTTGGTGAGGTAAATCTGGAGTTCTCTAAAGGCGCGCTCACTCTCCTCATTCTAGTTCATCCCTCTCCCCTTCTTGATGACTTGGAAGAACGGGAGGCACCTATCGGTGGACCATGATATGAACCTGTTGAGTGCAGCGAGTCGGCCAGTCAATCCTTGCACCTGCTTTAGAGTAGTGGAGGACTAGAGTTTGAGGATTGCTTTGATCTTTTCAGGGTTTGCTTCGATCCCCCTCTCATGGACCATGAAGCCTAAAAATTTCCCGGCTGACACTCCAAACGCACATTTGTCCTGATTCAGCCGCATTTGGTTCTGTCAGAGCACCTCGAAAGTCTCTCTGAGGTGGTCCGGGTGCTGCTTTACCTGTTGTGATTTGGTTATCATGTCATCCACATAGACCTCCATGGTGCGGCCGATCTGCTCCTTGAATAGCTTGTTGACCAGCCTATGATAAGTGGCTCTGGCGTTTTTAAGCCCGAAGGGCATCATTTTGTAACAGTACAAACCTTGGTTTGTAATGAAGCTGGTCTTCTCTTGGTCCGAGGGGCATGCTGATCTAATTATAACCGGAGAAGGCGTCCATGAAACTCAAGGTCTTGTTGCCCGCAGTCGAGTCAACAAGCTGATCAATCTTGGGGAGGGGGAAGCTGTCCTTCGGGCAGGCGCGGTTTAGGTCAATGTAGTCCACGCATATTCTCCACCTCCCATTGGTCTTCGGGACCATGACCTCATTGGCGATCCATTCTGGGTACCGTGCCTCTCTGATGAATCCGGCGCGGAGAAGCTTGTCCACTTTTTCTTGTACGGCTGTGTTTCTGTTCGGGTTGAAGTACATCCTCTTCTGTTTTACTGGTTTGAAGGTAGGATCTACATTGAGTCTGTGTGTAGCGAGGTTAGGGGGGATGCCGGGCATCTCCTCATGGGACCAGGCGAACACATCATTGTAGTCCCGGAGCACTTTTTGTAGCGCAGCCTTGTGTTGTGGAGTTAAGGTGGATCCAACCTTCACCGTTTTGGGAGGGTTTTCCTCCCTCACCAGGACCTCCTCCAGTTCTTCAGCCGGTCCTCCTCTTTCTTCCTCCACCGCCTCTTCTTCGAATGTATCCTCTTCAACCTCTATCTGTCCTGCCCTGCTTCCCAGGTGCTCTCCCACTGTGCCCGGTAGTTCCGTGCTAACCATGAGGCCAGCTTGTTGGGGGGTGCCTTTCGTGCCCGATTCCCCCTGGCCTTTATCTGTTGTGATCTGGGAACACTGTTTGATTAGCACTGTGGGATTGGATGATACGGCATAGCATCTCCGTGCCATCTGTTGGTCTCCTTTCAGGATTCTAACTTCTTCCCCCACCGGGAACTTTAAGACATTGTGGTAGATTGATAGGACCCCCCTGATCTTTAAGAGGAAGGGTCGTCCCAGAATCATGTTGTAGGCACTTGGAATGTCTACTACCACAAAATCGACCATGTTGTTAACCTGTCGAGGCGCTTCTCCTATGGCTACCGAGAGTATTATGGAACCAGCTGGCATCAAAGAGTCCCCGGTGAATCCATATAGGGGGTGGTGCAACTATAAAAGCACAGCTGGCGGAGTTGGCAGCGGTCCAGCGTCTCCTTGAAGATGATGTCTACGCTACTCTCGGTGTCAATCATGACTCGGGCCACCCGGTTGTTTGCCACCTGTACGGTGACTACCATTGGATCATCATGGGGCTAGACCGTGTTGTAGGCATCGTCTTCAGTGAATATGATTTGAGTCGAGCTGGGACGGGGCGACGCGTCCTTGCTAACTTTTAGCACCTAGCCTACACTATCATGTCGAGGAATCTTCCTGGCGTGGTTCGTTCTGGAGTTATTGGAGGTACCAGCGAGGGTGGGGCCTCCACTGATAGTATTGATGATCTGGATTTGTTCCATCAGGTCTCTTCCTTTGTCCTTTCTTCGTTCTTCTGACTCCTTCATCTCTCTTTGGACCTGTTTTCCTATCTCAATCCCATCCTTTACTTGTTGGAGGAATTCCACCAGTAGGCCGCCCCTTACTAATTTCTCGATTTGGTTACGCAAGCTGAAGCACTCTGAAGTGTTGTTCCCTATGTCTTGGTGGAAGTCGCAGTATTTGTATTTGTTCCTCCTGTCCGCTGGGAGCTTCATGGGGTCGGGCTTCTTCAGGAGTCCCTTGTCCTGGACTGCTAGGTAGATTGTTTCCCTCGGGGCATTGAGCGGGGTGTAGTTGGTGTATTCTTCTTCTTCTTCTGATTGGGCGATTCCAGCGACCTCTCTTACAGGTGATGGCGTCCTTCGAATTTTCCTTGGTTGGGATATTCTTCTGAAGGGGCGCGGTCTGCTAGGGGGTAGCGGAGGCAAGCGGTAGGTGGACTGGTTTGGAGGATTGTTTATGAACTTGGGAACCGGCTCCTTTTCCTTTCTTTGGCTGCTGGTGTCCCCTTTTTACCGCTTGGTGGTACGCGATTCGTCATGCTCTATCTTGATGCGGTATTGCTCATCTAGCTGTACTTGCTCCAAAGCTCGGCTATATGCCTCCTGATAAGTCTCGGGCTTATCTTTGCTAAAGGAGCGCCATAATTTCCCCACCCAGAGGTTTTTTCTGAAGTTGGTGAGAGTTTCCTTTTCAGCGAACACCCCCATCTGAATGACTTCCTTGTGGAAACGCTCCACATAGGATTTGAGCTTCTCCCCACGCTCCTGGACTATGTATTGCAGCAGGATAGGGTCTTTGGGGGGCGGCTTGACACCCTGGAATTGAGCGCAGAAGTCCCTTGACAGCTTGGTGAATGAGTTAACACTCCCCGCAGGGATTTTCTGAACCATGTCTTGGTGAAATCCGTGAGAGTGCAGGGGAACATTCAGCACATGGCCTTTCGGGAGGTATTCTGCACCTCCATCTGCTGCACGAAAGACTCCAGGTGACTTAAGGGATCTTCCAACCTGAATATACTTTTTCGGGCATTTTGAACTTCGGAGGGAGGGTAGCATGTCGAACTTCCCTTGATAGAGGGGCATTCATCTCCCCGAGGGGGTCCTTCTTCATCCCCTTGTACTTGACCTTGTCTTTTTCCAGCTCCGCTAGGCGCTTTGCCATCTTCCTCATCTGTTCTTCCATGTGGCCTTGACCTCTCTCTCTCTCTTGACTGGGCTTCAGCTCCTTCCTCCGGGGCTGCGGTCTCGGAAGCGGTTGATGCTTCATGACGAGCCTCCCCGCCTCGCCTGGGTGGGCTCTAGTTCCTGCTGCGGTTTTATGTGGCCTCGGTCCTGCTCATGGTGTCGGATATCTCTTTTGCTCTCGTCGTGGCAGGGCGAGCTGGGCGGCCTGCTGGGGGCGGCGAGGCTCGGGGAGCACCTATCTCCGACCGGGCTCTCCGTGGTCCCGGTGTTGCCGCTCGAGGTGTAATCCCGGTGGGCCCCAGTCGGTCGAAGACAGCTTTAGCGGGACCCAGCCTGTCGAAAACGTGAGCTCGGTTGCTAGGTCTGGCCTCGCCATGGTGCGAGCCCAGCAGTTTTTGTCGCAGTCCCTCTAAGAAGTTAGTGACGTGGCGATTGAAGGCGCTTTGCTGTTGCTGTTGCTGTCTGGGAGAAGGAAGAGCTTCGACTGCGACTGCGACTACGTTGGCTTGGACCTGCCCCTCCACTTGCGGTAGCGGGCCCTGAGTCGGGGTTCCTTCGGAAGATTCAGCTCCGTGGGTGGCGAGGTAGGAGCGAGGCCCCGATGGGTCGGCCTGATTTGTGGATGATCTCAATCTCATTGAAACAAATTATAGCATGGTGTGTATAAATTATCTAGAGGGGGGGTCAATAGATTTTAAGCTTTTTACCCAATTTTTCGTGTTAGTCAAAATTACGAAATTACCCATAAATAGATAAAGCAATAAATCAAGTATAAAATGCGGAAATTAAATAACACTTGATTTTTACGTGGAAACCCTCACGGGAAAAACCACGGGCTAGTAAGTAAGCCACACTCGAACCTCGAATCCACTAAATGTGTAAACAATTACAACCTAATCCCGGAAGTAATCACACACCTACCTAATCCCGGTATGAGTGAACCTAGTCCAATTTGCTTGCGATCTAAGCAACCTAATCCCGGATGCTACACACAAGACTTACTTTCTCTATGAAGAGAATAACAACCCTAAGTGAATATATGAATATCCAAATGCAACATAGAGCAAGGGAAACCCTATATGCTTATCTAAGATGATTAATATGCAATTAGAACAATCCTAGATATCAAAACTAAATGACATGTCAAATAGTTTAGCTAATCAAGATTAAGCACAAAACTTAATTAGCTATCACAAAACAACTTCTCAAACATACATCATACTAATCTCAAACTTGTATTCAAAGTATATAAAATAACATACAAGTAATTAATTGAGATTGCTAGCTAAGAGAAACACAAAATATGTAAGATATTAGTGAAAAGCTTACCAAGCAAAGTATGATGAAGAATCCATGCAAGATGACATCTAGAAGATCAAGGATGATGCTAGATGATGATTGATGATCATGAAAAAGTGTTTGAGTAATAAAAAATGAGTTCTTGGAATTTTTCTTCTCTTTGAAAAATATCCTAAGTATGAATTCTGAATATGAACTCTCTTTATTGACCTAAAGACAAAATGGCATATATATAGGGGGCCAAATCAAAGTGTGGTCGTTTAAGTAAGTTTCAAAGAAACGCGCCGATCGGCGGTTTCAATCGGCGGCCAGGCCGCCGATCATGACCGTCGCATTGAGCTCGTGAAGAATAGAGCATAAACGGCGGTTCATTCGGCGGTTTCGTGACCTCCGATCCCAACCGCCGAATCAAACCAGAGAGATTAAAATCAATCAGGTATGAACGGCGGTTTCGAATGGCGGTTTTGTGACCGTCGATTCAACCGCCGAATTAGACTGAGAGATAAATCAATCAGGTCTTGAATCAGCGGTTTCGAACGGCGGTCGTGACCGCCGATCTTAACCGCAGAAATGCTTCAGACCAATCTGGACTGAAACGGCGGTTTCATTCGGTGGCCAGGCCGCCGATAATAACCGCCGATCACCTAGAAAGGTGAAAACCAAGGAGAAGCCAAGGGCATTCTCCATAGGCGGTCCTTGCACTAAACCAAGCACATTCAAGTGCTTGCACGGACGTTTCCGAAAGGTATCGGGAAACGAATTACACGACAACATGACACAATTACACACAACAAAATATAATAAATAAGTGCAAGTGTGAAATGTGACAAGTGAAGAGAATGCACACATATGCAATGAATGTTAAGTGTGTGTGTGCAACTAATCTCTTCAAAGAAAAGTAAGCACATAGAAATTTACCTTCGGTGCTTATCAACACGAGGTCTTCAAAGGGCTTCGAACAATAAGACCGATACTTAGGCTACCCTTACAAAGAACCCCAACATGTGGTTTGTCCACGAAATGAGCCAATCAACAAATGGGAACCTTACACTCATGTTAGCTAGACTGACTAGAACGGTTTTGATGGTAAGAGAAAGACACACTGGGTGTGAGTTTCCCACAGACGGCGCCAAACTGTTATCCTGAAAATCCCTCAGGGGTTTTCCCGGGATAACCTGGACTGCGGTGTACGGGGTGCACCGCAGCTGGCCCAGGACCGGGCGGGGTGAAGCTCCCTTGGCCCGGGCACCAGGGACCGATACTATGCAGTAGGACCGGTCCTACAGGGTGGAACAGAGGTTGAGGTAGAGTGCTGGTGCGTGTGGTGCGCCTGGTGTATCTTTGGAGGGGTAAAAATGTGGGCTTTTTATTATTTAACAGTGGAGTACATCGTCTATCACTTCATATACCACATCCAGCTATTACAAAAAGTTTACTAGCGGGATGGGGACACAACATACAGGAGTATAAACTAAGCAGGGAGGTCACTCAATGGGTTTCACATGGGGGCTTTGCCCAGGCGAGACAGTAGCCAGGTAGACCATACACATAGGAGCTTTGACTAGGCGGGGTAGTAGGCAAGTAGAACACACACATAAGAGCTTTGACTAGGCGGGGTAGTAGCCAAGTAGAACACACACATAGGCGCTCTGATTAGGCGGGGTAGTAGCCAAGTAGAACACACACATATGAGCTTTGACTAGGCGGGGTAGTAGCCAAGTAGAACACACACATAGGAGCTCTGATTAGGCGGGGTAGTAGCCAAGTAGAACACACACATATGAGCTTTGACTAGGCGGGGTAGGAGGTTTTTGTTTTCACGGGCCAACCCCTTCCTCTGTGGGATGTAGGGGTATTTATAAGGTATCTGGCAGGGAGGTAGGTGGAGATCCCCTGTTTAGGCGGGAACCCCCGGTTAAATCTCCACTGTTCCCTCCTATCCACAATGGCGGTCACAAGGAATCAAGGGTCAAGATTGCGCCCTCTCGTTCTTCCTTAGCGGGAGCCTCCGTTTTGGTAGGTAGGGGCCCTAGTTCCTAGGGCGCAATTGGCAGGGCTGATCCCGACCACTGATCTGGGGCAGGGTCGGGGTCACCACACGCCTTGGAGGGTTCCGATCGCTCCACCTAGGCCTCATGTCCAAATCAGAACCTCTGTAGGGTTGAGGTGGTGGAAAGGTGGCATTTTTACGAGCTTTGATTGGTCGTAAGGGGCCTTTGTGGCGGTGGGAAGTCGTTGTCAAAGTTCTGGCCTGGCAGGGGATAGTGTCAGCGCCTGTCCCGCTGCACCCTGTCAGGCGTTCCCTCCCACCATTTCCTTCTTCATGCTTGTTGCATTTCTGCAAGTATTTTGCTGAGGAAACTAGTATCCCCTTGCATGTAAGGGATAGTTGACTCTCAATTAGGGCTGAGATGGAATGCCATCCCGCCGTTGATGTGGCGTGGCGTGGCTAGTAGGCGATCTCGACCGTTGGTTGCTGTCTTTCCTCAGTCATCCTTACTGCTCCCTTATTAATGAGGCGACATTGGTGCCTTGCAATTGTTCTCAGCACCCTTTCTATCCCATGTGAGCTGGAATCAGGGGCTGGCGTCAGCCCTTATGGAACAGGACGTGCTAGCGAGCTCGTAGGGGTTCTTCTAGAGAGGGCCGCTCGAGTAGTAGAGGGTGCCGTGGGGGGCAAGATAATGTTTTCTGTGACGGGTACGGCCACTGGGGCAGACCCGTTGCTGGAAGAAGTGGTCCTTCTCACTGGGCTATGGAGCGGGGCCGGATCCCGGGTGGATCGTGGCTTTTGAGGCGGGCTCCCCACTAGGCCAGGTATCTTTTCTCTGGAAGCGTTCTAATGGGAGGAAGGCCGGTTCTGGGTCGAGCGATGCTTAATCCTGGCGTGCCTGAGAGTGGGCCCGGTCAAAGGAAGGACGGGTCCTTATTCCGAACAAGCGGGTTGGGTTGATCATGGGTGTGACCATGGTAGGCAATGAAGCGGTCCGGTCCCTTTAGTGGGAAAAGTTCTTCCTTGAATTGATTGCCTAAATTTCCGATTAACAGATAGAAATGTAACCGGGTGCTTGCCTTTCTAAAAGTAACTAAAGTGGGAATCAATTACACTACAAAGCAATTAAACTAAAGGCCAAGCACCCTAGCTACGAAAATAAATGTGGCTTGGAGAGATGCAAGATAGTGGTTACAATAGGTACATAAGTTGACCAAACACACAAGCAAGTCATGTTGATCATAAATATTCAAGCAACATTCAACTTGGATTCAAGGGCTAGTTCACTCGATTAAGGATTCCGAAACCAAATCATTTGTTGATTAAGTAATACCGAAATCCATTCATCACTCACCCAAAATCATGGAGTGAGCAATTGTGTCTTTTGGTTAAAGACCCATTAAGGACAAGAACAATACACTAAACAACCTAATCTAGCATAAGCATGCATAAATCAAGTTCCCTCCATTCAAGAGTTAACAATCAAGATCCATTCACAATTAATCAATTGAAACCCAGATGTGCTCTTTCACTCAAATCAATCCATACATATCGATTCCCTTTCGTCACCAACATGCAAACAAGAGTGAGACTCTACTTTTACACTACATCATTTGTTTACACTAAATTACACTACATCATTGTTTTAATCTAAAGTCTCACTTATGCAAAACACATCAATTTCTACTCATTCACCAACATACATGTCAAGAAAAGAGATATATAGCAAAGCTCAAAGAATAGAGTCAAGATCCAAATTGAATCTAAGTAAAGATCATATATAACAAGCTCAAGTGTTAGGTTACAAATATTCCTTAATGGGGATTACACATCAAAGAAATAGAAAATAAAACAAAGAGAATAGTTTAGAGATATCCGAGATCTCTATTTCATTTTGCTCTCCTTTCTCCTTGGATCTACTTCAAAGATGGATTGATGAAGTTTAGAGGAGGTGGTGGTAAGACATCAATGGAGGAAAACCTCCATGGAAGCCTTTGAAGCTCCTTTCTCTCTTGATTTGGTGTTGAAGAATAAGAGAATGTGTTGGTATATGTGAAGATATCTAGATATTGAGATGAGATATTTTAAAGACAAACAAGTGGGTGTATTTATAGTGGTTGAAGGTTAGAGCATTAATTAGGGTTTAAAAGTCAAGTTTCCCCATCAAAATCACATGACTTGCAAGTGGATATGGGCTGCCAACATAGATCTGCGAGGTCCAACTTGCAAATTTAACTCGTAGAGGGTTCTGGGCAACTTTTGTGACCAAGATCTGCGAGGTCTAACTCGCAGTTTTAACTCATAGAAAATTTGTTACTTCGCGCTGCTAGGTTTAACTCACAGATTCAACTCGCGGAAGGGTCTGGAATGGATTTGCGACTTTATTCTGTGAGGTCTAACTCGCGGATCCATCTAGCAGATTGTTCTGACACTTTTTCCTTGCATATTCATCCAACGGAAGGCTCTGGAAAGGATATGCGACTTCATTCTACAAGGTCCAACTCGCAGTTCCATCTAGTAGTGAGGACAAACTTGCAGTTCCAACTCGTTGTGCCATCTAGCAGATTTTTCTACTCCACGCACTAGTCACTCAAATGGGTGTAATTTCTTCTAGAAAACCCAGAATCGTGATCCGTAAATGTCTATGAAAACTAGACTCCCGAGGCTTTTCGAAAACATGTAGCTTGACACCCAATTCAATCTGAGGAAAGTGATATGGCTTTCGCAAGTTAGGTAATCTTCACAAGCCATCTCAATTTCAGCTCTTTTTCCTCCTTTTTGCCTCCAAACCTTCACTTTAGGCTCAAACATCTAACTTTAGGGAAATGATCCTACACAAGGCTAAAACACATTATATACACAAAAATGTTCGAAAACGAACACAAAAGATAGGAAAAGGGAGTGCTAAATGTGAACATTTATTGTGTGATTACGTGCCGCGGTATAGACAAGGTGTCTGCACCGCGGTACACACAGCGTGTAGGCTCTAAAAAACTTCATAGTGGGGACCGCTCCAGAGGCAAGGCGCACCAGCTGCGGCTTGCATGACGAAAAACATTAAAGGCAACACTTGACAAGAACCGTGGTTCATGCAAGGTGCACTAGCCACAGTACCCATAATGGCACGGGCTGCGGCAAAGAGAAAAACTCTCTTTTCAAATCAACAAGGCATGCCTAATCTCTATGCATGTTGTGCAAGTGCGAAGTGAGTGAATAACATGCATAAGTATCAAACAAGAAGCACACAAGAATATACAAGACATGTAAATGCATGAGATATGTGTGTGTGCAATCTAAATCTCTTCAATTAAGAGTCAAGACAAGTAAGCTACCTTTCTTGAAGCGCTTGAAGTCCACAATGAGGTCCAATAGCATTTGTGGAGAATTCTTCAATCCTAAGCTACCCTTACAATTTTAAACCTCATTTTGATTTTGTCAACGAAATAAGACAATCAAAAAGTGAGGCATTTACAATTTCCTCCTTTGGCTATTTCGTGACAAAACCACTACTCAGAAGGCAACCTTATAAATACAAGAGATGGTTGGTCAACAAAATTTTCTACATTACAATAAAGCTCCTAATCTAAATCTTGAACATCTTCAAGTCAATCCCAAGCTTGTAGAAAATTCCAACCTACACACAATCAACAAGAAAGATAACTTCCAAGAACAAGTGTGTGTGAAGTGCTTATAACGAGAGCATTTGCAGTTGCCTTAAACCAATACAATCAAATAATGTAATCATGTAATGTAATGCAACTTCCCATAAATGCAACATCCCAAAACGGGTTACTCTCTCTCAACTCCCCCTAAATGTGATACCAAGTAAGCACTATTTCTTACAACCTTTCTCCCCTTTTTTGTCATGAGATAGGCAAAGAGAGTCTCCACTAGTAGGTAAGCATTAGCAAGGAGAGCTTATAGCACAAGCACATATGCATAATCATATAAGCAACTTTATGCAACTCAATTAAGTAAGAGAGATTCAAGGAGTTTTATTATAAGAAAATGTGTGACAAGGATGCTTTGCATGCAAGACATGTTGCATTCAAGTCCAAAACAATGGTATTTGGCAAAGCAAACAACAAAGGTTTCCAAAAGAATTCAAACCAATTTCACCATTTGTCATGAATTAAAGCAAGGGTATAGATTTTATAAGCAATTCAATTTAAGGAGCCACTATATCCAACTTTTAAGTAAAACAAGACATGAGCGACTTTTGCACCCTATTTGATTTTTCTAGGTAAGATACACGTATGATAGTAGCCTTGTTCAACTAATAAAGAAATATAGACTTTGGATTTTAAAATCCTTAGAGTGGACACAAGATCCTTATTTATTTGAGTCTCTTCATTGCTTTTCACACATATTTTGCATTCAAAATTAAGCAATCAACATTTCATACTTTTCATCTTAAGCATGTCATTGGAAGAAAATCATCATGTCATGGAGATCAATTATAGGTCATTCAAAGAGTACTTCCAAAGTAAATCTCCTAATCCAAAAATGCATGTTTGAGCATAAATATGACATGGATTGCAAGTAAAGCAATGTAGCACACTTATTAAGGAAAAAAAAAATATAAGCATGTACAACCAATCATCTCAAGCAATTAAAAAAGAGGCATAAAATTTATCAGTGTAGCACAATGCATGATTATGCAACTTTGCTCTCTTTGGTTGAGCTCCCCAAATGGGGTCAGGACATATCATTTCAACCCAAATGACAAATCTCAATAGACTTTGAAAGTATACAAACGTAGTTAAATTGCTTAAGGCATACCTAGAGGGGGGGGGGGGGGGGGGGGGGGGGGGGGGGGGGGGGGGGGGGGGGTGAATAGGTTTTTACACCTTTTTTCAATCCCTTGAACAAACTTTCGTTTGTCCCTCAAGGTAGCCTTACACACAACAAAATAAACCAACAAAGACATACATAGACAATATGAGAATATAATCATGTGAACAAGGTCAATGTATATCATCTAGTTGTGTGAGGTATAAGAACAAATAAACACAACAACAAAGAATACTTGTATTTCAATAGATGTTCAATGAGTTACAAGAGTGATCAAATATCACTATACAAAAAATTACAATATATAAAAGAATCATATATACAAAAATGATCAAAAGAATGAATCTTGACATATATCCTCTAGGATAGAGTGAGAGGTCATGAATGCAACAAAGTTGCTTACCAACTCTTCTTCACTAGAAGACTCATCACTTGAGCTCTCCTCATCACTAGAGACATCATCACTCCATGTGGATTTCTTCATTATGTTGCTTGAGTAATGATGCGCACGTAAATGTTCTAATAAAATATCCCCAATGGCGCCAATAACTTGATCGGCACACGCGGGACACACGATAGTTCTATAACTATCGGTAAATGATGGTACGTGCGTGCAAGTGTATTTCTACCCTTTTCGCAAGTATAGGAATCGATGGCCACGTATAGTGGTTATGAGTAAAGGTATCGTTCCCATGGAGGAGGAGGATGGTTGGTATACGTAAGGTCGGTTCTACGCCTATGTTATAGTTAAGCTAATTACAATATTTACAATAATTACAAATGCATGAAAATGTAAATGGAGATGGTGGCAAGTAAACTAAAACTAATCTAATGCACTACAATTATACTAATATGGCATGTAAAGTAAATAGAGATTAAATTATACTAATGCGGAAAACTAAAAGCGATGCGAATCCTACGATCGAGGATACGCAATCTCTACACTACAATGACAACTATAATTAACCTAAACTAACTAGATGGCAACTAAAGTAAATAATTACATTAACAACTAAAGCAATATAATTAAGTTACACTAATTAACTACAACTAACTAAATTATCATTAACTAATCTAACTAACTAATTCTTGCAAGGGTTATGCAAGAGCAAATATACAAATGAAGAGGAATATATCAATTGATCTCAATTAAGCACCTATTGTTCTATGAAATATGCAATATAATCCTACCACTAAATTATCATCAACCATGGATATAGAATGACAATAATAGAGAGGTTTACAATCCTAGAACATGAGAACTAGCTAATATGCATGGACATGCAAATATTAACCTAATTCTCTCCACTAGAGTTAATCAATGTTGGAAAACAAGTTTACATGTTACTAGTGATCAATTAACAACATGTATACATTCAATCTAATTCAATTCAACATATGATAACTTAAGATGGATATGGTAAAGATAAGATCAATTCAATACAAGAATAATTCATATAAAATCCATTCCTCAACATTTAAAGTATATTACACATACATGTTCATGAATTAAAAATAAATGGAAGAGAAGTAAAAGTAAGAAGAAACCACAAGTAGGAAACTTCTTGTTTTTCAATAGAGCATAAAGCCTTCTTCTTCCAAGCTAGGAAATTCACATGAACTATGTAGTGTTTGAGGTGTGATTCTAAACTAAACTAGGTTAATTTAGTCTAAGCTATGTATTTTTGGATGTGTGAGAGAGTGTTTAGGTTGGGAAAGAGGGATATATATAGTAGGGAGTGTTTGGGCATGGTTTGGACGTGCAAAATTCCAAGTCGGTTGCTCCGGCGGGCTTGTCTCCCCTAGAAGGCGAGCTTGTTCCCGCCGTCGGAAGTCGCCGGGCCATTTAAGGAGCTTGGCGGCGAGTTCTAACCTTCTGGACCGCGGGAATGTTCCCGCGGCATGAAACCACTGAATCTTGGCGAGTTTGGACATCTTTGGGCGTGCAAGAACTTGCTGGAATCAAGCTTGAAGGCTTGCATTTCCATGGAAGTTGGTGGACTTGGAGGTGAGGTAAATCACGTGCATGAGAGGCCAAAAGTGGGTCCATTGTGACCGGGAGGACTGTGGCCGTCGATATGGGCAGAGAACGCCGGAAAATACGCTGGAAAACGGTCGGAAAACACCGGAGAGGTCGCCGGGTCTGTCGCGGGTCAAACCGGGTCGGGTCGGACTGTCGCGGGTCGTGGTGACCCGGCTCAAGGTTGATGACGCTGTGACATCATGCTGACGTCACGCCTACGCAGGCACTCGCCAAAACGACACCGTTTGATGCTGACGTGGCGCTGACTCTGACTTTTGCTGGCAATTTACAATATGTGTCCCTCTACTCTTAACTATTCACAGAATATGCAATATATTTTCGATTATTGCACTTTTGCCCCTACTCTCTCCACAATTACATAATTGCCCCTGAACTTCCCTAATTCCTTGAAACACTTATTTACACCCTATTAAATACACAAAAATGCTCGGAAACGAATACAAAAGATAGGAAAAGGGAGCGCTAAATGTGAACATTTGGAGCGCGATCAAGTAAGTTATCAAATCTAAATTGATCATCCTTTGGAACACAAAAACAACTTCTTATTTGCTTTTGTAACTAACACTCTTTCAAGCTTATCAACAAAGTTGTTAGTAGACAAATGCAATGAAAAACAAGAAGAACCTTTTCCACAACAAATAAAGGGGGACAACTATGACACAAAAACCTAAGCAATCCACACGTAAGTATAAACCGGATCTCGGCGATTGCCGTCCGACGACCCGCTCTGATACCAATTAAAAGTATACAAACGTAGTTAAATTGCTTAAGGCGTACCTAGAGGGGGGGGGGGGGGGTGAATAGGTTTTTACACCTTTTTTCAATCCCTTGAACAAACTTTCGTTTGTCCCTCAAGGTAGCCTTACACACAACAAAATAAACCAAGAAAGACATACATAGACAATATGAGAATATAATCATGTGAACAAGGTCAATGTATATCATCTAGTTATGTGAGATATAAGAACAAATAAACACAACAACAAAGAATACTTGTATTTCAATAGATGTTCAATGAGTTACAAGAGTGATCAAATATCACTATACAAAAAATTACAATATACAAAAGAATCATATATACAAAAATGATCAAAAGAATGAATCCACAAATCACACTTTACAAATACTTGCTTCACTATATATCACAAGTGAATAATATGAAACAAGATAATAACATACACAAATAAAATATAAAAGATAGAGATAGGAAGAATTAACACAAGAGATTTTTTAACGTGGTAAAACCTCCAAGGAGGAAACATCCACGGGTTGAACTACAACCATTGGGTACTATATATATTGGATGATAAAAATAGAGAATCCACAAAGTGACCAATCTTTAGCTCACCCAACCTAGTGGAGTCTAAGTCTACCTAACCCTATTGGAAAGTATGAAATCCCTCAATGATGCGGAACCACCATATATTGGACAACACACAAAACCAACATCGATAGAAGATTAGAAATTCCTCAAGAGTGCATACACCTCCCGTGTACCCCGCTCTTTTGGAGTCTATGTCTACCCATACGCCTAGGCCTACCAATATAATAGCCAACTCCCTATCCAAGGCACTCATGCCTCTAGGGAGCCTCCCATGCATGACTATCCGAGTCCTCCCGACTCTAGCCATGACTTCTTGCTTACCTATCTGAGTTATCCCAACTCTAGGCAAGACTTCTTGCTTGGCTATCCGAGTCATCCCGACTCTAACCAAGACTTCATGCCTTTTACAAGGACTTCCTAGTGTGATCATGTGAATGCAAATGATGCAAACAATCAATTCAATATAGAACATATGATCAATACATTCCATGATACAAATAGACCTACACATGTGATATCACAAGTAATAAAGTCTAGATGCAAAATACAAGAATAAAACATAAAGCATGTGTAAACACCAAACACATAAGCTCAAAGTCTCATTCACACATACAACACTTGAACAAAATATATTCATGAAGAACTAGTTCAAGATGCTATCAACATACAATAAAATGCTAGATATAAGAGATTTACTCAATCAATATTCTAGCCAAAAATATAGAGCAAGGATTCAAGGTATAAATCAATTAAATCCTAAATTGCTCTAAAACACATATAAACACAATAATCCTAGATTTCATCAATCAAAGGATAAAATAAAGAGTAATTGGCACAAATCCCCCCCAGACTATACCAACTTTTGCATGTTGCCCCCTAAACTATTTTATTAGGCACTAAACCCCCTGAACTATCACTTATTGGCAATCCTTTGGGTTTTTTCCCCCCTGATGGGGCATCTTTAGTCTTGGTCTGCCAATAAGTGATAGTTCAGGGGGTTTAGTGCCTAATAAAATAGTTTAGGGGGCAACATGCAAAAGCTGGTATAGTCTGGGGGGTATTTGTGCCAATTACTCTAAAATAAAATCTCAAGGTCATTTATCACAAAATTGATTCAATCAAGTTACAAACAACCTAAGATGTCATTCTAATCACAATACAACTTACAAACATGTGTAAACCCAAGAATCATAGAAACTAGTCCACATTTGTCTCTAAATAGACTTTTGATTAGAATGATTATGAAGCTATCTTTCTCAATAGCTTTCACCAAACATAAACATACATATAGAAGAAGAAACCCCAAGCAAATTGAAGGTTAAAAAGAAAGAAACCCCATAGATAAGACCAATACCTTGGATTCACGAGCTGGTTCGGATTTCTGTGTGGAACCACCAGAAAACTCAATCAAACAGCCACCAAACCACTTGGAAACGGTAGAGGACTCGATTATGAACGTTCTCCAACTTGAATCACTCAAATCCGACTTCGTATGAAGAAGTTATTGTGTTTGGAAGATGAGAAAATTTGGGAGAAAAATCTGACGGGAATTTTTCAATTTTTCTTCTTGAAAACAAATGGAGGGAATGGAGGGAAATAAAAAGGAGAGAGAAGGCAATTTTTGGCCAATCACAAGGGGCCACGTCAGCCCAGCCCCGTGGGGGGTGCGTGGGCCACACGGGGGCAGAGAGTCCCTCTAGCCGTGGGGCCCACGGCTCACCCACGGCTTGGGCCACACGTGGCCTCTTGGCCACTTTTGCCATCGCGCGCTCCCTCACGTTCTTTAGCCGTATCTTGGGCATCCGAACTCCGATTTTGAATCCGTTTTCGGATTACAAATCGTGACTCCCTCACGCACGACGATGACTACACAACTTTGAAAACTAGTTGAGAAATCATCTCAGAAAACAACGATGAAGTCAACTCAACGAATGAGAACGAAAAGTAGCGTAGCTACATCGTTTGGACTCGAAATTAAATGAATGATTAACCGAAACGACCGGAACTCAATAAGGAATCATAATAGAGCATATTCAAGTCCAAATACAAAAATACGGAAACATACAAACACAAAGACACACACATATGTTATTTCCTAGACATAGTCCTAGAACATGCAATAAGCAAAGTTTGTCAAGATAGTATAAATGCATGAGCATATATTATCAAGTGTGTGAAAGTGATATACAAATGATGTTTAACCATGAAGGAACACACAAGGATGCCATGTGTGTGTGTGCGCCTAGCCTTGTAAGAGATATGAGGTTTTATATTACCTTTGATGATCAATGAAGCACATATCTCTTTAATGCCGGCTTCTTGCATGAATTGTGGTCGAGACATTCTTCGTCTTCTTAAATCTTCAATATATGAACCACTAAACATTACAAGAGAAACATGTTTTGATATGGAATTTAAGCCAACACAAACTATAAACCTAACAATCTCCCCCTTTGGCAAATTCCATGTCAAAACCCCTAAACATATACTAAAACAATTACAAAGAAAATTTGGTCACTATGAGTACAATGGGTTACACATATAGACACAAATTAAAACACCAAGTCTTGAACTTCATCTTGGTCTTCTCTTCATATCACCTAAAATAAACTTGAAAGCACAAGAATATCCAAGAGACAACACATATGGCAATATACAATCTTAGGCAAGAAAATAAAAACATTTAAGTTCAAATGGATCATGTATGCTCCCCCTTAATACATACTATCCAACAAAGCATTCTTAGCCAAGATTCAACAAAAAAATATTACATGCCATAAAGTTCAAACTTGATACCAAATATACTAAAACAAAAAGAAATAAAATGAGACTAAGCATGCTAGATATCTCCCACATCTCTCATATTTCTCCCCCTTTTTGACATGATATGAAGCCAAAGGGAAAGAGTAAGAAAATATACCTCAAGGAACTCTCTAGCCACTTGTGCCACCAAGGAAAGTATTTCAGTTTGATGATCTCACATAGTGCTTTGATGTAGTTGCTTTTCCTTCCAATTCTTTGATCCTCTCATCTTGTACAACTATTTTGGCACTAAGATCTTCAATCTTCCTTTGTGACGCCTCAATCAATCTTCGTGACTCTTCAACCTCAATCTTCAATTGCATAGCCCAACTTGGAAGTGTAGGTAAGCAAGGAACATGGCTAGAATCAAGAGATTCACTAAATAGCTTAAAAGTATCACAAGACTTTCCTTTTTCCTTGTATGACATGCTTGTCACACGTTTCACACGTTTCTCACTTTACTTTTCCAAAGGAGAAAGTATCACATCATCATCAAGAGACTTCACTCTTTTAGCTAAACACAATTGAGTAATAAATCCCGGAAAAGCTAATTTCTTATCGAATCGACTTGAGCAAGCTGCAATCTCAATTTGTTCCACAAGCAATTCACCAAGATTTATAGGTTTGTTAGTCACCAAGGCATACACAATCTTGATTTTATCTCTATTAAGCTCGGAAGCATTAGTAGAAACAACAAGATTGGAGCAAACAAATAAATGCCAAAAAGCACTCACTTTGGTTAGCTTGCCTTGTCTAATAAAAGCACGTTTCCCCCACATAAAATTAACATCATCACAAAGAGTTTTACCCATTAAATCAAGGTTTTCCAAGACATCAACATCAAGGAAATCCGACTCAATATCATAGGGCAAGTCTAGAAATTCATTCAACTTCCTAGCACAAACTCTAAAAACAACTTTCCTCATGTTCAAAATGGCACTAGTCACGGTAGAACTTTCTTTATAAGCATGATAAAATTCTCTAACCATGGTCTCATTAGAAACTCCTAACATGTGAATCCAAGAACCCCAATTTCTATCCATAAGCACCTTATAAACATAAGAACCATCACAAGAGTTCAAATCTATACCTCTTTCTTGAATGATCTTCTTGCAACCAAATATTCCCAAATCCTTCACATTGTTGACTTTGGAAACCTTGGAAGAAAATGAAGGTTTAGACTTATTAATGGGAATAGAAGAAACATTACCACCAACCTTCTTCGCTTTACCCATGATCTTGTAACACAAAACACTAAAAACAAAAAGGTGAGAGGAAACATAGAAACAAATTAGTAACCAATAAACATATACAAAGGCAAAACATTATATTCAACAAATAATCATGCATGTAAACAATTTATCATAGCATCTCCATGATTTATCAAAAATAAGAATAATGCCAACAAACAACAATTTTGAAGAACATGTGAACATGTCATAAAAGAGAACAAAAATTTAGAATATTATGCTCCTCCTTGACAAGTGCCTCATCTAAAATCAAGATAGACAAATGTTCACAAAAATCACCACACAATCACATCACAAGCAATTTTATTAGATATGCAAATAAGCTTCACATATCTAAGAGTTTTACATCAAGATTTTCAATCATTCTCATATGTTATCGAAAATTGCTAAAGTATCGAAATACTAATTAAGCAAAAGTGAGTGTGTGAAGATTTTGCTTCAAGTATATGAAAAGAAGTAGTTTGATAATCAAGCATGCAAACAATTTCAACATCTATTCATCTTAGGCCTTTCCATAAAAAGGTCAAACCGGTTATCATCCAAAATTTTGCTTATAAAGAGAATAGATTTCAACATGTGAGCGTGTGTGTGCACGTGGCTCGTCAACCCATTTCTATTTGTCAACCCGAGCTCATTTGATTATTCAACTATACTCCATAAGGTTTTTTTTTATTTTTTTATTTAGGCTTGAATCAAAGATTTTTTTTTTTTTTTTTAATGATTCAATTCAACACTTCTTTGATTTTTTTCTAACAAAAAAACATATACTCCTCATGGCGGCTTTCACTCATCACAATGGCATAGCCCTTTCCTACATTGGGCGGCTGCACAACCAAGGTGTGTAGCCCTTTCCATGAGGGTGCTCGATGAGTTCTATGTTGCCGAAGTAAATGTGAAACAAATTATAGCACGGTGTGTATAAAACTATCTAGAGAGGGGGGAGGGGGGGGGGGGTGTGAATAGATTTTAAGCTTATTACCCAATTTTTCGTGATTAGTCAAAATTATGAAATTACCCCTAAATAGATAAAGCAATAAATCAAGTATAAAATACGGAAATTAAATAACACTTGATTTTTACGTGGAAACCCTCACGGGAAAAACCACGGGCTAGTAAGTAAGCCACACTCGAACCTCGAATCCACTAAATGTGTAAACGATTACAACCTAATCCCGGAAGTAATCACACACCTACCTAATCCCGGTATAAGTGAACCTAGTCCGATTGCTTGCGAATTAAGCAACCTAATCCCGGTCACAACACAAGACTTAATTCTCTAAAAAGAGATTAATACCCTAAGTGAATATATGAATATTCAAATGCAACATAGAGCAAGGGAAACCCTATATGCTTATCTAAGATGATGAATATGCAATTAAAAACAATCCTAGATATTAAAGTTAAATGACATGTCAATTAGCTTAGATAATCATAGATTAGAGAAACTTAGATATCTATCATAAAAACAACACTCAATCAAATCAACACAACAATCTCTATCTTGAATATTAGAATATAATCTAAGAACAATCAAGTAATAAAAGAGATGCCATAATAAATTAAACACTAATTATGTATGATAATAGTGAAAAACTTACCAAAGCAAGTGTGATGATCAAAGACCCATGCAAGCAAGCATCCTAGATATGCTAGAGAATGCTAGATGAACTTTGATGCAAATGGATTTTGGTTTGAGTGTTTGATGAGCAAACTTGATTGCTTTCTCTCTTAAAAATTTTTCTTTTTAAAGTAGGGTTCTTGATGATTAAAGAGTTACCTTCAGAACAAGAGAAAGTGATGTATTTATAGGCATGAAAAACAGAGCATGTGAAAAGACAAGTTTGCCCCTGAAACGCACCGATCGGCGGTTTCAATCGGCGGCTAGGCCGCCGATCATAACCGCCTAATTGGCCTGAGAGGAACAGGGGACCAACGGCGGTTTCATTCGGCGGTGTCGTGACCGCCGATTTAACCGTCGAATCAAACCTGAGATTAAAAAATCAATCAGGTATGAAAACGGCGGTTTCATTCGTGACCGCCGATTCAATCGCCGAATTAGGTCGAGAGATAAAATCAATCAGGTCTTGAACGGTGGTTTCGAACGGCGGTCGTGACCGCCGATAATAACCGTAGAATTGCTCCATACACTACTGGAAGCAAACGGCGGTTTCATACGGTGGCCAGGCCGCCGATCATAACCGCCGATCACCAAAAAAGGTGAAAACCAAGGAGAAGCCAAGGGCATTCTCCGTAGGCGGTCCTCGTGCTAAACCAAGCACATTCTAGTGCAAGCGCGGACGTTTTTGAAAACAATCGGGAAACGAATTACAAGACAACAAGACACAATTACACACAACAAAATATAACAAATAAGTGCAAGTGTGAAATGTGACAAGTGAAGAGAATGCACACATATGCAATGTATGTTAAGTGTGTGTGTGCAACTAATCTCTTTAAAGAAAAGTAAGCACATAGAAATTTACCTTCGGTGCTTATCAAGACGAGGTCTTCAAAGGGCTTGAGCAATAACACCGATACCTAGGCTACCCTTACAAAGAACCCCCAACATGTGGTTTGTCCACGAAATGAGCCAATCAACAAATGGGAACCTTACTGTAAGGATTCCCGTTGTTTTTTAATTGGCTTATTTCGTGATCAAACCATATGTGGGGATTCTTTGTAAGGGTAGTTTAGATGTTGTTGTTATTGCTTAGGCCCTTTGAAGACCTCATTATTGACAAGCACCAAAGGTAATACTCTATGTGCTTACTTTTCTTTGAAGAGATTAGTTGCACACACACACTTAACATTCATTGCATATGTGTGCATTCTCTTCATTTGTCACATTTCACACTTGCACTTATTTATTATATTTTGTTGTGTGTAATTGTGTCATGTTGTTGTGTAATTCGTTTCCTGATAACTTTCGGAAACGTCCGCGCATGCACTTGAATGTGCTTGGTTTAGCGCGAGGACCGCCTATGGAGAATGCCCTTGGCTTCTCCTTGGTTTTCACCTATCTAGGTGATCGGCGGTTATGATCGGCGGCCTGGCCGCCGAATGAAACCGCCGTTTCAGTCCAGATTGGTCTGAAGCATTTCTGCGGTTAAGATCGGCGGTCACGACCGCCGTTCGAAACCGCCGATTCAAGACCTGATTGATTTATCTCTCAGTCTATTTCGGCGGTTGAATCGGCGGTCATGAAACCGCCGTTCGAAACCGCCGTTCATACCTGATTGTTTTTAATCTCTCTGTTTTGGTTCGGCGGTTGGAATCGGCGGTCACGAAACCGCCGAATGAACCGCCGTTTATGCTCTGTTCTTCACGAGCTCAATTCGGCGGTCATTATCGACGGCCTGGCCGCCGATTGAAACCGCCGATCGGCGCGTTTCTTTGAAACTTACTTAAACGACCACACTTTGATTTGGCCCCCTATATATATGCCACTTTGACTTTAGGTCAATTAAGAGAGTTCATATTCAGAATTCATACTTAGGATATTTTTCAAAGAGAAGAAAAATTCCAAGAACTCAATTTTTGATTACTCAAACACTTTTTCATGATCATCAATCATCATCTAGCATCATCCTTGATCTTCTAGATGTCATCTTGCATGGAATCTTCATCATACTTTGCTTGGTAAGCTTTTCACTAATATCTTACATGTTTTGTGTTTCTCTTATCTAGCAATCTCAATTAATTACTTGTTTGTTATTTTGTATGCTTTGGATACAATATTGAGATGAGTATGATGTATGTTTGAGAATTTGTATTGTGCTAGCATATTAGGTTTTGTGCTTAATATTGATTAGCTAAACTAATTGACATGTCATTTAGTTTTGATATCTAGGATTGTTCTAATTGCATATTAATCATCTTAGATAAGCATATAGGGTTTCCCTTGCTCTATGTTGCATTTTGGATATTCACATATATTCACTTAGGGTTGTATTCTCTTCTAGAGAAAGTAAGTCTTGTGTGTAGCAACCGGGATTAGGTTGCTTAGATCGCAAGCAAATAGGACTAGGTTCACTCATACCGGGATTAGGTAGGTGTGTGATTACTTCCGGGATTAGGTTGTAATCGTTTGCACATTTAGTGGATTCGAGGTTCGAGTGTGGCTTACTTACATAGCCCGTGGTTTTTCCCGTGAGGGTTTCCACGTAAAAACCAAGTGTTGTTTTAATTTCCGCACCATATTACACTTGCTTGGTTATATTATCTTGAGGGCATTTTCGTAATTTTGACTAACACGAAAAATTGGGTAAAAAGCGTAAAATCTATTCACCCCTCCTCTAGATAGCTTTATACACACCGTGCTATAATTTGTTTCAATTGGTATCAGAGCGGGTTCCTAGACATACATAGGTGATCCTTGCTTATTTTGGTGTGTTTTGCATTTTGTGTGATTTTTGATCATTCATACATTTGCATTCATTTCATTCATTCATAAACACTATGAGTGGAAACGGTGGAAATGGTGGTGGCCACGAAGGAGCTTCTAGCACAAGGCCTCCACTTCTTACCGGATTGAACTATTCCCAATGGAAAGGGAAGATGGAATCCTACATATGCCAAATTCATGACCGTGCATGGATGGCGGTGGAAGACGGATATGATCTCCCTATGATGACTCCCGCGGGTGGAGGACAAGATGTTTTGAAGCCTAAGGCGCAATGGAACGCGCAAGAGTTTGAGGCTTCTAAGTGGAATAGGAAGGCTATGCATGCCATTATGTGTGCTATGGATGAGAATCAGTACAAGCTTATTAAGAATACTCATATTGCTAAAGTGGCATGGGACATCCTTCAAGTTGCACATGAGGGAACCGAGGTGGTGAAGGAGTCCAAGCTTCAAGTCCTCCAAACTCAGTTTGAGCTACTTAGGATGGGAGAGGATGAATGCTTCAATGACTTCGAAATCAAATTGATGGACATTGTAAATCAAAGCCATCAACTTGGAGACCCGTATTCGGATAGGAGAGTCAAGCAAAAAATTATGAGATCTCTCCCCGATAGGTTTGAATCCAAGGTGACGGCCATAGAAGAAAATAGTGGCTACATGGATATGAAGCCAAGTGAGGTGATTGGGCGTCTCCTTGCATATGAGTCTAGGAAGGCTCCTAGCACCACTATTCCTCCTAAGAAGTCTAAAGGAATAGCTTTGAAAGCATCTAAGGATGCAAAAGAGGCAAAGCATGAATCGGATAAAGACCTTGCCTTATTTGTGAAAAGGTTCAACAAGGTTATGGGGTTCAAGAAGAAGAAGGGATTTGGGTCAAGAGGACAAGATTTGAAGAAAAAGAGTTCCTTCAAGAAGTTTGAGCCTAGACAAGAGAGGACCGAAATGAAAGGGGTCCGATGCTTTGAATGTGGTGGGATTGGTCACTTTGCCCCCGAATGTGCTAATCACAATGAAAAGAAGAAGAGCAAAGTGATGGCCGCCACTTGGAGTGGGAGTAGTGATGACTCCAATGAGGAAGATGAGTCTTCAAGTGAAGAAGAGCTCATGGCTAACATCCTAGCTTTTGC
This sequence comes from Acer yangbiense, assembly GCA_008009225.1. Taxonomy (NCBI): domain Eukaryota; kingdom Viridiplantae; phylum Streptophyta; class Magnoliopsida; order Sapindales; family Sapindaceae; genus Acer; species Acer yangbiense. The sequence goes on from CM017771.1 coordinate 21,352,562, forward strand.
CTCCTCACATAAGAGCAAAAGTGGTAGTGAGAAAGAGGAAATGAGTCAAGAGGAAAATGACTAAAGTGAAGTAGAAAGTGACTCCTCTTCTAGTTCCAAAAAGAAATTTGTGGAGCAAAAGGTGCTTGCTAAATACCATGCCGAGTTCAATGATTTAGCACTTAAAAGCACAAGAAAGATTGAGAGGTTGAGAGAAAAAAACCTTGAACTTTCGGCTCACAATGACCACTTAAGTGAACAAGTGAAAAGATTGAAGAGGAGAGAGGATAAGTTAATTGAGGAGTTAGACTTATCCAAGAGAAGTGAAGAAGGCTTGAAGAGGGAACTTGTAGAAGTTAAAGGGTCCTTGGCTAGGATAGATTCTAGCACCAAGAAGCTTGATCATTTACTTGGTGTTGGAAAGAGTCCAAGTGACAAGAGAGGTCTTGGGTATGATGATGGCAAGAACATCTCAACCTCTAACAAGACCGTGTTTGTCAAGAGCTTGAAGAACGAAGAAACTTCATTTGTGCAAACTCCTAGGAAGAAGTTAGAAGTAGGATAATGTTCTAATGCTCAAGTGAAAATGGGGCCAAGAAGGAAATCTCAAGCTCAACCCCCTAGGGTCCCTCAAGCCAACACTTCTCCAAAATTGGCTCACAAAGGAAAGAGACCAATCATGCAACCTCAAGCTTGGAAGCAACCTAGACCGGTTCAACAACAAAGATGGATTGAACCCACTTATCCACAAAGACATGGACAAGCTCCCATACATGCACAAAGGCAAGGTATGATTCCTTATTTCATCCCTATTTGTCACTTTTGTGGTTGTGATGGTCATATTAGACCAAATTGCTTTCAATATATTAAAATGTGTAGAAAACAAAGCATGATTGAAAAGAGAAAGAATAGAGCTAAGATGCATGTTTCTAGGAATGAAAATATTGATTTGCATGATCCTAGAAATAGTAGAGCACATGTACCAAAGACCACTAGGAAAGCTAAAATTGTTGCTAAGTGGATTAGAAAGAATGAAAATGTTTGCCATGTTGCACAAATAGCCTTGAAGGCAAATTCTTCTAATTTTTGGTACTTGGATAGTGGGTGCTCTAGGCACATGACGGGAAACAAGAGTTTCTTCGAGACTCTTGTTATGGAGGAAGGTGGAAATGTCACTTTAGGTGATGGATCCAAAAGAAATGTTAAAGGGAAAGGAACCATTTCCGTTCCCGGATTACCCTCCTTATCCAATGCTTTATTTGTTGATGGCTTGAAAGCCAATTTAATAAGCATTTCACATCTTAGTGATGAAGGATATTCCGTCTTGTTTTCTAAAGATTTTTGCTCAATCCTAAAACCCGATGGACAAACCTTGTTGAAGGGCATGAGATCTAGCGACAATTATTATTGTCTTGAAGCTAGTATTGTATCTAATCATGTGTCCATGGATGAGCAAATTGAGTTGTGGCATGAAAGACTTGGCCACATGAACTTTAGGGATCTACGGACCCTTGGAAAGTTCGAGTGTGTGCGTGGCCTCCCTAAGCTTGGGAAGAAAGCCAATGGTGTTTGTGGACCTTGCCAACAAGGAAAGCAAACTAAAAGCATGCACAAAAAGGGTAAGTATCTCACCACCAAGGAGCCTCTTGAGCTTCTCCACATGGACCTCATAGGTCCTATGCAAACCGAAAGTTTGGGTGGAAAGAGATACATTTTTGTATGTGTTGATGATTTCTCTAGGTTCACATGGACATACTTTCTTAGAGAAAAATCCGAAACTTTTGATAAGTTTAAAATGCTTTGTAATAAAATACAAAATGAAATGAATTCTAATATTAAAAGCATAAAACGGATTAGAAGTGACCATGGGAGGGAATTTGAGAATGCCTCATTTGAAAGCTATTGCAATAGCTTAGGCATCTCCCATGAGTTCTCGGCTCCTAGGACACCTCAACAAAATGGAGTTGTTGAGAGGAAGAATAGGGTCCTTCAAGAGATGGCCCGTGTGATGTTGCTTAGCAACAATGTCCCTAGGAACCTATGGGCCGAAGCGGTCAATACGGCTTGCTTTATAGGGAATCGTGTTTTCCTAAGGCCCGGTACTAGAAATACCTCCTATGAGTTATGGAAAGGCAAGAGGCCAAATGTTAGCTACTTCCACACTTTTGGAAGCAAATGCTACATTTTAAATGACCATGATCAACTTGGCAAATTCGATGCTAAGAGTGATGAGGGTATTTTTATTGGCTATGCCTTGAATAGTAGAGCCTATAGAGTTTTCAATTTAAAAACTCTAAGTGTTATGGAATCATCTAATGTCGTATTTGATGATACTAGGCTCAAGTTTAATGATCATGAGGAGGAGGTTGTTTTTAGTGATGTTTCTCCTTTGGAGAGGGTTGTGGTGACTCCCAATGTTGGGACATCTAATGAAAATGATGAAGTCACACAACCCACTACTAGAGTCCCTCTCTTGGACTCTAATGAACCCGCTCCATGGGTTAGAAAACTCCATAACAAAGAGGATGTTATTGGAGATGTAAATGAGGGTGTTAGGACTCGACGTCAACTTGCTAATCTTATTAGCTACACATGCTACACCTCTCAAATTGAACCAAAAAGGTTGAAGAAGCCTTAAATGATGAATTTTGGGTTCTTGCCATGCAAGAAGAGCTAAACCAATTCGAAAGGAATAAGGTTTGGACTCTAGTTCCTAGGCCTAAGACCACTAATGTCATAGGCACTAAATGGATATTTAGGAACAAATCCGATGAGGATGGCAACATAGTGCGGAACAAGGCTAGACTTGTAGCACAAGGGTACTCTCAAATTGAGGGTATCGACTTTGAGGAGACATTTGCTCCCGTTGCCCGTTTAGAGTCTATTAGGCTTCTCTTGTCCATTTCTTGTGTGCACAAGTTCAAATTGCACCAAATGGATGTCAAGAGTGCCTTCCTCAATGGCTTCTTGCAAGAGGAAGTGTTTGTTGAACAACCCAAGGGGTTTGTGGATGCTCACCACCCCAACCATGTCTATCGCCTCAAGAAGGCATTATATGGGTTGAAACAAGCACCGAGGGCTTGGTATGAGCGCCTCACTCAATTTCTTGTTGACAATAACTACACAAGATGTAGTGTTGACAAGACACTATTCATCAAGAGAGACAATGATGAGCTTTTCGTAGCTCAAATATATGTCGATGACATAGTGTTTGGCTCCACCAACAACACCAAAGTCCAACAATTTGTTGATGTCATGTCTCATGAATTTGAGATGAGTCTTGTTGGTGAGCTTAGTTACTTCCTAGGTTTGCAAATTAGGCAATTAGATGATGGGATTTTCATAACCCAAGCCAAATATGCCAAAAACCTAGTGAAGAAGTTTGGTTTAGAGAATGCCAAACATTGTGATACACACATGAGTACCACTTTGAAGCTAAGCAAGGATGCTAGTGGTAAAAGTGTGGAACAAACTCTATATCGGGGCATGATAGGTAGCTTGCTTTATTTAACCGCAAGTAGGCCCGATATTTCTTTTAGTGTGGGTGTGGGTGTGTGTGCTAGGTACCAAGCGGATCCTAAGGAGTCCCATCTCTCTTCCGTAAAGAGAATCATTCGCTATGTGAATGGGACATCCAACTATGGGATTTGGTACTCTTTTGACACTAATGCTAGTCTTATAGGCTTTAGTGATGCGGATTGGGCAGGAAATTGTGATGATAGGAAAAGCACATCGGGCGGTTGCTTCTTCCTAGGCAACAACTTGGTGTCTTGGTTTTGCAAGAAGCAAAACTCGATTTCCTTGTCCACGGCCGAGGCCGAGTACATAGCCGTGGGGAGTGGATGCACACAACTCCTATGGATGAAGCAAATGCTAGTAGACTACGGATTCAACCAAGGTACTCTCACTCTCTTTTGTGATAACATGAGTGCTATTAATATTTCCAAGAATCCGGTACAACATTCTAGAACTAAGCATATTGACATCCGCCATCACTTCATTAGAGAGCTTGTTGAAAATAAATGCATAGTACTTGAACATGTAGGTACTAATGATCAACTTGCGGACTTATTTACTAAACCCTTAGATGCTACTCGATTAAAAACTCTTAGTAGATCTATTGGGATATGTCTTGTGGAGTGATGTTCTATAATTGACCCCATATGGGAAACTCAAGCAAAGAGAGCTAGTTTGCATTCTTGTCACTTGCAAAAAATTTGAAATATCTTATGCCTCTTCTTTTAATTGCTTGAGTAAGCTTGGTTGCACATATGTATATATGTTTTCATTTCAATAAGTGTGAACCTTGCTTGTTTACAATCCATGTCATATTTATGTTCAAACATGCATTTTTGGACTAGGAGATGTATATAGGAAGTATGATTTGAATGACCTATGATTATCTCCATGACATGATATTTCTTTAATAACATGCTAATGTAAAATGAAAAAGCATGAAATTTATATAACATGCTCACATGAAAAGCATGAATTGATGATTGCATATTCTTAAAAATGCAAAACTTGTGTGAAAGCTTATGAGACTCAAAATGAATAAAGGATCTAGTATCCGTTCAAAGGGATTTATATTCCAAAGGTCTCTCTTTCTTTATTGGTTGAACATGGCTACTATCATACGGATATCTTATCCGGAAAAATCAAAAAGGGTGCAAAGTTGCTCATGCCATGTTTCGCTTATAAAGTTGGATATAGTTGCTCTTATATTGAAATCAATGTATTCTATATCCTTGCTTTACTCATGAGATTGGTGAAATTGGTTTGAATTCCTATTAGAAACCTTTGTCATTTGCTTTGCCAAATACCATTGTATTTTGGACTTGAATGCTACATGTCTTGTATGCAAAGCATGTTTGATTCACACATTTTCTCTCAAATAAATCTCCTTGTTTCTCTCCGATTAAATTGAGATGCATAAAGTGACTTATATGTATATGCAATTCTTGCATGCTTCTATCTCTCGTTGCTATGAGTGACCCGGTTGGGGACTACTCCTTTGCCTATATCATGACAAAAAGGGGGAGTAGGATATGGTAAGGGGAGGTGCAAAATATAGAAGCTATTGTGCACTTTGGGGAGAACATACATTGAGGGGGAGTAACCCGTTGAGGGGGAGCATTGCATTTATCATACATTGCATACATTTGGTAATGTTGTGCCTAAATTCTAAAAATGCAAATGCTTGGTATTGTTCTCACATGATTAATCTCACACTTTTCTTGTATTGGAAATGTTAGAAACTCTTTTCAGGGATTGATTATTCTACAAGAGGATTGAAGACTTCAAGTTGCATTCTCTTATCTCTTTGTAATGTAGAATATCATTGTAGTCCCATAGTTTCTATTTTTTTTGTGAGGAATCAATGTGAGTAATGGTTTTGTCACGAAATAGCCAAAGGGGGAGATTGTAAGGATTCCCGTTGTTTTTTAATTGGCTTATTTCGTGATCAAACCATATGTGGGGATTCTTTGTAAGGGTAGTTTAGATGTTGTTGTTATTGCTTAGGCCCTTTGAAGACCTCATTATTGACAAGCACCAAAGGTAATATTCTATGTGCTTACTTTTCTTTGAAGAGATTAGTTGCACACACACACTTAACATTCATTGCATATGTGTGCATTCTCTTCATTTGTCACATTTCACACTTGCACTTATTTATTATATTTTGTTGTGTGTAATTCGTTTCCCGATAACTTTCGGAAACGTCCGCGCATGCACTTGAATGTGCTTGGTTTAGCGCGAGGACCGCCTATGGAGAATGCCCTTGGCTTCTCCTTGGTTTTCACCTATCTAGGTGATCGGCGGTTATGATCGGCGGCCTGGCCGCCGAATGAAACCGCCGTTTCAGTCCAGATTGGTCTGAAGCATTTCTGCGGTTAAGATCGGTGGTCACGACCGCCGTTCGAAACCGCCGATTCAAGACCTGATTGATTTATCTCTCAGTCTATTTCGGCGGTTGAATCGGCGGTCATGAAACCGCCGTTCGAAACCGCCGTTCATACCTGATTGTTTTTAATCTCTCTGTTTTGGTTCGGCGGTCACGAAACCGCCAAATGAACCGCCGTTTATGCTCTGTTCTTCACGAGCTCAATTCGGCGGTCATTATCGGCGGCCTGGCCGCCGATTGAAACCGCCGATCGGCGCGTTTCTTTGAAACTTACTTAAACGACCACACTTTGATTTGGCCCCCTATATATATGCCACTTTGACTTTAGGTCAATTAAGAAAGTTCATATTCAGAATTCATACTTAGGATATTTTTCAAAGAGAAGAAAAATTCCAAGAACTCAATTTTTGATTACTCAAACACTTTTTCATGATCATCAATCATCATCTAGCATCATCCTTGATCTTCTAGATGTCATCTTGCATGGAATCTTCATCATACTTTGCTTGGTAAGCTTTTCACTAATATCTTACATGTTTTGTGTTTCTCTTATCTAGCAATCTCAATTAATTACTTGTTTGTTATTTTGTATGCTTTGGATACAATATTGAGATGAGTATGATGTATGTTTGAGAATTTGTATTGTGCTAGCATATTAGGTTTTGTGCTTAATATTGATTAGCTAAACTAATTGACATGTCATTTAGTTTTGATATCTAGGATTGTTCTAATTGCATATTAATCATCTTAGATAAGCATATAGGGTTTCCCTTGCTCTATGTTGCATTTTGGATATTCACATATATTCACTTAGGGTTGTATTCTCTTCTAGAGAAAGTAAGTCTTGTGTGTAGCAACCGGGATTAGGTTGCTTAGATCGCAAGCAAATAGGACTAGGTTCACTCATACCGGGATTAGGTAGGTGTGTGATTACTTCCGGGATTAGGTTGTAATCGTTTGCACATTTAGTGGATTCGAGGTTCGAGTGTGGCTTACTTACATAGCCCGTGGTTTTTCCCGTGAGGATTTCCACGTAAAAACCAAGTGTTGTTTTAATTTCCGCACCATATTACACTTGCTTGGTTATATTATCTTGAGGGCATTTTCGTAATTTTGACTAACACGAAAAATTGGGTAAAAAGCGTAAAATCTATTCACCCCCCCTCTAGATAGCTTTATACACACCGTGCTATAATTTGTTTCACTTACAATCTCCCCCTTTGGCTATTTCGTGACAAAACTACCACTCACATTGATTCCTCACAAAAAAATAGAAACTACGGGACTATAGTGATATTCTATAGTACAAAGAGATAAGAAAATAAAACTTCAAGTCTTCAATCTCTTGTAGAATAATCAATCCCTGAAAATAAAGTTTCTAACATTTCCAATACAAGTAAAAAGTGAGATGAATCAAGTGAGAACAAAAACAAGAATTAGCATTTGTAAAAGATTAGGCACAACATTATGAAATATATGTGTATGCAATGCTCCCCCTCAATGAATGTTCCCCCCAATATGCACAATTGCTTCTATATTTTGCAACTCCCCTTACCATATACTACTCACCCTTTTTGTCATGATATAGGCAAAGGAGTAGTCCCCAACCGGGTCACTCATAGCAACGAGAGATAATAGCATGCAAGATTTGCATAATTAATATAAGTCACATTATGCATCTCAATTAATTTGGAGAGAAACAAGGAGATTTATTTGAAAGAAAATGTGTGAATCAAACATGCTTCGCATACAAGACATGTAGCATTCAAGTCCAAAATACAATGGTATTTGGCAAAGCAAATGACAAAGGTTTCTAATAAGAATTCAAACCAATTTCACCAAAGTCATGAGTAAAGCAAGGATATAGAATATATTGATTTCAATTTAAGAACAACTATATCCAACTTTATAAGCGAAACATGGCATGAGCGACTTTGCACCCTATTTGATTTTTTCGGATAAGATATCCGTATGATAGTAGCCATGTTCAACCAATAAAGAAGAAGAGACATTTGGAATGCAAATTCCTTTGAACGGATACAAGATCCTTTATTCATTTTGAGTCTCATAAGCTTTCACACAAGGTTTTGCATTTTAAGAGTATGCAATCATTAATTCATGCTTTTCATGTGAGCATGTTATATGAATTTCATGCTTTTTCATTTGACATTAGCATGTTATTTAAGAATCATCATGTCATGGAGATAATCATAGGTCATTCAAATCATACTTCCTACATACATCTCATAGTCCAAAAATGCATGTTTGAACATAAATATGACATGGATTGTAAACAAGCAAGGTTCACACTTATTGAATTGAAAACATATATACATATGTGCAACCAAGCTTACTCAAACAATTAAAAGAAGAGGCATAAGTTATTTAGAATTTTTTGCAAGATACAAGAATGCAAAATAGCTCTCTTTGCTTGAGTTCCCCATATGGGGTCAAATAACAAAACACATCACTTCACAAGACATATCCCAATAGATCTACTTAGTGTTTTAAATCGAGTAGAATCTAAGGGTTTAGTAAATAGGTCCGCAAGTTGATCATTAGTACCTACATGTTCAAGTACTATGCATTTATTTTCAACAAGCTCTCTAATGAAATGATGGCGGATGTCAATATGCTTAGTTCTAGAATGTTGCACCGGATTCTTAGAAATATTAATGGCACTCATGTTATCACAAAAGAGAGTGAGAGTACCTTGGTTGAATCCGTAGTCTACTAGCATTTGCTTCATCCATAGGAGTTGTGTGCATCCACTCCCCGCGGCTATGTACTCGGCCTCGGCCGTGGACAAGGAAATCGTGTTTTGCTTCTTGCAAAACCAAGACACCAAGTTGTTGCCTAGGAAGAAGCAACCGCCCGATGTGCTTTTCCTATCATCACAATTTCCCACCCAATCCGCATCACTAAAGCCTACAAGACTAGCATTAGTGTCAAAAGAGTACCAAATCCCATAGTTGGAAGTCCCATTCACATAGCGAATGATTCTCTTTACGGAAGAGAGATGGGACTCTTTGGGATCCGCTTGGTACCTAGCACACACACCCACCCACCCACCCACACTAAAAGATATATCGGGCCTACTTGCGGTCAAATAAAGCAGGCTACCTATCATGCCCCGATATAGAGTTTGTTCCACACTTTTACCACTAGCATCCTTGCTTAGCTTCAAAGTGGTACTCATGGGTGTATCACAATGTTTGGCATTCTCTAAACCAAACTTCTTCACTAGGTTTTTGGCATATTTGGCTTGGGTTATGAAAATCCCATCATCTAATTGCCTAATTTGCAAACCTAGGAAGTAACTAAGCTCACCAACAAGACTCATCTCAAATTCATGAGACATGACATCAATAAATTGTTGGACCTTGGTGTTGTTGGTGGAGCCAAATACAATGTCATCAACATAGATTTGAGCTATAAATAACTCATCTTTGTTTCTCTTGATGAACAAGGTCTTGTCAACACTACCTCTTGTGTAGTCATTGTCAACAAGAAATTGAGTGAGGCGCTCATACCAAGCCGTCGGTGCTTGTTTCAACCCATATAGTGCCTTCTTGAGGCGATAGACATGGTTGGGGTGGTGTGCATCCACAAACCCCTTGGGTTGTTCAACAAACACTTCCTCTTGCAAGAAGCCATTGAGGAAGGCACTCTTGACATCCATTTGGTGCAATTTGAACTTGTGCACACAAGAAATGGACAAGAGAAGCCTAATGGACTCTAAACGGGCAACGGGAGCAAAAGTCTCCTCAAAGTCGATACCCTCAATTTGAGAGTATCCTTGTGCTACAAGTCTAGCCTTGTTCCGCACTATGTTGCCATCCTCATCGGATTTGTTCCTATAAATCCACTTAGTGCCTATCACATGAGTGTTTTTAGGCCTAGGAACTAGAGTCCAAACCTCATTCCTTTCGAATTGGTTTAGCTCTTCTTGCATGGCTAGAACCCAAAATTCATCATTTAAGGCTTCATCAACCTTTTTGGGTTCAATTTGAGAGGTGTAGCATGTGTAGCTAATTAGATTAGCTATTTGACGCCTAGTTCTAACACCCTCATTCACATCTCTAATAACATCCTCTTTGTTATGGAGCCTTCTAACCCATGGAGCGGGTTCATTAGAGTACAAGAGAGGGACTCTAGTAATAGGTTGTGTGACTTCATTAATGTCATTGGACGTCCCAACATTGGGAGTCACCACAACCCTCTCCAAAGGAGAGTCATCATCTAAAACTTCCTCCTCCTCATGGTCATGAGACTTGAGCCTTGTATCATCAATAACAACATTCGATAATTCCATGACGGTTCGAGTCTTCAAGTTGAAAACTCTATAGGCTCTACTATTCAAGGCATAGCCAATAAAGATACCCTCATCACTCTTAGCATCAAACTTGCCAAGTTGATCACGGTCATTTAAAATGTAGCATTTGCTTCCAAATGTGTGGAAGTAGCTAACATTTGGCTTCCTACCCTTCCATAACTCATAGGAGGTGTTTCTAGATCTGGGCCTTAGGAAAACACGATTCCCTATATAGCAAGCCGTATTGACGGCTTCGGCCCATAGGTTCCTAGGGACGTTGTTGCTAAGCAACATAACTCGGGCCATCTCTTGAAGGACCCTATTCTTTCTCTTAACAACTCCATTTTGTTGAGGTGTCCTAGGAGCCGAGAACTCATGGGAGATGCCTAAGTTATTGCAATAGCTTTCAAATGAGGCATTCTCAAATTCCCTCCTATGGTCACTTCTAATCCGTTTAATGCTTTTAATGTTAGAATTCATTTCATTTTGTATTTTAGTACAAAGCATTTTAAACTTATCAAAAGTGTCGGATTTTTCTCTAAGAAAATATGTCCATGTAAATCTAGAGAAATCATCAACACAAACAAAAATGTATCTCTTTCCACCTAAACTCTCGGTTTGCATAGGACCCATGAGATCCATGTGGAGAAGCTCTAGGGGCTCATTGGTGGAGAGATACTTGCCCTTATGCTTTTGGTTTGTTTTCCTTGTTGGCAAGGTCCACAAATACCATTTGCTTTCTTCCCAAGATTAAGGAGGCCACGCACACAATTGAACTTTCCAAGGGTTCTCAAATCCCTAAAGTTCATGTGGCCAAGTCTTTCATGCCACAACTCTATTTGCTCATCCATGGACACATTGTTTGAGACTATTCTAGCTTCAAGACAATAACAATTGTCACTAGATCTCATACCTTTCAACAAGGTTTGTCCATCGGGCTTTAGGATTGAGCAATCATCTTTACTAAAAAAGACGGAATATCCTTCATCACTTAGATGTGAAATGCTTATTAAATTGGCTTTCAAGCCATCAACAAATAAAGCATCGGATAAGGAGGGTAATCCGGGAACGAAAATGGTTCCTTTCCCTACAACCTTCTTTTTGGATCCATCACCAAAAGTGACATATCCTCCTTCCTCCATAACAAGAGTCTCAAAGAAACTCTTGTTTCCCGTCATGTGCCTAGAGCACCCACTATCTAAATACCAAAAATTAGAAGAATTTACCTTCAAGGCTATTTGAGTAACATAGCAAACATTTTCATTCTTTCTAATCCACCTAGAAACAATCTTAGCTTTCTTAGTGGTCTTTGGTACATGGGCTTTAGATGTCCTAGGATCATGCATAATAATATTATCATTCCTAGGAACATGCATCATGGCTCTTTTCTTTTTCTTCTCAATCATGCTTCTAGTTTTGCACATTTTAATATATCGAAAGCAATGTGGTCTAATATGACCATCAAATCCACAAAAATGACATATATGAGTAAAATAAGGAATCATACCTTGTCCCTGTCTTTGTGGATGAATGGGTTCAAAGCATCTTCGTTGTTGAACCAGTCTTGATTGCTTCCTAGCTTGAGGTTGCATGATTGGTCTCTTTCCTTTGTGAGCCACTTGTGGAGGAATGTAGGCTTGAGAGACCCTAGGGGGTTGAGCTTGAGGTTGCCTTTTTGGCCCTATCTTCACTTGTGCATTTGAACATTGTCCTATTTCTAACTTCTTCCTAGGAATTTGCACAAATGAAGTTTCTTCGTTCCTCAAACTCTTAACAAACACGGTCTTGTTAGAGGTTGAGATCTTCTTGCCATCTTTATACCCAAGACCCCTCTTGTCACATGGACTCTTTCCAACACCAAGCATATGGTCAAGCTTCTTGGTGCTAGAATCCATCCTAGTCATAGACTCTCTTACTTCTTCAAGCTCCCTCTTTAGGCTTTCTTCATTCCTCCTAGATAAGACTAACTCCTCATTTAGCTTATCTTCCATCTTCTTGAATTTTTCCACTTGTTCACTTAAGTGGTCATTTTGAGATGAAAGCACAAGATTTTCTTCTCTCAACATCTTGATCTTTCTTGTGCTCTTGATTGCTAAATCATTAAACTCGGCATGGCATTTAGCAAGCACCTCTTTCTCCACAAAACTACTTATGGAGTTAGACGAGGAATCACTTTCTTCTCCACTTGAGTCATTTTCCTCTTGACTCATTTCCTCTTTCTCACTAGCACTTTTCCTTTTATGGGAGGAGGCAAAAGCTAGGAGATTAGCCATGAGCTCTTCATCACTTGAAGACTCATCTTCCTCAATGGAGTCATCACTACTACTACTCCATGTGGCGGCCATCACTTTCCCTTTCTTCTTGACATTGTGATTAGCACATTCGGGGGAAAAGTGACCTATGCCACCACACTCGAAGCATCGGACCCCTTTCCTTTCGGTCTTCTCTTTCCTAGGCTCAAACTTGTTGTATGAACCCTTTTTCTTGTAGTTTTGACCTTTGGAACCAAAGTCCTTTTTCCCGAACTTCATGACCCTCTTGAATCTCTTCACAAATAATGCAAGGTCATCGTCCGAGTCATTCTTCTTTGCCTCCTTTTTCATCCTTGGAGGTTTTCAAAGCAATTCCTTTTTGCTTTTTAGGAGGTGTGGAGATAGGACCCTTCCTATACTCATAAGCTAGAAGTCTCCCAATCACCTCACTTGGCTTCATATCTTTATATCCACTATTTTCTTCTAAAGCTGTTACTTTTGATTCAAACCTATCCGAAAGAGATCTCATAATCTCTTGCTTGATTCTCCTATCCGAATATGGATCACCAAGTTGATGACTTTGGTTGACTATATCCATAAACTTGATCTCGAAGTTGATCTCGAAGTCGTTGAAGCACTCATTCTCCTCCATCTTAAGCATCTCGAATTGAGTTTGGAGGACTTGAAGCTTAGAGTCCTTCACCACTTCGGTTCCCTCATGTGCAATCTCTAGGATGTCCCAAGCCTCCTTAGCTATCATAGTATTTTGAATCAATTTGTATTGATTTTCGTCCATAGCACATAAGATGGCATGCATCGCCTTCCTATTCCACTTTGAAGCCTCAAACTCTTGCGCGTTCCATTGCGCCTTTGGCTTTAATACTTCTTCTCCTCCACCATCGGGAGTCATCTTGGGTAGATCATATCCGTCTTCCACCGCCATCCATGCACGGTCATGAATTTGGCATATGTAGGATTCCATCTTCCCTTTCCATTGGGAATAGTTCAATGCGGTAAGAAGTTGAGGCCTTGTGCTTGAAGCACCTTCGTTGCCACTACCATTTCCACCATTTCCACTCATAGTGTTTATGAATGAATGAAATGAATGCAAATGTATGAATGATCAAAAATCACACAAAATGCAAAACACACCAAAATAAGCAAGGATCACCTATGTATGTCTAGGAACCTGCTCTGATACCAATTGAAACAAATTATAGCACGGTGTGTATAAAACCATCTAGAGGGGGGGGGGCGTTGTGAATAGATTTTAAGCTTATTACCCAATTTTTCGTGATTAGTCAAAATTATGAAATTACCCTTAAATAGATAAAGCAATAAATCAAGTATAAAATACGGAAATTAAATAACACTTGATTTTTACGTGGAAACCCTCACGGGAAAAACCACGGGCTAGTAAGTAAGCCACACTCAAACCTCGAATCCACTAAATGTGTAAACGATTACAACCTAATCCCGGAAGTAATCACACACCTACCTAATCCCGGTATAAGTGAACCTAGTCCGATTGCTTGCGAATTAAGCAACCTAATCCCGGTCACAACACAAGACTTAATTCTCAAAAAAGAGATTAACACCCTAAGTGAATATATGAATATTCAAATGCAACATAGAGCAAGGGAAACCCTATATGCTTATCTAAGATGATGAATATGCAATTAAAAACAATCCTAGATATTAAAGTTAAATGACATGTCAATTAGCTTAGATAATCATAGATTAGAGAAACCTAGATATCTATCATAAAAACAACACTTAATCAAATCAACACAACAATCTCTATCTTGAATATTAGAATATAATCTAAGAACAATCAAGTAATAAAAGAGATGCCATAATAAATTAAACACTAATTATGTATGATAATAGTGAAAAACTTACCAAAGCAAGTGTGATGATGAAAGACCCATGCAAGCAAGCATCCTAGATATGCTAGAGAATGCTAGATGAACTTTGATGCAAATGGATTTTGGTTTGAGTGTTTGATGAGCAAACTTGATTGCTTTCTCTCTTAAAAATCTCTCTTTTTAAAGTAGGGTTCTTGATGATTAAAGAGTTACCTTCAGAACAAGAGAAAGTGATGTATTTATAGGCATGAAAAACAGAGCATGTGAAAAGACAAGTTTGCCCCTGAAACGCACCGATCGGCGGTTTCAATCGGCGGCCAGGCCGCCGATCATAACCGCCGAATTGGCCCGAGAGGAACAGGGGACCAACGACGGTTTCATTCGGCGGTGTCATGACCGCCGATCTAACCGTCGAATCAAACCTGAGATTAAAAAATCAATCAGGTATGAAAATGGCGGTTTCATTCGTGACCGCCGATTCAACCGCCGAATTAGGCCGAGAGATAAAATCAATTAGGTCTTGAACGGCGGTCGTGACCGCCAATAATAACCGCAGAATTGCTTCATACACTACTGGAAGCAAACAGCGGTTTCATACGGTGGCCAGGCCGCCGATCATAACCGCCGATCACCAAAAAAGGTGAAAGCCAAGGAGAAGCCAAGGGCATTCTCTGTAGGCGGTCCTCGCGCTAAACCAAGCACATTCTAGTGCAAGCGCAGACGTTTCTGAAAACAATCGGGAAACGAATTACAAGACAACAAGACACAATTACGCACAACAAAATATAACAAGTAAGTGCAAGTGTGAAATGTGACAAGTGAAGAGAATGCACACATATGCAATGTATGTTAAGTGTGTGTGTGCAACTAATCTCTTTAAAGAAAAGTAAGCACATAGAAATTTACCTTCGGTGCTTATCAAGACGAGGTCTTCAAAGGGCTTGAGCAATAACACCGATACCTAGGCTACCCTTACAAAGAACCCCCAACATATGGTTTGTCCACGAAATGAGCCAATCAACAAATGGGAACCTTACAAAATGGATACCAACCATTGGTCATTTTTAAATGTACTAGTCCTTAGGACTTCAAGGTGTATCCAAAGCTAACATCAATCAAGCTTAACATACTTAACAAGACATACAAGAGAAGCAAAGTGCATTTTTGAAACCAAAATTTAAGGCTTAAAAGCACATGATCAAAAAGCAAGTAAAGAGACTTACTTAAGATCTCTACTTCTCAAGAGAGTAGCTATCAAAGAATATGAAGCTCACATTATTCAAAAATTAGCCACTCAACAATCATACAAATAACAACACACTTCATGAATAAGATCAATGTGAACACTTATCACCAAAAAATCTTAAACTAGCAAATGTCAAAGAGGACCATATAAACACTATACTAGTTCTCAATTATTACATGCTTCATGAATGTGATTCAAACAATGAGTTGATAGATGAAAAATCAAGTAAGCAAGCAATATGATATAGAGATACCTTCGCAAGCTATTTTCACCAAATACAATGTCTTCACCCTTTTTATGAGTCCTCTTGGCTTGTAAGTCCTCATGACTACAAGTTATAGTTGTGTCGATTCCAAGAGACTAAAGACAATGCAATCCAACTTAAACAACAAAAAAATGACTTTCTCTAAAAGCCTTAACATGAGTGTCACCATATAGATTCCAAAAAAAACTTAAAAAAGTTAATCAACAAATTTTGACTATCATAACAATCAATGTGAGATAGCTAAGTTCATGTCAAGTTGTAAAGATACAAAGCAAACAAGCTAAGCTTCTTAACAACAACACTAGTCTTAAAGTTAACTCACATGAGCAACTTATACTAATGGTAAGAGCACTCACCCTTGACAAATTTTATCTTGGGTGGACATACACGAACATCATCAAGATTCTCTTTGACCACAATGTTGAACCTAGAGTAAAGTTCTTCAACAACTTGATTCACAATAATATCATTAATACTCTTTTTCTCAACATTGTTAGCAACGCATGCATTGTCAAATTTTGAAGGATATGCATTCTTCACCTTCCGGACATTCTTAACATGCTTTGAGAGGTTATCATGCTTTCCATATTCAAAAGCTTTAGCGTGCATAAAATGAGGTCCAATCTCTCTATTCCTAGATGCATTTTCTATGTTGCAATATTCAATGAATTTATGCACTTGGGCTTGATATGGCCTATGGTATTGCAAAAATGACATACGGGAACAAAATGAGAGATTTTACCTTCCGGAGTTGGAGAATCACAAATGGGAGTTTCAAGGGGTACCTTATTCTTCAACTTGTTCTTCTTCTTGGAACGTCTCTTCTTAGGAGCTTTTTCTTCAACAATGACTTCGTTTGTAGGAAGTGATGCTTCTATGAGCTTCTCCTCAACTACCGCGTCACTTGAGCTTCCTAAGGACAAATTAGAGATGATCCTATCCTTTTCAAGCACAATACCCTCAACTTCACAAAGCTTCTTGGCAAGAGCATTCTTTTCACCCAAGAGCCTACGTGTTGTTGAGACAAACTCATCCACTTGTAGCTTGATCAAATCATCTTAAGCACTTTTAATGATTTGGATCAACCTCCTCATCCAACGAATCTTGACATACATCCTCTAGGATAGAGTGAGAGGTCATGAATGCAACAAAGTTGCTTACCAACTCTTCTTCACTAGAAGACTAATCACTTGAACTCTCCTCATCACTAGAGACATCATCACTCCATGTGGATTTCTTCATTATGTTGCTTGAGTAAGTTATCAAATCTAAATTGATCATCCTTTGGAACACAAGAACATCTTCTGCTCTGCTTTTGTAACTAACACTCTTTCAAGTTTATCAACAAAGTTGTTAGTAGACAAATGCAATGAAAAACAAGAAGAACCTTTTCCACAACAAATAAAGGAGGACAACTATGACACAAAAACCTAAGCAATCCACACGTAAGTATAAACCGGATCTCGTCGAGTGCCGTCCGACGACCCGCTCTGATACCAATTGAAAGTATACAAACGTAGTTAAATTGCTTAAGGCATACCTAGAGGGGGGGTGAATAGGTTTTTACACTTTTTTTCAATCCCTTGAACAAACTTTCGTTTGTCCCTCAAGGTAGCCTTACACACAACAAAATAAACCAAGAAAGACATACATAGACAATATGAGAATATAATCATGTGAACAAGGTCAATGTATATCATCTAGTTGTGTGAGGTATAAGAACAAATAAACACAACAACAAAGAATACTTGTATTTCAATAGATGTTCAATGAGTTACAAGAGTGATCAAATATCACTATACAAAAAATTACAATATACAAAAGAATCATATATACAAAAATGATCAAAAGAATGAATCCACAAATCACACTTTACAAATACTTGCTTCACTATATATTACAAGTGAATAATATGAAACAAGATAATAACATACACAAATAAAATATAAAAGATAGAGATAGGAAGAATTAACACAAGAGATTTTTTAACGTGGTAAAACCTCCAAGGAGGAAACATCCACGGGTTGAACTACAACCATTGGGTACTATATATATTGGATGATAAAAATAGAGAATCCACAAAGTGACCAAAATGATGCGGAACCACCATATATTGGACAACACACAAAACTAACATCGATGGAAGATTAGAAATTCCTTAAGAGTGCATACACCTCCCATGTACCCCGCTCTTTTGGAGTCTATGTCTACTCATACGCCTAGGCCTACCAATATAATAGCCAACTCCCTATCCAAGGCACTCATGCCTCTAGGGAGCCTCTCATGCATGACTATCCGAGTCCTCCCGACTCTAGCCATGACTTCTTGCTTACCTATCTGAGTTATCCCAACTCTAGGCAAGACTTCTTGCTTGGCTATCCGAGTCATCCCGACTCTAACCAAGACTTCATGCCTTTTACAAGGACTTCCTAGTGTGATCATGTGAATGCAAATGATGCAAACAATCAATTCAACATAGAAAATATGATCAATACATTCCATGGTACAAATAGACCTAAACATATGATATCACAAGTAATAAAGTCTAGATGCAAAATACAAGAATAAAACCTAAAGCATGTGTAAACACCAAACACATAAGATCAAAGTCTCATTCACACCTACAACAATTGAACAAAATATATTCATGAAGAACTAGTTCAAGATGCTATCAACATACAATAAAATGCTAGATATATGAGATTTACTCAATCAATATTCTAGCCAAAAATACAGAGCAAGGATTCAAGATATAAATCAATTAAATCCTAAATTGCTCTAAAACACATATGAAACAAACTATAGCACGGTGTGTATAAAACTATCTAGAGGGGGGGGGGGGGGGGGGGGGGGTGAATAGATTTTAAGCTTATTACCCAATTTTTCGTGTTTAGTCAAAATTATGAAATTACCCCTAAATAGATAAAGCAATAAATCAAGTATAAAATACGGAAATAAAATAACACTTGATTTTTACGTGGAAACCCTCATGGGAAAAACCACGGGCTAGTAAGTAAGCCACACTCGAATCTCGAATCTCGAATCCACTAAATGTGTAAAACGATTACAACCTAATCCCGGAAGTAATCACACACCTACCTAATCCTGGTATGAGTGAACCTAGTCCGATTGGTTGCGAATTAAGCAACCTAATCCCGGGCACAACACAAGACTTAATTCTCTAAAAAGAGATTAACACCCTAAGTGAATATATGAATATTCAAATGCAACATAGAGCAAGGGAAACCCTATATGCTTATCTAAGATGATGAATTTGCAATTAAAAACAATCCTAGATATTAAAGCTAAATGACATGTCAATTAGCTTAGATAATCATAGATTATAGAAACCCAGATATCTATCATAAAAACAACACTCAATCAAATCAACACAACAATCTCTATCTTGAATATTAGAATTTAATCTAAGAACAATCAAGTCATAAAAAAAGATGCCATAATAAATTAAACACTAATTATGTATGATAATAGTGAAAAACTTACCAAAGCAAGTGTGATGATGAAAGACCCATACAAGCAAGCATCCTAGATATGCTAGAGAATGCTAGATGAACTTTGATGCAAAAGGATTTTGGTTTGAGTGTTTAATGAGCAAACTTGATTGCTTTCTCTCTTAAAAATCTCTCTTTTGAAAGTAGGGTTCTTGATGATTAAAGAGTCACACTCAGAACAAGAGAAAGTGATGTATTTATAGGCATGAAAAACAGAGCATGTGAAAAGATAAGTTTGCCCCTGAAACGCACAGATCGGCGGTTTCAATCGGCGGCCAGGCCGCCGATCATAACCGCCGAATTGGCCCGAGAGGAACAGGGGACCAACGGTGGTTTCATTCGGCGGTTTCGTGACCGCCGATCAAACCGCCGAATCAAACCTGAGATAAAAAAATAAATCAGGTATGAACGGCGGTTTCATTCAGCGGTTTCGTGACCGCCGATTCAACCGCCGAATTAGACCGAGAGATAAAATCAATCAGGTCTTGAACGGCGATCGTGGCCGTCGATCGTAACCGCAGAATTGCTCTAGTCACTTCTAGAAGCAAACGGCGGTTTCATTCGGCGGCCAGGCCACCGATCACCAACATAGGTGAAAACCAAGGAGAAGCCAAGGGCTTCTCCGGAAAACCAAGCACATTCTAGTGCATGCGCGGACGTTTCCGAATAATATTGGGAAACGAATTACAAGACTACAAGACACAAATATACACAACAAAATATAACATATAAGTGCAAGTGTGAAATGTGACATGTGAAGAGAATGCACACATATGCAATGTATGATAAGTGTGTGTGTGCAACTAATCTCTTCAAAGAAAAATAAGCACTAGAGATATACCTTTGGAGTGCTTGACACCTTGAGACCTTGAAAGGGCTTGAGCAATAACAATAACACCTAAGCTACCCTTACAAAGAACCCCAACATGTGGTTTGTCCACGAAATGAGCCAATCAACAAATGGGAACCTTACAACATATAAACACAATAATCCTAGATTTCATCAATCAAAGGATAAAATCAAATCTCAAGGTCATTTATCACAAAATTGATTCAATCAAGTTACAAACAACCTAAGATGTCATTCTAATCACAATGCAACTCACAAACATGTGAAAACCCTAGAGTCATAGAAACTAGTCCACATTTGTCTCTAAATAGACTTTTGATTAGAATGATTATGAAGCTATCTTTCTCAATAGCTTTCACCAAACATAAACATACAAATAGAAGAAGAAACCCCAAGCAAATTGAAGGTTAAAAAGAAAGAAACCCCATAGATAAGACCAATACCTTGGATTCACGAGCTGGTTCGGATTTCTGCATGGAACCACCAGAAACCTCCATCAAACAGCCACCAAACCACTTGGAAAAGGTAGAGGACTCGATTACGAACGTTCTCCAACTTGAATCACTCAAATCCAACTTCGTATGAAGAGGTTATGGCGTTTGGAAGATGAGAAAATTTGGGAGAAAAATCTGACGGGAATTTTTCAATTTTTCTTCTTGAAAACAAATGGAGGGAATGGAGGGAAATAAAAAGGAGGAGAGAGAAGGCAATTTTTGGCCAATCACAAGGGGCCACATCAGCCCACCCCCGTGGGGGGTGCGTGGGCCACACGGAGGCAGAGAGCCCCTCTGGCCGTGGGGCCCACGGCTCACCCACGGCTTGGGCCACACGTGGCCTCTTGGCCACTTTTGCCCTCGCGCGCTCCCTCATGTTCTTTAGCCGTATCTTGGGCATCCAAACTCCGATTTTGAATCCGTTTTCAGATTATGAATTTTGACTCCCTCACGCATGACGACGACGATGACGACTACATAACTTTGAAAAATGGTTGGGAAATCATCTCGGAAAATGATGATGAAGTCAACTCAACGAATGAGAACGAAAAGTAGCGTAGCTACATCGTTTGGACTCGAAATTAAATGAATGATTAACCGAAACGACCAGAACTCAATAAGGAATCATAATAGAGCATATTCAAGTCCAAATACAAAAATACAGAAACATACAAACACAAAGACACACACATATGCTATTTCCTAGACATAGTCCTAGAACATGCAATAAGCAAAGTTTGTCAAGATAGTATAAATGCATGAGCATATATTATCAAGTGTGTGAAAGTGATATACAAATGATGTTTAACCATGAAGGAACACACAAGGATGCCATGTGTGTGTGTGTGCCTAGCCTTGTAAGAGATATGAGGTCTTATATTACCTTTGATGATCAATGAAGCACATATCTCTTTAATGCTGGCTTCTTGCATGAATTGTGGTCGAGACATTCTTCGTCTTCTTAAATCTTCAATATATGAACCACTAAACATTACAAGAGAAACACGTTTTGATATGGAATTTATGCCAACACAAACTATAAACCTAACAGACTTACTAAGGTTCCCAAATCTAAAAGTGTCTAAGGGCTTTGTGAACAAATCTGCTAGTTAGTCATTAGTTCCCACATGCTCTAATGCAATAGTATTGCTCTCAACTAGCTCTCTTATGAAATGATGTCTAATATCAATGTGCTTTGTCCTAGAATATTGGACATGATTCTTTGAAATGTTAATGTCACTCATGTTATCATAAAATAATGTGAGAGTACCTTGCTCTAAGCCATAATCGACTAGCATTTGTTTCATCCACAATAATTGAGTGCAAGCACTACCGACGGTAATATATTCTGCCTCGGCCGTGGATAAGGAAATTGAGTTTTGCTTCATGCAAAACCAAGACACCAAATTGTTTCCGAGGAACAAGCAACCGCCCGATGTACTCTTCCTATCATTACAATTTCCCGCCCAATCGGCATCACTAAATCCAACAAGACTTGGATTAGTGTCAAAAGATTACCAAATCCCATGGTTTGAGGTACCATTCACAAACTGAATGATCCTCTTCACTGCAAAAACGTGAGATTCTTTGGAATTAGTTTGGTACCTAGCATAAACATCCACACTAAATGAAATATCTGGTCTACTTGTGGTAAAGTAAAGCAAGTGAAAATATATAAACGTGTGTCTAAACAACCTAGGGGGTGAATGAGTTGTTAATCCAATTAGTTAACAACTTTTCGGATTAGTCAATAATATAAAAATTAACCCAACAAAATGAAATACAATCAACATAATTAAAGTGCGGAAAACAATAAATAACACGTTGATTGATTTACGTGAGAAACCCACAGCTGAGAAAAACTCATGGGCTATTATGCTGGCCACACACGGTCCTCAAATCCACTATATGTAATGATGTTTACAACCTTGGTTGACCTCTAGTCACACCATTCTCGATAACTAACCCACCACTACTACCTGCAGGCTTTTTATAGTGATTCTAGACTAAATTGCTTGTGCACTAATCACTAAGCCATAAGACTTAACTCTCAATGAAGAGATCAACAACCTATGTGAATAAATGATAATATTTTAAATGCAAATAATGCTCAGCTACACTAATGCTTATCTAGGATTAAGTGATGGCAATAAAAGTAATCCTAGATATCAATGTGTCTAAATGAATGCTCATAAAGACCTAACTAGATATAGATATGAAAACCTAAAATCTAGTCATCAAACAAAAGCCAATCAACATGAGTTGTCATTAAATGTGGCAAGGACAATAAATGCAATCAAGAAATGCAATCAATGAGTCCTAATCAACAATGTCTAAATACAAAGCATAAAGATTTAGCTAGAGGGCAAAATGGTCCTAAATGTTAGCTATCACAAAATTCCTATATGCCCATACATATGGATTCAATTAGTTATGTAGAGATTTTCCAACAACCTAATTGATAACAAAAAACTATGAATATTCAACAGAGCTTAACATGCTTGATAAAAATAAATCTATCAACCTGGTTATCAAATAATCTCTGTAAGGTTCTCATTTGTTGATTGGCTCATTTCGTGGACAAACCACATATTGGGGTTCTTTGTAAGGGTAGCCTAGGTATCGGGTTTAGTGTTCGAAGCCCTTTGAAGACCTCGTGTTGATAAGCACCGAAGGTATAATTCTTTGTGCTTACTTGTCTTGAAGAGATAGTTGCACACACTCACAACTCATGCATATGTTTAATACTTGTATGTTGTGTGTCTTATTTTTGTGCATTAATGTTCATTAACATCTCTTCTTGCATGTTAGTTTGATTGCATCTTGCATATCCAATTGCATTGTCATGCTTAGACTTAGGATTGCATTTTTGCATTGGGCGCTCCCAAAAGCGCTCTACAGAAGCGCTGTACGAACAGCGCCCATTGAGCGCTGTTCAGACCTGATCGATTTAATTCGGTCTCTGTTGGTCGCTGTTGGTCGCTGTACAGGCGCTGTACAAAGCGCTCTACGTACAGCGCCACTCTGTTTTCCCGTGAGAACAGAGTTGGGGCGCTGTACAGAGGCGCTGTACAAGAGGCGCTCTACGTACAGCGCCCAAGGCAATATTGAGGCAAACTTATCAAAACGACCACACTTTGTTTTGGCCTCCTATATATATGCCTCTTTGACTTTAGGTCAATCACAAGAGTTCATATTCAGATTCCATACTAAGGAGATTTTTCAAAGAGAAGAAAAATTCCAAAGAACTCAATTTTAGTTTACTCAAACACTTTTACTTGATCATCCTTGATCATCTAGCATCATCCTTGATCATCTAGATGACATCTTGCATGGATTCTTCATCATACTTTGCTTGGTAAGCTTTTCACTAATATCTTACATATTTTGTGTTTTTTCTTAACAAGCAATCTCAATTTATTACTTGTATGATTTTCATATATCTTTTGATACAAGATTGAGATTAGTGTGATGTATGTTTGAGAAGTTGTATTGTGATAGCTAATTAGGTTTTGTGCTTAATCTTGATTAGCTAAACTATTTGATTTGACATGTCATTTAGTTTTGATATCTAGGATTGCTCTAATTGCATATTAATCATCTTAGATAAGCATATAGGGTTTCCCTTGCTCTATGTTGCATTTTGAATATTCATATATTCACTTAGGGTTGTTATTCTCTTCATAGAGAAAGTAAGTCTTGTGTGTAGCATCCAGGAATAGGTTGCTTAGATCGCAAGCAAATTGGACTAGGTTCACTCATACCGGGATTAGGTAGGTGTGTGATTACTACCGGGATTAGGTTGTAATCGTTTTACACATTTAGTGGATTCGAGGTTCGAGTGTGGCTTACTTACTAGCCCGTGGTTTTTCCCATGAGGGTTTCCACGTAAAAATCAAGTCTTATTTAATTTCCGCATTTTATACTTGATTTATTGCTTTATCTATTTAGGGGTAATTTCATAATTTTGACTAACACGAAAAATTGGGTAAAAAGCTTAAAATCTATTCACCCCCCCCCCCCTCTAGATAGTTTTATACACACCGTGATATAATTTATTTCAATTGGTATCATAACGGGTTCCTAGACATACTTAGGTGATCCTTGCTTTTTTTGGTGTGTTTTGCATTTTGTGTGATTTTTGATCATTCATACATTTGCATTCATCTCATTCATTCATAAACACTATGAGTGGAAACGGTGGAAATGGTGGTGGCCACGAAGGTGCTTCTAGCACAAGGCCTCCACTTCTTACCGGTTTAAATTATTCCCAATGGAAAGGGAAGATGGAATCCTACATATGCCAAATTCATGACCGTGCATGGATGGCGGTGGAAGACGGATATGATCTACCCAAGATGACTCCCGGTGGTGAAGGAGAAGAAGTTTTGAAGCCTAAGGCGCAATGGAACGCGCAAGAGTTTGAGGCTTCTAAGTGGAATAGGAAGGCTATGCATGCCATCATGTGTGCAATGGATGAGAATCAATACAAGCTTATTCAGAATACTCAGATTGCAAAAGTGGCATGGGACATCCTTCAAGTTGCACATGAGGGAACCGAGGTGGTGAAGGAGTCCAAGCTTCAAGTCCTCCAAACTCAATTTGAGCTACTTAGGATGGGAGAGGATGAATGCTTCAATGACTTCGAAATCAAATTGATGGACATTGTAAATCAAAGCCATCAACTCGGAGACCCGTATTCGGATAGGAGAGTCAAGCAAAAAATTATGAGATCTCTCCCCGATAGGTTTGAATCAAAGGTGACGGCCATAGAAGAAAATAGTGGCTACATGGATATGAAGCCAAGTGAAGGGATTGGACGTCTCCTTGCATATGAGTCTAGGAAGGCTCCTAGCACCACTACTCCTCCTAAAAAGTCTAAAGGAATAGCTTTGAAAGCATCTAAGGATGCAAAGGAGGCAAAGCATGACTCGGATGAAGACCTTGCCTTATTCGTGAAAAGGTTTAATAAGGTTATGGGGTTCAAGAAGAAGAAGGGATTTGGGTCAAGAGGACAAGACTTGAAGAAAAAAAGTTCCTTCAAGAAGTTTGAGCCTAGACAAGAGAGGACCGAAAGGAAAGGGGTCCGATGCTTTGAATGTGGTGGGATTGGTCACTTTGCCCCCGAATGTGCTAATCACAATGAAAAGAAGAAGGACAAAGTGATGGCCGCCACTTGGAGTGGGAGTAGTGATGGCTCCAATGAGGAAGATGAGACTTCAAGTGAAGAAGAGCTCATGGCTAACTTCCTAGCTTTTGCCTCATCTCACAAGAGCAAAAGTGCTAGTGAGAGAGAGGAAATGAGTCAAGAGGAAATTGACTCTAGTGAAGAAGAAAGTGACTCCTCTTCTAATTCCATAAAGAAATTTGTGGAGCAAAAGGTGCTTGCTAAATACCATGCCGAGTTCAATGATTTAGCAATTAAAAGCACAAGAAAGATTGAGAGGTTGAGAGAAGAGAACCTTGAACTTTCGGCTCACAATGACCACTTAAGTGAACAAGTGGAAAGATTGAAGAGGAGAGAGGATAAGTTAATTGAGGAGTTAGACTTATCCAAGAGAAGTGAAGAAGGCTTGAAGAGGGAACTTGTAGAAGTTAAAGGGTCCTTGGCTAGGATAGGTTCTAGCACCAAGAAGCTTGATCATTTACTTGGTGTTGGAAAGAGTCCAAGTGACAAGAGAGGTCTCGGGTTTGAAGATGATATGGAGACTTCCACTTCCAAGAAGACCATTTTTGTTAAGAGTTTGGGGAGTAAAGAAGCTTCATTGGTGCAAGCTCCTAAGAAGAAATTAGAAGTAGGACAATGCTCTAATGCACAAGTGAAGATGGGGCCAAGAAGGCAACCTCAAGCTCAACCCCCTAGGGTCCCTCAAGCCAACATTCCTCCACAAATGGCTCACAAAGGAAAGAGACCTATCATGCAACCTCAAGCTTGGAAGCAACCTAGACCGGTTCAACAACGAAGATGGATTGAACCCACTTATCCACAAAGACATGGACAAGCTCCCATACATGCACAAAGACGAGGTATGATTCCTTTTTTCATCCCTATTTGTCACTTTTGTGGTTGTGATGGTCATATTAGACCAAATTGCTTTCAATATATTAAAATGTGTAGAACACGAAGCATGATAGAAAAGAGAAAGAATAGAGCCAAGATGCATGTTCCTAGGAATAACAATATTGATTTGCATGATCCTAGGGATAGTAGAGCACATGTACCAAAGACCACAAAGAAATCTAAAATTGTTGCTAAGTGGATTAGAAAGAATAAAAATGTTTGCCATGTTGCACAAATAGCCTTGAAGGCAAATTCTTCTAATTTTTGGTATTTGGATAGTGGGTGCTCTAGGCACATGACGGGAAACAAGAATTTCTTCGAGACTCTTGTTATGGAAGAAGGTGGAAATGTCACTTTTGGTGATGGATCCAAAGGAAATGTTTAAGGGAAAGGAACCATTTCCATTCCCGGATTACCCTCTTTATCCAATGATTTATTTGTTGATGGCTTGAAAGCCAATTTAATAAGCATTTCACATCTTAGTGATGAAGGATATTCCGTCTTGTTTTCTAAAGATTATTGCTCTATCCTAAAACCCGATGGACAAACCTTGTTGAAGGGCATGAGATCTAGCGACAATTGTTATTGTCTTAAAGCTAGTATTGTATCTAATCATGTGTCCATGGATGAGCAAATTGAGTTGTGGCATGAAAGACTTGGCCACATGAACTTTAGGGATCTACGGACCCTTGGAAAGTTCAATTGTGTGCGTGGCCTCCCTAAGCTTGGGAAGAAAGCCAATGGTGTTTGTGGACCTTGCCAACAAGGAAAGCAAACTAAAAGCATGCACAAAAAGGGTAAGTATCCCACCACCAAGGAGCCTCTTGAGCTTCTCCACATGGACCTCATGGGTCCCATGCAAACCGAAAGTTTGGGTGGAAAGAGATACATTTTTGTTTGTGTTGATGATTTCTCTAGGTTCACATGGACATATTTTCTTAGAGAAAAATCCGAAACTTTTGATAAGTTTAAAATGCTTTGTAATAAAATACAAAATGAGATGAATTCTAATATTAAAAGCATAAAACGGATTAGAAGTGACCATGGGAGGGAATTTGAAAATGCCTCATTTGAAAGCTATTGCAATAGCTTAGGCATCTCCCATGAGTTCTCGGCTCCTAGGACACCTCAACAAAATGGAGTTGTTGAGAGGAAGAATAGGGTCCTTCAAGAGATGGCCCGTGTGATGTTGCTTAGCAACAATGTCCCTAGGAACCTATGGGCCGAAGCCGTCAATACGGCTTGCTATATAGGGAATCATGTTTTCCTAAGGCCCGGTACTAGAAATACCTCCTATGAGTTATGGAAAGGCAAGAGGCCAAATGTTAGCTACTTCCACACTTTTGGAAGCAAATGCTACATTTTAAATGACCGTGATCAACTTGGCAAATTCGATGCTAAGAGTGATGAGAGTATTTTTATTAGCTATGCCTTGAATAGTAGAGCTTATAGAGTTTTCAATTTAAAAACTCTAAGTGTTATGGAATCATCCAATGTCGTATTTGATGATACTAGGCTCAAGTCAAATGATCATGAGGAGAAGGTTATTTTTAGTGATGTTTCTCCTTTGGAGAGGGTTGTGGTGACTCCCAATGTTGGGACATCTAATGAAAATGATGAAGTCACACAACCCACTACTAGAGTCCCTCTCTTGGACTCTAATGAACCCGCTCCATGGGTTAGAAGACTCCATAACAAAGAAGATGTTATTGGAGATGTTAATGAGGGTGTTAGGACTAGACGTCAACTTGCTAATCTTATTAGCTACACATGCTACACCTCTCAAATTGAACCCAAAAAGGTTGAAGAAGCCTTAAATGATGAATTTTGGGTTCTTGCCATGCAAGAAGAGCTAAACCAATTCGAAAGGAATGAGGTTTGGACTCTAGTTCCTAGGCCTAAGACCACTAATGTCATAGGCACTAAATGGATATTTAGGAACAAATCCGATGAGGATGGCAACATAGTGCGGAACAAGGCTAGACTTGTAGCACAAGGGTACTCTCAAATTGAGGGTATCGATTTTGAGGAGACATTTGCTCCCGTTGCCCGTTTAGAGTCCATTAGGCTTCTCTTGTCCATTTCTTGTGTGCACAAGTTCAAATTGCACCAAATGGATGTCAAGAGTGCCTTCCTCAATGGCTTCTTGCAAGAGGAAGTGTTTGTTGAACAACCCAAGGGGTTTGTGGATGCACACCACCCCAACCATGTCTATCGCCTCAAGAAGGCACTATATGGGTTGAAACAAGCACCGAGGGCTTGGTATGAGCGCCTCACTCAATTTCTTGTTGACAATGACTACACAAGAGGTAGTGTTGACAAGATCTTGTTCATCGAGTTATTTATAGCTCAAATCTATGTTGATGACATTGTATTTGGCTCCACCAACAACACCAAGGTCCAACAATTTGTTGATGTCATGTCTCATGAATTTGAGATGAGTCTTGTTAGTGAGCTTAGTTACTTCCTAGGTTTGCAAATTAGGCAATTAGATGATGGGATTTTCATAACCCAAGCCAAATATGCCAAAAACCTAGTGAAGAAGTTTGGTTTAGAGAATGCCAAACATTGTAATACACCCATGAGTACCACTTTGAAGCTAAGCAAGGATGCTAGTGGTAAAAGTGTGGAACAAACGTTATATCGTGGCATGATAGGTAGCTTGCTTTATTTGACCGCAAGTAGGCCCGATATCTCCTTTAGTGTGGGTGTGTGTGCTAGGTACCAAGCGGATCCTAAGGAGTCCCATCTCTCTTCCGTAAAGAGAATCATTCGCTATGTGAATGGGACATCCAACTATGGGATTTGGTACTCTTTTGACACTAATGCTAGTCTTGTAGGCTTTAGTGATGCGGATTGGGCAGGAAATTGCGATGATAGGAAGAGCACATCGGGCGGTTGCTTCTTTCTAGGCAACAACTTGGTGTCTTGGTTTTGCAAGAAGCAAAACTCGATTTCCTTGTCCACGGCCGAGGCCGAATACATAGCCGCGGGGAGTGGATGCACACAACTCCTATGGATGAAGCAAATGCTAGTAGACTACGGATTCAACCAAGGTACTCTCACTCTCTTTTGTGATAACATGAGTGCTATTAATATTTCCAAGAATCCGGTACAACATTCTAGAACTAAGCATATTGACATCCGCCATCACTTCATTAGAGAGCTTGTTGAAAATAAATGCATAGTACTTGAACATGTAGGTACTAATGATCAACTTGCGGACTTATTTACTAAACCCTTAGATGCTACTCGATTAAAAACTCTAAGTAGATCTATTGGGATATGTCTTGTGGAGTGATATTCTATGATTGACCCCATATGGGGAACTCAAGCAAAGAGAGCTATTTTGCATTCTTGTCACTTGCAAAAAAAATTTGAAATAACTTATGCCTCTTCTTTTAATTGTTTGAGTAAGCTTGGTTGCACTTATGTATATATGTTTTCAATTCAATAAGTGTGAACCTTGCTTGTTTACAATCCATGTCATATTTATGTTCAAACATGCATTTTTGGACTAGGAGATGTATATAAGAAGTATGATTTGAATGACCTATGATTATCTCCATGACATGATGATTCTTTAATAACATGCTCACATGAAAAGCATGAATTGATGATTGTATATTCGTAAAATGCAAAACCTTGTGTGAAAGCTTATGAGACTCAAAATGAATAAAGGATCTTGTATCCGTTCAAAGGAATTCACATTCCAAATGTCTCTCTTTCTTTATTGGTTGAACATGGCTACTATCATACGGATATCTTATCCGGCAAAATCAAAAAGGGTGCAAAGTTGCTCATGCCATGTTTCGCTTATAAAGTTGGATATAGTTGTTCTTAAATTGAAATCAATATATTCTATATCCTTGCTTTACTCATGACATTGGTGAAATTGGTTTGAATTCTTATTAGAAACCTTTGTCATTTGCTTTGCCAAATACCATTGTATTTTGGACTTGAATGCTACATGTCTTGTATGCAAAGCATGTTTGATTCACACATTTTCTTTCAAATAAATCTCCTTGTTTCTCTTCAATTAATTGAGGTGCATAAAGTGACTTATATATATATGCAAATATCTTGCATGCTTCTATCTCTCGTTGCTATGAGTGACCCGGTTGGGGACTACTCCTTTGCCTATATCATGACAAAAAGGGGGAGTAGGATATGGTAAGGGGAGTTGCAAAATAGAGGCAATTGTGCATATTGGGGAGAACATTCATTGAGGGGGAGTAACCCGTTGAGGGGGAGCATTGCATACACATACATTTCATAATGTTGTGCCTTAAACTTTTAAAATGCAAATGCTTGTTATTGTTCTCACTTGATTAATCTCACACTTTACTTGTATTGGAAATGTTAGAAACTTATTTTCAGGGATTGGTTATTCTACAAGAGGTTGAAGACTTCAAGTTTCATTTTCTTATCTCTTTGTAATGTAGAATATCATTGTAGTCCCGTAGTTTCTATTTCTTTGTGAGGAATCAATGTGAGTGGTGGTTTTGTCACGAAATAGCCGAAGGGGGAGATTGTAAGGTTCCCATTTGTTGATTGGCTCATTTCGTGGACAAACCACATATTGGGGTTCTTTGTAAGGGTAGCCTAGGTATCGGGTTTAGTGTTCGAAGCCCTTTGAAGACCTCGTGTTGATAAGCACCGAAGGTATAATTCTTTGTGCTTACTTGTCTTGAAGAGATAGTTGCACACACTCACAACTCATGCATATGTTTAATACTTGTATGTTGTGTCTTATTTTTGTGCATTAATGTTCATTAACATCTCTTCTTGCATGTTAGTTTGATTGCATCTTGCATATCCAATTGCATTGTCATGCTTAGACTTAGGATTGCATTTTTGCATTGGGCGCTCCCAAAAGCGCTCTACAGAAGCGATGTACGAACAGCGCCCATTGAGCGCTGTTCAGACCTGATCGATTTAATTCGGTCACTGTTGGTCGCTGTACAGGCGCTGTACAAAGCGCTCTACGTACAGCACCACTCTGTTTTCCCGTGAGAACAGAGTTGGGGCGCTGTACAGAGGCGCTGTACAAGAGGCGCTCTACGTATAGCGCCCAAGGCAATATTGAGGCAAACTTATCAAAACGACCACACTTTGTTTTGGCCTCCTATATATATGCCTCTTTGACTTTAGGTCAATCACAAGAGTTTATATTCAGATTCCATACTTAGGAGATTTTTCAAAGAGAAGAAAAATTCCAAAGAACTCAATTTTAGTTTACTCAAACACTTTTCCATGATCATCAATTATCATCTAGCATCATCCTTGATCATCTAGATGACATCTTGCATGGATTCTTCATCATACTTTGCTTGGTAAGCTTTTCACTAATATCTTACATATTTTGTGTTTTTTCTTAACAAGCAATCTCAATTTATTACTTGTATGATTTTCATATATCTTTTGATACAAGATTGAGATTAGTGTGATGTATGTTTGAGAAGTTGTATTGTGATAGCTAATTAGGTTTTGTGCTTAATCTTGATTAGCTAAACTATTTGATTTGACATGTCATTTAGTTTTGATATCTAGGATTGCTCTAATTGCATATTAATCATCTTAGATAAGCATATATGGTTTCCCTTGTTCTATGTTGCATTTTGAATATTCATATATTCACTTAGGGTTGTTATTCTCTTCATAGAGAAAGTAAGTCTTGTGTGTAGCATCCAGGATTAGGTTGCTTAGATCGCAAGCAAATTGGACTAGGTTCACTCATACCGGGATTAGGTAGGTGTGTGATTACTATCGGGATTAGGTTGTAATCGTTTTACACATTTAGTGGATTCGAGGTTCGAGTGTGGCTTACTTACTAGCCCGTGGTTTTTCCCGTGAGGGTTTCCACGTAAAAATCAAGTCTTATTTAATTTCCGCATTTTATACTTGATTTATTGCTTTATCTATTTAGGGGTAAATTCGTAATTTTAACTAACACGAAAAATTGGGTAAAAAGCTTAAAATCTATTCACCCCCCATCTAGATAGTTTTATACACACCGTGCTATAATTTGTTTCAATCTCATAAGCACATTCAAGGCTTAGCTATTTAGGCAAAACAACCTAATCATGCAAGCTATCACAAACAAACCCCAAACATATCATAACTTCACTAAATATGCAATTAATGTGAAGATTTGCTAACTTAAGCAATAAAAGACATGTCTTGATGAAATAGAACAATAAATGAGTTAAGATGTTTGTTCTACTTACCAAGTAAAGGCATTAATGAAGACCCATGCTTGAATGATGCTAGATATGCAAGATGAAGATGGGTTTTAGGGTTCGGAGAGTCAAAGAAGCTTTCTCTCTCTAGGGAAC
This sequence comes from Acer yangbiense, assembly GCA_008009225.1. NCBI lineage: Eukaryota > Viridiplantae > Streptophyta > Magnoliopsida > Sapindales > Sapindaceae > Acer > Acer yangbiense. The sequence goes on from CM017771.1 coordinate 21,385,647, forward strand.
TCTTAATCTCTCTCTAGGGTTTTAGTGTTTTTGTTCCTTGAAGACAAATGATGAGAAAGAGATGTATTTATAGTGCTTAGATGATAGCCCTATAAATTTAGTGAATTTCCCTTAAAAAAATGAGCCAAATCGGACTCCAAATGAGTGAGATATAACCAAATTACGAAACAGGGGCGGAGCATTGCATTGGTCGTCTTGCGCCACACAAGCGTAAGATTTCTGGACCAAAAGTGTTGCATGAGCAGCACAACACATGCGCATGATGAGTAGCACAACAAGGGCGCATAGCCATAATAACACAACATCTCGAGATTCGAGCACCCCAAACCATGACCAAAAGATATCGAAACCTTTCGTATAATATACTGTTGGAAAGGTATGGGTGTCTACTTTCCACTCCTTTTATAGAATGACATTTCAATGTCTGTAGAAAATGATATGGTCATTTGAGTGACCAAAGGTCAGAAATGGACAACAATAGAGTTGCCTTGTTTTGGTGGTCACTTTGGAGATTTCAAAACCAAACCAAACGGTCACGAAATATTACGAATAATATACCATTGGAAAGGTATATGTGTCTAGTTTGTACAAAAATTTTGAAAACTCATTTTGAAACTTTTTATAAAACGTTATGGTCACAAGACCATGCAAAGGTCAGTTTTGAAAACATTTGAAACATTGAAATCCAATCTTTTGAAACTAGACACCTTACTCCATTCAACTACACCATAACTAACACTAATCCAAGAGAAGAATGAGACCTTCTCAAATGGTCAACCATTGCACTAAGACATGCACACTATCGTGCAAGCACGGACGTTTCCAATCACACAAATGGAAACGAATTACATCACATTAAACCACACTTAGATCTAACAATGAAGTGCAAGGGTGACTATGTAAAGGATGCACATACATAAGCAATTAGAACACAAATTTAAGATGAACAAAGCATACATGTAGTGTGTGTGTGCAACTAAATCTCTTCAAGAGGCAAGTCAAGTGATTTACCTTTCGCTCTTGCTCTTGAAGTCACGGAGATGCTTGGAAGCTTGCGATTGAGGACCTAAGCTACCCATTACAAAATCATCCACAAATGTGGTTTGTCATGAAATAAGCTAATCAAAATTGAGGAACTTACAATCTCCCCCTTTGGCTATTTCATGACAAAACAACCACTCACAAAATAATCCTCACAAAACTGAAATAAAGCTATTGGTCAACAAAAGTATATTCTATGTTACAATGAGAGAAACCTAAGAATCTAAAACTTCAAGGTCTTCAATCTCTTCGTAGATCATCAAGCCTACACACAATAGCAACAAAACACTTTCCAAGAACAAGTGCATGTGAGGTGAACAAATATAAAAAAGCATTTGCACTCAGTGATGCAATATAAAGAAATGCATGTGCAATGCTCCCCCTAAATGGTTACTCTCTCTCAAACTTCTCCCCCAAAGCATAAAAATACTCCCCCTATTTTTCTCAAGACTTATCCCCTTTTTTTTTCTTGAGATGGGCAAAGGAGCTCCCCCTATCGGGTTGCTTTAGTAAAGAGAGCTATTAGCACAAAATGCATTTGCATAATCATATAAACAAACTTTATGCAACTCAAGTAATTGAGAGAGATTCAATGAGTTTTATTTATAGAAATATGTGTGACATTGTTGCTTTGCATGCAAGACATATAACATTAAAGATCAAGCAATGATATTTGGCAAAGCAAACATTAAAAGGGTTTCCAAAGAATTCAAACCAATTTCTACCCTTTTGTCATAAGCAAACACGATATAGTTTCTAAAGATTTGTAAGATAAAGTAACTATATCGATCTTTATAAGCAAAACAAGACATGAGTGACTTTTGCACCCTTTTCGATTTTTCCGGGTAAATACACGTATGATTGTAGCCTTGTTTAACTAATAAAGAGAGTGAGACTTTGGATTTTAAAATCCTTTGAATGGATACAAGATCCTTATTGATTGAAGTCTCAACATTGCTTTTCACACATATTTTGCATATAAGCAATCAAAGAGTATTTCATGCATATCATTTTAAGTATGTCATAAAAATTTCTCATATCATGGAGATAAATTATGGGTTATTCAAATGTACTTTTCCAAATAATTCTCCTAGTCCAAAAATGCTTTGTTGAACCAAAATATGACATGGATTACAAACAAAGCAATTGTGCACACTTATTATGAAAAGAAATATATAAGCATATATGTGTAACCAAAAAATCTCAAGCAATTATCAAAAGAGCATAAATTTAATCAACTTTTTGCACATGATGATTCATGCAAGTTCGCTCTCTTTGCTTGAGCTCCCCTCATGGGGTCAATCCCAACCAAGTCAATGGGAGGTTGATCGTGCCAAATTTGTTGTATATTTCGACCCTCAAATCTGTAACCTTTGTGTCATTTTCGTGTGTTTTAGCATCGCTTATGGGCTCTATGTTCGTATTTGTAGGCATTTCCCCATTTCGGGTAATTATAGCGTATTGCGAGACTTTCGGGCGAAAAGAGGACCAAAAGTTACAAAAAAAGGGAGAAAAGCATCAAAGGCTACAACAGTGCGGGTTAGTGTGGGTCTCAACCGCACTTGACCTGCACTCGTGCCCAGACCAAATGGCTTGATTGTTGAAAACAGATAAAGTGCAGGTGAGTGCGGGTCCCAACCGCACTTCACTCGCACTACTACCCAGACCAGAGGACCTGATTGCTGAAGTTTCATAAAATACGGGTGAGTGTAGGTCCTAACTGCATTTCACCCGCAATACTACCCAGACTAGAGGACCTGATTGCTGAAGATTGATAAAGTACGGGTGAGTGTGGATCATCCAACCGTACTTCACCCGCACTCTTGCCCAGATCCGGGAGTCCAAAACCAAAGGAAATTGTTAAAGTGCAGGTGAGTGTGGGTCCCTAAACCGCACTCCACCCACACTTCGTGCACACCTGATGTCGTTTTAAAGCTGATTTGTAACCTATTTTTGGAGACTATAAATAGAATATGTCTTTAACGTTGTAAGGAGCTTTTGACACTTAGAAATTCCAAAATTGTAACTAGACCTAGGAATCCATTTCTTCTCATTTCATACGCTTTCTACTCAACATCTAAGGGAATATCAAGGTGGAGATGATCTTCAAGGGTTATTCCTCATCTTTTCTTTTATTTTCATTATTGTAAATAAGTAGCTAAACCCCACTAAGGGGGTCTATGGATTAGTTTGTGAATGATTGGGCTTTTGTATATAAGCTTTGTTTCTTTATATGTCTATCTTCTATTGATTTATTCAAGAGTATGAATGGATTTCATTGGATTTACTTGTCTTAGATGCACTCTCTTTGCAAGCTTCCCTTGGATTCTATCTTTTTAGGCAACTAGATATACATCCTATATAGTTGCTTATTGCTCTCATGAATATATGGGATTCTCGTAATCTTGGCTCGATAACCGCGCTCTTCATCTAACTTTAAATGGATGTATGTCTCTATACATCCTAGGACAGCTCTCGTGAGAGGCTTAGAAGCCTCTTCTCTACACCCTAGATTGGTTACACTAGTATCGATTGAGCCCGAGATAGATATACAAGCTTCATTGTTAGGGTCCTAACCGAGCAACAGACACTATACACCCTAGGTTGGTTGCTCGGGAGGGATCAATCCCTATTAGGAGACCTCCTATACACCCTAGGTTGGCCCTTTGTTAGGGATAGATAGCCAACCTATACACCCTAGGTTGGCTACATTCATTAAAAAGTGCATATTTACGAGTTTATTACATTTGCCCAAATGTTTGCTTTCTAATCCATTAACTCCCTAGTCTCTATCATATCTATCTTTCATTACATCCATATTCCATTTTTAGTTTCATTTCTAGTTTAGTATTAAGTATATGCTATTTCACATTTCAACATCATCAACCATTTATCTTTATTGCATTAATATCACTTAAGTATCGATTAGTTTTAGCTAAATTCTGATCTCTGTGGAGGACCTTTGCTTGCCACTATACATGTGTTTTCAAAACCTTTATAGGCATTGCTAGGTTTACAAATATTGTTTGACAAGAGAATTTAAACGACACAAAATCACTTTGTCAGAGGTATGAGCCCCTATAGACTTACCAAGTCCATTGGACCTAGTTGTATCTACATGTATCACATTGGCACAATGGCAAGCGGGTTCATTCTTTCTAACCCACCTAGGTTCCACCTTTTCATTTTCAGTGGTCATAGACATGCTTCTAAGTTCCCTAGGTTCATGCAAACTTGCCCTCTTTTTCAACTGTTTTTCTTTCATGCTCTCTAATCTACACCTCTTAATGTATTGAAAGCAATTTGGTCTTAAGTGACCAATCATACCACAAAAATGACAAGAAGGTATAAAGGAAGAGTTTATACCATTGCATTGTGATCTCATCGAGGCATTACCATGTTGATGAGGTTGTCTTTGATGGTGCACCAGTTTGCTTCTCTTTAGAGCTTGAGCTGATTGGTGGCACCTTCGTGGTCTAGCTTGTTGAGGTGGTTGAGCCGGTTGAACATGCCTTCTTGGTTGAGCATGCCTCGGTTGAGGTTGTTTCTTGTGGTCACCTCATTTCTTGATACTTGGCTTCTTGGAGGAGGTGATTAACTTCTCAAGGACTTGTCCTTTCTTCTTGGATTGCCTAGGCTTTGACTGAGTTGCCAAGGCTTATGTGGACTTTCCTTGAGTTGGAGAATGCTTGGATGAAGCTTTGCTCTTTCCTTGAGCTTGAGGTTGCTTGATCTTGGCCTTCTTCAATTCTAAAAGGCACATCATCTCTCTATCTTTGACAATCTTCAAGGAGATGTCTTTGTTGGCAAGCTCATCTTTCATTGCCTTTATACGTATATGACAATCTTCAATCTCCTTCTCATATTTGGACACATCTATCATGTTCGTCTTCAAGGAGTCATCCATGTTCGAACCCGAAGTTATCTTAGCAAGTGTATTCCTTGCATCTTCAAGTTCCTTCTCTATCATCACTTTATTCACTTTGATAAGTGACACTTCCTCATCTAAGTGAGTCACTTTAGTTCTTAGTTGGAGATTTTCTTCATTCAACCTTAGAACTTTATCCTTTTTCTCCTTCAAACATTTTTTAAGGTAGTTAATGAACTCATGATAATTCACCACATTATCACTAGAGTTTCCAGAGTAAGTACTCTCTTGATCGAAGCTTGTTAGGTTTTTGGTTTGTCTTGGCATATATTCCATATCAAAACGATGTTTATCTTGTATTGATTAGTGTTCGTTATCATAATGATACAAAGCTTCAAGGAAAGACTCGGCTACGGTTCATGCAAGGTGGTGGCTTTTTAAGGGGAATTAGCTTCATTGCTCATCAAAGGTATAATTGACCTTATTCCTCTTACAAGGCATAGGCACACACACACAAATCATTCATGCGTGTCCCTACATTGTTGTGCACCATTTATATAACACTTTCACATGTTTTAGTATGCTCATGCATTGAACTCATATTCTCATACATTTTAGAAATGCATGTTTTAAGACTATGTCTAGGAAATGGCATACTTGTGTGAACTTGTGTTTATTTATTTCCATTTTATTGATTTTGGACTTGAAAATGATCTTTTATAATTCCTTATTGAGTCTCGGTCATTTCGGTTATTCTTTCATTAGGTTTCGAGTCCAAATGATGTAGCTACGCTACTTTGCGTTCTCATTCGTTAAGTTGTCTTCGTCGTCATTTTTAGAGATGAATTCTTAACCTTTTGTCAAAGTTTTATAGTCATTATTGTGCGTGAGGGAGTTACGATTCGTAATCCGAAGACAGATTCAAAATCAGAGTTTGGAAGCCCGAATACGGCCGAATAACAAGAGAGGAGCGCGGGAGAAGCAAGCTGGGCCAACGGCCAAGCTTGGAGTCTGAAACAAATTATAGCACGGTGTGTATAAAACTATCTAGAGGGGGGTGAATAGATTTTAAGCTTTTTACCCAATTTTTCGTGATAGTCAAAATTACGAAATTACCCCTACATAGATAAAGCAATAAATCAAGTATAATATGCGGAAATTAAATAACACTTGATTTTTACGTGGAAACCCTCACGGGAAAAACCACGGGCTAGTAAGTAAGCCACACTCGAACCTCGAATCCACTAAATGTGTAAAACGATTACAACCTAATCCCGGAAGTAATCACACACCTACCTAATCCCGGTATGAGTGAACCTAGTCCAATTTGCTTGCGTTCTAAGCAACCTAATCCCGGATGCTACACACAAGACTTACTTTCTCTATGAAGAGAATACAACCCTAAGTGAATATATGAATATCCAAATGCAACATAGAGCAAGGGAAACCCTATATGCTTATCTAGGATGATTAATATGCAATTAGAACAATCCTAGATATCAAAACTAAATGACATGTCAAATAGTTTAGCTAATCAAGATTAAGCACAAAACTTAATTAGCTATCACAAAAAAACTTCTCAAACATACATCATACTAATCTCAAACTTGTATTCAAAGTATATAAAATAACATACAAGTAATTAATTGAGATTGCTAGCTAAGAGAAACACAAAATATGTAAGATATTAGTGAAAAGCTTACCAAGCAAAGTATGATGAAGAATCCATGCAAGATGACATCTAGAAGATCAAGGATGATGCTAGATGATGATTGATGATCATGAAAAAGTGTTTGAGTAATAAAAAATGAGTTCTTGGAATTTTTCTTCTCTTTGAAAAATATCCTAAGTATGAATTCTGAATATGAACTCTCTTCATTGACCTAAAGACAAAATGGCATATATATAGGGGGCCAAAACAAAGTGTGGTCGTTTAAGTAAGTTTCAAAGAAACGCGCCGATCGGCGGTTTCAATCGGCGGCCAGGCCGCCGATCATGACCGCCGAATTGAGCTCGTGAAGAACAGAGCATAAACGGCGGTTCATTCGACGGTTTCGTGACCGCCGATTCCAACCGCCGAACCAAAACAGAGAGATTAAAAACAATCAGGTATGAACGACGGTTTCGAACGGCGGTTTCATGACCGTCGATTCAACCGCCGAATTAGACTGAGAGATAAATCAATCAGGTCTTGAATCGACGGTTTCGAACGGCGGTCGTGACCGCCGATCTTAACTGCAGAAATGCTTCAGACCAATCTGGACTGAAACGGCGGTTTCATTCGGCGGCCAGGCCGCCGATCATAACCGCCGATCACCTAGAAAGGTGAAAACCAAGGAGAAGCCAAGGGCAATCTCCATAGGCGGTCCTCGCGCTAAACCAAGCACATTCTAGTGCATGTGCGGACGTTTCCGAAAGTTATCGGGAAACGAATTACACGACAACATGACACAATTACACACAACAAAATATGATAAATAAGTGCAAGTGTGAAATGTGACAAGTGAAGAGAATGCACACATATGCAATGAATGTTAAGTGTGTGTGCAACTAATCTCTTCAAAGAAAAGTAAGCACAAAGAAATTTACCTTCGGTGCTTATCAACACGAGGTCTTCAAAGGGCTTCGAACAATAAGACCGATACTTAGGCTACCCTTACAAAGAACCCCAACATGTGGTTTGTCCACGAAATGAGCCAATCAACAAATGGGAACCTTACAGAGTCCACGTGTGCCACACGGCCTGGGCAGCCCTCTACTCACGTGTGCCACATGCGGTGCTGACGTGGCTGCCTTTGGTTGGTCTTCATTTTCCCTCTCTCTCTTCCTTTTAAATCTCTCCATTCCATCTCATTCATTTCAAGGAAGAAGAAAAATAGAAAATCTCACCAGAATTTTTCTCTCAACTTTTCTCACCTTCCAAACACCATAACTTTCTCACACGAAGTCAGAATCGGTTGATTCAAGTTGGAGATTGTTCATAATTGAGTCCTCTACCGTTTCCAAGTGGTCTTGCAGCTGTTTGATCGATTTTTGTGGTGGTTCTACCCAGAAAACCAAACCAGCCCGTGATTGCAAGGTAGTGTTCATGTCTTTGAGATTTCTTCTTTTATAACCTTCAATTTGCTTGGGGTTTCTTCTTCTATATGTATGTATATGTATGGTGAATGCGATTGAGAAAGATAGCTTCATAATCAATCATAATCAAAAGTCTATTTAGAGACATGTGTGAACTAGTTTCTTAGATTCTATGTTTTCCACATGTTTGAGAGTTGTATTGTGATTAGATTGATATCTAGGATTATTTGTGACTTGATTGAATCATTTTATGATTAATAATCCTTGAAATGTGTTTTGATCCTTTGATTGATAAAATCTATGATTAATTCATTTGTATGTGTTTTTAGGATTTAATTGATTTATCATTATATCCTTGCTCTAAATCTTTGGCTAGAATATTCATTGAATACAATATATGATTCTAGCATTTTTGTGTATGTTTGTAACATCTTGAATATGTGTTTCATGATTATGATTTATTCAAGTGTTATGTGTGTGAATGAAACTAGGAGCTTTTGTGTTAGGTGTTTTTCACATGCTCTAGGTTTAATTCATGTTTTGGCATCTAGATTATATTACTTGTGTTCTCACATGTTTAGGTCTAGTTGTTCCATGGAATGTATTGATCACATGTTCTATGATGAATTGATTGTTTGCATCATTTGCATTCACATGATCACACTAGGAAGTCCTTATAAAAGACATGAAGTCTTGACTAGGACAAGGTGTCCGGATAGTCAAGCAAGGAAGTCTTGGTTAGGACAAGTGGTCCAGATAACCAAGCAAGAAGTCATGGTTAGGATCGGGAAGGTCTGGATAGTCATGCATGGGAGGCTTTCTAGAGGCATGAGTGCCTTGGATAGGGAGTTGGCTACAATATTGGTAGGCCTAGGCGTATGGATAGACATAGACTCCAAAAGAGCGGGGTACATGGGATGTGTATGCACTCTTGAGGAATTTCTAATCTTCCATCGATGTTGGTTTGGGATGATCTCCAATATATGGTGGTTCCGCATCATTGAGGGATTTCGTACTTTCCAATAGGGTTGGGCAGACATAGACTCCAATAGGAAATTGATCTAGGTTGGTCACTTTTGAGGAATTTCTAATCTATCATTCAATATATATATTACCCAATGGTTGTAGTTCAACCCGTGGATGTTTCCTCCTTAGAGGTTTTACCACGTTAAAAAATCTCTTGTGTTAATTCTTTCTATTTCTATCTCTATCTCTATCTCTTATATTTGTTTATATGTATGTTGTTATCTTGTTGCATATTATTCACTTATGATGTATATTATAACAAGATTTTGTAAAGTGTGATTTGTGAACAAATTCATTTGATCATATTTGTAAATATAATTCTTTTGTATATTGTAATTTTTGTGTATAGTGATATTTGATTATACTTGTAATACATTGAACAATTATTGAAATACAAGTATTCTTTGTTGTTGAGTTTATGTGTCCTTATAGCTCATACAACTTGATAACCAAAAATTGTCATCGGGGTGAAATCTTTAATTAACGGTTTATGAGGGACCCGGATCTGGGTAGATCTAGGCCAGCGGGGTACCTAGTAGCCCCGATAATTTATGAAGGACCCGGATCTGGATAGATCGGGGTTAACAGGATACTTAGTAGCCCGATATCCCGCTGATTCTTGCAAATCTACTAGGTATAGCGAGTGTAAGTAGTAAGATAAGAAGGATTCTGATATATGGTAGAAGGTGGACTAGCCTAGGGGGAAAAAGCATCACGTATGATCATATGCTGAAAAACCCCTAGGTAGTATCCGGTGGAGAGAGATTCTTTATATATTTATCAATAAGGCGTGCTCCGGGGAGCTTACAAAAGTAGAAGAATAATACAATATATGTGCTCCAGAGAGCTTACAATAATAGGCGGGCGTAGGCCTTTTCTCTAATCAGTAGAAAAGAAGAAGAAAAAGGAAGCCTTGTTAGGGAAGAAGCTGCAGGTCTCTTTTAAAAGAAGAAGAGGATCCCCTTTCTATCGAATATCATGTCATATATATAGGTTTTATTTCTTGTTGCCCACTCCATCAATTTAGTCAATCAATCCTCAATTATATTGAGTTGAATATTCTCTCATTAATGGCGTTGTGAATGGCCATTAAAGAGTTGACTAATCTCTCATTAATACGATTGACTATCTCCATTAATAGGGTTGACTATCTCCATTAATGGCGTGGTGAATGGCCGGAGAGGTCAACCTTCCTTGTATTCGAATGCTGGCGCATACTGTCCTTTTTGTAGCATGGTTCTAGTCTTCCTTGGTAATCTGACAGATGGTGTATTAAGACCTCCATTGTTGACGCCTTCTATGTTAGGTGGTTGGGAGGTGCTTGGAGGATCAGTCTGGGCAAGAAACATGATACGGGGTACCAGGTGCGGGGTACTGAGTACCAAGCGTTGGATACCGGGTACCAGGTGCTGGATACTGGGTACCAGGTGTGGGGTATTGAGTACTAGGTGTGGGGTACCGGGTACCAAGTACAGGGTGCGGGGTACTGGGTACCAGGATACCAATGTGGCGCGGCATCAAGATACTGTGTATCATGGATCATGCTGTAACGGGGTACCAAGAAAGTGTGGTAGCGGGGTCCTCAGGATCCTGGGTTCATTCTTTCGTTAATCAAATGACTTTGACATGGACGGAAAATTCTTCTTTGGACCCTTGCCAAAAAAGGTGGTTAACAGAAGTCCCCCCTGACTTGAACACCGGTACCTAGTTGGGGTTGGAGTCAGGATATGAAATGCTTGAAGAATTTTTCTCCTTCTTTCTTACTAGTAATCTTCACTTGAAACGAAAATCGTTCCTAGCACATTTGGCTTAGGCGAACCAGGGTACTAGATATTCCAACATTAAGAGTCTTGATGCTTAGGCGAGAAAGTCCTGGTGGGTAACTAAGGCCACTTAAGCATTAGTTCATCATATGGCGAATCTGTGGCATCAGGTATCTTGATAAGCGATCTTGATCCTTAGGCGATCTGTCCTGGAGAGGGGTATTCTCTGTCCGAGGCTTCAGGAGTGCAATATAGGCTCTCTTGGTCTTCCGTTTAGCGAATCTTCGGCACCAGGCATCTTACTGGGGGATCCTGGTCCTTAGGCGATGTGTCCTGGAGGGGGGTATTCCTCGACCGAGGCTTCAGGATTACCGTATAGGCTCTCCTGGTTTGGAAGTTGACTTCGCATCCTTTGTCTGGCTGGCAACTATACCATTTAAGCACTTGTGCACCAGATCCTTCCTGGAGAAGGGTATTCCCCGACCAAGGCAGCAGGAATGCCATATGGCTTTTCCTGGTCTTGAGGCGATCAGTTATAGAGATCCTCCTGGAGGGGTTAACCCGTCCAGGGCATCAAGAGTGTTATATAACCCTCCTGGCTCGTTTTGGCGATCCTCCTAGAGGGGTTATCCCGGTCCAGGGCAACAAGAGTGTTATGTAACCCTCCTGGTCTTGATTCAGTAATGGAGATCCTCCTAGAGGGGTTAACCCGGTCCAGGGCATCAGGAGTGTTATATAACCCTCCTGGCTCGTTATGGAGATCCTCCTGGAGGGGTTATCCCGGTCCAGGGCATCAGGAGTGTTATGTAACCCTCCTGGTCTTGATTCAGTAATGGAGATCCTCCTAGAGGGGTTAACCCGGTCCAGGGCATCAAGAGTGTTATATAACACTCCTGGCTCGTTATGGAGATCCTCCTGGAGAGGTTATCTCGGTCTAGGGCATCAGGTATTTCTACATAAGAAATCCCGGTCTTCAGGCGCTTTTATCATAGATTGGTAACCCGATCAAATCTCTGAATGTAGGGGTCATCGTCCCTTCTTTGGGGATTACGAGAGAGAATAGTGAGCTTTTAGCCCCCAAGTTTTATAGCTGGTTTAAGGGCTTGCTCAGGGTAGATGAGAGTCTTCAACAATCACAATGGGCTCGTGATCCCTCCGGAACGATCTGGGACCTCGGTTATTCACTGGGGCGTTAAGTTGCCTAGTAAAAGAAAGAAGGAACTATTAGTCCTCCTCTGATGATACGGGACCAGGGGCATGCTTGAGATCCTAGAAGTCCCCTGTAACTGAAATAAGGCTTTGGACCCTACTCGGATGAACCGAAACCAAGGTAGTTCACTTAGGCATTGAAAGGCTCGGTACAAAAATGAGAAGCCTTCTACTTTATACTGGTCCAGAGGCTTGATAAGTCATCAAGAAGTACCCAGCAACTGAAACGAGGCTCTTGACTCCATTCGGACAAATCGGGATCGTAGGTGGCTCACTTGGGCGTTGTCCGGCACGGTACAAAAGTGAGGAGCCTCCTACATTATACTGGTCCAGAGGCTTGCTATATCATCAAGAAGTACCCAGCAACTGAAACGAGGCTCTGGACTCCACTGGGACGAATCGGGATAGTAAGTGGCTCACTTAGGCGTTGTCCGGCCTAGTATAACATTGAGGAGCCTCCTACATTATGCTGATCCAGAGGCTTGCTAGGTCATCAAGAAGTACCCAGCAACTGAAACGAGGCTCTGGACTCCACTCGGACGAATCGGGATCGTAGGTGACTCACTTAGGCGTTGTCCGACCCGGTATAACATTGAGGAGCCTCCTACATTATGCTGATCCAGAGGCTTGCTAGGTCATCAAGAAGTACCCAGCAACTGAAACGAGGCTCTGGACTCCACTCGGACGAATCGGGATCATAGGTGGCTCACTTAGGCGTTGTCCGGCCTAGTATAACATTGAGGAGCCTCCTACATTATGCTGATCCAGAGGCTTGCTAGGTCATCAAGAAGTACCCAGCAACTGAAACGAGGCTCTGGACTTCACTCGGACGAATCGGGATCGTAGGTGGCTCACTTAGGCGTTGTCCGGCCGGGTATAACATTGAGGAGCCTCCTATATTATGCTGATCCAGAGGCTTGCTAGGTCATCAAGAAGTACCCAGTAACTGAAACGAGGCTCTGGATCCCGCTGAAAAGAATCGGAACAGTAGTGGCTCACTAGGGCATTGTCCGACCCGGTATAAAATGAAAGAAGCGACCGGCATGGTACTGGTCCAGAAGCATGCTTGGGATCATGGAAGTCCCCAGCAATTGAAATGAGGCTCTGGACCATGCTGAAAAGAATTGGAACCACAGTGGCTCACTAGGGCGTTGTTCGGCCCGGTGCAAGAAGTGAGGATCCACTGGTCTGGTAACGGTGCTGCTGCTCTAGAGGCTTGCTTAGGCATGTAGGAAGCCTCAGCAAATGTGGAGAGCCTTTAGGTTCTCCTCGAGCGGATCGGGACTTCAGTGGCTTACTAGGGCATTGTAGGGCCCTGTATAAAATGAGAGGAGCCACCGGCATGGTACTGGTCCAAAAGCATGCTTGGGATCATGGAAGTCCCCAGCAACTGAAATGTGGCTCTAGACCCTTTTGAAAAGAATCGAAACCGCAATGGCTCACTAGGGCGTTGAAGGGCTCGATATAAAATGAGAGGAGCCACCGGTATGGTACTGGTCCAGAAGCATGCTTGGGATCATGGAAGTCCCCCATCAATTGAAATGAGGCTCTGGACCATGCTGAAAAGAATTGGAACCACAGTGGCTCACTAGGGCGTTGTTCGGCCCGGTGCAAGAAGTGAGGATCCACTGGTCTGGCAGCGGTGCTGCTGCTCTAGAGGCTTGCTTAGGCATGTAGGAAGCCTCAGCAAATGTGGAGAGCCTCTGGGTTCTCCTCGAGTGGATCGGGACTTCAGTGGCTTACTAGGGCATTGTAGGGCCCAGTATAAAATGAGAGGAGCCACCGACATGGTACTGGTTCAGAAGCATGCTTGGGATCATAGAAGTCCCCAGCAACTGAAATGTGGCTCTGGACCCTGTTGAAAAGAATCGAAACCGCAATGGTTCACTAGGGCGTTGAAGGGCCCGATATAAAATGAGAGGAGCCACCGGCATGGTACTGGTCTAGAAGTATGCTTGGGATCATGGAAGTCCCCAGCAACTAAAATGTGGCTCTGGACCCTGTTGAAAAGAATCGAAACCGCAATGGCTCACTAGGGCGTTGAAGGGCCCAATATAAAACGATAGAAGCCACCAGTATGATGCTGGTCCAGAAGCATGCTTGGGATCGTAGAAGTCCCCAGCAACTGAAATAAGGCTCTGGACCTTGCTGAAAAGAATCGAAACCGCAATGGCTCATTAGGGCATTGTCCGGCCCGGTATAAGAAGTGAGGAGCCACTGGCCTTCTACCGGTCGTGTTGCCCCTACGATCACAGAGTTGAGTTGGCTTCCCGGGTGCACGTGTTGACCGGTACTGGAGTAAATCTACTGTAAGGAAGCAGAATAGGTGCAACTCTGCTGCATAGGAGATCTACCGGTGGTGGAGCAAATCTTCTGTAAGGAAGCAAGAAAGGTACAGGTCTACTTCATAGGAGCTCTAGGTGTACCAGAACAGATCTGCTGGATATGAGATCTACCGGTAGCAGAGTAAATCTTCTGTAAGGAAGCAGGAGAGGTACAACTCTACTGCATAGGAGCTTTAGGTGTACCGAGGTGGATCTGCTAGATACGAGATCTACCGGTAGCGGAGCGGCTGTACAGGAGCTCTACAAGTATATGACCAGACTTGCTGCATCGGGGCAGCATAGGATACCGGCTCCACTAGGAGCCCCATACATCATATGTGCTCCACGTCAAAAAATCGTCAAATGACAAACTGAACACCATTCGTGGTGCACATACAGCATATACAAATATTGATAATGGGTATACCACATGAATAATATGCCATGAATAATGAACCAATCACTTCAATAATAGAAGGTTAAGCTTGCATGGCAATAAATAAATTAGATCCTATATATCTATATCATGATGCACTTCATATGTTCAACACATTTAAGGCGAAATATTAACCAATTATAATAGGCGTTCATTTAGTTCACAGGATCCATGCAAACTTTTTATAAAATCACACTAGTAATAAAGGAACTAGTAGGGTGAAATGGCAACATGACATCATGGCATAAGCATGTAGTGAACATATTAGTGGAATGCGTTAAAACACATGTATAGCGATTATATGTAAGAGATAAAGAAACATACGCTCATGTAGAGACAAGGAAGCCACGTTGGTCAAGTGATTTTTGTAGGGAAAAATACCATAGTACACGTAGCGGAAGCGAGACTAAAAATAGATTTAGTATGTTTTAAAATTTTTCCTTTTTATGAACCTTAACCCTTTAATTAATTAACCATATATAAAGTAACAAAAGTTGAATACCTTTTGTTGCGTGATCCGATTGACTTACGTCGATGGTAATCCGCAAGATCTTCAATCCTAGCACGAACGTGAATCACCTAGGAGCGTGGTCTCCATTTTCTTTGAATTGCAAACCTGAGAATGGACAAACAAACTTTTCTTTTTCTTTTGTTAGTCACAAAACAATCAAAAGAATACAAAGATTATTCCGGTCACTTTTGAGTTCTCAATCTAATGATCGAAACTCGTGTGAACCCAATTCGATGTTGTACACACAAGCTTATTGATGAACAAGCAATTAGTGTACCATCAAAAGAATAATCTCTTCTTTTCTTTTATGTTTTAGTAGAATAAAATCTAATACTTTTCTATGAGTTTAGAAGAAGAAGAAAATTGAATCAATCAACCAGTAGGGTGGCCGAATTCTATAACAAGTGTTATATAGGGTGGCCGAAATTTTTCTCCTCTTCCTTTTAGGGTTGGCCTAAATCTTCATGTGGTCCAATTAGGGTTGCCAAATTTCCTCTACAAAAAAGGATTTGTGTTGTACCCTAATTCACATATTAATTAGACTCCTAACCCTAATTCAACTCATAAGTATTTTTATTCTTTTATTGACTTAATAAAAGACTTTCCTATTTGATTAAATAAATAAAACTTATTATTTATTTTCTTACCAAATAAGTCTTTTACTTTTAATATACTACTACCAATAGTATATCTCTAGGAAATATATTTCCTTATCAGAAAAAGATTTGTTTCTTAATTAAACAATTAATTAATTCTTATTTAATTAAACAATGAAACAAAATAATATATTAGGCTAATCTATTAACCTTGCCGCCCCACATGTATAAAAATGGGCCATATATTATTTTCTTATTTCATTTAATCCATTGGACTTTAAATAAAAAGCCCACATGTGAACCAGACCCATTCTTACTAAAAGAAACAAGCCCACATGCCATTCATTAATATATAAATATAATTGAGCAGCCCATTAAATAATTAATGTGCAAATTATATTCTTAATATATTAAATGCAATTCTAGATGGACCCTTAAATTGGTCCGGTAGAATATATCAAGTGATCCATGCAAGTCCGTGTGGATTGGGGATCTTGGCGGGCTGTCTAAATTTAAGCTTCAATAGACACAACCTAATCACAATCAACAAATGATTCACTTAGGTCCGATCCATTAATTTTAACTCATTCCACTAAAGAGCTAAAATTGAACTCTTAAATAAAGATAGAAAAGGAAGACGTTCCTCTTTCATAACCCTAGACAATCATATTGGAGATAGTGTATCCTCGTGATTAATATTAGTAATCGCCAAGAGTTCATAAACCGCCTATAACTCTCCAAGTTACCATATTTACTCATATGACCACGTTTTGAACTTGGATATTTTGACTTGTCCAGAAGCCATGTTTTCAATAGTCACTATCGAAAACTCAACATTGAGATTTAATATCCAATTACCTCAAAACATCCATATGATGATATTATACTCTCATTTAATAAATGGAGCCACGAAGTCCATAACTATAAATGAAGTTTGTAAGGTTCCCATTTGTTGATTGGCTTATTTCGTGGACAAACCACATATTGGGGTTCTTTGTAAGGGTAGCCTACGTATCGGGTTTATTGTTCGAAGCCCTTTGAAGACCACGTGTTGATAAGCACCGAAGGTATATTTCTTCGTGCTTACTTGTCTTGAAGAGATAGTTGCACACACTCACAACTCATGCATATGTTTAATACTTGTATGTTGTGTGTCTTATTTTTGTGCATTAATGTTCATTAACATCTCTTCTTACATGTTAGTTTGATTGCATCTTGCATATCCAATTGCATTGCCATGCTTAGACTTAGGATTGCATTTTTGCATTGGGCACTCCCAAAAGCGCTCTACAGAAGCGCTGTACGACCAGCGCCCATTGAGCGCTGTTCAGACCAGATCGATTTAATTTGGTCGCTGTTGGGTCGCTGTACAGGCGCTGTACAAAGCGCTGTACAAAGCACTCTACATACAGCGCCACTCTGTTTTCCCGTGAGAACAGAGTAGGGGCGCTGTACAAGCGCTGTACAAGAAGCGCTCTACGTACAGCCCCCAAGGCAATTTTGAGGCAAACTTATCAAAACGACCACACCTTGTTTTGGCCCCCTATATATATGCCTTTTTGACTTTAGGTCAATGAGAAGAGTTCATATTCAGATTCCATACTTAGGATATTTTTCAAAGAGAAGAAAAATTCCAAAGAACTCATTTTTAGATTACTCAAACACTTTTTCATGATCATCAATCATCATCTAGCATCATCCTTGATCATCTAGATGACATCTTGCATGGATTCTTCATCATACTTTGCTTGGTAAGCTTTTCACTAATATCTTACATATTTTGTGTTTCTCTTAACAAGCAATCTCAATTAATTACTTGTATGTTATTTTATATACTTTGAATACAAGTTTGAGATTAGTATGATGTATGTTTGAGAAGTTGTTGAAACAAATAATAGCACGGTGTGTATAAAGCTATCTAGAGGGGGGTGAATAGATTTTACGCTTTTTACCCAATTTTTCGTGTTAGTCAAAATTACGAAAATGCCCTCAAGATAATATAACCAAGCAATTGTAATATGGTGCGGAAATTAAAACAACACTTGGTTTTTACGTGGAAACCCTCACGGGAAAAACCACGGGCTATGTAAGTAAGCCACACTCGAACCTCGAATCCACTAAATGTGCAAACGATTACAACCTAATCCCGGAAGTAATCACACACCTACCTAATCCCGGTATGAGTGAACCTAGTCCAATTTGCTTGCGTTCTAAGCAACCTAATCCCGGATGCTACACACAAGACTTACTTTCTCTATGAAGAGAATACAACCCTAAGTGAATATATGTAAATATCCAAAATGCAACATAGAGCAAGGGAAACCCTATATGCTTATCTAAGATGATTAATATGCAATTAAGAACAATCCTAGATATCAAAACTAAATGACATGTCAATTAGTTTAGCTAATCAATATTAAGCACAAAACCTAATATGCAAGCACAATATAAAATCTCAAACATACATCATACTCATCTCAATATTGTATCTAAAGCATACAAAATAACAAACAAGTAATTAATTGAGATTGCTAGATAAGAGAAACACAAAACATGTAAGATATTAGTGAAAAGCTTACCAAGCAAAGTATGATGAAGATTCCATGCTAGATGACATCTAGATGATCTAAGATGATGCTAGATGATGATTGATGATCATGAAAAGTGTTTGAGAATCAAGAATGGAGTTCTTGGAATTTTTCTTCTCTTTGAAAAATATCCTAAGTATGAATTCTGAATATGAACTCTCTTAATTGACCTAAAGTCAAAGTGGCATATATATAGGGGGCCAAAACAAAGTGTGGTCGTTTAAGTAAGTTTCAAAGAAACGCGCCAATCGGCGGTTTCAATCGGCGGCCAGGCCGCCGTTAATGACCGCCGAATTGAGCTCGTGAAGAACAGAGCATAAACGGCGGTTAATTCGGCGGTTTCGTGACCGCCGATTCCAACCGCCGAAACAGAACAGAGAGATCAAAATCAACCAGGTATGAACGGCGGTTTCATGCCCGCCGTTTCAACCGCCGAATTAGACTGAGAGATAAATCAATCAGGTCTTGAAACGGCGGTTTCGAACGGCGGTCGTGACCGCCGATATTAACCGCAGAAATGCTCCAGACCAATCTGGACTGAAACGGCGGTTTCATTCGGCGGCCAGGCCGCCGATCATAACCGCCGATCACCTAGATAGGTGAAAACCAAGGAGAAGCCAAGGGCATTCTCCATAGGCGGTCCTCGCGCTAAACCAAACACATTCTCGTGCATGCGCGGACGTTTCCGAAAGTTATCGGGAAACGAATTATACAACAACATGACACAATTACACACCATAAAATATAATAAATAAGTGCAAGTGTGAAATGTGACAAATGAAGAGAATGCACACATATGCAATGAATGTTAAGTGTGTGTGTGCAACTAATCTCTTCAAAGAAAAGTAAGCACATAGAAATTTACCTTCGGTGCTTATCAACACGAGGTCTTCAAAAGGGCTTCGAACAACAAGACCGATACTTAGGCTACCCTTACAAAGAACCCCCACATATGGTTTGATCACGAAATAAGCCAATTAAAAACAACGGGAATCCTTACAATCTCCCCCTTTGGCTATTTCGTGACAAAACCATCACTCACAATGATTCCTCACAAAAAATAGAAACTACGGGACTATAATGATATTCTACATTACAAAGAGATAAGCTAATGCAACTTGAAGTCTTCAATCCTCTTGTAGAATAAACAATCCCTGAAAAGAGTTTCTAACATTTCTAATACAAGAAAAGTGTGAGATTAATCATGTGAGAACAATACCAAGCATTTGCATTTTTAGAATTTAGGCACAACATTACCAAATGTATGCAATGTATGATAAATGCAATGCTCCCCCTCAACGGGTTACTCCCCCTCAATGTATGTTCTCCCCAAAGTGTACTATAGCTTCTATATTTTGCACCTCCCCTTACCATATCCTACTCCCCCTTTTTGTCATGATATAGGCAAAGGAGGAGTCCCCAACCGGGTCACTCATAGCAACGAGAGATAGAAGCATGCAAGACTTGCATATACATATAAGTCACTTTATGCACTTCAATTAATTTGAGAGAAACAATGAGATTTATTTTGAGAAAATGTGTGAATCCAACATGCTTTGCATACAAGACATATAGCATTCAAGTCCAAAATACAATGGTATTTGGCAAAGCAAATGACAAAGGTTGCTAATAAGAATTCAAACCAATTTCACCAATGTCATGGGAAAAGCAAGGATATAGAGATTATTGATTTCAATTTAAGAGCAACTATATCCAACTTTATAAGCGAAACATGGCATGAGCGACTTTGCACCCTATTTGATTTTTCCGGATAAAATTATCCGTATGATAGTAACCATGTTCAACTAATAAAGAAAGAGAGACATTTGGAATGTAAATTCCTTTGAATGGATACAAGATCCTTTATTCATTTTGAGTCTCATAAGTTTTCACACAAGTTTTGCATTTTTAAGAATATGCAATCATCAATTCATGCTTTTCATGTGAGCATGTTATATGAATTTCATGCTTTTTCATTTGTCATTAGCATGTTATTAAAGAATCATCATGTCATGGAGATAATCATAGGTCATTCAAATCATACTTCCAATGTAAATCTCCTAGTCCAAAAATGCATGTTTGAACATAAATATGACATGGATTGTAGACAAGCAAGGTTCACACTTATGGAATTTTAAAACATATATACATATGTACAACCAAGCTTACTCAAGCAATTAAAAGAAGAGGCATAAGATATTTCAAATTTTTTGCAAGATACAAGAATGCAAAATAGCTCTCTTTGCTTGAGTTCCCCATATGGGGTCAATCATAGAACATCACTCCACAAGACATACCCCAATAGATCTACTAAGAGTTTTAAATCGAGTAGCATCTAAGGGTTTAGTAAATAGGTCCGCAAGTTGATCATTAGTACCTACATGTTCAAGTACTATGCATTTATTTTCAACAAGCTCTCTAATGAAGTGATGGCGGATGTCAATATGCTTAGTTCTAGAATGTTGCACCGGATTCTTGGAAATATTAATGGCACTCATGTTATCACAAAAGAGAGTGAGAGTACCTTGGTTGAATCCGTAATCCACTAGCATTTGCTTCATCCACATAAGTTGAGTGCATCCACTCCCCGCGGCTATGTACTCGGCTTCCGCCGTGGACAAGGAAATCGAGTTTTGCTTCTTGCAAAACCAAGACACCAAGTTGTTGCCTAGAAAGAAGCAACCGCCCGATGTGCTCTTCCTATCATCACAATTTCCTGCCCAATCCGCATCACTATATCCTACAAGACTAGGATTAGTGTCAAATGAGTACCAAATCCCATAGTTGGAAGTCCCATTCACAAAGCGAATGACTCTCTTAACCGAAGAGAGATGGGACTCCTTGGGATCGGATTGGTACCTAGCACAAACTCCTACACTAAATGATATATCGGGCCTACTTGCGGTCAAATAGAGCAAGCTCCCTATCATGCCACGATATAAGGTTTGGTCCACACTTTTACCGCTAGCATCCTTGCTTAGCTTCAAAGTGGTGCTCATAGGAGTGTCACAATGTTTGGCTTTTTCAAGACCAAACTTCTTCACAAGGTTTTTGGCATATTTGGCTTGGGTTATGAAGATCCCATTATCAAGTTGCCTAATTTGCAAACCTAGGAAGTAATTAAGCTCACCAACAAGACTCATCTCAAATTCATGAGACATAACATCAACAAATTGTTGGACCTTGGTGTTGTTGGTGGAGCCAAACACTATGTCATCGACATATATTTGAGCTATGAAAAGCTCATCATTGTCTCTCTTGATGAATAGTGTCTTGTCAACACTACCTCTTGTGTAGTTATTGTCAACAAGAAATTGAGTGAGGCGCTCATACCAAGCCCTCGGTGCTTGTTTCAACCCATATAGTGCCTTCTTGAGGCGATAGACATGGTTGGGGTGGTGTGCATCCACAAACCCCTTGGGTTGTTCAACAAACACTTCCTCTTGCAAGAAGCCATTGAGGAAGGCACTCTTGACGTCCATTTGGTGCAATTTGAACTTGTGCACACAAGAGATGGACAAGAGAAGCCTAATGGACTCTAAGCGGGCAACGGGAGCAAATGTCTCCTCAAAGTCGATACCCTCAATTTGAGAGTACCCTTGTGCTACAAGTCTAGCCTTGTTCCGCACTATGTTGCCATCCTCATCGGATTTGTTCCTAAATATCCATTTAGTGCCTATGACATTAGTGGTCTTAGGCCTAGGAACTAGAGTCCAAACCTCATTCCTTTCGAATTGGTTTAGCTCTTCTTGCATGGCAAGAACCCAAAATTCATCATGTAAGGCTTCTTCAACCTTTTTGGGTTCAATTTGAGAGGTGTAGCAAGTATAGCTAATAAGATTAGCAAGTTGACGTCTAGTCCTAACACCCTCATTTACCTCTCCAATGATATCTTCTTTATCATGGAGTTTCCTAACCCATGGAGCGGGTTCTTTAGAGTCCAAGAGAGGAACTCTAGTAATGGGTTGTGTGACTTCATTAGATGTCCCAACATTGGGAGTCACCACAACCCTCTCCAAAGGAGAGTCATCCTCTAGAACATCCTCCTCCTCATGGTTATTAGACTTGAGCCTAGTATCATCAATGACCACATTTGATGATTCCATGACGGTTCGAGTCTTCAAGTTGAAAACTCTATAGGCTTTACTATTCAAGGCGTAGCCAATAAAGATACCCTCATCACTCTTAGCATCAAACTTGCCAAGTTGATCACGGTCATTTAAAATGTAGCATTTGCTTCCAAATGTGTGGAAGTAGCTAACATTTGGCTTCCTACCCTTCCATAGCTCATAGGAGGTGTTTCTAGAACCGGGCCTTAGGAACACACGATTTCCTATATAGCAAGCCGTATTGATAGCTTCGGCCCATAGGTTCCTAGGGACATTGTTGCTAAGCAACATCACTCGGGCCATCTCTTGGAGGACCCTATTCTTCCTCTCAACAACTCCATTTTGTTGAGGTGTCCTAGGAGCCGAAAACTCATGGGAGATGCCTAAGCTATCACAAAAGCTTTCAAAAGAGGCATTCTCAAACTCTCTCCCATGGTCACTTCTAATCCGTTTAATGCTTCTAATGTTAGATTTCATTTCATTTTGTAATTTAGTACAAAGCATTTTAAACTTATCAAAAGTTTCGGATTTTTCTCTAAGAAAGTATGTCCATGTAAATCTAGAGAAATCATCAACACATACAAAAATGTATCTCTTTCCACCCAAACTTTCGGTTTGCATGGGACCCATGAGGTCCATGTGGAGAAGCTCAAGAGGCTCCTTGGTGGTGAGATACTTACCCTTTTTGTGCATGCTTTTAGTTTGCTTTCCTTGTTGGCAAGGTCCACAAACACCATTGGCTTTCTTCCCAAGCTTAGGGAGGCCACGCACACACTCGAACTTTCCAAGGGTCCGTAGATCCCTAAAGTTCATGTGGCCAAGTCTTTCATGCCACAACTCAATTTGCTCATCCATGGACACATTGTTGGAGACTATTCTAGCTTCAAGACAATAGCAATTGTCGCTAGATCTCATACCTTTCAATAAGGTTTGTCCATCGGGCTTTAGGATTGAGCAATCATCTTTACAAAACAAGACGGAATATCCTTCATCACTTAGATGTGAAATGCTTATTAAATTTGCTTTCAAGCCATCAACAAATAAAGCATTGGATAAGGAGGGTAATCCGGGAACAGAAATGGTTCCTTTCCCTACAACTTTCTTTTTGGATCCATCACCAAAAGTGACATATCCACCTTCCTCCATAACAAGAGTCTCGAAGAAACTCTTGTTTCCCGTCATGTGCCTAGAGCACCCACTATCTAGATACCAAAAATTAGAAGAATTTGCCTTCAAGGCTATTTGAGCAACATGGCAACCAATGTCATTCTTTCTAATCCACCTAGAAACAATCTTAGCTTTCTTAGTGGTTTTTGGTATATGGGCTCTAGATATCCTAGGATCATGCATAATAGTATTATCATTCCTAGGAACATGTATCATGGCTCTTTTCTTTTTCTTCTCTATCATGCTTCTAGTTTTGCACATTTTTATATATCGAAAGCAATGTGGTCTAATATGACCATCAAATCCACAAAAATGACATATAGGAGTGAAATAAGGAATCATACCTTGTCCTTGTCTTTGTGGATGAAAGGGTTCAATCCTTCTTCGTTGTTGAACCGGTCTTGGTTGCTTCCTAGCTTGAGGTTGCATGATAGGTCTCTTTCCTTTGTGAGCCATTTGAGGAGGAATGTTGGCTTGAGAGACCCTAGGGGGTTGAGCTTGAGGTTTCCTTCTTGGACCCATCTTCACTTGTGCATTAGAGCATTGTCCTACTTCTAATTTCTTTCTAGGAGCTTGCACAAATGAAGTTTCTTCTTTCTTCAAGCTCTTGACAAACACGGTCTTGTTAGAGGTAGAGATCTTCTTGTCATCTTCATACCCAAGACCCCTCTTGTCACATGGACTCTTTCCAACACCAAGCATATGGTCAAGCTTCTTGGTGCTAGAATCCATCCTAGTCATAGAATTTCTAACTTCTTCAAGCTCACTCTTTAGACTTTCTTCATTCCTCCTAGATAAAGCTAACTCCTCTCTTAGCTTATCTTCTATCTTCTTGAATTTTTCCACTTGTTCACCTAAGTGGTCATTATGAGATGCAAGCTCAAGATTTTCTTCTCTCAACATCTTGATCTTTCTTGTGCTCTTGATTGCTAAATCATTAAACTCGGCATGGCATTTAGCAAGCACCTTTTTCTCCACAAAACTACTTATGGAGTTAGATGAGGAATCACTTTCTTCTTCACTTGAGTCATTTTCCTCTTGACTCATTTCCTCTTTCTCACTACCACTTTTGCTCTTATGTGAGGAGGCAAAAGCTAGGAGGTTAGCCATGAGCTCTTCTTCACTTGAAGACTCATCTTCCTCATTGGAGTCATCACTACTCCCACTCCAAGTGGCGGCCATCACTTTGCTCTTCTTCTTATCATTGTGATTAGCACATTCGGGGGCAAAGTGACCAATCCCACCACATTCAAAGCATCGGACCCCTTTCCTTTCGGTCCTCTCTTGTCTAGGCTCAAACTTCTTGAAGGAACTCTTTTTCTTCAAATCTTGTCCTCTTGACCCAAATCCCTTCTTCTTCTTGAA
This sequence comes from Acer yangbiense, assembly GCA_008009225.1. Lineage (NCBI taxonomy): Eukaryota > Viridiplantae > Streptophyta > Magnoliopsida > Sapindales > Sapindaceae > Acer > Acer yangbiense. Next base: position 21,410,728 of record CM017771.1, read on the forward strand.
CCCCATAACCTTGTTGAACCTTTTCACAAATAAGGCAAGGTCTTCATCCGATTCATGCTTTGCCTCCTTTGCATCCTTAGATGCTTTCAAAGCTATTCCTTTAGACTTCTTAGGAGGAGTAGTGGTGCTAGGAGCCTTCCGAGACTCATATGCAAGGAGACGCCCAATCACCTCACTTGGCTTCATATCCATGTAGCCACTATTTTCTTCTATGGCCGTCACCTTGGATTCAAACCTATCGGGGAGAGATCTCATAATTTTTTGCTTGACTCTCCTATCCGAATACGGGTCTCCGAGTTGATGGCTTTGATTTACAATGTCCATCAATTTGATTTCGAAGTCATTGAAGCATTCATCCTCTCCCATCCTTAGAAGCTCAAACTGAGTTTGGAGGACTTGAAGCTTGGACTCCTTCACCACCTCGGTTCCCTCATGTGCAACTAGAAGGATGTCCCATGCCACTTTGGCAATCTGAGTATTCTGAATAAGCTTGTACTGATTCTCATCCATAGCACACATAATGGCATGCATAGCCTTCCTATTCCACTTAGAAGCCTCAAACTCTTGCGCGTTCCATTGCGCCTTAGGCTTCAAAACATCTTGTCCTCCACCATCGGGAGTCATCATAGGGAGATCATATCCGTCTTCCACCGCCATCCATGCACGGTCATGAATTTGGCATATGTAGGATTCCATCTTCCCTTTCCATTGGGAATAGTTCAATCCGGTAAGAAGTGGAGGCCTTGTGCTAGAAGCTCCTTCGTGGCCACCACCATTTCCACCGTTTCCACTCATAGTGTTTATGAATGAATGAAATGAATGCAAATGTATGAATGATCAAAAATCACACAAAATGCAAAACACACCAAAATAAGCAAGGATCACCTATGTATGTCTAGGAACCCGCTCTGATACCAATTGAAACAAATAATAGCACGGTGTGTATAAAGCTATCTAGAGGGGGGGTGAATAGATTTTACGCTTTTTACCCAATTTTTCGTGTTAGTCAAAATTACAAAAATGCCCTCAAGATAATATAACCAAGCAATTGTAATATGGTGCGGAAATTAAAACAACACTTGGTTTTTACGTGGAAACCCTCACGGGAAAAACCACGGGCTATGTAAGTAAGCCACACTCGAACCTCGAATCCACTAAATGTGCAAACGATTACAACCTAATCCCGGAAGTAATCACACACCTACCTAATCCCGGTATGAGTGAACCTAGTCCAATTTGCTTGCGTTCTAAGCAACCTAATCCCGGATGCTACACACAAGACTTACTTTCTCTATGAAGAGAATACAACCCTAAGTGAATATATGTAAATATCCAAAATGCAACATAGAGCAAGGGAAACCCTATATGCTTATCTAAGATGATTAATATGCAATTAAGAACAATCCTAGATATCAAAACTAAATGACATGTCAATTAGTTTAGCTAATCAATATTAAGCACAAAACCTAATATGCAAGCACAATATAAAATCTCAAACATACATCATACTCATCTCAATATTGTATCTAAAGCATACAAAATAACAAACAAGTAATTAATTGAGATTGCTAGATAAGAGAAACACAAAACATGTAAGATATTAGTGAAAAGCTTACCAAGCAAAGTATGATGAAGATTCCATGCTAGATGACATCTAGATGATCTAAGATGATGCTAGATGATGATTGATGATCATGAAAAGTGTTTGAGAATCAAGAATGGAGTTCTTGGAATTTTTCTTCTCTTTGAAAAATATCCTAAGTATGAATTCTGAATATGAACTCTCTTAATTGACCTAAAGTCAAAGTGGCATATATATAGGGGGCCAAAACAAAGTGTGGTCGTTTAAGTAAGTTTCAAAGAAACGCGCCAATCGGCGGTTTCAATCGGCGGCCAGGCCGCCGTTAATGACCGCCGAATTGAGCTCGTGAAGAACAGAGCATAAACGGCGGTTAATTCGGCGGTTTCGTGACCGCCGATTCCAACCGCCGAAACAGAACAGAGAGATCAAAATCAACCAGGTATGAACGGCGGTTTCATGCCCGCCGTTTCAACCGCCGAATTAGACTGAGAGATAAATCAATCAGGTCTTGAAACGGCGGTTTCGAACGGCGGTCGTGACCGCCGATATTAACCGCAGAAATGCTCCAGACCAATCTGGACTGAAACGGCGGTTTCATTCGGCGGCCAGGCCGCCGATCATAACCGCCGATCACCTAGATAGGTGAAAACCAAGGAGAAGCCAAGGGCATTCTCCATAGGCGGTCCTCGCGCTAAACCAAGCACATTCTCGTGCATGCGCGGACGTTTCCGAAAGTTATCGGGAAACGAATTATACAACAACATGACACAATTACACACCATAAAATATAATAAATAAGTGCAAGTGTGAAATGTGACAAATGAAGAGAATGCACACATATGCAATGAATGTTAAGTGTGTGTGTGCAACTAATCTCTTCAAAGAAAAGTAAGCACATAGAAATTTACCTTCGGTGCTTATCAACACGAGGTCTTCAAAAGGGCTTCGAACAACAAGACCGATACTTAGGCTACCCTTACAAAGAACCCCCACATATGGTTTGATCACGAAATAAGCCAATTAAAAACAACGGGAATCCTTACAGTTGTATTGTGATAGCTAATTAGGTTTTGTGCTTAATCTTGATTAGCTAAACTATTTGATTGAACATGTCATTTAGTTTTGACATCTAGGATTGCTCTAATTGCATATTAATCATCTTAGATAAGCATATAGGGTTTCCCTTGCTCTATGTTGCATTTTGAATATTCATATATTCACTTAGGGTTTTTATTCTCTTCATAGAGAAAGTAAGTCTTGTGTGTAGCATCCGGGATTAGGTTGCTTAGATCGCAAGCAAAATTGGACTAGGTTCACTCATACCGAGATTAGGTAGGTGTGTGATTACTTCCGGGATTAGGTTGTAATCGTTTTACACATTTAGTGGATTCGAGGTTCAAGTGTGGCTTACTTACTAGCCCGTGGTTTTTTCCCGTGAGGGTTTCCACGTAAAAATCAAGTCTTATTTAATTTCCGCATTTTATACTTGATTTATTGCTTTATCTATTTAGTGGTAAATTCGTAATTTTGACTAACACGAAAAATTGGGTAAAAAGCTTAAAATCTATTCACCCCCCTCTAGATAGTTTTATACACACCGTGCTATTATTTGTTTCAATTGGTATCTGAGCGGGTTCCTAGACATACTTAGGTGATCCTTGCTTTTTTTGGTGTGTTTTGCATTTTGTGTGATTTTTGATCATTCATACATTTGCATTCATTTCATTCATTCATAAACACTATGAGTGGAAACGGTGGAAATGGTGGTGGCCACGAAGGTGCTTCTAGCACAAGGCCTCCACTTCTTACCGGTTTGAACTATTCCCAATGGAAAGGGAAGATGGAATCCTACATATGCCAAATTCATGACCGTGCATGGATGGCGGTGGAAGACGGATATGATCTACCCAAGATGACTCCCGATGGTGGAGGAGAAGAAGTTTTGAAGCCTAAGGCGCAATAGAACGCGCAAGAGTTTGAAGCTTCTAAGTGGAATAGGAAGGCTATGCATGCCATCATGTGTGCAATGGATGAGAATCAATACAAGCTTATTCAGAATACTCAGATTGCAAAAGTGGCATGGGACATCCTTCAAGTTGCACATGAGGGAACCGAGGTGGTGAAGGAGTCCAAGCTTCAAGTCCTCCAAACTCAATTTGAGCTACTTAAGATGGGAGAGGATGAATGCTTCAATGACTTCGAAATCAAATTGATGGACATTGTAAATCAAAGCCATCAACTCGGAGACCCGTATTCGGATAGGAGAGTCAAGCAAAAAATTATGAGATCTCTCCCCGATAGGTTTGAATCAAAGGTGACGGCCATAAAAGAAAATAGTGGCTACATGGATATGAAGCCAAGTGAGATGATTGGACGTCTCCTTGCATATGAGTCTAGGAAGGCTCCTAGCACCACTACTCCTCCTAAAAAGTCTAAAGGAATAGCTTTGAAAGCTTCTAAGGATGCAAAGGAGGCAAAGCATGACTCGGATGAAGACCTTGCCTTATTCGTGAAAAGGTTTAATAAGGTTATGGGGTTCAAGAAGAAGAAGGGGTTTGGGTCAAGAGGACAAGACTTGAAGAAAAAAGGTTCCTTCAAGAAGTTTGAGCCTAAACAAGAGAGGACCGAAAGGAAAGGGGTCTGATGCTTTGAATGTGGTGGGATTGGTCACTTTGTCCCCGAATGTGCTAATCACAATGAAAAGAAGAAGGACAAAGTGATGGCCGCCACTTGGAGTGGGAGTAGTGATGGCTCCAATGAGGAAAATGAGACTTCAAGTGAAGAAGAGCTCATGGCTAACTTCCTAGCGTTTGCCTCATCTCACAAGAGCAAAAGTGCTAGTGAGAGAGAGGAAATGAGTCAAGAGGAAATTGACTCTAGTGAAGAAGGAAGTGACTCCTCTTCTAATTCCATAAAGAAATTTGTGGAGCAAAAGGTGCTTGCTAAATACCATGCCGAGTTCAATGATTTAGCAATTAAAAGCACAAGAAAGATTGAGAGGTTGAGAGAAGAGAACCTTGAACTTTCGGCTCACAATGACCACTTAAGTGAACAAGTGGAAAGATTGAAGAGGAGAAAGGATAAGTTAATTGAGGAGTTAGACTTATCCAAGAGAAGTGAAGAAGGCTTGAAGAGGGAACTTGTAGAAGTTAAAGGGTCCTTGGCTAGGATAGGTTCTAGCACCAAGAAGCTTGATCATTTACTTGGTGTTGGAAAGAGTCCAAGTGACAAGAGAGGTCTCAGGTTTGAAGATGATATGGAGACTTCCACTTCCAAGAAGACTATTTTTGTTAAGAGTTTGGGGAGTAAAGAAGCTTCATTGGTGCAAGCTCCTAAGAAGAAATTAGAAGTAGGACAATGCTCAAATGCATAAGTGAAGATGGGGCCAAGAAGGCAACCTCAAGCTCAACCCCCTAGGGTCCCTCAAGCCAACATTCCTCCATTAATGGCTCACAAAGGAAAGAGACCTATCATGCAACCTCAAGCTTGGAAGCAACCTAGACCGGTTCAACAACGAAGATGGATTGAACCCACTCATGCACAAAGACGAGGTATGATTCCTTTTTTCATTCCTATTTGTCACTTTTGTGGTTGTGATGGTCATATTAGACCAAATTGCTTTCAATATATTAAAATGTGTAGAACACGAAGCATGATAGAAAAGAGAAAGAATAGTGCCAAGATGCATGTTCCTAGGAATAACAATATTGATTTGCATGATCCTAGGAATAGTAGAGCACATGTACCAAAGACCACTAAGAAATCTAAAATTATTGCTAAATGGATTAGAAAGAATAAAAATGTTTGCCATGTTGCACAAATAGCCTTGGGTGCTCTAGGCACATGACGGGAAATAAGAGTTTCTTCGAGACTCTTGTTATGGAGGAAGGTGGAAATGTCACTTTTGGTGATGGATCCAAAAGAAATGTTGTAGGGAAAGGAACCATTTCCGTTCCCAGATTACCCTCCTTATCCAATGCTTTATTTGTTGATGGCTTGAAAGCCAATTTAATAAGCATTTCACATCTTAGTGATGAAGGATATTCCGTCTTGTTTTCTAAAGATTATTGCTCTATCCTAAAACCCGATGGACAAACCTTGTTGAAGGGTATGAGATCTAGCGACAATTGTTATTGTCTTGAAGCTAGTATTGTATCTAATCATGTGTCCATGGATGAGCAAATTGAGTTGTGACATGAAAGACTTGGCCACATGAACTTTAGGGATCTACGGACCCTTGGAAAGTTCAATTGTGTGCGTGGCCTCCCTAAGCTTGGGAAGAAAGCCAATGGTGTTTGTGGACCTTGCCAACAAGGAAAGCAAACTAAAAGCATGCACAAAAAGGGTAAGTATCTCACCACCAAGGAGCCTCTTGAGCTTCTCCACATGGACCTTATAGGTCTCATGCAAACCGAAAGTTTGGGTGGAAAGAGATACATTTTTGTTTGTGTTGATGATTTCTCTAGGTTCACATGGACATATTTTCTTAGAGAAAAATCCGAAACTTTTGATAAGTTTAAAATGCTTTGTAATAAAATACAAAATGAGATGAATTCTAATATTAAAAGCATAAAACGGATTAGAAGTGACCATGGGAGGGAATTTGAGAATGCCTCATTTGAAAGCTATTGTAATAGCTTAGGCATCTCCCATGAGTTCTCGGCTCCTAGGACACCTCAACAAAATGGAGTTGTTGAGAGGAAAAATAAGGTCCTTCAAGAGATGGCCCGTGTGATGTTGCTTAGCAACAATGTCCCTAGGAACCTATGGGCCGAAGCCGTCAATACGGCTTGCTATATAGGGAATCGTGTTTTCCTAAGGCCCGGTACTAGAAATACCTCCTATGAGTTATGGAAAGGCAAGAGGCCAAATGTTAGCTACTTCCACACTTTTGGAAGCAAATGCTACATTTTAAATGACCGTGATCAACTTGGCAAATTCGATGCTAAGAGTGATGATGGTATTTTTATTGGCTATGCCTTGAATAGTAGAGCTTATAGAGTTTTCAATTTAAAAACTCTAAGTATTATGGAATCATCCAATGTCGTATTTGATGATACTAGGCTCAAGTCAAATGATCATGAGGAGGAGGTTATTTTTAGTGATGTTTCTCCTTTGGAGAGGGTTGTGGTGACTCCCAATGTTGGGACATCTAATGAAAATGATGAAGTCACACAACCCACTACTAGAGTCCCTCTCTTGGACTCTAATGAACCCGCTCCATGGGTTAGAAGACTCCATAACAAAGAGGATGTTATTGGAGATGTAAATGAGGGTGTTAGGACTAGACATCAACTTGCTAATCGTATTAGCTACACATGCTACACCTCTCAAATTGAACCCAAAAAGGTTGAAGAAGCCTTAAATGATGAATTTTGGGTTCTTGCCATGCAAGAAGAGCTAAACCAATTCGAAAGAAATGACGTTTGGACTCTAGTTCCTAGGCCTAAGACCACTAATGTCATAGGCACTAAATGGATATTTAGGAACAAATCCGATGAGGATGGCAACATAGTGCGAAACAAGGCTAGACTTGTAGCACAAGGGTACTCTCAAATTGAGGGTATCGACTTTGAGGAGACATTTGCTCCCGTTGCCCGTTTAGAGTCCATTAGGCTTCTCTTGTCCATTTCTTGTGTGCACAAGTTCAAATTGCACCAAATGGATGTCAAGAGTGCCTTCCTCAATGGCTTCTTGCAAGAGGAAGTGTTTGTTGAACAACCCAAGGGGTTTGTGGATGCACACCACCCTAACCATGTCTATGGCCTCAAGAAGGCACTATACGGGTTGAAACAAGCACCGAGGGCTTGGTATGAGCGCCTCACTCAATTTCTTGTTGACAATGACTACACAAGAGGTAGTGTTGACAAGACCTTGTTCATCAAGAGAAACAAAGATGAGTTATTTATAGCTCAAATCTATGTTGATGACATTGTATTTTGCTCCACCAACAACACCAAGGTCCAACAATTTGTTGATGTCATGTCTCATGAATTTGAGATGAGTCTTGTTGGTGAGCTTAGTTACTTCCTAGGTTTGCAAATTAGGCAATTAGATGATGGGATTTTCATAACCCAAGCCAAATATGCCAAAAACCTAGTGAAGAAGTTTGGTTTAGAGAATGCCAAACATTGTAATACACCCATGAGTACCACTTTGAAGCTAAGCAAGGATGCTAGTGGTAAAAGTGTGGAACAAACGTTATATCGTGGCATGATAGGTAGCTAGCTCTATTTGACCGCAAGTAGGCCCGATATCTCCTTTAGTGTGGGTGTGTGTGCTAGGTACCAAGCGGATCCTAAGGAGTCCCATCTCTCTTCCGTAAAGAGAATCATTCGCTATGTGAATGGGACATCCAACTATGGGATTTGGTACTCTTTTGACACTAATCCTAGTCTTGTAGGATATAGTGATGCGGATTGGGCAGGAAATTGTGATGATAGGAAGAGCATATCGGGCGGTTGCTTCTTTCTAGGCAACAACTTGGTGTCTTGGTTTTGCAAGAAGCAAAACTCGATTTCCTTGTCCACGGCTGAGGCCGAATACTTAGCCGCGGGGAGTGGATGCACACAACTCCTATGGATGAAGCAAATGCTAGTAGACTACGGATTCAACCAAGGTACTCTCACTCTCTTTTGTGATAACATGAGTGCTATTAATATTTCCAAGAATCTGGTACAACATTCTAGAACTAAGCATATTGACATCCGCCATCACTTCATTAGAGAGCTTGTTGAAAATAAATACATAGTACTTGAACATGTAGGTACTAATGACCAACTAATGACCAACTTGCGGACTTATTTACTAAACCCTTAGATGCTACTCGATTAAAAATTCTTAGTAGATCTATTGGGATATGTCTTGTGGAGTGATGTTCTATGATTGACCCCATATGGGGAACTCAAGCAAAGAGAGCTATTTTGCATTCTTGTCACTTGCAAAAAATTTGAAATAACTTATGCCTCTTCTTTTAATTGTTTGAGTAAGCTTGGTTGCACATATGTATATATGTTTTCAATTCAATAAGTGTGAACCTTGCTTGTTTACAATCCATGTCATATTTATGTTCAAACATGCATTTTTGGACTAGGAGATGTATATAGGAAGTATGATTTGAATGACCTATGATTATCTCCATGACATGATGATTCTTTAATAACATGCTAATGTCAAATGAAAAAGCATGAATTTCATATCACATGCTCACATGAAAAGCATGAATTGATGATTGCATATTCTTAAAATGCAAAACCTTGTGTGAAAGCTTATAAGACTTAAAATGAATAAAGGATCTTGTATCCGTTCAAAGGAATTTACATTCCAAATGTCTCTCTTTCTTTATTGGTTGAACATGGCTACTATCATACGGATATCTTATCCGGAAAAATCAAAAAGGGTGCAAAGTCGCTCATGCCATGTTTCGCTTATAAAGTTGGATATAGTTGTTCTTAAATTGAAATCAATATATTCTATATCCTTGCTTTACTCATGACATTGGTGAAATTGGTTTGAATTCTTATTAGAAACCTTTGTCATTTGCTTTGCCAAATACCATTGTATTTTGGACTTGAATGCTACATGTCTTGTATGCAAAGCATGTTTGATTCACACATTTTCTTTCAAATAAATCTCCTTGTTTCTCTTCAATTAATTGAGGTGCATAAAGTGACTTATATATATATGCAAAAATCATGCATGCTTCTGTCTCTCGTTGCTATGAGTGACCCGGTTGGGGACTACTCATTTGCCTATATCATGACAAAAAGGGGGAGTAGGATATGGTAAGGGGAGTTGTAAAATAGAGGCAATTGTGTATATTGGGGAAAACATTCGTTGAGGAGGAGTAACCCGTTGAGGGGGAGCATTGCATACACTACATTTCATAATGTTGTGCCTAAACTTTTAAAATGCAAATGCTTGTTTTTGTTCTCACTTGATTCATCTCACTTTTTACTTGTATTGGAAATGTTAGAAACTTTCTTTTCAGGGCTTGATTATTCTACAAGAGATTGAAGACTTGAAGTTTATTTTCTTATCTCTTTGTATTGTAGAAAATCTATATTATCCCGTTGTTTCTAGTTTAATGTGAGGAATCAATGTGAGTGGTGGTTTTGTCACGAAATAGCCAAATGGGGAGATTGTAAGGTTCCCATTTGTTGATTGGCTTATTTCATGGACAAACCACATACTGGGGTTCTTTGTAAGGGTAGCCTACGTATCGGGTTTATTGTTCGAAGCCCTTTGAAGACCTCGTGTTGATAAGCACCGAAGGTATATTTCTTTGTGCTTACTTGTCTTGAAGAGATAGTTGCACACACTCACAACTCATGCATATGTTTAATACTTGTATGTTGTGTGTCTTATTTTTGTGCATTAATGTTCATTAACATCTCTTCTTACATGTTAGTTTGATTGCATCTTGCATATCCAATTGCATTGCCATGCTTAGACTTAGGATTGCATTTTTGCATTGGGCGCTCCCAAAAGCGCTCTACAGAAGCGCTGTACGAACAGCGCCCATTGAGCGCTGTTCAGACCTGATCGATTTAATTCGGTCACTGTTGGGTCGCTGTACAAAGCGCTCTACATACAGCGCCACTCTGTTTTCCCGTGAGAACAGAGTAGGGGCGCTGTACAAGAAGCGCTTTACGTACAACGCCCAAGGCAATTTTGAGGCAAACTTATCAAAACGACCACACCTTGTTTTGGCCCCCTATATATATGCCTTTTTGACTTTAGGTCAATGAGAAGAGTTCATATTCAGATTCCATACTTGGGATATTTTTCAAAGAGAAGAAAAATTCCAAAGAACTCATTTTTAGATTACTCAAACACTTTTTCATGATCATCAATCATCATCTAGCATCATCCTTGATCATCTAGATGACATCTTGCATGGATTCTTCATCATACTTTGCTTGGTAAGCTTTTCACTAATATCTTACATATTTTGTGTTTCTCTTAACAAGCAATCTCAATTAATTACTTGTATGTTATTTTATGTACTTTGAATACAAGTTTGAGATTAGTATGATGTATGTTTGAGAAGTTGTATTGTGATAGCTAATTAGGTTTTGTGCTTAATCTTGATTAGCTAAACTATTTGATTGAACATGTCATTTAGTTTTGATATCTAGGATTGCTCTAATTGGATATTAATCATCTTAGATAAGCATATAGGGTTTCCCTTGCTCTATGTTGCATTTTGAATATTCATATATTCACTTAGGGTTGTTATTCTCTTCATAGAGAAAGTAAGTCTTGTGTGTAGCATCCGGGATTAGGTTGCTTAGATCGCAAGCAAAATTGGACTAGGTTCACTCATACCGGGATTAGGTAGGTGTGTGATTACTTCCGGGATTAGGTTGTAATCGTTTTACACATTTAGTGGATTCGAGGTTCGAGTGTGGTTTACTTACTAGCCCGTGGTTTTTTCCCGTGAGGGTTTCCACGTAAAAATCAAGTGTTATTTAATTTCCGCATTTTATACTTGATTTATTGCTTTATCTATTTAGGGGTAAATTCATAATTTTGACTAACACGAAAAATTGGGTAAAAAGCTTAAAATCTATTCACCCCCCCTCTAGATAGTTTTATACACACCGTGCTATTATTTATTTCAAAGTCCTCTATCGATTAACAAATGAATATCACCAAACTATCGAGGATAGACTATGCTATATAATCGTACTCATTGATAACTCAAATGATATCACTTGCAACCATAAGTCCATCATTTATCTCAGGATTAAGATAGACTCTCTGATTGTCCTGATAATGAAAAGACTATTATCTATTGACGGTTCTAGATAAAGCTTTTCATTGTGATCCAGTTCAATGCACCCAGTGCACTAGATTCTTTTGCTCGAAGACACTCCGATGATTTTAGACTCATCATATCTCATTTGATCCCACTCAAATGCTAGCAAAAGAATTCTACAACTTTAACAAGATAAAGGTGCCCAACCTTTAACTTAAGTTGTGAACAATATTCAAGACTAACTAAAGAATTGTGTCTACCACATACATATCCAGATGTACGAACAATTCTTCTTTTCTCATAGTCTTTAGACCTTATGATTATTTACTTTGACAATTATAATATTAAACTATAAATGCTATAAGATTTGTTAAACCAGAAATCACTTTATTAATATGAAAAAGATTGTTAATTACAATATTACACTTGTAAGGTTCCCATTTGTTGATTGGCTCATTTCGTGGACAAACCACATGTTGGGGTTCTTTGTAAGGGTAGCCTAAGTATCGGTCTTATTGTTTGAAGCCCTTTGAAGACCTCGTGTTGATAAGCACCGAAGGTAAATTTCTTTGTGCTTACTTTTCTTTGAAGAGATTAGTTGCACACACACACTTAACATTCATTGCATATGTGTGCATTCTCTTCACTTGTCACATTTCACACTTGCACTTATTTATCATATTTTGTTGTGTGTAATTGTGTCTTGTTGTCGTGTAATTCATTTCCGGATAACTTTCGGAAACGTCCGCGCATGCACTAGAATGTGCTTGGTTTAGCGCGAGGACCGCCTATGGAGAATGCCCTTGGCTTCTCCTTGGTTTTCACCTTTCTAAGTGATCGGCGGTTATGATCGGCGGCCTGGCCGCCGAATGAAACCGCCGTTTTAGTCCAGATTGGTCTGAAGCATTTCTATGGTTAAGATCGGCGGTCACGACCGCCGTTCGAAACCGCCGATTCAAGACCTGATTGATTTATCTCTCGGTCTAATTCGGCGGTTGAATCGGCGGTCATGAAACCGGCGTTCGAAACCGCCGTTCATACCTGATTGATTTTAATCTCTCTGTTTTGATTCGGCGGTTGGGATCGGCGGTCACGAAACCGCCGAATGAACCGCCGTTTATGCTCTGTTCTTCACGAGCTCAATTCGGCGGTCATTATCGGCGGCCTGGCCGCCGATTGAAACCGCCGATCGGCGCGTTTCTTTGAAACTTACTTAAACGACCACACTTTGATTTGGCCCCCTATATATATGCCATTTTGTCTTTAGGTCAATTAAGAGAGTTCATATTCAGAATTCATACTTAGGATATTTTTCAAAGAGAAGAAAAATTCCAAGAACTAATTTTTTATTACTCAAACACTTTTTCATGATCATCAATCATCATCTAGCATCATCCTTGATCTTCTAGATGTCTTCTTGCATGGATTCTTCATCATACTTTGCTTGGTAAGCTTTTCACTAATATCTTACATATTTTGTGTTTCTCTTAGCTAGCAATCTCAATTAATTACTTGTATGTTATTTTATATACTTTGAATACAAGTTTTGAGATTAGTATGATGTATGTTTGAGAAGTTGTTTTGTGATAGCTAATTAAGTTTTGTGCTTAATCTTGATTAGCTAAACTATTTGACATGTCATTTAGTTTTGATATCTAGGATTGTTCTAATTGCATATTAATCATCTTAGATAAGCATATAGGGTTTCCCTTGCTCTATGTTGCATTTGGATATTCATATATTCACTTAGGGTTGTATTCTCTTCATAGAGAAAGTAAGTCTTGTGTGTAGCATCCGGGATTAGGTTGCTTAGAACGCAAGCAAATTGGACTAGGTTCACTCATACCGGGATTAGGTAGGTGTGTGATTACTTCCGGGATTAGGTTGTAATCGTTTTACACATTTAGTGGATTCGAGATTCGAGGTTCGAGTGTGGCTTACTTACTAGCCCGTGGTTTTTCCCGTGAGGGTTTCCACGTAAAAATCAAGTGTTATTTAATTTCCGCATATTATACTTGATTTATTGCTTTATCTATTTAGGGGTAATTTCATAATTTTGACTTTCACGAAAAATTGGGTAAAAAGCTTAAAATCTATTCACCCCCCCCCCCCCCCCCCCCCCCCTCTAGATAGTTTTATACACACCGTGCTATAATTTGTTTCAATTGGTATCAGAGCGGGTTCCTAGACATACATAGGTGATCCTTGCTTATTTTGGTGTGTTTTGCATTTTGTGTGATTTTTGATCATTCATACATTTGCATTCATTTCATTCATTCATAAACACTATGAGTGGAAACGGTGGAAATGGTGGTGGCCAAGAAGGTGCTTCTAGCACAAGGCCTCCACTTCTTACCAGTTTAAATTATTCCCAATGGAAAGGGAAGATGGAATCCTACATATGCCAAATTCATGACCGTGCATGGATGGCGGTGGAAGACGGATATGATCTACCCATGATGACTCCCGGTGGTGGAGGAGAAGAAGTTTTGAAGCCTAAGGCGCAATGGAACGCGCAAGAGTTTGAGGCTTCCAAGTGGAATAGGAAGGCTATGCATGCCATCATGTGTGCAATGGATGAGAATCAATACAAGCTTATTCAGAATACTCAGATTGCAAAAGTGGCATGGGACATCCTTCAAGTTGCACATGAGGGAATCGAGGTGGTGAAGGAGTCCAAGCTTCAAGTCCTCCAAACTCAATTTGAGCTACTTAGGATGGGAGAGGATGAATGCTTCAAAGACTTCGAAATCAAATTGATGGACATCGTAAATCAAAGCCATCAACTCGGAGACCCGTATTCGGATAGGAGAGTCAAGCAAAAAATTATGAGATCTCTCCCCGATAGGTTTGAATCAAAGGTGACGGCCATAGAAGAAAATAGTGGCTACATGGATATGAAGCCAAGTGAGGTGATTGGACGTCTCCTTGCATATGAGTCTAGGAAGGCTCCTAGCACCACTACTCCTTCAAAAAAGTCTAAAGGAATAGCTTTGAAAGCATCTAAGGATGCAAAGGAGGCAAAGCATGACTCGGATGAAGACCTTGCCTTATTCGTGAAAAGGTTTAATAAGGTTATGGGGTTCAAGAAGAAGAAGGGATTTGGGTCAAGAGGACAAGACTTGAAGAAAAAAGGTTCATTCAAGAAGTTTGAGCCTAGACAAGAGAGGACCGAAAGGAAAGGGGTCCGATGCTTTGAATGTGGTGGGATTGGTCACTTTGCCCCCGAATGTGCTAATCACAATGAAAAGAAGAAGAGCAAAGTGATGGCCGCCACTTGGAGTGGGAGTAGTGATAGCTCAAATGAGGAAGATGAGTCTTAAAGTGAAGAAGAGCTCATGGCTAACTTCCTAGCTTTTGCCTCATCTCACAAGAGCAAAAGTACTAGTGAGAGAGAGGAAATGAGTCAAGAGGAAATTGACTCTAGTGAAGTAGAAAGTGACTCCTCTTCTAAGTCCATAAAGAAATTTGTGGAGCAAAAGGTGCTTGCTAAATACCATGCCGAGTTCAATGATTTAGCAATTAAAAGCACAAGAAAGATTGAAAGGTTGAGAGAAGAGAACCTTGAACTTTCGGCTCACAATGACCACTTAAGTGAACAAGTGGAAAGATTGAAGAGGAGAGAGGATAAGTTAATTGAGGAGTTAGACTTATCCAAGAGAAGTGAAGAAGGCTTGAAGAGGGAACTTGTAGAAGTTAAAGGGTCCTTGGCTAGGATAGATTCTAGCACCAAGAAGCTTGACCATATGCTTGGTGTTGGAAAGAGTCCATGTGACAAGAGGGGTCTTGGGTATGAAGATGACAAGAAGATCTCTACCTCTAACAAGACCGTGTTTGTCAAGAGCTTGAAGAAAGAAGAAACTTCATTTGTGCAAATTCCTAGGAAGAAGTTAGAAATAGGACAAAGTTCAAATGCTCAAGTGAAGATGGGACCAAGAAGGCAACCTCAAGCTCAACCCCTCGGGTCCCTCAAGCCAACATTCCTCAACAATTGGCTCACAAAGGAAAGAGACCAATCATGCAACCTCAAGCTTGGAAGCAACCTAGACCGGTTCAACAACGAAGATGGATTGAACCCACTTATCCACAAAGACATGGACGAGCTCCCATACGTGCACAAAGACAAGGCATGATTCCTTTTTTCATCCCTATTTGTCACTTTTGTGGTTGTGATGGTCATATTAGACCAAATTGCTTTCAATATATTAAAATGTGTAGAACATGAAGCATGATTGAAAAGAGAAAGAATAGAGCCAAGATGCATGTTCCAAGGAATGATAATTTTACTTTGCATGATCCTAGGACATCTAGAGCCCATGTACCAAAGACCACTAAGAAAGCTAAAATTGTTGCTAAGTGGATTAGAAAGAATGAAAATGTTTGTCATGTTGCACAAATAGCCTTGAAGGCAAATTCTTCTAATTTTTGGTATTTGGATAGTGGGTGCTCTAGGCACATGACGGGAAACAAGAGTTTCTTCGAGACTCTTGTTATGGAGGAAGGTGGAAATGTCACTTTTGGTGATGGATCCAAAAGAAATGTTGTAGGGAAAGGAACCATTTCCGTTCCCGGATTACCCTCCTTATCCAATGCTTTATTTGTTGATGGCTTGAAAGCCAATTTAATAAGCATTTCACATCTTAGTGATGAAGGATATTCCGTCTTGTTTTCTAAAGATTATTGCTCTATCCTAAAACCCGATGGACAAACCTTGTTGAAGGGCATGAGATCTAGCGACAATTGTTATTGTCTTGAAGCTAGTATTGTAACTAATCATGTGTCCATGGATGAGCAAATTGAGTTGTGGCATGAAAGACTTGGCCACATGAACTTTAGGGATCTACGGACCCTTGGAAAGTTCAATTGTGTGCGTGGCCTCCCTAAGCTTGGGAAGAAAGCCAATGGTGTTTGTGGACCTTGCCAACAAGGAAAGCAAACTAAAAGCATGCACAAAAAGGGTAAGTATCTCACCACCAAGGAGCATCTTGAGCTTCTCCACATGGACCTCATGGGTCCTATGCAAACCGAAAGTTTGGGTGGAAAGAGATACATTTTTGTATGTGTTGATGATTTCTCTAGGTTCACATGGACATATTTTCTTAGAGAAAAATCCGAAACTTTTGATAAGTTTAAAATGCTTTGTAATAAAATACAAAATGAAATGAATTCTAATATTAAAAGCATAAAACGAATTAGAAGTGACCATGGGAGGGAATTTGAGAATGCTACTTTTGAAACCTTTTGTAATGGTTTAGGCATCTCCCATGAGTTTTCGGCTCCTAGGACACCTCAACAAAATGGAGTTGTTGAGAGGAAAAATAGGGTCCTTCAAGAGATGGCCCGTGTGATGTTGCTTAGCAACAATGTCCCTAGGAACCTATGGGCCGAACCCATCAATACAGCTTGCTATATAGGAAATAGAGTTTTCCTAAGGCCCGGTACTAGAAACACCTCCTATGAGTTATGGAAAGGCAAGAGGCCAAATGTTAGCTACTTCCACACTTTTGGAAGCAAATGCTACATTTTGAATGACCGTGATCAACTTGGCAAATTCGATGCTAAGAGTGATAAGGGTATTTTTATTGGCTATGTCTTGAATAGTAGAGCCTATAGAGTTTTCAATTTAAAGACTCTAAGTGTCATGGAATCATCCAATGTCGTATTTGATGACACTAGGCTCAAGTCTAATGATCATGAGGAGGAGGTTATTTTTAGTGATGTTTCTCCTTTGGAGAAGATTGTGGTGTCTCCTAATGATGGGACATCTAATGTCAACAATGATGACACACAACCTATTGACAGAGTTCCTCTCTTGAACTCTAAAGAACCCGCTCCATGGGTTAGGAAACTCCATGATAAAGAAGATATCATTGGAGAGGTTAATGAGGGTGTTAGGACTAGACGTCAACTTGCTAATCTTATTAGCTACACATGCTACACCTCTCAAATTGAACCCAAAAAGGTTGAAGAAGCCTTAAATGATGAATTTTGGGTTCTTGCTATGCAAGAAGAGCTAAACCAATTCGAAAGGAATGAGGTTTGGACTCTAGTTCCTAGGCCTAAGACCACTAATGTCATAGGCACTAAATGGATATTTAGGAACAAATCCGATGAGGATGGCAACATAGTGCGGAACAAGGCTAGACTTGTAGCACAAGGGTACTCTCAAATTGAGGGTATCGACTTTGAGGAGACATTTGCTCCCGTTGCCCGTTTAGAGTCTATTAGGCTTCTCTTGTCCATTTCTTGTGTGCACAAGTTCAAATTGCACCAAATGGATGTCAAGAGTGCCTTCCTCAATGGCTTCTTGCAAGAGGAAGTGTTTGTTGAACAACCCAAGGGGTTTGTGGATGCTCACCACCCCAACCATGTCTATCGCCTCAAGAAGGCACTATATGGGTTGAAACAAGCACCGAGGGCTTGGTATGAGCGCCTCACTCAATTTCTTGTTGACAATAACTACACAAGAGGTAGTGTTGATAAGACACTATTCATCAAGAGAGACAATGATGAGCTTTTCATAGCTCAAATATATGTCGATGACATAGTGTTTGGCTCCACCAACAACACCAAGGTCCAACAATTTGTTGATGTTATGTCTCATGAATTTGAGATGAGTCTTGTTGATGAGCTTAATTACTTCCTAGGTTTGCAAATTAGGCAACTAGATAATGGGATTTTCATAACCCAAGCCAAATATGCCAAAAACCTTGTGAAGAAGTTTGGTCTTGAAAAAGCCAAACATTGTGACACTCCTATGAGCACCACTTTGAAGCTAAGCAAGGATGCTAGCGGTAAAAGTGTGGACCAAACCTTATATCGTGGCATGATAGGGAGCTTGCTCTATTTGACCGCAAGTAGGCCCGATATATCATTTAATGTAGGAGTTTGTGCTAGGTACCAATCCGATCCCAAGGAGTCCCATCTCTCTTCGGTTAAGAGAGTCATTCGCTTTGTGAATGGGACTTCCAACTATGGGATTTGGTACTCATTTGACACTAATCCTAGTCTTGTAGGATATAGTGATGCGGATTGGGCAGGAAATTGTGATGATAGGAAGAGCACATCGGGCGGTTGCTTCTTTCTAGGCAACAACTTGGTGTCTTGGTTTTGCAAGAAGCAAAACTCGATTTCCTTGTCCACGGCGGAAGCCGAGTACATAGCCGCGGGGAGTGGATGCACTCAACTTATATGGATGAAGCAAATGCTAGTAGATTACGGATTCAACCAAGGTACTCTCACTCTCTTTTGTGATAACATGAGTGCCATTAATATTTCCAAGAATCCGGTGCAACATTCTAGAACTAAGCATGTTGACATCCGTCATCACTTCATTAGAGAGCTTGTTGAAAATAAATGCATAGTACTTGAACATGTAGATACTAATGATCAACTTGCGGACCTATTTACTAAACCCTTAGATGCTACTCGATTTAAAACTCTTAGTAGATCTATTGGGATATGTCTTGTGGAGTGATGTTCTATGATTGACCCCATATGGGGAACTCAAGCAAAGAGAGCTAGTTTGCATTCTTGTCACTTGCAAAAAATTTGAAATATCTTATGCCTCTTCTTTTAATTGCTTGATTAAGCTTGGTTGCACATATGTATATATGTTTTCAATTCAATAAGTGTGAACCTTGCTTGTTTACAATCCATGTCATATTTATGTTCAAACATGCATTTTTGGACTAGGAGATGTATATAGGAAGTATGATTTGAATGACCTATGATTATCTCCATGACATGATGATTCTTTAATAACATGCTAATGTCAAATGAAAAAGCATGAAATTCATATAACATGCTCACATGAAAAGCATGAATTGATGATTGCATATTCTTAAAAATGTAAAACTTGTGTGAAAGCTTATGAGACTCAAAATGAATAAAGGATCTTGTATCCGTTCAAAGGAATTTATATTCCAAATGTCTCTCTTTCTTTATTTGTTGAACATGGCTACTATCATACGGATATCTTATCCGGAAAAATCAAAAAGGGTGCAAAGTTGCTCATGCCATGTTTCGCTTATAAAGTTGGATATAGTTGCTCTTATATTGAAATCAATGTATTCTATATCCTTGCTTTACTCATGACATTGGTGAAATTGGTTTGAATTCCTGTTAGAAACCTTTGTCATTTGCTTTGCCAAATACCATTGTATTTTGGACTTGAATGCTACATGTCTTGTATGCAAAGCATGTTTGATTCACACATTTTCTCTCAAATAAATCTCCTTGTTTCTCTCCGATTAATTGAGATGCATAAAGTGACTTATATTAATTATGCATTTCTTGCATGCTACTATCTCTCGTTACTATGAGTGACCCGGTTGGGGACTACTCATTTGCCTATATCATGACAAAAAGGGGGAGTAGTATATGGTAAGGGGAGATGCAAATTGGGTGTTGCAATTGTGCACATTGGGGAGATAACACATTGAGGGGGAGTAACCCTTTGAGGGGGAGCATTGCATTTATCATACATTGCATATATTTTGTAATGTTGTGCCTAAATTCTAAAAATGCAAATGCTTGTTTTGATATCACTTGATTAATCTCACATTTCACTTGTGTTGGAAAACATAGAAATCGTATTTACAGGGCTTGATTACTCTACAAGAGATTGAAGACTTGAAGTTTTATTTTCTTATCTCTTTGTGTTGTAGAATATCATAGTTGTCCCGTAGTTTCTATTTCTTTGTGAGGAATCAATGTGAGTGGTGGTTTTGTCACGAAATAGCCAAAGGGGGAGATTGTAAGGTTCCCATTTGTTGATTGGCTCATTTCGTGGACAAACCACATGTTGGGGTTCTTTGTAAGGGCAGCCTAAGTATCGGTCTTATTGTTCGAAGCCCTTTGAAGACCTCGTGTTGATAAGCACCGAAGGTAAATTTCTTTGTGCTTACTTTTCTT
Organism: Acer yangbiense; assembly: GCA_008009225.1. NCBI lineage: Eukaryota > Viridiplantae > Streptophyta > Magnoliopsida > Sapindales > Sapindaceae > Acer > Acer yangbiense. The sequence goes on from CM017771.1 coordinate 21,430,989, forward strand.
TGAAGAGATTAGTTGCACACACACACTTAACATTCATTGCATATGTGTGCATTCTCTTCACTTGTCACATTTCACACTTGCACTTATTTATCATATTTTGTTGTGTGTAATTGTGTCTTGTTGTCGTGTAATTCGTTTCCCGATAACTTTCGGAAACGTCCGCGCATGCACTAGAATGTGCTTGGTTTAGCGCGAGGACCGCCTATGGAGAATGCCCTTGGCTTCTCCTTGGTTTTCACCTTTCTAGGTGATCGGCGGCCTGGCCGCCGAATGAAACCGCCGTTTCAGTCCAGATTGGTCTGAAGCATTTCTGCGGTTAAGATCGGCGGTCACGACCGCCGTTCGAAACCGCCGATTCAAGACCTGATTGATTTATCTCTCGGTCTAATTCGGCGGTTGAATCGGCAGTCATGAAACCGCCGTTCATACCTGATTGATTTTAATCTCTCTGTTTTGATTCGGCGGTTGGGATCGGCGGTCACGAAACCGCCGAATGAACCGCCGTTTATGCTCTGTTCTTCACGAGCTCAATTCGGCGGTCATTATCGGCGGCCTGGCCACCGATTGAAACCACCGATCGGCGCGTTTCTTTGAAACTTACTTAAACGACCACACTTTGATTTGGCCCCCTATATATATGCCATTTTGTCTTTAGGTCAATTAAGAGAGTTCATATTCAGAATTCATACTTAGGATATTTTTCAAAGAGAAGAAAAATTCCAAGAACTCATTTTTTATTACTCAAACACTTTTTCATGATCATCAATCATCATCTAGCATCATCCTTGATCTTCTAGATGTCATCTTGCATGGATTCTTCATCATACTTTGCTTGGTAAGCTTTTCACTAATATCTTACATATTTTGTGTTTCTCTTAGCTAGCAATCTCAATTAATTACTTGTATGTTATTTTATATACTTTGAATACAAGTTTGAGATTAGTATGATGTATGTTTGAGAAGTTGTTTTGTGATAGCTAATTAAGTTTTGTGCTTAATCTTGATTAGCTAAACTATTTGACATGTCATTTAGTTTTGATATCTAGGATTGTTCTAATTGCATATTAATCATCTTAGATAAGCATATAGGGTTTCCCTTGCTCTATGTTGCATTTGGATATTCATATATTCACTTAGGGTTGTATTCTCTTCATAGAGAAAGTAAGTCTTGTGTGTAGCATCCGGGATTAGGTTGCTTAGAACGCAAGCAAATTGGACTAGGTTCACTCATACCGGGATTAGGTAGGTGTGTGATTACTTCCGGGATTAGGTTGTAATCGTTTTACACATTTAGTGGATTCGAGGTTCGAGTGTGGCTTACTTACTAGCCCGTGGTTTTTCCCGTAAGGGTTTCCACATAAAAATCAAGTGTTATTTAATTTCCGCATATTATACTTGATTTATTGCTTTATCTATTTAGGGGTAATTTTGTAATTTTGACTTTCACGAAAAATTGGGTAAAAAGCTTAAAATCTATTCACCCCCCCTCTAGATAGTTTTATACACACCGTGCTATAATTTGTTTCAACACTCTTGCTATTGAGCATAATCCTAACAATTTTCCCACAGACGGCGCCAAAGTGTTAACCAAAAATTGCCACCGGGGTGAAATATTTAATTAACGGTTTATGAGGGACCCGGATCTGGGTAGATCTAGGCCAGCGGGGTACCTAGTAGCCCGATAATTTATGAAGGACCCAGATCTGGATAGATCGGGGTTAGCGGGATACTTAGTAGCCCGATATCCCGCTGATTCTTGCTAATCTACTAAGTATAGCGAATGTAAGTAGTAAGATAAGAAGGATTCTGATATATGGTAGAATGTGGACTAGCCTAGGGGGAAAAAGCATCACGTATGATCATATGCTGAAAAACCCCTAGGTAGTATCCGGTGGAGAGAGATTCTTTATATATTTATCAATAAGGCGTGCTCCAGGGAGCTTACAAAAGTAGGAGAATAATACAATATATGTGCTCCAGAGAGCTTACAATAATAGGCGGGCGTAGGCCTTTTCTCTAATCAGTAGAAAAGAAGAAGAAAAAGGAAGCCTTATTGGGGAAGAAGCTGCAGGTCTCTTTTAGGAGAAGAAGAGGATCCCCTTTCTATCGAATATCATGTCATATATATAGGTTTTATTTCTTGTTGCCCACTCCATCAATTTAGTCAATCAATCCTCAATTATAGGAACACTGATTTGGCATTGATTGAGTTGAATATTCTCTCATTAATGGCGTTGTGAATGGCCATTAAAAAGTTGACTAATCTCTCATTAATACGATTGATTATCTCCATTAATAGGGTTGACTATCTCCATTAATGGCGTGGTGAATGGCCGGAGAGGTCAACCTTCCTTGTATTCGAATGCTGACGCATACTGTCCTTCTTGTAGCATGGTTCTGGTCTTCCTTGGTAATCTGACAGATGGTGTATTAAGACCTCCCTTGTTGACGCCTTCTATGTTAGGTGGTTGGGAGGTGCTTGGAGGATCGGTCTGGGCAGGAAACATGATACGGGGTACCAGGTGCGGGGTACTGAGTACCAGGTGTTGGATACCGGGTACCAGGTGCGGGGTACTAAGTACTAGGTGCGAGGTACTGGGTACCAAGTACGGGGTGCGGGGTACCAAGTGCGGGGTACTGGGTACCAGGATACCAATGTGGCGCGGCATCAAGATACTGTGTATCATGGATCATGCTGTAGCGGGGTACCAAGATAGTGTGGTAGCGGGATCCTCAGGATCCTGGGTTCCTCAGGATCCTGGGTTCATTCTTTCATTAATCAAATGACTTTGACATGGACTGAAAATTCTTCTTTTGACCCTTGCCAAAAAAGGTGGTTAACACAACTAATTGATATATATAGACAATGCTTAAATGATCACATGCTTATCTTGTCTATGTATGAATTCTTGGTTTATGTGTTGTATGTAAGGTTACCTTGAGGGACAAACGTAAGTTTGTTCAAGGGATTGAAAAAGGCGTAAAAACCTATTCACCCCCCTTCTAGGTATGCTTTAAGCTATTTAACTACGTTTGTATACTTTCAAAGCTTCTCCCACTTGTGCTTTCGTGGGTCATGTCATCAAGGCTAGCTTCACTCAAACTTGCTCATCTTTGGTTTCCACTCTCCAAGTGACCTTTCTTGAATTCTTCAAGTGACAAACACTTGGTGATGGTTTGAGCTTCTTCTTGGTAGGAGACCGGAAAGGCAAAATAGTTGTTCTCACACTCAATCGAGCTTGTGTAACATCCTTTAACTACTTCAACTTCGCTATCACTCCAAGTAGCGATCATAGCTTCCCCTCCCTTCTTGGACGAGGTCAAGTTCTTTTCCTCCTTCATTTTAAAGGTCATTCTCTTCTTGTGATATTTCATGAATCTCCTATATCTCCCAACCATGAGAATCACCTCCTCATCGGAGTCATTTTTCTTCCTCTCAACTTTAGAGGTCATCAAAGCAATACCCGCTCTAAGTGTTTCACTCTGTAAGGATTCCCATATCTTGATTGGCTTATTTCGTGGACAAACCACATGTTGGGGTTTATTGTGTAAGGGTAGTTTAGGTGATTGAACTTCAAGCTCGAAGGCCCTTCCAAGACCTCAAGGGACAAGCACTCCAAAGGTATACTTCTAGTGTTTAGTTTCCTTTGAAGAGACTTAGAATGCACACACACACTTAGCATACTTGCATTTGTGTGCATACTCTTCGCATATCACTTTACACACTAGCACTTTGATTGATATATCTTGTTATGTGTATATGTGCCTAGTAATTCGTTTCCCGACATTGTTCGAAAACGTCCGCGCATGCACTAGAATGTGCTTGGTTTTGCGCGAAGACCGCCTATGGAGAATGCCCTTGGTTTCTCCTTGGTTTTCACCTCTGTTGGTGATCGACGGTTATGATCGGTGACCTGGCCGCCGAATGAAGCCACCGAATGAAGCCGCCAAATGAAACCACCGTTTATGTCCAGAAGTGTCTGGAGCAATTCTGCGATTAAGATCGGCGGTTATGACCGCCGTTCGAAACCGCTGTTCATACCTGATCGATTTAATCTCTCGGGTTTGATTCTACGGTTGAATCGGTGGTTTCGAAACCGCCGAATGAAACCGCCGTTGATGCTCTGTTCTTCTCGAGCTCAATTCGGTGGTTGTAACAGGCGGCCTGGCCACCGATTGAAACCGCTGATCGGTGCGTTTCAGGGGCAAAATTGTCTTTTCACATGCCCTGTTCTTGATGTCTATAAATATCTCACTTTCTCATTATCTGAAGAAGTTCTTTTACTCCTTAAAACCCTAAACTTCAAAGAGAGATATTTGAGAGAAAATCAAATCAAGAACTCACCTTTAACTACTCAAATCAAATCCTTTTTGCATCAAATTTCATATTGCATCTTCTATGACTATATAGAATGCATCCATGCATGGGTTTGCATCATCACAACTTGCTTGGTAAGATTTTGATTAACTTCATCTTATTTTAGTATTTTTACTATCAAGCCATCTCTTTAAATTACTTATATGTTTTAGATCATATGCTAAATACAAGAATAGAGAATTGATTGTGATGAATTGATTGAGTATTGTATTGTAATAGCTAATTAGGTTTTTGCTTAATCTTGATTAGCTAAGCTATTTGACATGTCATTTAGCTCTTGATATCTAGGATTGATTTAATTGTTATATCATCATCCTAGATAAGCATCTAAGGTTCTCTAGCCTTATTTGTTATTTGAATATTCATACATATTCACATAGGTTGCATAATCTCTTCATTGAGAATTAAGACTTGGGGCTAAAATTGCTTAGGCCTCAAGCAATTGGACTAGAGCCACTTTTAAAGGCCCGCGTGGTAGAAGTGGGGGGTTATTGACCGGAGTGTTAGACGAGGTCTACATAGGTTGTAAACTCCATTTCAATTAGTGGATTTCGAGGTTTGAGTGTGGCACACTATACAGCCCGTGGTTTTTCCCAGTGGTTGGGTTTCCACGTATACATCAAGTGTTATTTAATTTCTGCACCATATTACACTTGCTTGTATTTTTGACTAGTAGGGGCATTTTTGTAAAATTGACTTGCATGCAAAAATTGGGTAATAATAGTTAAAATCTATACACCCCCCCTCTAGTTATATTTATCATACACACCGAGTACTTAGGTGATCCTAGCTAATTTTTAGTGTGTTTTGCATTTGTGTGATTTTTGCTCATTCATACATTTTGCATACATTTCACTTCATTCATTATATACAATGAGTGGATACGGTGGCAACCATGAGGTGGCTTCAAGCACACGACCTCCTCTCCTCACCGGTGTGAATAATGCCTCATGGAAAGGCAAGATAGAAGCATACTTGTGCCAAATCCATGATAGGGCATGGATGACTATTGAAGATGGGTATGAGCCTCCTAAGATGACTCCCACGGGTGGTGGAGAAAAAGTACTCAAGCCTAAGGCTCAGTGGTCCACTGAAGAGTTTGAGACTTCAAAATGGAATAGGAAGGCATGGCATGCTCTTCTATGTGCAGTGGATAAAAATAAGTACAAACTGATTCAGAACACTAGGATAGCCAAGGAGGCATGGGATATTCTAGAGGTTGCACATGAAGGAACCGATGTTGTCAAGGATTCCAAGCTTCAAGTCCTTCAAACGCAATTTGAGTTGCTCAAAATGGAGGAGGACGAATGCTTCAATGACTTTGAAGTCAAGTTGATGGATATTGTGAATCAAAGCCATCAACTCAGTGATCCATATTCGGATAGGAGATGAAACAAATAATGCATGGTGTGTATAAAACTATCTAGAGGGAGGGGGGTGAATAGATTTTAATCGTTATTACCCAATTTTTACATGTATGTCAATTTTAGGAAAATGCCCCTAACTAGTCACAATAATATAACAAGTGTAATATGGTGCGGAATGTAAATAACACTTCATATTTACGTGGAAACCCTCACGGAAAAAACCACGGGCTGTTATGTACGCCACACACGAACCTCGAATCCACTAATTGAAATTATTACAACCTAATCCTCGTTTAATGATCTAATCCCGATCAATAATCATCACAACTACCTAATCCCGGTATAAGTGGACCTAGTCCAATTGCTTGCGATAAGTAACCTAATCCCGGTCACAACATAAGACTTAATTCTCTAAGAAGAGATAATACAACCTAAGTGAATATATGAAATATCCAAAAATGCAATTAGAGCTAGGTAACCCTATATGCTTATCTAGGATGATGATTTTTCAATTAATTCAATCCTAGATATCAAGAGCTAAATGACATGTCATAAAGCTTAGCTAATCAAAGATTAAACAACCTAGATATAGCTATCAAAAACACAACACTCAATCATGTCAACACAACAATCTCTATTTTGTATCTAGAATATATTCTAAGAACATACAAATAATATAAGAGATGTCAATGATAAATAAAATACTAATTATATATGATAATAGTGAAGAACTTACCAAAGAATGTTTGTTAACCAAAACCCATGCAAGCAAGCATCCTAACTATGCTAGAAAATGCTAGATGATATTTTGATGCATATGAGAATGATTTTTGAGTGTTAAAAATGTGTTCTTGATTTGATTTTCTCTCAAATGTCTCTCTTTGAAGTTTAGGGTTCTTAGAGTTAAAGAACATTAATTCAGAAAATGAGAAAGTATGATATTTATAGACATCAAGAACAGGGCATGTGAAAAGACAATTTTACCCCTGAAACGCACCGATCGGCGGTTTCAATCGGCGGCCAGGCCACCAATCACAACCGCCAAATTGAGCCTGTGAGAATAGAGCATCAACGGCGGTTTCATTCGGCAGTTTTGTAACTACCGATCCAATCGCTGAATCAAACCCGAGAGAATAAATCGATCAGGTATGAACGGTGGTTGTGGCCGCCAATCTTAACCGCAGAATTGTTCCAGACACTTCTAGACACAAACGGTGGTTTAATTTGGCGGCCAGGCCGTCGATCATAACCGCTGATCACCAACAGAGGTGAAAACCAAGGAGAAGCCAAGGGCATTCTCCATAGGCGGTCTTCGCGTAAAATCAAGCACATTCTAGTGCATGCGCGGACGTTTCCGAACAATGTCAGGAAACGATTTACCAGACCCATAACACACAACAAGATATAACAATCAAAGTGCTAGTGTGTAATGTGACATATGAAGAGAATGCACACAATTGTAAGAATGCAAAGTGTGTGTGTGCTTCTAAATCTCTTCAACTAACCTTGGTGGTGTAGGCAATTTTTCCTCTAACTCTCCACTTCCCACTTCTTCAATCTCATTAATTCTTTCTTCATCCACCAACTCTTCCATCAACTCAAGTCTCTCTTCCTCATCTTCTTGTTCATCTAGAAACTCTATTGCACTTGCCATTAGAGCCTCCAACTTCTCCTTCAAAAATTCTTCACTTTCCTCTTCAATGATTGTATCCACCAAATTCACATTAAAACTATCATGTGCCTCAATAGGATATGCTCCCGACTCAAAAAGCTTGAACTCAATTACCTTATCTAAAACCTTCATAGTGAGCTTCCCTTCATGCACATCCACAATTGCTCTAGCGGTCGCCATAAATGGTCTTCCCAAAAGCAACATTTGGTTATCTTCTTTGTGGCCCTCCATGTCTAACACAACAAAATCGGCCGGAATGATGAGCTTCTCTACTTGACTCAACACATCTTCTACTATGCCCATGAGGTGTCTTGATGATTGATCCGCCAACAAAAGTGACATGGAAGTGGTCTTGAGGTCATTAAGTCCCAATCTCTTGTAGATGGTGTAGGGCATCAAATTATTACTTGCCCCCAAGTCTAACATGGCTTTCTCTTGCTTTCCTCCACCAATAGAAATGTTGATGATGAAGCTTCCGGGATCTGTCGTCTTTTGAGGCAACTTCTTTTGTATCACCGCACTAACATTCTCCCCAAGTCTCTCTTGTTGCCTAGGCTTGAACTTGATCTTGTATTTGTTCAATTCCTTGAAGAACTTTGTATAGGAAGGCATTTTTTGAATTGCATCAAGAAGTGGAAGATTCACATTTACCTTGGAAAGAATGTCATAGATGTCTTGAAAGGATTGTTCCAACTTCGTATTCTTCAATCTTCCGGGGTAGGGTATGGGAGGAATGTAAGGATTTGATGACTTATGTAGACAAGGAGTTTCTTTTGAAGGGGTACCACTACATCTTCTTCTTGTCTTGTGTCTTCTACCACCACATCATTCTCTTGTACTCTAGGCTCACTTGCATCTTCTACAACTTCACCATTGTCAAGGATCCGCCTACTTCTAAGAACCGTCATGGCTTTGGCTTGCTCGGGTTGGCTAGGGAATTTCCCTTTGTCTTGTTTTTGTAGTGCTTCAGCAATTTGGCCCATTTGAGTTTCCATGTTCTTCATTGATGCCCCCATATTGGTAACTAATACTTCGAGAGAACTCAACCTTTGCCCATCCGATAAAATGGCTTCCCTTTGTTGTTGCCTTGCTTGGTTGTTGAAATTCTCTTGCCGGCTCCATTGATTGGCTTGGCCACTCCCCGATCCTTGACCTTGGTAGAACCCCCGATTGTTGTTGTACCCTTGATTCACCTCTTGGCTAAGCAAATCCGAGTTCAATGCATTGTTGTTTGAGTAAAAAAGGTTCGGATGTAGCCGCCATTTTGGATTGTAGGTTTGAGAGAACACACCACCTCTATCTCTTTGTTGATATCCCATTGCTTGGACTTCCTCTTGGAATCCAACACATCCTTCTCTATTAAAAGACATGTCTCCACTTCCATCTCTTCCTTGAATATGGCTTGCACTCCCTTGATTGGTCATGAATGATTGCATAGACAACATTGTAGCTTGCATGGATTGCATTTGCTTTGCCAACTTCGAAACTTTAATTGCCGTCTCGGTTTCCATTCCTACCTCATGTCTACCATTGGCTCTTGTGCTAAAATTGCATTGTTGGGACATAAGAGCAAGCCTCCCACACACATCCATCACAAAAGCTGCCGTCTTGTCTGCGGTTGAGCCTCCACAAGCATTAGTAATCAAAAGTTGTGTGTGAGGAGAGAGTCCTTCTTGAAATGAGGAAACCTTGTATTCATCGGGAAGCATGTGGGGAGGAAGTTGTGCTAACAAGGATTGGAATCTCTCCCATGTCTCATGAAATGAGTCACCCATCTCTTCTTGAAATCCCGTAATTTGCATCCGCAACTCTATCTTCTTGTTTGATGGAAAGAATCATTGAAACAAATTATAGCACGATGTGTATAAAACTATCTAGAGGGGGGTGAATAGATTTTAAGCTTATTACCCAATTTTTCGTGATTAGTCAAAATTACGAAATTACCCCTAAATAGATAAAGCAATAAATCAAGTATAAAATGTGGAAATTAAATAACACTTGATTTTTACGTGGAAACCCTCATGGGAAAAACCACGGGCTAGTAAGTAAGCCACACTCGAACCTCGAATCCACTAAATGTGTAAACGATTACAACCTAATCCCGGAAGTAATCACACACCTACCTAATCCCGGTATAAGTGAACCTAGTCCGATTGCTTGCGAATTAAGCAACCTAATCCCGATCACAACACAAGACTTAATTCTCTAAAAAGAGATTAACACCCTAAGTGAATATATGAATATTCAAATGCAACATAGAGCAAGGGAAACCCTATATGCTTATCTAAGATGATGAATATGCAATTAAAAACAATCCTTGATATTAAAGCTAAATGACATGTCAATTAGCTTAGATAATCATAGATTAGAGAAACCTAGATATCTATCATAAAAACAACACTCAATCAAATCAACACAATAATTTCTATCTTGAATATTAGAATATAATCTAAGAACAATCAAGTAATAAAAGAGATGCCATAATAAATTAAACACTAATTATGTATGATAATAGTGAAAAACTTACCAAAGCAAGTGTGATGATCAAAGACCCATGCAAGCAAGCATCCTAGATATGCTAGAGAATGCTAGATGAACTTTGATGCAAATGGTTTTTGGTTTGAGTGTTTGATGAGCAAACTTGATTGCTTTCTCTCTTAAAAATCTCTCTTTTTAAAGTAGGGTTCTTGATGATTAAAGAGTCACACTCAGAACAAGAGAAAGTGATGTATTTATAGGCATGAAAAACAGAGCATGTGAAAAGACAAGTTTACCCCTGAAACGCACCGATCGGCGGTTTCAATCGGTGGCCAGGCCGCTGATAATAACCGCCGAATTGGCCCGAGAGGAACAGGGGACCAACGGCGGTTTCATTCGGCGGTTTCGTGACCGCCGATCTAACCGTCGAATCAAACCTGAGATTAAAAAATCAATCAGGTATGAAAACGGCGGTTTCATTCGTGATAGCCGATTCAACCGCCGAATTAGACCAAGAGATAAAATCAATCAGGTCTTGAACGGCGGTTTTGAACGGCGGTCGTGACCGCCGATCATAACCGCAGAATTGCTCTATACACTACTGGAAGCAAACAGCGGTTTAATTCGGCGGCCAGGCCGCCGATCATAACCGCCGATCACCAACAAAGGTGAAAACTAAGGAGAAGCCAAGGGCATTCTCCGTAGGCGGTCCTCGCGCTAAACCAAGCACATTCTAGTGCATGCGCGGACGTTTCCGAAAACAATCGGGAAACAAATTACAAGACAACAAGACACAATTACACACAACAAAATATAACAAATAAGTGCAAGTGTGAAATGTGACAAGTGAAGAGAATGCACACATATGCAATGTATGTTAAGTGTGCGTGTGTGCAACTAATCTCTTTAAAGAAAAGTAAGCACATAGAAATTTACCTTCGGTGCTTATCAAGACGAGGTCTTCAAAGGGCTTGAGCAATAACACTGATACCTAGGCTACCCTTACAAAGAACCCCCAACATGTGGTTTGTCCACGAAATGAGCCAATCAACAAATGGGAACCTTACAAATCGGTTGAAGAATGTTTCACACACCGCATCCCATGATGCAAGAGATCCAGGCTTTTGGGTATTGAGCCATTATTTTGCATTGTCCTTCAAACAAGTTGAGAAGCACCTCATTAGTAGTTGTTCCTTTGAGAGTGTACACATCCTTAATGTAAAGGGGAAAGTCTCCACCACCCCACTAAGGTCTTTCATGAACTGTAAGCAATCTTTATGTGTCTTGCCATAGAAGGATGGTAGTTGGCTAATATGCATGGTCTTGAGCTCATATGACTTCGTGAGCTCATCAAGAACAATGGCAGGTGGTTCATTTCCGATGATAGGTCTTGAATATTGTCCCATGGTGATTTGTCTTGGAAGGTTTTCCATTTGTGGGGGCTACATATTTGGTGGGATATTCATTGATGGGGGTGGATCATTGGATGGGTTTTGGTTTTCTCTTCTGTCTTCGATATTCACCCGTGCCCTTTCAGCTGCTCTTGCTAGTCTTCCAACTTGATTAATACGATCGTTGAAGGGAAACAGAATACCTCCCCTAGAACGACGCCCATGCATACACTAGCAACCTGAAACACCAAAAACAAAAACTACCAAGAAGTAAAAAGGTAAAAATAACACAATTAAACTACTAAACTATGTCCTTAACTAGAATAGCCAAATATAATGCTACCAATCCCCGGCAGCGGCGCCAAATTTTGATCAGACTTTTACAAGTACCAAAATTCCACACTTAGAATACACAAATCGAATGAGATGTATAATGGCAAGCGGGATCGTTCCTCAAGGAAAGGGAGGATATTTGGCTATAACTAAAATATGTACACTAATCTAAACTACGTGCGGAAAAGTAAAATTCATTTTTGGTTTTGGAATTTGTTTTAACAATTAAACTAAATTGAAACTTATTATAGCACGGTGTGTATAAAGCTATCTAGAGGGGGGGTGAATAGATTTTACGCTTTTTACCCAATTTTTCGTGTTAGTCAAAATTACGAAAATGCCCTCAAGATAATATAAACAAGCAAGTGTAATATGGTGCGGAAATTAAAACAACACTTGGTTTTTACGTGGAAACCCTCACGGGAAAAACCACGGGCTATGTAAGTAAGCCACACTCGAACCTCGAATCCACTAAATGTGCAAACGATTACAACCTAATCCCGGAAGTAATCACACACCTACCTAATCCCGGTATGAGTGAATCTAGTCCTATTTGCTTGCGATCTAAGCAACCTAATCCCGGTTGCTACACACAAGACTTACTTTCTCTAGAAGAGAATGCAACCCTAAGTGAATATATGTGAATATCCAAAATGCAACATAGAGCAAGGGAAACCCTATATGGTTATCTAAGATGATTAATATGCAATTAAGAACAATCCTAGATATCAAAACTAAATGACATGTCAATTAGTTTAGCTAATCAATATTAAGCACAAAACCTAATATGCTAGCACAATACAACTTCTCAAACATACATCATACTCATCTCAATATTGTATCCAAAGCATACAAAATAACAAACAAGTAATTAATTGAGATTGCTAGATAAGAGAAACACAAAACATGTAAGATATTAGTGAAAAGCTTACCAAGCAAAGTATGATGAAGATTCCATGCAAGATGACATCTAGATGATCTAAGATGATGCTAGATGATGATTGATGATCATAAAAAAGTGTTTGAGTGATTAAAAATGAGTTCTTTTTGTGTATTTTTCTTCTCTTGAAAAATATCCTAAGTATGAAGCATGAATAAGAACTCTTGTAAATGACCTAAAATCAAGTTAGCATATATATAGAGGCCATAAGTGAAGTGAGGTCGTTTTGAAAACGCGCCAGAAAATTGCTTTGTGCACTGGTGGACCTGCGCTGGACGACAGGCGCAGGACCAGCGCACACGCACATTTTTGCTTTGGCGCTGGACGACATGCGCTCACACAGGCGCCAGACCAGCGGAGCCATACTGGGCCATCAGCGCTGGTGTAGACCAGCGCACGACCGGCGACAGAGAACTGGACGATCTGCGCTGGTGGACTGCGCTGGTGTGGACCAGCGCACGACCAGCGGCACGCCACTGGGCGTTTTGCACCGGTGAGCGGCGCTGGACGACAGGCGCAGGAGGACCAGCGCACAGCCCACAACTTTGAACCCCACAAGCAATCATGCAAGGGGAACAAAGGTAAACTAAGATGCATCCTAAAAGCCTAAATGCTATGATGTTATAAACACAAGATGCAATCATAATAACAAGCAAGAAGAGATGTAAATAGGCATTGATGCACAACAAAAAGAAACACAACATACAAAGATTAAACATATGCATGAGTTGTGAGTGTGTGCAACTATCTCTTCAAGACAAGTAAGCACTTAGAGTATTACCTTTGGTGCTTGTCAATAATGAGGTCTTCAAAGGGCCTAAGCAATAACAACAACATCTAAACTACCCTTACAAAGAATCCCCACATATGGTTTGATCACGAAATAAGCCAATTAGAAACTACGGGAATCCTTACATAAATAAAATTAATCAATCTAAAACAAGTAATTGAAATGAAAGGTGTGATATATGATGATGGATATTGGGGAATTGAGTTAACAACTAAAAGATTTCCTAATGTAATGAACTAGTCCAATTAAGCACTTTCATCCTACTCAAGGGTTGTTCTTTAATTGATTTTACTCATTAATGTGCAAATTCAAACCTTGACTCAAGTAAGCCCTACTATGAGTCTTGGTGGAAATAGATTCAAGTTCTTACCCAAGTGAACCCCACTATGAGTAATTGCCCAAATAATATTCTTAAGAATAAATTAAAGGTCTTGTACCAAATAACACATGCATGCACCAATTTTCACTTCATATAAGCTAAAGATTGGAGAATGGGTTGAAAGCCATTCAAACCCTAAACCACAACCTTCATATGTGAACCATTTTTACCACAAGCTAAATTGAACCCCAATATTAACAAGTAAAGTAAAAATGGCAACTTCAAAGCAATGAAATGAAAATATACCAAGAGAGGATTTGATAAATATATGACTAGTTCAAATACATGGGACTATCACATTAGTTGTCTCATCAATTCCCCAATAAAAGGATTTAGTTACACATAATGAAAATAGAAATGAAAAGAGAAAGATTGTAGAGAAAACCCACAAAAATCTTCATAAGTCTTCTTGTTCCTTGATAAGCTTGGAATCTCCTTGACCTTGGTGACTCCTATCTTCTCTCTTCAATTAATCTTCAAAATGAGGTGGAAAGAATGTTGTTGGAATGAATTAATGGAGTTTTGGAGTGATGGAAGTTAGAGAGAGGTTAAAGAGTTTTAGAGAGAGGATAGGGTTTCATGAAAATGGTGGAGAGTGATGAGAGAAGGAGAAAAGGGGGATATTTATATGTGGTCCCATGAGGTAGGGTTGAAATCCCAATGCTGCTGACGTGGCACGTGATCGGCGGTTTCAAACGGCGGCCAAGCCGCCGAATGGAAACCGTCGAATTGAAAATGGACTTACTGGAATTGATCGGCGGTTGAACTGTGACCACCGAATTGAACCGCCGAATTCTTCTTTTCTTGCCGAATGACCGTTTTGCCCCCAAATGCTCTCCTTTCACCGCTTTTAGCCCAAAATCACCGAATTTCGTCATTCTTCAACCCAGAATCCAAAAGGTACCTATACAATCAACATTGAGCCATAAATTTCATGAATTTACTCGAAAGTCAATCAAAAGTATCGGAATTAGGGGGTGTATTTCTATGTATGTAATGGCTCGATCATACAGCCAGCACTTCTTATTGTCTTCTGGCTAGGGGACTGTAATTGGTAAATTGTCTCCGAAAAGACTTGCTACCCTTTAGGTCATCATCCTTGCGACCCTCTTTGCCTTTGGCCGAGTTGTGGCTCTTCTGGTTGCCCTTTATGGTGTTTTCCTTCGGCTTTTTGCCCTCTTCAGGCCATCCACCGTGTATGAATTCTCCACCGTGGGCCATTTGCTCTTCTTTTTCCATCTCATATCCCCCTAAATCATCGACCAAATGAGCGTAAGTGGTAGCTCCCTTCTACCTTAGACTGAGTGACAACTAGTAGTGTTACAAGCTATTAACGACGGCTGACACGGCTGACACTACCGCGTCATCGTTTAGGTCTTGAATTTCTGACACTTCCTAAGAAAATCCAGTCAGGTAGTCCTTTAGCTTCTCATCTCTTTTCTATCTTAAAGTGGACAGAGCTAATATCGACTTCCTTCTTTGGATGTTTCACATGAACTGTCTGGTAAAGGCCTGTATCAACTTCTCGAAGTTTCGGATGGCACCACCTGTAAGCCCTCCGAATCATCTGGACCCCTGATCTCCTAAAGTTTAGGGGAATATCCTACACATGAGTGCATCATCGTAGTCATGTTATGCCATTGCACTCTGATACCTTCTCACATGCTCTTGGGGATCGGTATTGGCCTTGAACCGCTCCATATATGGCATTCTGAATTTTTCTAAGAATGAGCTCTTCAGATGGAATCAAAAAATGGGCTACTCAAGTTGCCAATTAGCAGGTTCCCAATTAGCAGGTTCTCAGGCCCTGTCTGTGCTCCAATGCCTCTATCCTTCGCAATAAGACCTCTCTTTCGCCCTTTGGTTTCTCGCGCTCGTCAAATTTCTGATAGATGGTAATCCCGTACAGATCCCTTGATATTCGACCTGTAATTTATGCGTTCCGTTGGTTGTATCTGATCGGGGGACCCTTCTCCCGACGTCTTCTAGGTGGGGCATCTTCATCAGTTGAAGTTGATTAGGACCTTCCTCTATACATGTCGTGTTTATCCTCTTAGGCATAGTTTGGGGCATCTCCATTGAACTTCCTAGCATCTTTCCAAAGGTTATGCCTTTCATGGTCTCTTTCCTCCCGATTATCTTGATTAGCTAGATCCTGATCCCATTGGTGATTGTCTCCCCTAGGACTCCGGTC
The DNA here is from genome assembly GCA_008009225.1 of Acer yangbiense. Taxonomy (NCBI): domain Eukaryota; kingdom Viridiplantae; phylum Streptophyta; class Magnoliopsida; order Sapindales; family Sapindaceae; genus Acer; species Acer yangbiense. The sequence continues at coordinate 21,446,911 of CM017771.1, forward strand.
ATTCTGACGGTAATCCCTTCTTTGGTGGTACCCTTTTTTTTTTCTTGATGGTCCACTTTGTCTAAACTCGTTTTACACGGTGCTCCCAGGGGTTGCACCCACGACCTCGGAGCGTAGTTTAGGGTCCTACGCTACCGTTGGGGTTGACGGTAATCCCTTCTTTGGTGGTACCCTTTTTTTTTCTTGATGGTCTACTTTGTCTAAACTCATTTTACATGGTGCTCCCAAGGGTTGCACCCACGACCTCGGAGCATAGTTTAGGGTCCTACGCTACCGTTGGGGTTGATAGCTGGTAAGGAGACGTTAGGTTGGTGGTTACAGTTATGTTGATCCCTTGCCTTGCTGTGTTGTTGACCACTCTACGCATAGACTCCTAGATTTGTTAGAATGCATCTGGAATGATGCCAACATGTGTGTCTGTGGAAATTATCACAGCCCCACCATCAGCGTTGGCATCTACGGGATCGGAAGAGCTAATGATGTGATGGGCATCTTCATTGCGTGGGGATCGACTCCCACCCCTGCTATTGGACATGTCTGTCTCTCACAAGTCTATGAGGTTGTTTGAATCCTAGTATTGAAACGTACCCCACCTTCCTCTAGCGCCAATGGTTGACGGTGATTTTTGGATTGAATAAAATCTACCACGCATCACACAAACAATCACGTATTAAGGTGTTAATTAACGAACAAATTAAAAAGAAAGCATGCAAACATACAATTTTACGTGGAAAACCCAAAGAGGAAAAAAACCACGGGTGCCGGAGACAGCAAGAACAAGTGCATTATGAACTTTTGAATTACACACTCAATATCTCTCTCGGATACTTGTAGCTATCTTAGCCATAACCCTCTTCTGGTGTTTTGAGGGTCTATTTATATATGCATAGAAACCCTAATTCTTACTATACAAGTTAGGGGTGGTTGATGAGGTTTAATCGAACTCTAACTTGTAGAAGTCGTCTTGAACTTCTTTCCAATTCTATGTCTTGTGCGTTTTTGTGAGTCCTTGTTGGATTTGAACTCTGTTTCTGATAAGGAAGGTTGTTTCCTTACCAGAGTGTTCTTCTAGTTGCCTTATTAGCATGAGCCTCTTTCTCTCTGCGTATTCGAGTCGTGGATGCATTAAATATGACATTGTCCACGTGTCGCTTATCTAGTCGCTTGTTTCTCCTTACTAGGCATTGTTTTCCCGATCGGTTGTTTATTCCCGACTAACCTAGTTATCCCAATCGTGGTTGTTTTCCTGATCGTGTTATCTTGGTCCGATTGTTTAGACTTCCCCGACTGGATGTTGGATTTACCAAGTGGTGATCGAGGTTGACTTTCTTTCCGATTTTGACTTTTGGTAACATGGCACGTCTGATAACCATTTTTTCTGGTTCACATGTTGACCTATCATCTTTCCGAATTTTACCAATAACATCTATAATTATTGATATTAGGAATTTCATAATCAACATTTATAATTTAAGTACACTACAAAAAAAAAGCCTATCAGTGATGAACTATTTCCGACGGCACTAATTGCCGTCGGAAAAGGTACCATTTCCGACGGCCATTTCAGTGCCGTCAGAAATGTGGTATCATATTTTTTTCTCATTTCCGACGGCCTAAAAGCCGTCGGAAATAGTCATTTTTCCGTCGGAAATAGTCTTTATTCCATTGGAAATGAGGAAAAAGTAATACATTTTTTCCGACGGTCTAAATGCCGTCGGAAATAGTCTACATTTCTGACGGTAAATGTTCTTTTCCGTCGGAATCGGAAAAGACCAATTTTTTATTTTAGTGTTAAAACCGTATTTTTTATATAAAGTTTCTTCAAATAATTTGTACAAATAAAAATTTCATGATTTATTTTTTCTTGAAAAATAAAAAGTTAGATAAAATAATTATATAAACTCTATTTCGTAGTATGCATTTAATACACCTGATTTTCCCTAAATTACTATCCGGACAATGACATATATGTGCAAAAATCAAGAGTGAACACTTTGATACAACAGAAATACACAAAACATTTGTCAGGATTATGATGAAGGGATTTGTGAGATATTTACGTCATTCTTTAGGAACTCCCTCTTATTATAAGCATTTTTATCTTGAGAAATTGCCCGATGGTAAAATATCGCTATTCAACAGCCGGGAAAGTCACGTAGGGATGTCAAGGAACATTACAACGCCCTCGTACATGACATCTGCAAGATTGATTCGGGTTGTGTCAAATTGTCGAGTTATGCCGATGACTTGTGGGACTTTTTGTGTCGTCGGAAAAAAAAAATACCGCTTTTTCCGATGACTTTTGGGCCGTCCGAAAATAGTCAAATAAGTTGTCAATATTACCCACTTTTCTAACAACATAAAAAGTGTCATCGGAAATGCTAAAATTTAATTCAAATTACTTTATGGACACATCTTACTAAATTAACTAAATATAAAATATAGCAAAATTATTAGTAATCACAAGAACATTTAGTTATTTTTAATTATATTTAGTGACACTACTATATCAGATTTTTTAAAACAAACTCTAATAATTTTAATAAAATATTATTTTAAAAAACAATATCTCAATAGTTATATTTAAATAGTATACAAAAAAATATATTTAATTAGATATTATACAAACATATCAATAGCTTATATATAAATAGTATGTAAAACATATCAGATATAAAGTTATAGCAAAATGGTAAGGGTAACCCCTTACTGTCATCCAAGTCAAGGGTTCAAACCACATGAATTTCATGGAATTAAAGTTGCTGTGTGATGTGGCACGTGTAGGGTGACGGATGACGTGGCGCGTGATGGGTGACATGGCGACTATCAAGTCGAGTCGCACCATTTTTTTAGAAAATTCGACTATTTCCGACGGCAATAAGCCGTCGAAAATAGTGGTAAAGCCGTCAGAAATACAAGTCACCTTGAATTACTATTACCGACGGTATTTTCATCTTTTCCGACGGCCATGGCCGTCGGAAATGGTAGTATTTCTGATGGCTCGTCAGTAATTAGTTATTTCTGACAATCGTATTTGCGACGGCCTCCGACGGCTTTTTCCCGTCGAAAAAGCGTATTTCCGACGGGAAATGGTCTTTTCCGACGGTATTTAGCCGTCGGAAAAGACCTTTTTTTTTGTAGTGGTAGCTATTGTGTATAAAAATATATCATCAATGATTGTTTACTTATGATTCCACATTTCTTTCATATGATTTATAGAAATTTATTAATTTCTATATTCTTGTGTCTCTTTAGAGATTTCATCCACCTCAGGGGATTTTGTCACTTCAGGGACTTGCGTCTCCTTAGAGACATCTAACTCTTCTAGAGTTGACTTTAGAGAAAGTGAAATTATTTATAACTCGAGTTTTGTTTGCATTAGAATCCTGATAATTTACTTTCCTCTTCTAGGGAACAATACCTTTTGAATTGAAAAGATTTACAAAGTTATAATATGCATCAGATAATTTATTTGTTGTCTTTTGCTCTGGTCGTTCTTCATAAACAATCACCTGGGTCCATGAGATGATAACTTGTAAGATTTTGTTATCTTTAATATATCTAGTAACTGATTAATAATCATTCGATGATTAATTATCTTTTGTATTTGAATGATACGAAGTTTAAAATGAGACACATTTATTACATTTATAGATAACTGAACTGATATCTCTATTTTATACAAGTGTAACTTTCTATTTACTCTAGAGAAACTATCCTTTCTTATTATAATATGAAAATTAATCAAAAAGTTGAAATAAGGATGCAGACAACACAATCAAATATATTTAAGAAATGAACAAGTCAATGACCAAGTACAAGTTGTACCGGTGAATAATGATGATAAACATGTAAGTCGTGCAGTGGAAAAAAGATAGATATATGAATCGATAAATAGGTTTAAAATTTTTTACCATCTTGGACCTTTTTGTATACATGAATATGAGAAGGGATTTGTTTTCATACCTTTGAAGATCTCTCCTTCTTTTTTTTTTCAATCTTTCACCACTAAGCCTTCCGAGCTATGACCCGCGATCTAGCAACTCTGTGTGTGGGCACGTCACGTATTCCGGGCGTACTTGAATGGAGGCTTCAGAGATGGAGAAGACAATCCCTTGTCCCCTTACTTGAGTTCGGCCAACCTTGAGAAGAAAAAAAATATTTTTCTTTTCTTTTCTTTTCTTCCTCCTTGCCGCACCCCTCTCTCTCTGTATTCGGTTTAGGTTAGTTTTGTTTCCTGATAAGTATATTTTATATACTAGGTTCCTAGGGTTTAGTTAACCAAGTCAAAATAGGATTATAAATCTTTTTTAATTCGGTCACTACTAGGACTTGAACCTTTGACCTCTTTAAAGTAAATAAAATAATCTCTATTATTTTATTCATTTGCTCTTGTCAAGGTTCGAACCTGTAACCTCCAAATAATAATTAATAATTCTTAATTACTAATATGTCAATTAAATAATCATATTATTTAATTATATTTAATTAACTAATTAAATTATTTATTCATTAAATAATCATATCATTTAATTAATTCTCGGAATATATCCAAGTTACTTTCGTAACATAATTAATTGGACCATCCAATTCACCGTGAGCCTTGTTACTAATAATCGTAAAGGGCTAGCAGGGGGACCTAACGGACCCACAGTTTTGAGCTCCAATAATACTTAGAAAAAATTAAATAAACTCTTTAATTAATATTTCACGATTATTAACCTCAGAGTTATTCCACTAAAAACTCAAGGTTGTACTCTCGTAACTGTAGATGTCTTACACAACCAAATTATCAATGTCTATCGATATAGCTATTACATATCAAGCAGTTCATAATTAGAGCTAGGTCATAAAGTCCGTTATACATCTCTAATTATATTTTTTCCTTTAAGTACCATTGATTCTCTAATAAATGATTATATCCTTCATTCCTTTACGGAAGAAAGATATAGTGCTCTTAAACGTTCAAGTCTTGAATCAACTCTTACGGAAACTACTCATCTACTTCTCGCAAGAAGGAGTGGATTCCTTTATTGTGTGCATACCTTCCCAGCCACAAGCTAAACCGTAATTCCAAGATATGAGGTTATTGATCGGAAATGCTACTCCGATCTCACCTATGGTATGCCAAGAAACACGACCTAACTTGAAGGAGTCAGTAAGACACTCAGGATTCAGATCACCCATATACAGCCGTCATTTATCGATATATATGAACCTTTTCAACAAACGGATCTTGGTGATAGATTCATATAGATCGTGGCCCAGTCCTATATGATCACATCATATAAGGTGCCTCCATTCTCATATCACCATATGGGTAGTCTAGGATAAGACCACCGCACATTACGGAATGGATCGTAGCTGTAAATTAACCACAAATAAAATACCCAGCTTTATTTGCTCTCTACGGACTTTTTAGATTGCAAGTCTCAAACCGAATACCTCTGCATATGATATTCATATACTCAGTTTGAGATTACATCTATCAATCTTGGATGTTTAGCACATATGATATAAACGTATGAGTCATATTTATTAAATGAAAATACTACTTCTTTTATTAATGGATTTATAGAATTTACAAATTACAAGCTTTAGGGCATAAATCCCAACAAAGGAATGGGTCAAAGATTAATGCAACAACATGTAAAATGGAATGTCTCCATATAGAAATTGGAAATTGTATCAAAATATTAAAGTTCTCGCAATTATCTAGAAACATTTGATAAGTGATTCCGCTGATCCATTCTGAGTATGAGTACATTTGAAAACTAAATATTCAATATCAATCTCAACTGCTTCGCAATATCCATCAAATATCTTGGACGTAAATTCACCAATATTATCAAGTTGCATTAACTTGATTGGATAATTTGGAAATTATACCAAAAAAAAAAACTGATAATTTGTGCAAGTAATATGGAGATGTTTGATAATAAACAAACATGTAACCATCTCGTAGGTGCATCAATTAGAACTATAAAATAATGAAATGGTTCACTTGATGGATGAATAGATCCATAAATATCCCCTTGAATGATAGGGATTCAAAACCAACTTTAGAATGAGATGATCTTATTACTAATCTCCATTGTGAACATGCAGTACATATATTCTCATAGAATAAAATAACCCAATAACCCTTGAATTGATGTCTATGAAATTTTTGAAAGATTATACACATCATTGTAGATAGTTGGTGGCCAAGATGGTCATGCCAAAACATAAATATTTTTGGATTTGAGAACTTCTGGTTTATGACTGCATAAATCTCTACATTTTATAACTGTATAATATAATTCAGACTAGAAAACACACAACTTCTCTACAATTAGCATCTGGCCCAAATCATTAGAAATAATGCACAAATATTCAACATTCTGATCATTTATAGTTTCAATATGATATCCATTATGCCATATATCTTTTGAACTAAGCAGATTTCTCATGGATCTACTTGAATATAAAGATTCATTGATACATAATTTAATATTGTTTGGTAACAATATTGTGACACTTCTAGACCCTTCTATCAGATCTCTTGGACCTGATACAATATTAACATTTGCTTTGACCAAAGTCAAATTTAGAAAATATTTATGATTCCACATAATTGTATGCGTCGTTGCGGTTATCGGCTAGACATATATATTCATCTTGCATTTCAATGATACGCAATTTGTCATTCAAATCCATATCATTTAGTAAAGACATATATTCTTTCTTCTGGGAATTTTCAAGGCATTATATGTATTGCCATTTTATATCTCATCTGAAATGATAATTTTTTTTTAATAGGTTTATTATGTAAACCTTTTCTCTAGTAACAAACATCCACCTCCGGGGCATGTTTTGATATCTCATAAATCAAGATAAAAATACATTCATATTTACTCTCTTGATAATGCTTCTTCAGGAGCTTGTGCGAAATAGATAAAATATCATCTCCAACTTCATTATATGTGATATTAGGATCTTAAATCATTATATGATACTCAAAACATCATGCTAGGATATGTAGATTTCTTCCTCAAATGAATGACATGTAAACATATCACTTCATAAATATGAGATAAAACAAAATCATGAATCATATTGATTTTTAAAACTTCCGGTTCGACCATGAACTATAGGTTCATGCATAAAATTTAGAAAACTTCAAGTTTTGAATGAAAATTACAATTAAACTTTCCAAAAGAAATAATCATAACTTGATTAGTTTCAGAACTTCTAGTTTTGAAAAAATTTGATATTAAAATTTTAATATCACAATTGAAATTGAATTCAAGGCTTCAAGTTTGATTTGTTTGAAATTGAGGACATTATGTTCTAACATAATCAATAGGCAGAACTTTAGATTCTGATTTGTCCTATATAATTTCCTTTTCAAATATTTGGATTACCAAATATTCATCCAAGAATACAAATTTAAATTACCCTTTTTATTCAGAACTTCAGGTTCAAAACTTCAGAACTTCGATTTAGATTCTATTATAGGGATTTTTCGTCAACATGACATATCAGTAAAGATAGCGGATAATACGAAAATTATAGCAGACCACGTCATCAAAAATCAAATGTGAGGCACATCATCAAAAGGGTCAACAGGAACACGTGGCAGCACCACATGAGTGGCCATCTGCAGATGGAACCTGGTCGGCCAAAGGTTCTGATCGGCCAAGATCTGGTTGTTCAAAGTTCCGGTCGACCAAGATCTGATCGGCTTTTGCCAAGATTCTGCTCAACCAAAGATTCTGCTCAGCCAAAAATCTCTAGTCAGCAAGATCTGCTAAGCCAAAAATAAGAAATACAGCCCTACCAAGATATGCCATATCAAGAAGAGATCCACACAAATACGAAATCTTAGGATCACATTCCAACAAGGAAATATCATTATTTCCTCCTAAGAATCAAGGAATCTCAATCAGGATACAACTCACTACTTCCGGAAAGACAAGTATGAAACGAGAAATCAATCCCAAACGGTTTACTCAACTAGATTCCTTCTAGGATTCTAGCTAAAAATCTTTTACTTGTGCGGCAAGAATTAGGGTAACACACTATCAACCCATATAAATACTATTATATATCATTGTATAGATATATGAAAAAGATACATAAACATATATGAAAACCAGAGGAAAGAATAAACAAATGATATGAAAAACTATTCGAGAGAATGAGAGATTGAGTGTGTAATCCTTATATTCATAGTGGATCTCTTCTCGCCGTCACTGGCACCATGGATGTTTCCCCGCTTTGGGGTTTTACCACGTAAAACACGTGTTATGTTTGGTTTATTTTTTATTTTCTACTTTTCTACATTATTATTCTCAAATACGAACAAATCGTATCGCATCCACATAGAGAAACAGACTTTGATTATTCATCCCTATATTGATTAAGGCTTCGATCTACTTACGTGTAAGATCCTTGATTTATGTTGGCTTGATTCCATTGCAAAACACTATTTATTTATAATGGTTAATTGCTTAGGTGGTTCTTGGTGAAAAGAAGCTTCAAAAGAGAAAAGCAACTTCTCATGTAAATATCATCTTCAAGAGGAAAAGCGCATACTTGGATGCTAAGGTATCAAGATTCTTCTTCCTCTTGCAAGGCTTAAGCGCACACACACATAATTCATTCATGTGTGTCCCTACATTGTTGTGCTACATTTGGTATAACACTTTCACACACTTATTGTAGTATGAACATGCATTAGTTTCTAATTGACAAACATTATGAAATTGCATGTTCTAGGATTATCTCTAGGAAATAGCATACTTGTGTGACTTTGTGTTTTTTTGTTTATGTTTTATTGTCTTTTGGACTTAAACATGATCTCATATGATTCCTTATTGAGTCCCAGTCATTTCGGTTACTCATTCATTAGGTTTCGAGTCCAAACTAGGATGTTATGCTACTTTGTGTTCTCATTTGTTATGTTGTCTTCGTCGTCGTATATCGAGTCGAATTCTCAACCTTTTATCAAAGTTTCATAGTCTTCTTTGTGCGTGAGGGAGTCATGGTTCATAATCCTAAAACAGAGTCGAATTCGGAGTTCTAATGCTCAAATATAGCTGAAGAACGCGTGAGAAGAGCAAAGGAGGCAAACATTGGCCGAAGGCCATTTTGGGAGGTAGCATGTGAAGAGGCCGTGAGCCTCACAGCCCACACATCCCTCTGCCCCATGAGGCTCACGCGCCTCTCACGGGGAGAGTGATGTGTCCTCCTCTGATTGGGCACTAATCTCCCTCCTTCTCTCTTTTATATATCCTCCTCCTTCCCTCCAAATGTGTGTGAAGAAAAAATTGAAAAAGAAAGAGTGCAAAAATTTCTTCAAGTTTTTGATTTCTTGTTTTGATCATAACTCTCTCATTTGAACTCCGAATCAAGTGATTCAGAAGCCAAAAATGTTGTTCTTGAAGAGAGGAACAAACCCTAAGCATTTTCAGAACCAAATAATGTCTTAATTTTGTGCAAAAATTAGATTTTAGTTCATGGATCATCATTTGTAGGTGAAACATCTTCTTCTTACTTTCTCTTTTGATCATCTCATTTAATCTTCCTATTTGATAGATGAAAAGTGTTAAGAATGTTGTTAATTCATGTTCTAGGTTTGTTTGATCGATTGATTGTTGAGTTTTAGCTTTGTGATCACATTTGAATATATTCTAGATAAACTTGATTCATATGAACTTGATTCTAGAAATGTTTTGTATGATGTGCTTTATGATGATTTTTAGGTTTAATTTCATGATCTAAGAACTAGATTTTTGAGCTTGATATTGAATATTCTAATCTTGTTCTTATTGATTGACATGCTTTGATTTCTAGATAACTTTGTGATTGAGTGTTGATAGCTTATTCTAGTTGTCTCTTGCATGTTCATAGAGCTTGTGTGATCTACTTGTTCTATTTGATTGTGTTTGCATCATTTGTATCACTTAGATCATTTTGCAAAAGGTTGAAGTCTCTTTCAAAGTGAGTGAAGCTTTGTTTAGAGCAAGAAGACTTGGCTAGGAAAGTGTTTCAGATAGCTAAGCAAGAAGTCTTAGTTAGGATCCGGATAACTAAGCAAAAGTCTTAGCTAGGAGTGTGATACTCCGGATGGTTGAGATAGGGAAGCTTGACTAAGATCTTTGTGATCCAGATAGCTAAGCACCAAATCTTCCTAAAGACGTGAGCGTCTTTGATAGGAAGTTGCTTCCTAGAGATGTAGGACACATCTTTGATAGGGAGTAGGAAAGGTAATTCACTTGGCCTTGAGGGTAGACTAGGAGTTGATTACATTGAGTGTGTATCTCTTTTTCATTATAGTGGATTGCTTGTTGGTAGTTGAGTTGAATAAGATGTTTCCTCTTTAAGGTTTTACCACGTAAAAATACTTGTGTCAAGTTTCGCTTTATGTTTCTTTATCTTCCATATCTTGCATTGATTACATCTCTTGTATATTGATTTTCACATGTGTTTGATTAATACATTCATTTGTTAAGACACATCAAGTGTGCATTTCTTTGTTGTATTCTGCAAAATCGAATTTGGAAGAATTTAGGCTTATACCTATTCACCACCCCCCGGGCTCTAGGTATATTTTACACTATATTGCTTAAGGGAATTTCACTACGGGCTATCATTAATGGGTTGACTTTTCAACCATCCAAAAATCACCATCAACAGATTCAATATTTTATATTCAAATTCAGAACTTCAAGTTCTATATTGAATTTGAATTCGGAACTTCAAGTTCTAAATAATAAAGTATTGTATGTATGTATATAACAATGAATCCATAACTTCAGGTTCTTCATGAAATTAAAATTCAGAACTTCAAGTTTGGATCATTTAGCAAGACCACGCTAACTTAAATATCAAAATAATAAATAAATCTAGAAACTTCAGGTTCTAAATAATAAAACTATGGTATGTATGTATATAACAATGAATCCAGAACTTCAGGTTCTTAATGAAATTAAAATTCAAAACTTCAAGTTCTGATCAGTTAGCAAAACCATGCTAACTTAAATACACTACAAGAAAACACTAGCATTGTTGATAGTTAAAATCTATCAAGAAAGGTTTTCTTGACAGTTTTTAAAACTGTAAACAATGCCAATGTCAAGAAAGATGATGACAATTTTTTTAGTTTTTTTCATGACAGTTTTTAACTGTCAAGATATGTTTTTAATTTTTTAATTTTTTATTTAAAAACTGTTATTATTTAATGTAAATAATAACGCTTCTTGTTTCAAAACGGCCTCCAAATTGATAAGTTTTTCATGGAGTTCTTCAAACGTAATTGGTGAGTCACTGGCACGAACCGTTGACGATATATCTCTGAATTCATCACCTAGGCCATTTAGGATTTTTACGGTCAAGTCTTCAGAATTATCTGGTGAGTCTAGCATGGCCAGTTCATCTGCGATGCTCTTTGCATGTTGCATGTATTCAGTGATGGATTGAGTACCTTTGATGATGTTAGTAAGCACCCCTTTGAGATGCATGATGTGTCTTCTGGAGGGTTTTACATAGGTGTTGGCAAGTGCAGTCCAAGCATCATATGAAATTTTGACGGAAGCGATAAACGGGATGATGGACGGGGATATGGATCCAAGGATTATGTTTAGAAATAGTTGATCTTGCCTAATCCACACATGATGGGCTGGATTTGGTGCGGCAGTTGTTGGTGAAGCATTATCATCGGTTGTGATGGTGGCTGGAGGGCATGGTTGTTATCCGTCAACGAAACCCATGAGGTCAAACCCAACAAGAAGGGTGTGAAATTGAAGTTTCCAAGAGTGGTAGTTTGTTACTGTGAGCTTCAGCGATGTTGATAGAGATGATCGTGTTTGCAGAAGGGTTCATGTCGTTAGATGAGGAGGAGAAGGAGATGACCGTGATTGAGTTAGAGTTAGAGTTAGAGGAAGAGGAAGAGGAAGAGGAAGAGGAAGCGGCAGTAGTCATGTTCTGTTGGATCGGTTGGACTCTTTTGAGTTACGGATGCTCTAATATCCCGCCGCCACCGTCCAATCGCCCGACCACTTGCCGGTGGCCGCCATCCCGACACCCGCTGTCGGACGCCGCTGTCCGGCTGTCGGACCACCCGCCAATGCCACCATTCGGACACCCGCCAACGCCGTCGGCGCCGACCACCGCCCACTTATGATAATAATGACAATTAATTGTCATTAGTAAGAATTGAACCTTGAGACCTCAAGTCGAAAGTTGTAAGTCTTTACCACTTGACTACAAGATTTGAATTATTAACAATTGAACAATATTTATATATAACCTATATGAGTTGTTTGGAAAAAAAAAAAAAAAAAAAAACTTGTTAGATAGATTTAAATTTATTCAACTAATCAAAATTCTAATTTCTACAACAGACATATATTAAAAATTATTTATTGAAACTTTTAATAAAATTATATTTCTTAAAAAATATATAGTCGAGTTATTGATCAATACTCAATGGTCACGTTTGGTTACATGGTGGAATGGTAATGAGAATGGGAATGAGAATGAGAATGAGAATGAAAAGGAAAGGAAAACTAAATTTTTTGTTTGGTTGGAACTTTAGAATTAGTCTCTGAATCAGTATTATTTTGTTTGGTTAGCAACGGAATGGAATGGAGTTAAATGTATTTTGACCAAAATACCCCTAATTATAAAACATTCATAATAGCATGACATATTATGGATAATAATAATAATAAAATGTACAAGTATATTATTTATATAATTATATATTATTTAATATAATAATATATTTTATATATATAATATGTAATATATAATACATATATATATTATATATAATACATAATTTATATATATATTATATTATATTATACAATATATTTATATAATATATATTATTTAATATATTAATATATAATATATATAATAGTATAATATATATAATAATATAATATAATATATAAATATATTATATAATATATGTTTATATATCGTTATATATATATATATATATATATATATATATATATATATATTTATATTTATTTATTTATTTATTTATTTATTGATAAAATTGGACTAACCTAGAGGGAAAAAACATCACAAGCGGTCATATGCTGAAAAACCCCTAAGCAGTATCCATCCATATAATAAAAAATAATAAAAAAGAGAAGTAACAAAAACCAGAAAAGCACAAAAGCCAAGGGAAACAATCCCAACAAAAAACAGTGACGTGCAAGCCACAAAAACATAAACAAAAAACATCAAGAAAAACGAAAGGACTCCCGACCCATGCAATCATTGCCAACCAACAAAGAGCAAAAAGGCGGGGTGTTAGACCACCATGAATCGACCTCCAACCCCAAAGCATGCTTAGAAAGAGCGTCCGTAACCTGATTCCCCTCCCTAAAGATATGTGAAACCTGAAACTCCATTTTCGATATCTAATAGATACAGTGCTGCCAAACTTGCCTAATCTGCCAAGGAACTTGCTCGGAGCGAGAGGAGAGCAGCTGAACCACATAAGAAGAATCACACTCAAGCCAAAGTCGATGCCACCCATTTTGCCAGGCAAAATTAATAGCCATCGAAGCTGCAAGAAGTTCGGCCTCAAACGCAAACACTTGACCAAGAGGAACAGCAAAACAACACTTCACAAAAACTCTACAATTATGGAAGACACCCCCACAACCCCCAGCACCTGGAGAACTCGAGGCGGCACCATCAGTATTAACTTTGATCCAACCAGGAGCTGGAGGCTACCAAATCACACTCTTGATAACCGGGGCCTGAGCAGGACGACCATAGAGATCAAAACAACGAAGAATCAAAATATCGTCAACACAATTACGCATACACCCAATCTCCAACCAATTAGCGTCAGACACCGCACGCCAAACCAAAGACAAAGCAGATCTGAAATCTACAGCCTTACTATCAAAAATCAACTAGTTAAGGGCAAACCACACACTCCAAACCACAGCATGAATAGCTGTCTTCCATAAAACCCACCCCTAATCACTAAATGAAACTAAAATGGCCTGAGAGAAGAACGAACTCCAGCAATCGGTAGAAATACGACGCTAAAAAGCTGAAAAAACCACCTCCCAAAGAGCAGCTGCTAAGGGGCACCGGAGGAAAAGATGATCAGACGACTCACTATTAACCCCACAAACACTGCACCGGGAAGCTAAGTGAAACCCAGCCCTACACAAGTGATCCTCTGTGGGGAACCGATTCAACGAAAGACGCCAAGTCAAAGATGAACGAGAAGGAGGGATAAAACGGCACCAAACATCCCTCCACCAAGGAATCTGAGGAGAACCACGATTCATTCAGGAATAAGCCGACTTGCAAGAAACCTACCCATCTCGAGAATGAGCCCACACCAAAGAATCTACAACAGGAGAGATAGCAATCCTATCGATTCGAAAACAGAGATCTGGAAAACAAAGATATGGAAAACAAGCTCGAAAACTGTCGTCAAGAACCCACCTACCTTCGTGGATAAAATCAAAAACCCTTGCCCTGAGAGGGCTAGCCAAGTAATAATATAATATATAATAATAATATATATAATATATAATACATATATATATTATATATATAATATAATATATATATATATATATATATATAATATAATATATATTATACATATAATGCATATAATATATATATTATATAATATAATATAATATAATATATATAATATAATAATATAATAAATAATCAATTTTTCTATTGTCAATTCGAACTGACAAAAGATATATCAGTTCCTTACATGTGAGCTATTGGATTTAAATACTTTGACTTGGCTGCATGCACTTGTCAAATCATCTTTTAAATCAAATGGCCCACATACAAGGAACTGATATATTTTATATCAGTTCGAACTGATAATAGAAAGACTGAATATAATATATATATATATATATTAATATATTAATATTATATATATATTATATAATATAATATATGTATATATTATATATAATATATGTATATATTATATATAATATATGTATATATTATATATAATATATGTAATAATATATAATGTATTATAGCTTACATAATACAAGGTAAGTTATACAAACGATCTTTTGCAAGACCATATCTGTTGTGCGTAAATGCTTCAAAGGTCAAATCAATCCTAGAAGATTTGCACATGGGGAAATGCGGAAACCACTCCAGATCGAGAAGTTTGGCATATCGAGCAATTATAGCAGGCCGATCATGAGATCCGATGCTTTCGAGTTTGTGAAAAAATGTGACAAGTGTCAGTGACACGCACAAATATCTCATCTACATCCGGAGATGCTCAACTCGATATTATCCCCATGGCCTTTTATGAAATGGGGGATGGATATCGTGGGGAAACTCCCACCTTCGACCAAAGGCGGTAAAGTCTATGTTCTAGCAATGACATTACTTCATGAAGTGGGTCGAGGCAGAGTCATACAAAAGCATCAAAGACACCGAGGTAAAAACAATTCTTTGGAAAAATATCATATACAATGAAACAAATTATAGCACGGTGTGTATAAAACTATCTAGAGGGGGGTGAATAGATTTTAAGCTTTTTACCCAATTTTTCGTATAAGTCAAAAATACGAGTTTACCCCTAACTAGATACAGCAACAAATCAAGTATAAAATGCGGAAATTAAATAAGGCTTCATTTTTACGTGGAAACCCTCACGGGAAAAACCACGGGCTAGTAAGTAAGCCACACTCGAACCTCGAATCCACTAAATGTGTAAAACGATTACAACCTAATCCCGGAAGTAATCACACACCTACCTAATCCCGGTATGAGTGAACCTAGTCCAATTTGCTTGCGATCTAAGCAACCTAATCCCTTATGCTACACACAAGACTTACTTTCTCTATGAAGAGAATAACAACCCTAAGTGAATATATGAATATTCAAAATGCAACATAGAGCAAAGGAAACCCTATATGCTTATCTAAGATGATTAATATGCAATTAGAGCAATCCTAGATATCAAAACTAAATGACATGTCAAATCAAATAGTTTAGCTAATCAAGATTAAGCACAAAACCTAATTAGCTATCACAATACAACTTCTCAAACATACATCATACTAATCTCAAACTTGTATTCAAAGTATATAAAATAACATACAAGTAATTTAATGAGATTGCTTGTTAAGAGAAACACAAAATATGTAAGATATTAGTGAAAAGCTTACCAAGCAAAGTATGATGAAGAATCCATGCAAGATGTCATCTAGATGATCAAGGATGATGCTAGATGATGATTGATGATCATGAAAAAGTGTTTGAGTAAACTAAAAATGAGTTCTTTGGAATTTTTCTTCTCTTTGAAAAATATCCTAAGTATGGAATATGAATATGAACTCTTGTGATTGACCTAAAGTCAAAGAGGCATATATATAGGGGGCCAAAACAAGGTGTGGTCGTTTTGATAAGTTTGCCTCAATATTGCCTCGGGCGCTGTACGTAGAGCGCCTCTTGTACAGCACTTGTACAGTGCCCCTACTCTGTTCTCACGGGAAAACAGAGTGGCGCTGTACGTAGAGCGCTTTGTACAGCGCTTTGTACAGCGCCTGTACAGCGACCCAACAGCGACCGAATTAAATCGATCAGGTCTGAACAGCGCTCAATGGGCGCTGTTCGTACAGTGCTTCTGTAGAGCGCTTTTGGGAGCGCCCAATGCAAAAATGCAATCCTAAGTCTAAGCATGACAATGCAATTGGATATGCAAGATGCAATCAAACTAACATGCAAGAAGAGATGTTAATGAACATTAATGCACAAAAGTAAGACACACAACATACAAGTATTAAACATATGCATGAGTTGTGAGTGTGTGCAACTATCTCTTCAAGACAAGTAAGCACAAAGAAATATACCTTCGGTGCTTATCAACACGAGGTCTTCAAAGGGCTTCGAACAATAAACCCGATACCTAGGCTACCCTTACAAAGAACCCCAATATGTGGTTTGTCCACGAAATAAGCCAATCAACAAATGGGAACCTTATATACAAGTTCGGAATGTCAAAGGAGATCATGACAGATAATGGCTCCCAATTCATTTCGTTCGATTTTCAAAGCTTCTACAAGGAATGGGGGATCAAGATCAATTTTTCCACCCCACGATACCCCCAGTCCAACGGCCAAGCTGAATCAACGAACAAAACTATCATGGGCACCCTTAAAAAGAAGCTCGAGGCTGCTAAGGGATTATGGGCAGATAAACTACCTAAAGTACTCTGGTTGTATCGCATGACATCTTGAACTTCGATTGGGGCCACCCCTTTTTCACTCATTTTCAGTGCAGATGCTATTATACCAATCAAGCAATTAGTGAACACAGCAAGAGTCGAGTACCTAGGTGAAGATCAAAATAATTCCTTGCTAAATCTGGAGCTCGACTTGCTCGATGAAAAGAGAGACAAAGTCTTGCTCAGATTAGCGGAATACCATAAAAGAGTAGCTCAACATTACAACAAAGACGTTCTAACTCGAGTATTTACAGAAGGTGATTAGGTTTTACGATGAGTATTCTAAAATACTAAGGAACCTGGCACAGTGAAGTTTGGTTCGACTTGGGAATGCCCATATCAGATAACAAAGTCACTCGGACGAGGGGCCTACAAAATTCAAATAGAAGACTGACGCGATATAAATAACGGCTAAAATGCAATACACCTAAAAAGGTACTATTTTTATATCTTCAATTATCATTTATATTTGTTCGAAACCAAAAATAACAGTCGTCTACAAGAGCAATAATGATAGTAGAGCGCAAATAAGTACGATCTGAGCTCAATAAAATAAAATCATCACTTAGGTTGTCAATTACAAAAGCTCAAGCTATTTGTAGACAACAGTGGGAAGCTTTCATCTGCACATTTTAGGTTAACGCAGCTATCGTGCACTCAACGATCACTTGATTCGACATTCAAAGTACAAGCCCACTCGACCAATGTCAAGAGCACTTGCACTGAGGGAAAGATGGATAGCTCACCAGCAAACGATCGAAGGAACCAAGTGATCGGACCAAAATTGGTATGATTTTGGCCCTCACTTCCTTCTCCTTTTGCTTAATTATTAGGCATTATCCCGTGATTTAATTGTGTAAATTAAGTATTTTCAAGTATTTATAAAGTTCAGGGGCATTGGAGTAATATTGGTGGCAAAAGGGGTTGAAATTGTAAAAAGTGTGTGCAGATCATTCATCTTCAAAAGGTTATATCTCTGTCCTCAAATCAAACCACATTCAAATTATATATATACAGAAAGCCCCGGAAGTCTACTTTCCAGAGGTTTTTACGAATTTTAATTCCGAGTCTTCTAGAGAAAGTTATGCCCATTTTAGTAACTGCTGCGCATTCCCTGTCGCCACGGCGACTCCACGGCGACCTCCCTGTCACCACGGCGACCCCACAGCATCGCTGCACTTTCTAGATGATGTTTTCAAGCCATTTTAGAGGGGTAATGTTGTCCTTTCATGCCTATTCTAAACCCTAGACTTCAAAACATATAAATACACCATTTTTATAGAGATTTGACAACTCTTGCCCATTCTTAACAACCAAGAAACCTCCTTTCTACCATTCCTAATCCCTCCACTTCTCTCCTACCTAAGCTAAATATCTAGATTTCCTTCCCTAAATCATTCCTTTCTTCCCATCTTCTCCACAAATCTCCTTAGTCACTTCCCATTTGACTCCACCTATCTAGATGCATCCTCATCATCCACTCTTTGCACAAGGAGCATCAAAGGCAAGGAAAGGATCAAGCTTACAAAAAGAGACCCAAGGGTGATTTCCTAATCTTTTACTTGCCTTCCCTTTGGTTTTAATATGTGTAATTAAACCCCTTTTTCTAGGGTTTTGATGTGAGAACATGTGGATTGGGTTTTGCTTAAGCTAAAATATATTTAATCTCTATTTGTGTTCTACTCATTTTATAAATAGATTCTAGGCATTATATGATTGACATGTATATCCACTAGTTGATTATACTCTTGCTTAGGATAAATTGTTATATAATCTTGATTGGATTGACAACCTTGATGGATTGAGAACATAGTGACTAGGATAGATCATCGAAGGGTATATCAACAGCGATTATCTAAACCATTAATTGTAACAAACCGATCCCGCCGACGTGACCCCCTCTTCTTAATCGGTTAGGCATTGCGGTGGGAAGTTGTTTAGGGTTTATAGTAATGGTCTAAACACATCCTAGAAATCAATTGGTTAACATTTATGAGGTTGGCTCATTAAGGTAGCTTGAGAAGCATTTCCCATAATCCACGTGCGATCCCATTAATTCCCTAGCAATTCTCTTAATTGTTTATCCCATATATCTCTTATCTAGATTTCTATCTATTTTATTAATTTTATTAGGTTTGTTTTACATGTATGTTTGATGGCTTGACAAACCATTCAACCATCCATTGCTTATGATTTATTTTATCGCATTTAGGAATTGTTAATTTATTTAACTATCACTCTAATTCCTTGTGGAACGAATCCTACTTGCCACTTTACTAATTTTCTATCTAAGTGGTGAAATCGGTTTTCAACACGAACACATTTAAAATCAATCATTTTGTTGAGTACCAACGATGACTCATCACCAAGCTCTACGTCGAGCGAATGAATTATCGAAATTTATGTAAAAAGCTGTCAAGCTACTGCTATCATCAAAATTCTTGTAAACAGCTCTTTGTCGAGCCAAAACTAAAGCCTATAAAAATGGCCAACACGCCATCAAACCAAATTAAACATGTGGTCGAATGCATTCATAAAATCAAACAGTCATTAAGGGACGTTACACGTGACCCAACGTTTGAATTAATTGTTATGTTCAAACGAACCATAACGGGCAATTAAAACCCCTTCATCCATGCTCCCACATAAAGGATCAAGACGTTGGAGACCCATAACCTTCACTATAAACAAGAAGCCCCTTCTCAGTGAAAAGGGTCATGAAATATTCACTTCTTTGCGCAAGCTCTGAAACTCTTCCAATTCTCATATGACTCATTGCATTGATTACGGTGGTGCTCCTCCGCCTTCAATAGCTCGATAGAGAACACACGCCTCAAGCTTTGCTGATCCTAACCCTTCATCGACAATAGAGGGTTCCATCCAACGATCTTCGTTACATCAAGTAACCAAATTGCTCGACGCTCAATATCGACCAACATTTAGTCGATAAATCACTCGATTTGACTGTGTCGAACAAATACGGTTTGTCATTCTCAACCCCTTTATTTCAGTCATATCGAATATTATACTGACTTGAGCATTAGAGAATCCCCCAAAGGGAACAGCCCCTCCTGTGGCTCGCTACCGCTCCGTTTATTTATTGCTTTATAGGTTGTCAGTGTCCACCTCGACGATCAAAAAATCAATTATAGATCCGATCGACTACAACGTATAAATAAATAAATGCGAATATATAAAAGCATAAAAATAAATCCAAAACTGCTGGTTGAAATTCAGAGCTTCAAGTTCTAATTGGATTGAAATTCAGAAATTCAAGTTCTGTCTTGATTAAAAATCTTATTATTCAGAGCTCCGGTTCTTTTTTCTTAATTTTGCAATCTCTTGGTTGTAATCAATATTGTATTGAGCAATAAGTAAATCACTCTTCCGAAGATCATCTTCATTTACATACAATCGTGGTGTTGATAATGGGTTGTAAAAATACAAGAAAATAGAAGAATAGTATAAGAGGCGCAACACTGATTTTATTCGTCATATCATACTTTCAATTTGCACCTTCATTTCTTACAAACCGGAGAACATTCAATTGAAATATGAAACACCAATATGTAGTAAACGTCAACCAATCAACATGCAAATTGCCACTGATTTTAATTAAGGCAGTAATTCAAGCCATGCCTATCTATTTGATGAATCTCTTCCGGCTCCCGAAGGGTCTTTTGAATGAAATTTACCGCCTTTGTTAGCGTTTTTGGTGGGGGTCGAATGGAAATTCCAGGAAGATCCATTGGTGTAAGTGGTCATAATTATATGTACCTAAAGAGAGAATAGGTATGGATTTTAAAGACTTGGAGATGTTTAACAAGGCACTCCTCGCGAACCAATGTTGGCGTATTATGTCTAATGGAAAGTCCTTGGCAGCTTGTGTTTTAAAAGCTTGTTATTTTCCTAATAATGTTTTTTTACAGGCAGAATTGAAGTCTTCGGCGTCTTTCATGTGGAAAAGCCTATTGTGGGGAAAGGAGATTATTAGTGCTGGTATAAGATGGAGGGTGGGAGATGGTTCTAAGGTCCATATTTATAAGGACAAATGGATCCCGAGATCCTCTTCATTTAGTCCTATTACTCCTCATTTATTGGGGCCGAATGCTACTGTAAACCAGCTTATCTCTAATTCTGGTACATGGAATTTGGATCTGATTAAGAGGATGTTCTGGGAAGATGATGTCTCAGCCATTTTGAGTATTCCTCTTAGGAAGAGGCGTACTGAAGACTCTTTACAATGGCACTTAGATCAGAAGGGGTCCTATTCTGTCAGCAGTGGATATCGGCTTGGCTGCTCTATTCGATCTGATACTAGTTCTTCCTTTTCTAATGTGTTTTCAAGTGTTTCCAGCTTCTGATGGACTTCTCTTTGGAAACTTTCTATCCCCTCTAAGGTTAAGATTTTTTTGTGGAAGGCTTGTAACCATATGCTTCCTTCTTTTGAGATATTGGCTAGGCGTAAGGTTCAGGTTGGCGTGCTGTGTCCCATGTGCAAGTGTAAAAGTGAGTCCATCCTTCACGGGCTCTGGTCTTGCAGCTGTTTGAAGATAGTTCGTGCAGTTTGGTTTCCTAAGCTAGCTGATAATCATAAGAATAAATTGCACTTCGTTGACTTTATTCTTGACTGCTTTTTGTTGTTGAATTTGGAGGATTTAAGTTTATTATGTATTTGTTTGTGGAAAGTGTGGTCCATTCGCAATGTTATGGTCCACGATCTGATTGTTGACAGGGAGGTTGATTTAGTGGAATGGGCTTGTTGTTTTCTACTTGAGTTTCGCAGTGCAAACGAGAGGAAGGAGAGTAGAGTTGTTGCTCCCGCGGGTTGTATCCCCATTTGGAAGCCTCCTGATCCCAATTTTTATAAAATTAATTCTGATGCAGCTCTTGATAGCTTTGGTCGGCTAGTGGGTATTGGAATTGTTATTCGCAACTCGGTTGGTTTAGTTATGGCTTGCAGCTCCTAAAAGATTGAAGTCACGT
Organism: Acer yangbiense; assembly: GCA_008009225.1. NCBI lineage: Eukaryota > Viridiplantae > Streptophyta > Magnoliopsida > Sapindales > Sapindaceae > Acer > Acer yangbiense. The sequence continues at coordinate 21,469,157 of CM017771.1, forward strand.
TTTCTCCGCAAGTGGCCAAAGCAGTAGCTATCCTTTGTGCGCTCAAATTGGCTTGTGATTCTGGGTTGCATCCGTGTATAGCTGAGTCTGATGCTAAGGTGGTAGTCGACTGGATTAATATTGGTAAGTCTCTTGATGCTGAGATTGGGAGAGTCATTGCTGATATTTTTGTGCAACTTAAGCAGGCTCGTTGCTCGTCTGTTATTTTCCCTCCTAGAATGGCTAATCAAATAGCCCATGTGTTAGCTAAAAACGGCATCTCTGTTGTTGAGGATATGTTTTGGCTGGAAGAATTCCCTTCCTATGTTGGGTCGTTTATTTTGGCTGAATGTCGTGTTCCTTTATAATGTTTGTTTCCTCTTAAGAAAAAATAAAAAATAAAAATTGCCACCGATCACCTTGCATTCTATCAAGGTTTAGACAGCTTCCACGTGTTGAAGTCCACTAACTTCTACAACAAATCAAACGTTTTGTTTTCAATAGTTTGGCTTTATAAGAGCATCTCTAACCTCACTTTAAAACACACACCAAACTCTAACTTGAAGCACACTTTCACTATTTCCCTCTCCAATTTGTTTCAAATTGCTGAGTGCGCTTTATATATAAAGCGGACTGTTCACGCACAAAACAACCAACTTTTTTTTTTTTTTTAAATTCTTTAAATATCACATCAAGATTTTTTTTTTTTTTTTTTTATAATTTCTAATTTAACCATCTTATACTTAATTAAAATAATATGTATTCCCAAAAAATATATCATTAGAAAGATCTCGTTGAGATCCTTAAAATGACACCCACTTTGATATATATTTTTTGTCAATAAAATTATGAATATTGTATAAGTTAACTAATATAAATTAATTGGTATTGTATAAATAATTATTAGAAGAATATTATTTAAAGATGTTTTTTAAGTGTAAAATTTTGTGTTGAACATTGGAGTGAAAAAAAATTTGGTGTTAACATATTCCCAAAAGATTCTCATTTAACTTCAAATTTGAGTAAAATTTAGGTGGAAATTGCCAAAACTGACCCATCTAATTATGGGATTTTCGTTTTTAACCACATGCATACTTTTAATTGTTTTTAACCATGTTTTTGAGAAATTACTCAAAAGCCCTCATATAAAAACCTCCCCAAAACACTCTCTCTCCTTTTTTTTCTCTCTTTCTCCTTCTCTCTCCTCTGCTCACTCTCTCCCGATCGTCGCCTCTCTTCTCTCCTCTCGGTGCCGTCGCCATCGCCGGACGTCGTCGTCCACGCCGGAAGTCGTCGCCGAGCTCGCAAGACCTCCACGAACCATCGGCGACACGAACCAGCGACCAGCGACCAGCAACCCTTCACGGCCTCACGAACCAGCGACTTCACTTCCGATGGGCGACTGCACGAACCACGACCGGCGATGGGCGACGACCAGTCGACGACGTCTGGAGGTTCGGTGCTTCGCGATCGCCGGCGAATTCATCTGCAAAACAAACGAAAAACCTAAACCTAATTTGAATTTGGGGAAGAAGAAGAGGAAGAAGAAAGAGGGAAAAAAAAAAAAAAAAAAAACTTATCCTAATTTCAATTTAGTCCAGATTTCAAGTTTGAATATTTCTATTTTAGGCATGATTTCAAGTTTGAATATTTCCATTTAGGCATGATTTCAAGTTTGTGTATTTCAATTTAGTCGTGATTTCAAGTTTGTTTCGAGGTTTAAAGAACACTATTTTCAGGGGTACTCTGGTAATTCATGGTACTAAACTGAATTTTTTAAAAAAAAGTGGTTATTAACAATTAAAAATTCAAAAGTGGTTAAAAACAAAAGTATGATAAGTTAGATGGCTATAAATGGTTTTCTCTCAAAATTTAGTGCCTAACATTGGAGATGCTCTAAGGAAAGAAAGATTATCATACCACTAGAAAAAAAAAAATATCAATTTATAGAAAGAAAGAATTATTTATTTATTTATTTATGAGTGGTGCTATTAACACACCCCTACCGGTTTATTTATGCCTCACTTTTAAAATTTTTGATTTAATTAAATAAATTTGAATGTTTTTATTATTATTTTTATTTCCAAAAGTACCCTTTTTATTTATTTTTCAAATTTAATACACCTTATCTTTGATCTCTGTATATGTCTTTCTCTCCCCTCCGTTAAACAATTTATTTTTTCTTCTTTTCTTTTTTTTTTTTTTAGTTTTTTTTTCTTCTTTTTATTTCATGGTGGAAAAGAAAAAAAAAAGTTGTTTAAACACAACGACAACTTGATATCATTATATATATATATATATATATATATATATTGTAAATATACATAATCTATACTGCATAATAGAGTAAAAATAGTTTTAATGCCATATTAGTTTCTGCAACATCAAAGGAAAAAATAAAATAAAATAAAATAAAACCCTAAATTCATGATAAACAAGAACATCAATTAGCAAACTTTTTCTTCTATTTCAAAAATCAATATTGTAGGAAAACTAAACATTTATGAACGATGATGGTTATAATTCTTCAATTTTTGGGTCCGTTTGTATTTCTTCATAGGCTTAAATGAAAAGCATAGATTAACCCTTGTAAACCTAAGAGCCTTGAAATTCCTTTTATAAAAAATTCATCTCCAAAAATCCAAGACTTGATTCCTGCTTTTAGACCTGATATCTTGACACCCCTTCTATAGACTTTTCGTTTCCAAATCTTCAACACCTGAGTAGTAGCTTCCTAGATTGAGAATGGACAATCCTTTGCATGATTGGGTTTAAGAGTTGAGAATTATTTTTTTCAAGAAATAGATTATAAGAATGCAAGAATGTGGGGTTTTATTAGATTTATTTTTTAGAAAATTGTATTTCCTTAAATTGTATGTCCCTTTAAGTAATTTTGATAAAGAAAAAATAAATAATACTTTATAATTAAAAAGTGGGACATAAAAAAACCGGTAGAGACCGGTAGAGGTGTGCCAATAGCACAACTCTTTATTTATTAGTATTGGTTTATAATTCCCCTATCAAGCAAATATGTTATTCGATAATAAAGGATTCACTTTTTAAATACCTTGATTCGTTAGTGATATCTGAGTATTAAAGAATCAAGAATCAAGACAATAAAAAGATAATCCATTCACATTTCACACTTTGATAATTAAATTATTTTCTTTTTCCAGTTCCAATCCACCAAGATGCTTGATCAATCCTTCCAAATCCTTAACAGAAGTCCCACTTTTCTCAACAGCCTTAATTGCTTCCGCACGTAATTCCATGACTCGGTTTTCACTACTCACCGATTCTGCCACCACTCGAGCTAACTCAGTCGAATCAGGCACTGTTTTTGCACCCTCACACACCAATTTAGCTACCTTTAATTCATCAACCAACAACCCAACATTCACAAATTGGTCAGCACCCATTGGCCACGCAAGCATTGCCACACCAGCTGCGATCCCTTCAAGTACCGAGTTCCAACCACAGTGAGTCAAAAACACACCAACCGCCCTGTGACTCAGTATCAACATTTGTGGGGCCCACCCTCTTATCACAAGTCCTCTCCCCGCCACACGATCTTCGAACCCATGTGGGATCGAGCCGTAGTTTCCCTCCACGTGTTCTGCAGTGGGTGCTTTAACGGACCATATAAAATGTACATTACTTTTCTCCAACCCTAAAGCTAGCTTATCCATCTGACCATTGGTCAACACAGCTTGACTTCCAAAACATACGTACACCACCTTCTGATCTTGACACGTGTCAAGCCATGATATAACATCATCCCCCGAAACCGAACTTGACCCGCCTCTCTCTGTGGTTTCCTTAGCAGAAGGAAGTAACGGGCCAACAGCCCATACCCGACTATCCATTTGTTTAGCTAAATGATCCAAATAAACCCGCTCCAACTCAGTAAACGAGTTAATCACGAGTCCCCAACTCGCAATATCGCCTAGAAATCCATCTTTGATAAATTCCGAAATTGGGTCTCCTTCAACAAAGCTACGATACATAGGTGAGACTTGCCACAAAGGGTATTCTGGAGAATTCGGAATTTTGGGAAACTTAACAAGTTGATTACAATCACGAACATCGTTTAATCTGGGCATGTCTCTCCAGAGAGCAAAAATGACAGACAAAGCCAACGCACCAGAAGGCGAGAAGACGATTGGACGAATACCAATCTCACATGCTAATTTGTGGGTCCAGCCCAAGAACATGTCAGAGATAATGGCAACCGGCGGTGAAGGGTGGTTGTGGAACCAGTCGAGCAGAGGATTGTAGAGTTCACCGAGAGCATGAATCATAGTAACGACGGAGGAGTTCGAAGGCAAATCTTTGCAGTTTTCTACGCCGTCGGGGATGGAAGAGTGCGTAGGGAAAGGGAGGACTAGGGTTTTGATTGATGGGTGTTTGGAGAGAAGTGGGTTTAGGAGAGGGAGGTTTTTTGGGGTGATGAGGATTGTTATTGTCAAGCCATGAGTGGCCAGTTGGTGGCTCAGATCTAGAAGTGGTATCATGTGGCCTTGTGCTGGGAATGGAAACACTAAGATATGAGCTATGTTGCCTAAGATTGTCATGGCTGGTTTACAGAGAGAAAGTTTGGTTGACACCGATAGAGAAGAAAAGTGAGAGAATATGGTGTTTTTATATGGGTGATGGTGGTGGTGCGGTGGTGGTATGTTTAATGCAATCTTTATGCACTACAGAATGATGCACCGGTTCAAATTAAATGGATCAAAAAGATCATAATGTCTCAACTTCCAGTATCGAAGATTTTCTCGTTAAATGCAGTGATCCTTTCAAAAATAATAATAATTAAATGCAGTGAACAATTACATATATTAGGGGTATGGATATTGAGATTATGCATGCATCTCTACCTCAATGGAAATATTGGATATTAATTTTCTTTAACACAAAAGGAAAATGACTCAAATCAGCTGTCAAATTTTGGTGTCCTAATATGTGTTTAACTAACTAAATTGGGACATGTGTGTATATTTATGGATTTTTTTTCAACTTCTTCCATAAATGTGTCATAAATGTGCACACATGTCCCAATTTAGTTGGTTAGACACAAATTGAAACACCAAAATTTAACAGCTGATTTGAGTTCAAAGGAAAATTAGATTAAAACTTTCCAAAAGTAATTAATTTTTTTTTGTCTGTTTCTCTGTCTGAATTCTGTGAGATCTTATATGGCATACAGGAAAATTCAATATCAATTCAAATTATAAATTAGAAATTGAATTTCAAGTTTGTCTATAAAATTATAAAACATCTTTTTTTTTTTTTTTTTTTTTAATTACAACTACTACCGGGACCTAGCGAGATAAGACCATATAAACATGGTCTAGAATACTACTTTCACTATCGGGGAGATGTTACATATCGACTACAACTTTCACATTCGGGGAGATGCACACTACAAGAAAAAACTTTATTCTTGACAGTTTTTATAAACTATTAAATTTGATTTGTTTTTGATAGATTTAAAAAATTTGTCAAAATATTTTTACAGATTTTTAAAAACTGTAAAACAATCTTGACTGATTTTAAAAATTGTCAAAACTTTTTCACTATTTTTGGAAAACTGTCAACTAGTTCAAAATTTTCAAAAGATTTTAATTCCCACCAAAAACTGTCAACTTTTTCAAAAATTTCAAACCGAACATTAAAGAGTAATTTTTTTGATAATTTAAATTTTAAATACAACCACTCTCTTCTTACATATGTCAATGCAAATGCTAAATTTGGCACAAAATATAGTGAAATGTTATATTTGGCACATCATTTTAGCATTGTACTCCAATGCAAAATTCTATTTGATATGCTATTTTATATTTTTTAATTATTTAAAATTATAAAAGTTAACAAATACAAACAATGCATTCAATGAATGCATTAAATATTTTTTTAGAATTATTTTAATCTCAATTTTCCCTACCAAATTTGTTAAATTTTTATTATTTAAAATTAAAAAGTCAACAAATACGGCTGCATTTATTGTTGTGTCAAATTTGGCATATGCTATAGTGTATAACATATGCCAAATTTGGCACAGCTTTTAGCATTGCATTGGAGTATGCTTTTTTTACTTTGTGCTAAATTATAGCATTAGCACAATGATTTAGTATTGCATTGAATATGCTCTTTTTTTTTATAAGGTTGTTGGGGATCGGGATAACCCCATCCCAACATTTTATTAAAGAAAAAAGAAAGAAAACAAAAGAAAACAAAAAACAAAAAAAGATAACAGATCAACAAAACCTAAAAGAAGGTCTGCTACAAAAATCATTGAAAATAAAATGGTTGCAAAAATTCGGAGTGGTCCACCACCATGTAGGAGAGATGATATTGGGGCTCCTGGATGCTAAACTATATGCAACTTGGTTACCTTCCCGATAGATATGAGTGACAGTAAAGTCCATTTGAAAGATTAAACTTAAACACCTATCCCAAGCAGGGCGCCAACGCCAAGGAACCATACGAGACCTAGAACGAAGGATATCCACTACAAAAGTCGAATCGCTCTCCAACCATAATCGACGCCAACCAAAAGTCCAAGCATAATCAATAGCATGTACGGCAGCGGCCAAGTCAGCCTCAAAAGCAAAGCAGACACCAAGAGGAATAGCAAAACAACCTTTAACGAAACCTCTGTATGTGCGAAAAATCCCTACACAACCAGCAAGACCAGGACTACCAAAAGTAGCCTCATCCGTGTTAACCTTAAGACAGCCCGGCAGGGGAGGATGCCAATTAACCTCTAAAATGCGAGGAGCCTTAGGAGGACGACCAGAAACATAAAGCCGTTGAAGAGTCTGAAGCTCATCCATTGAATTCTTCATAGTGCCAGACTGAAGGGAGTCTGCATCGCGAACGGAACGCCAAATCAAGGAAAGTGCATTGGCAAAAATAGGCTTGCCACCCTCAAAGGTAACTTGATTCCGGAGGAACCACACCACCTAGAAAGCCGTGATAATAGAAACCCGCCATAAAGCTATCAGTTGAGTGCTAAAGACAACCCTCATTACCTCTTGTCAAAGGTCCAAACAAGTACCATCCAACTTAAGCTTATGGCTAAAAGTAGAGGATACAACATTTCACAACCCACGAACAAAATCTTTTAAGAAAGTGGTGTGCCAAAGTTTTAGAAAACTTCTACGCTCTCTCTTCACCCATAACTTCTCTTTTTTGATTGTCGATTTCTACCATTCTTTTACCATTTTTTTTCTTTTTTTCTCCCTCTTCTATCTCTTTGCTTCACTTTTCACATCATGTTGTGAATTTTCGTATCGGCTTCTTGGTCTCCACAAGTCCTTAGCCTTTGATTGTCCAAGAGGCTGTGATGCAAGTTGCCATCAATGGAGCTAATGCTTCCTTAGAGAGCACCCCCAACCCCCCCCCCCCCCCCCCCCCCCCCCCCCCCCCCCCCCCCTTTTAATTTTTTTTATGAAAGTATTTAACATGTTTGTGAAAATTCTTGTTTGTGTTTCACCTCTGCTTTTTATTTTTTGCCTTTACATGGAGCTAATGCTTCCTTAGAGAGCACCCCCACCCCGCCCCCCCCCCCCCCCTCTTTTTAAATTTTTTTTATGAAAGTATTTAACATGTTTGTGAAAATTCTTGTTTGTGTTTCACCTCTGCTTTTTATTTTTTGCCTTTACATGGAGCTAATGCTTCCTTAGAGAGCACCCCCCCCCCCCCCCCCCCCCCCCCCCCCTCTTTTTAAATTTTTTTTATGAAAGTATTTAACATGTTTGTGAAAATTCTTGTTTGTGTTTCACCTCTGCTTTTTATTTTTTGCCTTTACTGTAATACCTATTATGTATATTAGGAATCTCTATTTGTTAAATATAATTAATCATTTTTTTTTTAATTTTTTAAGTGTGTGTAATGGCGTTACTAAATTATTTGTGAAGATCAAGTAGAAGAAGTTGGGACCTGAGCTGGATTTGATGGGACCTATTGCTTCAACTGCACAATGCTATGAACTAGTTGATTTTTTATTTACTCAGGAAAATAGTGTAGATGTGTATAATACATTTTAGAATGATGTTAAATGTTTGTGTAAAATGTATTTTGCTCATGTAATATTAAGTGAAAATGAAACTATTGTTGAAGTGTTCAATATTTAAATGAGTTTTTGTTGTAATGCTTATTTTTTTTTTATTTAATCTATTGTGTTTAATTATTGAATAGAGAATTAAAATCCAATAAATTAATAAAAAAATGTATAAAATTGACAAATTTTAGCAATAAAACTTGACAGTTAATGACTATCAAGATAGTTAAAAACTGTTAAAAGCTCATGACAGTTTAAAAAAATGGGTTCACACGGTCTTCCTTGACGGTTCAAAAACTGTCAAGAAGATGGTCTATTGACAATTTTTAAAAGTCAATAATAAGCCTTTTTTTATTGTAGTGATGGTTGCTCCCACTTTTGGGAAAGGGCTTCCCACACTTTGAGATTTTATGACAAAATGTGGAATAAATATTTACAACTACCTAAACTTGAATCTCGGTGGTGGAACTTCCAATTGAAGACTCCAACCACTAAAGTAATAGGCCATCGGTAATTGTAAAGCATCTTAAAATAATAAAGCAACGTAAAATAATAAAGCATGGGAAGATCCATTTTCTGAGAGTTGTTTTTTGTATCTAGTGTGTTTGCCATGGTTTTTAATTAATAATCAATATTGGACTCATTTTATAGATCTAGATAAGACAATTCTAATGTTATAATTTTTATGTTAATAAAATTTATAAATTAAAATTTATTATACATTAATTGAATTTAATAAAAAAGGTAAAATGATATAAATTGAATAAAAAATGTTGAAAGTAAATTTAGAGTATGTGATTTAGTACTCTAAATTTAGAGTAGCAATCTTAGAAACTCTAAAAATATTTCTTAGAGACATCATTTTGGAATATTGTGGGAGATGCTCTTAGAGCATTTCCAATGCTATTATGCACTTGGAGAAAATTGAGTGCCACATAGGATAGATATTAAAAAAGTTAGAAAAACTCTCTCTAATGCTATTATCTAAATTGAATATGGAGATGATGTGGCCAAAAAAAAGTTAGAGAATATGGAGTTGAGTTTCTAATTCTAGAAACTCTCCTAGAAATGTTGACTAGAATTTCTAACTCTTTCTACCAATAAGATTAAAGCTTTCAACTCTTTCCACTAATAACATTAAACCTCATTTAATTGTAAAATAAAAGAGGAGAGAGTGTGTAATAATTGTTTTATTATAATTGGACATAAAATTGATTTATATTTGACTTTAGATAATTGCATTGGAGATGTGAATATGCATTTCTCTAAAAACAAATTCAAAAATGGGCCCATAACAAATAGAAATACTGATGTGGCACTATTTAAAAACTCAAAAATATATATTTACATGGGAGATGCGCTTAATATCTCAAAAGTGTAAGAATTTTTTATTTAAAACAATAAAAGTGTACGCAATTCTAGAATATTGATATGCCATATTGCCAGTCAGATAGGCATGTAGCCAAGCCAAGTGGCTTTAAGGATGAGGCCGACATATATGCATGTATGGCTATAGGTCAAAAATGAAGTCAACCACACTTTTTAAATAAATGAGTAATACAGTATTGGATTTAGATCCTTTTCAAAGCTAAACTTTCCCTAAGCTTTTAATGATCCAGGGACATGTGGCATTCAATCATATGAACGGTCCAGATTTCATTTTATTTTTTATTTTTCCTTTTTCATTGCTTCAAACGGCAGCCTAATTTTCATTTTTTTTTCTTTCTATTTTACTTTAATAACATCATTTCAACACAACTTCATTCTCAAAATCCCAAAATCCTCTGCTAAGTATATCAATCCAAATATCCAACAACAACCCAACAAGAGAAAGTATATTTCTTGATTTTCTTTTTCGTAGACTAACAAATTGGTTGATTGTTTGGAGTTTAGACATAACTACATATTAAACATCAATAAAAATAAAAATCAATCCATTGACAGATTAGTAATTTTTAACAATCATCAAAGTTTTGACAAATATCATTTAAAAAATCAAAGCACACAAATGATTATAAAAAAAATTAAATGAAACAATAGCAATTTTTGATGGACACCCTCTTGATCGAATGCCCATTCCACTAGAATCAAGAAGAAGAAACACAGAAGAATCTGGTTCTGAGAAGAAACGCGGAAGAAGAGAAGGAGTTTGAATTGAGAATCTAGTTCATGAGAAGAAACGCGGAAGAAGGGATGAAGCTTGATTGATAGAGAATTAGAGATGGAGTTTGAAACTTTGAATTGATTCTAATATGAGAAGAATCTGGTTCATGAAGAAGAAAAGCAGAAGAATAAAACAAAGAGGGGTTAGGGATTTTTATTTTGAAGCAGAGGAGTCAGGGGTTTTGAAAATGAAGTTGTGGTTGACACATGACATGCCGGCAAAAAAAAAATTGTGATTGAAACGGTACCGGTTTGAAGCAAATAAAAAAGGGAAAAAATAAAATAAAATTTTGACCATTCAGATGATTGAGTGCCACGTGTCTTCAGATCATTAAAAGCTTAGGCAAAGCTTAGCTTAGGAGAGCATCCAAATACAATGAGTGAGTGTCATGTGTCTTCAGATCATTCAAAGCTTAGGCAAAGCTAGCTTAGAAGAGGATCCAAATCCTACCGTATGACCCAAATAATTAAAACAAATAATTTGTTTAATTAAAAAATCATTTACCACATCATTTGAGTTGGTCTTTGAGCTAATTTTTTAGTTATCTAATATTAGTGTAACTATAAAACACAAGATCTCCAAAATTTAATGCCTTTGATTTTTATTTTATTTTTTAAATCCTCTTAATATTAATGTTACCCTAGGTCTCTCTCCTAGAAAAAAAAGTCTCTCCTCTTTGAGTGAGGGTGGTGGGATATTCTCATTAGAGTTTTTTGTGTGGGGTCTTTTTTCGATCTTCTGCTGTGTTGTCTGATATTCTCAATAGTGTCTTTGTGTGGAGTCTGTTAGGATTTATGCCTTAAAGCTTGTAATATATAAATGTTATAAACGCATGAATAAAAGAAGTTGTTTTTCATTCTATAAATTCTAATGTATTGACATTCGTACGCTTATATCATATGTGCAAAACATTCGAGATTGTTGGATGTAATCTCAAACTAAGTAAATGAGTGTCATATACAAAAAGATTCGGTTTGAGACGTGCAATCTAAAGATTCCATAGAGAGCAAATAAAGCTGGGTACTTTGTTTGTGGTTAATCTACAGCTATGGTTCATTGCGTAATGTACGGTGATCTTATCATAGACTACTCATGTAGTGACATGGGAATGAAGGCACCTTATATGATGAAATCATATAGGACAGGGTCACGATCTATATGAATCTCTCTCCAAGATTCGTTAAATGCAGAGATTCATATATATTGGCAAAGGATGACTGTATATGGGTGATCTTAATCTTGAGTGTCTTACTGACTCCTTCAGGTTGGATTGTGGCTTTTGACATACCATGGGTGAGATCAGAGTAACATTCCCGATCAATAACTCAGTATCTTGGAGTCACGGTTTAGCTTGTGGCTGGGAAGGTTTAAACACAATAAAGGAATCCACTCGTTCTTACGAGAAGTAGAGGAGTAATTTCCTTAAGGGTTGATTCGAGACTTGAACAATTAAGAGCGCTCTCATTCTTTCGTAATGGAAGATATGATATAATTGTTCATTAGAGAATCAATGGTACTTAAAGGAAAAGATATAATTAGAAAGGTATAACGAACTTTATGACCTAGCTCTAATTATGAACTACTCGTGGAGGATCATACCATATGTAATAGCTATATTGATGGACAATGATATTTTGGTTTGTGTAAAACATCTACAGTTACGAGAGTGCAACATCAGGTTTTTAGTAGAGTAACTCCGAGGTTAATAATCATGAAATATTAATTAAAGAGTTTAATTAATTTTTCTAAGTGTTATTGGAGCTCAAAACTGTGGGCTCATTAGGTTCCCTTGCTAGCCCTTACGATTATTGGTTATAAAGGTCACGGTTAATTAATTGGATAGTCCAATTAATTGTGTTACGAAAGTGACATGGATTTATTCTGGGAATTAATTAAGTAATATGATTATTTAATTAATAAATGGATAGTTAATTAATATGATTATTTAATTGATAAATTAATAATTAAGAATTCTTAATTGTTTAATTGTTAATTGGAGGTTACAGGTTCGAACCATGACCAAAGCAAATGAATAAAATAATGAAGATTATTTATTTACTTGAAAGAGGTCGAGGGTTCAAGTTTGAGTGACAACAAAGATTAATATAGGATTTAGAATCCTATCTTAACTTGGTCTAGTCTCTTGATATCATATAAAGATATAATATCATGAAACAAAAATACATAACATAAAAAGGCAGAGAGAGAGAGAGTGTGGCAAAGGAGAGAAAAAGAAAAAGAAAAAAAATATTCTTCTTTCTTCTTCAAGGTGGCTGAACCCTAGAAAGAAGACAAGGGAGTTGTCTTCTCCATCTCTGTAGCCTCCATTCAGTACTCCTGAAATCTGTGACGTGGCCATACACAATTGCTAGATCACGGGTCATAGCTCGGAAGACTTTGTGGAAACGAATCGAAAACAAACGAAGGAGAAAACAATAAGGTATTGATTGAATCCTTCCTTATATTCATGTATATGGAAAAGATCCAAAATAAATTTTAAAACCTATATTTTTCTGCTGCGTTGATTTTATGAAATCAAAACTCTATACTTTTACTTTACAAGGGACTTACAGAGTCAGTTTATGACCTTCTGTTGTGTGGTGTTATGGGTCCGGAAGAGATTGCAAAGCTTTGTGCAAACTTGAACTTGTTGGAGACTGAGGGGCAGGTGCAACAGCTCTAGGCAGGACTGATGATGGCGGCAGCCGAGAGATTATCTCTGAGTCTTGTGGGGAAGGTGCTAACCAATAAGATGATTAACAGGGATGCTTTTGTTGGGGTCTTAAAGAAGATCTGGCGTGTGAAGGGGGTGTGGAAATTGAAAGAGTTACTAATAATATCTTCACATTCCAGTTCAGGAATGCTGCAGACCGAATCCAGATCCTGTGGGTAGGCCATGGTCTTTTGATGGCGCTTTGATCGTCCTGGAGGAGCCGTCGGGGAAAATGGATATTGATGAAATGGAATTCAAATATACTGAGTTTTGGGTTTAGATACAGCGTGTTCCGCTAATATGCAGGACAAGAGATATTGGAGTGGTTTTGGATGGCATGGTGGGCATAGTGAAAGATGTAGATGTGGGGGAATCAGGGGAATGCTTGGGGTGAGTTTTGGAGAGTGAGAGTGATGATTGGTATTTCAAAACCATTTCGCCGGTGTTTACGTGTTGATGTCATGGGCGACGAAAATGAGATTGTGATGCTTCTTCGTTATGAGAGACTACTTAACCACTGTTTTCAATGTGGACGGTTAGGCCATCCAATGTGGGAGTGTATAGAATGACAGGAGCAGGTGAACTTGCCGTTTGGGACTTGGCTGCGTGCAATGCCACCGGAAAGAAAATGAAACTGGAGAGATGGATTTTGGCCGAACCAGTATAAAGGTAGAGGAAATGGGGTGTGGAATCGGAAATTGGAAATACAGGAGGTAGGAACACGGTAGCCGGAGGAGAAACTAGAATACGTTACTCCTATGGCAATTAAGTGTGCTAATGATGGTGTGTTTGTAGGGAAAAAAACGTTTGCACGCAGTGGAAGCGAGACTAAAATTGAGTTTAGTATAGTTTAAAATTTTTCCATAATTTGAACCTTAACCCTCTAATTAATTAACATATAATACTAAAGATATCATACCTTTGTCGCGTGATCCGATTGACATTGCATCGATGGTAATCCGTAAGATCTTCCAATCCAATCACGAACGTGAATCACCTAGGAGCGTGGTCTCCCTTCTCTTTGAATTGTGTACCTGAGGATGGATTAACAAAACTTTTTCTTTTTCGTTAGTCACAACAAGTTCCAAGAGACAACAAAGAATGTTCCGGTCACTTTTGAATTCACAATCTTTAGATTAAAACTCGCGTGAACCTTATTCGAAATTGTGCACAAAACCTTTTGATGTAAAAGTAACTAATGCACTATCGAAATAAAAACAAACTTTTCTCTCTATTCCTCTTGGCCAAAAATCACACTAGTCTAAGAGTTGGATTCTATTTTTCTCTAGCAAAAGAAAAAACTCTGAAGTCCAAGACATTAGGGTTCTTTTAAAAATATACAAAGAATATATATATATTTATTTAGTGGCCGCAAGTCTCTTGCAAAAAATATGTATATATATATATATATATATATATACTTATATATGCTTGAATCCTACTTTATATATATCTCTGCATGCATTCATGCATATATATATTTCCATTCCGCATGCATATATGTATGTCTATTCTATATATTTTGCATGCATATATGTATATATACTTCCGCATGCATATATGTATATATATTTCCGCATGCATTCATGCATATATTATCTATATATTCCGCATGCATATATATATTATATACAAACCCTAATCCAACTTTTTAATGTATTTGTGACTATATAAAAGACTTCCTTATTTGACTAGATAAATAAATCCTTTATTTATCTACTTACTAAATAAAGTCTTTTATATTTATTATACTACCACAATAGTATACTACTAAGAAACATATTTCCTAGTCAGAAAAAGATTTTGATTTTTAATTAAATAATTAATTAATCAATTAATTAATTTCCATTTAATCAAATAATGAAACAAAATAATATATTAGACTTTTATGCAAGCCTTGCCGCCCATACATATATATATGACCCATATATTATTTTCTTATTTCATTTAATCCATTGGACCTTAATTAAAAGGCCCACATGTGAACTAAGTTCATTTTTACTAAAAGAAACAAGCCCACATGCCTTTCATTAATATATTAATATAATTGATCAGCCCATTAAATAAATAATGTGCAAATTATATTCTTAATATATTAAATACAATTCTAGATGGACCCATAATTGGTCCGGTAGAATATATCAAGTGATCCATACAAGTTCGTGTGGATTGGGGATCTTGGCGGGCTATCTAAATTTAAGCTTCAATAGACATAACCTAATCACAATCAACAAATGATTCACTTAGGTCCGATCTATTAATTTTAACTCATTCCACTAAAGAGATAAAATTGAACTCTTAAATAAAGATAGAATAAGTAAATATTTCTCATTCGTACCCTAGACAATCTTATTGGAGATGGTTTATCCTCGTGAAGAATATCAGTAATCGCCAAGAGCTCATAGACCGCCTATAGCTCTCCAAGTTACCATATTTACTCATATGACCACATTTTGAACTTGGATATTTTGACTTGTCCAGAAGCCATGTTTCAATAGACTCTATCGAAAACTTAACGTTAAGATTCAATATCCAATACCTCAAAAACATCCATATGATGATATTCTACTCTAATTTAATAAATGGAGCCACGATGTCCATATCTATAAATGAAGTCCTCTATCGATTAACAAAGACTATGCTATATAATCGTACTCATTGATAACTCAAATGATACCACTTGCAACCATAAGTCCATCATTTATCTCAGGATTAAGATAGACTCTCTGATTGTCCTGATAATGAAAAGACTATTATCTATTGACGGTTCTAGATAAAGTATTTCATTGTGATCTAGTTCAATGCACCCAGTGCACTAGATTCTTTTACTCGAAGACCCTCCGATGATTTCAGACTCATCATAACTCATTTGATCACACTCAAATACCAGCAAAAGAATTCTACAACTTTAACAAGATAAAGGTGCCCAACCTTTAACTTAAGTTGTGAACATTATTCAAGACTAACTAAAGAATTGTGTCTACCTCATACATATCCAGATGTACGAACAATTCTTCTTTTCTCATAGTCTTTTGACCTTATGATTATTTACTTTTGACAATTATAATATTCAATCTATAAATGCTATAAGATTTGTTTAAATCAGAAATCACTTTATTAATATGAAAAGATTGTCAAAAACAATATTACACTCTTGCTATTGAGCATAATCCTAACAGTGTTGCCTACAGATAATAATGAGGGATTTAATGTGATTAATGATGATATGAGTGATTCTAGGGATGGTGGTAATGATCTAAACGGTTTTACTTTTCAATGTAAGAAAAGAGAATCGTTATTGCCGAGTGGTGAGCCTCTTGGGTCTAGGGTTGAAGCCTAAGATGTTGGGCGGCCCAAAAATGACCAAAAAGGCAAAGCAAAACTCAACAATTAGGCTATGCAAATGGCAATCTCTACAGGTGGACCAAAAATCCATGAAGGAGAGGTGATAATGGGTCGCTCATTAACAAAATTGGACCATCTTAGTGGGCCTATTGGTATACAAATGAGCAGGAGGAATAATGATTTAAGTGATTTTAATATAAAAAGGAATGGTCATGGGCAGGACATATTTCATGGGTCTAAAATTAGGGGTACTCCTTGGGATTTGCTTGAAAATGAAGGGGGATTAACTGTCAGAGGTAGAGGTCGCTGGAAGCGAAGAGCGCGTAATGTAGCTACGGTGAGGACTGGTGCGAAATTGACTGAGGATGGTCTTGTGAAAGGAGCTGGAAGCAGCACCAAGCATGGCGAATTCGATGCTAGATCAGTTTTGTGAAAGCAGTTAGTTGGTGTTGATAGTGAGGATTCACAGTGGAAAGTTGATAGTGGGTCAATTTGTATGAAGAAGAAGAAGAAGACAGTAGAAGATGGGTGATGAGGTCGTTTTGGTGCTCAACAAAATGATGTTTTTATGTGTTCATTTAGAAAACCAATTTTACCACTAGAAAATCCTTTTAGGATGTAAAGATTAGTAAAACGGTAAGTAAGGATTCGTTCCACAGGGATTATGTTAGATTAATCAATTTGTGATATAATCTAAGTTAGTCTAATCTAGGTGCATAAAACATAAATCATATTTTTGGTTTTTAATTGATTAAGATATAATAAACTAGAAAAGTAAATAACAATAATATAAAGAAATTGAATAGATAGAAATCCAACATCAACAATACTAGATAAGAGAATGGTCTTAACAATTAATGATAGATATTAGGGATTTAATTACACATAGTTACAATCAAACAAAAAGAAAGTAATAAATAAGGAAATCACCCTTAGGCCTCCTTCTTTAATGCTTGATCCTTGCTTTCCTTTGATGCTCCTAGTGCAAAGAGTGGGAGAAGAGAATATGTCTAGATAGGTGGAGTCATATGGAGAGTGACAAAGGAAATGGGTGGAGAAGATAGAAAGAGAGGAATGATTTAGGTGAGGTAGTTTAGTTGTTTGTTGATGAGATTGGAGAGGAGAAATGGGTGGATTAGGAATGGTGGAAGAAGGAATTTCTTGCTTGAGCAAGTGTCTTTTCAAAGGAGAAAATATGATGAATTTATAGTGAATTCAAATCAGGTCACGAGTGGATAATTACCAAAAGACCCCCCCTGAGTTTGCAAATTACCAATTTGGCCCCTCAAAGGGGGCTTTTGGTAATTTTTAGACCAATGAGAGATTGACATAGTGGAGGGTTACGGTTTGTGTAAATGGCGACACTTGGGGCGAAGGCATCAGGTACCAAAATTGGTTCCCTGTCGCTGTGGCGACATCGAAGAGCAAATGGCGACAATTAATGTCGCTGTGTGGTCGCCATTTGGGGAGGACAGCCGGTGAGATTTGGAGGAGATCGTGGCTTGAAGATTCAGCGGTTTGGCGAGCCAGAAAGGGGATGACCAGCCTTGCGTCATCACCACCGTTCGTCTAGGCTGAACATTGGCCGGTGATAGGTCTCATTCTGGCAACTTTAGGAAGCTAAGGTTTGAAGCTTCAACAATGATGGTCGGCTGCTAAAGGAAGAAGATGAAGTTAGGTTGAAGATGGGGTGTACTTAGCAGGAGGCAGGGGTGCAATCAGCTTTGAGTGTTGTGTCTTCTTTTGGGTGCAATTAGAAATGGGCCGGGGTGTATACGGGCTACATTTGAGGTAGGTAGGCCATCGTTTGGGCTTGGCGTTGGGCCTGAGTTTGGGCCATGCTTGATTTGTGCCCATGCTTGAAACGCCCCGTTTCACTAAAGTGACATGGCCCTTCGCCTGATTCACTTGGAAAATTACAGAAAGCTCCCCTACTCTCTTCCAATATTACGAAAACTTCAAACTTCTCCTTATGTTTTACGCTTTTGCCCCCAGTTTCTTCAAATTACTACAATGCCCTTGAACTTTGTAAATACCTGAAAATACTTAAATAACAACATTAAAACACAAGGAAATACCCGAGAATCAAGCATAAAGAATATGAAATAAGGGTATAAAATCGTACCATATTTGGTTCAATCAATGGGGTGGATTCTAACACTTAAATATCGATGGCCTATTTTCAAACGACCGACCAGACGCTATGAGACCCTAGTTTGGAATTCCTGGAGGGAGTACCCAGGCTTACCGTGTTCTACTGAAGTTGAAGCAGGACCATGTTCCAGATATCATGTTTTTGATCGAAACAAAAACTAGTCACATTTTTTTTTTTTTTTTTTTTTTTTGTAGACTTTGAGGATTAAGTTGGGTTTTGTGGTTAAACTGGTGGTTATGTCTCTTTTGGACATATAGAGTGGGGGTTGATCTGTTGTCATATTCCAGGTTCCACATCGATGCCAAAGTTACTTCTCATGGTTTGACAATGTGGCGTCTCATAGGCTTTTATAGGCATCTAGGGGCGAGCCTAAGAAACCATGCGTGGAACCATTTACACCGCTTGCATGGGATGGCCTGACTTCCTTGGTTGTGTATGGGGGATTTTAACGAGATTTTGATGGAGGATGAAAAGCAAGGGGGTCAGGTTAGTTGTCGTTGTGGAATGGAGGAATTTAGGGAAGCTCTGGACAGTTATGGCTTAGAGTGTAAGGTTCATGATTTGTATTGGCTTAATTCCATTGCAAAACACTCTATATTTGTATTAGTTGTTGCTTAGGATATTCTTGGAAGAAAGGAAGCTTAAAAGGTGGAGAGCAACGTCTAGTGCAAAAGTCGTCTTCAAGAGGTGAAAAGCGTCAAAGGTATATCTTGATTTTTATCCTCTTGCAAGGCGTTAGCGCACACACACACAATTCATACATGTGTGTCCCTGCATCATGGTTCAAACATTTGGTATAACACATTCACACATCTCATAGTATGCTCATGCATTGATCTTGTATTGATAAACATTGTAGAATTGCATGCGTTGTGACTATCTCTTTGATATGGCATGCTTGTGTGAATTTGTGTTTGTTTGTTTCCGTATTTTTGTATTTGGACTTGAATATGTTCTATTATGATGCCTTATTGAGTTCCGGTTGTTTCGATTACTCATTCATAAGGTTTCGAGTCCAAACGATGTAACTACGCTACTTTTCATTCTCATTCGTTGAGTTGACTTCATCATCGTTTTCTGAGATGATTTCTCAACCATTTTTCAAAGTTGTGTAGTCATCGTCGTGCGTGAGGGAGTCACAGTTTGTAATCCGAAAACAGATTTGAAATCGAAGTTCGGATTCCCAAGATACGTCCTGAAGAACAGAAGGAGCGCGCGAGAGTGGTCTGGAGCACGTGAGGCCAAAAGGTCTGGCCGTGAGGGAGGCCGTGGGCCCCATGGCCAAGGGAGCCCTCTGCTCCCGTGGGCCTCACGCGCCCCCCACAGGGAGGTGATGTGGCACGCTCTGATTTGCTCGAAAAATCTCTCTCTCGTTTCCTTTTAAACTCATCTCCTTCCCTCCACACTTGTTGAAGAACTTGAAGTGATTTTCACGAAATTCTGCACAATTTTCTTCAATTTTCATTTTCTTATTTTGATCATAACTTTCTCATATGAACTCGAAATCAATCGATTCAAAGGCCACAATTGTTGGTCTTGAGAGGAGCTACAAACCCCAAGCATTTTCAGAGGGAGCTGACTTCATCATTTTTCTCAACAGCCTGATTTCCAATACGAGGTCAAGGTTGATTGTTCAACTTCTTCTTTTTCAATTTCATCTTTGATCATCTCTTGATTCTTACTATTTGATTGATGAAATTTGTTAAGAAGTATGTTAGATCATATGCTAGGGGTGTTGAGATTTAGCTTTGTGATTTGTTTTGAACATATATGTGCTAAACTTGATTTTGTGTGAAATTGATTCTAGAAAATGAATATACGATGTGTCTCATATTATTTTCTAGGTTTTATTTCATGATCTAAGAACTAGGTTTTTAGTGTGATATATTGAATATTCATACCTTTGTTCTTATTGATTTACATGTCTTGATTTCTAGATAATCTTGTGATTGTGTGTTGGAAGCATATTCTAGATTGTCATTGAACATGTACATTTTGCTTGATTGATCATCTAGCTTAATTTGTTTGTGTTTGCATCACTTGCATCACTTTAGATCATAGCCTTGCATTAGGTTGAAGTCTCTAGCAAAGTGAGTGAAGCTTTGTGGATAGAGCAAAGAAGTCTTGATTAGAGTCGGGAGGACTCGGATAATCAAGCAAGGAAGACTTGTCTAGGGTCGGGAGGATCTGGATAGGCAAGCAAGAAATCTTCCTAGAGACGTGAGCGTCTTGGATAGGAAGTTGCTTTCTAGAGGTGTAGGACACATCTCGGATAGGAAGTAGGCTTGGTGATTCACTAGCCCGAGGGTAGATTAAGAGTTGATAGCTTGAGCGGATATCATGTGTTGATAGCTTGAGTGTGTAAGTCCTTTTTCATTTAGTGGATTGCTTTGCCGGTGGTTGTGGTATCAACCCGTGGATGTTTCCTCTTTGAGGTTTTACCACGTAAAAAGACTTGTGTTCATTTTTGTTTTTACTTTTCTTTATCTTCCATATCTTACATTGATTGCATATCTTGTAAATTGATTAACTCTTGTATTAGTGAAATCAATTCATTTGCTAAATCTAATCAAGTGTGCATTTTCTTTGTTGTATTCCACATCATTTTTAATAATGGAAGAATTTGAGTAAATACCTATTCACCCCCCCTCTAGGTATATTTTACACTATATTGCTTAAGGGAATTTCAATTGGTATCAGAGCGGGTGTCTAGAAGTAATTAGATAGATCCATATTATAGTGTTTGTGTTTTGTTTTGTTGTGTTTTTTTTGTGTTTGTTCATTTTTGTAGCTATGGGTGATTCAATGCCGGAAGGTGCCTTTAGTGGTAGACCTCCTCTATTGAATAGTGGTAACTACACCTTTTGGAGAAATACAATGAAAGCCTACATTAGAGCCATCAATGATAAAGCATGGATGAGTGTGAGTGTGAGTGATGTAGTAGAGGAAGAGGAGTCCTCGGATGAACGAGAATATACTAGCAATTATATTGCTCACCCGGCTATATATGAAGGAAGATTTGAGGATAGTAGTGAAGACTCCTCAAGTATTGAGGAAAGTGAAAACTCTTCAAGTAGTGAAGATAGTGAAGTCTCCTCCTTTGATGAAGAGTTAGAAGCCTCCTCAAATCAAGATTATATAAGCTTCAATGACAAGATCCTTCAACAAAAGAATGAAGAGAACAACAAGTTGAAGTTGATCAATGCCAATTTAGTGGTGATCTTTAAAGCTCTTGTCAATGAAAATAAGATGTCTTTGGAGAAGATGAGCAAGCAAAGTGAAGTCATTAAGGAGCATGAAAAGACCATTGAGAAGTATGTCTCTAAGGTGGAGGAAAGTGCTCAAGAGCTAGATGATCTAAAAGAAGACTTTACTATGAAGTTGTTTGCCATGGAAGGAGAGATTAAGCAAAAAGAGAACTCTTTGTCTATCATGAAGATAAAGGAGTGTGAGCTTATAGATGAAGTCAAAGCTCTCAAAGAGTCGATTAATGGCATGAAAATAGGAGCCATTAAGCTTGATGAAGTAATAAAGCTTGGAAAGCATCATGGAGATATGAGTGGCTTGGGCTTTGTAGAAGAAGTTAAGAAGACTCCTACAACCAAGAACAAGTCAAGAAAGTCCAAGAAGAAGAAAGACTCAACTACTATTCCTTCCAACATCAAAGACAAAGACAAAAAGAGCTATGGAACTTCTCAACCGACTTCTCAACCAAAGCATGCACACCCAAAAGGTAACTTTTCTAAATTCATTCCGGTTTGTCATTATTGTAATGTGGTTGGTCACATTAGGCCTAAGTGCTATGAATATGCTAGGCAATGCAAACTAGGAAATGTGGAACATGATAAAAATGTGAAAAAGTTACCTAATCATTCTCCTAAGCATGAGTTTAAGTCTAGAGCTAGACATAACATCTCTAAGTTTATCCCGGTTTGTCATTTTTGCAATGTTGTAGGGCATATCAAACCTAAATGCTACAAGTATATTAGACAATGCGAACTAGGGAATGAGATGCATGCTAGTGAGATGAAAAGACTTCCTTTGGTTGTTTCTAAACATGTTAGGGCATTAGAGACTATGCATGATGAACATGTTAATGAAAAGAAATCAACAAGGAAAGTTTGGGTTAAGAAAAATAATGTGCATTCTTGTGAAATGGATAAATCTTCTTTGAAAGTTTCTAAACATGGTAATAGCTTTGATGCTTTGAGAAATGTGCATTTCGATCATATTCATGTGAAGAAACCTACTAGGAAGATTTGGATTGAAAAGAATGACATGCATGTTAATAATAATCATGATAAGATGAATGTTGAGAAAAAGTTGGTTAAGAAGAGTGTTAACCATGATCATTTGAAGAGTCTTGATGAAATATTTGTGCGTGGCAACAATGATGAGTTTAATATGAGTGATATTTTAATGAAGAAGATAGTTGATGATTTATCTTCTAGATTTCATATTGCTATGCGTAATGATCATGATATTGTTTGTGTTGGTTCACCTAAGACCAATATGGTCAAAGGTGAGTGCTCTCATACTTGATTGAGTAGCACATATGAGAATGTTTTTGTTCTTGTTTGATAAGAGTTCTAAGTTTGATGCATGACTAAGCTATTTGTAATGTGCTAGGTCTAGTATTCAAACTTGGTGTCTCTAATCAATTCATGAACTTAATATTCTCATATTCACTATGATAGTCAAAATTTGTTGATTAACTTTAAAGAAGTTGAATTTTGAAATCTATTTGGTGAAAAGTTTTGTTAAGACTTTTAGAGAAAGTCATTTTCATGTGTTTGTTTGAGTTAAAAGTGTTTGGTCTTTATTTTCTTGGGATGACACACCAACAACTTGTTGTCATGAGGACAAACAAGCCAAGAAAGCTCATAAAAAGAGCGGAGACCTTTCATTGGTGAAAAAGCATGCTAAGGTATTTCTCTACTCTAAAAGCTTGCTTTCTATTTCATCTTTTCAACTCTATGTTTGCATGATATCATTGCACATAGATATTAGGCATCATTTCATTAGAGAATATGTTGAACATTCTATTGTTTCTCTAGAGCATATGCCTACTAAAAATCAACTTGCGGACTTGTTCACCAAGCCCTTGGACAAAGAGAGGTTTAAAACTCTTAGAATGTCGATTGGCATGATTTGTGTTGATTATTGTCTATGTGTGATTGTGAGTGGCGTGATGAGCAAAACTTTAATTGAATATCATTATCTTTGAGAGCTACTCACTTGAGAAGTAGTGATCTTAAACAAATATCTTTTATTGTTTCTAGATCATGCACTTGAGCTTGAAAATCTTATTTTTGAAAAAGTGCACCAATGCTTCTCTTATATGTTTTAGTTTTGAGTATATGTGGTTGAAAATGTGTAGATAATGGATGCATCTAAAAGTTTATTGCTAAGTACATGATAGATGACCTATGGTATGTATCCATTTTGCTTCGGCACTACATAGTAATCAACGAGCACCCTCATTGAAAGGGCTACACACCTTGGTTGTGCAGCCACCCAGTGTAGGAAAGGGCTACGCCATTGTGATGAGTGAAAGCCGTCATGAGGTGTATATGTTTTTGTTAGTAAAATCAAAGAAGTGTTGAAATGAATCATAAAAAAAAAAAAAAAAAAAATATTCTTTGATTCAAGCCTAAAACAAAACAAAAAGGCTTATGGTGTATAATTGAGAATTGTGGAAAAGCTCGGGTTGACAAATAGAAACGGGAAAACGAGCCACATGCACACACACGCTCATATGTTGATATCTATTCTTTTTAAAAGCAAAAATCCGGATGAATATCGGTTTGACCTATTTTTGGAAGGCTTTAGATGGATAGGTGTGGATAGAGTTTGCATGTTGATATCACAATTACTCCTTCTATATATTTGAGAAGCATTCACACACACACATTTTGCTTATGTGCTTGATTCATTAGCAATGTGAGAATATTTTTAAGAGATTAATGAAAATCTATGATTCTCTCTTGGACTTTGACAAGTTATGAAATATTTTCTCTTATTGCTTGATTGTGTGATTGTGTGATGTCCCTTGTGAACAAATATAATTGGTGATAATATGTGGAGCATATGTTAAGGGGGAGCTTTAGTTTATTCAACTTAGCTTTCTATATGATTTGTTTGCTTAATATCTCATTCTTTATCTCTTGTGTCCTTTGTCTATTCCTTGACAAAAAGGGGGAGAAATGTATACCTCACCATGTTTGATATGGAGGAATCCATGTTTGATATAGGGGAGAAAATTGTATACCTCATACCATGTGTGGAGAAATGTTCCAAATGTGTGGGAAATTCCTCTTTATGCTTTTATGGAGACTTTGTCTTAAGGGGGAGAATTCTTGTCTTAAGGGGGAGAAAAGAATTCTTGCCTAATTGTGTTAAGGATCTTAGGAAGAGCTTTAATGTGAAAACATTCATACACTTGAGATAATGCATTTTTTGTATGAGATAAGGGAAGTCTTGTTATTTGTTTATGTGAATATATCTCACCATTCTTCTTTAGAGAAGATCTCTTGTTTGGTTTGCTATTTTCTCTCATAGGTACTTTGAAGACCAAAAGAGGAATTCTTGAAGACTTGAAGACTTTTAGTCTAGGAATCTCTTTGTAATGTGAGATTGAGAGTATACTATCAACTTGAGTTTATTTGAGTGAAACATTGTATGGTGAGGTTGAGGTTTTGCCATGGAATAGCCAAAGGGGGAGATTGTAAGGTTCATGATTTGTATTGGCTTGATTCCATTGCAAAACACTCTATATTTGTATTAGTTGTTGCTTAGGATATTCTTGGAAGAAAGGAAGTTTAAAAGGTGGAGAGCAACGTCTAGTGCAAAAGTCGTCTTCAAGAGGTGAAAAGCGTCAAAGGTATATCTTGATTTTTATCCTCTTGCAAGACGTTAGCGCACACACACACAATTCATACATGTGTGTCCCTGCATCGTGGTCAAACATTTGGTATAACACATTCACACATCTCATAGTATGCTCATGCATTGATCTTGTATTGATAAACATTATAGAATTGCATGCGTTGTGACTATCTCTTTGATATGGCATGCTTGTGTGAATTTGTGTTTGTTTGTTTCCGTATTTTTGTATTTGGACTTGAATATGTTCTATTATGATGCCTTATTGAGTTCCGGTCGTTTCGGTTACTCATTCATAAGGTTTCGAGTCCAAACGATGTAACTACGCTACTTTTCGTTCTCATTCGTTGAGTTGACTTCATCGTCATTTTCCGAGATGATTTCTCAACCATTTTTCAAAGTTGTGTAGTCATCGTCGTGCGTGAGGGAGTAACGGTTCGTAATCCGAAAACGGATTCGAAATCGGAGTTCGGATGCCCAGGATACGGGCTGAAGAACCGAAGGAGCGCGCAAGAGTGGTCTGGAGCGCTTGAGGCCACAAGGTCTGGCTGTGGGCCCCATGGCCAAGGGAGCCCTCTACTCCCGTGGGCCCCTCGCGCCCCCCACGGGGAGGTGACGTGGCACACTCTGATTTGCTCGAAAAATCTCTCTCTCTTTTCCTTTTAAACTCATCTCCTTCCCTCCACACTTGTTGAAGAACTTGAAGTGATTTTCACGAAATTCTGCACAATTTTCTTCAATTTTCATTTTCTTATTTTGATCATAACTTTCTCATACGAACTCGAAATCAATTGATTCAAGGGCCAAAATTGTTGGTCTTGAGAAGAGCTACAAACCCCAAGCATTTTCAGAGGGAGCTGACTTCGTCAGTTTTCTCAGCAGCCTGATTTCCAGTACGAGGTCAAGGTTGATTGTTCAACTTCTTCTTTTTCAATTTCATCTTTGATCATCTCTTGATTCTTACTATTTGATTGATGAAATTTTTTGAGAAGTATGTTAGATCATATGCTAGGGGTGTTTGATCATTTGTTAATTGAGATTTAGCTTTGTGATTTGTTTTGAACATATATGTGCTAAACTTGATTTTGTGTGAAATTGATTCTAGAAAATGAATATATTATGTGTCTCATATTATTTTCTAGGTTTTATTTCATGATCTAAGAACTAGGTTTTTAGTGTGATATATTGAATATTCATACCTTTGTTCTTATTGATTTACATGTCTTGATTTCTAGATAATCTTGTGATTGTGTGTTGGAAGCATATTCTAGATTGTCATTGAACATGTACATTTTGCTTGATTGATCATCTAGCTTAATTTGTTTGTGTTTGCATCACTTGCATCACTTTAGATCATAGCCTTGCATTAGGTTGAAGTCTCTAGCAATGTGAGTGAAGCTTTGTGGATAGAGCAAGGAAGTCTTGATTAGAGTCGGGAGGACTCGGATAATCAAGCAAGGAAGACTTGTCTAGGGTCGGGAGGATCCGGATAGGCAAGCAAGAAATCTTCCTAGAGACGTGAGCGTCTTGGATAGGAAGTTGCTTTCTAGAGGTGTAGGACACATCTCGGATAGGAAGTAGGCTTGGTGATTCACTAGCCCGAGGGTAGATTAGGAGTTGATAGCTTGAGCGGATATCATGTGTTGATAGCTTGAGTGTGTAAGTCCTTTTTCATATAGTGGATTGCTTTGCCGGTGGTTGTGGTATCAACCCGTGGATGTTTCCTCTTTGAGGTTTTACCACGTAAAAACACTTGTGTTCATTTTTGTTTTTACTTTTCTTTATCTTTCATATCTTACATTGATTGCATTACTTGTATATTGATTTTCACATGTGTTGGTTAAATCAATTCATTTGCTAAATCTAATCAAGTGTGCATTTTCTTTGTTATATTCCGCATCATTTTTAATATTGGAAGAATTTGAGTAAATACCTATTCACCCCCCCTCTAAGTATATTTTACACTATATTGCTTAAGGGAATTTCATAGAGGATATTGGATTTGCTGAACCAAAGTTTACATGGTGCAACAAGCAGAGCAGTTTAGCTATGATCCAAGAAATGTTGGATAGGGGGGTCACCTACTATGATTGGAAATAGCTTTTCTCGAATTCTAGAGTTCATCATTTGGACTACTAGCATTCGAATCATAGGCCACTTCTGATTGAGGCCCTGACAGCTGCCGATCCTATTGTGAATGGGGACAGAATTAAGAAGCGACATTTCCATTATGAAACATGTTGGGCTAATCGTAGTGACTGTCGTGATTTGATTGCAAGGAACTGGCAGGTCTTTGGTCAGGGAGAGGCAGTGGCTAGAATGGTGGTGGCAATTCAAAATTGTGTGAAATGTCTATCTCGGTGGAATACCAAGAATAGGTTGGGTCTTCGGGATGCAATTGCAGCTAAAAGGAGTGAACTATGTCAAGCTACTTCTTTTGGTTTACAACAAGGCTCGTGGCGGGAGATTAACATCATTGGAGGACAGTTGGATAGATTACTTGAGGAAGAGGAATCCTACTGGAGGTAACGATCAAGGATTGAATGGTTGAAGGGTGGTGATCGGAATATGGGTTTTTTTCATAGCAAGGCCTCGGCTAGGAGGTTTCGTAATTGCATTACAGGTTTGTTTGATGAGAATGGGTCCTAGTGCTTGAACAAGTGTGATGTGCAAGGAGTTATCAATCGGTACTTTTCAAAATTATTTCAAGCTGAGCGAATTGATAACAGGGTGTTACAAATGGTGTTATCATGTGTTGAGTCAAGACTATCTCAGAGATCGATTGCCTATCTGGATACATCATATAGTGGCCAAGATTATGGCTAATCGAATGCAGTTGGTGCTTGTTGAGGTGATCTTTAACTCCTAGAGTGCCTTTATCCCAGGGCGTCTGATTACGGATACTACGATAATTGGGTTTGAATTCCTTCACTCTCTCAGAACTAGGGTGATCAATGACATCTCTTTTACTCTTAAGTTGGATATGGCAAAAGCATATGACCGGGTTGAGTAGTCTTTCTTAAGGTGTATGATGATTAGGCTTGGATTTCCGAATAAATGGGTTTCACAAGTAATGAGATGTGTCTTTTCAGTCTCGTTCTCGTTCCTGGTTAATGGGGATATATTGTTGGGATTTATGCCCTAAAACTTGTAATTTGTAAATGTCATAAATTCATTAATAAAAGAAGTAGTTATTTCATTCAATTAACATTACTCATACATTTATATTGTATGTGCTAAACATCTAAGATTGCTAGATGTAATCTCAAACTGAGTATATAAATGTCATATACAGAGGAATTTATTTTGAGACATGCAATATAAAGAGTCCGTAGAAAGAAAATAAATCTGGGTACTTTATTTGTGAAGAATAAAATAACTACTTCAACTTGATGGCAAGAGTTCAATCTCTTAAGAAGGAAAGAGATAAAGCTTTGAATGAAGTTGAAGTGAACAATGAAGTGATCAAATGTCTAGAAGAGAAAACAGTTGAAGATGCTCTTATGTTAGATAGTTTAAGGAGTGATTTTGTTAATAATTTATTTTTCTTGAAGGAAACAATCAAAGGTAAGGAAGAGGAGTTGTCAATCATGAAGGCCAAAGAGTTTATTAAACTTCATGAAGATTCAAGTGACTTAGGCTTTGTAGATGAGCAAGTAGAGTCTCCTACAACTAAAGGCAAGTCACTAAGGAACAAAAAGATTTCAAAGGCCAAGTCTTCCAAGGTCAAGTGCAAAATCAAGAAAAGTAAGGAGCCTTCACCGTCGGTACACCCTTACCTAAATAGTATCATCTCTATATGTATTTTGGTTTTCCATTTTTGAAATGTTGTAGTGCATACTAAATCTAGATGCTATGAGTATATTAGACAATGCAAACTAGGGAATGAGATGCATGTTACTGAGATGAGAAAATCTTCTATGACTGTTTCTTGCATAATAACACTTTGAATTTTGTGCATGACAATGATAATCATGTGAGGAAAATTGTAAAGAAGATTTGAGTGAAAATGAGTGTTTCACATGATCATATGTATAGTCTTGATAACATTTTTGTTGATGGCAATAATGTTGTGTTTTACATGAGAAATATCTTTATAGAGAAGATAATTGATGATTTATCTTCTAGATATAATATTGCCATGAGAAATGATCATGATGGTTTATGTGTTTGTGCACCCAAGACCAAATGGCTCAAGAGTGAGTGCTCTTACCATTAGTGTAAGATTGCACATGTGAGTTAGCTTTAAGATTAGTGTCAAGTTATTGAGTAACTTAGCTATCTAGCTTTGTTTCTATATAACTTGACATGAACTTAGCTATCTCACATATTCACTATGATAGTCGAAATCCATTGATTAACTTTTGAGAAGTTTTTTAATGATATCTATATGGTGACAATCATGTTAAGACTTTTGGAGAAAGTCATTTTTATATGTATTTGAGTTGAAGTGTTAAGTCTTTATTCTCTTGAGATAAAACACCAACAACTTGTTGTTATAAGGACAAACAAGCCAAGAGAGCTCACAAAAAGAGCGAAGGCTTTGCATTTGATGAAAAAGCTTGCTTACGTATTTCTATATCCTAATGCTTGCTTTCTAGCTTTTCATCTTTCGACTCTATGTTTGCATTACATTATGTAGCATGTCATATTAGAGAATTAGTATAGCATTCATATGGTTCTCGTTGACATTTGCTCTCTAAAGATCTTTTAGTGATGTGTTCACAATGATCTTATTCATGATGCTTGAAATGCTTGATGAGCAAAACTTAATTTGAATATCAATATCTTTGAGAGCTACTCACTTGAGAAGTAATGATCTTAAACAAATAACTTTTATTGTTTCTAGATCGTGCACTTGAGCTTGAAAAATCTTATTTTTGAAAAGTGCACTAATGCTTCTCTTATATGTTTTAGTTTTGAGTAATTGAGTTTGAAAATATGTAAATTATGGATGCATCTAGAAGCCTATTACTTTGTACATGATAGATGACCTATGGTATGTATCCATTTTGCTTCGGCAACTACATAGAACTCAACGAGCACTTTCATGGAAAGGGCTACACACCTTGGTTGTGCAGCCGCCCAATGTAGGAAAAGACTACACTATTGTGATAAGTGAAAGCCGCCATGAAGTGTATATGTTTATGTTAGAAAAATCAAAGAAGTGAAAAGAATCATTTAAAAAAAAAAAATTCTTTGATTATAAGCATAAAAGAAATGAAAAATAAAAGGCTTAATGGAGTATAATTGAGAATTGTGAAATGCTCGGATTGTCAAATAGAAATGAGTAAACGAGCCACATGCACACACACGCTCACATGTTGAAATCTATTCTCTTTAAAGCAAAAACCCGGATGAATATCGGTTTGACCTAGATTGGAAATGCTTTAGGTGGATAGGTGTGGATATAGCTTGCATGTTGATATCACAATTACTCCTTGTATATATGTGATCGGACTATTTTATACCTATTTGAGGTCCCCCATTTCCGATCGTTTGTCTCGTTTTCGAGCGTATTTTTGTATATAATGTTTTGTTTGAGCCTTGTATAGGTACATATTCCCTACAATAGGTATTTGAGCTTAAAGATTAGTTGGGGAGGCAAAATGGAGCAAAAAGGGCTGAAATTGTATATACGCGTGCAGAATGGTCAAGTTGCAAGGGTCATATCTTCCTCCTTAGATCGAATCATGTTGATATCTTTATATATTCGGAAACCCCCGGAAGTCTAGTTTCCATAACATTTTACGGATTACGATTCCGAGCTTTCTGCAGGAAGTTATGAAATTTCCGTAACGGTGCGCGATGCTGAAATGCTGAAATGGCGTCAGGTCTAAACGGCTACTTCAAACGGTGTCCAAGCCGCAGAACGAAACCGTCAATCAGCTCCAGAAAGTCATTTTTTGGGTGAATTTCAGGGACAGTTTCATCCTTTCATCCCCAATTCGTGCCCTAACCTCCCAACACTATATAAACACCTTATTCTCTTCTCTCCCAATAGAATCCACTCCCCACACACTTCCCCTTCTTCTTCTTCTTCTTCTTCATTTTCTTTCACCTAATAAGAAAGAGAGAAGCTTCCAAGAGCATCCATGGAGGTTTTTCCTCCATGGATGCTCCCCACCTCATCTTCTACCCATCATCCATCCATTTAGGAGTAGATTGCAAAGAGAAAGGAGGGTCTTTGGACCAATTTCGAGCCAAACATGGATCAAAGGAGATTAACACATTTTGGAGGGGTTCTTTACTTGGGTTTTCTCTTTTATCTCATTCTCTTTGTATTTCTTGTTTTCTTAAATGTGTAATCCCCACTTGGGAATATTTGTAAACCTATTTTGTGCTCAATATATATGTTGGTTGTTTTCATATCTAATTTGTGTTTTGATTCACTCTTGTTATTTATTGATGTATCTCTTATCTTGAAATGCATGTTTATGGATGATTGGAAATTGATATGTGTTCATGGATGGGATTAGGAGTAGATTATCTTAATTGTAGGAGTAGTTGTAATCAAATATTCCATTTGTGTGTGTATGTCTTTGGAAGGTTGAAATTGCATGTTATGAATGGGTTTGAGTGACTTAGAGTTAGGATTGTGCCTTTGGAGGGGCTCTCCGGGCATAGTTTTGGCTAATTAGCTAGAAAGAGTGGGTGAACTTATTAATTGCCATATTAGAAGGGTTTGGTTCATTGTTCTTGTTAACAATTGGACTTTAGCTATTTCTCACTCTAGGGGCTCTAGGTGAGTCATGATTAGAGTTACAATTATTGGTCTTTGGCTATCTCTCACACTAAGGGCTTTAGGTGAGTTATGGTTGGAGATACAATCACTCTTTCCACATTCATTGTACCTAACGTTGCCATTTTACATTACCGTGTTAATATTGGGACTCAATTTAGCATCGGTTTGTATAATGTGTTCACAAATGTTGGTTGCGGTTTCGTGTTTGAGAGGCTCTCAACACACTCTTCAACCGTTAGCTCTATGAATGGGTATAAATCGGATTGAGGCAAGAACAAACCCTTAACTAAAATTAGATGTCCTTAATGTCTAACCACCAACTATTTGTGCATTTATGTATGGTGAACTTGTTGAACCTTGTGTGACCATTTTCATGCATCTCTCCTATCCACCATTTTATTTATCACTTTAAACACCATTCTCACCCTTCCATATTCTCTTTGTTTTTATTTATTTTCATTTGCATTCTCTACGCACACACACACACCGCATTGTACATACATTTCACACACACCATTCTCACCTTTCCGCATTCTATTTACATGCTTAAAATAAACTCTAGAACTTGAAATGGTTGACGAATTACACATCCCTGCAGAACGATACCCTTGCTTGCCGCTTTACTAGTATTTTGCTAGTTTATAGCACATTGCGTAGGAAACCCCTTTTAAAATTAAATAATCATTTGATCCTCGCATTCTTTCAACGACGGAAAAAGCGAGTATCTCTATGCTAGAAGCATTCACACACACACATATTTTGCTTATGTGCTTGATTCATTAACAATGTGAAAATATTTTTGAGAGATTAATGAAAATCTATGCTTCTCTCTTGAACTTTGAAAAGTGATGAAATATTTTCTCTAAATGCTTGAATGTGTGATTGTGTGGATTTCATTGTGAACAATATTCTATCTTGATCTTAGATAGAGCAATTATCAATGGGGAGCATAGTATGCTAGACTTTGTTCTCTTTTATGATATGTTCACATGCTTCAAGTTGATATTTGTTGGCATATTCTTTGGTTGATATGGTGAATCTTGAAGATGCAATTTCATATTCATTGTTATGCATGATGATTCTTCATAATGTTATATGCCTTTGTATTTTTGATCACAATTAATGCATGAAACTTTTTGTAATAATTGTATGATTGTGTTTGCAATCATCTTATCCTTGTTTGGGGTTGTATAGTAGTTGAGATTGCAATCAATTTCTTCATTCTTGAGGTTGATAAGAGAGTAATTGCAATGAGTTCCTCTTTGTTTGGGGTCGATAGTAATTGTAGATGTAATCAATTTAATTGAGTGTAGTTGCAATAAATTCCTCTTTGTTTGGGGTCGATAGTAACTGTGGTTGTAATCAAATCAATTGATTATGGTTGCAAAAAATTCATCCTTGTTTAGAGTGATAGTAATTGTGGTTGTAATCAATTCAATTGATTGTAGTTGCAGAAAATTCCTCCTTGCTTAGAATGATAGTAGTTGTGATTGTAATCAAATATCTTCTTGTTTGATGTCGAGATGATTGTTGTTGATACCAATTCCTTCATATTTAGGGTTGATATGATTGTTAATTCAATTGTTGAACTTGGTAGAAATGACCTATGTGCTTAAGAGTAAAATTTATGCATTTGTGATTTATTTTACCTTGATGAGTTTTTTGTGTTGTATAGATTTGTATAACCTTTGCTAGGTTATCATGGATAACAAACAAGAATCAAGGGAGAAGATAAATTAGCTAAAAAAAAAAAAAAAACAAAGAACTTGGAAGAAAGCATTTCTCCAAGCAAAGCATCTACCTCCAAATGTGAGATCAACAAATCATTCAACGTTCTTTGGTAGCACAAGTGGCTAGCAAAGCTTATATGATCTCAATGTATCATTTCTCTCTTTTTCCTTTTGGCTTCATTTTATGTCAAAAAATGGGAGAAATATGATATTGTTTTAGCATATCTTCTTTGTGTATGTGCCAAGTATTGAACTTCATATGGCATAAAATATCTTGGATGAGATATCTTTGATGGATATGCATGTATTTAGGGGGAGCATACATGTATCCATTTTGAACTTAATTGTCATATTCCACATCGATCTTAAATGTCATATTCTTGTCAAGTATATTATCATATATTCTCTTAGATATTCTTGTGCTTTCAAGTTTATTTTAGGTGATATCAAGAGAAGATTAAGTGAAGAAGTTCAAGACTTGTTGAATATTAGTCTAGGTGATTAACTCATTATAATGTGAGGGTGAGTTTTTATGACCAATCTTCATGTTGTATGTTTTAGTACTTGTATAGGTGTTTTGACATAGAATTTGCCAGAGGGAGAAATTGTTATGATTTTGAGTTGTGTTAGGTTTTTTGTTTTTGTTGGCATGTATTTCATATCAAAATGTTGTTTATCTTGTATTGATAAGTGGTCTTAGATATGTTGATTCAAAGTTCCAAAGAAAGACTCGGCTATGGTTCATACAAGATGGTGTCTTGTAAAGGGGAATAAGCTACATTGCTTAACAAAGGTATAATTGACCTCATTCCTCTTACAAGGCATAGGCACACACACACATGGCATTCATTTGTGTCCCTGCATAGTTGTACACCATTAGTATAACACATTCACACAATTGGTAATGTGTGCACATGCGTTAAATTTAATTTGATAAACTTTGTGAAATTGCATGCTCTAGGACTATGTCTAGGAAATGGCATACTTGTGTGATCTTGTGTTTATTTGTTTCCATGTTATTGTTTTTGGACTTGAACATGATCTCATATGATTCCTTATTGAGTCCCGGTCATTTTGGTTACTCATTCATTAGGTTTCGAGTCCAAACTAGGAAGCTACGCTACTTTACGTTTTCATTCGTTGAGTTGTCTTCATCGTCGTATTCCGAGTCGAATTCTCAACTTTTTGTCAAAGTTTCATAGTCGTCCTTATGCATGAGGGAGTCATAGTTTGTAATCTGAAGAAGGATTCGAATTCGGAGTTCGGAGGTCCGAATACGGTCGAAGAACGCGAGGAAAGCAAGCTTTGGCCAACGGCCAAGCTTGGGATGGCACGTGAGGAGACCGTGAGGCTCACGGGTCAGCAGGCCTTCTGCCACGTGAGGCTCATGCGCCCCTCATGGGCTGCTGATGTGGCACCTCCTGATTTGTCACTTCTTTCCCTCTCTTTCATCTCTTTTAAGTTTCTCCTTTCCCTCCCATTTCATCCCAAGAAGAAAAATTAGAAAATATAAGTGCAGAATTTTCTCTCAAACTTTCTCACCTTCCAAACACCATAAATTTCTCACACGAATTTGAAATTGAGTGATTCAAGTTGGAGAAGTTTTGTAATTCAGTTCTCTACCTTTTCCAAGTGGTCTTGCAGCTGTTTGATCGAGTTTTCTAATGGATCTACCCACAAAACCGAACCAGCTCGTGAATCATAGGTATTTGACTTATCTTTGTGTTTTCTTTTTTTATAACCTTCAATTACCTTGGGGTTTCTTCTTATATATGTATGTGTATGTATGATGAATGCTACTGAGAAAGATAGCTTCATAATCAAACCTAATCAAGTCTAATTAGAGACAAATGTGAACTAGTTTTCTAGGATTCTAGGTTTTCACATGTTTGAGTGTTGTATTGTGATTAGTTTGATATCTAGGGTTATTTATGGATTGATTGATTCATTTTATGATCAATAACCTTGACATGTGCTTGGATCCTCTAATTGAACAAATCTAGGATTAGCACTTGTGATTTTGTATTTAGAGTCTAATATGATTTAATTGATTATTCATTATATCCTTGCTGTAAATGTTGGCTAGATTATTCATTGAACATATTTTGTGATTCTAGCATTTTTGTGTATGTTTCTAATATCTTGAATATGTGCTTCATGTATATGATTGATTCAAGTGTTAGATGTGTGAATGAAACTAGGAGCTATATGTGTTAGGTGTTTTTCACAAGCTCTAGGTTTTAATTCAAGTTTTGCATCTAGACTATTTGACTTGTGTTCTCACATGATTAAGTCTAGTTTCCATGGAATGTATTGATCACATGTTCTATGTTGAATTGCTTGTTTGCATCATTTGCATTCATGGATCACACTTAGGAAGTCCTTGTAAAAGGCATGGAGTCTTGACTATGACAAGGTGTCTGGATAGTCAAGCAAGGAAGTCTTGGTTAGGACAAGAGGTCCGAATAACCAAGCAAGAAGTCATAGCTAGGATCGGGAAGGTCCGGATAGCTATGCATTAGAGGCTCTCTAGAGGCATGAGTGCCTTGGATAGGGAGTTGGCTACATTATTGGTAGGCCCAGACGATTGGATAGACATAAACTTCAATAGAGAGTGGTACATGGGATGTGTATGCACTCTTGAGGAATTTCTAATCTTCCAACAATGTTGGTTAGACATGGACTCCAATATATGGTGGTTTCGCATCATTAAGGGATTTCTTATCTACCAATAAGGATTATATAGACATAGACTCCAATAGAGAGTAGATCATAGGTTGGTCACTTTTGAGGAATTTCTAATCTGTCATCCAATATATATAGTTTCCAATGGTTGTAGTTCAACCCGTGAATGTTTCCTCCTTGGAGATTTTACCACGTTAAAAAATCTTTTGTGTCAATTCTTTCTATCTCTCTCTCTTATATTTGTATATGTGTATGCTTTAATCTTGTTGCATAATATTCTCTTGTGATATATATTGTAACAAGATTATGTTAAGTGTGACATGTAAGCAAATCATTTTGATCATAGTTATGTATGTAATTCTTTTGTTCTTTGATTCTTTTGTATAGTTATATTTTGATTGATACTTGTAACACATTGAACATTATTGGAAATACAAGTATTCTTTATTGATGAGTTTTTAATTTTATTCTTCCTCTCGATTCTTGTTGGTGTATGGACAATGCTTTAATGATCACATGCTTATCTTGTCTATACTTGTATGTATGGTTTATGTGTTGTAATATAAGCTACATTGAGGGACAAACTTGAGTTTATTTCAAGGGATTGAAAAATGTGTAAAAACCTATTCACCCCCCTCTAGGTGTGCTTTAGGCAATTTAACTACGTTTGTACATTTCAAGTTGTGTTGGCACTATTCTATATCAAAACGACATTTCCTTTGTATTGATTAGTTGTCTAGGATTCGGTTTAACAAGCTTCAAGGAAATTGGGCAACATATCAAGCAAAGTGAAGCCTTCAAGAGGAGAAAGTATCAAAGGTATATTTAGACCTCATTCTTCTTGCAAGGCGTTTAGGCACACACACACATGACATTCATATGTGTCCCTGCATAATTGTACACCATTGGTATAACACATTCACACACTTGTTGAAGTATGCACATGCATTAGATTTAATTTGATAAACATTATGAAATTGTATATTCTAGGACTATCTCTAGGAAATGGCATACTTGTGTGACTTTGCGTTTATTTATTTTTTGTTTTATTTTTTTTGGACTTGAACATGATCTCATATGATTCCTTATTGAGTCTCAGTCATTTCAGTCACTCATTCTTTAGGTTTCGAGTCCAAACTAGGAAGCTACGCTACTTTATGTTCCCATATGTTATGTTGTCTTCGTCGTCGTGTACCGAGTTGAATTCTTAACATTTTATCAAAGTTTCATAGATTTCCTTGTGTGTGAGTGAGTCAGTCACGGTTCGTAATCCAAAGATAAATTCGAATTCAGAGTTCGGATGCCTGAATATGGCTGAAGAACGTGAGAGGAGCGCGAGGGAGGCATGAAATGGCCAAATGCCATTTTGGGGTGTGGCCGTGAGGAGCGCGTGAGGCTCATGGGCCAGCAGCCCTTCTGCCCCATGAGGCTCACGTGCCTCTCATGGGCAGGTGACATGGCATGCCCTGATTTGTCACTTCATTCCCTCTCTTTCATCTCTTTTAAGTTTCTCTTTTCCCTCCCATTTCATTTGTAGAAGAAAAACTTGAAAACACTTGTGCATAATTTTCTCTCCAACTTTCTCATCTTCCAAACACCAAAACTTTCTCATTTGGACTTTGAATTGAGTGATTCAAGTTGGAGAGTCTTCGTAATCAAGTCACCTACCTTCTCCAAAAGAGTTTGCAATTGTTTGATCACATTTTGTGGTGGTTTCCTCATCAAAACCGAACCAACTCGGGATTCTAAGGTATTGAACTAATCTTTGAGGTTTCATCTTTTTAAACCTTCAATTACCTTGGGTTTTCTTCTTCTATATGTATATGTATGTATGATGAATGCTATTGAGAAGGATATCTTCAAATCAAATATAATCAAGTCTAATTAGAGACAAATGTGAACTAGTTTTCTATATATGATTCTAGTTTTTCACATGTTTGAGTGTTGTATTGTGATTAGTTTGATATCTAGGGTTATTTGTGATTTGATTGACTCATTTTATGATTAATAACCTTAGCATGTACTTGGATCCTTTATTTTAACAAATCTAGGATTATTACATTTGATTTTGTGTTTAGAGCTAACTAGGATTTAATTAATTATTCATTATATACTTGCTCTAAATACTTGCTAGAATATTTATTGATCATATTTTGTGATTTTAGCATTTTTGTGTATGTTTCTAATAACTTGAATATGTACTTCATGTATATGATTTATTCAAGTGTCAGCTTTGTGAATGAAACTATGAATCACATATGTTAGGTGTTTCACATGTTCTAGGTTTCGATTCATGTTTTGTATCTAGACTATCTTTGACTTGTGTGCTCACATGACTAAGTCTAGTTTCCATAGAATGTATTGATCACATGTTCTATGTTGAAGTGCTTATTTGCATCATTTGCATTCATTGATCACACTTAGGAAGTCCTTGCAAAAGGCATGAAGTCTTGATTAAAACAAGAGATCCGGATAACCAAGCAAGAAGTCTTGACTAGGACTTCTTGCATCATTTGCATTCATTGATCACACTTAGGAAGTCCTTGCAAAAAGCATGAAGTCTTCGTTAAAACAAGAGATCTGGATAACCAAGCAAGAAGTCTTGACTAGAATGTATTGATCACATGTTCTATGTTGAAGTGCTTGTTTGCATCATTTTCATTCATTGATCACACTTAGGAAGTCCTTGCAAAAGGCATGAAGTCTTGGTTAAAACAAGAGATCCGGATAACCAAGCAAGAAGTCTTGACTAGGACAAAAGGTCCGGATAGTCAAGCAAGGAAGTATTGGTTAGGACAAGAGGTCCGGATAACCAAGAAAGAAGTCATGTCTAGGATTGGGAAGGTCCGTATAGCTATGCATGGAAGGCTCTCTAGAGGCATGAGTGCCTTGGATAGGGAGTTGGCTATGACATTGGTAGGCCTGAGCGATTGGATAGACATAGACTCCAATAGAGAGTGTTGCATGGGATGTGTATTCACTCTTAAGGAATTTCTAATCTTCCAATGATATTGTGTAGACATAGACTCCAATATAAAGTGGTTCCTCACTTTTGAGGAATTTCTAATCTACCAATAGGGATTAGGTAGACATAGACTCCAATAGGAAGTAGATCATGGGTTGGTTACTTTTGAGGAATTTCTAATCTATCATCTAATATATATAGTACCATATGGT
Source organism: Acer yangbiense (assembly GCA_008009225.1). Classification (NCBI taxonomy): domain Eukaryota; kingdom Viridiplantae; phylum Streptophyta; class Magnoliopsida; order Sapindales; family Sapindaceae; genus Acer; species Acer yangbiense. The sequence goes on from CM017771.1 coordinate 21,508,800, forward strand.
TGTAATTCAACCCGTGGATGTTTCCTCCTTGGAGGTTTTATCACGTTAAAAAATCTCTTGTGTTAATTCTTCCTATCTCTATCTTTCATATTTGTATATGTGTATGTTTTAATCTTGTTTCATAATCTTCACTTGTGATGTATTTGTAAACAAGATTTTGTTAAGTGTGAGATGTAAGCACGTCATATTGATCATAGTTGTATATATAATTCTTTTGTATATTGATACATTTGTGTATAGTTATATATTGATTGATACTTGTACATATTGGACATTATTGTGAATACAAGTATTCTTTGTTTTTAGTTTTAATATAGTGTAAAAACAATCATGGTTAAATTGCCTTAAGCTTACCTAGAGATTGGGTGGGGGGGGATTGTGAATAGGTTTTAAGGCCTTTTTCGAACCCTTAAAACAAATAAAAGTTTGTCCCTCTAGATAGCTTTTAAAACACCACTATAAACACAAATGTGCATTGATCAAGCCAAAATTGGTATGATTGCCTCAAGGGCATTTGTGAAGAAGAAGAAGAACTTAGTGCAAAAAGGAGCATAAAGACATGAAACATGGCATTTTCGTCATTTGCTAAAGCTAGGTCGCCATGGCGATAGGGAGGTGCATTTCAAAAGACCAAATGTCGCCATGGCGACAGAAGAAATTAAATATTTCAAGAAGAATGCATCAGGTGTTGTCGCCATGGCGACATCACTCAGATTTTTTTCAGTGTCGCCATCACTCAGATTTCTTCAGTGTCCCCATTTGCACCAGGGCGAAAAAGATGAGATTAGTGGCGACAAGTGAATCTCAGAATGCGTAACCGTTTTACGCCACAAAGTTGCCATGGCGACAAAGTAGCAACATTCGCGCCACATCATCTTTTCATGCAGTTATCAGTACAAGTCCAAGAGCCACTATATATACTCTTGCTCTCTAACTTGAAGAGAATCCAAGCATAATATTGAGCATGAAAATACATAGTTTTGATCTAGTTTTTCTCTTCCATAGTTCATCTTTCAACTTCCTCCATTTTCTTATCTTGTACTACCTTTTCCATCCAAAACCTCAACACCAAATCTTGATTACTTCACCCAATCATTCCTCCCCTTCCATTCTCTACATTTCAATACCTTTGTCACTCACCATTAGACACCATCTATCAAGACACATCCCTTTTCCACCACTCTTTGCACAAGGAGCAATCTAAGGAAAAGAAGGAGCAAGCACTAAAAAATGAGACCTAAGGGTGATTTCCCTATCTATCATTTCTTTTTATTTGATTGTAACTATGTGTAACTAAACCCCTAATCTAGGGGATAGATGTGAGGAGCTTATGGTTGTGGGTATTTGCTTAAGCTTGTGTAATTGAATCTTTATATGTTTTCTATTCACTTTATATTTAGATTCTACATATTATATGATTTGCACTATATATCACTAGTAGATCATAATCTTGTGTGGGATAAATAGTTGTGAAACTAATCTTAGAATGACACCCTTGATTGGTTAAAGAACTTAGTGAATGGAATAGACTAGTGGAGGGTATATCAACCACACTAGTCTAAACCTTTGAAACAAATTATAGCACGGTGTGTATAAAACTATCTAGAGGGGGGTGGGGGTGAATAGATTTTAGGCTTATTACCCAATTTTTCGTGTTTAGTCAAAATTACGAAATTACACATAAATAGATAAAGAAATAAATCAAGTATAAAATGCGGAAATTAAATAACACTTCATTTTTACGTGGAAACCCTCACGGGAAAAACCACGGGCTAGTAAGTAAGCCACACTCGAACCTCGAATCCACTAAATGTGTAAAACGATTACAACCTAATCCCGGAAGTAATCACACACCTATCTAATCCTGGTATAAGCGAACCTAGTCCGATTGCTTGCGAATTAAGCAACCTAATCCCAGTCATAACACAAGACTTAATTCTATAAAAAAAGATTAACACCCTAAGTGAATATATGAATATTCAAATGCAACATAGAGCAAGGGAAACCCTATATGCTTATCTAAGATGATGAATTTGCAATTAAAAACAATCCTAGATATTAAAGCTAAATGACATGTCAATTAGCTTAGATAATCATAGATTATAGAAACCTAGATATCTATCACAAAAACAACACTCAATCAAATCAACACAACAATCTCTATCTTGAATATTAGAATTTAATCTAAGAACAATCAAGTAATAAAAGAGATGTCATAATAAATTAAACACTAATTATGTATGATAATAGTGAAAATCTTACCAAAGCAAGTGTGATGATAAAAGACCCATGCAAGCAAGCATCCTAGATATGCTAGAGAATGCTAGATGAACTTTGATGCAAATGGATTTTGGTTTGAGTGTTTAATGAGCAAACTTGGTTGCTTTCTCTCTTAAAAATCTCTCTTTTGAAAGTAGGGTTCTTGATAATTAAAGAGTCACATTCAGAACAAGAGAAAGTGATGTATTTATAGGCATGAAAAACAGAGCATGTGAAAAGACAAGTTTGCCCCTGAAACGCACCGATCGGCGATTTCAATCGGCGGCCAGGCCGCCGATCATAACCGCCGAATTGGACCCGAGAAGAACAGGGGACCAACGGCGGTTTCGTGACCGCCGATCTAACCGCTGAATCAAACCTAAGATAAAAAAATCAATCAGGTATGAACGGCAGTTTCATTCGGAGGTTTCGTGACCGCTGATTCAACCGCCGAATTAGACCGAGAGATAAAATCAATCAGGTCTTGAACGGCGGTTATGAACGGTGGTTATGACCACCGATCGTAACCGCAGAATTGCTCCAGACACTTCTGGAAGCAAACGGCGGTTTCATTCGGCGGCCAGGCCGCCGATCACCAACAAAGATGAAAACCAAGGAGAAGCCAAGGGCATTCTCCGTAGGCGGTCCTCGCGCTAAACCAAGCACATTCTAGTGCATGCGCGGACGTTTCCGAAAACTAACAACAAGACACAATTACACACAACAAAATATAACAAATAAGTGCAAGTGTGAAATGTGACAAGTGAAGAGAATGCACACATATGCAATGTATGTTAAGTGTGTGTGTGCAACTAATCTCTTTAAAGAAAAGTAAGCACATAGAAATTTACCTTCGGTGCTTATCAAGACGAGGTCTTCAAAGGGCTTGAGCAATAACAACAACACCTAAGCTACCCTTACAAAGAACTTCAACATGTGGTTTGTCCACGAAATGAGCCAATCAACAAATGGGAACCTTACAACCTTTATTTGTAACCAACTAATCCCACTTTGACCCCCTTTCCTTAATCGGTTAGGCATCTTGGTGGGAAGATGTTTAGTGTTCATAGTGATGACCTAAACACAACCTAGAAAAAAAATGGTTACCATATATGAGATTTGTCCATTAATGCAGCTTTGAAGGCAATACCCATACTCACTTGTAACTCCATCAATCACCTAGCATCTCTATTAATTGTTTACATTCATACGCTTATCAAGATTGTTGAGTCTTCTATTTGTTTTATCACTTTTAGTATGTTTATTTTATTTGCATTTTTGGTGTTTATAATACCACACAAACTTATCCATTTTCAATGATTTATTTTATTGCACTTGAGATTAGTCAATCAATCTAACACATTACTCTATCTCCCTGTGGAACGAATCTTGCTTACCACTTGCTAAGAATTATCATCTTAAAGAATTTTTAAGTGGCTAAAACACGGTTTTCAAAAGAACATAAAAACATCATTTTGTTGAGTAACAAACGACCTCATCATGCATGTATAGACTATTAACAAGCATATGCAATATATAGTTTGAAACTTATTATAGCACGGTGTGTATAAAGCTATCTAGAGGGGGGGTGAATAGATTTTACGCTTTTTACCCAATTTTTCGTGTTAGTCAAAATTACGAAAATGCCCTCAAGATAATATAAACAAGCAAGTGTAATATGGTGCGGAAATTAAAACAACACTTGGTTTTTACGTGGAAACCCTCACGGGAAAAACCACGGGCTATGTAAGTAAGCCACACTCGAACCTCGAATCCACTAAATGTGCAAACGATTACAACCTAATCCCGGAAGTAATCACACACCTACCTAATCCCGGTATGAGTGAACCTAGTCCTATTTGCTTGCGATCTAAGCAACCTAATCCCGGTTGCTACACACAAGACTTACTTTCTCTAGAAGAGAATGCAACCCTAAGTGAATATATGTGAATATCCAAAATGCAACATAGAGCAAGGGAAACCCTATATGCTTATCTAAGATGATTAATATGCAATTAAGAACAATCCTAGATATCAAAACTAAATGACATGTCAATTAGTTTAGCTAATCAATATTAAGCACAAAACCTAATATGCTAGCACAATACAACTTCTCAAACATACATCATACTCATCTCAATATTGTATCCAAAGCATACAAAATAACAAACAAGTAATTAATTGAGATTGCTAGATAAGAGAAACACAAAACATGTAAGATATTAGTGAAAAGCTTACCAAGCAAAGTATGATGAAGATTCCATGCAAGATGACATCTAGATGATCTAAGATGATGCTAGATGATGATTGATGATCATGAAAAAGTGTTTGAGTGATTAAAAATGAGTTCTTTGTGTATTTTTCTTCTCTTGAAAAATATCCTAAGTATGAAGCATGAATAAGAACTCTTGTAAATGACCTAAAATCAAGTTAGCATATATATAGAGGCCATAAGTGAAGTGAGGTCGTTTTGAAAACGCGCCAGAAAATTGCTCTATGCGCTGGTGGACCTGCGCTGGACGACAGGCGCAGGACCAGCGCACACGCACATTTTTGCTTTGGCGCTGGACGACATGCGCTCACACAGGCGCCAGACCAGCGGAGCCATACTGGGCGATCAGCGCTGGTGGCCTTGCGCTGGTGTAGACCAGCGCACGACCGGCGACAGAGAACTGGACGATCTGCGCTGGTGGACTGCGCTGGTGTGGACCAGCGCAAGACCAGCGGCACGCCACTGGGCGTTTTGCGCCGGTGAGCGGCGCTGGACGACAGGCGCAGGAGGACCAGCGCACATCCCACAACTTTGAACCCCACAAGCAATCATGCAAGGGGAACAAAGGTAAACTAAGATGCATCCTAAAAGCCTAAATGCTATGATGTTATAAACACAAGATGCAATCATAATAACAAGCAAGAAGAGATGTAAATAGGCATTGATGCACAACAAAAAGAAACACAACATACAAAGATTAAACATATGCATGAGTTGTGAGTGTGTGCAACTATCTCTTCAAGACAAGTAAGCACTTAGAGTATTACCTTTGGTGCTTGTCAATAATGAGGTCTTCAAAGGGCCTAAGCAATAACAACAACAACAACAACATCTAAACTACCCTTACAAAGAATCCCTACATATGGTTTGATCACGAAATAAGCCAATTAAAAAACAACGGGAATCCTTACATAGTTCAAACATAGCCGATGGATTGCATGTGGATGATATACCAAAAATAACAAATATCACCAAGTACTTGATTCCATTATTGAATATTGTCTCAATAGTACAAGTACAAATAAAAGATACAAGAATAATCAAAGATCTAATCTCACAAGAATGTAATCAATTACAATGCACTCAAGATCAATATGATTATTCTAAACAAAATACAAGAGATAAGGAAAGAGACATTTGACACACGATATTTTTATATGGTAAACCTCCAAAGAGGAAACATCCACGGGTTGAATCCACAACCTCCGGCAAAAGGTTTTTCACTATTTAAATAAGAATACACCCTCAAATGTAACCAACTATCTTGTATCACAATCTATTGGATTTCTCCCTATCTATTCCCACTAGAGATGAACTTGCCTATTCTCTAACCGAGACACATCGCATGCCTCTAGAGAATACCCTTGCTTGGACCTATTGGAGCCTCACACCCCTTGCCAAGACTTCCCATGCTTTATGTTGAAGAATCACTCAACAACAAGAGACTTTCTTGCTCGGAACTATAGGAGCCTTACACCCCTAGACAAGACTTCGCTCGGACTTACTTAGAGGCCTCGCACCTCTTAGCCAAGACTTCCACACTTGGACTTACTTAGAGCCTCACACTCTTAGCCAAGTCTTCCACCTTTTACAAGGCGATGATCTATGTGATGCAAATGATGCAAGCACATTCAACATAGGACATATGATCAATATGAGCTATGGAAACTAGAATTAGACAATGAGCACACAATGTATGATATTCTAGTTTAACAATCCAAGTGATGCAATCACACAAGATGATGCATGAACATATGAGATGTATGGATCAAGTACAAATCATGTAGACATAGACTTAATCATGTGAGCACACAAATCAAATATTGTCTAGTCATAAAAACAATGAATCGAAACCTAAAATATGTGAAACACCTAACACATGTAATTTCTAGTTTCATTCACAAAGCTAACTCTTAAATAAATCATATTCATGAAGCACAAATTTAAGATATTAGAAACATACACCAAAAATGCTAGAATCACAATATATGATTAATGAATGTTCTAGCAAGGTTATTGATCTTAGAATGAGTTAATCAAGTCACAAATAACCCTAGATATCAAGCTAAGCACAATATAACTCTCAAACATGTGATATACTAGAATCATAGAAAACTAGTTCACATTTGTCTCTAATTAGACTTGATTAGCTTTGATATGAAGCTATCTTTCTCAATAGCTTTCAATATACATACACATACATATGTAAGAAGAAAACCCAAGGCAATTGAGAATCATAAAAGATAAAATCACAAAGTTTGACTCAACACCTTGAAATCCCGAGCTGGTTCGGTTTTGATAGTAGAACTGCTCTAAAACTCGATCAAACAGATGTAAACTCTTTTGGAAAGGGTAGGAGACTTGATTACAAAGATTCTCCAACTTGAATCACTCAATTCAAAGTTCGAATGCGAAAGTTATAGTGTTTGGAAGGTAGGAAAGTTGGAGAGAAAATTCTGCTCTTATTTTTTTAATTTTCTTCAACTTATGAACAAGTGAAAGAGGGAAGATATTTAAAAGAGAATGGGAGGGAAAGTTTAAGTGAGGTGGGACCCACTTTGGAGACCAGCCATAGGCTGTCATGCGCCTCCACGGGAAGCCTCCCAAGTGAGGCCTTCTCACTTAGGCTCTTCTTTTTGCGCTCCCCTCACGTTCTTCGACTGTCCTTTGGCCTCCGAACTCGGAATTCAAATCCGTTTCTGGATTACAAACTGTAACTCACTTACACATGAGGATGACTATGAAACTTTGACAATTGAATTAGAACTCGACTCGATATACGAAAACGAAGACAATGCATTGTAAAGGAACGTAAAGTTATGTAACTTTCTCGTTTGAACTTGAAATCAAATGAGTGAGTATCCAAAACGATCGGACTCAAAAATGAATCATTTAAGAACATATTCAAGTCCAATTCACTTATACTTAAACAAATAAACATAAGATCACATAAGCATGCATTTTCCTAGACATAGTCCTAGTATATGCATTTCTACAAAGTATGGCAATATGAGAACAATGCATGAGCATACTTAAACATGTGAATGTGTTATACTAAATTGGCACAACTATGCAGGGACACTTATGAATGAATTGTGTGTGTGTGCGCTTAAGCCTTGTAAGAGGAAAGAGGTCTAATTTACCTTTGTAAACATTTAGCGATTTCCTCAAACGAAGGCAACACTTTGCTTGAAACGTTGTCCGGTTTCCTTGAAGCTTGATAAACCATGTAACTTAAGGACAACAACACAATACAAAGCAAATAACTTTTTGATATAGAATAATGCCAACTAATACTCAAAATCCTAACATATAGTTCCTTCTCTAGCAAGTTGTAGAGTTCTACTTAGTGTTCTTACATTGTAATATTCAAAGTACAACTTGTGAAATGTGCTCTTCATTGAATATACTTGTATATGAGATACATTGTTTCTTGGTATATGTTTGTAGACTAAGAGTGGTGAATTGATCATACATGTGTTAATTGTTTTCTCATAACTGTAAAGTCTCAGTTTATTGATTGGCTTATTTCGTGGATAAACCACATTTGGGGTTATTGTAAGGGTAGCTTATGCTCTCAAGACCTCAAGAGAAGAAGCACCAAAGATAAATTTCTAAGTGCTTGCTTTGCTTTAAAAAGATATAGTTACACATACTCACAACTCATGCATAATTCGTATTCTTGTATGTTATGTGTTTAATTGTGTACATTAATGTTCATTGATCTCTCTACTTGCATGTTTTATTTGTTTGCATCTAGCTTGTTAAATGCCATATCATGTTAAGCATTATGATGCATTTTCTTCACTCACACACTTGCACTTTATACATTGTTCTTGTGTGAGAAGCAGCATGAGAGGGACTTGCCCTTCTCTGCCGCGGTTGAGTCAACCACGGCATGCAGGCGACAGAGATTTTTTGTCTCTGCCGCTGTGCAACTGTCGTGGTGTCCAACCGCGGCAGTCAAGCGACAGATATTTCTTCTCTACTGCGGTACCTGCCGTGGTTGGGTTAACCGCAGCATGTAGGCGACAGGGGTTTTTGTCTCTGCCGTTATGCAACTGTCGCGGTTTCCAACTGCGACAGTCGGGACCGTGGCAATCCGTCGTGTGTTACGTGCGTCCAAAACGTTGCAGTTTCGTTGGACACCTATAAATACATCACTTTGGTTTCTAGGTCGTCCACAACTCTCAAAATATCTTATTTTTCATTTAGAGCTTTTTCAAAGAGAAATATTTACCAAAGAAATCATCTTTCATCTTCTTTGATCACTCAAACCATTTTCCATGGGCATCAATCATCATCTAGCATCATCTAGTATCATCCTTGATCATCTAGGTGTCTTTGCATGGTTTTTCAACACACTTTGCTTGGTAAGCTTTTCACTAATATTGAAACAAATTATAGTACGGTGTGTATAAAACTATCTAGAGGGGGGGGGGGGGGGGGGGGGGGGGTGAATAGATTTTAAGCTTTTTACCCAATTTTTCGTGTTAGTCAAAATTACGAAATTACCCCTAAATAGATAAAGCAATAAATCAAGTATAAAATGCGGAAATTAAATAACACTTGATTTTTACGTGGAAACCCTCACAGGAAAAACCACGGGCTAGTAAGTAAGCCACACTCGAACCTCGAATCCACTAAATGTGTAAAACGATTACAACCTAATCCCGGAAGTAATCACACACCTACCTAATCCCGGTATGAGTGAACCTAGTCCAATTTGCTTGCGTTCTAAGCAACCTAATCCCGGATGCTACACACAAGACTTACTTTCTCTATGAAGAGAATACAACCCTAAGTGAATATATGAATATCCAAATGCAACATAGAGCAAGGGAAACCCTATATGCTTATCTAAGATGATTAATATGCAATTAGAACAATCCTAGATATCAAAACTAAATGACATGTCAAATAGTTTAGCTAATCAAGATAAAGCACAAAACTTAATTAGCTATCACAAAACAACTTCTCAAACATACATCATACTAATCTCAAACTTGTATTCAAAGTATATAAAATAACATACAAGTAATTAATTGAGATTGCTAGCTAAGAGAAACACAAAATATGTAAGATATTAGTGAAAAGCTTACCAAGCAAAGTATGATGAAGAATCCATGCAAGATGACATCTAGAAGATCAAGGATGATGCTAGATGATGATTGATGATCATGAAAAAGTGTTTGAGTAATAAAAAATGAGTTCTTGGAATTTTTCTTCTCTTTGAAAAATATCCTAAGTATGAATTCTGAATATGAACTCTCTTAATTGACCTAAAGACAAAATGACATATATATAGGGGGCAAAATCAAAGTGTGGTCGTTTAAGTAAGTTTCAAAGAAACGCGCCGATCAGCGGTTTCAATCGGCGGCCAGGCCGCCGATAATGACCGCCGAATTGAGCTCGTGAAGAACAGAGCATAAACGGCGGTTCATTCGGCGGTTTCGTGACCGTCGATCCCAACCGCCGAATCAAAACAGAGAGATTAAAATCAATCAGGTATGAACGGCGGTTTCATGACCGCCGAAACAACCGCCGAATTAGACTGAGAGATAAATCAATCAGGTCTTGAATCGGTGGTTTCGAATGGCGGTTGTGACCGCCGAACTTAACCGCAGAAATGCTTCAGACCAATCTGGACTGAAACGGCGGTTTCATTCGGCGGCCAGGCCGCCGATCATAACCGCCGATCACCTAGAAAGGTGAAAACCAAGGAGAAGCCAAGGGCATTCTCCATAGGCGGTCCTCGCGCTAAACCAAGCACATTCTAGTGCATGCGCGGACGTTTCCGAAAGTTATCGGGAAACGAATTACATGACAACAAGACACAATTACACACAACAAAATATGATAAATAAGTGCAAGTGTGAAATGTGACAAGTGAAGAGAATGCACACATATGCAATGAATGTTAAGTGTGTGTGTGCAACTAATCTCTTCAAAGAAAAGTAAGCACAAAGAAATTTACCTTCGGTGCTTATCAACACGAGGTCTTCAAAGGGCTTCGAACAATAAGACCGATACTTAGGCTACCCTTACAAAGAACCCCAACATGTGGTTTGTCCACGAAATGAGCCAATCAACAAATGGGAACCTTACAATCTCCCTTTTTGGCTATTTCGTGACAAAACCACCACTCACATTGATTCCTCACAAAGAAATAGAAACTACGGGACAACTATGATATTCTACAACACAAAGAGATAAGAAAATAAAACTTCAAGTCTTCAATCTCTTGTAGAATAATCAAGCCCTGTAAATAAGATTTCTATGTTTTCCAATACAAGTGAAATGTGAGATTAATCAAGTGATATCAAAACAAGCATTTGCATTTTTAGAATTTAGGCACAACATTACAAAGTATATGCAATGTATGATAAATGCAATGCTCCCCCTCAAAGGGTTACTCCCCCTCAATGTGTTATCTCCCCAATGTGCACAATTGCAACACCAATTTGCATCTCCCCTTACCATATACTACTCCCCCTTTTTGTCATGATGTAGGCAAAGGAGTAGTCCCCAACCGGGTCACTCATAGTAACGAGAGATAGTAGCATGCAAGATTTGCATAATTAATATAAGTCACTTTATGCATCTCAATTTAATCGGAGAGAAACAAGGAGATTTATTTGAGAGAAAATGTGTGAATCAAACATGCTTTGCATACAAGACATGTAGCATTCAAGTCCAAAATACAATGGTATTTAGCAAAGCAAATGACAAAGGTTTCTAATAGGAATTCAAACCAATTTCACCAATGTCATGAGTAAAGCAAGGATATAGAATACATTGATTTCAATATAAGAGCAACTATATCCACCTTTATAAGCGAAACATGGCATGAGCAACTTTGCACCCTTTTTGATTTTTCCGGATAAGATATCCGTATGATAGTAGCCATGTTCAACAAATAAAGAAAGAGAGACATTTGGAATATAAATTCCTTTGAACGGATACAAGATCCTTTATTCATTTTGAGTCTCATAAGCTTTCACACAAGTTTTGCATTTTTAAGAATATGCAATCATCAATTCATGCTTTTCATGTGAGCATGTTATATGAATTTCATGCTTTTTCATTTGACATTAGCATGTTATTAAAGAATCATCATGTCATGGAGATAATCATAGGTCATTCAAATCATACTTCCTATATACATCTCCTAGTCCAAAAATGCATGTTTGAACATAAATATGACATGGATTGTAAACAAGCAAGGTTCACACTTATTGAATTGAAAACATATATACATATGTGCAACCAAGCTTACTCAAGCAATTAAAAGAAGAGGCATAAGATATTTCAAATTTTTTGCAAGTGACAAGAATGCAAACTAGCTCTCTTTGCTTGAGTTCCCCATATGGGGTCAATCATAGAACATCACTCCACAAGACATATCCCAATAGATCTACTAAGAGTTTTAAATCGAGTAGCATCTAAGGGTTTAGTAAATAGGTCCGCAAGTTGATCATTAGTAACTACATGTTCAAGTACTATGCATTTATTTTCAACAAGCTCTCTAATGAAGTGATGGCGGATGTCAATATGCTTAGTTCTAGAATGTTACACCGGATTCTTGGAAATATTAATGGCACTCATGTTATCACAAAAGAGAGTGAGAGTACCTTGGTTGAATCCGTAATCTACTAGCATTTGCTTCATCCATATAAGTTGAGTGCATCCACTCCCCGCGGCTATGTACTCGGCTTCCGCCGTGGACAAGGAAATCGAGTTTTGCTTCTTGCAAAACCAAGACACCAAGTTGTTGCCTAGAAAGAAGCAACCGCCCGATGTGCTCTTCCTATCATCATAATTTCCTGCCCAATCCGCATCACTATATCCTACAAGACTAGGATTAGTGTCAAATGAGTACCAAATCCCATAGTTGGAAGTCCCATTCATAAAGCGAATGACTCTCTTATCCGAAGAGAGATGGGACTCCTTGGGATCGGATTGGTACCTAGCACAAACTCCTACACTAAATGATATATCGGGCCTACTTGCGGTCAAATAGAGCAAGCTCCCTATCATGCCACGATATAAGGTTTGGTCCACAGTTTTACCGCTAGCATCCTTGCTTAGCTTCAAAGTGGTGCTCATAGGAGTGTCACAATGTTTGGCTTTTTCAAGACCAAACTTCTTCACAAGGTTTTTGACATATTTGGCTTGGGTTATGAAAATCCCATTATCTAGTTGCCTAATTTGCAAACCTAGGAAGTAATTAAGCTCACCAACAAGACTCATCTCAAATTCATGAGACATAACATCAACAAATTGTTGGACCTTGGTGTTGTTGGTGGAGCCAAACACTATGTCATCGACATATATTTGAGCTATGAAAAGCTCATCATTGTCTCTCTTGATGAATAGTGTCTTGTCAACACTACCTCTTGTGTAGTTATTGTCAACATGAAATTGAGTGAGGCGCTCATACCAAGCCCTCGGTGCTTGTTTCAACCCATATAGTGCCTTCTTGAGGCGATAGACATGGTTGGGGTGGTGAGCATCCACAAACCCCTTGGGTTGTTCAACAAACACTTCCTCTTGCAAGAAGCCATTAAGGAAGGCACTCTTGACATCCATTTGGTGCAATTTGAACTTGTGCACACAAGAAATGGACAAGAGAAGCCTAATAGACTCTAAACGGGCAACGGGAGCAAATGTCTCCTCAAAGTCGATACCCTCAATTTGAGAGTACCCTTGTGCTACAAGTCTAGCCTTGTTCCGCACTATGTTGCCATCCTCATCGGATTTGTTCCTAAATATCCATTTAGTGCCTATGACATTAGTGGTCTTAGGCCTAGGAACCAAAGTCCAAACCTCATTTCTTTCGAATTGGTTTAGCTCTTCTTGCATGGCAAGAACCCAAAATTCATCATTTAAGGCTTCTTCAACCTTTTTGGGTTCAATTTGAGAGGTGTAGCATGTGTAGCTAATAAGATTAGCAAGTTGACGTCTAGTCCTAACACCCTCATTAACATCTCCAATAACATCCTCTTTGTTATGGAGTCTTCTAACCCATGGAGCGGGTTCATTAGAGTCTAAGAGAGGGACTCTAGTAGTGGGTTGTGTGACTTCATCATTTTCATTAAATGTCCCAACATTGGGAGTCACCACAACCCTCTCCAAAGGAGAGTCATCACTAAAAATAACCTCCTCCTCATGATCATTTGACTTGAGCCTAGTATCATCAAATACGATATTGGATGATTCCATAACACTTAGAGTCTTTAAATTGAAAACTCTATAGGCTCTACTATTCCAGGCATAACCAATAAAAATACCCTCATCACTCTTAGCATCGAATTTGCCAAGTTGATCACGGTCATTCAAAATGTAGCATTTGCTTCCAAAAGTGTGGAAGTAGCTAACATTTGGCCTCTTGCCTTTCCATAACTCATAGGAGGTATTTCTAGTACCGGGCCTTAGGAAAACACGATTCCCTATATAGCAAGCCGTATTGACGGCTTCGGCCCATAGGTTCCTAGGGACATTGTTGCTAAGCAACATCACACGGGCCATCTCTTGAAGGACCCTATTGTTCCTCTCAACAACTCCATTTTGTTGAGGTGTCCTAGGAGCCGAAAACTCATGGGAGATGCCTAAACCATTACAAAAGGTTTCAAAAGTAGCATTCTCAAATTCCCTCCCATGGTCACTTCTAATCCGTTTTATGCTTTTAATATTAGAATTCATTTCATTTTGTATTTTATTACAAAGCATTTTAAACTTATCAAAAGTTTCGGATTTTTCTCTAAGAAAATATGTCCATGTGAACCTAGAGAAATCATCAACACATACAAAAATGTATCTCTTTCCACCCAAACTTTCGGTTTGCATAGGACCCATGAGGTCCATGTGGAGAAGCTCAAGAGGCTCCTTGGTGGTGAGACACTTACCCTTTTTGTGCATGCTTTTAGTTTTCTTTCCTTGTTGGCAAGGTCCACAAACACCATTGGCTTTCTTCCCAAGCTTAGGGAGGCCACGCACACAATTGAACTTTCCAAGGGTCCGTAGATCCCTAAAGTTCATGTGGCCAAGTCTTTCATGCCACAACTCAATTTTCTCATCCATGGACACATTATTAGATACAATACTAGCTTCAAGACAATAACAATTGTCGCTAGATCTCATGCCCTTCAACAAGGTTTGTCCATCGGGTTTTAGGATAGAGCAATAATCTTTAGAAAACAAGACGGAATGTCCTTCATCACTAAGATGTGAAATGCTTATTAAATTGGCTTTCAAGCCATCAACAAATAAAGCATTGGATAAGAAGGGTAATCCGGGAACGGAAATGGTTCCTTTCCCTACAACATTTCTTTTGGATCCATCACCAAAAGTGACATTTCCACCTTCCTCCATAACAAGAGTCTCGAAGAAACTCTTGTTTCCCGTCATGTGCCTAGAGCATCCACTATCCCAATACCAAAAATTAGAAGAATTTGCCTTCAAGGCTATTTGTGCAACATGGCAAACATTTTCATTCTTTCTAATCCACTTAGCAACAATTTTAGCTTTCTTAGTGGTCTTTGGTACATGGGCTCTAGATGTCCTAGGATCATGCAAAATAAAATTATCATTCCTAGGAACATGCATCTTGGCTCTATTCTTTCTCTTTTCAATCATGCTTCGTGTTCTACACATTTTAATATATTGAAAGCAATTTGGTCTAATATGACCATCACAACCACAAAAGTGACAAATAGGGATGAAAAAAGGAATCATACCTTGTCTTTGTGCACGTATGGGAGCTCGTCCATGTTTTTGTGGATAAGTGGGTTCAATCCATCTTCGTTGTTGAACTGGTCTAGGTTGCTTCTAAGCTTGAGGTTGCATGATTGGTCTCTTTCCTTTGTGAGCCAATTGTTGAGGAATGTTGGCTTGAGGGACCCTAGGGGGTTGAGCTTAAGGTTGCCTTCTTGGCCCCATCTTCACTTGTGCATTAGAGCATTGTCCTACTTCTAATTTCTTCCTAGGAGCTTGCACAAATGAAGTTTCTTCTTTCTTCAAGCTCTTGACAAACACGGTCTTGTTAGAGGTAGAGATCTTCTTGTCATCTTCATACCCAAGACCCCTCTTGTCACATGGACTCTTTCCAACACCAAGCATATGGTCAAGCTTCTTGGTGCTAGAATCTATCCTAGCCAATGACCCTTTAACTTCTACAAGTTCCCTCTTCAAGCCTTCTTCACTTCTCTTGGATAAGTCTAACTCCTCAATTAACTTATCCTCTCTCCTCTTCAATCTTTCCACTTGTTCACTTAAGTGGTCATTGTGAGCCGAAAGTTCAAGGTTCTCTTCTCTCAACCTCTCAATCTTTCTTGTGCTTTTAATTGCTAAATCATTGAACTCGGCATCGTATTTAGCAAGCACCTTTTGCTCCACAAATTTCTTTATGGACTTAGAAGAGGAGTCACTTTCTACTTCACTAGAGTCAATTTCCTCTTGACTCATTTCCTCTCTCTCACTAGCACTTTTGCTCTTGTGAGATGAGGCAAAAGCTAGGAAGTTAGCCATGAGCTCTTCTTCACTTGAAGACTCATCTTCCTCATTGGAGTCATCACTACTCCCACTCCAAGTGGCAGCCATCACTTTGCTCTTCTTCTTTTCACTGTGATTAGCACATTCGGGGGCAAAGTGACCAATCCCACCACATTCAAAGCATCGGACCCCTTTCCTTTCGGTCCTCTCTTGTCTAGGCTCAAACTTCTTGAAGGAACCTTTTTTCTTCAAGTCTTGTCCTCTTGACCCAAATCCCTTCTTCTTCTTGAACCCCATAACCTTATCAAACCTTTTCACGAATAAGGCAAGGTCTTCATCCGAGTCATGCTTTGCCTCCTTTGCATCCTTAGATGCCTTCAAAGCTATTCCTTTAGACTTCTTAGGAGGAGGAGTAGTGGTGCTAGGAGCCTTCCTAGACTCATATGCAAGGAGACGTCCAATCACCTCACTTGGCTTCATATCCATGTAGCCACTATTTTCTTCTATGGCCGTCACCTTTGATTCAAACCTATCGGGGAGAGATCTCATAATTTTTTGCTTGACTCTCCTATCCGAATACGGGTCTCCGAGTTGATGGCTTTGATTTACGATGTCCATCAATTTGATTTCGAAGTCATTGAAGCATTCATCCTCTCCCATCCTAAGTAGCTCAAATTGAGTTTGGAGGACTTGAAGCTTGGACTCCTTCACCACCTCGGTTCCCTCATGTGCAACTTGAAGGATGTCCCATGCCACTTTTGCAATCTGAGTATTCTGAATAAGCTTGTATTGATTCTCATCCATTGCACACATGATGGCATGCATAGCCTTCCTATTCCACTTGGAAGCCTCAAACTCTTGCGCGTTCCATTGCGCCTTAGGCTTCAAAACTTCTTCTCCTCCACCACCGGGAGTCATCATGGGTAGATCATATCCGTCTTCCACCGCCATCCATGCACGGTCATGAATTTGGCATATGTAGGATTCCATCTTCCCTTTCCATTGGGAATAATTTAAACCGGTAAGAACTGGAGGCCTTGTGCTAGAAGCACCTTCGTGGCCACCACCATTTCCACCGTTTCCACTCATAGTGTTTATGAATGAATGAAATGAATGCAAATGTATGAATGATCAAAAATCACACAAAATGCAAAACACACCAAAAAAGCAAGGATCACCTATGTATGTCTAGGAACCCGTTCTGATACCAATTGAAACAAATTATAGTACGGTGTGTATAAAACTATCTAGAGGGGGGGGGGGGGGGGGGGAATAGATTTTAAGCTTTTTACCCAATTTTTCGTGTTAGTCAAAATTACGAAATTACCCCTAAATAGATAAAGCAATAAATCAAGTATAAAATGCGGAAATTAAATAACACTTGATTTTTACGTGGAAACCCTCACGGGGAAAAACCACGGGCTAGTAAGTAAGCCACACTCGAACCTCGAATCCACTAAATGTGTAAAACGATTACAACCTAATCCCGGAAGTAATCACACACCTATCTAATCCCGGTATGAGTGAACCTAGTCCAATTTGCTTGCGTTCTAAGCAACCTAATCCCGGATGCTACACACAAGACTTACTTTCTCTATGAAGAGAATACAACCCTAAGTGAATATATGAATATCCAAATGCAACATAGAGCAAGGGAAACCCTATATGCTTATCTAAGATGATTAATATGCAATTAGAACAATCCTAGATATCAAAACTAAATGACATGTCAAATAGTTTAGCTAATCAAGATTAAGCACAAAACTTAATTAGCTATCACAAAACAACTTCTCAAACATACATCATACTAATCTCAAACTTGTATTCAAAGTATATAAAATAACATACAAGTAATTAATTGAGATTGCTAGCTAAGAGAAACACAAAATATGTAAGATATTAGTGAAAAGCTTACCAAGCAAAGTGTGATGAAGAATCCATGCAAGATGACATCTAGAAGATCAAGGATGATGCTAGATGATGATTGATGATCATGAAAAAGTGTTTGAGTAATAAAAAATGAGTTCTTGAAATTTTTCTTCTTTTTGAAAAATATCCTAAGTATGAATTCTGAATATGAACTCTCTTAATTGACCTAAAGACAAAATGTCATATATATAGGGGGCCAAATCAAAGTGTG
Source organism: Acer yangbiense (assembly GCA_008009225.1). NCBI lineage: Eukaryota > Viridiplantae > Streptophyta > Magnoliopsida > Sapindales > Sapindaceae > Acer > Acer yangbiense. The sequence continues at coordinate 21,526,964 of CM017771.1, forward strand.
GTCGTTTAAGTAAGTTTCAAAGAAACGCGCGGATCAGCGGTTTCAATCGGCGGCCAGGCCGCTGATAATGACCGCCGAATTGAGCTCGTGAAGAACAGAGCATAAATGACGGTTCATTTGACGGTTTCGTGACCGCCGATCCCAACCGCCGAATCAAAACAGAGAGATTAAAATCAATCAGGTATGAACGACGGTTTCGAACGGCGGTTTCATGACCGCCAAAACAACCGCCGAATTAGACTGAGAGATAAATCAATCAGGTCTTGAATCGGCGGTTTCGAATGGCGGTTGTGACCGCCGATCTTAACCGCAGAAATGCTTCAGACCAATCTGGACTGAAACGGCGGTTTCATTCGGCGGCCAGGCTGCCGATCATAACCGCCGATCACCTAGAAAGGTGAAAACCAAGGAGAAGCCAAGGGCATTCTCCATAGGCGGTCCTCGTGCTAAACCAAACACATTCTAGTGCATGCGCGGACGTTTCCGAAAGTTATCGGGAAACGAATTACATGACAACAAGACACAATTACACACAACAAAATATGTTAAATAAGTGCAAGTGTGAAATGTGACAAGTGAAGAGAATGCACACATATGCAATGAATGTTAAGTGTGTGTGTGCAACTAATCTCTTCAAAGAAAAGTAAGCACAAAGAAATTTACCTTCGGTGCTTATCAACACGAGGTCTTCAAAGGGCTTCGAACAATAAGACCGATACTTAGGCTACCCTTACAAAGAACCCCAACATGTGGTTTGTCCACAAAATGAGCCAATCAACAAATGGGAACCTTACAAATATCTTACATATTTTGTGTCTTTCTTAGCAAGCAATCTCATTTATCACTTGTATGTCATTAGAATATATTTTAAATACAAGACTGAGATTAGTGTATTGATTGTTTGAGAATTGTATTGTGATAGCTTCATAGGATTGCCTAATCTATGTTTAACTAAACTTTATGACATGTCATTTAGCTTTTGATATCTAAGATTGTATTTATTGTTATATCATCATCCTAGATAAGCATATAGGGTTACCTAGCTCTTGTTGCATATTGAGTATTTCATATATTCACTTAGGTTGTATTATCTTTTCATTGAGAAGTAAGACTTGTGTAGCTTTCGAGATTAGGTTGCGTAAATCACAAGCAATTGGACTAGGTTCACTTATATCGGGATTAGGTAGTGGTTGTGAATTATACCGGGATTATATTGTATTCATTTTACCATTAGTGGATTCGAGGTTCTAGTGTGGCGCACTTACTAGCCCGCAGTTTTTCCCGTGAGAGTTTCCACGTAAATATCAAGTGTTATTTAAATTTCGCACATATTACACTTGTTATATAAATTGACTAGTTAGGGGTATTTTCGTAATCTTGACCATAAACAAAAATTGGGTAAAATCGGTTAAAATCTATTCACCCCCCCCCCCCCCCCCCCCCCTCTCCCCCTCCCCCCTCTAGATAATATTATACACACCTATAATTTGTTTCAATAACAATCATGTTAAAGGTTAATTTGTATGCTCACCAAGGTTTTGACAAATGTCACGAAACAGTTTTAAAATTAGAGTGTCAACCTATTCACCCCCCTTCTAGGTTGTTTAGCATAACCTTGTAGGTATTTTCACCAACTAATACTTTTTGTCTGATTTGTTCGCGTGGTCTTGAAACAACAATGCACTCGGTTTGGGGTTATGATGGTTTGAAGCTGGTGCGAATGAGCTATGGCTTTATGATAGGCTTACAGTGGAAGCATGTTGATAAATTCCTGGAATTCTTTATCTCATGTATTAATTGCTTGGATGCTGAGGATTTGACTCTCCTTTGTGTGATCCTTTGGAGGATCTGGTTCTTTAGAAACCAGATGGTGCACTATTTTAAGAGGTGGAATGTTGTTGATGTGGTTTGTTGGGCTGAGGCTTTCTTGTTTGAGTTTCAAGAGGCTAATAAAAATATTTTGGTTCAGGATGTGCCATTTTAGTTGGATCCTATTCGATGGAAGCCGCCAAATCAAAGCAGGTACAAGATTAATGTTGACGCAACATTGAGGGGGGAGGAGAACCGTGTGGGTGTGGGGAATTGTGAATAGAGACTGCAAAGGCTATGTTATGGCTGCTGGTGTGTTTTGTGTGGAGTGCAGTTATTTGCCTCAGATTGCGGAGGCACTTGCCATTTTGAGAGGCATTGGATTTGCTAGAGACACGGGTTAGGTTCATGCTGAGATTGAATCGGACGCTCTTGGTATTACTAAGATGGTTAATTTCAAAGGGAGTCCTCTTGCGGATATCAGAATTGTTTTGAGTGATATTAAAGAGCTTTTGAGTAGTGTTCAAATTGTTGCTATTTCGTATGTTTTTAGAAAAGCAAATATGGTTGCCCATACTCTTGCGAAAATGGCCCTAACGAGTTCAGATGACCATTTTTGGTTAGAGGATTACCCTTCGGATGTGGAGAAATGGCTTTGGGGAGATGCCCATGGCTAGTTGTTATTTTCTTTCTTTTTAATTTCAATTCTCGTCAAATATATATATATATATATATATCCTCTTAATATCGAGTAAATCTTACCTCGGACGATGGTGAGACAACCCAATAAATTTAGAATCAAGATAGGATATATGCTCATCTTTTAAAGATAAGGTAACATGTGGTAATTAACCAAATGAATGGACCGTATTTATTTACTTTATTTATTTTCTCTCACATCATAAAAGCCAAATCAAACCCTAATGGCTCGTTTGGTGCTCGAGGTTGGATTGGATAGGATCAGACTATTTTATAGGATGAGATTGGATTGTATTTGATAGGATTGTACTAAATTAGTGTTGTGATGCATGTGTTTGGTGCATTATAGATTGGACTAAAATAATACTGTCACTTGTTTAGTATAACATGAGATTGGATAAAAAAATAATTGTTTTTTGTGATGTGTGGGTAAAATATTATATTAAATTAATTTTTAAATAAATAAAATCATTTTAAATCAATTCAAAAAAATAAAAATAAAATTATTTTAAATTAAATTTGGTTAAAAATTATTAAATTATTTTTTGAATAAAATAAATTATTTTTAAAAATAAATAAAATTATTTAAAATTAATTTGAAATAAAATAACATTTAAATTTTAATTGATATTTAAAATATTTTTTTAAAATATATTACTATTTAAAAAATAACATATATTAAATAAATTTTAAATTAGATTTAATAAATTTAATATTGTAAATATAAATAATTTAATTAAAAATAAAAGAACAAAATGCTGACTAATTAAAATAGTCCCGTAACAATAAAATTATTTATCTACATGGAATTAGAGAAATCCAATCTCGTATAGACCACAAACGGCTTACAAACGGCTTTCTTATGCAAACAAAATTCAATTTTTCAATCAAAATCTTCAAATCCTTCAACTAGTTCAACAACTCGGTTTGATTTGTCCCACGGCTCATATATCTTGATTATTGTCAAAGCTCTTGGGTTCTGACTCTCTATTTCTCTCTGTGTTAAAAATTCTTTTCTGCTTTATATAGTACAATCAAAGAAAATTAATTTTGTCCATTCATTTTTTATTGCCACGTGTATACATAGTCTTGAATGATTGAATCTATATATAGCTTTTCTTACTTCATCTATATATAACATCAATTCATCAAATGCTGATATGTTGAATCTCGATGTTGCTAGAATGCTAGTTGTGTGTCTTGAATCTTGATACGTTGTTTAAAGCATTTGATTATTTGAGTTTGTAATATTGATTTAATGTTTACCGGTTATATTTAATTGATGATTTTCTAGGTTTTAATAAATAAAGTATAGATATACAATTCACCAAATAGAATGGTTTGAAAATAAAAATGTAAAGTTGTAATGATTACGGTTCTGCTATAACTTATATGTTATATTGTTATGCATTTATGTTCTTACTCTAACTACTCAGTGAATTTGAGATTGCAAATCATGTCGATTTGTCAATAAAAAGAATTTTTGTTACTATGATTTATTTTTTTTACTGTCTTTGACTTATTGTTTGATAAATCAAATTAATTCAATGAAAACGAGTTTCTTATTATTTTAATTGAATGATTTGGAACTTTGGAGTGGGTTTAGGGATGGCAAAAATCCCCTACTCAACTGGTGGGGCTTCGATCCGTTCGGGATGGGTTTGAAACAGTTAAAACGTGGCTCGGGTTGGGTATGGGTCAAACTTTTTTGACCTGATTTTTTATCAAGTTGGGTATGGGTCAATCCCTTATGCCCTGACTCGTTCTGTTTGACCCGGTATTTATATAATTTTTTTTTAATATATATAATAAAATAATAATAAATAAATAAAAACTAATCTCTAATCTTTTTGTCTCTTTACCTAATTGCATTTTATGTTTGAATTTAAAGTTTATTAAATTTAGATGCCGTGTTCTATTAAATTTAAGTTTATGTATGAATTTTAAGTGTATGCTAAAATATTTTTCTATAGTGTATGCTTGTATTTAAGTGTATAATTAAATTTCCAATCAAAAAAGATAGAAAAATTGTATTTTATTTTTTAATTTAAATGTATTTTAAAATTTAATCGAATATTAAAATTTAATTCAATGTCCTAAAATTCAATTGTAGGGTGAAATAATTTGTTTATTTAATGGTTTGAGAATATGTTTTTTAGAGAAAAAAAATGGGTCATTTCGGGTCGGGAATGGGGCAACTCATGCAAATCGGGTTTCGGGTATGGTGCCGATCCAATCCGTTACCGTCCCTAAATGGGTTTGGAGCAATCAAGGGCGGTTGTAGATTATGGTGCAATGAAGAATTTCTAGTTGTTTTTATTACCAAGTTAATATGTTGTTTGTTATTATTTATGGAATGTTATGTAATATGGATTTATTTGTGTTATTTTATATTTGTTTTGGAACTCTTATTAGGTTATGGATTGTTATTATGTGGTTTTTATGGAATGTTTAGTGTTTATAAAATGTTATGATTGGATTGTTTTTAATTTAGCAGTTAATTTGTGTTATTTTATTAGGTATTTACTATTTAGTATTGTTGCAAAGGGTGAGATATCTGTGAATATATTTTTAAATCATAGAAGATTTTTGTTTTAAGGAAAAATCAGTGTTTTTTGATGATTGAACTTTTGGATTTTTTTTTTTTCTTGGAATTAGCTGTGTTTTTGGAGGCCAAGAAAATGCATAATAAAATTAAGGAATGAAAATAATATGATAATGGCAATAAGAGGTAACACGAAGGATTTGCTGTCTTCTTGACTTGGCAATAGAAGACGAAAGAATATATTTATGGGATATTATTATTTTCCCCCCTGAGGTTTACCCTATTGTTAAGACGAGGACATGGTTTGAGCTTATTGGCCGTTCTTCCCCCTAAAATCAAACTTATGTTAACTGACCCCCTTCTGGCACCTTTTCCATCCATTTTGACCGTTGACCGTTAAATGGGAAGGGCATTAACGTCATTGACCATCTGAAATTCAATTTACAATTAAAATAAAAAAACAATTAAAAAAAAAAGATGGATCTCCACCATCCATCTTTGAGATGGACGGTGGAGTTCCTTTTTTTTTTTTTTTATATATATATATTTAAATTTAATAATAATAATAATAATAATAATAATAATAATAATAATAATCCCCAACAATCATCATCATCTTCTCCACCATCATCCACAATCATCCACCTTCATCACCAAACCGACAAACCCAGATATCATTCCCAAATCTCTTCAATCTAAATTCATCAACAACAACAAACCAAAAAAAAAAAAAAAAAAAAAATCTTCTTCTTCTTTTCCTGACCAAACCCAGAAAACTCAATTCAACAAAATCATACCAGAAAAAAAAAATCCTCCCATTTCATCATCACTAATATCAATTCTCAACACAACAACACCAATCTCACACTACAAAACAAGCTGCCAATTTCATCATCAATTTCTTCATCCCAAAACAAGCTGGCAATTTTTTTGCCCCAAATCAAACTATCAAACCTTACACCACAAACTTTTCAAATCGATTATGCTACACAGATCATCATCGCAGATCATCATCACACATATTAAACCCAGACCATCATTCACTAAGCACACAACACATCCTTCTGGACACCCATTCGAATCCTTCTCTCTCTAACCAAATCATCATCAACAATAAAAACCCAAACATCAACAACATCATCATCTTCTTCACCCACTGTCAACAACATCATCATCTTTTCAAACAAAGCACCCACTGTCAAACCCAAACCCAAACCTAATCGAACCCCAATCGGCACTGGTGAGAGAGAGATTGAGAACGAGAAAGAAGAGAGAGATAGAGAGAGAGAGAGAAGGCGTGGGTGGTCAGCGTTGTCGCTGCGATTGTCCGTGCTAGTGAGTTCGAGCACCAATCGGCGTGGTGGTGGCTTCTGGTCATCGTCGCAAGAAGACAGATCGTGGCTTCCGGTCGATTTGGGTCGATCGTGTTCTGGTTCATGTTTTGGGTGGTGCCGGTGGTGTGGTTTGCCATCTGGGTTTGGTTTGGGTTATTGATGAGGTCGTTTGTTACTCAACAAAATGATGTTTTATGTTCTTTTGAAAACCATATTTTAACCACTTAAAAATCCTTTAAGATAATATTTCTTAGCAAGTGGTAAGCAAGATTCGTTCCACAGGGAGATGGAGAATGTATTGGATCAATTGACTAATCTTAAACAATAAAATAAACCTTTGAAAATGGATAGTTGTTTGGGTTTTACAACCCACAAAATTGCAATTAAAATAAACATATAAAAGTGATATGAAAAATAGAAGATTCAACAGAGAGATGATAAAATCAATTAATAGAAGTTAGGGAATAGATTGAGTTACTCATGAATTTGGGTAATGCTTTCAAGCCTCAATAATGACCAATCTTATTAATGCTAACCATTTATTTTCTAAAGTGTGTTCAAGTCATTACTATGAACACTAAACACATTCCCACCTCAATGCCTAACCGATTAAGGAGAGGGGGTCAAGGTTGGATTAGTTGAGTACAAATCAAAGTTTGGATTAATGGGGTTGATATACCCACCACTAATCCATCCTATTCACTAAGTTCTTCAACCAATCAAGGGTGTCAATCCAAGATTGGTTTCACAACAAATTATCCAACACAATATCATGATCTACTAGTGATATACAATGCAAATCACAATAAGCATAAGATCTAAATATAAAGTGAAAAGGAAACAATTAGAGATTCAATTACAAATAGCTAAGCAAATACCCATAACCACAAGTTCCTCAAATCTATCCCCTAAATTAGGGGTTTAGCTACACATAGTTACAATCAAATGAATAGGAAGTAATAGTTAAGGAAATCACCCTTAGACCTCCTTCTTTAGAGCTTGCTCTTTCCTTTCCCTTGTGTTAGGATTATGCTCAATAGCAAGAGTGTAATGTTGTAATTAACAATCTTTTTCATATTAATAAAGTGATTTCTGGTTTAACAAATCTTATAGCATTTATAGTTTAATATTATAATTGTCAAAGTAAATAATCATAAGGTCTAAAGACTATGAGAAAAGAAGAATTGTTCGTACATCTAGATATGTATGAGGTAGACACAATTCTTTAGTTAGTCTTGAATAATGTTCACAACTTAAGTTAAAGGTTGGGCACCTTTATCTTGTTAAAGTTATAGAATTCTTTTGCTAGCATTTGAATGGGATCAAATGAGATATGATGAGTCTAAAATCATCGGAGTGTCTTCGAGTAAAAGAATCTAGTGCACTGGGTGCATTGAATACAATGAAAAGCTTTATCTAGAACCGTCAATAGATAATAGTCTTTTCATCATCAGGACAATCGGAGAGTCTATCTTAATCCTGAGATAAATGATGGACTTATGGTTGCAAGTGGTATCATTTGAGTTATCAATGAGTACGACTATATAGCATAGTCTATCCTCGATAGTTTGGTGATATTAATTTATTAATCGATAGAGGACTTCATTTATAGATATGGACATCGTGGCTCCATTTATTAAATGAGAGTATAATATCATCATATGGATGTTTTGAGGTAATTGGATATTAAATCTCAACGTTGAGTTTTCGATAGTGACTATTGAAAACATGGCTTCTGGACAAGTCAAATTATCCAAGTTCAAAACATGGTCATATGAGTAAATATAGTAACTTGGAGAGTTATAGACGGTCTATGAACTCTTGGGGATTACTGATATTAATCATGAGGATACACTATCTCCAACATGATTGTCTAGGGTATGAATGAGGAACATCTTCTTATTCTATCTTTATTTAAGAGTTCAATTTTAGCTATTTAGTGGAATGAGTTAAAATTAATGGATCGGACCTAAGTGAATCATTTGTTGATTGTGATTAGGTTATGTCTATTGAAGCTTAAATTTAGATAGCCCGCCAAGATCCCCAATCCACACGAACTTGCATGGATCACTTGATATATTCTATCGGACCAATTTATGGGTCCATCTAGAATTGCATTTAATATATTAAGAATATAATTTGCATATTATTTGTTTAATGGGCTGATCAATTATATTAATATATTAATGAAAGACATGTGGGCTTGTTTCTTTTAGTAAGAATGGGTCTGGTTCACATGTGGGCTTTTTATTTAAAGTCCAATGAATTAAATAAAATAAGGAAATAATATTTGGCCCATTTATTGTAAGTGGGGCGGCAAGGCTATATACATAGTCAAAAATATTATTTTATTTTATTGTTTGATTAAATGAGAATTAATTAATTAATTAATTAATTATTTAATTAAGAAACAAAATCTTTTTCTGAGTAGGAAATATGTTTCCTAGAGTTATACTATATGTATACTAAAAGTAAAAGACTTGTTTGGTAAGAAAATAAATAATTAAGTTTATTTATTTAATCAAATAAAAAGTCTTTTTATTAAGTCAATAAAAGAATAAAATACTTATGAGTTAAATTAGGGTTAGGATTCTAAAGTTGATTGAAATTAGGGCAAAGCACAAATCCTTTTTGGAAGAGGATTTTCGGCCAACCCTAATTGTATCACAAGTAGGATTCGGACAACCCTAAAGGAAGAGGAGAAGAAATTTCGGCCACCCTATATAATACATGCTATAGAATTCGGCCACCCCACTAGTTCACTGAATCAATTTTCTTCTTCTTCTCAACTCATAGAAAAGTGTTTGATTATTCTACCAAGACATAAAAGAGAGAAGAGATTATTCTTTTGATGGTACACTAATTGCTTGTTCATCAATAAGCTTGTGTGTACAACATCGAATTAGGTTCACACGAGTTTCGATCATTAGATTGAGAACTCAAAAGTGACCGGATTAATCTTTGTGGTCTTTTGATTGTTTTGTGACTAACAAAAGAAAAAGAAAAAGAAAGTTTGTTTGTCCATTCTCAGGTACGCAATTCAAAGAAAAGTGAGACCACGCTCCTAGGTGATTCACGTTCGTGCTAGGATTGAAGATCTTGCGGATTACCATCGACGTAAGTCAATCGGATCACGCGACAAAAGGTATTCTACTTTTTGTTACTTTATATATGGTTAATTAATTTAAAGGGTTAAGGTTCATAAAAAGGAAAAATTTTAAAACATACTAAAACTATTTTTAGTCTCGCTTCCGCTACGTGTACTACGATTTTTCCCTACACCTTGATGCTCCTAGTGTCAAGAATGGTAGAAGAGGATGTGTCTAGATAAGTGGTTTAGTTACTCATAGTTACAATCAAATGAATAGGAAGTAATAGTTAAGGAAATCACCCTTAGGCCTCATTCTTTAGAGCTTGCTACTTCCTTTCCCTTGATGCTCCTAGTGTCAAGAATGGTAGAAGAGGATGTGTCTAGATAAGTGGGTGTCTAATGGTAAGTGACAAAGGTATGGAAATGGAGAGAATGGAAAGAGAGGAATGGTTGAGTGTAGTAATCAAGACATTTGTATTGAGGTTTTGGATGGAAAAGATAGTTCAAGTTTAGAGAATTGAGGAAGTTGAAGAGTGAAAAATGGATGAGAAACTAGGGTTAGATTTAGTAGGAATTCGTGCTCTCTAAGAATGGTGTGTCTCTCAAGTTTGGAAGAAGAAGAGTAAATATAGTGGCCATGGACATTTACTGATAACCGTTGGAAAATCTGATGTGGCAAGGTGTCGCCACTTCCATTGTCGCCATTTGTCATGGCGACAAAAGTGGCGACAGACGGTTATTCCTTCTGAGATTCATATGTCGCCACAATCTTCATCTTTTTCGCCATATTGCAACTGGCGACACAGAATGGCGACAACCCTTGATGCTTTCAAAGACCTTCTGTGGCCATGGCGACGCTTGTGGCGACAATTCTATATCGCCACTTCCTAAGTGGCGACAGTAAGTGTCGACGCTTGACTTTCTTCTGTGTCGCCATACGTCAAGTGGCGACATCAAATGGTGACAATACCTGATTGAATTAGCCTGGAAATAAACCTTCTGTCACCATGACGACACAAGTGGCGACGCTTTATGGCTACAATGCCTTGTTTTGCCAACTTGTGCACCTTTTGAATCAAACTTCACATTTTCTTCACAAAAGCACTTGAGACCAAAAGAAACCTGAAATGCTCAATTTAACACTTGTTAACCGCCAAAAATGGCGGGGACCAAAGAAGAATTTTCCACTGGTTTTGAGAGGGAATCCGGGGTATAAAATAGCGAAAGGGAAAGATGTCCGGGCATCCCGCCTATGAGCAGACAGGCTAGAGTAAAGGACCACTACCTACCCGGCCAAGTCTGGAATCTCCGTGAAAGCCAAAAGATGAATGGGGACTTGGAAGATACAGCCATCATGAGGTCCTAGTACCCAGTTGCCCCAAGTACCCCGATACCCGAGTATCCAGGCACCCCGCTACTTGAAACCTTGACATCCGCGACCAGCGTTTTAAAAGAAGCACGAGAGACGCAGGGTACCCGGGTTACCCCTGATCAGTGAAACCTGTGACACGCACATGGCAAGATATATACCGGGGTCCCAGTAAATCGACCCCGCAGAAGCGAGAGGCGGACATCCAGAAGAGTAACCTCGCGTAAAGGCAAACACTAAACGCCACCGTTCAAGATAGAAGCACAAGATACAATGCGACATTTATTTCCACCATAAAGAGTCCCATTTCGAATAGGATCAACTTGGTCGGTACCGAGAAAGAAGCAATCACCTAACCTTTCAGGATCGATATCCCGACGAATGCGTCGGACTCCAAAAGAGGGCCCGTGCACCACTAAAACCCTAGACCGAAGTTCTAGGAGTGCACTGCAAGAAAGGAGGCCTATATATATTGATGATATAATGATGGAAAGAGGAGGCAACCCTACGGCCACACTTTTACTACTTATCGACAGGCACGAAGAGTTCCATCGCCAATTTTTCCCCATATGCTTTACTTTTTCCTACTGCAATATTGTTAGTTCAAATACCAAGTTGTAAGATCCGACTGTGATCGAGATCCATATACATATATAAACAGTTTTTGTTTTATGCATCCATCTTATGAGAGATCATCCATCTTACTACTCACATCCATCATAATATCGAGTTCATGACACCCAGCGGGATACCAAACTATTAAGTATCTCGCTGGCCCTTATCAGATCCAGATCTGGATCCGAATCCAGATCCGGATCCGTCACCTACAAACCCCCTATCACGCCTAACAGATTTCAAAGAACCTGCGGGGTACCGGGGTATAGAGTATCCCGCTAGCCGAGATCCAATTAGATCCGGGCCCCTCACATTCCGTTAATTCTGAATTGCACCCCGGTGACAATTTTGGGTTAACACTTTGGCACCGTCTGTGGGAAACAACTCCCCACCCTTTAACAAGCTTTCAAGTTCAACTCAGAAGAAGATAGAAGATGAGGCTCCGATCCTCCTAAGGACAGCCCGCGAACTCCGGCCCTCATTCCCTCGCTTCCACGCAGAGGAATCAGGGGAAAAGGAAGGGAACCAGAAGCCAGATCCAGATACCAGTCCCGCCACCGAGTCCCGGACCAGCACCGCAGGACCCAGCAGTCCCAGAAGCAACTAGAGAGGCCATAGAACAACAAGCTGCTGCCTATGAGGAAAGCGTCCGCTTTCGGATGATTGCCCAAGGAATACCTTTTGAATCACCCAGATTTGCAGAGAGGTTGGGACCAAGTACTCGGGTATCAATTTTTTTTAGACTCGGGCCGCCATTACCAATACAAAATCGTCCCAAAGATCTCAGACATCGATCGGTGAAATGGGCTATGACCATCCCGTCTAGAAGGATCCAGTCAGTGACAAAAACAACACCGGAAAGAAGGAGTATGCTGCGCGAAGCAGAGGTCAGTATCAGATCCAAAAAGGAAAGCAAGGCAAAGAGCGTGATGCAGCAGGTTCAGGCTAGTCAAACCATTAGCGGAGGACCAACCCTCACCGGGACTTCTAACAATTCAAGAAAGAACCATGCTAGGAAAATCCCAAAGCACACCGCTGGCCAGGATGAACCCCGGATGTCCGACAGATCACGTGAAGGCCCTTATTCCGCTCAGATTGTGTTCACTGAAGACAATACTGATAACACCGTACAACCTCATGACTATCCAATGGTGATCACAGCCCAGATTGCCAACTGCCGGGTCCACCGCATCCTAATAGACACTGGAAGCAGCGTTGATATCCTGTTCAAAGGAGCCTTGGAGAAGCTTAACCTTAAAAACCCATGCTACCACAGTTGTAGGACACCCTTATATGGTTTTGCAGGAGACTCCATGATGCCCTTAGGAGCGCACACCTTACCGTTAATCATCGGGGAGGCCCCCCTTCAGCAGAACATCATGACGGAGTTCATCTTGGTAGACATTCCGTCCGCCTACAACGCGATCCTTGGAAGACCTTTCTTGTCAGGAATCAGAGGAGCCCTGTCCGTTTACCATAACATCTTGAAATTTCCTGTTGGAACCGATGTAGGGGAGGTTAAGGGGGATCAGTAAACGGCCCGCACCTGTCTTACAGCATCCGCTAACCCCACTATCACAACCGAGCAATACACCCATGCTGCCCAGGAACCGAGTTACAGGGCACTAACGCCAGACCATTGTATCCTAGAAGAAAGGGAGATACCCGGCTTAATCCTAGAGGAAACCGAAGAAGAAGAAAGAGGATGGACCGGAGGACACCCCACGGAGAAGCTAGAAGAAATCCAGATTAGAAAGGATGACCCAACTAAGATAGTAAAAATAGGAGGTGCACTGGACAGCGAGGTCAAGAGAAACTTGGTGGAACTTCTTAAAGAGTACAACGACATTTTTGCTTGGAACCACGACGAAATTCCGGGCATCCCTCTCAACCTAGCGGTTCACCGACTGGCAGTGGACGCTACAGTCAAGCCAGTCAAATAGAAGCGGAGACATATCAACACGGAACGGAACAGTGCGGTACAAGAAGAGGTAGACAAGCTTTTGAAAGCCAAGTTCATCAGAGAATCCCGCTACCCCGAATGGATTGCTAATGTGGTCATGGTAACCAAAGCCAATGGGAAGTGGCGCATGTGCGTGGATTATACTGACCTAAACAGGGCGTGCCCTAAGGATAGTTTTCCCCTTCCTAAAATTGACCAACTGATCGATTCTACTGCGGGAAACAAACTTTTAAGTTTCATGGATGCTTTCTCGGGATACAACCAGATCATGATGCATCCCGCTGATCAAGATAAGACCAGCTTCATCACTGGACAAGGTCTTTACTGTTACAAAGTCATGCCTTTTGGCCTCAAGAATGCAGGGGCCACATATCAACGCTTGGTAAACAAGTTATTTAAGCCGTTAATAGGAAAATCTATGAAAGTATACATAGACGATATGATAACCAAATCTCAAGAAACCCATCAACATCCTGAAGACTTGCGTCAAACTTTCCAAGTGATCAAGGAAAATCAAATGAGGCTAAATCCAGCCAAATGTGCCTTTGGGGTAGCAGCGGGGAAGTTCCTTGGCTTCATGGTGCATGAGAGAGGACTAGAAGCCAACCCCGAGAAGATCAAGGCCATCATAGAGCTGAGGTCTCCAAATACTCTCCAACAAGCTCAGGGGCTGACTGGACGGATAGCGGCGTTGAACCGCTTCATATCAAGGTCCATAGATAAGTGCCTACCTTTCTTTAAAGTTATCAAGCAGGGGAAGAACATGAAGTGGAATAAAGAGAGTGAGCAAGCATTCTGGGCCTTGAAAGAATATCTAGCCAGTCCACCTCTACTGGTGAAGCCCGTCCCGGGAGAGGAACTACAACTTTATCTAGCGGTATCGGAGACCGCAACAAGTGGAGCTTTGGTGAAAGAATGCGGTGACGGAATTCAAAGACTAATCTACTATGTAAGTCGGGCTTTGTCAAAATCTGAAAAGAACTACACCATCCTAGAGAAGTTAGCCTTTGCATTGGTAACCGCAGCCAAAAAACTTCGGCCTTATTTTCAAGCTCACACCATCGCAGTGGTAACAGATCAACCCTTGAGGCAGTTCCTTCAAAGGCCGGATGTATCAGGTCGGTTAATCCTTTGGGCCTTAGAGCTCACCCAGTACGATATAAGATACAAGGCTAGGACGACAATCAAGGCACAAGCTCTAGCTGACTTTATAGCAGAATTTAGCATGGTTACTCACCCGGATGCTCCTGTAGTTCCGAGCATAAATCCAGAACCTCCGGAATGGCCAGCGGATAGCAAGATCTAGACCCTGTACACGGACGGTTCCTCAAATCAAGCTGGCTGTGAGGCCGGGATCGTCTTGATCGATCCCGAAGGGATCGAATGCAATCAATGTTTCAGATTCGAGTTTAAAGTCACCAATAATGAGGCAGAATATGGATCCCTATTGGCAGGAATGAAGGTAGCTAAAGAACAAGGAGTGGAGTACCTCGTGGTAAGAAGCGATTCCCAGTTAGTAGTTAACCAGGTATCCGGCACATATCAAGCAAGAGGTGACAACATGATAGCATATCTCCAAAAAGTCCAAGAAGTAGCTACGAAGTTTAAAGGCATAAGGATGGAGCAGATCCCGTGAGAGAAGAACCACCGGGCAGATGTCCTGGCTAAAATAGCAGCAACAGGAGGAAGGGCGTTGCCTAAAGGGATACCACTCCAACTAATACCACGGCCTAGCACAGCCCCGGGGCTAGAAGTAAGCCCGGTCACTCGTCTACCCTGTTGGATGGATCCCATAGCCGACTACCTACAGGACGGCACGCTTCCAGAGAACCCTGACCAGGCGCGCAAACTCAATAGGATTTCGATTCGGTACTGCCTGATAGAGGGACACCTCTATCGTAGAGGAAAATCACTTCCCCTGTTACGATGTTTGCATCCGGACGATGCCAAATGGGCATTGGATGAGGTACATTCAGGGGACTGCGGAAATCACGTTGCATGAGAAAGGTTGGCATATCAAGTTCTCAGGATGGGATATTACTGGCCTACTATCCATCAGGATGCCAAAACGTTTGTGCAATCCTGTGAGCCATGCCAGAAAACCGCGGATCTACATCATCTACCACCAAAAAAACTTACTTCAATCAGCACGCCATATCCATTCGCTATCTGGGGTCTGGATCTGATCGGGCCACTTCCTACCGCACCTGGCCAGGCTAAGCACGCTATAGTAGCCATAGATTACTTCACCCGGTGGGTGGAAGCAAAATCCTTGGTCCATATAACTGAAGCCAATACCATAAGCTTCGTCAAGGAATATATTGTTTGTAGGTTCGGTACCCCGATGGCCATAATTGCCGACCTTGGTAAGCAGTTTGATAATGCAAACTTCAGATTTTTCTGCGAAGAAAGGGGTATCGACCTACGCCTGGCCTCAGTGGCTCACCCTCAGACCAATGGATTGGTTGAGGCCACTAACAAAACTATCAAGAAACTCCTCAAAAAGAAACTCCAACAGAAGAATGGGGGATGGGTTGATGAACTTCCAAATGTCCTTTGGGCCTACCGGACTACTAAAAGGATTGCTACGGGGGAAACCCCTTACTCTCTGGCTTTTGGAACAGAGGCTGTCTCGCCCATCGAACATAGGTTAACGTCTTTCAGGGTTCAGCATTTCGAGCTGGAAGAGAACGAAATGAAATTAAGAGCCAGTTTAGACCTCCTTAAAGAGAAACAAGATAGAGTAGCTGAGCGTGTAGCCGCCTACCAGCACAAGATAGCCTGATGTTTTAACAGGAGGGTGAAGACCCGGAGTTTCAAAGAAGGGGACTTGGTTCTCAGGAAAGTAACCTAGAATACTCGGAAAAGGTCAGACGGGGTACTAGCTCCCAATTGGGAAGGACCATATATAATAAAGGTGGTAGTATGCAGGGGAGCATACAAGTTAGAGGATATGGATGGTTACCCGGTTAATCACACTTGGAATGCTGATCATCTCAAGAGATTTTACCCTTAGAATTTTTAAGAAAAAGTGTATCTCGGAAGGTACATACCTGATACGTGTACCCCGATTTCCTTTTTGCTTTGTATTCACTTTCAGAAAATCAATAAAGTCAGTTGCTTCTCACACGTTTCTTTCCTAAGTACGCCTAAGGAAGTCTTCGCCATCCCGTTTACCCTAAGACCAGGAAAAGCCACATGGCTTTTCCTGCTGCCCCGGTCGGGGAATACCCCCCTCTAGGAAGGAGCTGGCGTTTCAAGACTAGGAAAAAGCCATATGGCATTCCTGTTGCCTTGGTCGGGGAATACCCCCCTCCAGGAAGGAGCTGGTGCTTGAAAAGCATAAAGGGCGTAGTCGCCCGCCAGTTCTCTATCTCGCCAAGACCAGGTGGGCCTGTATAGACCCCCTGAAGCCATAGACGGGGAATTCCCTCCTCTAGGATAAATCAAGTGCCAAGGTAATCCTTAGTCATCTACCAGAGCAGGTAGCCGAAGAAATCAAGACAATCCATTGGGATACATGACGCCGCACTCCGTTACATCGCCATATTTTATCCAGGAAAAAACCTTGTATAAAGGCAACATTAGTGGCCAACCAAGATTTTCATCAATATAGCCCGATCCAGGCTACCCATCCCGATGGATTTTTAGAAGTCACCCAGATTAATAATCTTCGACCAAAACAAGCTCCCTACTTATACGGAGTCACTCGTCGGAGAAGCATAACGAACGAAGGGACCACCATCTGGGAATGATGCTGCCAAGTATAGGTATGAGTTCGTATCATCGGTCACACAGTAAGATATATAAAATAAAAAAAATAAAAAAAAAGGAAGGGAGCTTCAATTAATCAAGCAGGGTGCCCAATCCCCGTATCCGGGCTACAAAAAAGGGAGATAAAAGAAAACTGACAAAACAACTAGGAAATAACAAGAAAGTCAGGTTTCCTCCTCCGTTTTTTCTTGCTCGTCAGCCCCTTCATCACTAGTAGTGTCATGAACTTCCCCGGCACCGGCTACAACTATTCTAGGAGGAGGACCCATCCCATCAATCGGAGGCATGGAACCTCGTGCCAAGTCGATTGGGGAAGCCCGGGACTCCGGGTACCCTTCTCTATAAATTCGGAAGCAATGGCTACATGAGTAGGACCTCCTTGATCCTATTTTTCAAATTGGGTAGCTCGGTTCATAATCAAATCACGATCCCAGTTAAGAGTGGTTTGCAAGTCAAAGGGAGGAGGAAATGCCTTGGCGACCTCGTATGTAGTAGTGAAGTACCCATCCCCGAAGGAAGAATCCACCCTGGATTCCAAGGCACTCATTGAAGCCCGCAGGGCCCTGTGGTCATCTCCGCTTTAATGGTCTCCCTGTCATTACGGCGGTGGCTTGATCTATCAACCTCCATGTCATAAGCATGAGTCACCCGTTTCAGTTCCACCAAGGCCGCCTTCTTGCCACCATCAGATTCAAAGGCCTCCTGAACTAAGGAAGAAACGCTCTTTTTAGCACGGGCCAAATCGTTCCTAGCTTCCTCCAGCTTGGCCTGAAGGGCCAGATTGGCCTCTTTCAGGGCAGTTGCTTGCTGCTCCATGGCTAGGGCAAACTTGAAGCCCTGTGAAAAGAAAATAAAGAAAGTATGAAATCAGAAAGGAAAGTCTGCATGCAACAAAATGAAGGGACCCAATGCATACCTTGGCAATAACTGACACCCCCTTTGACGCTAGGATGTTAGTTGGAAGAGAGGACATGGACTGCAAGCCCCCACTGGAACAAGCAGCGACAAACTTAGCAATGACTTCCTCATGATCATAGTCCCGTAACCCCGATCCAGAAGGAAGATCCGTGGAGGAAATAACTTGAGCAGCGTCTCCTTTCCTGTCCTCCGTTCTAGCGGGAAGCTGGACGATGGCAGTAAAGAAAGGGGGAGGATGAGCCACCATTACTTCAGGCGGTGCAACAGCCAGTTTGGAAGTTTTCTTCGAAATAGGGAGCGGTGAAGCTCTGGTCTTGGCAGCCCGTGCTAATATCTCACTTAAAGAGAAGGGCGCTGCGATTTTTGCTGAAAGAGAAATAGGCGAAGACGGAGCCGACCCCGCAAAGGCAGGAGGTGGAGTCGGTGCAAGTGGCTGAGAGGCAACTTCGACGCCGACAAAAGAAGGAGTAGGAGAGCTAGCAGGAGAGGAATCTGGGCAAGGCATACCTAGTTACGCAAGAAATATCCGTAGATACCGTTCCAGCCAGGCACCTTCAAAAGGATCACATGTGGGATACTACGGGTTGACGTAGTTCCTGTCTTGAATCTTCATAAGGATCTGGCTGGATTCTGTAGAGAGCTCACCCATGTTCCATTTATCTTGTGGAGAAAAGCGAATAGGAACCAAGTGCTTAACCTCATCCAGACACACTGACTGGCCCCAATCGCCTTCGACCACCACCCACTCGTCTTTCCAAGGCGAGTTGAATTTCACATTTGCCCTAGGAACAACGAATTGCAGCTTATTCTTGGGCCTCAGGTAGAATTGACCCCGAGGGACCATGTTCGTTATTTGGAAAATATAGCAAAAGTCGTCAAAGCTAGGTTCCTTCTCGACACCGTCTTTTTCACACTGCTCCCTCAAGAGCACCAAGAACCATGTCAGGTTTTTCTAGAATCTAGGTGAAATCTGTAGCGGGGCCAGTCCTAAAGCAACAAGCAATCTGCGGATGGAGGGGTGAAGAGGGAGCCGAACGCCGCACTCGAAGGCGGCCACGTGAATTAGCAGGCAACCTGCAGGGGGAGTGTATACATCATACCCCTGATGAGGAAGGGAAAGGCGGATAGCATCCGGGATCCTGTAAACCCTTTTTAGCCGGGCTAAGGTATCGGTTGTGCAGGCCGAATCCGGGATTATACGGCCTTAGCCGAAAGGAAGGAAGGACCCAACAAGAACTCCCAAAGAATCCGTAGGAAGAATACCACCTGCCTCCTCCTCCCTTTTTTCGTCATCAACACTAGTGGCCTCATTTTCTTCCACTATCTGGACTGGATTCTCAGGCTCATTGTGAAAACCTAGCCCGATTCGAGGATTCCTCGTAGAGCGACGGCGCTGGGATGAGATACCATTTCCGGTAACGTTGCCATCACCTCGATTACACTTCTTTTTCTTGATCGACTTAGAGCTCGCGGCCGAGTCCACCTTCTGGCTACCAGGAAGATATGAGAAGGTAGAACGCGAACCTGAGGAGGTAGGCAAAGAAAGCGAAAGAACACCATGAACGGTGGCAGGAAGTTTTGAGGAAGGCGTCATTGTCAAAAAGAAAAAGATTCAAACAGAAGGGAAAAAAATTTTTGTTCTTGATTTCAGTTCTTGATTTTTGAAAAGCAAACGGAGCACAGCAAAAGGAAAGAATGGGAAAGAGATTCATTTATAGGCAGAAGAAGGGCGGTTACCGAAACATAGAAGGAAACAAGAATTAATAGCTAAAGACGTGCACGAGAAAAACTCTGAAAAACCCACGCCGGAAACAGCCAGTTTGAATTTATAAAGCAGTCGTTAATAGACACGTGGATTGTTACTAAATACTGCCGTTTTGAAAGAAGATTTCCCTCTTCATTGAGAAACCAGCCAGACAAGATGAGACGAGCAGACAAGATGGAAAATCCTTCGAACAAACAAGGAAATCCTGACTCCAATCCCAGCAAGATACTGGTGTTCAAGTCAGAGGGGACTTCTGTTAACCGCCAAAAATGGCGGGGACCAAAGAAGAATTTTCCACTGGTTTTGAGAGGGAATCCGGGGTATAAAATAGCAAAAGGGAAAGATGTCTGGGCATCTCGCCTACGAGCAGACAGGCTAGAGTAAAGGACCACTACCTACCCGGCCAAGTCTGGAATCTCTACGAAAGCCAAAAGATGAATGGGGGCTTGGAAGATACGGCCATCGTGAGGTCCTAGTACCCAACTGCCCCAAGTACCCCGATACCCGAGTATCCAGGCACCCCGCTACTTGAAACCCCGACATCCACGACCAGCGTTTTAAAAGAAGCACGAGAGACACAGGGTACCCGGGTTACCCCCGATCAGTGAAACCTGTGACACGCACATGTCAAGATATATACCAGGGTCCCAGTAAACCGACCCCGTAGAAGCGAGAGGCAGACATCCCGAAGAGTAACCTCGCGTAAAGGCAAACACTAAACGCCACCGTTCAAGATAGAAGCATAAGATACAACGCGACATTTATTTCTACCATAAAGAGTCCCATTTCGAATAAGATCAACTTGGTCGGTACCGAGAAAGAAGCAATTACCTAACCTTTCGGGATCGATATCCCGACGAATGCGTCGGACTCTAAAAGAGGGCCCGTGCACCACTAAAACCCTAGACCGAAGTTCTAGGAGTGCATTGCAAGAAAGGAGGCCTATATATATTGATGATATAATGATGGAAAGAGGAGGCAACCCTACGGCCACACTTTTACTACTTATCGACAGGCACGAAGAGTTCCATCGCCAATTTTTCTCCATATGCTTTACTTTTTCCTACTGCAATATTGTTAGTTCAAATACCAAGTTATAAGATCCGACTGTGATCGAGATCCATATACATATATAAACAGTTTTTGTTTTATGCATCCATCTTGAAACAAATTATAGCACGGTGTGTATAAAACTATCTAGAGGGGGGGGGGGGGGGGGGGGGGGTGATTAGATTTTAAGCTTTTTACCCAATTTTTCGTGTTAGTCAAAATTATGAAATTACCCCTAAAAAGATAAAGCAATAAATCAAGTATAAAATGCAGAAATTAAATAACACTTCATTTTTACGTGGAAACCCTCACGGGAAAAACCACGGGCTAGTAAGTAAGCCACACTCGAACCTCGAATCCACTAAATGTGTAAAACGATTACAACCTAATCCCGGAAGTAATCACACACCTACCTAATCCCGGTATGAGTGAACCTAGTCCAATTTGATTGCGATCTAAGCAACCTAATCCCGGAAGCTACACACAAGACTTACTTTCTCAATGAAGAGAATAAAACCCTAAGTGAATATATGAATATTCAAATGCAACATAGAGCAAGGGAAACCCTATATGCTTATCTAAGATGATTAATATGCAATTAGAAAAATCCTAGATATTAAAAACTAAATGACATGTTCAATCAAATAGTTTAGCTAATCAAGATTAAGCACAAAACCTAATTAGCTATCACAATACAACTTTTCAAACATACATCACACTAATCTCAATCTTGTATCAAAAGATATATGAAAATCATACAAGTAATAAATTGAGATTGCTTGTTAAGAAAAACACAAAATATGTAAGATATTAGTGAAAAGCTTACCAAGCAAAGTATGATGAAAAATCCATGCAAAGAGACATCTAGATGATCAAGGATGATGCTAGATGATGATTGATGATCATGAACAAGTGTTTGAGTAAACTAAAAATGAGTTCTTTAGAATTTTTCTTCTTTTTGAAAAATATCCTAAGTATAGAATCTGAATATGAACTCTCTTAATTGACCTAAAGTCAAAGTGGCATATATATAGGGGGCCAAAACAAGGTGTGGTCGTTTTGATAAGTTAGCCTTATATTTGCCATGGGCGCTGTACGAAGAGCGCTTATGTACAGCATTTGTACGGCGCCCCTACTCTGTTCTCACGGGAAAACAGAGTGGCGCTGTACGTAGAGCGCTTTGTACAGCGCTTTGTACAACGCCTGTACAGCGACCCAACAGCGATCGAATTAAATCGATCAGGTCTGAACAGCGCTCAATGGGCGCTGTTCGTACAGCGCTTCTGAAGAGCGCTTTTGGGAGCGCCCAATGCAAAAATGCAATCCTAAGTCTAAGCATGACAAGGCAATTGGATATGAAAGATGCAATCAAACTAACATGCAAGAAGAGATGTTAATGAACATTAATGCACAAAAATAAGACACACAACATACAAGTATTAAACATATGCATGAGTTGTGAGTGTGTGTAACTATCTCTTCAAGACAAGTAAGCACAAAGAAATATACCTTCGGTACTTATCAATACGAGGTCTTCAAAGGGCTTCGAACAATAAACCCGATACCTAGGCTACCCTTACAAAGAACCTCAACATGTGGTTTGTCCACGAAATGAGCCAATCAACAAATGAGAACCTTACACTTGTTTCTCTCCAAATTAATTGAGATGCATAATGTGACTTATATTAATTATGCAAATCTTGCATGCTACTATCTCTCGTTGATATGAGTGACCCGGTTGGGGACTACTCCTTTGCCTATATCATGACAAAAAGGGGGAGTAGTATATGGTAAGGGGAGTTGCAAAAATTGTGCATATTGGGGAGAACATTCATTGAAGGGGAGTAACCCGTTGAGGGGGAGCATTGCATACACATACATTTCATAATGTTGTGCCTAATCTTTTACAAATGCAAATGCTTGTTTTTGTTCTCACTTGATTCATCTCACTTTTTACTTGTATTGGAAATGTTAGAAACTTTCTTTTCAGGGCTTGATTATTCTACAAGAGATTGAAGACTTGAAATTTTATTTTCTTATCTCTTTGTACTATAGAATATCATAGTTATCCCGTTGTTTCTATTTTAATGTGAGGAATCAATGTGAGTGGTGGTTTTGTAACGAAATAGCCAAATGGGGAGATTGTAAGTTTCCCATTTGTTGATTGGCTCATTTCGTGGACAAACCACATGTTGGGGGTTCTTTGTAAGGGTAGCCTAGGTATCGGTGTTATTGCTCAAGCCCTTTGAAGACCTCGTCTTGATAAGCACCGAAGGTAAATTTCTATGTGCTAACTTTTCTTTAAAGAGATTAGTTGCACACATACACTTAACATACATTGCATATGTGTGCATTCTCTTCACTTGTCACATTTCACACTTGCATTTATTTGTTATATTTTGTTGTGTGTAATTGTGTCTTGTTGTCTTGTAATTCATTTCCCGATTGTTTTCGGAAACGTCCGTGCATGCACTAGAATGTGCTTGGTTTAGCGCGAGGACCGCCTACGGAGAATGCCCTTGGCTTCTCCTTGGTTTTCACCTTTGTTGGTGATCGGCGGTTATGGTCGGTGGCCTGGCCGCCGAATGAAACCGCCGTTTGCTTCCAGTATTGTATGGAGCAATTCTGCGGTTTTGATCGGTGGTCACGACCGCCATTCGAAACCACCGTTCAAGACCTGATTGATTTTATCTCTCGGCCTAATTCGGCGGTTGAATCGGCGGTCACGAATGAAACCGCCGTTTTCATACCTGATTGATTTTTTAATCTCAGGTTTGATTCGACGGTTAGATCGGCGGTCACGACACCGCCGAATGAAACTGCCGTTGGTCCCCTGTTCCTCTCGGGCCAATTCGGCGGTTATTATCGGTGGCCTGGCCACCGATTGAAACCGCCGATCGGTGCGTTTAAAGGGCAAACTTGTCTTTTCACATGCTCTGTTTTTCATGCCTATAAATACATCACTTTCTCTTGTTCTGAAGGTGACTCTTTAATCATCAAGAACCCTACTTTAAAAAGAGAGATTTTTAAGAGAGAAAGCAATCAAGTTTGCTCATCAAACACTCAAACCAAAATCCATTTGCATCAAAGTTCATCTAACATTCTCTAGCATATCTAGGATGCTTGCTTGCATGGGTCTTTCATCATCACACTTGCTTTGGTAAGTTTTTCACTATTATCATACATAATTAGTGTTTAATTTATTATGGCATCTCTTTTATTACTTGATTGTTCTTAGATTATATTCTAATATTCAAGATAGAGATTGTTGTGTTGATTTGATTGAGTGTTGTTTTTATGATAGATATCTAGGTTTCTCTAATCTATGATTATCTAAGCTAATTGACATGTCATTTAGCTTTAATATCTAGGATTGTTTTTAATTGCATATTCATCATCTTAGATAAGCATATAGGGTTTCCCTTGCTCTATGTTGCATTTGAATATTCATATATTCACTTAGGGTGTTAATCTCTTTTAGAGAATTAAGTCTTGTGTTGTGACCGGGATTAGGTTGCTTAATTCGCAAGCAATCGGACTAGGTTCACTTATACCGGGATTAGGTAGGTGTGTGATTACTTCCGGGATTAGGTTGTAATCATTTACACATTTAGTGGATTCGAGGTTCGAGTGTGGTTTACTTACTAGCCCGTGGTTTTTCCCGTGAGGGTTTCCACGTAAAAATCAAGTGTTATTTAATTTCCGCATTTTATACTTGATTTATTGCTTTATCTATTTAGGGGTAATTTCGTAATTTTGACTAATCACGAAAAATTGGGTAATAAGCTTAAAATCTATTCACCCCCCCTCTAGATAGTTTTATACACACCGTGCTATAATTTGTTTCAATTGGTATCAGAGCGGGTTCCTAGACATACATAAGTGATCCTTGCTTATTTTGGTGTGTTTTGCATTTTGTGTGTTTTTTTTTTTCATTTATACATTTGCATTCATTTCATTCATTCATAAACACTATGAGTGGAAACGGTGGAAATGGTGGTGGTAACGAAGGTGCTTCTAGCACAAGGCCTCCACTTCTTACCGGATTAAACTATTCCCAATGGAAAGGGAAGATGGAATCCTACATATGCCAAATTCATGACCGTGCATGGATGGCGGTGGAAGACGGATATGATCTACCCAAGATGACTCCCAATGGTGGAGGAGAAGAAGTATTGAAGCCTAAGGCGCAATGGAACGCGCAAGAGTTTGAGGCTTTAAAGTGGAATAGGAAGGCGATGCATGCCATCTTATGTGCTATGGACGAAAATCAATACAAATTGATTCAAAATACTAGGATAGCTAAGGAGGCTTGGGACATCCTAGAGATTGCACATGAGGGAACCGAAGTGGTGAAGGACTCCAAGCTTCAAGTCCTCCAAACTCAATTCGAGATGCTTAAGATAGAGGAGAATGAGTGCTTCAACGACTTCGAGATCAAGTTGATGGACATAGTCAACCAAAGTCATCAATTTGGTGATCCATATTCGGATAGGAGAATCAAGCAAAAGATTATGAAATCTCTTCCGGATAGGTTTGAATCAAAAGTAACGGCTTTAGAAGAAAATAGTGGATATAAGGATATGAAGCCGAGTGAGGTGATTGGGAGACTTCTAGCTTATGAGTCTAGGAAGGGTCCTATCTCCACACCTCCTAAAAAGCAAAAATGAATTGCTTTGAAAACCTCCAAGGATGAAAATGAGGCAAAGAAGAATGACTCGGACGAAGACCTTGCATTATTTGTGAAGAGATTCAAGAGGGTCATGAAGTTTGGGAAAAAGGACTTTGGTTCCAAAGGTCAAAACTACAAGAAAAAGGGTTCCTACAACAAGTTTGAGCCTAGGAAAGAGAACACCGAAAGGAAAGGGGTTCGATGCTTCGAGTGTGGTGGCATAGGTCACTTTGCCCCCGAATGTGCTAATCACAATGTCAAGAAGAAAGGTAAAGTGATGGCCGCCACATGGAGTAGTAGTAGTGATGATTCCATTGAGGGAGATGAGTCTTCAAGTGATGAAGAGCTCATGGCTAATCTCCTAGCTTTTGCCTCCTCCCATAAAAGCAAAAGTGCTAATGAGAAAGAGGAAAATGACTCAAGTGGAGAAGAAAGTGATTCCTCGTCTAACTCCATAAGTAGTTTTGTGGAGAAAGAGGTGCTTTCTAAATGCCATGCCGAGTTTAATGATTTAGCAATCAAGAGCACAAGAAAGATCAAGATGTTGAGAGAAGAAAATCTTGAGCTTTCATCTCAAAATGACCACTTAAGTGAACAAGTGGAAAAATTCAAGAAGATGGAAGATAAGCTAAATGAGGAGTTAGTCTTATCTAGGAGGAATGAAGAAAGCCTAAAGATGGAGCTTGAAGAAGTAAGAGAGTCTATGACTAGGATGGATTCTAGCACCAAGAAGCTTGACCATATGCTTGGTGTTGGAAATAGTCCATGTGACAAGAGGGGTCTTCGGTATGAAGATGGTAAGAAGATCTCAACCTCTAACAAGACCGTGTTTGTCAAGAGTTTGAGGAACGAAGAAACTTCATTTGTGCAAATTCCTAGAAAGAAGTTAGAAATAGGACAATGTTCAAATGCACAAGTGAAGATGGGGCCAAGAAGGCAACCTCAAGCTCAACCCCCTAAGGTCTCTCAAGCCTACATTCCTCCACAAGTGGCTCACAAAGGAAAGAGACCAATCATGCAACCTCAAGCTAGGAAGCAATCAAGACCGGTTCAACAACGAAGATGCTTTGAACCCATTCATCCACAAAGACAAGGACAAGGTATGATTCCGTATTTTACTCCTATATGTCATTTTTATGGATTTGATGGTCATATTAGACCACATTGCTTTCGATATATTAAAATGTGCAAAACTAGAAGCATGATTGAGAAGAAAAAGAAAAGAGCCGTGATGCATGTTCCTAGGAATGATAATATTATTATGCATGATCCTAGGACATCTGGAGCCCATGTACCAAAGACCACTAAGAAAGCTAAGATTGTTTCTAGGTGGATTAGAAAGAATGAAAATGTTTGCCATGTTGCTCAAATAGCCTTGAAGACAAATTCTTCTAATTTTTGGTATTTAGATAGTGGGTGCTCTAGTCACATGACGGGAAACAAGAGTTTCTTCGAGACTCTTGTTATGGAGGAAGGAGGATATGCGACTTTTGGTGATGGATCCAAAAAGAAGGTTGTAGGGAAAGGAACCATTTCCGTTCCCGGATTACCCTCCTTATCCGATGCTTTATTTGTTGATGGCTTGAAAGCCAATTTAATAAGCATTTCACATCTAAGTGATGAAGGATATTCCGTCTTGTTTAGTAAAAGATGATTGCTCAATCCTAAAGCCCGATGGACAAACCTTGTTGAAATGTATGAGATCTAGTGACAATTGTTATTGTCTTGAAGCTAGAATAGTCTCAAACAATGTGTCCATGGATGAGCAAATAGAGTTGTGGCATGAAAGACTTGGCCACATGAACTTTAGGGATTTGAGAACCCTTGGAAAGTTCAATTGTGTGTGTGGCCTCCCTAAGCTTGGGAAGAAAGCCAATGGTATTTGTGGACCTTGCCAACAAGGAAAACAAACCAAGAGCATGCACAAAAAGGGCAAGTATCTCTCCACCAAGGAGCCCCTAGAGCTTCTCCACATGGATCTCATAGGTCCTATGCAAACCGAGAGTTTAGGTGGAAAGAGATACATTTTGGTTTGTGTTGATGATTTCTCTAGATTTACATGGACATATTTTCTTAGAGAAAAGTTCGAAACTTTTGATAAGTTTAAAATGCTTTGTACTAAAATACAAAATGAAATGAATTCTAACATTAAAAGCATTAAACGGATTAGAAGTGACCATGGGAGGGAATTTGAGAATGCCTCTTTTGAAAGCTATTGCAATAGCTTAGGCATCTCCCATGAGTTCTTGGCTCCTAGGACACCTCAACAAAATGGAGTTGTTGAGAGAAAGAATAGGGTCCTTCAAGAGATGGCCCGAGTTATGTTGCTTAGCAACAACGTCCCTAGGAACCTATGGGCCGAAGCCGTCAATACGGCTTGCTATATAGGGAATCGTGTTTTCATAAGGCCCGGATCTAGAAACACCTCCTATGAGTTATGGAAAGGTAGGAGTGGAAGCAAATGCTACATTTTAAATGACCGTGATCAACTTGGCAAGTTTGATGCTAAGAGTGATAAGGGTATCTTTATTGGCTATGCCTTGAATAGTAGAGCCTATAGAGTTTTCAACTTGAAGACTCGAACCGTCATCGAATCATCGAATGTTGTTATTGATGATACAAGGCTCAAGTCTAATGACCATGAGGAGGAGGAAGTTTTAGAGGATGACTCTCATTTGGAGAGGGTTGTGGTGACTCCCAATGTTGGGACGTCCAATGACATTAATGAAGTCACACAACCTATTACTAGAGTCCCTCTCTTGGACTCTAATGAACCCGCTCCATGGGTTAGAAGACTCCATAACAAAGAGGATGTTATTGGAGATGTGAACGAGGGTGTTAGGACAAGGTGGCAAATAGCTAATCTCATTAGCTTTACATGCTACACCTCTCAAATTGAACCCAAAAAGGTTGATGAAGCCTTAAATGATGAATTTTGGGTTCTTGCCATGCAAGAAGAGCTAAACCAATTCGAAAGGAATGAGGTTTGGACTCTAGTTCCTAGGCCTAAAAACACTCATGTGATAGGCACTAAGTGGATTTATAGGAATAAATCCGATGAGGATGGCAACATTGTGCGGAACAAGGCTAGACTTGTAGCACAAGGATACTCTCAAATTGAGGGTATCGACTTTGAGGAGACTTTTGCTCCCGTTGCCCGTTTAGAGTCCATTAGGCTTCTCTTGTCCATTTCTTGTGTGCACAAGTTCAAATTGCACCAAATGGATGTCAAGAGTGCCTTCCTCAATGGCTTCTTGCAAGAGGAAGTGTTTGTTGAACAACCCAAGGGGTTTGTGGATGCACACCACCCCAACCATGTCTATCGCCTCAAGAAGGCACTATATGGGTTGAAACAAGCACCGAGGGCTTGGTATGAGCGCCTCACTCAATTTCTTGTTGACAATGACTACACAAGAGGTAGTGTTGACAAGACCTTGTTCATCAAGAGAAACAAATATGAGTTATTTATAGCTCAAATCTATGTTGATGGCATTGTATTTGGCTCCACCAACAACACCAAGGTCCAACAATTTGTTGATGTCATGTCTCATGAATTTGAGATGAGTCTTGTTGGTGAGCTTAGTTACTTCTTAGGTTTGCAAATTAGGCAATTAGATGATGGGATTTTCATAACCCAAGCCAAATATGCCAAAAACCTAGTGAAGAAGTTTGGTTTAGAAAATGCCAAACGTTGTGATACACCCATGAGTACCACGTTGAAGCTAAGCAAGGATGCTAGTGGTAAAAGTGTGGAACAAACTCTATATCGGGGCATGATAGGTAGCTTGCTTTATTTGACCGCAAGTAGACCCGATATATCTTTTAGTGTGGGTGTGTGTGCTAGGTACCAAGCGGATCCCAAGGAGTCCCATCTCTCTTCCGTAAAGAGAATCATTCGCTATGTGAATGGGACTTCCAACTATGGGATTTGGTACTCTTTTGACACTAATGCTAGTCTTGTAGGCTTTAGTGATGCGGATTGGGCAGGAAATTGTGATGATAGGAAAAGCATATCGGGCGGTTGCTTCTTCCTAGGCAACAACTTGGTGTCTTGGTTTTGCAAGAAGCAAAACTCGATTTCCTTGTCCACAGCCGAGGCCGAGTACATAGCCGCGGGGAGTGGATGCACACAACTCCTATGGATGAAGCAAATGCTAGTAGACTACGGATTCAACCAAGGTACTCTCACTCTCTTTTGTGATAAAATGAGTG
Source organism: Acer yangbiense (assembly GCA_008009225.1). Classification (NCBI taxonomy): domain Eukaryota; kingdom Viridiplantae; phylum Streptophyta; class Magnoliopsida; order Sapindales; family Sapindaceae; genus Acer; species Acer yangbiense. The sequence goes on from CM017771.1 coordinate 21,556,780, forward strand.
CCATTAATATTTCCAAGAATCCGGTGCAACATTCTAGAACTAAGCATATTGACATCCGCCATCATTTCATTAGAGAGCTTGTTGAAAATAAATGCATAGTACTTGAACATGTAGGTACTAATGATCAACTTGCGGACCTATTTACTAAACCCTTAGATTCTACTCGATTTAAAACACTAAGTAGATCTATTGGGATATGTCTTGTGGAGTGATGTGTTTTGTTATTTGACCCCATATGGGGAACTCAAGCAAAGAGAGCTATTTTGCATTCTTGTAACTTGCAAAAAATTCTAAATAACTTATGCCTCTTCTTTTAATTGTTTGAGTAAGCTTGGTTGCACATATGTATATATGTTTTCAATTCAATAAGTGTGAACCTTGCTTGTCTACAATCCATGTCATATTTATGTTCAAACATGCATTTTTGGACTAGGAGATGTATATAGGAAGTATGATTTGAATGACCTATGATTATCTCCATGACATGATGATTCTTAAATAACATGCTAATGTCAAATGAAAAAGCATGAAATTCATATAACATGCTCACATGAAAAGCATGAATTGATGATTGCATACTCTTAAAATGCAAAACCTTGTGTGAAAGCTTATGAGACTCAAAATGAATAAAGGATCTTGTATCCGTTCAAAGGAATTTACATTCCAAATGTCTCTCATTCTTTATTGGTTGAACATGGCTACTATCATACGGATATCTTATCCGGAAAAATCAAATAGGGTGCAAAGTCGCTCATGCCATGTTTCGCTTATAAAGTTGGATATAGTTGTTCTTAAATTGAAATCAATATATTCTATATCCTTGCTTTACTCATGACATTGGTGAAATTGGTTTGAATTCTTATTAGAAACCTTTGTCATTTGCTTTGCCAAATACCATTGTATTTTGGACTTGAATGCTACATGTCTTGTATGCAAAGCATGTTTGATTCACACATTTTCTTTCAATAAATCTCCTTGTTTCTCTCAAAATTAATTGAGATGCATAATGTGACTTATATTAATTATGCAAATCTTGCATGCTACTATCTCTCGTTGCTATGAGTGACCCGGTTGGGGACTACTGATCGCGCTCCAAATGTTCACATTTAGTGCTCCCTTTTTCCTATCTTTTTATGCTTGTTTCTCGGGTAAAACCGGGTATTTAACGGATAAAATAAGTGTTTCAGGTAATTAGGGAAGTTCAGGGGCATTGTTGTCAATATGGTGAAATCAGGGGCAAAAGTGAAAAATTCGGGAAATTATTGAAGATTCCGTGAATAGGAGAAAGGTCAGGGGAGTTGACTGTAGTTATCCAGAAAAGGTCAGCCAGCAGCCACGTCAGCAAGTGGAACGACGCTGTTTTGAGGGATGCTCGCGTCAGCGTGACGTCATGCACACGTCATGGCGTCTTCAACCTTCAGTCGGGTCGACCCGCGACCCGGTTGACCCGACTCAGACCCGGCTGACCCGACTTCTGACCTGAACGTTTCCAGCCATTTTCCGATGCTTTTTCCGGCCAAACTTCTCCCATTTCGGCTGCCCTCCTCCTCCCGGTCACGTTGGACCCATTTTCAAGCCTCCATGCATAAGTTTTGCATCTCTTCCATGTCTCAAAAACTCCATGGATGTGCAAGCTTCAAGGCCAACTTCGGCGGCTTCTTTCCCGCGTTCCAGAGTGTCCAAACTCGCTTGAGGACTTCACCAAGTGTTTGTGTTGTCTTCTTCATCTCTTTGTTTTCTTTAGCTTGTTGTTGTAACTATATGTTTATGTTGGGATTTTGGTGAGATTGTAATAAAGTTCATATTTTGGTTGATGTGTTTATTTGTTTGAGCTTAATAGATACATGTTAGTTGATTGATCAATTAATTGATATGTAATGGATTTAGACTAATTGAGACATCAATAACATGCATGAATTATCATTTTATGTATGTGTCTTTATCCTAGTTTAGATTGGTGAAGACTAATCTTGTAAGCATATTTACCATCAACTAGGAATTGGATTAATTGCATGAACATCATTTCCTAGCATTTTCATATCCAATCCTCACTCTTGCATGACCATGCATGAGTTTAGTTAATTTAGTTAGTTAGTGTTAATTTAGTTAATTGTAGTTGAATTTAGTGTAACTTAGTGTAATTTAGATAATTGCCATCTTAGTGTAATTTAGCCATTAGCTAGTTAACTTGCTTGCAACCATCCTCCCTTTACTTTTCTTGCATGTAATTAGTGTAATTAGTGTAAATAGCTTGTCTGTAACATAAGACGTAGAACCAACTTAAGTGTACCAATACACCTCCCTGTGGGAACGAAACCTTACTCGTAACCACTATACGTGGCCAACGATTCGTACACTTGCGAAAGGGTATAAACTCGCACGCCATATCATTTACTGGTAGTTTATAGAACTATCGCGTACCACATTTGCGGCGATCAACTACTCCTTTGCCTATATCATGACAAAAAGGGGGAGTAGTATATGGTAAGGGGAGTTGCAAAAGCAATTGTGCATATTGGGGAGAACATTCATTGAGGGGGAGTAACCCGTTGAGGGGGAGCATTGCATACACATACATTTCATAATGTTGTGCCTAATCTTTTACAAATGCAAATGCTTGTTTTTGTTCTCACTTGATTCATCTCACTTTTTACTTGTATTGGAAATGTTAGAAACTTTCTTTTCAGGGCTTGATTATTCTACAAGAGATTGAAGACTTGAAATTTTATTTTCTTATCTCTTTGTACTATAGAATATCATAGTTATCCCGTTGTTTCTATTTTAATGTGAGGAATCAATGTGAGTGGTGGTTTTGTCACGAAATAGCCAAAGGGGGAGATTGTAAGTTTCCCATTTGTTGATTGGCTCATTTCGTGGACAAACCACATGTTGGGGGTTCTTTGTAAGGGTAGCCTAGGTATCGGTGTTATTGCTCAAGCCCTTTGAAGACCTCGTCTTGATAAGCACCGAAGGTAAATTTCTATGTGCTTACTTTTCTTTAAAGAGATTAGTTGCATACACACACTTAACATACATTGCATATGTGTGCATTCTCTTCACTTGTCACATTTCACACTTGCACTTATTTGTTATATTTTGTTGTGTGTAATTGTGTCTTGTTGTCTTGTAATTCGTTTCCCGATTGTTTTCAGAAACGTCCGCGCATGCACTAGAATGTGCTTGGTTTAGCGCGAGGACCGCCTACGGAGAATGCCCTTGGCTTCTCCTTGGTTTTCACCTTTGTTGGTGATCGGCGGTTATGGTCGGCGGCCTGGCCGCCGAATGAAACCGCCGTTTGCTTCCAGTAGTGTATAGAGCAATTCTGCGGTTTTGATCGGTGGTCACGACCGCCGAATTAAACCGCCGTTCAAGACCTGATTGATTTTATCTCTCGGCCTAATTCGACGGTTGAATCGGCGGTCACGAATGAAACCGCCGTTTTCATACCTGATTGATTTTTTAATCTCAGGTTTGATTCGACGGTTAGATCGGCGGTCACGACACCGCCGAATGAAACTGCCGTTGGTCCCTTGTTCCTCTCGGGCCAATTCGATGGTTATTATCGGTGGCCTGGCCGCCGATTGAAACCGCCGATCGGTGCGTTTCAGGGGCAAACTTGTCTTTTCACATGCTCTGTTTTTCATGCCTATAAATACATCACTTTCTCTTGTTCTGAAGGTGACTCTTTAATCATCAAGAACCCTACTTTAAAAAGAGAGATTTTTAAGAGAGAAAGCAATCAAGTTTGCTCATCAAACACTCAAACCAAAATCCATTTGCATCAAAGTTCATCTAGCATTCTCTAGCACATCTAGGATGCTTGCTTGCATGGGTCTTTCATCATCACACTTGCTTTGGTAAGTTTTTCACTATTATCATACATAATTAGTGTTTAATTTATTATGGCATCTCTTTTATTACTTGATTGTTCTTATATTATATTATAATATTCAAGATAGAGATTGTTGTGTTGATTTGATTGAGTGTTGTTTTTATGATAGATATCTAGGTTTCTCTAATCTATGATTATCTAAGCTAATTGACATGTCATTTAGCTTTAATATCTAGGATTGTTTTTAATTGCATATTCATCATCTTAGATAAGCATATAGGGTTTCCCTTGCTATATGTTGCATTTGAATATTCATATATTCACTTAGGGTGTTAATCTCCTTTTAGAGAATTAAGTCTTGTGTTATGACCGGGATTAGGTTGCTTAATTCGCAAGCAATCGGACTAGGTTCACTTATACCGGGATTAGGTAGGTGTGTGATTACTTCCGGGATTAAGTTGTAATCGTTTACACATTTAGTGGATTCGAGGTTCGAGTGTGGCTTACTTACTAGCCTGTGGTTTTTCCCGTGAGGGTTTCCACGTAAAAATCAAATGTTATTTAATTTTCGTATTTTATACTTGATTTATTGCTTTATCTATTTAGGGGTAATTTCGTAATTTTGACTAATCACGAAAAATTGGGTAATAAGCTTAAAATCTATTCACTCCCCCTCTAGATAGTTTTATACACACCGTGCTATAATTTGTTTCAAGAGCTATAAGATATCATCCGGTAGTGGCTTAACTAGTAGCGGGGGGTTGGCAAGGTAACTCTGGAGCTCCCTGAAGGCGCGCTCGCTCTCCCCATCCCAGTTTATCCCTCTCCCTTTTTTAATAACTTGGAAGAACGGGAGGCATCTGTCGGTGGACCGTGATATGAACCTGTTGAGGACAGCGAGTCGGCCAGTTAGTCCTTGCACCTGCTTGAGAGTAGTGGGGGACCTGAGTTCAAGGATTACTTTGATCTTTTCAGGGTTCGCTTCGATCCCCCTTTCATGGACCATGAAGCCTAAAAAAATTTCGGTCGACACTCTGAACGCACACTTGTCCAGATTCAGCCGCATTTGGTTCTGCCGGAGCACTTCGAAAGTTTCCCTGAGGTGGTTGGGGTGCTGCTCTACCTGCTGCGACTTGGTTATCATGTCATCCACATAGACCTCCATGATGCGACCAACTTGCTCCTTGAATAGCTTGTTGACCAGCCTCTAATAGGTGGCTTCGGCATTTTTGAGCCCAAAAGGTATCATTTTGTAGCAGTACAAACCTTGGTTTGTGATGAAGCTGGTCTTCTCTTGGTCTGAGGGTTGCATGGTGATCTGATTATAACCGGAAAAGGCGTCCATGAAACTCAGGGTCTTGTTGCCCGCAGTCGAGTCAACAAGCTAATCAATCTTGGGGAGGGGGAAACTGTCCTTTGGGCAGGCGCGGTTTAGATCAGTGTAGTCTACACACATTCGCCACTTCCCATTGGTCTTCGGGACCATGACCACGTTAGCTATCCACTTTGGGTACCGCACCTCTCTGATGAATCCGGCGCGGAGGAGCTTATCCACTTCTTCTTGTACTGCTATGTTTCTGTTCGGGTTGAAGTACCTCCTCTTCTGCTTCACTGGTTTGAAGGTAGGATCCACATTGAGTCGGTGTGCTGCAAGGTTAGGGGGGATGCCGGGCATCTCCTCATGGGACCAGGCGAATACATTGTTGTAGTCCCGGAGCACTTTCTGTAGCACAGCCTTGTGTTTTGGGGACAAGGTGGATCCTATCTTTACTATCTTAGGAGGGTTTTCTTCCCTTACCACGACCTCCTCCAATTCTTCAGCCGGCCTTCCTCTCTCTTCCTCTGGCATCTCTTCCTCGAATGTATCCTCTTCAACATCCAGTTGCCACGTCACGCTTCCCAGGTGCTATTCTCCTGTGCTATGTAGCTCTGCGCTAAACATGTAACCTTCTTCTTACGGGATGCTTTTTGCTTCCGATTCCCCCTAATCTTTTTCTGTTGTGATCTGGGAGCACTGTTTGATTAGCGCGGATGAGTTTGATGATACAGCATAGCATCTCCGGGACATCTGTTGGTCCCCTCTCAGGATTCCAACCTCTTCCCCCACCGAAAATTTCAAGACGTTGTGGTAGATTGATAGGACTCCCTTAATCTTCGAGAGGAAGGGTCATCCCAGAATCATGTTGTAAGCGCTTGGAATGTCCACTACCACGAAATCGATCATGTTGTTAACCTGTCGAGGCGCTTCTCCTATGGCTACCGGGAGTATTATGGAATCGGCTGGCATCAACAAGTCCCCGGTGAAACCATAGAGGGGGGTGGTGCAACTATAAAAGCACGGTCGGCGGAGTTAGTAGCGATCTAGTGTCTCTTTGAAGATGATGTCTACGCTACTCCCAATGTCAATCATGACCCGGGCTACCCGGTTATTTGCCACCTGGACGGTGACCACCATTGGATCATCATGGGGCTGGACCGTGTTGTAGGCGTCGTGCTCAGTGAATATGATTTGGGCAGAGCTGGGGTGAGGCGAAGCGTCCCTGCTAACTCTCAACACCTGGCCACCCATATCGTGTCGAGGAATCTTCCTGGCGTGATTCTTTCTAGAGTTATTGGACGTACTAGCGAGGGTGGGGCCTCCACTGATAGTGTTAATGATCTAGATTTGCTCCATCAAGTCTCTTCCTTAGTCTTTTCTCCGTTCTTCTGGCTCCTTCATCTCTCTCTAAACCTGCTTCCCCGTCTCAATCCCATCCCTTACCTGTTGGAGGAATTCCACCAGCAAGCCACCTCTCACTAAGTTCTCGATTTGGTTGTGCAAGCTGTAGCACTCCGAAGTGTTGTGTCCTATGTCTCGGTGGAAATCACAGTATTTGTATTTGTTCCTCCTATCGGCTGGGAGCTTCATGGGGTTGGGCTTCCTCAGTAGCCCCTTGTCCCCGGATTGCTAGGTAGATTATTTCTCTTGGGGCATTAAGCGGGGTATAGTTGGTGTATTCTTCTTCTTTCGATTGGGCGATTCCAACGACCTCTCTTACAGGCGATGGAGTCCTTCGATTTTTCCTTGGCGGGGATATTCTCTTGAATGGGCGGGGCCTGCTAGGGGGTAGCGGAGGCAAACGGTAGGTGGACTGGTTTGGAGGATTGTTTCTGAACTTGGGGACCGGCTCCTTCTCCTTTCTTTGGTTACTGGCGTCCCCTTTTTATCGTTTGCTTGAGCGTGACTGGTCATGCTCTATCTTGATGCAGTACTGCTCGTCCAGCTGCACTTGCTCCAGAGCCCGACTATATGCCTCATGATAGGTTTCGGGCTTATCTTTGCTGAAGGAACGCCATAATTTCTCCACCCAGAGATTTTTCCTGAAGTTGGAGAGAGTTTCCTTCTCGGCGAACACCCCCATTTGAATGACTTCCTTGTGGAAGCGCTCCACATAGGATTTAAGCTTCTCCCCACGCTTCTGGACTATGTATTGTAGCAGGATGGGGTCTTTAGGAGGTGGCTTGACACCTTGGAACTGAGCATAGAAGTCTCTTGACAGCTTAGTGAATGAGTTGACACTACCCGCGGGGAGCTTTCTGAACCATGTCTTGGCGAAATCTGTTAGGGTACAGGGGAACATTCGGCACATGGCCTTCCGGGAGGCATTCTGCACCTCCATCTGCTGCACGAAAGACTCTAGGTGGCTTAAGGGATCTTCCACGCCTGAGTATACTTTTTCAGGCATTTTGAACTTTGGTGGGAGGGTAGTATATCGAACTTCCCTTGATAACGGGGCGTTCATCTCCCCGAGGGGGTCCTTTTTCATCCCCTTGTACTTGACCTTGTCTTTCTCTAGCTCCGCTAGGCGCTTTGCCATCTTCTTCATCTGCTCTTCCATGCGGTCTCGACCTCTTTCCCTTGATTGGGCTTCAGCTCCTTCCTCCCTGGTTGTGGTCCCGGAGGCAGCTGATGCTCCATGACGGGCCTCCTTGCCTCGCCTGGGTGGGCTTCGGTTCCTGCTACGGTCATGTGTAGTTTCGGTCTTGCTCCCGGTGCCAGATATCTCATTTGCTCTCGTCGTGGCGGGGTGAGCCGGGCGGCCTACAGGAGGCGGTGAGGTTTGGGGAGCGTCTACTTCCGATTGGGCTCTCCGTGGTGCCGGTGCTACCGCTCGAGGCATAGTCCCGATGGGCCCTAACCGGTCGAAGACAACTTTAGCGGGATCCAATCTGTCAAAAACACGGGCCCGGTTGCTAGGTCCTGCCTCGCCATGATGCGAGCCCAGCAGCTTTTGTCCCAGTCCCTCTAGGAAGTTAGTGACGTGGCGGTTGAAGGCACTCGGCGGATGCAGTCTGAGAGAGGGAAGAGCTTCGACCGCGACAGCATTGGCTTGGACGTGCCCCTCCACCCGCGGTAGCGGGCCTTGAGTTGGGGTTCCTTTGGAGGATTCAGCTCCGTGGGTAGCGAGGTAGGAGCGAGGCCCAAATGGGTTGGCCTGATTCATGGATGATCTCAACCTCATGTTTGCTAGAATGACTAGAATGCTTTTGATGGTAAGAGAAAGACACACTGCGTGTGAGTTTCCCACAGATGGCGCCAAACTGTTATCTTAAAAAATCCGTCGGGGTTTTCCTGGGATAACCTGGACTGCGGTGTACAGGGTGCACCGCAGTTGGACCGGACCGGACCGGACCGGGTAGGATGGATCCCCCTCTTTCCGATGCATAGGGGGGCTGAGGGGACACATGGGCCCGGCTACTAGGGACTGGTACTATGCAGTGGACCGGTCCTACTCGGAGGAACAGAGGTTGAGGTAGCGTGCTATTTTTTGTGGTGCGATTGGTATATCTTTGGAGGGGTATAAAGATGGGCCTTTTATTGCTTAATAATGGAGTACATCACACGTCAATTTATATACAGCATCCGGCTATTATAAAGGACTTACTAGCGGGATAGGGATACAACAGGTGAGAATTCAACCTTGGTAGGGAAATGACTCGATAGGTTGCACATGGGAGCTTCGTCTAGGCGAGATTGTAGCCAAGTAGAACGCACACACATAGGAGCTTTGACTAGGCGGGGTAGTAGCCAAGTAGGACACACACATGGGAGCTTTGACTAGGCGGGGTAGTAGCCAAGTAGAACGCACACACATAGGAGCTTTGACTAGGCGGAGTAGTAGCCAAGTAGAACGCACACATAGGAGCTTTGACTAGGCGGGGTAGTAGCCAAGTAGAACGCACACATAGGAGGTTTAACTAGGTGGGGTAGTAGCCAAGTAGAACGCACACACATAGGAGCTTTAACTAGGCGGGGTAGTAGCTAAGTAAAATGCACACACATAGGAGCTTTGACTAGGCCAAGTAGGATGTTTTTGTTTTTCAAGGGCCAACCTCTTCTTCTGTGGGATGTAGGGGTATTTATAGTGTCTCTAGTAGGGGGTAGGTGGAGGTCGTCTGTTTAGGCGGGAATTCCCGGTTAAATCTCCACCGTTCCCTCCTATTCACACCGGCAATCACAAGGAATCAAGGATCAGGATTGCGCCCTCCTGGCTTTACCTTGGCGGGAGCATCCGTTTTGGTAGGTGGGGGCCCTAGTTCCCAGGACGCAATTGGCGGGGCGGATCCCAGCCACTGATTTAGGGCAGGATCGGGGTCAACACACGCCTTAGAGGGTTCCGATCGCTCCACGTAGGCCTCAGGTCCATATCAGAGCTTCTATAGGGCTGAGGTGGTGAAAAGGTGGCGCTTCCACGAGTTTTGATTGGTCGCAAGGGGCCTTTGTGGTGATGGGAAGTCGTTGTCAAGGTTCTGGCTCGGCAGGGGACAGTGTCAGCGCCTGTCCCGCTGCACCCTGTCAGGCGCTTTCTTCCACCATTTCCTTCTTCATGCTTGCTGCGTTTCTGCAAGTAGTTTTCTAGGGAAACCAGCATCCTCTTGTATGCAAGGGATAGTTGACCTTCAATTAGGGCTGAGATGGAGCGTAATCCAACAGTTGACGTAGTGTGGCTAGCAGGCGATCCCAACCGTCGGCTGCTGTCTTTCCTCAATCGTGCTTACTGCTTCTCTTTAATAAAGCGACACTGGTGTTTTACAGGTGTTCCCAGCACCTTCTTCATCCCATACGAGCTGGAGGCAAGGGCTGGCGTCAACCTTTATGGAGCAAGATGCCCTAATGAGCTCACGGGGGTTCTTCTAGAGAGGACTGCTCGATTCACAGGAAGGTGCTATGGGGGATAAGGTAGTGACCTCTGTGGCGAGACTGGCTACTGGAGCGGATCCGCTGCTAGAGGTAGCGGTCCTTCTTATTGGATGACTAAGCGGGAGCCGGTCCAGAATGGATCGTGGCTTTACAGGCAGGCTTCCCATTGGGTCAGGTACCCATTCTCCACAAGCACTCTTGTGGGAGGAAGGTCGTCTCTGGGTCGAGCGATGCTTTATCCTAGCGTGCTTGTGAGTAGGCGCGGTCAAAAGGGGGCCGGGCCCTTGCACCTAACAATCGGGTTGGAGTGACTAGGAGGGTCACCGTGGCAGGCGATGAAGTGGTTCGGTCCTTCAATGGGAAAAGCTCTTCCTTGAATTAATTGCCTGAATTTCCGGTTAACAATACGTAATCGGGATACCTGGTACATTACTTCTCCATATCACACATGGGATCCTGGTAGTGTAGTGGCCTCTAAGTCACCATCCCAAGATACCCAGCACTTCATCCTGATAGATGATCATACATCAAACATCAGAATCTTCGTTGAAAAATTCATCAAGACACCATACTTAGACGAACAGTGGTTAAATCAGAGTATCTATGTAGCTCTGGCTTCATACCTGGGAATGACTCCTAAAAAATAAGGCAAGTGTGGATTCTTCTATGGTCAACCAAGCAAGATTGAAGTTAAGCGTTATAATGGTCCAAGTAAGCCTTACTTGAATCACATCCAAGCATACAAGTATCATCCTATGCCGAGATATAAATTCTACAAGCAAGCTTATGAAAAAGTAAAGCAGAGTGGTTGCAAAAAAAGGGAAAGAGTTTCATTTAATCAATCAGGGTGCCCAGTCCCCATTTCCGGGCTACAAAAAAAAAGAGGAAATCAAACATTTCATTGTTTCTATCCCACCAGATCTTCTTGCCTGGACCCACCTTCCTCGTCATCACCCTTGTAACCTTCAGCATCATGAACCTCCCCAGCTCCTACCTCAACCGCTCCAACAGGAGGATCCACTGCCTCAGCAGGATGCACGGAATCCCGTCCTAAATCACCTTGTGTAACCATGGGACTCTGAGTATCCCTATCGACAGATTCAGGATTAATGGCAGTGTGAGAAGGACCTCCCTGATCTTGATCTTCAAATTGAGCAGCCCGGGCCATAATATGATCTCGGTCCCAGTTAAGGGTGGTATGCAAGTCAAAGGGATGAGGGAAAGCTTTGAAAACTTCATATGAAGCAGTGAAATATCCGTCCCCAAAGGAAGAATCCACTCTAGATTCTAAAATGCTCATGGAATCCCGTAAAGACCTGTAGTCATCCAAGAGGACAGCCATTTCCGCCTTGACCGTCTCCCTTTCAGCTCGGCGGCCTGTTGATTTGATAGTTTTCATGTCGTAGGCGTGCGTAATCTGACTTAGCTCCGCCAAGGCAGCTTTTCTACCAGCTTCAGGTTTAGAGGTAGCCTGGACCAGGGAGGTAACATTTTCCTCAGCTTAAGCTAGATCGCTCCTAGCTTCCTCCAAATTAGCTTGAAGTGCCAGGTTGGCCTCTTTCAGGGCATTGACCTGCTGCCCCATAGCTAGGGCAAATTTGAAACCCTGCAAAAGAGTAGAAGGAGGATAAAATAACTATAAAAAGAAAGGGAGAAACATAGGCTCAACAAACCAAAGGGTCAGAAAGCCTACCTCGGCAAGTAGAGAAGCCCCATTTGTTGCTAAGATATCAGTAGGCAGAGAAGACATTGGCAGCAGGCCCCTACCAAGGCAAGCGGCAATGAACTTAGAGATGACTTCCTCATGACTAGAGTCTCGTGGCCTCGACCCAGAAAGAAGATCGGAGGGGGGGTAGCCTTAGCCGCAGCAGTTTTCTCTTTTTCTTTCCTAGCTGGAAGATTAACTGGAATAGTGGGGGGAGGAGGAGGAGAAACCATTATTGTAGGTTGAACAACGGCGACACGGGAAGCTTGTTTCATACTAGAGAGCGGAGAAATTTTAGCTTTGGCAGCCCGTGCCAACATCTCGCTCAAGGACGGGCGCGCTGCAACCTTCGCTAGAGGTGGAGTAAGAGAATACGAGGCCATCCCCGTAATCACAGTAGGAGAAGTCGATGCAAGTGACTGAGATCCGGAGGTAGCTCCGACTTTGGGAGGAGAATGAACATGAGAGTTGGTTGGAAGGGGATCCGGATTCATCGGCCCTGAAGAAGAAGAAGAAGAAGAAGAAGAAGAAGAGGAAATGAGAGGAGTAGCAGAAACTGTCAGAAGAATAATTAGTAAAAAAAAATAAAAAATAGAGAATAATCAGTAAAGGGAGAAGAAGAAAGAACGAAGAAACAAAGCCTACCCGGATGCACAATTGATATCCTCAGATATCTCTCCAACCGAGCACCTTCAAAGGGATCACATGTGGGATACATTGAATTAGTATAGTTCCTATCCTGGATCTTCTTAAGAATCCTCCTGGATTTTGTAAGAAGCACACCCATGCTCTACTTATCCTTCGAGGAAAAATGAGTAAGAACCGGGTACTCGGCCCCATCTAGGTACATTGATTGGCCCCAATCACCCTCAATCACGATCCACTCATCTTTCCAGAGCGGGTTGAACTTCACGTTTGCCCTATGAACAACAAACTGCATCTTGTTCTTGGGCCTCAGATAGAATTGACCCTGAGGGACCATACTCGTTACTTGGTAAATGTAGTGAATCTCATCGAAGCTGGGCTCCCTCTCAATACCTTCTTTCTCACACTGCTCTTTCCAGAGCACCATGAACCCCGTCAAGTTCTTCCAGAATCCGGGAGAAATTTGCAACGGGGCCAGTTCTAGAGCAATAAGCAACCTGCGAAGAGAGGGATGAAGAGGAAGCTGGACTCCACACTCGAAGGCGATTACATGAATCAACAGGCAGCCCGGAGGAGAAGTATATACTTCATACCCCCGATGAGGGAGAGAAAGGCGGATAACATCTGGGATCCTGTAAACCTCCCTGAGTTGAGCTAGGGTGTCTGCCTTACAGACTGAATCCGGGATGATACGACCTTCATCAAAAGGGAGGAGAGGCCCAATAAGAGCCCCCGTAGAATCCACAGCAGGGATGTCATCCCCCTCCTCCCCTTCAGTGTCGTCAACATCAACACCAACACCTTCCTCTTCATCCGCTATCTGGACTGGATCATCAGGTTTGTTCTGGAAACCTGACCCGATTCAGGGATTCCTACCAGAACGACGACGCTGAGATGGGATACCCTTGCCAGTAATGTCACCTTCACCCCGGCCGCGTTTCTTTCCCCTAGTTGACGGGGAACTCCTCGCCAAGTCCACCCGCTGTACGTTCAAAGGTGCATCAAGGCTATCTGGAAGATTGGTGGAGGTTGAACGAGAATTTGATGAAACATGTCGGTGAGGCAAAGAGGGTAAGGGAGCACCCTGAATAAAGGCAGGAATTTTTGAGGGAGACGCCATTGTGATAAAGAAAAGAGCTTCAAAAGAAGGGAAAGATTCAAATTCTTGGTTTCTGGAAGACAAGTGAGCGTAAACAGGTGAGGGGAGGTGCGATGCATTTATAGATAGGAGTGGGACGGTTACCAGAACATAGAAGGAAACGTGGAGTAATGGCTGGAGATGTGTGCGAGACAACTCCGAGAAAGCCGCGCCAAAAACGGCTTGTTTGAATTCGTGAAGCAACCACTGTTCGACACGTGGATCAACATTAAATACCGCCGTATACGAGGAGGATTTCCTCCTTAATGAGGGAAACCAGCCAGACAAGGCCGGGCAGAAAGACAGAATAGAAAATTCTTCAGCGGACTAGAGATCCTGACTCCAACTCCAACAAGATACCGGTGTTCAAGTCAAGGGGGACTTCTGTTAGCCGCCAAAAATGGCAGGGATCAAAGAAGAATTTTCCATTAGCCTCAAAAAAATAAGTCGGGGTAGAAAGCAATAATGGAAGAGGTATCCGGGTACCCCGCCTACCTACAGAAAGGCCAGGATGTGAATTTCTATCCACCTCGACCAGGTCCAAAACCTCTAGGACCCTGGAAGTACCAGGGAACCCCGAAAATGAAGCCCGGGGACTCCACTGTTGCAAAATTTTAGTACCAGTCGACCTTTAGATACCCCGATATCCCGGTACCCCAGTATCCCGATACCCCAGTATCCCGATACGTTCCAGAATAATTCGAGAAAAAAGAACAAGAAGAAGACGAGGACTTGAGTACCCTAATCCATCAAAAGCCAGCGGCAAACACCTAGTAAATCCCAGTGCTCTGACCTCGCCAAACATAAGAAACAAGTAGCCTGAACAGCAAGCCGGGAGGGAAGGCAAGCATTGAACGCAATCGTTTAGGACAAAATATTACATGCATTCCCGCCATTCAAGAATCTCATTCAGAAGCCAAGTCAACTCTTTCAGTTTGAAAAGGAATCATTGGATTTTAGAGATCAATTCCCCGACGAACTCGTAGATCACCAAGGAAAGACCCGTAAATTGCTAAAACCTGAAACAAATTAGAGGCGTGTTCTATATAAAGCTAGAGGGGGGGTGAATAGATTTTATCAAATATTACCCAATTTTCGCATGCAAGTCAATTTTACTAAAATGCCCCTACTAGTCAAAAATACAAGCAAGTGTAATATAGTGCGGAATTTAAATAACACTTGATGTATACGTGGAAACCCAACCACTGGGAAAAACCACCACACTCGGACCTCAAAATCCACTAATCGAAATGGAGTTTACAACCTATGTAGACCTCGTCTAACACTCCGGTCAATAACCCCCCACTTCTACCACTCGGGCCTTTAAAAGTGGCTCTAGTCCAATTGCTTGAGGCCTAAGCAACCTTAGCCTCAAGACTTAATTCTCTAAGAAGAGATTATGCAACCTATGTGAATATGTATGAATATTCAAATAACAAACAAGGCTAGGTAACCTTAGATGCTTATCTAGGATGATGATATAATCAATTTAATCAACCCTAGATATCAATTGCTAAATGACATGTCAAATAGCTTAGCTAATCAAGATTAAGCAAAAACCTAATTAGCTATCACAAACAACACTCAATCAATTCATCACAATTAATTCTCTAATCTTGTATTTATCATATGATCAAAACATACAAGTAAATTAAAGAGAATAGCTTGATAATAAAAATACTCAAATAAGATGAACTTAATCAAAATCTTACCAAGCAAGTTGTGATGATGCAAACCCAATCATGGATGCTTTCTATCTAGACATAGAAGATGCAATATGAAATTTGATGCACAAAGGATTTGATTTGAGTGGTTAAAAATGAGTTCTTGATTTGATATTTTTCTCAAAAATCTCTCTTGAAAGTTTAGGGTTCTAATATCCTTAAGAACTTATTCAGATCATGAGAAAGTGAGATATTTATAGACATCAAGAATTGGGCATGTGAAAAGACAAGTTTGCCCTTTGAAATCGCCGATCGGCGGTTTCATTCGGCGGCCAGGCCGCAGAACTCAACCGCAGAATGGAGTCCCGAGAGAACAGGGGAACTTCGGCGGTTTCATTCGGCGGTTTCGTGACCGCCGATCATAACCGCCGAATCAGACCCGAGAGATCGAGATCGAAATCGATCAGGTATGAACGGCGGTTTCGAACGGCGGTCGTTACCGCCGATCTTGACCGTAGATTTGCTCCTGGAAGCAAACGGTGGTTTAATTCGGTGGCCTGGCCGCCGATCATAACCGCCGATCACCAACAGAGGTGAAAACCAAGGAGAAGCCAAGGGCATTCTCCGTGGGCGGTCTTCGCGCAAAACCAAGCACATTCTAGTGCATGCGCGGACGTTTCCGAACACTATCGGGAAACGAATTACAAGACACATGAATACACAACAAGATATAACAATCAAAGTGCTAGTGTGTAATGTGACATATGAAGAGAATGCACACAGATGTAAGAATGCAAAGGTGTGTGTGCTTCTAAATCTCTTCAAAGAAAGTTAAGCACTAGAAGTATACCTTTGGAGTGCTCGTCCCTTGAGGTCTTGAAAGGGCCTTTGAGAATGATTCTCAATCATCTAAACTACCCTTACATACAAACCCCAACACGTGGTTTGTCCACGAAATAAGCCAATTAAAGAATGGGAATCCTTACAATCTCCCCCTTTGGCTATTTCGTGACAAAACCACCACTCACATTGATTCCTCACAACAAAATAAACCTATGGGTCAATGATGATTTTCTACAATACAAAGAGATATATAAAAATAAATCTTGAAGTCTTCAATCTCTTGTAGAACAATCATTCCCTGAAACAAGGTTTCTAAACTTTCCAAAACAAGAAAAGGTGAGATGAATCAAGTGAGATTAAAAACAAGCATTTGCATATTAAAAAATTAAGCACAACATCATGCAATGTTTGTGTATGCAATGCTCCCCCTCAAAGGGTTACTCCCCCTCAATGTATATTCTCCCCAATGTGCACCAATTGCTACAACAATTTGCACCTCCCCTTACCACATTCTACTCCCCCTTTTTGTCATGATATAGGCAAAGGAGTAGTCCCCAACCGGGTCACTTAGCAAAGAGAGATGAAAGCATTCAAGTCATTTGCATAATCATAAAATGCACTTTATGCAACTCTATCAAATGGAGAGAAACAAGGAGATTTATTTTGAAATAAATGTGTGAAACAAAACATGCTTTGCATACAAGACATGTAGCATTCAAGTCCAAAATACAATGGTATTTGGCAAAGCAAATGACAAAGGTTTCTAATAAGAATTCAAACAAATTTCACCAATGTCATGAGAGAAGCAAAGATATAGATTTTTCATTGTTTTTAATTTATGAGCAACTATATCCAACTTTATAAGCCAAACATGTCATGAGCAACTTTGCACTCTATTAGATTTTTCCGGGAATGAAACCCGTATGATAGTAGACATGTTCAACAAATAAAGAAAGAGAGACAATTTGGAATATAAATTCCTTTGAACGGATACAAGATCATTTATTCATTTTGAGTCTCATAAGCTTTTTCACACAAGTTTTGCATTTATAAATTGCAATCATCAATTCATGCTTTTTCATTTGAGCATGTCATTTGAATTTCATGCTTTTCATATTTTTTAGCATGTCATTAAGAATCATCATGTCATGGAGATAACTATAGGTCATTCATATCATACTTCCTATGAAAATCTCCTAGTCCAAAAATGCATGTTTGAACATAAATATGACATGGATTGTAAACAAGCATGGTTCACACTTATTGAATTGAAAACATATATACATATGTGCAACCAAGCTTACTCAAGCAATTTAACAAAGAAGCATAAGATTTTTTAAATATTTGCATGCAACAAGAATGCAAAAGTAGCTCTCTTTGCTTGAGTTCCCCATATGGGGTCATCACCAACCTTCATCAAAGAAGGTCATGAGGTCCTATGGACCTCCCAAGTCCATTTGACTTGGATGAACCTATTTGAGACTTGTTAGTCTCGTAGCAAGCGGGTTCATTTTTCCTTATCCACATAGATATAACTTTTTTCTTCTTAGTGGACAAAGGTTCAAGAGTTCTAGAAATAATAGGATCATGAATATGAATGTTTTCCTTCCTATTAGCATGCATTCTAGCTCTTGTCATTCTCTTTTCAATCATGCTTTTGATTCTACATAATTTAATGAAATGAAAGCAATTTGGTCTTATGTGACCATTAATACCACAAAAGTGACATGTAGGGATAAATTTAGAATTCATACCATGTCCTTGTGCATGCATAGGTGCCATCCCATGACTTTGTGGTTGAGCGGGTTCAAACCTTCTTTGTTGTTGAACCGGTCTAGCTTGCTTCCTTGTTTCATTTTGCATGATTGGCCTCTTCCTTTGATGAATGTGAGCTTGAGGGAAGTTCGGATGAGGAACTTTTTGAGCTTGAGGTTGTCTCTTTGGAGCTTCCTTCACTTGTGCACTTCTTGAACATTGTCCTAGATCAATTTTCTTCCTAGGAGTGTGCACCGGCGAGGCCTCCATCTTGCCCAAACTCTTGACAAAGACGGTCTTGGTTGGAGTAGTGATCTCCTTGCTTTCTTCATACCCAATACCTCTCTTGTCACAAGGGTTCTTTCCACTACCAAGAATGTGGTCAAGTTTCTTGGTGCTTGTAGTCATCCTAGACAATGACTCTATAGCTTCATCAAGCTCTCTCTTCAACCCTTCTTCATTCCTCTTAGACATAGCTAGTTCATCCCTTAGCTTGTCTTCAATCTTCTTGGATGCCTCCACTTGATTACTTAAGTGGTCATTGTGTGTTGAAAGTTCAAGATTTTCATCCTCTAAAATCTTCAATTTTCTATTGTTCTTCTTCAATGAACTTTCACACTTGACTATAAAGTCATTTACATCCATTTTCTCTACACTTCCATTTGTAGAGTAAGATGAGGAGTCATCTTCACTAGAGCTATCTCCTCCACTCTCTTTCTCACTAATGGAGTCATTTCCCCCATTAAGACCTTCACCTTGGTCTCTTGAGTCAATGAGAGCCATATCCCAATGAGTAGCTACATTTATCTTCTCTAGAGCTACTTCTTCATCTTTTTCTTCTATGGGATCACTAGTCAAGTCATTCTTACCAACAACTTTGTTATCTACACAAGTGGCCCCAAAAGCCGTGTAGTTGATGGTAAGCTCATCATCACTTGATGACTTGTCTCCATTTCCGGAGTCATCACTTTCACTCCAAGTGGTGGCCATCACTTTTGCCATCTTGTTCTTCAAGTTCCCACAATCCGGTGAGATGTGACCTATACCACCACACTCATAGCATTGGACCCCTTTCTTCTCACTATGCTCTTGCCTAGGCTCAAAATTCTTGAAGGGAGCTTTTTTCTTCAAGTCTTGGCCCTTGGATCCAACGCCCTTGTTCTCGAACTTGACAAACTTCTTGAATCTTCTAAGTAGCAAAGCCATGTCTTGGTCCGAGTCACCTTTTTCCTCCTTCACAACCTTGGAAGCATTCAAAGCAATTCCTTTTTGCTTTTTAGGAGGTGAAATACTAGGAGCCTTCCTAGATTCATAGGCGAGGAGTCTTCCAATCACCTCGCTCGGCTTCATATCCTTGTATGTGCTATTTTCCTCTAAAGCCATCACTTTTGATTCGAACCTAGCGGGGAGAGACCTCATAATTTTCTGCTTGACTCTCCTATCCGAATAAGGATCACCGAGTTGATGGCTTTGATTTACAATATCCATCAACTTGACTTCAAAGTCATTGAAGCACTCATCCTCCTCCATTTTAAGCAACTCAAATTGCGTTTGAAGGACTTGTAGCTTCGAATCCTTAACCACATCGGTTCCTTCGTGTGCAACCTCTAGGATATCTCATGCCTCCTTTGCTATCCTAGTGTTTTGAATCAGTTTGTACTGATTTTCATCCACTGCACATAGAAGAGCATGCCATGCCTTCCTATTCCATTTTGAAGTCTCAAACTCTTCAGGTGACCACTGAGCCTTAGGCTTGAGTACTTCTTCTCCACCACTCGTGGGAGTCATCATAGGAGGTGCATACCCATCTTCAATAGCCATCCATGCCCTATCATGGATTTGGCACACATACGCCTCCATCTTGCCTTTCCATGAGGCATAATTCACATCGGTGAGGAGAGGAGGTCGTGTGCTTGAAGCACCCTCATGGTTGCCACCGAATCCACTCATTGTATCAAATGAATGAATGAAATGTATGCAAAATGTATGAATGAGCAAAAATCACACAAATGCACAACACACCTAAAATGAGCTAGGATCACCTAAGTATATCTAGGAACCCGCTCTGATACCAATTGAAACAAATTAGAGGCGTGTTCTATATAAAGCTAGAGGGGGGGTGAATAGATTTTATCAAATATTACCCAATTTTCGCATGCAAGTCAATTTTACTAAAATGCCCCTACTAGTCAAAAATACAAGCAAGTGTAATATAGTGCGGAATTTAAATAACACTTGATGTATACGTGGAAACCCAACCACTGGGAAAAACCACCACACTCGGACCTCAAAATCCAC
This sequence comes from Acer yangbiense, assembly GCA_008009225.1. Lineage (NCBI taxonomy): Eukaryota > Viridiplantae > Streptophyta > Magnoliopsida > Sapindales > Sapindaceae > Acer > Acer yangbiense. The sequence goes on from CM017771.1 coordinate 21,576,841, forward strand.
TAATCGAAATGGAGTTTACAACCTATGTAGACCTCGTCTAACACTCCGGTCAATAACCCCCCACTTCTACCACTTGGGCCTTTAAAAGTGGCTCTAGTCCAATTGCTTGAGGCCTAAGCAACCTTAGCCTCAAGACTTAATTCTCTAAGAAGAGATTATGCAACCTATGTGAATATGTATGAATATTCAAATAACAAACAAGGCTAGGTAACCTTAGATGCTTATCTAGGATGATGATATAATCAATTTAATCAACCCTAGATATCAATTGCTAAATGACATGTCAAATAGCTTAGCTAATCAAGATTAAACAAAAACCTAATTAGCTATCACAAACAACACTCAATCAATTCATCACAATTAATTCTCTAATCTTGTATTTATCATATGATCAAAACATACAAGTAAATTAAAGAGAATAGCTTGATAATAAAAATACTCAAATAAGATGAACTTAATCAAAATCTTACCAAGCAAGTTGTGATGATGCAAACCCAATCATGGATGCTTTCTATCTAGACATAGAAGATGCAATATGAAATTTGATGCACAAAGGATTTGATTTGAGTGGTTAAAAATGAGTTCTTGATTTGATATTTTTCTCAAAAATCTCTCTTGAAAGTTTAGGGTTCTAATATCCTTAAGAACTTATTCAGATCATGAGAAAGTGAGATATTTATAGACATCAAGAATTGGGCATGTGAAAAGACAAGTTTGCCCTTTGAAATCGCCGATCGGCGGTTTCATTCGGCGGCCAGGCCGCAGAACTCAACCGCAGAATGGAGTCCCGAGAGAACAGGGGAACTTCGGCGGTTTCATTCGGCGGTTTCGTGACCGCCGATCATAATCGCCGAATCAGACCCGAGAGATCGAAATCGATCAGGTATGAACGGCGGTTTCGAACGGCGGTCGTGACCGCCGATCTTGACCGTAGATTTGCTCCTGGAAGCAAACGGCGGTTTAATTCGGCGGCCTGGCCGCCGATCATAACCGCCGATCACCAACAGAGGTGAAAACCAAGGAGAAGCCAAGGGCATTCTCCGTGGGCGGTCTTCGCGCAAAACCAAGCACATTCTAGTGCATGCGCGGACGTTTCCGAACACTATCGGGAAACGAATTACAAGACACATGAATACACAACAAGATATAACAATCAAAGTGCTAGTGTGTAATGTGACATATGAAGAGAATGCACACAGATGTAAGAATGCAAAGGTGTGTGTGCTTCTAAATCTCTTCAAAGAAAGTTAAGCACTAGAAGTATACCTTTGGAGTGCTCGTCCCTTGAGGTCTTGAAAGGGCCTTTGAGAATGATTCTCAATCATCTAAACTACCCTTACATACAAACCCCAACACGTGGTTTGTCCACGAAATAAGCCAATTAAAGAATGGGAATCCTTACAAAACCCTAGACCGAAGTTCTAGGAGTGCATGGCAAGACACGGGCCTATATATATTCATCGTATAATCACAGAAAAAGGGAGGCCGAAACCCACACTTTTTCCACTTATCGACAGGCACGAAAAGCTCCACTGCCATTGCCCACCAAGCTTATTTTTGTTTCTTTGTTCTTGTAATAATCGTTGTGCTATCGATTAACTGTAATCTTACAATATGATATTCTGAATAAAACAAGTCGAGCGTTCATTCTACTACTTGTCAAAATCCTTCTTATCTTACTACTATCACACACCATTCTTAGTAGAACTTTAGGAAGTAGAAGGGTATCGAACTACTTGATACCCCACCGACCAAGATCTACCCCGATCCTAGTCTTCCTTGAATTGTTAATTGGAAATTTCACCCCGGTGACAACTTTTGGTTAACAGAATTCATATTTTTCCTTTAAAAAAAAGATATGAATTTAATTTATATTTTTAAAATTAAATAAATAATAATATATATTGAAGTAAAGATTTTATTATTATTATTATTATTATTATTATTAAATTTAAATATAAAAAAAGAGATCTCCTCCGTCCATCTTTGAGAAGGACGGTGGAGATCCATATTTTTTTTAATTGTGTTTTTTATTTTAGTTTTTAGTTTTTAGTTTTTTTTTTATTTTAGTTCATTAATTCATCAAGGGTAAATCGGTCATTTCCTTCCCATTGAACGGTCAAAGGGGGCATAAAATACATTGACCGGATGAAAAGTGTGCCAGAAGGGGGTTAGTTAACATAAGTTTTATTTTAGGGGGAAGAACGGCCAATATGCCCAAACCCTGTCCTCGTCTTAACAATAGGGTAAACCTCAGGGGGGAAAATAATGATATCCCTATATTTATTTATAGTGTTACAGCTACAAGTTAGAAAAAGGAATACAAATATAATTAGCTACATCAGTGCTGGTTTACAATCAATCAAAAATTTAGTCAACTAATTATAGTAATTGATATATTTTGCTTGATTTACTGCCTACTAATTTGTCTACTTGATTTGCTTTTAAAATTCTCTGCTAATTGATTGCTTCCAATCGATAATCTTGCATATTACCCCCCCAAAAGTTGGAGTGTGAATGGAAGTAACACCCAACTTTCTGATGTAGCGGAAGCTCTGTCGAGAAAAACCTGCGTAACACGATTAGAAACAACCTACTAAAGTTCCGTTGATTTGCGCACAAATACCGGAAAGTTAGGCTTCAATTCGTTGATTCGTGATGAATACCGAAATTGGAATGAATAGAGAAAACTCTAAATTTTATAAATCAAAAACTGTCTGGCCAATTCGGCCTACATCTTTATTTAAAGCAAAACAACTCCTAAACCTAATCGAATTCCTTGGAAAGCAAGAAAACGAATTAAAACGGAAATTTACCAAAAAGGCAAAAACGAAATTAAAGCAAAAACTAATTCTACTGAGAATCCTAAACACTCCAGAATTGACGTAAGTCGATTCGGAATTGGGAAACTTAAATTAAAGCGAAAACGAAACTTTCCTAAAATAGCAAAAACGCCTAATTCAAGGCCTAAACGACGGAATTCGCCTAAAAAAGGACGTGCTTACACAGCAAAGCTACGTAGTAGTTCCGGAAACGCCGAAACGCATCAGCTGTCAAAATTTCAAGTCATTCTGAATCCGTCGCCCGGGTTTGGTCTTACTTGGCTTGTTTCAAATCCCACCCCTCCAAATAATCTAATGCCAGTTGATCCGCCGCATCACTTTCCAATTAAACTATGAAAAGGATCCTTACCTAATGGCTTGGTGAAGAAATCAGCAATCTGTGTTGATGAAGGAATGTAACATGGAACAATGAGCTTAGATTGAATTTTTTCTCGAACGAAGTGACAATCGAGTTCAATATGCTTTGTTCGTTCATGAAAAACTGGATTGTTGGCAATGTGTATTGCTGCCTAATTATCACAATATAAAGTGATAGTTGTAGAATGTTCAACTCCAAGATTAGTTAATAAATATTTCAGCCATTGAAGTTCACAAGTTAAGCTTGCCGTCGCACAATACTTGGCTTCTGCAGAAGACCGGCAAACAGTGTGTTGTTTCTTAGCTTCCAAGAAATAGGACTAGATCCCAACATGGTGCAAAATCCAGTTGTTGAACATCGAGTTGTAGGACATCCTACCCAATCAGAGTCACAAAAACCAGTCAAATGAAGATTGGTGGATGATGATAACATAATTCCTTTTCCTAGAGAGCCTTTAAGGTACCGAAGTAATCAATTTGCTGCATCCATATGACTAATGCCAGGAGCCTGCATAAATTGACTAAAAATATGGACAGTGTAAGTAATATCAGGCCTTGTAATTATGAGATCGATAAGACATCCCACAAGTCGTCTATAAATAGTAGGATCAGGTAAAATTGTCCCATCAGTACTAGATAAATGGAGGTTTTGTTCCATTGGAAATGCAGATACTCTAGCTGCTGTTAATCCAGCGTCATTGAGAATGTCTAGTGTATATTTTCGCTGGGACAAGAAAATCCCTTTGCATGATCGAGCAACTTCAATGCCAAGAAAATATTTGAGTCGACCAAGGTCCTTAATGAAAAATTTATACTCCAGAAATTGTTCGACATGTTGAATGGAAGATTCTTCATTTACAGTAATAATAATATCATTAACATAAACAAGTATAAATGTTGAAGTTGTACCTTGAACCTTGGAAAATAAAGAATAATCAGCAAGAGATTGTGAGAAACCAGCTTTTATAAGTGTGCTTGAAAATTTAGCAAACCATTGTCAGGAAGCTTACTTCAAACCATATAAGGATTTGTGAAGTTTGCAAACAATTAAATGGCTCTCTCTGTCGATTAAAAAGAGTCATGTATACCTCTTCGTCAAGATCTCCTTGCAAAAATGCTTTATTCATATCTAACCGATAAAGATTCCAATTCTTGACAGCAGCAATAGAAAGTAAGGTACGAACAGTGACAAGATTTGCAATAGGTGCAAATGTATCATGGTAATCAATCCCCTCCACTTAATGAAATCCTTCTGCAACTAAGCGTGCTTTATAACACTCAATGCTACCATCGGATCAAAATTTAGTCTTATATACCCACCGACAACCAATAGGCTTTTTATTGGGAGGAAGAGGAATGAGACTCCAAGTGTTATTTCTCTCAAGAGATGCAATTTCAGCAACCATAGCTTCATGCCAATGTGGTATTTTAATTGCGTCAGAAAAAGACTTTGGCTCATCTGTAGAAGAAATTGCTGACAAAAAAACTTTGTGGGCATGAGAAGAAGAATCATATGAAATATACTGGTGCAAAGGATATTTGGTACCTGCTTTCTCTGAGTCAGTTGGAGTGGGTACTGTATCATGAGTAGCAGCTGAACAGTGGTAGTCTTCCAAATTTGAAGGCGGCCGATAAGTGCGAGTAGGTCTGCTAACAAGTGGTTGTTCATGTATGTCTATAGCTGGTGCAGGAGAATTATTGTCACCTAAATCAATTTGTAATGGCTCAGGTGAGTTTTGTATTTGTGAATTTGATGGGAAAGAAAACTGTGAGTCATCATCAATAGGCTGAGGTATAACAGTGTGTGGAAAATTTAATTTTTCTAAATCACAAAAGGGGAAAATTGTTTAATGAAAAATCACATGACGAGATGTATAAATTATTTTTGTTTCAAGATCATAGACTCGATATTCTTTTTGAGCATAGGGATAGCCAACAAAAATCCTAGGTTTGGCACGTTGATCAAAATTGTGTTTGACATTATGGTTGTGAGCAAAACAAAGACAACCGAAAACACGTATATGTGAGTAAATAGGTTTTGAATTAAATAAGACCTCATGTGGTGATTTATTAGATAAAATGGGTGTTAGCATTTTATTGATAAGGTATACCGCTGTGAGAACACATTCCTCCAAAATTGTAAAGGTAAGTGAGCTTGGAATCATAGAGAGCAAGCAACTTCAAGTAGATGCCGATGTTTACGCTCTATTACACCATTTTGTTGTGGGGTAGCAACACAACTACATTGATGTATAATACCATGACTTTGAAAAAATTGTTGCATATTAATAGAAAGAAATTCAGTACCGTTGTCGGAACGAATTTTTTGAATTTGAGGAAAACATAAATCACCACTGCTAGAAGAGATGTTTTGTATTTTGTTATGAAATTGTGTTTTGACCATGAAAAAGAAAGATTGTAAAAATTTCTTAGTTTCAGATTTGACATGCATAAGATATATCCAAGTGCAACGGGTGAAATCATCAACAATTGTGAGAAAATAACGAGCACTAGTAAGTGAACATTGAGAAAAACTACTCCAAATATCGCAATGAATTAATTCAAAAGGCTTAGTACTAATAGAACTAGAAGGAAACGGTAGTCTATTTTGTTTAGCTTGTGGACAAACTTCTCAAACATAATTGTTCAAATAGGAAATGGAATCAAAATCCCTATCTAGTTGCTGCAACCGTTGAGAAGACAAATGGCCAAGTCGCCAATGCCATACGTCATTATGTGACAGACCGGTAACAAGAAAAGCTGAAGATGACTAGAAATAATAGAGCCCCTCATGAACATTACCTAGTCCAATCCTCCTCTTCATTGACAGGTCCTGAAAGATACAATGAGTATGAGTAAAAGCCACTGAACATTGAAGTTTTTTAGTGAGTTGGTTGACGGATAATAAACTGTATTTGAATGATGGAATATAAAAGACATCATTAAGTTTAAATGTAGATGATAAAATGACTGTTCCAATATGTGTGACAGGTGCATTTGATCCATATGGTAGTTGGACATAAGAATTATTGGAACATGTTTTATAAGTTGAGAATAATGACAAAGAAGAGCACATGTGATTTGTAGCACCAATATCAATAATCCAAGAAAAATGTGAGGATACACTAAGAGCAATACCTACAAGGTTTGCATTGGAGTTTACACTAATAGAGTTTGATATTTGTGAAGAAAATAATCTCACGTTTTTATTAATTGAGTGCAGTATATATATACATTACAATGCTTAAAACAGGAAGGTATTAACCTAGTTACATAAGGTAATATACTCCTATATGATAACTGATGTACAATAATAGCCGAAGTGAACTACTTGTGTTTTTGTGAACCACTGCTTCTATCATGCCCCCGCAAGATAGAGCTACCGTCAAGGATGCCTATCTTGGAGCGATGATCAAGAAATTGCCTGCGAGATAGCGGCTTGGTAAGTGAGTCAGCCAGTTGATCAGACGTGTGGACATGGGAAATGCGAAGTTGCCGATGAGCCACCTGATCCCGAACAAAGAAGAAATCAATGGCAACGTGCTTCATACGGCTGTGAAAGATGGGGTTGGCGCAAACATAGGTGGCACCAACATTGTCACAGTAGATGACAGGTGTAGTCGGAACTTGAAGGTGAAGCTCAGAGAGGAGTTGACCGATCCAGGTCAGTTCAGCTGCGGTTGATGCAATTGCACGATACTCTGCCTCAGTAGTCGACCTCGCAACCGTATGTTGTTTCTTCGAACTCCAACTGATGGGTGTAGCGCCAAGGAAAATGACATATGCTGTGGTCGACCTCCTATCATCAAGATCACCTGCCCAATCAGCGTCAGCAAAGGCATGTAGGGCGATAGGGGAGCTACGACGAATGAGGAGACCATGGTTCAGTGAGCCCTTGAGGTAGCGAAGGACTCTCTTGACAGCATTCCAGTGATTCGTCGTCGGACGGTGCATGAACTGGGACAGTTTGTTAACAGCGAAGGAAACGTCCGGACGAGTCAATGACAGGTATTGAAGGGATCCAACAATTTGACGGTATTGGGTTGCATTTGTCGGTGCGTTGCCATCAACCAGTTTCAATGTATCTGTGAGTGACATGGGCGTAGAAACAGAGTTCGCCTCAAGCATATTTGTCCGAGTCAGAAGATCACGAGTGTACTTTTGTTGGGAGAGAAATAGCCCGCTCGTGTTATGAACGGCCTCGACACCAAGGAAGAAAGAGAGCTGACCGAGATCCTTCAGAGAGAACCGTTGAGCTAGAACAGCAATAAAGTCACTGACCTGAGAGCCTGAGGATCCGGTGATGATGATGTCATCCACATATACTAATAGGTACAATGTTTGGCCCGAGCGACGTTGGATGAAGAGTGAGGTATCGCACTGTGAGTTGTTGAATCCAGTTGCTAGAAGAAAAGATCGCAGCTCATTGTACCAAGTGCGAGGGGCCTGACAGAGACCATAAATTGCTTTCCGCAGTTTGCACACATGATGTGGATTGGTGGCGTCAACAAATCCAGGTGGCTGAGACATGTATACATCATCAGATAATGAACCCTGCAAAAAAGCATTATTAACATCGAGTTGGCGCAAAGGCCAACCGTTAGTGACAGCTAGAGATAAAATCAATCGGACTGTGACCGGTTTCACAACAGGACTGAAGGTTTCAGTGAAGTCAATGCCAGGACGTTGGTGAAAACCTTTCGCCACAAGACGGGCTTTATATCTAGCCACCGAGCCATCAGGGTGGCGCTTAATCCGAAAGATCCGCTTACAGCCAACCACATTTTGAGATGAGTGAGACGGAACCAGTCTCCAGGTTCCATTGTCAACCAAGGCATCATATTCTGCACTCATGGCATTACGCCATTCCAAAAATTTTCGAGCTTGTAGCAAAGAGGTCGGTTCGGTTATAGGAGCGGAAGTTATGATGGCATGAAGATCGAAGACAGCTTTAGGTTTGAAGATTTGATTTTTGGACCTGGTTTGGACGACATTTGGAGGCGGGGAGGCTGGATAGACAGAAGGTGGATCAGACTCAGGTTGATCGGGAACATTGGTGGACTGACGGGTAGGTAGGGGACGGGCTGAGCTAATATGTGGGACAGCTGTGTGCACGACACCATCTGGTGGGAGCAGAGCGACCTGGGTGGGGTTGAGTAATGGTGAAGAATGGCCAGGTGTGGGTAGAAGACTAGGAGCAGGTGTTATGTGTATAGGTATGATGTCAGGAAGTGAATTTTCGGTGTGATGAGTGTCATTGAGAGGGAGGAGAGACTCATTACCTGGCTGTTGGATGTTGGTGGGAGAAGACGAAATCCAGTGACTGACTTGTGTAGGAGACACAGGCGGTGTGTGACTCACTGTATTGGAGAATGGAAAATTTTGCTCGACGAATACGACATGACGGGAGACAAAGACTTTACCGGTGGATTGATCCAGACAAAGATACGCACTATGTTCTGTGGAGTACCCGACAAAGACACATGGGCGAGAACGAGGTTGTAACTTATGAGATGTATACGGACGCAGCCACGGATAGCAAAGACAGCCGAATACACGGAGTTTCCGATAATTCGGGTCCGTACCAAAAAGACGAAAGTATGGGCTGTTGTATCCTAGGACCTTAGTTGGCATGCGATTTATCAAGTAAACCGCGGTGCTAAACGCTAGAGACCAGTATTTGGTAGGCATGGAAGCATAGTATAGGAGTGTTAAGGCCGTTTCGACTACATGTCGATGCTTGCGTTCAGCAGTACCAACATGTTCAGGTGTGTGAGGTGGGGATTTGAGGTGTTGGATACCTAGGTTTTGTAGATCAAGGCCAAGTGACTGGGCTTCCCCACTCCCATCAGAGTACACAGTTTTGATTTTGGTATTGAAAAAATTTTCAACCAACAATTTAAACTTTCGAAAGACAATAGGGACATCAGATTTATTTTTGAGAGGATACAACCATGTATATTTCGAAAAATAATCCACAAAGATAACATAATATTTATATTTGTCAAAAGATTGAATGTGAGCAGGACCCCAAACATCTGTAAATAAAATCTCAAAAGGTTTATTACTAGACAAAGTCGAAACCCCAAATGGTAATTTGTGACTCTTATTACATAGACACGCTGAGCAATGAGACACGGTAGCATTAGACCTGGTGACTGGCAGACTATAAGACGAGAGAAGTCTCTGTAATATTGGCTGGGAGGGATGACCTAGACGGCAGTGCCAGGACTGAGAGGAGACGTTGTGCGGAGAGGACATGAAAAACTGGTGAGCATCGGAGGGAGATTGACTCGGACGACTCTTCTGTGGCCACACATAGAGATTTCCTTTATTCTGGCCTCGGACCAAGGATGCCCCCGTGGTCAGATCCTTCACAAGAAAATAGTCAGGAAAAAATTCAACAGACGTATTATTATGTGAGCAAAATTGAGACACAGAAACTAAATTTTGTGAGATATGTGGTGAACATAAGACATTCGTAAGGCGAAAAGAATTAGTTGGAGTTGATAAAGAAGTGGAGCCAGTATGAGTTATAGGAATCGTTTTACCGTCCCCAACCATGATATCCTCTGAACCGCCATACTCTGAGTGCAAGGACAAGTTGTGAAGATCAGAAGTCATGTGGTGAGAGGCACCAGTATCAAGAACCCAGTTGTTTTGAGGACTCGGCTGGTTGGTTGTTGCCATATTATGAGCTTAAGGCCAAGCTTGAGAACCGGGTGGAGGGCGAGAGCGACAGACGCGAGCCGTGTGACCAACCTTGTCACACAACTGGCAGACCGGTCGTGACTGGGAGTTGCTATAGGGGGGGCGCCACTGCTGAGAAAAGTGAGGTGAGTGGTTTGGACGCCACTGGTTGTTGCGAGTGCCACCTGTAGAAGCTGAGCCAAAATTCTGTCGGCTGTGATTGTAACTGTTGCTGCCGCTGTCACCTGAGTAGTTGTTTCCCATATGTGATGAATAATTTCCTTGATAACCACGGCCTCTTCGGTTAGATGATTTCTGATTGAACTGTGCTGTCACCTGTGGTACACCCTTTTTCGCATCCTCTCGCTTGAGAAAAGCTTCATGATCAAGCAACTTGTCATATAATTCCTCGAAGGAAATCGGCGAGTCCCGAGCTCTAATAGCAGAAGCAAGTGGTAGATAGGTTGGTCCCAAACCATTCAAAGTATGAATAACAGCTGCACCGTCATCAACCGAGTGACCAATTAAATCAAGATTATCTAGTATGTCTTTGATTCCCTGCATGTAGTCTGTAATGGATTTTTCAGATAGGCTGACATTCGTAAGAGAATCTAAGAGTCCAAGCTTCCGTGTATTTGATCGATTGGCATATGTAGATTCGAGTTTATTCCACGCTTGAGCAGATGTGGTGGAACGAGTGACAATAGATTGTGCAGCACCGGTGCAAGATACCTGGATAGCATGTAAGAGTAATCGATCCTGGCGAAGCCAAATGTGGTAATCTGGGTTAGGAGTGGTTCTCTGAGATGTTGTTTCCGCAGAGCTGATTTGGGGAGTTGCAATAACCTCTGGAGGACATTCTTTGGTACCGTCCAGATACCCCATAAGATCATAGCCAAAGAGGAGATTTTCGAATTGTGATCTCCAAGCGGCATAGTTTCCTCCCTTGGAGAGTTTGATCGGAAGTTGTGTGGAATTGATAGCAATCAATGATTGGAGGTGATTTGTGTTGTTTGTCCCCATCAGAAAAACAGGAGGAGATGTAGCAGAGGAGGGAGCCGAAGTAGAGGAGGTTGCCGACGAAGTCATCTGTGAGGTAGAGAAAAGATTGGTGGACGAAGAAGAAGAAGAGGATTTGAGCGGCTAGGGTTTTAGTTTAGGGCTTTAGGATCTTTAGGTTGTTACACAAAGTGCTCTGATACCATAATAGAGTTTGATATTTGTGAAGAAAATAATCTCACGTTTTTATTAATTGAGTGCAGTATATATATACATTACAATGCTTAAAACAGGAAGGTATTAACCTAGTTACATAAGGTAATATACTCCTATATGATAACTGATGTACAATAATAGCCGAAGTGAACTACTTGTGTTTTTGTGAACCACTGCTTCTATCATACACTACCTGAAGAGAGCATTGCAAGAAGTTTGTTGTATTGTTCTTGCGTGATCAAAGGGGCTGTTGTGATTGACTTTTCATCTGTCAACAAAGTAGATGATGCTTGATTTGCTTGGTGGCCAAGAGATTCAGTTTGTTTAGGAGGAAAACCATGCAACTTGTAGCAAGTTGCTCTCATGTGTACGTCACGATCACAATAATCACAGTGTGGCCGAGGCTTATATTTTTTGCAATTATCAAAGCCGGATCCCCCTTGCCGATTTCCACCTATACCAGATCGGTTGTAGGGAATATTTGTACGACCATCATTTCTTGCAGCATTAAGAGCAGCAAATTCAGGAATGAGAGATGGAAAAGATTGGATTTCATGTTGCTTTTCTTCTTGGCGTACCAGAGAATTAATTTTGGTTGCATTTGGAAAGGGCTCCATGAGAAGAATCTGACTCTGTATTGCAAAAAATCGATCATGTTGGCATTGGAGAAATTCCATGGCACGATCAGATTAGAATCTTTCAGCAGTAGCTCGACCATGCCCACATCTACATGGCTGCACAATGATAAGTGAATTAAGTTCATCCCAAAGCGATTTCAGTTTTGTGTAGTATGCTGAAACAGAGGAATCCTCTTGCTTGAGTGAGGCAATGGATTTCTTCAACCGGTAAATTTTGGATGCATTAGATTGCGAGAATCTCTCACGTCAATCCATCCACATATCATGAGCAGTATCTGCATATAAGATACTTCTACGAACATCAACAGAGTTTAAGGGGGGGTGTATTCAATTAGGATTCTTGAGGACATTTAAAGACATTATAAATCCTGGTGTATTCAATTTGGACATTTAAAGACTTTAAAAGAGTCCATATGAATCCAGTGGTATTCAATTAGGAATTATATGGACTTTTAAAGAATCCTTCCAAATCCAGGTGTATTGAATTGAGATTTTAAAAATGTCTACAAGAATCAAAGTGTATTCAATTAGGACTGGATTTTAAAGGATTTTCTTAAGTCATGGATTTTGATGGATTTTGGTGGACTTGATGGTGAAAGATATAAATATCAAATGTCATAACATGTCCAGCCTTCTCCCCAAAGATTTTGGTGGATTTTGCTTTCCCTCTCTCTCTCAAATCAGAAACAAAAAGCACTAATATGTAAAAATTAAAAAAACCGATGCATGTGAGAATAATAAGCTTCCATCCCCAGCATGTTCTGTGAATTAAAAAAAAAAAAAAAAAAACTGCACATAATTATATATGTGAGAATATGTTGCAGTCACATAATTATATACAGTATAACAAGTACAAAACTCACTACGTGCCATAATTGCACAAAACAACACCAAATTAATCTGTAGAGCCTTCAATCAAACACCAAAATGCTCACTCTTTATTAGCTTTTTATTTATTTATTTTTTATTTTTATGAAAAACTCTTTATTAGCATTTTATTTTAAAGAAAAATAATTCATCTACACTTCATGCAAGCAGTGCCTTTACGCAGATAAGCCTTAGCCAATTTTGGGTTCAATTCAATCGCTTTGTTTGCATCAGCAACAACCTCAGACTATATATATACACAAATATAGATTGACTGGTGTATCAAATTTTGCTCATTCTAACTTCAAAGGTTTTTTTGATAATTAGCTATAATTAGCTATAATTAGCTTACTATTGATAAGTCAGAGATAACAAATTCATGAAAGCCTTAGCCAATTTTGGATTCAATTCAATCGCTTTGTTTTCATCAACAACAACCTCAAAATATATATATACGCAAATATAGATTGACTGGTGTATCAAATTTTGCTCATTCCAACTTCAAAGGTTTTTTTTTATAATTAGTTATAATTAGCTTACTATTGATATATAAGTTAGAGATAACAAATCTATGAAAATACTTGGATGTCTAAACAAATCCATAAAAGTCTGAGATGGATGTCTAAACAAATCAATGAAAGTCCATGTGGATTTATAAAAGTCTGTAGAAATCCATGAAAATCTGTCACTTAAAAAATGTCTTTAAATGTCTTCAAGAATCCTAATTAATCATAATTGAATACACCCCCCTAAGATCCATGAATTGACGAGATCATTGCAACGTTCCCATTGTTGCAATTCCAGAGAAGAAGTTGGTTTCGTGATTGTGCCATCCACGAATCCCAATTTGTTTTTAGCCCGAAGAGCCATTGTAATGGCTCGAACCCATGTACCATAGTTATCGTCGGATAACGATGGCGAAACAAGTACAGTTGTAGGTTTGTCAGAATGATGAACAAAAAATGGATCATTAGCCAAGTTTGAGGTTTCACCTAGATTAGTAATAGACGGTAGGGTAATTGTGTCAGTTTGAATTGTGTTGGTAATATCTGTGTGATTTGCCATTGTCAAATGAAAATAGGAGAGAAATAGAATAAATGAAAATAGGAGAGAAATAGAATATGCAGGGAAAGCAGTGATCTTACTGCTCTAATACCATAATAAAATTAAGGAATGAAAATAATATGATAATGACAATAAGAATAACACAAAGGATTTGATGTCTTCTTGACTTGGAAATAGTAGACGAAAGAATATATTTATTTATAGTATTACAGCTACAAGTTAGAAAAAGGAATACAATTATAATTAGCTACATCAGTGATGATTTACAATCAATCAAAAACTCACTACAAGAAAAACTACTTTTATTGACAGTTTTGAAAAATTGTCAAGAATAGAAAAAATTGTCAAAAAAGCTGTCAAGAAAGATAGTTTTTCTTAACATTTTTTAACTGTCAAGAAAGACAATTTTTATATATTATATAATATATTATATTATAATATAATAATATATAATATATAAATATATATAATGTATGTTTTATAATTAAAGGTATTTTGGTCAAAATACAGTTAACTCAATTCCATTCCGTTGTTAAACAATATATATAATAATATATTTATATAACATAAACATATAATAGATATTATTTAATAAATATATAATATATATATTATTTAATATAATAATATAATATATATATATTATATTATAAAACATTCATAATATATAATTTTTTATTTATCTTTAATAATTTTTTAAAACTTTTACTTCCTATTTTCAACACCAAACAAAATCCCGATATGGATTTATTTTACAGTAAGATATCAGTTTTTGGGCAAACCGATATTGGATAAGTAAAATTTTAAATTTAATAAATTTACTTTTAAATCATTTACCTTTAAAAAATTTAATTTTTTTTTTTTTAAATTGTTTATTTATTTTGCACCCTCTTGTTTCATACTAAGAGACCCATTAATAATCTAATTACCCATATAAATTAGTAATCCAAGTCTTACATTTGTTCATTAAATTGCAAGATGCATGTTGAGAAATATCTCCAATGTAGTGAGAGTTGTATTCCAAATCATGCTTATTACAACTGATGTCACGAGTCTCCTATAAGCTATGTTTGGTTGGATTGAATGGAAAGAAAGTCATTCCATTCGTTTGGTTTGTTAAAATGCAATGGAATGGTGATTCTATTGGAATGGGGATTCCACTTTTTTGGTGGAATGGGCATTCCATCCAAAAACCAATGGAAAGTCATTCCATTCCATTCCAATCCAAACTAAAATTTATATTCCATAAATACCCTCATATGCCCCAACTCCATTACAAAAATACCCTTAGCTCCTTTCCAAAAATAATATATTATATTATTATATATTATATTATATTATTATATATTTATATTATATAATTATATTATTATATATGTAAGGATTCCCATTTATTGATTGACTTATTTCGTAGACAAACCACATGTGGGGCTTGATGTAAGGGTAGCTTAGGCTTTTAATGGTTCGTGATTTGCACAACCAAGGCCCTCTCAAGACCTCAAGAGAAGAAGCACCAAAGGTATATTCTAGTGCTTTCTTGCTTTGAAAAGATCTAGTTGCACACACACACAACTCATGCATAAATCTTATTCTTGTATGTTGTGTGTTTTATATGAGTGCATGCATGTTCTTGAACATCTCTTCTTGCATGTTTTATTTGATTGCATCTAGGTTATCATGACATGTTTAGGCATTATGATGCAAAGCCATGAATTAAGTCTCTTCATGCATGTTTAAGTGATTGCATTTTGTTCATTGAAATGCAAAGCCATGAATTCTATTCATGCATGTTTTAATTGAGTGCATCTTGTTCAATGACAATACCATGACATGTTAGGCATTAGGATGCATTCACTTCCCATATAAGCACTTCTGTGTTTGTGGTTGTTTTGGTATGGTTGGTAAAATCTCGTTGTATTTTTAAAGAAATATATTTTTGAGATTTTTCATAATTTTACGAGTCCAACCGTGTGTGGATTTGTCCCTAGATGAGTTCCGAGCGATTCAGAGACTTGTCTATGTGTTTTGGATGATTTCCGAGACATTTAGGACATTCCGTGTTTTTATCGGAAATCGGAATTCAATTCCAAGTTTAGAGTGGAAAGTTATGTAATTTTCCATATTTATGATTGAGTCCGGGTCTATATTCCGAAGACGGAATCGAATTCTGAATTCCAACGAACGGAAGCCGGCTTGGTATGGCATAAAAGCCACACCAAGAGAGGTTCACGCGTGGTCACACGACTCACACCTATCCTCTCCCTCTCGGTTCACGCAACCTCACGCAAACACACCTAATTGCATTTTGTTTTTGATTTTTCAAGGTTATTTTATTGTGTGCATTAAATTGAATGTGAGCTCGTTTGTGTGTGTTGACTTGTTACATGAGTGGATTTGACTTAACAATTCATTGGACCCCTTGAAGCCTCTCACGTGAGCTCACCACACAGGGTTACTCTCTTTTGTCAACATCCAAATACTGTACCGATTTGTTTGTTAAAAATATATATCTATATATATAGGCACATTCTTAAGTGCAACATTACACCATACAATTTTAAAAAATAGTCCACGTCATTCTAATCTCAGCCATTGATTGCTTTTAGACAAACATCCAATGGTCATGACTTATTCTCTTAATGAATGCATAGGAATCCTAAAATGACCTACTAAGCAAGTCACTTCTCACTCACTAAAATACTTTACCGTTTGTTCTTCAAGAATCTCAATAGTTACCGTTTGATCTTCTTTTCTCTTCCAGCCATAAACATCTATCTCTTGCCGGTTTTCTACTCTTGTTCCTCTATATTTCTCTTCCAGCCTTAAAGTTCTTCGGTTCTTCATATATCCAGAATCCACAAAGTTCTTTGGTGCTTCAGTTCTTCATATCTCCAGAATCCACAAAGTTCTTCAGTTCTTCTTTAAAGTTGTTCGCTGTTGCATCAGGTGTGTCTCCAAATTTCGTTTTTAATTAGGGTATTCACTGTTAGTGATTAGTCGTATCATTGGTGTTTTAATGCCTGTTGTATTCGTCATTCTATAGTTTTTAGGTGTAAATGGAAAATAGCATCACGTTACTTTGATACCTATTGTTGCGATTATTATACTTTCATGGAAAACACACAGAAAACATAATCATTAGATACAAATACATTCGAAACTATTATAATTATCGAGTCGGACATGTAATCATATGATCGATCTTACATTAATGTGATTACTGTTATTATAAGATAATCGTTACTTACGTATTGTAATTGTTTTTTACATGTTGTGTAGTAATGGAAATACATGGAGGTGAAAGTTCGGTTGATACCAATGACGAATTGAATAAATTTGAAGTGTCCCCAGATATGGACTATTCTGCTGTTGATTATGTGCCTTATTCGTCTGTGGTTGGAACTTTAAAAGAAATTTGTGGTTTGAGTTACCAAGATGTCATTGAAAAGAAATTTGATTCGGTTGAAAACGCAGGTGCATTTTATCATGGTTATTCTAGGGCAGTTGAGTTCGGTGTAAGATTTTCCAACAGAATCTATGACAGTGAAGGTAGAATAAACAGCAAAGTATGGGTTTGTGAGAAGAAAGGTTTTCGAGATAAGAAGTACATGTGCAATACAAATTCGAAACGCAGGCCAAGGCTGCAAACAAGAGTGGGTTGCAAAGCTCATTTCTCCGTTAGGTTAGACCATGATACTAACAAGTACAGCGTAAGTGCATTCGTTGAAAATCATTGCCACAAACTAGCAACGTTTCGTGAGGTTGCTTGGGTACGATCTTATAGAAACATTGACGCTAAAGACTTATCCCAAATCGATGCCATAGGAAACTGCTGCATAAGACCTTGTTTGACCTATGAATACATGGTTAACCAGAAAGGGGGTTACTCCAAAATTGGATTCACACAAAAGGACATGTATAATCGGATTGATGCGAAAAGACAGGATGAAGCTTTTGAAAGCGATTCACATGCCATACTTATGTACCTCAGTCAAAGGTGAATTCTGAAACCAATTTCTACTGCAGGTTCAGCACAGATGAGAAAGATAGGCTAGCTAATATATTTTGGAGGGACTCACATTCCCTATTCGAATACTAGTGCTTCGGTGATGTTCTTGTTTTCGACAGCACTTACAAGACAAATGCCTATGCCAAGCCTTTGGTCCTATTTGTCGGTGTAAACAACCACCGTACGACTTGTGTATTTGGAATTACACTGTTGTCGGATGAGACTGTGCAGTCGTACAAATAGGTCCTTAATACTCTTATGGATTCCATGGGCCACAAATATCCCATTTCTATACTGACTGATGGAGATGAAGCAATGCAACAAGCCATCGATGAGATATTTCCCAACTCACGGCACAGGATATGTGGATGGCACGTATCCAAGAATGCATCCATTCACCTTCACAAAGAGGAGAAGAAATTACCATTTCGATACTTACTGTATAAGCAAATATCGGAGGACAAATTCGAGGAACTTTGGAGAGAGATGTTGGAGCAGCATGATCTAGAAGAAAACGATTGGATGAGTAGGATGTATGAGAAGAAGCATAGGTGGGCGGAAGCATATTTTAAGGGCCATTTTTTTGCAGGCATGCGCACAACTCAACGATGCGAGGGTATGAACAATTACATGAAGGATTATGTTTGCAGCCGTGAGAAATTGTTTGAATTCATCCCTCAAATTGATAGGGCCCTTATGCGGTTAAGAAACAATTTCTTCGGTGACGAATACGTATCTAAGTGTAAGAGTCCGGTCATTTTAAGCCACCTAAAGCCATTGGAGGAGCATGCATCTTCTGTATACACTTATCAAATTTATCTTGACGTTGCTGAACATATTATGCATTAATCAAAATATACGCACATTGCACCGGAGGAGGAGGATAACTGTCGTGTATACCATCTGTCCAGATATCAATTTCCTGATAAGAAAAGGAAAGTTGTTTACCATTTGGACAGGGTTGGCTTTCAGGAAGTCGATGAAGATGGTGTTTGGGATTCAGAAAAACATAATCAGCCTTTAATTTTGTGTGACTGCAATTTGTTCGAAGGTAAAGGAATTCCTTGTCGTCATATGTTTTATGTTATGAAAGTGGAGCATCTTAGAAAGATTCCCGAGTCCATGATATTTAAGAGGTAGACGAAGTCAGCCGCACGTGATGTTCTTATCAAGCTTCAGCCAGATGATGAGTTTTCAAAAGGAATCGATATATCCCGGTTCGCTTCATTGAGTACAGAGTGCAACTATCTCTGTCACAACGGGAGCCAAACTGAAGAAGGATTCAATTTGGTGAAAAAGGAACTCCTTGCTTTGCAAAATACTTTGCAAGGGTTGAACGACGAAATTAGAAATAAGGCCAAAAAAAATCAGACTGATTCTGGCCCACGGAGCCATATTATAAAAGATCCAAAGGTTGTCAAAACCAAAGGGAGGCCCAGTGGGCCGACTGCACCTAGCACACCGGCAGGAAAACCCCAGAAATGTAGAAGATCAAATCAGTACCGTATTTGCCACACTTCTGGGCATGACTCGCGCAACTGTAAACTAAAGGACTCTGACAAGTAGTCACTACTTGAATTTAGTCATTGTGTTGTTTTTTGTACTCATAATTGGCTTTTTTTGTAATTGTTGGACCTCCTAAAAATATTATTTCAATTTACTGGTGGAGTTTGAATTGGGCCACCAACTTCATTAGTGTAGATGCAATTGAGTATATTCATTGTGTTGTTTATTGTACTCATAATAGGCCTTCTTGGAATTTTTGGACCGTCTAAAAATATCATTTCAATTGACACGTGGAGTTTGAATTGGGCCAGACGGACCACATCACTACAACACATTGATACAAACAAAATTGACTTAGTCCACTACAAGCCACAAGTAGAATGTGAAAAGCTTAGTCCACTACAAGCAAAAGGCCAAGCTAAATTGGACCAGGATAAAACTGACAAAAACTAAATTGTCTTGTTCTTTGTATACAATATTATCATACCTTGAAAAAGGAATTGTATTACTCAAAATAAATAAATTTCAAATTTTCTCAAAATAAAAATATGGAAAAAACGAGGGATAACTATAGGATCCCTAATTTTGTTTTATAAAATTTGGCAGGCTTAATATCAATCCACTAATGTCAACTTTTTTAGAAATTTAATGCGATTATAGATAATATTTTGTGATCGTTTAAAGATATTTATAATCACACTAAATATATAATATGGATAGAAACTGAACATAAAGGTTTGTCATGCTTTTAATTTGTATTTGACTAAATATATTGTCATGGAGGCATGGAGCAATTGCACGTGTTTCCATCAAACATAAATGCTAATATTAAATTGAAATTGTCACAAATTAATAAGCAAGCACTACTACAAAAAATGCAAAAGAAATCGGTTTTTGAATTTTTTAAAACCGATCTCTTTTTGAGTGATTTAGAAAAAAAAGGGCAAAAGACATCGGTTTTTAACCGATGTAAAACAAGAGAAAAGAAATCGGTTTTACTTAAAACCGATTTAAAAACCTAGTAGAAAAGAAATCGGTTTTAGTTAAAACCGATTTAAAAAACCTATAAAACCGATTTAAAAACGTAGGAGAAAAGACATCGGTTTAAGTTAAAACCGATTTAAAAAACCTGATGTAAAATTGATGAATTACAAAAAAAAATACCACTGTCCCCGGCCACCGACCAGCCACCACCACCGGCCCGCCTCACCGACCGGCCACCGCCGCCGGCACACCCCACCTCCACGCCCCACCTCCGGCCAACCCCACCTATGATAATAATGACAATTAATTGTCATTATGAGGAATCGAACTCGCAACCTCAAAGTCAAAGTGGTAAGCCTTTACCGCCTGACTACAAGATTGAATGTGTTAACAATTGCACAATATATATATATATATATATATAACCTATATGAATTGTTAGAAAAAAAAAAAAAAAAAACTTGTTTGATAAATTTAAATTTACTCAACTAATCAAAATTCTAATTTCTACTACAAACATACATATATTAAATAAATTTTATTGGTGGGTTTATTTTTCATTTCATTTTTTATTGTGTGGTTTTGTGTTATGCTAGAGATATTTTTATACAAACTTTTTCCCTAAAACTGTACCTTTTGGCAACAAAATAATTTCTTTTGTCCATGGTAGATTCTTTGATTTTTTGATACGAATCCAACGGTATAAAGAACGTAAAATTCCGGATGGTATTTTGAAAGTTATGATCAATTATTCATGAGTACTCAAAGGTCGATCGATTGGAGATATTTTTGTGTAAAATTTTTCCTTAAGAAATAATTTTTTTTTTCCATGATGGATTCTTCGATTTTTCAATACGAATCCAACGGTATAAAGAACGTAAAATTCCGGGTGGTATTTTGAAAGTTATGATCAATTTTTCAGTCAAAGGTCAGAATTGGAGATATTTTTGTGCAAACTCTTTCCTTAAAACTGTATCTTTTGGCAAGGAAATAAATTTTTTTGTCCATGTTGGATTCTTCAATTTTTGATACGAATCCAACGGTTTAAAGAACGTTAAATTCCGGGCAGTATTTTGAAAGTTATGATCAATTATTCATGAGTACTCAAAGGTCAAGCGATTGGAGATACTTTTGTGTAAACTTTTTCCTTAAAACTGTATCTTTTGGCAAGGAAATAATTTTTTTTTTCCATGGTAGATTCTTCAATATTTCGATACGAATCCAACAGTATAAAGAACGTAAAATTCCGGTTGGTATTTTGAAAGTTATGATCAATTTTTCAGTCAAAGGTCAGAATTGAAGCGATTGGAGATATTTTTGTGTAAACTCTTTCCTTAAAACTGTATCTTTTGGCAAGGAAATAAATTTTTTGTCCATTTTCAGTTCTTCAACTTTTCAATACGAATCTAACGGTATAAAGAACGTAAAATTCCGGGCGGTATTTTGAAAGTTATGATCAATTATTCATGAGTACTCAAAAGTCAAGCGATTGGAGATATTTTTGTGTAAACCTTTTCCTTAAAACTGTATCTTTTGGCAAGGAAATAATTTTTTTTTTCCATGGTAGATTCTTCAATTTTTTGATACGAATCCAACGGTATAAAGAACGTAAAATTCCGGTTGGTATTTTGAAAGTTATGATCAATGTTTCAGTCAAAGGTCAGAATTGAAGCGATTGGAGATATTTTTGTAAACATTCTTTCCTTAAAACTGTATCTTTTGGCAAGGAAATAAATTTTTTTTTCCATGTTGGGTTCTTTAATTTTTCGATACGAATCCAACGGTATAAAGAACGTAAAATTCCGGTTGGTATTTTGAAAGTTATGATCAATTTTTCAGTCAAAGGTCAGAATTGAAGCGATTGGAGATATATTTGTGAAAACTCTTTCCTTAAAACTGTATCTTTTGGCAAGGAAATAAATTTTTTTGTCCATGTTGGGTTCTTCAATTTTTTGATACGAATCCAACGGTATAAAGAACGTAAAATTCCGGGTGGTATTTTGAAAGTTATGATCAATTATTCAGTCAAAGGTCAGAAGCGATTCGTGAATCGGCGAGTGAACTGTTTTCATCGCTCATTTTCTCACTTTTCCAAATCGATTTTTGGAATATTTTCTGATTTAAAAGTGTTTGTTTGCATGTCTACTTTCTTGTGTCAAAAGTTGAGCAAATAACGTTGAGTATTTTTAGAGATGTGCCCTTGAATGTGGACATAGGTCAGATTTGCATTGCAGAATTTTGCTTTTGAATCTACATCGGTTTTTATAAAAACCGATGTCTAAACGCTTGCTTTTAATATCGGTTTTTTATCAAAACCGTTGTCTTTTCAACGCAAAATTTAAGACATCGGTTTTTATAAAAACCGATGTCTAAACGTTTTTTTTTTAATATCGGTTTTCTTAAAAACCGATGTCTTTTGAAATTGTAATTTTTAAGACATCGGTTTTTATAAAAACTGATTTCTAAAAGCTTTTTTTAAATCGGTTACCAAAAACCGATTTCTTTTAGTGATTTTTAGTGATGTCTTTAAGCATTTTTGTAGTAGTGAAGTATGTTTTGTAATGTGGAATAAAGCATTAATGTAACCGAAAAACAAACATAATCAAAGTATATAGTTTATACCATTAGCAATGAAATCTCATTAACCTGCAAAGAGTTGTGATATGGTCACAAATTAATAAGTTAGCATGTTTTCTGGTTAACGGAACAACAAACATAATCTACTACTTTGTAATAAATTTCAAATAAAATCACTTTCAAACGTGTGATTACACAAAACCTAAAACACATGTGATTCACTTACAACCAACATCAACCATGATGAACTGCTGTAAAAATTATCATCACTTCAAAAAGAACATGTGATTAAACAATATCTAGAAAAACCTCAAACTTAGAACCAACATCAGCCATGTTGAAAATATTTAACAGTTGTAAAAAGTATAATCACTTCACAAATTTTTCATAATCTTCTTAAAACTCTCTAACATGCGATTACAAAAAACATGAAGAAAAAAAAAAAAAAAAACTCAGTTGCTAGTGGAGGGGTGCTCCTTTATAGCCAATAATCTTCTCAATTGAACACATTAATATTAAAAGATAGGATCCATTGGAGTTGATTCAAACAGTATCACGTAGAAGGAATCAGATGGTCATTTGGTAGTCGAGGTGTGCTCCTTTACAGCCAAGAATCTTCTCAATTGAACACATCTGCTCCTCATTAAGATTACAAGAGATAGGTACCAATGTAGTCCATTGAAACAATATCACCTCGGAGGAATCAGATGGAAAACAAGCTTCTTGGCTAGAGTTACCCAAAACCTAAAAAGAACTCAGAAACATACAATATACCATGTTAACTTACAACCAACATCAGCCATCATGGGTTAGCCTAATGAAATACATCACACTTATAAATAGTAAAATCACTTAAAACACATTTCATGAATTGTCACTTTACAAAAAAAATTCACATCATTCATTTTCACTTTCCTCTTCCAAAAGATCTTGCTTAAATTGTCTTTAATTTGAAAGAGTCTTATAACAAATAAATCAATGGAGATAAGATATTATGTAAAGAGAAAAACGAAAATGAGTAATATGAAAAAATTATGTCACGTGAGAGTTCATGAAATATGTTTGAATTGATCCTAATCTGAGAAAAACGAAAATGAATAAGATGAAGTCGAAGAAACAAAGATGACTTATGGATTTAAGAAGAAGATGAAGATAAAAAGAGGAATTGGGGATTTAATTTTTAAAAATAAATGAGGATTTTTCGATTTTGAAAGATGGGTTATAGTAAAAAATCTAGATGTATCTGGGTTGTTGCGTGTTGGCGATTCATCTTTTAGTTGTATAAATGCGTCTGTTGAGAGTAAAAGTGAGGTAGTGTTGCTGAATATATAGTATAGTATAAGTCGCTTAAATTACACAAATATCCTGCATAACGATCGAGTTAAATTACACAAATATCATGCTTAATTTAAAATAAATTAAAACGCTTGTAGTATTTACACCAAGAAAAGCGTGATGATTACTTATTCTGCCTGACAGCCACTTTGAAATAAAACGATGCAAAGTTCAACAGGCGAGCAATTATTACAATCCCTTTATCATCTTTCAACCAAATCAAACTGCTACACGCTTTTCAAACACTTTCTAACTTTTCTTCCAGTTTTTATGCTTCAAATACAGTAATTTCTCTGTGCAACCTCTGATATTCTTCATCAAGTGACGTCAAGGGATGGTTACTTCTTCTGCATGGCGGCGAAACATTAATTACCATCCCTCGGTACACAGTTTTCAACACCATTAATTGTTTTGTTTAGAAATCTAAATTTTTTGTTTTTTGTTTTCTACAACCATTTTCTTTCCATTTCGCCATTATCAAAAGCCTATAATTTAAAATTTATGTACATGTCCACTATTGAGAGGCATCAGTGCCCATTAGACTTTATCTTAAAGATGTAAAACTTGACTTTTCAACGATCCAAAACTTTTGAACAAATATAAAAGAATTAAACATCATTTACCATATACAGTGACATAACTAAAATTGTGATCGTAAAAACGAGTTTACAAACGATAGTAACATTGTTAATAAGTAAAAATCATCAGGGAAAAACATAACGGCTTGGATTTTGTAAAGATTTTATTAAATGATCTGGATTATATTTGGGAGATGGCACGAAGCATTGTTGCAAATAAATTAAACAATTTGTAACGTTACACAAATTAACATTCAAAATCAATAAGAAACTTCAATTTTTTTTATAAAGATCAACATCACTAGTTAACAATCAGACAATATATTTAACAAACACAGAATACTCTGTTTACAAAGAATCAGGTAAAAACATCAGCGGCGTAGGGTAGAATTGACAACATTGTGGTTAACCTCATCCCAGTTTCCATCCGGCTGCATCTTCTTCATGTAGTCTTTGAAGAGGTTGAAGCCAGTCTGGTGACCATTTGAATAACACCGTTGGAAATCACGAATACTGTATCTGGATGCCTTGAATCGCTTCAAACTGCCGTCATCAGACGCTTGATAAGTGATGTCAACGTGTTCATCCTCCAAAGCTTTCACTTGTTTTTCCAGTTGTTTGAAAAAGAAATTGACAAACTCATTCATTTTAGTATTTTTAGCCGATTTGCATTTATTTTCATCCATTGTGCAGAACCGATGGATATCGAGATTTCATAAAATTGATATTTTTGCAAACAGTGAAAGAGAAGAGAAGAAAAGGATATTATGATAAAGACAGACACTTGTAACCCTAATTTATACACAATTTTAGTGGTAGTCGAGGATTTAAAAGGTTGCTTATTTTTTAAAAGTAATAAACGTTTTTTGAAAACTTTTGAATAATAATTAATAAGTAATAAACGTTTTTTATTTTGATAATATGTTGAGAAGAGTTTGATTTTTAATTTATCTATACGTCATTATTCTTAAGTTTTGTTTGCCTTTTTTTATTTATTTAAGAATAATTGTTGATTTATATAATAAAATTGTTTTCAGATATTAGAAAAAAATACTAGTATTAACAATGATATTTAACAATCGAACATTACATTTAATGAAATAAAGAATAAAGTAAGTGTGCAACTAATTATAAAACTTAAATTAAGGTATTGAGTTCAATTATATCGGTTGATTCATGGTTTGCCTAGACTTGTAAGTTTAAAAGGGTTTGATGACAATTGTAATTCACAATAAGGATCTTGATTATAACAAACGTTGTTCAAATTATCGAATCAGACATGACATGGCTAAATCCATATCCAAAACATATAATACTTAAAATTGATCAATATCCGAATATTTTTTTTATTTGATCAAATTGAACCGATCCTGTATAATACAGGATTTGATCAGAACTGGCCATTAAAAAGACGAATTAGACTCATATGCATCCGAATCTGTATGCTCCAGGGAGTAAAAGAAAATTTGTGATTCACTCCGATTAAACTTCCTTCTTAATAATCTTGAAGTTTTTCTCAGATACAAGGAAGTGAATAAGTTCCAAAGCCAAATATAGTAGTTCTCGAACGAGCAATCGAAAAAGATTTCGGAGCATTTTCGGGTTTAAGTATTGTTCCTCCAATGATCTTAGTACCAAGTACTTCTTGGCGAGCCCTAATATGATCTGATTTTGTAAGTAAGCATCTCTTGTAAAATATGAGCAACACCAAAGCCCTAAAGAGCTCAAAACTCCAATCTCAACCCGTTGCCCCCTTGCTTGGACCTTCCTTAAAGGGGTTGTTGGTAGGGATGGCAATGGGTCGGGTCCTTCTGGGCCCAGACCCAGACCCGAAAAAAAATTGGACCTGGACCCGGACCCGGACCCGGACCCGGACCCGGACCTTGCCCCAGACCCATGAAAATATTCGGGTTCGAGTTCAGGTCTGGACCTGCGGGTCTTAGGAAGACCCAGACCCATGAAAATTTTCAGTTTCGAGTTCGGGTCTGGACTTGCGGGTCTTAAGAAGACCCAGACCCGACCAAGGACTAATGAAAATTCACGGGTCTGGGTCTGGACCCACGATCCATTTTAAAATATATATATATATATATATATAACATATATATATATATACTTAAATATATAAATAACTAAATAATAAAAATAAATAAATAGAGGACATAAAAGGGAAATATTCTTATTTGCATTCAATTTCAATTTCAAAATTTTCAATTTTTAAATTTTTTTTTGAACTCACTCACTATTCGGGTCTACCGGTCCGGGTTCGGGTCTGGGTCTATGGACCCAGACCTAGACCCGACCCAGACCCGATTCGGGTCTAATTTTTTGAACCCAGACCCGACCCGCACGGGTCGGGTCGGGTCGGGTCTTTCGGGTCTGGGTCTAATTGCTATCCCTAGTTGTTGGGTTACAAGTGCATAATGCCCACTGGAACGTCTATGTATTGTACCTATTGAATCTTGAAACAATAGGCCAAAAAATCTTTCCAAGAATAATCCATCGTTTTCCAGCTTATTCGTTTTGTAACGAAAAGTATTGGGTTTTGTCACTTAACCAAATATGTATCCATTAGGTAGGGTTTTAGTGGTCCAAGCGCTTATTTGTTGAGGACAGAGTAGAGACTGATCCAATTCAAAGTTGTTGATGTTTATATCTCATAAGTTATGTTAAACAAAACATAAATTAAAAAATTTGTTGTTTTTATTTTAAAACAGTAGTTAACGTATATCTCAAAAGTTTTATTAATTATTTAAAATGATCCGTGAAGGTGATGAAAACATAATATAAATAAGAACAATGCTACATATTCCAACTCATTTTTGTCCTTGTAATTTAGACAATTTTATCCATATAATGTGACGAGGGATGTTAAACATAATTATATGTATATATATTTCCTTTTGTCATTTGACACACAACTAGTTGGGTTAGTAGTATATTTATAATCAAATATATTATTTAAATGATTAAGAGAAATTATTAACAATTTAATTTATAAAAGAAATATAAATTTAAAATATGAAATAAGGGTAGAAACATATAAATTTGAAAGATTAGGGGAAAATTTATAAAAGTGCAATACTCCAGGGATTGAAAATTATTACTCTTCTGTGTAATAAATTTGGCATTGGCATTCACACATGCACATGAGAAGGGGAACACTTTTGCTCACCCCCTTAAAGGGAGGTAACCATTACCCCCATCTTAAATGGATGACATGTGTCCATAGAGGGGGTAAAATGTCTAAACATAGTTATCTTTTTGGACAATTTTACCACTCCCTAGACACATGTCATCTTTTTGGGAGAGAGGTAATGCTTACCCCCCTGTAGGGGGGTGAGCAAAAAAGGATTCCAAGCTAAAGTGACTTGTTTCATTTCATCCATAATAACATAAACATCAATAAATTTCATATTTAGTCAAAATAAAAAGATGGAAATATCCCGTGATAACTATAGGATCCCTAATTTATTATTAAAAAATAAGGCAGGCTTAATTTCCGTCCAAATTGTGTTAACTTGTTTAGAAATGTAATGTGATTTAACAAAATATTTTATGATCATCAAAATAAATGTTGAATTACACTACTAGACATTGAAAATTTTACAGAAAGGCTTGTGATCATGCTTTTAATTTCATTGTGACTAAAAATATATTGCCATGTTTTGTTATGAGGAAAAGCAATAATGTAACCGAACAACAAACATAATCATAGTATATAGTTTATTCCATTAGCAATGACATCATATAAGGTGTGATCGAGTTCATTAACCTTTGAATAGTTGTGATATGGTCAGAAATTAATAAGCTACCATGTTTTGCTTTTGTTTATTATTCATAATAGAAAAACACACATCCTGCAACATAGTGATCTAGTTGAATAAAATAAAAAATTTAACAAAAAAAACCTTGATCTTCAAAATATAAATAAGGAAAACGTTGATAAAACAAATGAATTAATTAAGTATGTTTGTTGAGATAATTATTACCTATTTTTATTGATAGACACTTTCAAATACACTAATGCAAAGTTCAACAGTCGAGCAATTATTACAATCCCTTTACCTATCTTTCAACCAAATCAAACTCCTACACGATTTTCCAAAACTTTCAATATTTTCTTCCAGATTTTCTGCTTCCAGTTTTTACTTCTTCTAGTTTTCTCCATGAAGCCCAGGACCCCAAATCCACCGTTATCTATAATGAAAATAAATAATATTTCTCGACCAAAAAAAAAAACACTAAAACTTCATATATCTATTGTAATTAAAGATCTAAAAGTTTAATTTTTAACAATCCGAAAATAGTCCAAACCCTAAAAAACAATTAAATATAATTTAACTATTTTTTTAAATAATAAAAAGAAGAAAAAGCGAAAGTAGGAAAAAGAAATCTAGGGTTTATGAATATAATCGTTGTCAATAAATAAAGTTTACTATAAACAATCACAAAAGTGGTTACAAAACATCACAGTTTAACAAGCATAAAAACCCAATATGCTACAATACAAAAGATTTAAACATCAATTGCCATCTTCCAGTCACACAAAACAAAGTGTCATCACCAAAGCATGGCTTCAAAAGGTTCACGTAATAACATCATCGGCCGAAGGTAGCATTTACAACACTTGGGTTAACCCCATCCCAGTTTTCATCCGGCTGTATTGTTTTCATGTAGTCTTTGAATAGGTTGAAGCCGAGCAAGTGAGCATGTGAATAAATCCGTTGGCAATCACTTTTACTGTATCTTGATTCCTTGAATCGTTTCCTACGGCCATATTCAGACAGTTGAAATTAGAGGTCAACGTTTTTCTCCTCTAAGGATATGAGTCTTTTTTCCAGATGTGTCA
Organism: Acer yangbiense; assembly: GCA_008009225.1. NCBI lineage: Eukaryota > Viridiplantae > Streptophyta > Magnoliopsida > Sapindales > Sapindaceae > Acer > Acer yangbiense. The sequence continues at coordinate 21,606,357 of CM017771.1, forward strand.
AAACGCATTGGAGGACCTCATACCTTTTATTTTTTTCACCCGATTTGGAATTTTTTCGATCCATAGCCTACAACAGATTGATATCGAGAAGTCAGAAAACTGAGGTTATGATAATGACAGACTTGTGAAGAGAAGAGAACAGAAAAGAAGAGAAGAGAAGAATGTTATAATAATGACAGACTTGTAACCCTAATGTATACACAATTTAAGTGGTAGTCAAGGATAAAAAAGGAAATTTATTTATTTAATTTTTTTTTTAAAGCAATAAACTCTACTATGGACCAAACTGAAAATTATCTACACATTGGACTATAAAAACATTTTGTTTTTTCTAGAGGTTGAAATCAAAACAATTTATAACTGTTTAACAATCAAACATAACAATTAATGAACTAAAGACTAAAGTAATCTTGCAACTAAGGCCTTGTTTGATTTAAGAACAAGTGTTGATTTATATAATTAATTTATATAATTAGAAACAAAGGCTAGTAAAACTTTTAACAATGAAATATTTTTCACCCCCTAAACATAATCCTGGATCCGTGTAAGTGTCACAGAATATATAGGTTGATTCATGGTTTGCCTAGACTAAGTGTCATTGAATATTGAAATCATAACAGTTTAAATGGGTTTGACAACAATCGTAATTCACAATAAGGACCTTGATTATAATCAATTCATAGAGACATGTAAGTCTTGTAACCCTAATTTATACACAATTTAAGTGGACATCGAGGATTAAATATATTGTAACAAAAAAACTATATTTTGGCAAATAACAAATGTTGTTAAAAGTATCAAATCGGACATGGATGATATTAGAGCTTGCCAAGAAGTACCTGGTACAAAGATCATTGGAGGAACAATACATATACCCAAAGATGCTCTGAAATGTTTTCGATTGCTTGTTCAAGAACTATGATCTTTGGCTTTGGAACTGAATTATTTCCTTGTATCTGAGAAAAACTTCCAGATTATTAAGAAGGATGAATAACAAATTTTCTTCTGTGATTGATCGGTATAAACATGAGCAACTCCGAGTTGGATCAGTATCTACTTTCTCCTCAACAAATAAGCGCTTCGACCACTAAAACCCTACCTAATGGAGACATAGTTTGAGAAATGACAAAACCCAATACTTTTCATTACAAAACGAATAAACCGGAAAACGATGGATTATTTTTGGAAATATTTTTTGGAAATTGTACTCCTACCATTTTTTTTAATATATAAAAACTATGTTAATAGTATATTTATAAACAAATATATTCTCTACATGATTAAGAGAAATTATTAACAATTTAATTTATAAAAGAAATATGAATTTTAAATATGAAGTAAGGGTAGAAACATATAAATTTGAAATATTAGGGGAAAATTTAAAAAATTGTAAAATCCAGGGTTTGAAAATTTTTACTCCTTTATGTACTAAATGAATAATGCTAGATATCACAACTAAAATCACAATTATTCCAACACTTATCATGTGGCACATGATGTGTCAATTGGTGAGTGGATACACATTAATAATGATTTATTTCACTTATATAGTTATCTATATATCCACTCACCAATTGACACCTTATGTGCCACATGTGTTGTGTTGAAATAGTTGTGATTTTAGTTTTAGTTGTTATATCTAGCATTATTCGTACTAAATTTTGCATTGGCATTCACACATGCATATGAGATAGTTTACGGTTTTAAAGATCTATTATGACAAGTGGCAATCATTACGAGAATGATGGTCACAAGCTAATGACTTGTTTCATTTCATCCATAAACATCAATAAATTTTAGATTTGGTCAAAATAAAACTAAAGGTTTGTGATCATGCTTTAAATTTCATTGTGACTACAAATATATTGCCATGGAGCCATGTTTAGTTATGAGGAAAAGCAATAATTTAACCGAACAACAAACATAATCATAGTATATAGTTTATACCATTAGCAATGACATCATATAAGGTGTGATCGAGTTCATTAACCTTTGAATAGTTGTGATATGGTCAGAAATTAATAAGCTAGCATCTTTTCATTTGTTTATTATTCATAACAGAACAACAGGCATCCTGCATAGTGATGTAGTTGAATAAAATAAAAAATTTAACAAAGAAAACCTTAATCTGCAAAATATAAATAACGATAACGTTGATACAAACAAATGAATTAATTAAGTATGTTTGTTGAGATAATTATTACCTATTTTTATTGACAGACACTTTCAAATACACTGATGCAAAGTTCAACAGTCGAGCAATTATTACAATCCATTTACCCATCTTTCAACCAAATCAAACTCCTTCACGATTTTCCAAAACTTTCAATCTCTTCTTCCAAATTTTCTGCTTCTAGTGTAATCAATGGCTGGTTACTTCTTCTAAATGCCGGCAAACAATTATTACCATCAATATGTACACAACTTGCAAAACCATTAATGATTAGATAAAAAAAATTAAAATTATCCATTTTTTGTTATCTATGAAGCCCAGTACCCCAAATCCACCGTTATCTTTCCATTTTGCCATTATCACAACCATCCGAAACTAGTGCAAACCCTAAAAAACAATTAAATATAATTAACCTTTTTTGTTAAATAAAAAACGATAAAATAAGCAAAAGTAGGAAGAAGAAATCTAGGGTTTATGAACAAATACTTCGTCAATAAATAAAGTTTACCATAAACAAACCCAAAAGAGGTTACAAAACATCACTGTTTAACAAGCATAAAAACCCAATAATCTAAAAATACAAAAGATTTAAACATCAATTACCATCTTCTAGTCACACAAAACAAAGTGTCATCACAAATGCATAGCTTCAAAAGGTTCACGTAATAACATCATCGGCCGAGGGTAGCATTTACAACACTTGGGTTAACCTCATCCCAGTTTTCATCCGGCTGTATTGTTTTCATGTAGTCTTTGAATAGGTTGAAGCCTAACAAGTGAGCATGTGAATAAATCCGTTGGCAATCACTTGTACTGTATCTGGATTCCTTGAATTGTTTCCTAAGGCCGTATGGAGACAGTTGAAATTCTAGGTCAACGTTTTCCTCCTCCAAGGATATGAGTTTTTTTTCCAGATGTGTCAAAACGCATTGGAGGACCTCTTTCCTTTTAATTTTTTCACCTGATTTGGATTTTTTTTTATCCATAGTCTATAACAGATGGATATCGAGATGTTATAAAACTGAAGTTTTTGTAAACTGTGAAACAGAAGAGAAGAAAAGAATCTTATGATAATGACAGAGACTTGGAAACCTAATTTATATACAATTTAAGTGGTAGTCGAGGATAAAAAAGGTTTTTAATTTTTTTTTTTTTTTAAACGCAGTGAACTCTACTGTGGACCAATATCTTTTAATATTAATATTACAATTTTGAAATTGAATCCTAATTTATTAATTGTTGTGATTGCAATGTATTGTATACACAAATTATTTAATTTATTTATTTATGGTAACCTTTGGTTAAATTCATCAACGTATTTAAACCAAATCAATTGATTTGATACTTGTTTATGTATTTATACACACCTGTTCACATGGCACCTTCTAGGGTTCAATGCACCTTTTAGGATGGACTAAAATGTACCAGGATTTTGAACTGACAAAAACTAAATTGACTTTGGTCACGAATGTTTGAAAAACATTATGCTTACAAATGCTATTGATGGATCATCAAACCGAAATTGTTACTAAGCAGAAATCATACGATGCTTTGCAATTTGTTACGCATCATTTAGAGATCAACATGGAAGAAGTAACTGAAACCCACGATAATTTTTTTTTCAATAATTTTTTCTATTTTTGTTTTATCATAATTACCTAAGAAATTTTAACATCAGCATGCCACATCATTTACCACCGATCATTAATGTACACATGCTTCATGATACAAACTCATTAATTAACAAATTTTCATGTTGCAAGGTTTTTTTTTTTTTGTACTTTATTTTTTAATTTTTTTTTAATTTTTTTAATTTTATTCAAAAAGAAACAATAAAACACCAGAGCACCATAGAAAACCACCCACAAGGGTATTACTGTATAGAGGATTAACTATGTCACATTGTCATATTAATGCATACCGTTAATTGGTCAATTATTATTATAAATCAAAGCCCTATACCATTTTGTTGTCACTTGTCATTCTGAGTATTTTGCTATTGTCTTGTAAACAACTTTTTTGGAGATATGGACGAACTAGATCCTTGTCCCAAAAAAGCAAAAGTAACCACTCCATCTTCTCCAAATGAAGATAGTAGTGGAGTAACTCTCCAGAAAATCCGACTTATGGAGGCAAGGGTTGTCAAATTGGAGGAAGATAGCAAGGTTCTCGAAGATGAAGTAACTAGGAGATTGTCCAGATCTTCAGAATCGTACCTTCGTCCTGTCCAACTAGGATTTGATTGCGGTCATACGGTTGGCTTCGAACTCATGAGGGACTACGCGAAAAAGATTTTCCCAGAAGGAGAATGGGATAATGTTGATCCCATTACAGCCAAAGGTGCACTGGATTGACTGTTCACTTAGTTGGAATATTTCCTTTTTCCCTTTGTTTGTTATTACGCTTTAACTGCCATTCTATGTACCCGCTTTTGTGTAATTAGTTCTTTAATGGTGTGATAATATATTTCCTTTTAAATTTAAATTCGCTTGTTCACAACTCTAATGTTTATTAGTGATGTTGATCTATATTTATCTATTTTCTTTGTTGTCCTTTTTAATTTAAATTTGCTTGTCCAAATTGGCAAAAATATAAAAAATGCGAAATGCAGATATGCACATCTCCAATGCAACTATTTAAAGTCATATTTGTATTCATTTTCTATCCAAACTCCATATTATCAAAAAAATAATACGTTAATGCACAATGCATGGTCATCTTGCTTATAATGTCCATGGTAAGTAATGTGAGAGTGTTAGTTACTCTATGTTTTAATATTTTTTGAAAATTTTAAATCTTTAATTTATATACACCCTTAAATTTAAAAGCTATAAGTTTACCCAGTAACGATACATTCATAATAAAATATTTGTTATTGTATGGTTTTATACAGTGTTTATAAGTTATAAAGATTTATTACTTGTGATATGAGTTTAGTAATTGAAAGGTCACAATAAATGTTTTCCAGACAACCATTCCCATTAAGATAAACATCATGATTTATTAATCTTGATACAAGTTTAGTGATTGAAACGTTATAACGTTTTTCTTGACATAAGGGGTTTGAACTTCCAATCATAATTAAACATAATGATTTATTGCTTATTAAATGAGTTTAGTAATTGAAAAGTCACAATAAATGTTTTTTAGATACCCATTAACACCCTTCCCATTCCTATAAAGATAAACATTATTACTCGTGAAACGAGTTTAGTTTAGTGAATAAAACGTTATAACTTTTTTCTAGAGTCTTCCCATTCTCATTAATAAGAAATAGCACGGTTTCCCATATTTAAAAAATTATTACTATTAATCGTTATTAGTGAACCGGTTGAACTTTAAACAAGTCCAAACAATTACGTGTACTTACTTGTCATCTCATTTTTATTTGAGTAATAAATATTTTGAATTAATTATCTTTATAAAGGAGTGGGATCCAGAACTTTCTTCATCATTGTGCTTTCAAAAAGAAAAAAAAAAGAAAAAAAAACTTTCTTCATCTCTTTAAACACTATGGATCTCTCTAAACTATCACTGAAATCTTCAGAAAAATCAGGAAATAAAGCAACTTCTTATAAAGCAACTTCTTATAAAGCAACAACAAACCCATCAATTTCCTCTTCTTCATAGAAAGCATACCCTTCGGCTTCCTCCTATGAGAGAACAACTGCTGAGTCTCCTCTACTTGATGATGAAGAGTTGGATCCACTCATTGAACTGAGTACCCGTGTGGAATTATTGGAGGCCACTAACTCCTACCTTCGAACAAGAATTTCTATTGACCGTTCTTGGAAGAGTTTACGGAGAAGTCAATTTCACGCGCAAGACATGAACAAGCAGTTTGAAGATGGTCGTATTGATGGATTCAATCTCTTTAGAGAATACATGAAGACTATTCAACCACAAGGGCATTGGGATGACATTGAATGGCCACAAGCAAGGGATGCCATAGGCCAGTGACTGCTATTTGTTGTTTGTTCATTTTTTCTTGATTTATATATGTCAATGTTTTTCCGTTATTTTGTTGTAATCACAACAAATATATATCGTTATATTTGTCCCAAATATATTTATGTGAATGGTATGCTTTCTATCTATTTGTTACTATTTTATAAAAGTAGACCTGTTATTTCTTGTTTAAAACAAGAATTACAATTAGCAATCAATTTTAGTATTAATGTAATAGAACAACAAAATAATCATAGTATATATAGTTTATACCATTAGCAATGACATCATATAAGGTGTGATCGAGTTCATTAACCTTTGAATAGTTGTGATATGGTCAGAAATTAATAAGCTAGCATGTTTTGCTTTTGTTTATTATTCATAACAGAAAAACACACATCCTGTATAGTGATCTAGTTGAATAAAATAAAAAATTTAACAAAGAAAACCTTGATCTTCAAAATATAAATAAGGAAAACGTTGATTAAACAAATGTATTAATTAATTATGTTTGTTAAGATGATGATTACCTATTTTTAATGACATCGACTTTGAAATAAACTGATGCAAAGTTCAACAATGGATGGTTACTTCTTCTAAATGCCGGCGAACAATTATTACCATCCATATGTACACAACTTTCAAAACCATTAATTATTTTTTGTTTTGCAATTTTAATTATCCGTTTTTTGATTTCTATGAAGCCCAAGAGCCCAAATCCACAATTATATTTCCATTTGGCCATTATCACAATTCAAAACCATCTAATGAATAATTGCACCAGTTAAATCAGTCAACATTTATAATGAAAATAAATAATATTTGTCGACCAAAAAAAAAAACAATAAAACTTCATGTATTTGTTGTAATTAAAGATCTAAAAGTGGAACCTGTTAACAATGTGAAACTAGTGCAAACCCTGAAAAATAATTAAATAAAATTAACCTTTTTTGATAAATAAAAAACGATAAAATAAGCGAAAGTAGGAAGAAGAAATCTAGGGTTTATGAATATAAACTTTGTCAATAAATAAAGTTTACCATAAACAAACACAAAAGAGGTTACAAAACATCACTTTTTAACAAGCATAAAAACCCAATATTCTAAAAATACCAAAGATTTAAACATCATTTACTATCTTCCAGACACACAAACAATATTGCCATCACAAAAGCATAATTTAAAACGGTTCACATAATAACATCATAGGCCGAGTGTAGCATTTACAACAGTTGGGCTAACCTCATCCCAGTTTTCATCAGGTTGTATTCTTTTCATGTAGACTTTAAATATGTTGAAGCCCTTCTGGTGAGTATTTGAATAAATCTATTGGTAATCATTTATACCGTTTTTGGATGCCTTGTATTGCTTCAACTGGAAGTCTAATGACGCTTGAAATTTGAGGTCAACGAGTTCCTCCTCCAAGGCTATGAGTCTTTTTTCGAGATGTGTCAAAACACATTGTAGGACCTCATTCCTTTTATTTTTTTCACCCGATATGGATTTTTTTCGATCCATAGTCTAGAACAGATGGATATCGAGATGTCAGAAAACTGAAATTTTAGTAAATAGTGAAACAGAAGAGAAGAAAAGAATGTGAAGAAAAGAATCTCCTGGTATGCACATCTACAATGAAACTATTTAAAGTCATATTTGTATTGATTTTCTGTCCAAACTCATATTATAAAAAATAAAAAATAAAAAGTTAATGCACAATGCATGTTCATCTTGCATATAATGTTCATGGTAAGTAATGAGAGAGAGATTGTTACTCTTTCTTTTAATATTTTTTTAAATTTGTAAATATGTAATTTATATACACCCTTTGATTGAAATTAAAAAGCTAGAATTTTACCCAGAAACCATACATTCACGATAAAATATTTGTTATTGTATGGTTTTATACAGTGTTTATATTGTCCATGGTATTTATTTATTTAACTTCCAACCATACATTCAAGATAAAATATTTGTTATTGTATGGTTTTATATAGTGTTTATATTGTCCATGGTATTTATTTATTTAACTTCCAAAAATAATTAATCATAAAGATTTATTACTTGTGAAATGAGTTTAGTAATTGAAAGATCATAATAAATGTTATCTAGACACCCATTAACAGCCTTCCCATTCCCAATAATATAAACATAAAGATTTATTCATCTTGGTACTAGTTTAGTGATTAAACATAAAGATAACTTTGTTTCAGAGAGAACTTAGTTTCGTATAAACCCTAGGTTGCTTTAACAGGTTAACCCTCCTTATATATAGCATCAGTTAATCTATTAATTAATTAATTAATTAAATATTTTTTTTCATAATAATCGAATAAGTAATTAACGTCACCCCTATCAACGCAGGTTTAACAGTCTAATGAACTACATTTACCTATTTGATTTAAAAGCACAATGACACTCATTATTGCATTGAACAGCCCAACGTGAAGCATCAATATTTGACAGTTGATATTCTCGACGTGATTAATTTAAATCCTTTTTTGAACTTCGCAATATCAACTAGGTTAGCTACATGCAACTTAATGACGGTCATTGAAAAACCCACAGAAGTTAACTCGTTTTTTCATGTCAATAATATACGCGTGATCAAATATTTATTTACAGAATTACCAAATAAAACAGATGATCACATATATATTTTTGCGTTCAATAATCATGAAGTACTTAACGTCACCCCTATCAACGGGCATTGAACAGCCCAATGACAAGCATCAGTAGTTGACCCTAGAACGGTTTCCCATATTTAAAAAATTATTATTATTATTAATCGTTATTAGTGAACCGGTTGAACTCTAAACAAGTGTAAATAATTACGTGTACTTACTTGTCATCACATTTTTATTTGAGTAATAAATATTTTGAATTAATTATCTTTATAAAGGAGTGGAATCCAGAATTTTCTTCATCATTGTGCTTTCAAAAAGAAAAAAAAAAAAAAACTTTCTTCATCTCTTTAAACACTATGGATCTCTCTAAACTATCACCGAAATCTTTAGAAAAATCAGGAAAAAAATCAACTTCTTATAAAGCAACAACAAACCCATCAACTTCGTCTTCTTCACAAAAAGCATACCCTTCGGTTTCCTCCTCTGAGAAAACAACAGCTGAATCTCCTCTACTTGAGGATGGAGAGTTAGATCTACTCATTCAACTGAGTACCCGTGTGGAATTATTGGAGACCACTAGCTCCTGCCTTCGTAGAAGTATTTCTACTGACAGTTCTTGGCGGAGGTTTCGGACCAGTGGCAGACACATTCGAGATGTGCTAAAACACTTTGAGAATGGTCGTCGTGATGGATTCAATCTCTTCAGAGAATACATGAAGACTATTCAACCACATGGGCATTGGGATGAGATTGAAATGACACAAGCAATGGATGGCCCGGACCACAGTGACTGATATTTTTTGTTTGTTTTGTTTTTTCTTGATTTATATCTTTCAATGTTTTTCCTTATTATTTTTTTTATAATCTTTCAACTTTTGTTATCGTTATTTTTGGAATCACAGACAGATGTATGTGAATAGTAAGCTTTCTATTTGTTACTGTTTAATAAAAGTAGACATGTTATTTCTTGTTTAAAACTAGAATTACAATTAATTAGCAATCTATTTTTCTTGTGCCTGTACTATATTTATCTGTGACTCTGTTTATCATATACTTATTTTTGTTGTTGTATGTATAACAATCATTTCAATCAGTGAGCATACGATTATCATTTTTCTTGGGATATAATCATATTAAAAGTAAAGTTTGAATACAATTTCAAAACGATGGTACTTTCATTAAAATCATGCATGCATTACACGTTCTGTTACTGCCACTAACATTAGTACAATTAGAAACAACACATGTGATGAAACACCAAAGAAAATTAAATTATACAGTGTCATCATTCTTAAGCCAATTTGAATGGACTCCAAATTGGGCTTTATTCCATGGAAACATGTTTCCAACTTCTGCATCTTTGCATTTAACAATTTGATTTCTTCCGAATCCCTATTGATTTCTTCAGTCATTTGCCAAGTTTGAAAAACTGTTGGATCTGGCTTCCACCAGTTAAAAAACTTGCATCATTTACTTTCACAAGTATAAAACAACTTACCTGGATTGATTTCGGTTTCAGAGATTTTCAATGCAACCCTTTTCCCACATTCACAGTATCTATTTCTGAATGTAATCATTCCACCATTGGTGTTTCTTGATGTGCTTGAACTTCCTTCCATAGTGGGATTATGTATTTGTTGAAGAAAGAAATTTTTCAATGTATGTTATAAAATATATGAACGGTTGTTTAAAGGTGTGTTTCTGTTAAGCAAAATGAAATAAGGATTTGAATATGTGCATCTGTGTTGGAGAGAGCTTTTTATATAAAGTAAAATGATTTCATTGGTTTTCCAACGGTTTCATTTAGGGACACAAAAGTAATTTCATTTGTTTTTTTAAAACATGTCACTAATTGCCCAATGCATGATTTTCTGTCAGCGTGAAAGACAGGAGTTGGTGGAAAATAATCAATTTGAAATTAATCATAATTATCTGTTTTAATTGGGTAATCAACTGAACATGCATTGGGCAATCACTTTGGCGTGATTGTATTCAAAATAATTAAATAACAGACCAATCCCCTATCCAAATATGTCATAATTCGATTTTAAATTAACGCCGGGATCCAGCAAGTCAGTAACCAATAAATTAATTTTTTAGTAAACATAAACAAATAGAGTCCATTTCGTATATACAAATGCATGATCATCTACTTGATAACAGTGTATCGGTAATTAATACGCTGTTATGCGCGTAATTGGTCAATTCGTTATCCCTTCTTTGCCTACTTCTTGCTTCTTACGCAAATGATAAAAGTAAACATTAAATCGATTTACATTGGAACTAGGTCATGGGTGTAAGTTGGTTTTCTCTATAAATGTGGGTTGCCAATTCACTAGGTTAACAACTCCACCTAAATTATTTTTTATTATTTGAGATTTCTCTCTAATAAAGAGAATGGAATGCCAATACTCATCACCTACCTCTGCTGAAAAAACTGAAAACTACTGTTCTTTCAATCAAGAAACAAAAAAGCCATCACCATCCACTACCAAGGAAAGAACCAATATGTCTGATCTAGTTGCCGAAGATGTTCCCGCTGAACTCATTCGAATTAATTGCCGTGTTGGAGTACTGGAAGAAAAATACAAGGTCATGAATGAAAGGATGTCCACGGACACCTCTTGGAAGATTTTCCAGACTTCAGAATTACATATTCGAGATATCCAACATCATTATAGCGCAGGTCATAGGGCTGGCTTCAAGCTCTTCCAAGATTATATGATGATGGTTCAGCCAAATGGAGAATGGGAAAAGCTTATTCCACTGCAAACTCAATCTATTTTGGACAATGGCCTCTGATTTGTATTATTCATCACTTTCTAAAGTGTAATTGTTTTTAAACTTACCTATGAATATGAACTGTGTTTCTTATTTCCAGTGTCATGAAATCTACTGTAATGCGTGACTGGTAACCAACGACTCATTTTTAAATTTTGTTATCAGACGTTACATAAACTATTTTGTTATGGTCACGCATTTTACGGTGTGATTATTTGTTACATATGCTACAAACTATTTACTTGTGTTTGTTGTGCGGTTATGGACTATGCAAAGTTTTTTTTTTTCCAAACTAAAATGGGACAGTATTCATCCCAATGGATCACATAATATGGACTATTTGACGTTAATATGCCACGTCATTTATCAACGATCAGAACCATTTTTTAATGGTCACGTATTTTACCATTTTGAAATTTCCCTTAAGTAGTAGTGTAAAATATACCTAGAGGGGGGGGGGGGGGGGGGGGGGGGGGGGGTGAATAGGTATTTACTCAAATTCTTCCAATTTAAAAATGATGCGGAATATAACAAAGAAAATGCACACTTGATAAGATTTAGCAAATGAATTGATTTCACTAATACAAGAGTTAATCAATTTACAAGATATGCAATCAATGTAAGATATGGAAGATAAAGAAATGTAAAACAAAAATGAACACAAGTATTTTTTACGTGGTAAAACCTCAAAGAGGAAACATCCACGGGTTGATACCACAACCACCGGTGAAGCAATCCACTATGTGAAAAATGACTTACACACTCAAGCTATCAACTCATGATATCTGCTCAAGCTATCAACTCCTAATCTACCCTCGGGCTAGTGAATCACCAAGCCTACTTCCTATCCGAGATGTATCCCACACCTCTAGAAAGCAACTTCCTATCCAAGACGCTCACATCTCTAGGAAGATTTCTTGCTTGCCTATCCGGATCCTCCCGACCCTAGACAAGACTCCCTTGCTTGATTATCCGAGTCCTCCCGACTCTAATCAAGACTTCCTTGCTCTATCCACAAAGCTTCACTCACTTTGCTAGAGACTTCAACCTAATGCAAGGCTATGATCTAAAGTGATGCAAATGATGCAAACACAATCAAATTAAGCTAGATGATCAATCAAGCAAAATGTACATATTCAATGACAATCTAAAGTATGCTTTCAACACACAATCACAAGATTATCTAGAAATCAAGACATGCAAATCAATAAGAACAAGGTATGATTATGCAATATATCACACTAAAAACCTAGTTCTTAGATCATGAAATAGAACCTAGAAAAGAATATGAGACACATCATATATACATTTTCTAGAATCAATTTCAAACAAAATCAAGTTTAGCACATATATGTTCAAGAGAAATCACAAAGCTAAAACTCAATTGACAAATGATCAAACACCCCTAGCATATGATCTAACATACTTCTCAACAAATTTCATCAATCAAATAGTAAGAATCAAGAGATGATCAAAGATGAAATTGAAAAAGAAGAAGTTGAACAATCAACCTTGACCTTGTACTGAAGATCAGGCTGCTGGGAACAATGAAGAAGTCAGCTCCCTCTGGAAATTCTTGGGATTTTTAGCTCTCCTCAAGACCAATAATTTTGGCTTTTGAATCGATTGATTTCGAGTTCGTATGAGAAAGTTATGACCAAAATACTAAAACTAAAATTGAAGAATTTTTGCAGAATTTTCTCTAAGTGTTCTTGAAAATCTTCAACTTATGTGGAAGGAAGGAGAAGAGTTTTAAAAGGAGGAGAGAGAAGAGTTTTCAGGGCCAATAAGAGAGGGCCACGTCACCCACCCTGTGGGGGGTGTGTGGGCCTCACAGGGGCAGAGAGCCCCTCTGGCCGTGGGGCCCACGGCCTCTCTCACAGCGTGGGCCAAGTGGCCTCACGGCCACAGACCTTTCTAGCGCGCTCCCTCGGTTCTTCAGCCATATCTTGGGCATCCGAACTCCGATTTCAAATCCATTTTTGGATTACGAACCGTGACTCCCTCACGCACGACAATGACTACACAACTTTGAAAAATGGTTGAGAAATCATCTCGGAAAACGATGATTTAGTCAACTCAACAAATGAGAACGAAAAGTAGCGTAGCTACATCGTTTGGACTCGAAACCTTATGAATGAGTAACCGAAATGACCGGAACCCAATAAGGCATCAAATAAGAACATGTTCAAGTCCAAAACACAAAATACACAAACAAATAAACACATATTCACACAAGCATGCCATATCAAAGAGATAGTCACAAAGCATGCAATTCCACAATGTTTGTCTATACAAGATCAATACATGAGCATACTATGAAATGTGTGAATGTGTTATACCAAATGTTTGAACCATGATGCAGGGACACACATGTATGAATTGTGTGTGTGTGCGCTAACGCCTTACAAGAGGATAGAAGTCAAGATATACCTTTGACATTTTTCACCTCTTGAAGACGACTTTTGCACTAGACGTTGCTCGTCACCTTTTAAGCTTCCTTTCTTCAAAGAATATCCTAAGCAACAACTAATACAAATATAGAGTGTTTTGCAATGGAATCAAGCCAATACAAATCATGAACCTTACAATCTCCCCCTTTGGCTATTCCATGGCAAAACCTCAACCTCACCATACAATGTTTCACTCAAATAAACTCAAGTTGATAGCATACTCTCAATCTCACATTACAAAGAAATTCCTAGACTAAAAAGTCTTCAAGTCTTCAAGAATTCCTTCTTTGATCTTCAAGGTACCTATGAGAGAAAATAGCAATCCAAAACAAGAGATCTTCTCTAAAGAAGAATGGTGAGTTATCAATCTAAAACAAATATAGAAGACATCCCTTATCTCATACAAAAATGCATTATCTCAAGTGAATAAAATGTTTTCATATTAAAGCATTCCCTTAATTTCCTAATTCCCAAGGACCAATCATCCTTAACATTAGCAAGAAAGAATTCTTTCTCCCCCTTAAGACAAGAATTCTCCCCCTTAAGACAAAGTCACAATTAAGCACAAAGAGGAATATGATTCACACAATTGGAACATTTTTCCACACAAGGTGTGAAGTATACAAATCTCCCCAATATCAAACATGGTGAGGTATACATTTTCTCCCCCTTTTTGTTAAGGAATAGACAAGGGACACAAGAGATAAAGAATGAAATACAAAGCAAACAAATCGTATAGAGAGCGAAGTTGAATAAACTAAAGCTCCCCCTTAACATATGCTCCACATATTATCACCAAGTAGATTTGTTCACAAGGAACACAAACAATCACACAATCAAGCAATAAGAGAAAATATTTCATAACTTGTCAAATCCAAGAGAGAATCATAGATTTTCATTAATCTCTCAAAAATATTCTCACATTGCTAATGAATCAAGCACATAAGCAAAATGTGTGTGTGTGAATGCTTCTCAAATATATACAAGGAGTATTTGTGATATCAACATGCAAACTCTATCCACACCTATCCATCTAAAGCATTTCCAAAAATAGGTCAAACCGATATTCATCCAGATTTTTTGCTTTTAAAGAGAATAGATATCAACATATGAGCGTGTGTGTGCATGTGGCTCGTTTTCCCGTTTCTATTTGTCAACCCGAGCATTTTCACAATTCTCAACTATACACCAATAAGCCTTTTATTTTTCATTTCTTTTAGGCTTAGAATCAAAGATTTTTTTTTTTTTTTTTTTATGATTTAATTCAACACTTCTTTGATTTTACTAACAAAAACATACTCCTCATGGCGACTTTCACTCATCACAATGGCGTAGCCCTTTCCTACATTGGGTGGCTTCACAACCAAGGTGTGTAGCCCTTTCCATGAGGGTGCTCGTTGATTACTATGTAGTGCCGAAGCAAAATGGATACATACCATAGGTCATCTATCATGTACTTAGCAATAAACTTCTAGATGCAACCATTATCTACATATATTCAACCACAAAAACTCAAAACTAAAAACATATAAGAGAAGCATTAGTGCACTTTTTCAAAAATAAGATTTTCAAGCTCAAGTGCATGATCTAGAAACAATAAGCATGATCTAGAAACAATAAGAGATATTCATTTAAGATCACTACTTCTCAAGTGAGTAGCTCTCAAAGATAATGATATTCAATTAAAGTTTTGCTTATCAAGCCACTCACAATCACACAAAGACATCAATCAACACAAATCATGCCAATGGACATTCTTAGAGTTTTAAACCTCTCTTTGTCCAAGGGCTTGGTGAACAAGTCCGCAAGTTGATTTTTAGTAGGCAAATGCTCTAGAGTAACAATAGAATGTTCAACTAGATCTCTAATGAAATGATGCCTAATGTCTATGTGTTTTGTACGGGAGTGTTGAACCGGATTTTTAGAGATGTTAATGGCACTTAAATTATCACAATAAAGTGTCATTTTTCCTTGTTCTATCTCATAATCCTCAAGGATTTGTTTCATCCAAAGTAATTGTGTGCATGCACTTCCGGTCGCAATGTATTCGGCTTCGGAAGAGGAAAGGGAAACCGAATTTTGTTTCTTACTTGACTAAGAAACCAAGTTATTACCAATATAAAAGCAACCGCCCGATGTGCTTTTACGACCATCAATGTTTCCCGGCCAATCGGCATCACAATAGCCTACTAGGATATCATTGGTGTCAAATGAATAAAATAAACCAAGACTATGAGTCCCTTTGACATACCTAATGATCCTCTTGACGGCTTTTAAGTGAGATTCCTTGGGATTTGCTTGGAATCTAGCACACAAGCCTACACTAAAGCAAATGTCGGGTCTACTAGCCGTTAGGTAAAGTAGACTACCTATCATGCTTCTATAAAGGCTTTGGTCAACACTTTTCCATTTTTCTTCTTTGTCAAGTTTTAAAGTGATGCCCATGGGAGTTTCAAAATCTTTTCCATTTTCTAGGCCAAATCTCTTAACTAGATTTTTAGCATATTTAGATTGATTCAACATTATGCCCATGCTAGTTTGCTTTACTTGCATTCCTAGAAAATAATTCAACTCACCCACCATGCTCATTTCAAATTCACTTGACATAACACTTACAAATTCATCAACCTTGGTTTTATTAGTAGACCCAAAAACAATGTCATCAACATATATTTGTGCAACAAAAATATCATGATCATTGAAAAGAATACGGTGTGTTCTAAATATGTTATCTAGAGGGGGGGTGAATAGATTTTAACGATTATTACCCAATTTTCGCATGCGAGTCAATTTTATGAAAATACCCCTACTAGTCAAAAATACATACAAGTGTAATAAGATGCGGAATTTAAATAACACTTCATATATACGTGGAAACCCAACCACTGGGAAAAACCACGGGCTGTATAGTGTGCCACACTCGGAACTCGAAATCACTAATTGAAATGAAGTTTACAACCTATGTAGACCTCGTCTAACACTCCGGTCTGTAACCCCTCACTTCTACCCAGCGGGCCTTTATTAGCAACCCTATTCCAATTTGCTTAAGGCCTAAGCACTCTTAGCCCCAAGACTTACTTCTCAATGAAGAGAAACAACCTATGTGAATATATATGAATATTCAAATAACAAACAAGGCTAGGTAACCTTAGATGCTTATCTAGGATGATGAGATAATCAATTTAAATCAATCCTAGATATCAATTGCTAAATGACATGTCAAATAGCTTAGCTAATCAAGATTAATTAAAAACCTAATTAGCTATCACAATCAACACTCAATCATTTTCATCACAAATAATCTCTAACTTGTATCTAGCATATAATCAAAAGCATACAAGTTATTAAAGAGATGTATTAATATGAAAAACACTAAAGTAATATGAAATTAGTGAAGAACATACCAAATAAGATGTGATGATTCAAAACCATGCATGGATCAATTCTATGAAGGCATAGAAGATCAAATATGAAATTTGATGCAAAAGGGATTTGATTTGAGTGTTTAAAGTTGAGTTCTTGATTTGATTTTTTCTCAAAAATCTCTCTTGAAAGTTTAGGGTTCTAAGGTCTCAAAGAACATGATCAGAGAATGAGAAAATAAGATATTTATAGACATCAAGAATTGGGCATGTGAAAATACAATTTTACCCCTGAAACGCACCGTTCGGCGGTTTCAATCGGCGGCCAGGCCGCCGATCACGACCGCCGAATTGAGCTCTTGAAGAACAGAGCATCAACGGCGGTTTCATTCGGCGGTTTCGTGACCGCCGATCCAACCGCCGAATTAGACCGAGAGATTAAAATCGATCAGGTATGAACGGCGGTTTCGAACGGCGGTCGTGACCGCCGATCGTGACCGTTTAATTGCTTCAGACCAATCTGGACTGAAACGGCGTTTTCATTCGGCGGCCTGGCCGCCAATCATAACCGCCGATCACCAACAATGGTGAAAACCAAGGAGAAGCCAAGGGCATTCTCCATAGGCGGTCTTCGCGCGAAACCAAGCACTCATTAGTGCAAGCGCGGAAGTTTTCAAACAATGTCGGAAAACGAATTATAAAGCACATATACACACAACAAGATATATCAACCAAAGTGCTAGTGTGTAAAGTGACATGTGAAGAGTATGCACACAAATGCAAGTATGCTAAGTGTGTGTGTGCTACCAATTCTCTTCAAAGAAAACCAAGCACAAGAGATTATACCTTTGACGTGCTTGTATCTTGAGGTCATGGAAGGGCATTTGATCTTCAACCTTAAACACTTAGACTACCCTTACATTCAAAACCCCAACATGTGGTTTGACCACGAAATAAGCCAATCAACAAAACGGGAATCCTTACAATCATGATGTTTGATAAACAAAGTTCTATCAATACCACATCTCCTATATTGGTTGTCAATAAGGTATTGAGTCAACCTATCATACCAAGCTCTTGGAGTTTGTTTAAGGCCATAAAGAGCCTTTTTCAATTTAAACACATGATTAGGAGAGTGTGGGTCAACAAAACCCTTAGGTTGTTTAACATACACTTCTTCTTGAAGGTATCCATTGAGGAAAGCACTTTTGACATCCATTTGAAATAATTTAAACTTTTTAATGCATGCAATGGACAACAAAAGTCTAATGGACTCGAGACGAGCAACCGAGGCAAACGTCTCATCAAAGTCAACACCCTCCACTTGAGTGTAACCTTGAGCCACTAGTCTAGCTTTATTCCTCACAATCTTGCCACTTTCATCGGTCTTATTCCTAAACACCCATTTAGTGCCAATTACATTTATATCTTTGGGTCCAGGAACCAAGGACCACACTTCATTCCTCTCAAATTGATTAAGTTCATCTTGCATAGCCCCAACCCAATATTCATCAACAATTGCTTCATTAATATTTTTGGGTTCAATTTGAGAAGTGTAGCAAGCATAAGAAATTTGGTTAGCAATTTGATTTCTTGTTCTAACCCCTTCATTTAAATCACCTATGATGTCTTTTTGATAGTGTAAGTTTCTAAGTCTTGGGTGAGAATGTTCAACAACTTGGTCATTTTGTTGATTATCATTTAAAGCATTTTCTAACCCTTGACTTTCAACTTCAACATGACTATCATTTTCATCATCTTGACTAGAAACACTACTAGCCACATCAATAGGTGTTTTAGTGTCATTCAACATGTTTTCTTTAGGTTCATTGACACCATTTTCATCACACAAATTAAGCATGCTAAGATCATCTATCTTCACATTGATAGACTCAATAATAGTCTTAGTAGTCAAATTAAAGACTCTATATGCACGACTATTAGTAGCATAGCCAAGAAAGAGACCAACATCACTTTTTGTATCAAACTTTCCTAAGTGATCTCTATCATTCAAAATATAACATTTACTCCCAAAAGTGTGGAAGTAATTCACATTAGGCTTCTTCCTTTCCAAAGCTCATAGGACGTTTGTTTTGTGCCGGGCCTTTTGAAAACACGATTTGACACATAACAAGCGGTATTGACCGCCTCGGCCCATAGGTTTCTAGGGACTTTCTTGCTATTGAGCATGACCATAGCCATCTCTTGCAAGACATGATTTTTCCTCTCAACAACACCATTTTGTTGAGGAGTTCTAGGTGCGGAGAACTCATGAGAAATCCCTAAACCATCACAAAACTCACTAAATTTTGCATTTTCAAATTCCGTCCCATGATCACTCCTAATGCGACATATTTTCTTGATACCAAGACCTTTTTCATTTTGAAGTTGATTACAAAACTTTTTAAAGTAATCAAAAGCCTCGGTTTTGTTTCTAAGAAAATAAACCCAAGTAAACCTAGAGAAATCATCAACGCATACAAAAATGTACTTTTTGCCGTTGATGCTCTCGGTTTGAATTGGCCCCATTAGGTCCATATGCACAAGTTCTAAAGGTCTCTTGGTAGCTATGTAAGAATTTTTCTTATGAGACACTTTGGTTTGCTTACCTAATTGGCAAGGTTCACAAACCACCTCAAGCTTTTTACCAAGATTAGGAAGACCTCTAACAATGTCATGTTTTTCAAGCTTTTTCAAATCTTTAAAATTCATGTGACCCAAACGTTGATGCCACAAATCAAGCTTATTGCACTCATGTGCCATGTTGCATGTTAGAGGATCTATCTCAAGACAATAGCAATTGTCTATAGACTTTTTGACTCTTAGGACAACATCGCCCTTTTTATCGATTATAGTGCACACATCTTTGTTAAAGCTAACTTCTTTAAAAATTTCACACAAGTGAGTAATGCTTATCAAGTTAGCTTGTAACCCATCAACATACAAAGTATTGCGAAGTTTAGGCAATCCGGGGATACAAATTGTTCCCTTGCCAAGAACTTGCTTTTTGGTACCATCACCAAAAGTAACCCAACCTCCATCCTTTAAAACAAGATTCTTAAAGAACTCTTTGTTCCCGGTCATGTTCCTAGAGCAACCGCTATCTAGGTACCAAGAATAGGAGGAGTTGGCACGTAAAGCATATTGTGCAACATGACATTTAGATGTATCTTTTCTAATCCACACATTTTTCACAACATGCTACTAACTCTTACTACTAACATGCTTTGATTCAATGTTAGGCTTTTTATCATGCACCTTAACCTCATTGGTCACATTTTCAAAAATATCAAACAAAGCATTATCAACTTTCTTATGCATAGTAGAGTGAGGCACAACACAAGATTTAATAAGCAAGTCATCAACAACTTTTTCAACAACATGCTTTTCCAAGGTCTTCCTAGGTCTATTTCTATATCCATACATGGATGATTGCTTAGGTCCATTCAAAGACATATCATGAAAAGCATTATCAAGTTTGCATTTCTGAATATACTCAAAGCATCTAAGTCGAATATGTCCTATCATATTACAATGATGACAAATAGGAATAAATTTGAGAAATTTACCATTTGCATTTGCTTCCAACTCCTTTGGACTTCTCATAATGTTTCCTCTTTGATGTGCAACCCTTGATGCTCCACCTCTTGCATTTGAGGATGATGCTCATTGATGTTTATGTTGTTGTGTTCTTCCATTGAACATCCTTGTTGATGAAGAGGCACCTTCGGTAGCTTTCATAGCTTTACCTTGAGAAAGTGTACCTACATTTGTTTCAATGCTTGCTTTGACAAAAGTAGACTTGTTAGATGAAGGAGTCTCCTTCTCATTGATATAACCCAAACCTCTTTTGTCACATGGGTGCTTTCCACTTTTAATGAGGGTTTCAACTTTGTTAGAACTAGATGACATCTTGCTAATCACCCTATTAGCCTCATCAAGTTTCTCACGAAGCATCCTAATTTTAATGGCATATTTTTCCGTTATGTCATCACTAAACATAACATCTTTACGTGATTTATCAAGCCATTGTTCATACTTTTTCTCAATTTAAATGCTCATTAAGTTTAGATATAAGCACATTTTCAAGTTTCTTAGCATTAACAAGAGAACAATCTCTTTGCTCAATTTCTTGCTTCAAGATACCAAGTCTATCATTGCAATCTTTTAGATTCAATTCTAGACTTAGGATCTTGTCTTTAAGTTCATTCAACTCCTTTAAGCCAAGATCATGATTCTCTAACTTCTTGTTGAGGGACATATTGACTTTGGATAAACGTTCATTTTCAAAAATAAGATCATCGATCTTTTTCTCATCAAAGTCAATATGTTCAACAAAAGAAGCCACATAGGAACACACTTCCTTAATCATGATTATCACAAAACAAAAACACAAAACACTACAAAGAAAGGATCTATCTAAGTACGTCTAGACACCCGCTCTGATACCAAATGAAATTTTCCTTAAGTAGTAGTGTAAAATATACCTAGGAGGGGGGGGGGGGGGGGGAATAGGTATTTACTCAAATTCTTCCAATTTAAAAATGATGCGGAATATAACTAAGAAACTGCACACTTGATAAGATTTAGCAAATGAATTGATTTCACTAATACAAGAGTTAATCAATTTACAAGATATGCAATCAATGTAAGATATGGAAGATAGAGAATTGTAAAACAAAAATGAACACAAGTATTTTTTACGTGGTAAAACCTTAAAGATGAAACATCCACGGGTTGATACCACAACCACCGGCGAAGCAATCCACTATGTGAAAAAGGACTTACACACTCAAGCTATCAACTCATGATATCCGCTCAAACTATCAACTCCTAATCTACCCTCGGGCTAGTGAATCACCAAGCATACTTCCTATCGGAGATGTATCCCACACCTCTAGAAAGCAACTTCCTATCCAAGATGCTCACATCTCTAGGAAGATTTCTTGCTTGCCTATCTGAATCCTCCCGACCCTAGACAAGACTCCCTTGCTTGATTATCCGAGTCCTCCCGACTCTAATCAAGACTTCCTTGCTCCATCCACAAAGCTTCACTCACTTTGCTAGAGACTTCAACCTAATGCAAGGCTATGATCTAAAGTGATGCAAATGATGCAAACACAATCAAATTAAGCTAGATGATCAATCAAGCAAAATGTACATGTTCAATGACAATCTAGAGTATGCTTTCAACACACAATCACAAGATTATCTAGAAATCAAGACATGCAAATTAATAAGAACAAGGTATGACTATTCAATATATCACACTAAAAGCCTAGTTCTTAGATCATGAAATAGAACCTAGAAAAGAATATGAGACACATCATATATACATTTTCTAGAATCAATTTCAAACAAAATCAAGTTTAGCACATATATGTTCAAGAGAAATCACAAAGCTAAAACTCAATTGACAAATGATCAAACACCCCTAGCATATGATCTAACATACTTCTCAACAAATTTCATCAATCAAATAGTAAGAATCAAGAGATGATCAAAGATGAAATTGAAAAAGAAGAAGTTGAACAATCAACCTTGACCTCGTACTGAAGATCAGGCTGCTGGGAATAATGACAAAGTCAGCTCCCTCTAGAAATGCTTAGGGTTTGTAGCTCTCCTCAAGACCAACAATTTTGGCTTTTGAATCGATTGATTTCAAGTTCGTATGAGAAAGATATGACCAAAATACTAAAACTAAAATTGAAGAATTTCTGCAGAATTTTCTCTAAGTGTTCTTGAAAATCTTCAACTTATGTGGAGGGAAGGAGAAGAGTTTTAAAAGGAGGAGAGAGAAGAGTTTTCAGGGCCAATAAGAGAGGGCCATATCACCCACCCCATGGGGGGTGCGTGGGCCTCACGGGGGCAGAGAGCCCCTCTGGCCGTGGGGCCCACGGCCTCCCTCACGGCGTGGGCCAAGTGACCTCACGGCCACAGACCTCTCCCTCAGTTCTTTAGCCGTATCTTGGGCATCCGAACTCCGATTTTGAATCTGTTTTCGGATTACGAATCGTGACTCCCTCACGCACGATGAATACTACACAACTTTGAAAAATGGTTGAGAAATCATCTCGGAAAACGATGATGAAGTCAACTCAACGAATGAGAATGAAAAGTAGTGTAGCTACATTGTTTGGACTCGAAACCTTATGAATGAGTAACCAAAATGACCGGAACTGAATAAGGCATCAAATAAGAACATGTTCAAGTCCAAAACACAAAATACACAAACAAATAAACACATATTCACACAAGCATGCCATATCAAAGAGATAGTCACAAAGCATGCAATTCCACAATGTTTGTCTATACAAGATCAATGCATGAGCATACTATGAAATATGTGAATGTGTTATACCAAATGTTTGAACCACGATGCAGGGACACACATGTATGAATTGTGTGTGTGTGCGCTAACGCCTTGCAAGAGGATAGAAGTCAAGATATACCTTTGACATTTTTCACCTCTTGAAGACGACTTTTGCACTAGACGTTGCTCGTCACCTTTTAAGCTTCATTTCTACAAAGAATATCCTAAGCAACAACTAATACAAATATAGAGTGTTTTGCAATGGAATCAAGCCATTACAAATCATGAACCTTACACGTGTAATTATATATTACATATGCTACAAACTATGGACTTGTGTTTGTGACCATTGTTCGGTTTTAGATTATGCAAAGATAGGGACATCTAGCATTACTCTTTTAGAAACCCATAAGTTTGTTAAATTACTTCAAAATTATTTCAATTGAGCATAACAACTAAACAACATCAAGAGAGAACCCGTCCTTTGACTAGATGCTCAGTTGAGTCCTTGAGAAATTGAAGGTCACGGGTTCGAACGATGGATATTATAGATAGATAATTTCCAAAAAAAAAAAAAAACAACATCAAGAGAAGTGTACAACCATTTAAAAAGTGTATGGATACAAGGTGTTCGTAGAAAGGACAGATTGTTGGCATCTGTCCTTTCTACAGGAACGGGAACAGCTTTCGAGCCAACGATGAAAAAGCTGGTTCAAGATCAAGACCATGTTATGAAAAAATTCTTCCCAAAATCAGTATACAACATAGGTGATTTACAAACTCTTTTTTTTTTTTTTTTTGTACTGTAGGTCATATAGATGGATTCGAAGCTTTCGGAGACTATGCAAAGAATGGTTATCGGCAAACGAAATTTGATGATTATCAGTTAGCGTGAAAGACAGGATTTGGTTGAAAAATTTTAAATATCTTTCAATTCTGAAAAAAAAAATTCATAATTATATGTTTTAGTTGGGCAATACTCTGAACATGCATTGCGCAATGGACAATGCTTGGGTATTGACCGGTCAGTACCCAAGGTATTGTCCAACCAAGGGGTTTTACCACGTAGTTCAGTAATGAAGAATGAAAGGAGATAAATATAAAAAATTAAGAGTAAAGAGCCACGTGGCAACACTCTATTGGTGGGATCAGCACATTGGGTACTGACCAGTCAATACCCAAGCAATTTCATTGGGCAATTACATTGGTGGGATTGTATCAAAAAAATTAAATAACATACCAATTCCCTATATAAATATGTCATAATTCGATTTTAAAGTAACGCCGGGATCTAGCAAGCAAGCAATAAATTATTATATTAAGGGCAATCTTGTAAGTATAACTTTTTGAGTTATGTAGTAGCGTGAATGATCTTTTTGGGTTATAAGTTTATCACGGTTAATTGAAACACTAAAAAAAAAAAAACAAAAAAACAAAAAAAAAAAAACCTTCATCGTGTTCGTGTCAGTCAACATAATCTTTGTCTTCGCAAATCTTGTGAAAGGTCTTAGGGCTTAATAAAATTGATCCTGCTTAGATTTTCAGTCTGAAGAAGTGAGTAAATATTTACTTATTCATACTAAAGATTACATTTAGGGTTTATTAGTCCTAGTAAAAAAAAAACCAAATCGTTGTCGTTAATTGTCGATTTATTGCCTGAATTTTATTTATGCTGTGTTATATTTGTGTTTTGTTTGTTTCTTTCTTCTTATTTTGTTATACTATATATGATGCTTGTTTAAGTCAGCAATCAACATTCAGCCATTGTGACAGGAGTTTAATTTTGTGTTTTATAGGGGTTTCTTAATCATTATAATGCCACGACGTAAGAGAGTGCTTGAAACCAACTTTGAACCTTCACACGGAGAAGATCATGATGAAGAACATGGTGAAGGATTGTGTAATGAAGTAGTCTGGGTGGGTATCGTCCCGCGTGTTACGGAATCAAGTCGTGGAAGCCTTTGCGAACTCGTGATGTTACAAAAAATCACCTCCATGTGGATCATGAATTGCACATAATGCTAAGGGTAAGTTCCTTTGATTGGATAATTGTTTTTTATATAGGGAAATATGTGTTCTAAGAAAATTTCTCGTGATCAGTACATTTCAGTTTTTTATTTCAAAAGCAACTTTTACTATTGGGAATTAACAAGATTTTCCATGTTTAGCTAATGTTGTATTTTGATGTTTATACTATTTGAATGACGATCATACCATCATTAATTATATTGTATTATATTTGAATGCCGTATGTATTTTTTTGTGATCTGTCTACTATGAATGACGATCAATTGACGATCATACAATCATTTTTCTGTTACTGTACGATAACTAGATTGCTGTATCTTTTTTTCTTGTGCTTGAAAAAACCATTGTATGATAACGAGTATAATACTTTGCTGGCAGTTTTTCAATTAACTTTTTCATTGACACACAGCCTCATGACAAGGAAATAAGAGGCTGCGGAAATCGTTCATTTTGCGAAGCCTGGTACAAAGAATTGCCTGACCCTGTAAAGAAGAAGGTTTCTGAAGTTGGTTTTGGCGAGTTTATGAAGGTTTTGGGAAAGGATTTATCAAGCAGAAAGCGAACAATTATCATGGGCCTAGCCGACCAGTGGTGGGATACCACACATACCTTCCACTTTGATGAAATCGGGGAGATGACGTTGACCCCGACAGATTTCAGTGCAATTACGGGCATACCAATTTGTGGAAAGCCTCTTGAGTACGACATGGACGCTTACAAGAAGAGAGATGAGCTCATCAAGTGGTTTGGAGAGCCGATGGCGATTATTGCAAAGAAAAGGGTTACTTTTTCAGAGCTTTATAATGCTTATAGAGGATTTGGGGGGAAGGAAATTGGCGAGGAAGATGTTGCAAGATTAACAAGGGTGTTCATAATCACATTACTTTGCAGCACTTTATTGTGCGACAAAGCTGGGGCAGCCTATCTGTACTACAAGTTTGTACAATTGAGGCGGGGCTGGCCTTTCAACTTTGTACAGAAACATGGATGCTGTTGTCAGAAGGAATCACAATACGGGTGGTTTTTACCGGGCTTGGGTGGTAATGATTTCTACATATTGTATTTTAAATTTTAGTGATTACATCATGTTGTAGGGAAAAATATGGTCAACGCAGCGGAAGCGAGACTAAAAAAGGAGTTTAGTATAGTTTAAAATTTTTCCATAATTTGAACCTTAACCCTCTAATTAATTAACATATAATACTAAAGATATCATACCTTTGTCGCGTGATCCGATTGACATTGCGTCGATGGTAATCCGCAAGATCTTCCAATCCAATCACGAACGTGAATCACCTAGGAGCGTGGTCTCCCTTCTCTTTGAATTGTGTACCTGAGGATGGATTAACAAAACTTTTTCTTTTTCGTTAATCACAACAAATTCCAAGAGGCTACAAAGAATGTTCCGGTCACTTTTGAATTCACAATCGTTAGATCGAAACTCGGGTGAACCTTATTCAAAATTGTGCACAAAACCTTTTGATGTAAAAGTAACTAGTGCACTATCGAAATAAGAACAAACTTGTCTCTCTATTCCTCTTGGCCGAAAATCACACTAGTCTAAGAGTTGGATTCTATTTTTCTCTAGCAAAAGAAAAAACTCTCTCAAGCAAGAACTAGCAAT
Organism: Acer yangbiense; assembly: GCA_008009225.1. Classification (NCBI taxonomy): domain Eukaryota; kingdom Viridiplantae; phylum Streptophyta; class Magnoliopsida; order Sapindales; family Sapindaceae; genus Acer; species Acer yangbiense. The sequence goes on from CM017771.1 coordinate 21,633,663, forward strand.
TAGGGTTACCGAATCCTCTTGCCTCATATCTATATTTAGTGCCCGAATTCAATTTCTTATTAATATATATATAAATCCTAAAGTGCACCGAATTCTTCTTTCCTTATATTATATAAGTGAGCCGAATTCTGCACTTTCATTATATATATATATTTATTAACCAAATTCTGCACTTAAATAACTTACATGTATATCATACATACATATATTTGCATGCCGCATGCATTTATGTATATATATTCCGCATGCATTCATGCATATATATTACTTGCATTCCGCATGCATATATGTATATATATTCCGCATGCATTCATGCATATATAATCTATATATTCCACATGCATATATATAAAATACAAACCCTAATCCAACTCTTTAGTGTATTTGTGACTATATAAAAGACTTCCTTATTTGACTAGATAAATAAATCCCTTATTTATCTACTTACCAAATAAAGTCTTTTATTTTAATTATACTACCACAATAGTATACTACTAAGAAACATATTTCCTAGTCAGAAAAAGATTTTGGTTCTTAATTAAATAATTAATCAATCAATTAATTAATTCTCATTTAATTAAATAATAAAAATAAAACAATATAATATCATATATATATCTCGGCCATGTGCCATATATATTAATATATCTATATATTGTTTTTCTATTTTATTAAATCCATTGGACCTTAATAAAAGGCCCACATGTGAACTAGGCCTATTCTTACTAAAAGAAACAAGTCCACATGCCTTAATACAATTCTAGATAGACCCATAATTAGTCCGGTAGAATATATCAAGTGATTCATGCAAGTACGTGTGGATTGGGGATCTTGGCGGGCCTATCTAAATTTAAGCTCCAATAGACATAACCCAATCACAATCAACAAATGATTCACTTAGGTTCAATCAATTAATTTTAGTTCATTCCACTAAAGAACTAAAATTGCACTCTTAAATAAAGATGGAATAAGTAAATATTTCTCATTCGTACCCTAGACAATCTTATTGGAGATGGTGTATCCTCGTGAAGAATATCAGTAATCGCCAAGAGCTCATAGACCGCCTATAGCTCTCCAAGTTACCATATTTACTCATATGACCACATTTTGAACTTGGATATTTTGACTTGTCCAGAAGCCATGTTTCAATAGACTCTATTGAAAACTTAACGTTAAGATTCAATATCCAATACCTCAAAACATCCATATGATGATATTCTACTCTCATTTAATAAATGGAGCCACGATGTCCATATCTATAAATGAAGTCCTCTATCGATTAACAAATGAATATCACCAAACTATCGAGGATAGACTATGCTATATAATCGTACTCATTGATAACTCAAATGATACCACTTGCAACCATAAGTCCATCATTTATCTCAGTATTAAGATAGACTCTCCGATTATCCTGATAATGAAAAGACTATTATCTATTGACGGTTCTAGATAAAGTATTTCATTGTGATCCAGTTCAATGCACCCAGTGCACTAGATTCTTTTACTCGAAGACCCTCCAATGATTTCAGACTTATCATAACTCATTTGATCCCACTCAAATGCTAGCAAAAGAATTCTACAACTTTAACAAGATAAAGGTGCCCAACCTTTAACTTAAGTTGTGAACATTATTCAAGACTAACTAAAGAATTGTGTCTACCTCATACATATCCAGATGTACGAGCAATTCTTCTTTTCTCATAGTCTTTTGACCTTATGATTATTTACTTTTGACAATTATAATAATTGAACTATAAATGCTATAAGATTTGTTAAACCATAAATCACATTATTAATATGAATAGATTGTCAAAAACACTATTACACTCTTGCTATTGAGCATAATCCTAACAATCTCCCACTTGCGCTATAGCAAATGTGTCATATCTCTCATTCCGTTGTTCTCACCCCTATATACAATTTCCCTTAAAAGGTAATACTTCCTTTCAATGTGTTTTCCTCTCTTATGACTTTTTGGTTCTTTCGAATTAGCCACTGCTCCACTGTTGTCACAGTAGATAGTGATCTGCTTATTCGCACTAGGAACCACTTCCAAGTCAATCAAGAATTGGCGGAGCCAAACAGCCTCTTTGGCAGCCTCGCATGCAGCAACATACTCAGCTTCCATGGTGGAATCAGCAATACAAGATTGCTTGATACTCCTCCATATAACTGCTCCTCCTCCAATAGTAAACACAGCCCCTGATGTGGATTTTCTGGAGTCAGAATCTGATTGGAAATCAGAATCTGTATACCCAACGGGAATTAAATCCCCTCGAGAGTATACAAGCATATTATCTCTCGTTCTCTTAAGATACTTGAAAATATGCTTGACTGCCGTCCAGTGATCAGGACCAAGTTTCGATTGAAAACTGCTAACTATGCCAACAGCAAAACAAATATCTGGTTTAGTGCAGAGCATTGCATACATGAGACTTCCAACTGCCGAGGCATATGGAACTCTACTCATGAATTGCTCTTCATGCTCATTCTTAGGAACTTGTTCCTTAGAAAGCTTGATTCCATGTCTGAAAGGTAACATACCTTTCTTGGAATCCTGCATGGAAAACCTAGACAAGATCTTGTCTATGTATGAAGCTTGGGATAATGCAATCGTTTTATTCTTTCTATCCCTTATTACTTAGATACCTAGAATAAAACTTGCTTCTCATAAGTCCTTCATATCAAATTGTTTTGCTAACCATTCTTTTACTGATGTCAATACACCTACATCGTTTCCAATGAGTAGTATATCATCAACATAAAGAATCAGGAAAACCAACTTGTCGCCCTTAATCCTTTTGTATACACAAGGTTCGTCAGGATTCTGAATAAATCCAAAATCTTTCACAGCTTGATCGAACCTTATGTTCCAGGATCTGGATGCTTGCTTTAATCCATATATGGATTTCTGCAACTTGCATACCTTTTCCATTTGGCCCTTTTCAATGAATCCTTCTGGTTGCATCATGTAGATGCTTTCGTCAAGACTTCCATTAAGGAAAGCTGTCTTGATGTCCATTTGCCAAATCTCTAGATCTAAAGATGCTGCAATGGATAAGAGTATCCTAATGGATTTAAGCATGGTCACAGGAGAGAAGGTTTCCTCGTAATCGATACCTTCTTTCTGTGTATACCCTTTAGCTACCAATCTAGCTTTAAAGGTTTCCACCTTTCCATCCATACCTCTTTTCCTCTTGTATACCCACTTGCACCCAATGGGTTTTATCCCTTTAGGCAAGTCTACAAGGGACCAGTCTTTGTTATCGAACATGGATTCAATCTCAGATTGCATTGCCTTTTGCCAATGGCGACTATCAACATCCTCCATTGCTTCCTTATACGTGTAGGGATCATCGTTGTCCGGGAGATTCTCCACTGATTCTCCTAGACTGATGTATCTTTCGGGTTGTGTTCTAACCCTCTCACTACGACGAGGAATGGTAGGTTGTTGATTTTGTGTTGGATCGGAACTTACAATTGGGTTAGGTTGTGTAACCTCTCGTGGAATTGTATCTCCTGACATCTCATTCAGGACAATTCTACTTCTAGGCACAAAATCATTCATATAGTCCTTTTCCAGAAATTTAGCATTTGTCGAAACAAATACTTTAAGATCTGAAGGACTATAGAAATAATATCCTTTAGTTTCTTTTGGATACCCTACAAATATACATGTTTCCGAACGGGACTCCATCTTTTCTGTCTTTCCTTTTAACACATGTGCAGGACAACCAAATATCCTTAAGTGTTGTAAACTAGGCTTGCGCCCAGTCCACAACTCATGCGGTGTTTGAGGAACGGACTTAGATGGTACATCGTTTAGAATGTATATAGTAGTTTGTAAAGCATATCCCCAAAAAGAAATAGGAAGTGTTGAATAACTCAACATAGACCTAACCATGTCTAAAAGAGTTCTATTTCTCCTTTCTGCTACCCCATTCTGTTGAGGTGTACCTGGTGCAGAAAACTGAGAAATTATCCCATTATCAATAAGATATTGCTGAAACTCACCAGATAGATATTCTCCACCACGATCAGATCTCAAGATTTTTATGTGTTTCTCAAGCTGATTTTCTACTTCAGCTTTGAATGCTTTGAACATGTCAAAAGCATCCGACTTATGTCGCATGAGATACACATAGCTAAATCTCAAGTAATCATCTGTGAAGGTGATGAAGTACTCATATCCACCTTTAGCTTGAATGCTCATAGGACCACATACAACAGTGTGTATCAATCCTAAACATTCAGTGGCTCTTGCACCTTTGGCCGAGAACGACCTTTTGGTCATTTTACCTTCCAAACAAGATTCACAAGTTGGTAGATCATCAACCTTTAAGTCACTTAAAGGTCCGTCACTTACCAATCTTTTAATCCTATTAAAGTTAATATGACCTAGGCATAAATGCCATAGGTAGGTTTCATCTATTGATAATTTTACTCCTTTATGATTAGATTCCGTTAATTCTGTGTCTAACGAGTGAGAGATATTTTTATGCAAAAAGAATAAGCCGTTTTCCAATGTACCTTTACAAATAAATTTGTTATTCTTACTAATAATAAAATCTTTATTAAAAGTAACCGAATATCCGAATTTATTCAAACAAGAAACTGAAATTAAATTTCTCTTGAATTGAGGTACATAATAAACGTCTATCAAATCTAAATGCCTAAAAGAATCTAGATTAACTCTAATATCTCCCACTGCACTTGCAGACACTAACGTTCCGTTGCCCAAACACAAGTTGATTTCATCTTTATTCAACTTTCTCCTTTCTTGGAACCCCTGTAAGGAATAGCAAACATGATTTGTGGCTCCAGAGTCTATGATCCAAGAATCTGTAGAATCTGCCAGAAAACATGTTTCAAGATAATTAATATTACCTTGTTCCTTCTTGTTCTGGGACTTTGGGCAATTTCTTTTCCAATGTCCCTTTTCACCACAAAGGAAGCACTTCCCTTTGATCTTGGTTACTTTCTTGGTCTCCATCTTGGTAGGCCCAAGTTGCTTTTTCTTCTGTTGTTCCTTAACCTTTTGACGGGTCTTAACAGTAGCAACTTTACCAACCATATGAATCTGAGATTCATAAGTAGGAGCAGGTGGCTTAGGAGCAGACAGAATAAACTTATGTTTTTCAAATTGTAGCAACAACCCAATTTTTCTTTTCCATGTGACATAATTATTTCCGGTTAAAATATTATCTTTTAAGATGTTCATTAGGGATGGGGTCATGATTTCTGAATATAACAAAAATATATATGAGTAAATAATCATGATAAAGCACTTTCGAATATTTATCTTGATTTAAATAAATAACTCAATCATAAAAATTCAACGGTGATCCAACACCCATAAATGTTACGCCTCCTTTGGGAGTTCGCACCATTTACTAGTTAGACTAGGTCCCACCTAATTGTTAACATAACAACCAGCGTTTTCAATTTTAGCCTTGCAATTTTACTGACAAGAACTCTTTGGAGGATATCAATAAAATTACATTGAGTGTGTTACCAAGATCTCGACCCTCAATTTTCTCTCACGAAAATCCCTCCTTGGGGAGTAGATCTCGTTTGAGTCCATTGTCTAGTCTATCCTTGTAAGGAAGTATGTTGCTAAATTCCATTCATGGACGCCCCTTGGGGGGATTACCAATAAATAATAAAGCTCAACTAACCTTGGAGGCCATAGGTGTTACAAAACACCTTCTCCCACTCAATTATTTAAGGCGTGTGATTAAATCTCATAGAATGATTTACCAAGTTATCTAGATGCCAATTTAGATACCTAAATCATTCAATGCATGTTCATACCAAAAGAGATATATGAGTGGCACTCTTATTCTATATGTCATGTTATCATACAATAACAAATATTGTAATATTTATGCAAAAAATAAATAGCAACAATTTTGGTCCATCCTAGAAAAGCAAGTAAATTACAATTGTTTAGGAATACAAGATCTTCAAGTGGCCATCAACCATACGCCTATCCCTCGGCTTCCTCCCATGGGCGAACACACCCCACAACCCCACAAAGGGGCTGCTGTGCGCAGCCCATGAGGCCACATAGGGCTGCCGTGCGCAGCCCACCAAGATTTGGGCTTGCCATGCGCAGCCCAATCCACTCCTAGGGTGCGCACGGTGCTCGTTCTTGGTTCCGGTTGCTTCCTTTTTCTTCAAGTATTCGAATCTTCATTACTCGAACATACTACAGCAGTATTTAAACTAATAAAATACTGCAGTATTTTTTTATTTTTTTTTTTAATTCACTGCAGTACTTTTTACAAAAAAAAACTGCACTCAAAATAGAATAAAAACTGCAGTAAATTATAATACATAAAATACTGCACTATTTAATTACAATAAAAAATAAAAGAAAACCTAGCAACTACCAAGAAGGAATTATGGCGATGATAGACCACCCTTCTTGTTACAATTCCAAAACAAAAAATACATTGAAAATCTAGGACCAAAATCGAGCAACAACAATCCACATAAAAACATATATAAATCCATACATCCACATGTAATTATATATGCGAATACCTAGAGTGCCATCTCTTTCTAAAGATGTATAATCACAATAAAAAGAAATAGATTCACGTATATATACGTTAATTAATTAAAAGGGTTCAACCTAGGCTCTGATACCAATTGTAGGGAAAAATATGGTCAACGCAGCGGAAGCGAGACTAAAAAAGGAGTTTAGTATAGTTTAAAATTTTTCCATAATTTGAACCTTAACCCTCTAATTAATTAACATATAATACTAAAGATATCATACCTTTGTCGCGTGATCCGATTGACATTGCGTCGATGGTAATCCGCAAGATCTTCCAATCCAATCACGAACGTGAATCACCTAGGAGCGTGGTCTCCCTTCTCTTTGAATTGTGTACCTGAGGATGGATTAACAAAACTTTTTCTTTTTCGTTAATCACAACAAATTCCAAGAGGCTACAAAGAATGTTCCGGTCACTTTTGAATTCACAATCGTTAGATCTAAACTCGCGTGAACCTTATTCAAAATTGTGCACAAAACCTTTTGATGTAAAAGTAACTAGTGCACTATCGAAATAAGAACAAACTTGTCTCTCTATTCCTCTTGGCCGAAAATCACACTAGTCTAAGAGTTGGATTCTATTTTTCTCTAGCAAAAGAAAAAACTCTCTCAAGCAAGAACTAGCAATTAGGGTTACCGAATCCTCTTGCCTCATATCTATATTTAGTGCCCGAATTCAATTTCTTATTAATATATATATAAATCCTAAAGTGCACCGAATTCTTCTTTCCTTATATTATATAAGTGAGCCGAATTCTGCACTTTCATTATATATATATTTATTAACCAAATTCTGCACTTAAATAACTTACATGTATATCATACATACATATATTTGCATGCCGCATGCATTTATGTATATATATTCCGCATGCATTCATGCATATATATTACTTGCACATGTATTCATGCATATATATTACTTGCATTCCGCATGCATATATGTATATATATTCCGCATGCATTCATGCATATATAATCTATATATTCCACATGCATATATATAAAATACAAACCCTAATCCAACTCTTTAGTGTATTTGTGACTATATAAAAGACTTCCTTATTTGACTAGATAAATAAATCCCTTATTTATCTACTTACCAAATAAAGTCTTTTATTTTAATTATACTACCACAATAGTATACTACTAAGAAACATATTTCCTAGTCAGAAAAAGATTTTGGTTCTTAATTAAATAATTAATCAATCAATTAATTAATTCTCATTTAATTAAATAATAAAAATAAAACAATATAATATCATATATATATCTCGGCCATGTGCCATATATATTAATATATCTATATATTGTTTTTCTATTTTATTAAATCCATTGGACCTTAATAAAAGGCCCATATGTGAACTAGGCCCATTCTTACTAAAAGAAACAAGTCCACATGCCTTAATACAATTCTAGATGGACCCATAATTAGTCCGGTAGAATATATCAAGTGATTCATGCAAATACGTGTGGATTGGGGATCTTGGCGGGCCTATCTAAATTTAAGCTCCAATAGACATAACTCAATCACAATCAACAAATGATTCACTTAGGTTCAATCAATTAATTTTAGTTCATTCCACTAAAGAACTAAAATTGCACTCTTAAATAAAGATGGAATAAGTAAATATTTCTCATTCGTACCCTAGACAATCTTATTGGAGATGGTGTATCCTCGTGAAGAATATCAGTAATCGCCAAGAGCTCATAGACCGCCTATAGCTCTCCAAGTTACCATATTTACTCATATGACCACATTTTGAACTTGGATATTTTGACTTGTCCAGAAGCCATGTTTCAATAGACTCTATTGAAAACTTAACGTTAAGATTCAATATCCAATACCTCAAAACATCCATATGATGATATTCTACTCTCATTTAATAAATGGAGCCACGATGTCCATATCTATAAATGAAGTCCTCTATCGATTAACAAATGAATATCACCAAACTATCGAGGATAGACTATGCTATATAATCGTACTCATTGATAACTCAAATGATACCACTTGCAACCATAAGTCCATCATTTATCTCAGGATTAAGATAGACTCTCCGATTGTCCTGATAATGAAAAGACTATTATCTATTGACGGTTCTAGATAAAGTATTTCATTGTGATCCAGTTCAATGCACCCAGTGCACTAGATTCTTTTACTCGAAGACCCTCCGATGATTTCAGACTCATCATAACTCATTTGATCCCACTCAAATGCTAGCAAAAGAATTCTACAACTTTAACAAGATAAAGGTGCCCAACCTTTAACTTAAGTTGTGAACATTATTCAAGACTAACTAACGAATTGTGTCTACCTCATACATATCCAGATGTAAGAACAATTCTTCTTTTCTCATAGTCTTTTGACCTTATGATTATTTACTTTTGACAATTATAATAATTGAACTATAAATGCTATAAGATTTGTTAAACCATAAATCACATTATTAATATGAATAGATTGTCAAAAACACTATTACACTCTTGCTATTGAGCATAATCCTAACACATGTATCTTTATCCTTTTTATATTCTTTATGGTTGTGTTGGTTGCTATATATGCAGATGTGGGCTTGTGAGTATATCAAACCAATTGCAGACTCAGTGAAATGCTTGAGAAATGATAAAACTTACCCTCGGGCCTTGAGAAGGGGTAGAGGGAAGAAAATAAAGTACGTTGATATAAGGGATAGTTTGAGGAACCTGAAAATGAAGGATGTAAGCAAAGCATTGAACATCGTTGGAATTATCTCTAAATCTTAATTTATTAGTCATAACTATTTACCTGTTGTGCTCCAATTAATATTGTTTAAATTTTGTTTTGTTTCAGGTAAATATGCACCCATGGGGTAAGGCGGACAAACAATTACCTCCTTATGTACGGCAATCATTCCATGCCACCAAGTGTAGAATATTGTTAGATGGGCCATGCAGGTACGCGTGGTACTTGGGAGAGCGAGTGAGTGTTCAAAGCTTGGGATTGACTTCACCCCGTGTACCCAAAGTCCCACCAGCATCTATGCTGGGGGACTACCCGATTACTGCTGATGAGGCTAAGGTGTGGATAGGGGGTTTGGATGCTTCTGATTTCTTGGAGCCAAACGTTAATGATGCAGGAAACTACAAGGACTTCGTAAAGCGACACATAAAGTTCAAGCATTACCCTGTTGATGAGGTTAGTTTAACATGTAATGTATACCCTCTGATTGTCCATGCTTATATGTTTTTGATATTGTTGTATTTTTATCTGAGTAGGATGTGTTGGATCCAAAATTGATAGGACGTTTCGAGTTACCGCCTTGGCAACTCCCTCTTATGGAATGCAAAGACTTAAACTTCACATGCGTGCTAATGCAAATACCGAGGGACAACCCCTACACAAAAGTGCTTGCACCCTATCGTTATGTGAGTAGTTTAGTTTTTGTGTGACTTGTGAAGTATGAACCAACATTTGTCTGGGTAGTTTGTTATATAGCATTACTGTTGGCCTTATAGGTGCACGTTGACCAAGTTAATCAGCTACTGTCTATGATATTTGGGATGACCAAATTGCTCATTAAGGGACAGTATGATCAAGTCGTGAAGATCGAAAGAACTGGTGCTGTGGTACGTTCAGTTGTTAGTTTTTTCAGTTATGTTAATTTATGACTTGGATTCATCTTGTTATCGAAATATATGTGTTGGTATTGTTTACAGAACAAAGGTGGGGAGAATTCGAACAAAACAGTAGATGAAACAGGTGGAACGTTTGAGTCCTCATCAAAGTCAGATCCTTCAGATAGGGTAAACGAGGGCAGCGGTTATGGTTATTTGAAAAGTGATGATGACACTAATATTAGAGAACGACAACAACAAGGATCCCTTGCTTAAGGGATTCTTAATGAACAGAATGATAATTCCTCTCCTGCTAATGAAGGTATACAGACGTCAGGAATGATGTCTGACAATACAAGTTTTACGTTACAGGGTTTTGTGGACACAATGCGAGAGAAAGATTCAAGTCTACCGAGGAATGGAAATTTGACTAGAAATGACAGCCAGAGCGAAACAGTTGAAGGTGCGTTTTGTTTTACAACACCAAGAGGACCTAAAAAAAAAAAAACACAGGAAAGGAAAACGAGTGAGACTGTTTTATACTGCTTGAAAAATCATACTCTCGTTTTCCTACCCATATATTTCCTTTGTACACTAAAAGAGTCTAATTAGATTTCATTTTCATAATAATTTGGCACCTTACAATGTTGTGTGTATTTAGAGATATATTGTTTTTCTTATGAAGTCATGAGGAATTGTTAAACTTAGAAATTGGACTGATATATTGTTTCCAATCTGAGTAATTCCTCTGACACGATATGTAATGTTGTTATAATACAATATAATTCTGTAGGCAAAGATGCTGCTGTGGAGGAACAGCAGACTAAGGGTACAGTAGATGTCAATCTGGGGACACAGGTAAAAGACGTGGCCGGAGACTTAGAAAAAGCCCTTCAGAAAAATGTTGATGCCCCTAATTTGCATGTAGCTCCTCTTCCAGTTGGTACATCGGACGACAAGCTGAAGAAAGCCCGCCACATAAAGAATACCAGGGGTAAAAAGAGAGCTCAAACAAATGCTACGAATCTAGGTCAACCACCAAGGAAGTCAATTAGACTTCAAGCAAAGTGATGTGAACAAACTTATTTATTTTTTTTTTCTTTTTATCTGATCGGGGATTTATTTTAGTAAGAACTGATGTTGCGTAATATTTGAAGGTTTAAAATTTTTTTAGTGATTCTACTTTTGTTTATGTCATAATGAACATCAACATTGTGTGATGTTCACTATGACATCTAAATTTTCATGTGATTAATATCAATAACAGAGAAACACAATATCGTTTAATCGATCAGTAAGATAAGCCTTAATTTTTTTTTTTTTTTTATATTTTCAAATAGGTGGAGCTTTTGTGGAAAGACAGCTATCATTTAATTAATTTTCGTGTAACTATGGCATATGATGGCCATGCATTGGGCTAGTTTCTGATAATAGGGGTAATAAGTGACAAACCCTTGTTTGCATACAATTGTTTTTAAAAAAAATTATTCAATTTCCTTTACGTAGGAAAACGCGCCATAATTAAAACACGATTAATTATATGTTTTCTTGGGTATTGCTATGTAGCTGTTACCAGCAACATTACTGGATAATCATGTGATAGAGAGGAGAGAGAGTTGGTTACTTTTTTTTTTTTTTTTCATTTTCAAATTCTTAATTTTTATACATCATTGGATTGAAATCTGAAGACTGAAATTGGCCTAGTATCCTTACCGTTAACCAGCGTTTTCAATTTTAGCCTTGCAATTTTATTGATATCCTCCCAAGAGTTCTTGTCAGTAAAATTGCAAGGCTAAAATTGACTAGATAAATAAATCATTTATTTATCTACTTACCAAATAAAGTCTTTTATTTTATTTATACTACCATAATAGTATACTACTAAGAAACATATTTCCTAGTCAGAAAAAGATTTTGATTTTTAATTAAATAATTAATTAATTTCCATTTAATCAAATAATAAAAATAAAACAATATAATATCATATATATATCCCGGCCATGTGCCATATATATTAATATATCTATATATTGTCTTTCTATTTTATTAAATCCATTGGACCTTAATAAAAGGCTCACATGTGAACCAGACCCATTCTTACTAAAAGAAATAAGCCCACATGTCTTTCATTAATATATTAATATAATTGATCAGCCCATTAAATAAATAATGTGCAAATTATATTCTTAATATATTAAATACAATTTTAGATGGACCCATAAATTGGTCCGGTAGAATATATCAAGTGATCCATGCAAGTCCGTGTGGATTGGGGATCTTGGCGGGCCTATCTAAATTTAAGCTCCAATAGACATAACCCAATCACAATCAACAAATGATTCACTTAGGTTCAATCTATTAATTTTAGTTCATTCCACTAAAGAACTAAAATTGCACTCTTAAATAAAGATAGAATAAGTAAATGATTCTCATTCATACCCTAGACAATCTTATAAGAGATGGTGTATCCTCGTGAAGAATATCAGTAATCGCCAACAGCTCATAGACCGCCTATAGCTCTTCAAGTTACCATATTTCCTCATATGACCACATTTTGAACTTGGATATTTTGACTTGTCCAGAAGCCATGTTTCAATAGACACTATTGAAAACTTAACGTTAAGATTTAATATCCAATACCTCAAAACATTCATATGATGATATTCTACTCTCATTTAATAAATGGAGCCACGATGTCCATATCTATAAATGAAGTCCTCTATCGATTAACAAATGAATACCACCAAACTATCGAGTATAGACTATGCTATATAATCGTACTCATTGATAACTCAAATGATACCACTTGCAACCATAAGTCCATCATTTATCTCAGGATTAAGATAGACTCTCTGATTGTCCTGATAATGAAAAGACTATTATCTATTGACGGTTCTAGATAAAGTATTTCATTGTGATCCAGTTCAATGCACCCAGTGCACTAGATTCTTTTACTCGAAGACCCTCCGATGATTTTAGACTCATCATAACACATTTGATCCCACTCAAATGCTAGTAAAAGAATTCTACAACTTTAACAAGATAAAGGTGCCCAACCTTTACCTTAAGTTGTGAACATTATTCAAGACTAACTAAAGAATTGTGTCTACCTCATACATATCCAGATGTACGAACAATTCTTCTTTTCTCACAATCTTTTGACCTTATGATTATTTACTTTTGACAATTATAATAATTAAACTATAAATGCTATAAGATTTGTTAAACCAGAAATCACATTATTAATATGAATAGATTGTCAAAAACACTATTACACTCTTGCTATTGAGCATAATCTTAACAATCTCCCACTTGCGCTATAGCAAATGTGTCATATCTCTCATTCCCATGTACCCCTATATACAATTTCCCTTAAAAGATGATACTTCCTTTCAATGTGTTTTCCTCTCTTACGACTTCTTGGTTCTTTCGAATTAGCCACTGTTCCACTGTTGTCACAGTAGATAGTGTTCTGCTTATTCGCACTGGGAACCACTTCCAAGTCAATCAAGAATTGGCGGAGCCAAACAGCCTCTTTGGTAGCCTCGCATGTAGCAACATACTCAGCTTCCATGGTGGAATCAACAATACATGATTGCTTGATACTCCTCCATATGACTGCTCTTCCTCCAATAGTAAACACAGATCCTGATGTGGATTTTCTGGAGTCAGAATCTGATTGGAAATCAGAATCTGTATACCCAACAAGAATCAAATCCCCTCCAGAGTATACAAGCATATTATCTCTCGTTCTCTTGAGATACTTGAAAATATGCTTGACTGCCGTTCAATGATCAGGACCAGGTTTCGATTGAAACCTGCTAATTATGCCAACAGCAAAACAAATATCTAGTCTAGTGCAAAGCATTGCATACATGAGACTTCCAACTGCTGAGGCATATGGAACTCTACTCATGAATAGCTCTTCATGCTCGTTCTTAGGAACTTGCTCCTTAGAAAGTTTGATTCCATGTCTGAAAGGTAACATACCTTTCTTGGAATCCTGCATGGAAAACCTAGACAAGATTTTGTCTATGTATGAAGCTTGGGATAATGCAATCATTTTATTCTTTCTATCCCTTATTACTTGGATACCTAGAATAAAACTTGCTTCTCCTAAGTCCTTCATATCAAATTGTTTTGCTAACCATCCTTTTACTGATGTCAATACACCTACATCGTTTCCAATGAGTAGTATATCATCAACATAAAGAATCAGGAAAACCAACTTGTCGCCCTTAATCCTCTTGTATACACAAGGTTCGTCAAGATTCTGAATAAATCCAAAACCTTTCACAGCTTGATCGAACCTTATGTTCCAAGATCTTGATGCTTGCTTTAATCCATATATGGATTTCTGCAACTTGCATACCTTTTCCATTTGGCCCTTTTCAATGAATCCTTCTGGTTGCATCATGTAGATGCTTTCATCAAGACTTGCATTAAGGAAAGCTGTCTTGACGTCCATTTGCCAAATCTCTAGATCTAAAGATACTGCAATGGACAAGAGTATCCTAATGGATTTAAGCATGGCCACAGAAGAGAAGGTTTCCTCGTAATCGATACCTTCTTTCTGTGTATACCCTTTAGCTACCAATCTAGCTTTAAAGGTTTCCACCTTTCCATCCATACCTCTTTTCCTCTTGTATACCCACTTGCACCCAATGGGTTTTATCCCTTTAGGCAAGTCTACAAGGGACCAGACTTTGTTATCGAACATAGATTCAATCTCAGATTGCATTGCCTTTTGCCAATGGCGACTATCAACATCCTCCATTGCTTCCTTATACGTGTAGGGATCATCGTCGTCCGGGAGATTCTCCACTGATTCTCCCAGACCGATGTATCTTTCGGGTTGTGTTCTAACCCTCCCACTACGACGAGGAATGGCAGGTTGTTGATCTTGTGTTGGATCGGAACTTACAATTGGGTTAGGTTGTGTAACCTCTCATGGAATTGTATCTCCTGACATCTCATTCAGGACAATTCTACTTCTAGGTACAAAATCATTCATATAGTCCTTTTCCAGAAATTTAGCATTTGTCGAAACAAATACTTTAAGATCTGAAGGACTATAGAAATAATATCCTTTAGTTTCTTTTGGATACCCTACAAATATACATGTTTCTGAACTGGACTCCATCTTTTCTGTCTTTCCTTTTAACACATGCGCAGGACAACCAAATATCCTTAAGTGTTGTAAACTAGACTTGCGCCCAGTCCACAACTCATGCGGTGTTTGAGGAACTGACTTAGATGGTACATCGTTTAGAATGTATATAGCAGTTTGTAAAGCATATCCCCAAAAAGAAATAGGAAGTGTTGAATAACTCAACATAGACCTAACCATGTCTAAAAGAGTTCTATTTCTCTATTCTGCTACCCCATTCTGTTGAGGTGTACCCGGTGCAGAAAACTGAGAAACTATCCCATTATCAATAAGATATTGCTGAAACTCACCAGATAGATATTCTCCACCATGATCAGATCTCAAGATTTTTATGTGTTTCTCAAGCTGATTTTCTACTTCAGCTTTGAATGCTTTGAACAAGTCAAAAGCATCCGACTTATGTTGCATGAGATACACATAGCCAAATCTCGAGTAATCATCTGTGAAGGTGATGAAGTACTCATATCCACCTCTAGCTTGAATGCTCATAGGACCACATACATCAGTGTGTATCAATCCTAAACATTCAGTGGCTCTTGCACCTTTGGCCGAGAACGACCTTTTGGTCATTTTACCTTCCAAACAAGATTCACAGGTTGGTAGATCATCAACCTTTAAGTCACTTAAAGGTCCGTCACATACCAATCTTTTAATCCTATTAAGGTTAATATGACCTAGGCGTAAATGCCATATGTAGGTTTCATCTATTGATAATTTTACTCTTTTATGATCAGGTTCCGTTAATTCTATGTCTAACGAGTGAGAGATATTTTTATGCAAAAAGAATAAGCCGTTTTCCAATGTACCTTTGCAAATAAATTTGTTATTCTTACTAATAATAAAATCTTTATTAAAAGTAACCGAATATCCAAATTTATTCAAACAAGAAACTGAAATTAAATTTCTCTTGAATTGAGGTACATAATAAACGTCTATCAAATCTAAATGCCTGAAAGAATCTAGATTAACTCTAATATCTCCCACTGCACTTGCAGACACTAACGTTCTGTTGCCCAAACGCAAGTTGATTTCATTCTTATTCAGCTTTCTCCTTTCTTGGAACCCCTGTAAGGAATAACAAACATGATTTGTGGCTCCAGATTCTATGATCCAAGAATCTGTAGAATCTGTAGAATCTGCCAGAAAACATGTTTCAAGATAATTAATATTACCTTGTTCCTTCTTGTTCTGGGACTTTGGGCAATTTCTTTTCCAATGTCCCTTTTCACCACAAAAGGAGCACTTCCTTTTGATCTTGGTTACTTTCTTGGTCTCCTTCTTGGTAGGCCCAAGTTGCTTTTTCTTCTGTTGTTCCTTAACCTTTTGACGGGCCATAACAGTAGCAACTTTACCAACCATATGAATCTGAGATTCATAAGTAGGAGCAGGTGGTTTAGGAGCAAACAGAACAAACTTATGTTTTTCACTTTGCAGCAACAACCCAATTTTCCTTTTCCATGTTACATAATTATCTCCAGTTAAAGTGTTATCTTTCAGGATGTTCATAAGTGATGGGGTCATGATTTCTGAATAAAACAAAACATATATAAGTAAATAATCATGATAAAGCACTTTTAAATATTTATCTTGAATTAAATAAATAACTCAATCGTAAAAATTCAACGGTGATCCAACACCCGTAAATGTTACGCCTCCTTTGGGAGTTCGCACCATTTACTAGTTAGACTAGGTCCCACCTAATTGTTAACATAACAACCATCGTTTTCAATTTTAGCCTTGCAATTTTATTGATATCCTCCCAAGAGTTCTTGTCAGTAAAATTGCAAGGCTAAAATTGACTAGATAAATAAATCCTTTATTTATCTACTTACCAAATAAAATCTTTTATTTTATTTATACTACCATAATAGTATACTACTAAGAAACATATTTCCTAGTCAGAAAAAGATTTTGATTTTTAATTAAATAATTAATTAATCAATTAATTAATTTCCATTTAATCAAATAATAAAAATAAAACAATATAATATCATATATATATCTCGGCCATGTGCCATATATATTAATATATCTATATATTGTCTTTCAATTTTATTAAATCCATTGGACCTTGATAAAAGGCCCACATGTGAACCAGACTCATTCTTACTAAAAGAAACAAGCCTACATGCCTTTCATTAATATATTAATATAATTGATCAGCCCATTAAATAAATAATGTGCAAATTATATTCTTAATATATTAAATACAATTCTAGATGGACCCATAAATTGGTCCGGTAGAATATATCAAGTGATCCATGCAAGTCCGTGTGGATTGTGGATCTTGGTGGGCCTATCTAAATTTAAGCTCCAATAGACATAACCCAATCACAATCAACAAATGATTCACTTAGGTTCAATCTATTAATTTTAGTTCATTCCACTAAAGAACTAAAATTGCACTCTTAAATAAAGATAGAATAAGTAAATGATTCTCATTCATACCCTAGACAATCTTATAAGAGATGGTGTATCCTCGTGAAGAATATCAGTAATCGCCAACAGCTCATTGACCGCCTATAGCTCTTCAAGTTACCATATTTCCTCATATTACCACATTTTGAACTTGGATATTTTGACTTGTCCAGAAGCCATGTTTTAATAGACACTATTGAAAACTTAACGTTAAGATTTAATATCCAATACCTCAAAACATCCATATGATGATATTCTACTCTCATTTAATAAATGGAGCCACGATGTCCATATCTATAAATAAAGTCCTCTATTGATTAACAAATGAATACCACCAAACTATCGAGGATAGACTATGCTATATAATCGTACTCATTGATAACTCAAATGATACCACTTGCAACCATAAGTCCATCATTTATCTCAGGATTAAGATAGACTCTCTGATTGTCCTGATAATGAAAAGACTATTATCTATTGACGGTTCTAGATAAAGTATTTCATTGTGATCCAGTTCAATGCACCCAGTGCACTAGATTCTTTTACTCGAAGACCCTCCGATGATTTTAGACTCATCATAACACATTTGATCCCACTCAAATGCTAGTAAAAGAATTCTACAACTTTAACAAGATAAAGGTGCCCAACCTTTACCTTTAGTTGTGAACATTATTCAAGACTAACTAAAGAATTGTGTCTACCTCATACATATCCAGATGTACGAACAATTCTTCTTTTCTCACAGTCTTTTGACCTTATGATTATTTACTTTTGACAATTATAATAATTAAACTATAAATGCTATAAGATTTGTTAAACCAGAAATCACATTATTAATATGAATAGATTGTCAAAAACACTATTACACTCTTGATATTGAGCATAATCCTAACAATTAACACCAAATCGATCTATTATTTCTTTTACTTGATCGGTCTTAACTGTATGTTGAAGTCTCTTCTTCTTTAACCGTTACTATTAACCCGATTGCATGCCGTGTTTGGTTACATGCTTTGCACTCTGTTTGTATCTTGATAGGTTTGCAGTGATAATTGATGTTTAAGCATAATGGTTTTGGATTATGTTTGTTGAAGTTGCAATTAACCAGAAATCGATCCTTATAACTTTTCCTCTCTTGTTCTTAACTGTTTGTTGACATCTCTTATTCTTTAACTGTTACCTATTAACCAGATGAATATCATTATAGCTTATATTAGTGTTTTGTAAAGATTTCATATTTAATATAATGAAAAAGCATGGAAAGAAAAAGCATCAAGGGATCATAGAACAGAAGGCAGGCTGCCTGAGGTGGAAGTTGTAGGTGGGTTACGGCCGGTAAAATACGGAATAAAGGCTTGGAAACCACGCGGAACTCGGGATGTTACAAAGAATTATCTCCATATGGATAAGAAGGAACACATTTTGATCAATGTACACAAGCCTATTCTTTATTTACAGTTCTTACATATCAGGATTAATATATGCCTTATACCGTAACAATAGGTGTTCAAGTAATTTTCTGTTTATATTTGTAATCATGATTTTGTAAATGCAGCCTCTTCATGAGAAAATCAGGGGATGCGGAAGCCGGTCTTATTGCAAATCATGGTATGATGAATTGCCCGATGCCGTGAAGATGAAGGTGAAGGTTTCAAACGCTGGTTTCGGTGAATTTGTCAATGTTTTGGGGGATGAATTCTATAGCAGAAAGAGAACAATATTGAGGGCACTGGCAGACCGTTGGTGGGATACGACCCACACATTTCACTTTGATGAAATTGGAGAGTTGACGATGACACCATCAGATTTCAGCGCAATTACAGGCTTACCAGATTTTGGAAAGCCACTGGAGTACGACATGGATGCTCACAATAAGAGAGATGAGCTGATCCGGTGGTTTGGAGAGCCTATGGTCGGTATCGCCAAGAAAAGGGTTACTTTTCCAGAGCTTTATGGAGCATATAAAGGATTCGGGGGTAACAAAATACGGGCTGAAAATGTTGAAAGATTAACTAGGGTATTGTAACAATTCCCATACATTGATTGGCTTATTTCGTGGACAAACCACATGTTGGGGTTGATTATGTAAGGGTAGTTTAGGTGAGTGAGGTTCAAGTTCAAAGACCCTTCCAAGACCTTAAGGGACAAGCACGCCAAATGTATAATCTCTAGTGCTTAGTTTTTCTTTGATGAGATTTAGTTAGCACACACACACTTAGCATACTTGATCTTGTGTGCATACTCTTCACATGTCACTTTACACACTAGCACTTTGTTTGATATCTTGTTGTGTGTATATGTGCTTAGTAATTTGTTTCCCGACATTGTTCAAAAACGTCCGCGCTTGCACTAATAAGTGCTTGGTTTCACGCGAAGACCGCCCACGGAGAATGCCCTTGGCTTCTCCTTGGTTTTCACCTCTGTTGGTGATCGGCGGTTATGATCGGCGGCCTAGCCGCCGAATGAAACCGCCGTTTGCATACAAAAGTGTCTAGAGCAATTCTGCGGTCACGACCGCCGTTCGAAATCGCCGTTCATACCTAATCAATTTTAATCTCTCGGGTTTGATTCGGCGGTCACGAAACCGTCGAATGAAACCACCGTTGTTCCCCTGATCTTTTCGGGTTCAATTTGGCGGTTATGATCGGTGGCCTGGCCGCCGATTGAAACCGCCGATCAGTGCGTTTCAAGGGCAAACTTGTCTTTTCACATGCCCAATTCTTGATGTCTATAAATATCTTACTTTCTCATTCTCTGATCATGTTCTTAGAGTTATTAGAACCCTAAACTTCAAAGAGAGATTTTTGAGAAAAAATCAAATCAATAACTCACCTTTAAACACTCAAATCAAATCCTTTTTGCATCAAAGTTCATCTTGCATTCATCTATGATTGGGTTTGCATCATCACAACATGCTTGGTAAGATTTTGATTAATTTCATCTTATTTTAGTATTTTACTAATCAAGCATATTCTCTTTTAATTACTTGTATGTTTTGATCATATGATAAATACAAGAATAGAGAATTAATTGTGATGAATTGATTGAGTGTTGTTTTGTGATAGCTAATTAGGTTTTTGATTAATCTTGATTAGCTAAGCTATTTTGACATGTCATCTAGCTATTGATATCTAGGATTGAATTAATTGCATATTATTATCCTAGGTAAGCATTTCGAGTAACCTAGCTCTAAATTGCATTTTGAGTATTTTACATATTCACATAGGTTGCATAATCTCTTCATAGAGAATTAAGTCTTGAGGCTAAGGTTGCTTAGGCCTTAAGCAATTAGGACTAGAGCCACTTTTAAAGGACCGAGTGGTAGAAGTGGGGGGTTATTGACCGGAGTGTTAGACGAGGTCTACATAGGTTGTAAACTCCATTTCGATTAGTGGATTTCGAGGTCCGATTGTGGCGTACTAAATAGCCCGTGGTTTTTCCCAGTGGTTGAGTTTCCACGTATACATTAAGTGTTATTTAAATTCAGCACTATATTACACTTGCTTATATTTTGGACTAGTAGGGGCATTTTCGTAAAATTGACTTGCATGCGAAAATTGGGTAATAATAGTTAAAATCTATTCACCCCCCCCCCCCCCCCTCTAGATATATATAGAACACACCGAGCGTTATTGTATTACTTTCAATTGGTATCAGAGCGGGTTCCTAGATATACTTAGGTGATCCTAGCTCATTTTAGGTGTGTTGTGCATTTGTGTGATTTTTGCTCATTCATACATTTTGCATACATTCCATTCATTTGTTACAATGAGTGGATACAGTGGCAACCATGAGGGTGCTTCAAGCACACGGCCTCCTCTCCTCACCGGTGTGAATTATGCCTCATGGAAAGGCAAGATGGAAGCGTACGTGTGCCAAATCCATGATAGGGCATGGATGGCTATTGAAGATGGGTATGCACCTCCTATGATGACTCCCACGGGTGGTGGAGAAGAAGTACTCAAGCCTAAGGCTCAATGGTCACCTGAAGAGTTTGAGACTTCAAAATGGAATAGGAAGGCATGGCATGCTCTTCTATGTGCAGTGGATGAAAATCAGTACAAACTGATTTAGAACACTAGGATAGCCAAGGAGGCATGGGATATCCTAGAGGTTGCACATGAAGGAACCGATGTGGTTAAGGATTCCAAGCTATAAGTCCTTTAAACGCAATTTGAGTTGCTTAAGATGGAGGAGGACGAGTGCTTCAATGACTTTGAAGTCAAGTTGATGGATATTGTGAATCAAAGCCATCAACTCGGTGATCCTTATTCGGATAGGAGAGTTAAGCAGAAAATTATGAGGTCTCTCCCTGCTAGGTTTGAATCAAAGGTGACGGCTTTAGAGGAAAATAGCACTTACAAGGATATGAAGCCGAGCGAGGTAATTGGAAGACTCCTCGCCTATGAAACTAAGAAGGCTCCTAGCATTTCACCTCCTAAAAAGCAAAAAGGAATTGCTTTGAAAGCTTCCAAGGTTGTGAAGGAGGAAAAAGGTGACTCGGACGAAGACATGGCATTGTTGCTTAGAAGATTCAAGAAATTTGTCAAGTTCGAGAAGAAGGGCTTTGGATCTACAGGCCAAGACTTGAAGAAAAAGGCTCCCTTCAAGAGTCTTGAGCCTAGACAAGAGAAGAGTGAAAAGAAAGGGGTCCAATGCTATGAGTGTGGTGGTATAGGACACATCTCACCCGATTGTGGGAATTTGAAGAACAAGATGGCAAAAGTGATGGCCGCCACGTGGAGCGAAAGTGATGACTCCGGAAAGGGAGACAGGTCATCAAGTGATGATGAGCTTACCATCGACTACACGGCATTTGGGGCCACTTGTGTAGAAGATAAAGTTGTTGGTAAGAATGACTTGACTAATGATCCCATAGAAGAAAAAGATGAAGAAGTAGCTCTAGAAGTGATAGGCGAAGCTACTCATTGGGATATGGCTCTCATTGACTCAAGAGACCTAGGTGAAGGTCTTAATGAGGGAAATGACTCCATAGGTGAGATGGAGAGTGGAGGAGATAGCTCAAGTGTAGATGACTCCTCATCTAACTCTACAAATGGAAATGTAGAGAAAATGGATGTTAATGACTTCATAGTCAAGTGTGAAAGTTCATTGAAGAAGAACAATAGAAAATTGAAGATTTTAGAGGATGAAAATCTAGAACTTTCAACACACAATGACCACTTAAGTAAACAAGTGGAGGCATCCAAGATGATTGAAGACAAGCTAAGGGATGAGCTAACTATGTCTAAGAGGAATGAAGAAGGGTTGAAGAGAGAGCTTGATGAAGCTAAAGAGTCATTGTCTAGGATGACTACAAGCACCAAGAAGCTTGACCACATTCTTGGTGTTGGAAAGAACCCTTGTGACAAGAAAGGTATTGGGTATGAAGATTGCAAGAAGATCTCCACTCCAACCAAGACCATCTTTGTCAAGAGTTTGGGCGAGATTGAAGCCTCACCGATGCACACACCTAGGAAGAAAATCGATCTAGGACAATGCTCAAGAAGTGCACATGTGAAGGAAGCCCCAAGGAGACAACCTCAAGCTCAACGCATTAAAGTCTCCCAAGTCAACATTCCTCAACAAATGACTCTCAATGGAAAGAGGCCAATCATGCAAAATGAAACAAGGAAGCAAGCTAGACCGGTTTAACAACAAAGAAGGTTTGAACCCGCTCAACCACAAAGTCATGGGAAGGCTCATATGCATGCACAAGGACAAAATTTATCTCTACATGTCACTTTTGTGGTATTGATGGTCACATTAGACCAAATTGCTTTCATTTCATTAAATTATGTAGAATCAAAAGCGTGATTGAAAAGAGAATGACAAGAGCTAGAATGCATGCTAATAGGAAGGAAAATATTCATGTTCATGATCCTATTATTTCTAGTACTCTTAAACCATTGTCCACTAGGAAGAAAAATGTCATATCTATGTGGATAAGGAAAAATGAACCCGCTTGCTATGAGACTAACAAGTCTTAAATAGGTTCAACCAAGTTAAATGGACTTGGGAGGTCTATAGGACCTCATGACCTTCATTGATGAAGGATAATATTGACCCCATATGGGAAACTCAAGCAAAGAGAGCTTATGCATACTTGTTGCATGCAAATATTTGAAAAATCTTATGCTTCTTTGTTGATTGCTTAAGTAAGCTTGGTTGCACATATGTATATATGTTTTCAATTCAATAAGTGTGAACCATGCTTGTCTACAATCCATGTCATATTTATGTTCAAACATGCATTTTTGGACTAGGAGATTTACATAGGAAGTATGATTTGAATGACCTATAGTTATCTCCATGACATGATGATTCTTAATGACATGCTTAAAAATTGAAAAGCATGAGTTGTTTTTATAACATGCTAATGACATATGAAAAGCATGAAATTCAAATGACATGCTCAAATGAAAAAGCATGAATTGATGATTGCAATTTTTAAATGCAAAACTTGTGTGAAAAAGCTTATGAGACTCAAAATGAATAAAGGATCTTGTATCCGTTCAAAGGAATTTATATTCCAAATTGTCTCTCTTTCCTTATTTATTGAACATGTCTACTATCATACGGGTTTCATTCCCGGAAAAATCAAATAGGGTGCAAAGTTGCTCATGACATGTTTGGCTTATAAAGATGGATATAGTTGCTCATAAATTAAAATCAATGAAAACTCTATATCCTTGCTTCTCTCATGACATTGGTGAAATTGGTTTGAATTCTTATTAGAAACCTTTGTCATTTGCTTTGCCAAATACCATTGTATTTTGGACTTGAATGCTACATGTCTTGTATGCAAAGCATGTTTTGATTCACACATTTAATTTAAAATAAATCTCCTTGTTTCTCTCCTATTGATAGAGTTGCATAAAGTGCATTTTATGATTATGCAAATGACTTGAATGCTATCATCTCTCTTTGCTAAGTGACCCGGTTGGGGACTACTCATTTGCCTATATCATGACAAAAAGGGGGAGTATAATGGTGGTAAGAGGAGTTGCAAATTGTGGTATGAATTATGCATGTTGGGGAGACAATACATTGAGGAGGAGTAACCCATTGAGGGGGAGTATTGCATTCATAATTATTGCATGATGTTGTAGTTGTGCTTAAATTCTTAGAATGCAAATGCTTGTTTAGGCTTTCACTTGATTCATCTCACATTTTACTTGAATTGGAAAGTATATAAACTTTGCTTTTAGGGATTGATTGTTCTACTTGAGATTGAAGACTTCAAGATTATTTTTATATATCTCTTTGTAAAGTAGAAAATCATAGTAGACCCGTAGTTTCTATTATGTTGTGAGGAATCAATGTGAGTGGTGGTTTTGTCATGAAATAGCCAAAGGGGGAGATTGTAAGGATTCCCATACATTGATTGGTTTATTTCATGGACAAACCACATGTTGGGGTTGATTATGTAAGGGTAGTTTAGGTGAGTGAGGTTTAAGTTCAAAGGCCCTTTCAAGACCTCAAGGGACAAGCACGCCAAAGGTATAATCTCTAGTGCTTAGTTTTTCTTTGAAGAGATTTAGTTAGCACACACACACTTAGCATACTTGATCTTGTGTGTATACTCTTCACATGTCACTTTACACACTAGCACTTTGTTTGATATCTTGTTGTGTGTATATGTGCTTAGTAATTCGTTTCCCGACATTGTTCAGAAACGTCCGCGCTTGCACTAATGAGTGCTTTGTTTCGCGCGAAGACCGCCCATGGAGAATGCCCTTGGCTTCTCCTTGGTTTTCACCTCTGTTGGTGATCGGCGGTTATGATCAGCGGCCACCGCCGTTTGCATATAGAAGTGTCTGGAGCAATTCTACAGTCACAGTCGGTGGTCACGACCGCCGTTCGAAACCGTCGTTCATACCTGATCGATTTTAATCTCTCGAGTTTGATTCAGCTGTTGTATCGGCGGTCACGAAACCGCCGTTGTTTCCCTGTTCTTCTCGGGTTCAATTCGGCGGTTATGATCGCTGGCCTGGCCACCGATTGAAACTGCCGATCGGTGCGTTTCAAGGGCAAACTTGTCTTTTCACATGCCCAATTCTTGATGTCTATAAATATCTTACTTTCTCATTCTCTGATCATGTTCTTAGAGTTATTAGAACCCTAAACTTCAAAGAGAGATTTTTGAGAAAAAATCAAATCAATAACTCACCTTTAAACACTCAAATCAAATCCTTTTTGCATCAAAGTTCATCTTGCATTCATCAATGATTGGGTTTGCATCATCACAACATGCTTGGTAAGATTTTGATTAATTTCATCTTATTTTAGTATTTTACTAATCAAACATATTCTCTTTTAATTACTTGTATGTTTTGATCATATGATAAATACAAGAATAGAGAATTAATTGTGATGAATTGATTGAGTGTTGTTTTGTGATAGCTAATTAGGTTTTTGATTAATCTTGATTAGCTAAGCTATTTTGACATGTCATCTAGCTATTGATATCTAGGATTGAATTAATTGCATATTATTATCCTAGGTAAGCATTTAGAGTAACCTAGCTCTAAATTGCATTTTGAGTATTTTACATATTCACATAGGTTGCATAATCTCTTCATAGAGAATTAAGTCTTGAGGCTAAGGTTGCTTAGGCCTTAAGCAATTAGGACTAGAGCTACTTTTAAAGGCCCGAGTGGTAGAAGTGAGGGGTTATTTACCGGAGTGTTAGACGAGGTTTACATAGGTTGTAAACTCCATTTCGATTAGTAGATTTCGAGGTCCAAGTGTGGTGCACTAAACAGCCCGTGGTTTTTCCCAGTGGTTGGGTTTCCACGTATACATCAAGTGTTATTTAAATTCCGCACTATATTACACTTGCTTGTATTTTTGACTAGTAGGGGCATTTTCGTAAAATTGACTTGCATGCGAAAATTGGGTAATAATAGTTAAAATCTATTCACCCCACACCCCCCCCCCCCCCCCCCCCTCCCCCTCCCCCTCCTCTAGATATATATAGAACACACCGAGCGTTATTGTATTACTTTCAGTATTCATACTTGCATTGCTTTGCAGCACATTATTGAGCGACAAAGCTGGGGTAGCATAACTGTATTACATGCCAAACTTAAAAGACTTATCCTCCATTGCTTTGTACAATTGGGGTGGGGCTGGCCTTTCTTGTTTGTACAAAAACATGGATGCTTTGGTTCGAGGGAATCAGATCACTGGTGGTTATTGGAGGGCTTAGGAGGTGATGATTAGTAATTATGATTTAAGATTAACAGGTATATTAAACAATGTTTATGGTATTTTAACGGTAAACATATTGTTTTGTGGTGGTTGTTACACAGGTGTGGGCTTGCGAGTACATAAAACCTATTGCAAAATGTGTGAATCGCTTGGGAAATGGAAGGATTTATCCTGCAGCAATGGTATGGGGTACATTCAGTAAGAAAGTTAATTACATTCAGCTAAAGGGTACATTAAGGAAGTTAAGAAGGAAGGATGTAAGCAATGCTTTAAACACTAATGGGATTCTCCCTACCTTTTAGTTTAGTTTCATATTTATCAAAGAGCTCCTAGTTTGCTGCCACATATATCTCCATAATTTTGATTCCCTTCAGGTAAACATGTACCCGTTGGGGAAGTTCGAGGACCAACTACCAACTTATGTACAGTAATCTTATCGGTACACAAAGAGTAGGATTCTTTTAGATGGGCGAAGCGGGTACGCATTGTACCTGGGAGAGCGTGTTACTGTTCAAAGCTTGGGATTAAGTTCACCACATGTTCCCAAAGTCCCACCAGCATCCATGCTTGGGGACTATCCGATTAAAAAGGATGAGGCAAAGTTGGGGTTGAGGGGCTTTGATGCAAACAATTTCCTGGAGACTGATGGTGGTCCAGAAAAGTGCAAGGAGTTCGTAAAGCGACACGTAAAATTCACAAGTTACCCTGCTGATCAGGTGAGTTTATCAGAATTTATTGAATAATCCTTTTTCGGACCTGAAGTACCATAGGATCAGTTCTTTAATGGACTTGGTTGTTACAAACATTGAAACTGTTCTTATTTTGTTGTATATAAATCCGAGTAGGATGAACTTCACCCTAATTCCATCGACCGTGTCGAGTTTCCACCTTGGCAACTCCCCCTCATGAAACGCAAGGATAACAGATTCACATGCCAACTACTGCAGATACCCAAGGACTGTCCCTACATACCGATGCCTGAACACATAAAATTTGTGAGTTGTTTAGTTGAGCTGTTTCTTTTGAAATTATATATGGACATTTGTTTTAGGTAGTTTAGTAGATAACATAGCTTTTTTTCGCATAGGTTCCCGTTGACCAAGTTAAAGATCTACTGTCTTTGATTTCTGGAATGACCCAGGTTATCATAGAGGGCCAAGTTGATAAGCTCCAAACCAATGCTGCTCTGGTAGGGTAATTTGTATTTGTAAGTTGTTATTTATAATTACCAGTATTGTTTACAACATGAATTGATTTTGTTTGCCTGTTATGTATTTTGGTCAATGTTTGCAGAAACCTGATGTGGTGACTTCTAAGACAGTCATCGACGAATCGTCTGATTCGTCATGGAAACCGGAACCATATAGAGTTAGTGAGGGCAATAGTCCCGATGATAGTCTGGATGGTTGGCTTGTAAGTAGGAAGGTGAGCCTGCAGAGAGTGAGGAGGCACGTCAGCAGTCAGGTGACTCAGGTTCCCCAGAAATGATTTTTAACAAACCCGGCAACAAAACAGACACAGGTGCGTTTGATTATCCAAATAATTGGGCACCGTGTAATGTTGGGTTGTTTTATGATAGTAGGTCATTACGAGTTGCTCGGTTGTTTTAATAACATGGCCACATATCTTCAAAATAATTGTGTATGCACAGAATCTGTTAAGGAGGATGAGCTGAGTCAGGATAAAGGAGATGACAATGTGGGGATGGAGGACGAAGAAATTGCCGATGAGTTGGAAAGAAACCTTGAACAAGTGAGTGATACCCAGATGATTGATTTAGAACCTCTACCAAGTGGTCCTTCCAACGAGAAGGTAAAGCAAGCCCAAAAACCAAAAAAGAGGAAAGAAAAAATACCGACTGCTGCATTTGACGAGAACCAACTTGAAGCTCCCAATCCAAAGAAGAAAAAAGGAATTCTACACAATAAGAACATAAGGCAAGTTCCGAAACCAAAGAGGACAAAAGGAAATCTAGATAGTGATGCAGCCAATGAGAACCTAACGCAAGTTCTAAAACCAACGAAGAGAAAATGCACTCTAGACTGTGATGCACCCAACGAAAACCTAAAGCAGTCTCCCAAACTGAAGAAGAGCAAGGAAATTGTGCAAGCTGAACCCAACGACAACCTAAAGCAGTCTCCCAAACTGAAGAAGAGCAAGGAAATTATGCAAGCTGAACCCAACGACAACCTAAAGCAGTCTCCCAAACCGAAGAAGATCAAGGACATTGTGCAAGGTGCTGATCCAAACGAGAAGGTTAGGAAACCAGATAATGGAAACACCACAACAGTAGTAACCCCAAGGAAGTCATCTAAACTATCATCAAAGTAATCAGTGTTGTGTAAGAGTTGCTACAACTATTTTTTTTTCTTATAGACTGTCTGATCACATACTTATGTACCTAACATTATAGTTAGGAATACTTTCTTTGATAAGAAACTTAGTATCTATGCGCGCATTATTATTTTGATAGTCATGTATTGTGTAACGATGATCAGTATATTATTTAAGTATAACTATCCTAAAATTATAAACTTTATGTGATCAGAATCTTAGTATGAAAACTTTCTGTGATCACAAAGTTAGTATCTTTGCGCATTATTATTATCATAGTGTTGGATTTTGCAATCATGGGATCACAAAGTTAGTATCTTTGCGCGCATTGTTAATTTGATAGTCACATATTTTGCAATCATGGGATCACAACGTTAGTATCTTTGCTCGCATTGTTATTTTGATAATCACATATCTTGTAATGATGGTCAGTATTATTTAAGTGTAACTATATCAACCTGTAATTATAGACTTGATGTGATCAGAATCTTATTCTGAATAAGACAATAATATTTTGTACTAATTGATACTGATTAGGGATCTCTTAACTTCAAACTCTTCATATTCAACTTTTTAAAATATTTCCTTTCTATTGGTCGTTCCAATTGACATGGGTTGGTCGGAATTTAAAACATAGCCATGTGTAAAGCATGCACAACCTGTGTAGATATTACTAATTGATACTGATTAAGGATCTCTTAACTTCAAAATCTTCATATTCAACCTTTGAAAATGTTTCCTTTCTATTAGTCGTTTCAGTTGACATGGGTTGGTCGGAATTTAAAACATAGCCATGTGTCACTTGCACAACCCTGAAATTTATTATTAAAACAATTTTCAATGCAAAGCCGAAATATTATTTTATAAAACAATTTTCAATGCAAAGCCAAAATATTATTTTTTACCCATTTTTTTAACTTCAAAAGACATGTAGCCTCTCTCTGTATTCCATTCACAAATTGAATCCCTAAATACAACTCTTTTCATCAAGTCATTGTTGTTCCTATCACCAAATATAATGAGAAAGCATGGAAAGAAAAAAGTTCAATGGATCACAGAACACCAGGATGTCGGGCTGCCTGAGGCGGAAGTTCTGTGTGGGTTGCGGCCGGAAAAATGCGGAATCAAGGCATGGAAACCGCTAGGAACTCGGGATGTTAGAGAGAATCATCTCCACTTGGATACGAACAATTTCTTGGAGACGGCTGAGGAGGTGAGTTTATCCAAATTTGTTGAATAATCCTTTTTCTGACTGGAAGTACCATGGGATAAATACTAGTAATGGACTTGGTTTTCACAAACACTGAAATTGTTCTTATTTTGTCGTATCTAAATATGAGTAGGGTGAACTAAACCGTAATTCCATCGGCCATGTCGAGGTACCACCTTGGGAAGTCCCCGTCATGCGTCGCAAGGGGTTCAGATGCACATGGCAACTACTGCAGATACCCAAGGACAGTCCCTACCCACCGTTGCCTGAACACATAAAATTCGTGAGTTGTTGAGTTGCTCTTTTTCTTATGAAATTATATTTGGACATTTGTTGTAGGTAGTTTACTATATAACATAGCTTTTTGTCGTACAGGTTCCCGTTGACCAAGCGAAAGAGCTCCTGGAGATGATTTCTGGGTTGACCCAAGTTATCAGGGATAGCTAGGTTGATAATTTAGAAACCACTGTTGATCTGGTAGGGTGATTTGTATTTGTAAGTTATTTTTAATTGCCAGTATTGTTTACGACATGAATTGATCTTGTTTGCCTGTTATGTATTTTGGTTTGTTTGCAGAAACCTGATGTGGTGACTTTGAAGGCACCCATGGACGAATCATATGATTCGTCATCAAAGTCGGAACAAAATGATATAGTTACAAAGGGAAGTAGGTCTCATGATAGTCAGGATGGTGGGCATGTAAGCAAGGATGGTGAGCCTTCAAAGAGTGAGGAGCCTGCAGAATTGCATTGCTAAATGCATGACAATAATTTCTGTAACATATTCAATTAGAATCCATAATTCATAGGTTCTGTTGGGGATAGATTGGAGTGGATTGTTTTTTGAGGTGGCTCGTTTTATCCGTGTTGTTTTGATATAATATTAGGTGGGGTTTTTTTTTTTTTCTTGGTTCTTGTTGTGTTGTGTCTCGCTGCTTTCCTCTTGGTGGTTGGCCGTTTTGTTATGTTCTCCTGTTCTGGCCTTCTTGTCGGCTTTAATAAGACGTTTATTCTAAATACATAGGTTCTGTGATTTTATATATTTTCCTAAAATCACTATAAAAACGTTGTAATCATATTATATAGAGTATTGAAAATATGAAGATTTGTATTCATAAATACATAGCAATCTTTTCTATAAAAAAACTAAAAATGTCAATAAGAATTATTGATTCTTTGTCAAATATTCGATCGTTTTAAATTTGTTTTCATGAAAGTCTTTAATAATATCATAAACCAATTTTTTTTTGGTGTAATTACAAACCGTTGGTGGGTTACGACCAACACGTTGGTGGAACAGGTTATATGCTTCAATCAATTAAATATGGTTTGTGGTCACGACTTTATTTAATGTATAAATTAACATTCAATGCATGTAATGAAAAGTAGTTAAACCCTAAATTACTCAACAATCACTAACTTGAAATACTCACAAATCATTAACTCCATGAAGTAATCCTCTCTTATATAAATATGAGTCTACAGTCTACTATACTATACATTTCAGTTACACAAAACCTAAAAAGGATGGATTCTGGCGACATAGACCCCATGTTGTTGAAGAAGGATCAGATCGTTATTGTGGAGAAGTCAATGGAGGAGGAGCGTCGTCGTTGTAGGAATCTACATCGTCAATGGTGAAACAAATTATAGCACGGTGTGTATAAAGCTATCTAGAGGGGGGGTGAATAGATTTTACGCTTTTTACCCAATTTTTCGTGTTAGTCAAAATTACGAAAATACCCTCAAGATAATATAAACAAGCAAGTGTAATATGGTACGGAAATTAAAACAACACTTGGTTTTTACGTGGAAACCCTCACGGGAAAAACCACGGGCTATGTAAGTAAGCCACACTCGAACCTCGAATCCACTAAATGTGCAAACGATTACAACCTAATCCCGGAAGTAATCACACACCTACCTAATCCCGGTATGAGTGAACCTAGTCCAATTTGCTTGCGTTCTAAGCAACCTAATCCCGGATGCTACACACAAGACTTACTTTCTCTATGAAGAGAATACAACCCTAAGTGAATATATGTGAATATCCAAAATGCAACATAGAGCAAGGGAACCCTATATGCTTATCTAAGATGATTAATATGCAATTAAGAACAATCCTAGATATCAAAACTAAATGACATGTCAATTAGTTTAGCTAATCAATATTAAGCACAAAACCTAATATGCAAGCACAATATAACTTCTCAAACATACATCATACTCATCTCAATATTGTATCCAAAGCATACAAAATAACAAACAAGTAATTAATTGAGATTGCTAGATAAGAGAAACACAAAACATGTAAGATATTAGTGAAAAGCTTACCAAGCAAAGTATGATGAAGATTCCATGCTAGATGACATCTAGATGATCTAAGATGATGCTAGATGATGATTGATGATCATGAAAAAGTGTTTGAGAATCAAGAATTGAGTTCTTGGAATTTTTCTTCTCTTTGAAAAATATCCTAAGTATGAATTCTGAATATGAACTCTCTTAATTGACCTAAAGTCAAAGTGGCATATATATAGGGGGCCAAAACAAAGTGTGGTCGTTTAAGTAAGTTTCAAAGAAACGCGCCGATCGGCGGTTTCAATCGGCGGCCAGGCCGCCGATAATGACCGCCGAATTGAGCTCGTGAAGAACAGAGCAAAAACGGCGGTTCATTCGGCGGTTTCGTGACCGCCGATTCCAACCGCCGAATCAAAACAGAGAGATTAAAATCAATCAGGTATGAACGGCGGTTTCGAACGGCGGTTTCGTGACCGCCGATTCAACCGCCGAATTAGACTGAGAGATAAATCAATCAGGTCTTGAAACGGCGGTTTCGAACGGCGGTCGTGACCGCCGATCTCAACCGCAGAAAAGCTTCAGACCAATCTGGACTGAAACGGCGGTTTCATTCGGCGGCCAGGCCGCCGATCATAACCGCCGATCACCTAGATAGGTGAAAACCAAGGAGAAGCCAAGGGCATTCTCCATAGGCGGTCCTCGCGCTAAACCAAGCACATTCTAGTGCATGCGCGGACGTTTCCGAAAGTTATCGGGAAACGAATTACACAACAACATGACACAATTACACACAACAAAATATAATAAATAAGTGTAAGTGTGAAATGTGACAAATGAAGAGAATGCACACATATGCAATGAATGTTAAGTGTGTGTGTGCAACTAATCTCTTCAAAGAAAAGTAAGCACATAGAAATTTACCTTCGGTGCTTATCAACACGAGGTCTTCAAAGGGCTTCGAACAATAAGACCGATACTTAGGCTACCCTTACAAAGAACCCCCACATATGGTTTGATCACGAAATAAGCCAATTAAAAATAACGGGAATCCTTACAATCTCCCCCTTTGGCTATTTCGTGACAAAACCATCACTCACAATGATTCCTCACAAAAAAAAATAGAAACTACGGGACTATAATGATATTCTACATTACAAAGAGATAAGCTAATGCAACTTGAAGTCTTCAATCTTCTTGTAGAATAATCAATCCCTGAAAAGAGTTTCTAACATTTCTAATACAAGAAAAATGTGAGATTAATCATGTGAGAACAATACCAAGCATTTTTATTTTTAGAATTTAGGCACAACATTACCAAATGTATGCAATGTATGATAAATGCAATGCTCCCCCTCAACGGGTTACTCCCCCTCAATGTATGTTCTCCCCAAAGTGTACAATAACTTCTATATTTTGCACCTCCCCTTACCATATCCTACTCCCCCTTTTTGTCATGATATAGGCAAAGGAGTAGTCCCCAACCGGGTCACTCATAGCAACGAGAGATAGAAGCATGCAAGATTTGCATATACATATAAGTCACTTTATGCACTTCAATTAATTTGAGAGAAACAAGGAGATTTATTTTGAGAAAATGTGTGAATCCAACATGCTTTGCATACAAGACATATAGCATTCAAGTCCAAAATACAATGGTATTTGGCAAAGCAAATGACAAAGGTTTCTAATAAGAATTCAAACCAATTTCACCAATGTCATGGGAAAAGCAAGGATATAGAGATTATTGATTTCAATTTAAGAGCAACGATATCCAACTTTATAAGCGAAACATGGCATGAGCGACTTTGCACCCTATTTGATATTTCCGGATAAAATTATCCGTATGATAGTAACCATGTTCAACTAATAAAGAAAGAGAGACATTTGGAATGTAAATTCCTTTGAATGGATACAAGATCCTTTATTCATTTTGAGTCTCACAAGCTTTCACACAAGTTTTACATTTTTAAGAATATGCAATCATCAATTCATGCTTTTCATGTGAGCATGTTATATGAATTTCATGCTTTTTCATTTGTCATTAGCATGTTATTAAAGAATCATCATGTCATGGAGATAACTATAGGTCATTCACATCATACTTCCTATGTAAATCTCCTAGTCCAAAAATGCATGTTTGAACATAAATATGACATGGATTGTAGACAAGCAAGGTTCACACTTATAGAATTTGAAAACATATATACAAATGTACAACCAAGCTTACTCAAGCCATCAAAAGAAGAGGCATAAGATATTTCAAATTTTTTGCAAGATACAAGAATGCAAAATAGCTCTCTTTGCTTGAGTTCCCCATATGGGGTCAAGTAAATCACATCACTCCACAAGACATATCCCAATAGATCTACTAAGAGTTTTAAATCGAGTAGCATCTAATGGTTTAGTAAATAGGTCCGCAAGTTGATCATTAGTACCTACATGTTCAAGTACTATGCATTTATTTTCAACAAGCTCTCTAATGAAGTGATGGCGGATGTCAATATGCTTAGTTCTAGAATGTTGCACCGGATTCTTGGAAATATTAATGGCACTCATGTTATCACAAAAGAGAGTGAGAGTACCTTGGTTGAATCCGTAATCTACTAGCATTTGCTTCATCCATATAAGTTGAGTGCATCCACTCCCCGCGGCTATGTACTCTGCTTCCGCCGTGGACAAGGAAATCGAGTTTTGCTTCTTGCAAAACCAAGACACCAAGTTGTTGCCTAGAAAGAAGCAACCGCCCGATGTGCTCTTCCTATCATCACAATTTCCTGCCCAATCCGCATCACTATATCCTACAAGACTAGGATTAGTGTCAAATGAGTACCAAATCCCATAGTTGGAAGTCCCATTCACAAAGCGAATGACTCTCTTAACCGAAGAGAGATGGGACTCCTTGGGATCGGATTGGTACCTAGCACAAACTCCTACACTAAATGATATATCGGGCCTACTTGCGGTCAAATAGAGCAAGCTCCCTATCATGCCACGATATAAGGTTTGGTCCACACTTTTACCGCTAGCATCCTTGCTTAGCTTCAAAGTGGTGCTCATAGGAGTGTCACAATGTTTGGCCTTTTCAAGACCAAACTTCTTCACAAGGTTTTTGGCATATTTGGCTTGGGTTATGAAGATCCCATTATCAAGTTGCCTAATTTGCAAACCTAGGAAGTAATTAAGCTCACCAACAAGACTCATCTCAAATTCATGAGACATAACATCAACAAATTGTTGGACCTTGGTGTTGTTGGTGGAGCCAAACACTATGTCATCGACATATATTTGAGCTATGAAAAGCTCATCATTGTCTCTCTTGATGAATAGTGTCTTGTCAACACTACCTCTTGTGTAGTTATTGTCAACAAGAAATTGAGTGAGGCGCTCATACCAAGCCCTCGGTGCTTGTTTCAACCCATATAGTGCCTTCTTGAGGCGATAGACATGGTTGGGGTGGTGAGCATCCACAAACCCCTTGGGTTGTTCAACAAACACTTACTCTTGCAAGAAGCCATTGAGGAAGGCACTCTTGACATCCATTTGGTGCAATTTGAACTTGTGCACACAAGAAATAGACAAGAGAAGCCTAATAGACTCTAAACGGGCAACGGGAGCAAACGTCTCCTCAAAGTCGATACCCTCAATTTGAGAGTACCCTTGTGCTACAAGTCTAGCCTTGTTCCGCACTATGTTGCCATTCTCATCGGATTTGTTCCTAAATATCCATTTAGTGCCTATGACATTAGTGGTCTTAGGCCTAAGAACTAGAGTCCAAACCTCATTCCTTTCGAATTGGTTTAGCTCTTCTTGCATGGCAAGAACCCAAAATTCATCATGTAAGGCTTCTTCAACCTTTTTGGGTTCAATTTGAGAGGTGTAGCAAGTATAGCTAATAAGATTAGCAAGTTGACGTCTAGTCCTAACACCCTCATTTACCTCTCCAATGATATCTTCTTTATCATGGAGTTTCCTAACCCATGGAGCGGGTTCTTTAGAGTCCAAGAGAGGAACTCTAGCAATAGGTTGTGTGTCATCATTGTTGACATTAGATGTCCCAACATTAGGAGGCACCACAACCTTCTCCAAAGGAGAACCATCACTAAAAATAACCTCCTCCTCATGATTATTATACTTGAGCCTAGTATCATCAAATACGACATTGGATGATTCCATAACACTTAGAGTCTTTAAATTGAAAACTCTATAGGCTCTACTATTCAAGGCATAACCAATAAAGATACCCTCATCACTCTTAGCATCGAATTTGCCAAGTTGATCACGATCATTCAAAATGTAGCATTTGCTTCCAAAAGTGTGGAAGTAGCTAACATTTGGCCTCTTGCCTTTCCATAACTCATAGGAGATATTTCTAGTACCGGGCCTTAGGAAAACACGATTCCCTATATAGCAAGCCGTATTGACGGCTTCGGCCCATAGGTTCCTAGGGACATTGTTGCTAAGCAACATCACACGGGCCATCTCTTGAAGGACCCTATTTTTCCTCTCAACAACTCCATTTTGTTGAGGTGTCCTAGGAGCCGAAAACTCATGGGAGATACCTAAACCATTACAAAAGGTTTCAAAGGTAGCATTCTCAAATTCCCTCCCATGGTCACTTCTAATCCGTTTTATGCTTTTAATTTTAGAGTTCATTTCATTTTGAAGTTTATTACAAAGCATTTTAAACTTATCAAAAGTTTCGGATTTTTCTCTAAGAAAATATGTCCAAGTGAACCTAGAGAAATCATCAACACATACAAAAATGTATCTCTTTCCACCCAAACTTTCGGTTTGCATGGGACCCATGAGGTCCATGTGGAGAAGCTCAAGAGGCTCCTTGGTGGTGAGATACTTACCCTTTTTGTGCATGCTTTTAGTTTGCTTTCCTTGTTGGCAAGGTCCACAAACACCATTGGCTTTCTTCCCAAGCTTAGGGAGGCCACGCACACACTCGAACTTTCCAAGGGTCCGTAGATCCCTAAAGTTCATGTGGCCAAGTCTTTCATGCCACAACTCAATTTGCTCATCCATGGACACATTGTTTGAGACTATTCTAGCTTCAAGACAATAGCAATTGTCGCTAGATCTCATACCTTTCAATAAGGTTTGTCCATCGGGCTTTAGGATCGAGCAATCATCTTTACAAAACAAGACGGAATATCCTTCATCACTTAGATGTGAAATGCTTATTAAATTGGCTTTCAAGCCATCAACAAATAAAGCATCGGATAAGGAGGGTAATCCGGGAACGGAAATGGTTCCTTTCCCTACTACTTTCT
Organism: Acer yangbiense; assembly: GCA_008009225.1. Lineage (NCBI taxonomy): Eukaryota > Viridiplantae > Streptophyta > Magnoliopsida > Sapindales > Sapindaceae > Acer > Acer yangbiense. Next base: position 21,671,755 of record CM017771.1, read on the forward strand.
TTTTGGATCCATCACCAAAAGTGACATATTCACCTTCCTCCATAACAAGAGTCTCGAAGAAACTCTTGTTTCCCGTCATGTGCCTAGAGCACCCACTATCTAGATACCAAAAATTAGAAGAATTTGCCTTCAAGGCTATTAGAGCAACATGGCAAACAATATCATTCTTTCTAATCCACCTAGAAACAATCTTAGCCTTCTTAGTGGTCTTTGGTATATGGGCTCTAGATGTCCTAGGATCATGCATAATAATATTATCATTCTTAGGAACATGCATCATGGCTCTTTTCTTTTTCTTCTCTATCATGCTTCTAGTTTTGCACATTTTTATATATCGAAAGCAATGTGGTCTAATATGACCATCAAATCCACAAAAATGACATATAGGAGTGAAATAAGGAATCATACCTTGTCCTTGTTTTTGTGGATGAAAGGGTTCAATCCTATTTCGTTGTTGAACCGGTCTTGGTTGCTTCCTAGCTTGAGGTTGCATGATAGGTCTCTTTCCTTTGTGAGCCATTTGAGGAGGAATGTTGGCTTGAGGGACCCTAGGGGTTGAGCTTGAGGTTGCCTTCTTGGCCCCATCTTCACTTGTGCATTAGAGCATTGTCCTACTTCTAATTTCTTTCTAGGAGCTTGCACAAATGAAGTTTCTTCTCTCTTCAAGCTCTTGACAAACACGGTCTTGTTAGAGGTAGAGATCTTCTTGTCATCTTCATACCCAAGACCCCTCTTGTCATATGGACTCTTTCCAACACCAAGCATATGGTCAAGCTTCTTGGTGCTAGAATCCATCCTAGTCATAGAATTTCTAACTTCTTCAAGCTCACTCTTTAGACTTTCTTCATTCCTCCTAGATAAAGCTAACTCCTCTCTTAGCTTATCTTCTATCTTCTTGAATTTTTCAACTTGTTCACCTAAGAGGTCATTATGAGATGCAAGCTCAAGATTTTCTTCTCTCAACATCTTGATCTTTCTTGTGCTCTTGATTGCTAAATCATTAAACTCGGCATGGCATTTAGCAAGCACCTTTTTCTCCACAAAACTACTTATGGAGTTAGACGAGGAATCACTTTCTTCTTCACTTGAGTCATTTTCCTCTTGACTCATTTCCTCTTTCTCACTACCACTTTTGCTCTTATGTGAGGAGGCAAAAGCTAGGAGGTTAGCCATGAGCTCTTCTTCACTTGAAGACTCATCTTCCTCATTGGAGTCATCACTACTCCCACTCCAAGTGGCGGCCATCACTTTGCTTTTCTTCTTTTCATTGTGATTAGCACATTCGGGGGCAAAGTGACCAATCCCACCACATTCAAAGCATCGGACCCCTTTCCTTTCGGTCCTCTCTTGTCTAGGCTCAAACTTCTTGAAGGAACTCTTTTTCTTCAAATCTTGTCCTCTTGACCCAAATCCCTTCTTCTTCTTGAACCCCATAACCTTGTTGAACCTTTTCACAAATAAGGCAAGGTCTTCATCCGATTCATGCTTTGCCTCATTTGCATCCTTAGATGCTTTCAAAGCTATTCCTTTAGACTTCTTAGGAGGAGTAGTGGTGCTAGGAGCCTTCCTAGACTCATATGCAAGGAGACGCCCAATCACCTCACTTGGCTTCATATCCATGTAGCCACTATTTTCTTCTATGGCCGTCACCTTGGATTCAAACCTATCGGGGAGAGATCTCATAATGTTTTGCTTGACTCTCCTATCCGAATACGGGTCTCCGAGTTGATGGCTTTGATTTACAATGTCCATCAATTTGATTTCGAAGTCATTGAAGCATTCATCCTCTCCCATCCTTAGTAGCTCAAACTGAGTTTGGAGGACTTGAAGCTTGGACTCCTTCACCACCTCGGTTCCCTCATGTGCAACTAGAAGGATGTCCCATGCCACTTTGGCAATCTGAGTATTCTGAATAAGCTTGTACTGATTCTCATCCATAGCACACATAATGGCATGCATAGCCTTCCTATTCCACTTAGAAGCCTCAAACTCTTGCGCGTTCCATTGCACCTTAGGCTTCAAAACATCTTGTCCTCCACCCTCGGGAGTCATCATAGGGAGATCATATCCGTCTTCCACCGCCATCCATGCACGGTCATGAATTTGGCATATGTAGGATTCCATCTTCCCTTTCCATTGGGAATAGTTCAATCCGGTAAGAAGTGGAGGCCTTGTGCTAGAAGCTCCTTCGTGGCCACCACCATTTCCACCGTTTCCACTCATAGTGTTTATGAATGAATGAAATGAATGCAAATGTATGAATGATCAAAAATCACACAAAATGCAAAACACACCAAAATAAGCAAGGATCACCTATGTATGTCTAGGAACCCGCTCTGATACCAATTGAAACAAATTATAGCACGGTATGTATAAAGCTATCTAGAGGGGGGGTGAATAGATTTTACGCTTTTTACCCAATTTTTCGTGTTAGTCAAAATTACGAAAATACCCTTAAGATAATATAAACAAGCAAGTGTAATATGGTGCGGAAATTAAAACAACACTTGGTTTTTACGTGGAAACCCTCACGGGAAAAACCACGGGCTATGTAAGTAAGCCACACTCGAACCTCGAATCCACTAAATGTGCAAACGATTACAACCTAATCCCGGAAGTAATCACACACCTACCTAATCCCGGTATGAGTGAACCTAGTCCAATTTGCTTGCGTTCTAAGCAACCTAATCCCGGATGCTACACACAAGACTTACTTTCTCTATGAAGAGAATACAACCCTAAGTGAATATATGTGAATATCCAAAATGCAACATAGAGCAAGGGAACCCTATATGCTTATCTAAGATGATTAATATGCAATTAAGAACAATCCTAGATATCAAAACTAAATGACATGTCAATTAGTTTAGCTAATCAATATTAAGCACAAAACCTAATATGCAAGCACAATATAACTTCTCAAACATACATCATACTCATCTCAATATTGTATCCAAAGCATACAAAATAACAAACAAGTAATTAATTGAGATTGCTAGATAAGAGAAACACAAAACATGTAAGATATTAGTGAAAAGCTTACCAAGCAAAGTATGATGAAGATTCCATGCTAGATGACATCTAGATGATCTAAGATGATGCTAGATGATGATTGATGATCATGAAAAAGTGTTTGAGAATCAAGAATTGAGTTCTTGGAATTTTTCTTCTCTTTGAAAAATATCCTAAGTATGAATTCTGAATATGAACTCTCTTAATTGACCTAAAGTCAAAGTGGCATATATATAGGGGGCCAAAACAAAGTGTGGTCGTTTAAGTAAGTTTCAAAGAAACGCGCCGATCGGCGGTTTCAATCGGCGGCCAGGCCGCCGATAATGACCGCCGAATTGAGCTCGTGAAGAACAGAGCAAAAACGGCGGTTCATTCGGCGGTTTCGTGACCGCCGATTCCAACCGCCGAATCAAAACAGAGAGATTAAAATCAATCAGGTATGAACGGCGGTTTCGAACGGCGGTTTCGTGACCGCCGATTCAACCGCCGAATTAGACTGAGAGATAAATCAATCAGGTCTTGAAACGGCGGTTTCGAACGGCGGTCGTGACCGCCGATCTCAACCGCAGAAAAGCTTCAGACCAATCTGGACTGAAACGACGGTTTCATTCGGCGGCCAGGCCGCCGATCATAACCGTCGATCACCTAGATAGGTGAAAACCAAGGAGAAGCCAAGGGCATTCTCCATAGGCGGTCCTCGCGCTAAACCAAGCACATTCTAGTGCATGCGCGGACGTTTCCGAAAGTTATCGGGAAACGAATTACACAACAACATGACACAATTACACACAACAAAATATAATAAATAAGTGTAAGTGTGAAATGTGACAAATGAAGAGAATGCACACATATGCAATGAATGTTAAGTGTGTGTGTGCAACTAATCTCTTCAAAGAAAAGTAAGCACATAGAAATTTACCTTCGGTGCTTATCAACACGAGGTCTTCAAAGGGCTTCGAACAATAAGACCGATACTTAGGCTACCCTTACAAAGAACCCCCACATATGGTTTGATCACGAAATAAGCCAATTAAAAACAACGGGAATCCTTACAAATGGATTGTCGAAAACGCCAGATTACATGATCGAGAGACGCGCGTCTTGCAACTGGAAATGGAAGTCACATGTCTTGCGGATCAGATCTACTCTTTGATAGCTCACTTAAACCGTTTACAGAGACGTCTCGAAGGCCTTGATCGAAGCCAGAAAAGAGAATGAGATGTTTTTTTTGTTTTTTTCATTATCATTATGTTGTATGTGTCCTAATTAATGATGTAGTATTCTCATGTTTGTTGAAATCGTTAATTAATGGAATGTTTTATTTATTTATATTTTATTTTATGCTTACTGTGATCGATAACCAATCTCAATTTTAAATACTCAATTTCTGGGGAAAATTTTGTTTTCATGAACGTCTTTAATAAGGTCACAAACCCACTTTTTTTTTTTTCATGAAATTACAGAGTTCCGTTGAAGACATGTTAAAAAAGAAGATTAAATTTCGTACAACAACAATATGAACCTTGAAAAAGTTAAAGTAATGTAGGCAATTGAGCTGTTAAATGCTATAATACAAGTCATACGTAGATGCAACTGGTTGGCTGTTTAGTTGACTAATGTATGTCATTGGTCTTGTCAATAGTATAATAATAACTTCAAGCATGTTATTCGGCTGTTCAGTCTCTTGGTAATGTCATATAATAACTTCTGTGCATACTCCATTTGTATTTTAATTTTAATATAATCTATGATTATGGTAACCTTATGAGTGATCATCACGTTTGGGAAATTAGGTCCAATTCAGTAGTTAAAAAACAATGAAAATGGTAGGGATCACACTCTTAAATAGAAGTGGTTGATTTATTATTATAACGAACCCAAATATGTGATCCTCTTTTATATATGTGAAAAAATGAGTTAACTTTTGTCATTATCGAAAATGACCGTCCTTAAGGTGTATGCAGATTCCCATGCGGATATTGCGAAGTTAAAAAATCGATAATTAATCACGTCGAGAATATCAACCGTCAAATATTGATGCTTCTCATTGGGCTGTGCAAGGCACGTTGCTAGGGGTGACATTGAGTACTTCATAAATGATTATTCAACGCAAAATTATATATGTGTTGTATTTGTTATTTGGTAATTTTGTAAATTAATGTTTGATCACGCGTTGATTATTGACATGAAAAAACGAGTTAACTTTTGTCATTATAGAAAATGAGCGTCATTTTCTTGTATGCAGCTACCCTAGCCGATATTTCAAAGTTCAAAAATCGATAATTAATCACGTCAAGAATATCAACCGTCAACTACTGATGCTTGTCATTGGGCTGTTCAATGCCCGTTCATAGTGGTGACGTTAAGTACTTCATAATTGATTATTGAACGCAAAAATATATATGTGATCCTCTTTTTTAGTTGGTAATTCTGTAAATTAATATTTGATCACGGGTATATTATTGACATGAAAAAACGAGTTAACTTCTGTCGTTTTTCAATTACCGTCATTAAGTTGCATACAGCTAACCTAGTCGATATTGCGAAGTTCAAAAAAGGATTTAAATTAATCATGTTGAGAATATCAACCGTCAAATATTGATGCTTCACATTGGGCTATTCAATGCAATAATGAGTGTCATTGTGCTTTTAAATCAAATAGGTAAATGTAGGTCATTAGACTATTAAATCGGCGTTGCTAGGGTGACGTTAATTACTTCTTCGATTACTATGAAAATAAATATTTAATTAATTAATTAATAAATAGATTAACTGATGCTATATATAAGGAGTGTTAACCTGTTAACGCAACCTAGGGTTTGTACGAAACTAAGTTCTCTCTGTAATAGGAAAATGACTTACAATGGTTCCATCATCCATGAGATTGATGATTTGTTGTCAGAGAGGAAAGGAATTGTTGAGGATGCACTAGCCAAAGAACGCATACGTTGCATGAAGATGGAAGAGGATTGGAGGGATGAGAACAAGAAGGTCGTAGATGCCGATATCCGCATCATGCAGCAGGAGATGGAGGTGGAAGCTAAAATCAATGAAGTCAACAGGTTAATGGATGAATGCGATCGTCTGTTACTACTTATCGAAAGACGTTTCGGTTTAGTAGTGTAATCTAGGATTTCTTTCTGTAATCGTATTGTTATTTATTTTAATGTTGTTTTTTTAACTTATCTTTCGTTTAGAACAGTTAATTTTGTGTTTCAATACATCTTTTGCATGTTGTGTATTTTCTATTCACAGAGTTATTTGTGATACATTTCTATCTATATCTATGTTTCTTTTTGGGATGTTACATTTGTACATAAAAAATACATATCGAATAAGCTTAAGAACCCTTACCTACCTAATAAAAATGATGCACATGTTTTTCTTTTTTCTTTTCTAGTAATTGGTTATTAAAGGCCATTTATTAGAATAGGACATAATCAATTAGTCCCGAATTAAACTCGTTAATTATTCTGAATAAACAAACAAAAATACCTAGTTCTTTTTATAGTAGGCAAAGTTATGGGATATTTTATGATTTTTTATCAAAATAAAGTACTTTTTTTGTCCAATTTTGTAGTCTTGATATACATCTATAAATATTTGTAGTAGGGAATAATAATGGAAGTTGGAATTTGATGCTAAATTTTCCTAAAAATCTTAAATAATATAAACTTAGTATAAAATAATTCGTTTATTTCACTTTGAAATTTTTTTCCTCCTTTGCATCAATGCTTGAGACTTACGGTGACCTCAGGTTAGATGAATGCAAACTGAAATACAGTTGAGTTGAAAATAATGTGGTTTTTGTTGTGGTTGCTTTGGTTTTTGGCAGCTGGTGGTCTTGTAGTTTTTGGGTTTGTTTGTTGTTTGTTTTGGTCTCCTGAGTGGGATGTGCCTCTGTGTTGTTTGTTTTGCTAGGCTCTGTTTAGCCTCTTGAAATAAAATTGCAGTTCAAAACAAACAACAAACAACTCTCCTGGACTAACTGTTCACGTTGCTTTGATCCCATTAAAGCCAGAAGTGCACTGGACTGACTGTTCACGTAGTTGCAATATTTCCTCTTTCCTTTGTTTGTTATTACATGCTTTAACTGCCATTTTATGTACCCGCTTCTGTGTAATCAGTTCTGAAAGAAATGCGCGGTGTGTATGATAAATATATCTAGAGGAGGGGGGGTGAATAGATTTTAACTATTATTACCCAATTTTTGTATGCAAGTCAATTTTACGAAAATGCTCCTACTAGTCAAAAATACAAGCAAGTGTAATATAGTGCGGAATTTAAATAACACTTGATGTATACGTGGAAACCCAACCACTGGGAAAAACCACGGGCTGTTTAGTGTGCCACACTCGGACCTCGAAATCCACTAATTGAAATGGAGTTTACAACCTATGTAGACCTCATCTAACACTCCGGTCAATAACCCCCTACTTCTACCACTCGAGCCTTTAAAAGTGGCTCTAGTCCAATTGCTTGAGGCCTAAGCAATCTTAGCCTTAAGATTTAATTCTCTATGAAGAGATTATGCAACCTATGTGAATATGTATAAATATTCAAATAACAAACAAGGCTAGGTAACCTTAGATGCTTATCTAGGATGATGATATAATCAATTTAAATCAACCCTAGATATCAATTGCTAAATGACATGTCAAATAGCTTAGCTAATCAAGATTAATCAAAAACCTAATTAGCTATCACAAAACAACACTCAATCAATTCATCACAATTAATTCTCTATTCTTGTATTTATCATATGATCAAAAACATACAAGTAAATTAAAAGAGAATATGCTTGATAGTAAAATACTAAAATAAGATGAAATTAATCAAAATCTTACCAAGCATGTTGTGATGATGCAAACCCATTCATGGATGAATGCAAGATGAAATTTGATGCAAAAAGGATTTGATTTAAGTGTTTAAAGGTGAGTTCTTGATTTGATTTTTTCTCAAAAATCTCTCTTTGAAGTTTAGGGTTCTAAGGACTCAAAGAACTTAATCAGAGAATGAGAAAATAAGATATTTGATGCAGTAAAATCTGTGTTCAATTTATTAAGAAAGTTCATTCACTGGGATCGGTGATTCTATAGGTCAAAGCCAATTAATCTAGTAAGGATTTACTCTAAATGCGAAAAGACTAAATTGCATAATGCTTTACTTTGGAAGTTTGTTGAAATCTAATATTAACCTAAATTATGATAATCTAAACTAAAAGTCTAAAATCAAATTAAATCAAAGATCACACAAGGGATGAATATATGGAGAAAAGTACTAAGGAATCGATGCACCTTTCTTAGACACTTAATGCTCACACTTAGTCTCGTTAAACACTTCAATCTAGTTTACGGGGCTTGTTTTCAAGATAATTCAATTAGGTTCAAAGATCATTTCCAATACTCGCACACGGTCATGCAACGAATACGGAATAATGATCTAGGGTTCTTCCTATTACTCACACACGGTCATGTAATGAGCAATTGTTAAAACCCATATTTTACACAAAACTCTAAGCCAAATTAACATAGCACGGTCATGCATATATCAATTTTCTTGTTTATTAAGCTTTTGATTCATATTTAAATGGAACGGTCATCCACACCTAAACCCTAATCTCATAGATAAACTAAACTACAAAACTCAAATCACTTGCGGTCACAACATAATCAGAGAAAGTATAATAGAGCAATTAATTCAATAAACAAAATGAAACCCAATTGATTAACAAAAGATAGACTAATTGTTCACATAGTGTTATCCAAAATCGGTTACATCAATCCCCTAGTTAGAGGTTTAGTTACACATCAATGGAGAGAACAAAAATATAGAAGAGAAGAAGAGAAAACCCATAATGGTAAGATGCTCTTGTCTTGAAGTCTCCGTCGTCTTCTTGATTCCAATAATCTTCAAATGATGGAACTTCTGGTAGAATGAATGAAATCCTCGTGTGTTTTCTATCATTTTTTTATTTCCCCCCCGACGGCCTCTATATATTTTTTCTTTTTTAATTAGGTCTTCTGCCCTGTCCTGAGAAACGAAGTGAAACTTATTATAGCACGGTGTGTATAAAGCTATCTAGAGGGGGGGTGAATAGATTTTACGCTTTTTACCCAATTTTACGTGTTAGTCAAAATTACAAAAATGCCCTTAAGATAATATAAACAAGCAAGTGTAATATGGTGCGGAAATTAAAACAACACTTGGTTTTTACGTGGAAACCCTCACGGGAAAAACCACGGGCTATGTAAGTAAGCCACACTCGAACCTCGAATCCACTAAATGTGCAAACGATTACAACCTAATCCCGGAAGTAATCACACACCTACCTAATCCCGGTATGAGTGAACCTAGTCCTATTTGCTTGCGATCTAAGCAACCTAATCCCGGTTGCAACACACAAGACTTACTTTCTCTAGAAGAGAATGCAACCCTAAGTGAATATATGTGAATATCCAAAATGCAACATAGAGCAAGGGAAACCCTATATGCTTATCTAAGATGATTAATATGCAATTAAGAACAATCCTAGATATCAAAACTAAATGACATGTCAATTAGTTTAGCTAATCAATATTAAGCACAAAACCTAATATGCTAGCACAATACAACTTCTCAAACATACATCATACTCATCTCAATATTGTATCCAAAGCATACAAAATAACAAACAAGTAATTAATTGAGATTGCTAGATAAGAGAAACACAAAACATGTAAGATATTAGTGAAAAGCTTACCAAGCAAAGTATGATGAAGATTCCATGCAAGATGACATCTAGATGATCTAAGATGATGCTAGATGATGATTGATGATCATGAAAAAGTGTTTGAGTGATTAAAAATGAGTTCTTTGTGTATTTTTCTTCTCTTGAAAAATATCCTAAGTATGAAGCATGAATAAGAACTCTTGTAAATGACCTAAAATCAAGTTAGCATATATATAGAGGCCATAAGTGAAGTGAGGTCGTTTTGAAAACGCGCCAGAAAATTGCTCTGTGCGCTGGTGGACCTGCGCTGGACGACAGGCGCAGGACCAGCGCACACGCACATTTTTGCTTTGGCGCTGGACGACATGCGCTCACACAGGCGCCAGACCAGCGGAGCCATACTGGGCGATCAGCACTGGTGGCCTTGCGCTGGTGTAGACCAGCGCACGACCGGCGACAGAGAACTGGACGATCTGCGCTGGTGGACTGCGCTGGTGTGGACCAGCGCACGACCAGCGGCACGCCACTGGGCGTTTTGCGCCGGTGAGCGGCGCTGGACGACAGGCGCAGGAGGACCAGCGCACAGCCCACAACTTTGAACCCCACAAGCAATCATGCAAGGGGAACAAAGGTAAACTAAGATGCATCCTAAAAGCCTAAATGCTATAATGTTATAAACACAAGATGCAATCATAATAACAAGCAAGAAGAGATGTAAATAGGCATTGATGCACAACAAAAAGAAACACAACATACAAAGATTAAACATATGCATGAGTTGTGAGTGTGTGCAACTATCTCTTCAAGACAAGTAAGCACTTAGAGTATTACCTTTGGTGCTTGTCAATAATGAGGTCTTCAAAGGGCCTAAGCAATAACAACAACATCTAAACTACCCTTACAAAGAATCCCCACATATGGTTTGATCACGAAATAAGCAAATTAAAAAAACAACGGAAATCCTTACAATCTTTCTCTTTGGCTATTTCGTGACAAAACCATCACTCACATTGATTCCTCACAAAAAAAATAGAAACTACGGGACTTCAATGATATTCTACATTACAAAAAGATAAGAGAATGCAACTTGAAGTCTTTGTAAGGATTCCCATTAATAGATTGGCTTATTTCGTGGTCAAACCACATGTTGGGGTTTGGTTGTAAGGGTAGTCTAGGTGATTGTTGAAGATCAAGACCCTTTCCAAGACCTCAAGAGGACAAGCACCAAAGGTATATCTTGTGCTTACTTTGGCTTGAAGAGTTATAGTTGCACACACACACACAACTTGCATAACTCTTATTCTTGTATGGTGTGTTTATATTTTGTGTGCATTGTGCTTTATTGATTTATTCAATATCTCTTCTTGCATGTTGAATTGATTGCATCTTGTTATATGATAATGCCATGACATGTTAGGCATTAGGATGCATTCAATACCCACACTTGCACTTCATGCATGATTAGCTTTTATGTGTGGTGTAATTCGTTTCCCGAAGGATGTTCGGAAACGTCCGCGCGTGCACGTTGATGTGCTTTGTTTTGCGCGATGATCGCCGGTGGAGATGCCTTTGGCTTCTCCTTGGTTTCACCATTTTTGGTGAAACGGCGGTTCCATTCGGCGGCCTGGCCGCCGTTCGAAACCGCCGAATCAGACCTGATTGAAATTCCTCTCGGGTCCAAAACGGCGGTTCTGATCGGCGGTTATGATCGGCGGTTATGAAACCGCCGAACGAAGTCGCCGAAGTTCCCCTGTTCCTCTCGGGAGCCATTCGGCGGTTCAATTCGGCGGCCTGGCCGCCGAATGAAACCACCGATCGTGCGATTTCAGGGCAAAATTGTCTTTTCACTTGCCCTGTTCTTGATGTCTATAAATATCACACTTTCTCATTATCTGAATAAGTTCTTTGACTCTTAAGAACCCTAATCTTCAAAGATAGATTTTGAGAGAAAATCAAATCAAGAACTCAACTTTAACCACTCAAATCAAACCCCTTTTGCATCAAATTTCATATTACATCTCCTATGTCTATATAGAGTGCATCCATGTATGGGTTTGCATCATCACAACTTGCTTGGTAAGATTTTGATTAATTTCATCTTATTGTAGTATTTTAAATACCAAGCCATCTCTTTTAAATTACTTGTATGTTTTAGATCATATGCTAAATACAAGAAAAGAGATTATTTGTGATGAATTGATTGAGTGTTGTTTTTGATAGATATCTAGGTTTTTATAATCTATGATTATCTATGCTATTTGACATGTCATTTAGCTATTGATGTCTAGGGTTGATTTAAATTGAATATATCATCATCCTAGATAAGCATTTAGAGTACCCTAGCTCTTATTGCATTAATTGAATATTCATACATATTCACATAGGGTTGTGCATCTCTTTTGAGAGATTGAAGTCTTGGTCTAGGGTTGCTATTACAGGCCCGCTGGGTAGTAGTGGTGGGTTACAGACCGGGATTAGGCTGTAAACATCATTACAAGTAGTGACTTCGAGGATCAAGCAAATTGGAATAGGGTTGCTAATAAAGGCCCGCTGGGTAGAAGTGAGGGGTTACAGACCGGAGTGTTAGACGAGGTCTACATAGGTTGTAAACTTCATTTCAATTAGTGATTTCGAGTTCCGAGTGTGGCGCACTATACAGCCCGTGGTTTTTCCCAGTGGTTGGGTTTTCCACGTAAACATCAAGTGTCATTTATTATTTCCGCATCTTATTACACTTGTATGTATTGTTGACTTGCTAGGGGTATTTTCGTAAAATTGACATGCACGCGAAAATTGGGTAATAATTAGATAAAATCTATTCACCCCCCCTCTAGCTTTATATATCATACACACCGTATTCTTTTCAGTCTTCAATCCTCTTGTAGAATAATCAATCCCTGAAAAGAGTTTCTAACATTTCCAATATAAGAAAAGTGTGAGATTAATCATGTGAGAACAATACCAAGCATTTGCATTTTTATTTTTAGAATTTAGGCACAACATTACCAAATGTATGCAATGTATGATAAATGCAATGCTCCCCCTCAACGGGTTACTCCCCCTGAATGTATGTTCTCCCCAAAGTGCACAATAGCTTCTATATTTTGCACCTCCCCTTACCATATCCTACTCCCCCTTTTTGTCATGATATAGGCAAAGGAGTAGTCCCCAACCGGGTCACTCATAGCAACGAGAGATAGAAGCATGCAAGATTTGCATATACATATAAGTCACTTTATGCACTTCAATTAATTTGAGAGAAACAAGGAGATTTATTTTGAGAAAATGTGTGAATCCAACATGCTTTGCATACAAGACATATAGCATTCAAGTCCAAAATACAATGGTATTTGGCAAAGCAAATGACAAAGGTTTCTAATAAGAATTCAAACCAATTTCACCAATGTCATGGGAAAAGCAAGGATATAGAGATTATTGATTTCAATTTAAGAGCAACTATATCCAACTTTATAAGCGAAACATGGCATGAGCGACTTTGCACCCTATTTGATTTTTCCGGATAAATATCCGTATGATAGTAACCATGTTCAACTAATAAAGAAAGAGAGACATTTGGAATGTAAATTCCTTTGAATGGATACAAGATCCTTTATTCATTTTGAGTCTCATAAGCTTTCACACAAGTTTTGCATTTTAAGAATATGCAATCATCAATTCATGCTTTTCATGAGAGCATGTTGTATGAATTTCATGCTTTTTCATTTGACATAAGCATATTATAAAAGAATCATCATGTCATGGAGATAACTATAGGTCATTCACATCATACTTCCTATGTAAATCTCCTAGTCCAAAAATGCATGTTTGAACATAAATATGACATGGATTGTAGACAAGCAAGGTTCACACTTATAGAATTTGAAAACATATATACAAATGTACAACCAAGCTTACTCAAGCCATCAAAAGAAGAGGCATAAGATATTTCAAATTTTTTGCAAGATACAAGAATGCAAAATAGCTCTCTTTGCTTGAGTTCCCCATATGGGGTCAAGTAAATCACATCACTCCACAAGACATATCCCAATAGATCTACTAAGAGTTTTAAATCGAGTAGCATCTAATGGTTTAGTAAATAGGTCCGCAAGTTGATCATTAGTACCTACATGTTCAAGTACTATGCATTTATTTTCAACAAGCTCTCTAATGAAGTGATGTCGGATGTCAATATGCTTAGTTCTAGAATGTTGGACCGGATTCTTGGAAATATTAATGGCACTCATGTTATCACAAAAGAGAGTGAGAGTACCTTGGTTGAATCCGTAGTCCACTAGCATTTGCTTCATCCACATAAGTTGAGTGCATCCACTCCCCGCGGCTATGTACTCGGCTTCCGCCGTGGACAAGGAAATCGAGTTTTGCTTCTTGCAAAACCACGACACCAAGTTGTTGCCTAGAAAGAAGCAACCGCCCGATGTGCTCTTCCTATCATCACAATTTCCTGCCCAATCCGCATCACTATATCCTACAAGACTAGAATTAGTGTCAAATGAGTACCAAATCTCATAATTAGAAGTCCCATTCACAAATCGAATGACTCTCTTAACCGAAGAGAGATGGGACTCCTTGGGATCGGATTGGTACCTAGCACAAACTCCTACACTAAATGATATATCGGGCCTACTTGTGGTCAAATAGAGCAAGCTCCCTACCATGCCACGATATAAGGTTTGGTCCACACTTTTACCGCTAGCATCCTTGCTTAGCTTCAAAGTGGTGCTCATAGGAGTATCACAATGTTTGGTTTTTTCAAGACCAAACTTCTTCATTAGGTTTTTGGCATTTTTGGCTTGGGATATGAAAATCCCATCATCTAGTTGCCTAATTTGCAAACCTAGGAAGTAACTAAGCTCACCAACAAGACTCATCTCAAATTCATGAGACATGACATCAACAAATTGTTGGACTTTGGTGTTGTTGGTGGAGCCAAAAACTATATCATCAACATATATTTGAGCTATGAAAAGCTCATCATTGTCTCACTTGATGAATAGCGTCTTGTCAACACTACCTCTTGTGTAGTTGTTGTCAACAAGAAATTGAGTGAGGCGCTCATACCAAGCCCTCGGTGCTTGTTTCAACCCATAAAGTGCCTTCTTAAGGCGATAAACATGATTGGGGTGGTGTGCATCCACAAACCCCTTAGGTTGTTCAACAAACACTTCCTCTTGCAAGAAGCCATTGAGGAAGGCACTCTTTACGTCCATTTGGTGCAATTTGAACTTGTGCACACAAGAGATGGACAAGAGAAGCCTAATGGACTCTAAGCGGGCAACAGGAGCAAAAGTCTCCTCAAAGTCGATATCTTCAATTTGAGAGTACCCTTGTGCTACAAGTCTAGCCTTGTTCCGCACTATGTTGCCATCCTCATCGGATTTGTTCCTAAATATCCATTTAGTGCCTATGACATTAGTGGTCTTAGGCCTAGGAACTAGAGTCCAAACCTCATTCCTTTCGAATTGGTTTAGCTCTTCTTGCATGGCAAGAACCCAAAATTCATCATTTAAGGCTTCTTCAACCTTTTTGGGTTCAATTTGAGAGGTGTAGCAAGTATAGCTAATAAGATTAGCAAGTTGACGTCTAGTCCTAACACCCTCATTTACCTCTCCAATGATATCTTCTTTATCATGGAGTTTCCTAACCCATGGAGCGGGTTCTTTAGAGTCTAAGAGAGGAACTCTAGCAATAGGTTATGTGTCATCATTGTTGGCATTAGATGTCCCAACATTAGGAGACACCACAACCTTCTCCAAAGGAGAACCATCACTAAAAATAACCTCCTCCTCATGATCATTAGACTTGAGCCTAGTATCATCAAATACGACATTGGATGATTCCATAACACTTAGAGTCTTTAAATTGAAAACTCTATAGGCTCTACTATTCAAGGCATAGCCAATAAAGATACCCTCATCACTCTTAGCATCGAATTTGCCAAGTTGATCACGGTCATTCAAAATGTAGCATTTGCTTCCAAAAGTGTGGAAGTAGCTAACATTTGGCCTCTTGCCTTTCCATAACTCATAGGAGGTGTTTCTAGTACCGGGCCTTAGGAAGACTCTATTTCCTATATAGCAAGCCGTATTGACGGCTTCGGCCCATAGGTTCCTAGGGACATTGTTGCTAAGCAACATCACACGGGCCATCTCTTGAAGGACCCTATTTTTCCTCTCAACAACTCCATTTTGTTGAGGTGTCCTAGGAGCCGAAAACTCATGGGAGATACCTAAACCATTACAAAAGGTTTCAAAGGTAGCATTCTCAAATTCCCTCCCATGGTCACTTCTAATCCGTTTTATGCTTTTAATATTAGAGTTCATTTCATTTTGAAGTTTATTACAAAGCATTTTAAACTTATCAAAAGTTTCAGATTTTTCTCTAAGAAAATATTTCCATGTGAACCTAGAGAAATCATCAACACAAACAAAAATGTATCTCTTTCCACCCAAACTTTCGGTTTGCGTGGGACCCATGAGGTCCATGTGGAGAAGCTCAAGAGGCTCCTTGGTGGTGAGATACTTACCCTTTTTGTGCATGCTTTTAGTTTGCTTTCCTTGTTGGCAAGGTCCACAAACACCATTGGCTTTCTTCCCAAGCTTAGGGAGGCCACGCACACACTCGAACTTTCCAAGGGTCCGTAGATCCCTAAAGTTCATGTGGCCAAGTCTTTCATGCCACAACTCAATTTGCTCATCCATGGACACATGATTAGATACAATACTAGCTTCAAGACAATAACAATTGTCGCTAGATCTCATGCCCTTCAACAAGGTTTGTCCATCGGGTTTTAGGATTGAGCAAAAATCTTTAGAAAACAAGACGGAATATCCTTCATCACTAAGATGTGAAATGCTTATTAAATTGGCTTTCAAGCCATCAACAAATAAAGCATTGGATAAGGAGGGTAATCCGGGAACGGAAATGGTTCATTTCCCTTTAACATTTCTTTTGGATCCATCACCAAAAGTGACATTTCCACCTTCCTCCATAACAAGAGTCTCGAAGAAACTCTTGTTTCCCGTCATGTGCCTAGAGCACCCACTATCCAAGTACCAAAAATTAGAAGAATTTGCCTTCAATGCTATTTGTGCAACATGGCAAACATTTTCATTCTTTCTAATCCACTTAGCAACAATTTTAGCTTTCCTAGTGGTCTTTGGTATAGGTGCTCTACTATTTATAGGATCATGCAAATCAATATTTTCATTCCTAGAAACATGCATCTTGGCTCTATTCTTTCTCTTTTCAATCATGCTTTGTTTTCTACATATTTTAATATATTGAAAGCAATTTGGTCTAATATGACCATCACAACCACAAAAGTGACAAATAGGGATGAAATAAGGAATCATACCTTGCCTTTGTGCACGTATGGGAGCTTGTCCATGTCTTTGTGGATAAGTGGGTTCAATCCATCTTCGTTGTTGAACCGGTCTAGGTTGCTTCCAAGCTTGAGGTTGCATGATTGGTCTCTTTCCTTTGTGAGCCAATTTTGGAGGAGTGTTGGCTTGAGGGACCCTAGGGGGTTGAGCTTGAGATTTCCTTCTTGGCCCTATTTTCACTTTAGCATTAGAACATTGTCCTACTTCTAACTTCTTCCTAGGAGGTTGCACAAATGAAGTTTCTTCGTTCTTCAAGCTCTTGACAAACACGGTCTTGTTAGAGGTTGAGATTTTCTTGCCATCATCATACCCAAGACCTCTCTTGTCACTTGGACTCTTTCCAACACCAAGTAAATGATCAAGCTTCTTGGTGCTAGAATTTATCCTAGCCAAGGACCCTTTAACTTCTACAAGTTCCCTCTTCAAGCCTTCTTCACTTCTCTTGGATAAGTCTAACTCCTCAATTAACTTATCCTCTCTCCTCTTCAATCTTTCCACTTGTTCACTTAAGTGGTCATTGTGAGCCGAAAGTTCAAGGTTTTCTTCTCTCAACCTCTCAATCTTTCTTATGCTTTTAAGTGCTAAATCATTGAACTCGGCATGGTATTTAGCAAGCACCTTTTGCTCCACAAATTTCTTTTGGAACTAGAAGAGGAGTCACTTTCTACTTCACTTGAGTCATTTTCCTCTTGACTCATTTCCTCTTTCTCACTACCACTTTTGCTCTTATGTGAGGAGGCAAAAGCTAGGAGGTTAGCCATGAGCTCTTCTTCACTTGAAGACTCATCTTCCTCATTGGAGTCATCACTACTCCCACTCCAAGTGGCGGCCATCACTTTGCTCTTCTTCTTTTCATTGTCATTAGCACATTCGGGGGCAAAGTGACCAATCCCACCACATTCAAAGCATCGGACCCCTTTCCTTTCGGTCCTCTCTTGTCTAGGCTCAAACTTCTTGAAGGAACTATTTTTCTTCAAATCTTGTCCTCTTGACCCAAATCCCTTCTTCTTCCTGAACCCCATAACCTTGTTGAACCTTTTCACAAATAAGGCAAGGTCTTCATCCGATTCATGCTTTGCTTCATTTGCATCCTTAGATGCTTTCAAAGCTATTCCTTTGGACTTCTTAGGAGGAGTAGTGGTGCTAGGAGCCTTCCTAGACTCATATGCAAGGAGACGCCCAATCACCTCACTTGGCTTCATATCCATGTAGCCACTATTTTCTTCTATGGCCGTCACCTTGGATTCAAACCTATCGGGGAGAGATCTCATAATTTTTTGCTTGACTCTCCTATCTGAATACGGGTCTCCGAGTTGATGGCTTTGATTTACAATGTCCATCAATTTGATTTCGAAGTCATTGAAGCATTCATCCTCTCCCATCCTAAGTAGCTCAAACTGAGTTTGGAGGACTTGAAGCTTGGACTCCTTCACCACCTCGGTTCCCTCATGTGCAACTTGAAGGATGTCCCATGCCACTTTGGCAATCTGAGTATTCTGAATAAGCTTGTACTGATTCTCATCCATAGCACACATAATGGCATGCATAGCTTTCCTATTCCACTTAGAAGCCTCAAACTCTTGCGCGTTCCATTGTGCCTTAGGCTTCAAAACATCTTGTCCTCCACCCGCGGGAGTCATCATAGGGAGATCATATCCGTCTTCCACCGCCATCCATGCACGGTCATGAATTTGGCATATGTAGGATTCCATCTTCCCTTTCCATTGGGAATAGTTCAATCCGGTAAGAAGTGGAGGCCTTGTGCTAGAAGCTCCTTCGTGGCCACCACCATTTCCACCGTTTCCACTCATAGTGTTTATGAATGAATTAAATGAATGCAAATGTATGAATGATCAAAAATCACACAAAATGCAAAACACACCAAAATAAGCAAGGATCACCTATGTATGTCTAGGAACCCGCTCTGATACCAATTGAAACTTATTATAGCACGGTGTGTATAAAGCTATCTAGAGGGGAGGTGAATAGATTTTATGCTTTTTACCCAATTTTACGTGTTAGTCAAAATTACAAAAATGCCCTCAAGATAATATAAACAAGCAAGTGTAATATGGTGCGGAAATTAAAACAACACTTGGTTTTTACGTGGAAACCCTCACGGGAAAAACCACGGGCTATGTAAGTAAGCCACACTCGAACCTCGAATCCACTAAATGTGCAAACGATTACAACCTAATCCCGGAAGTAATCACACACCTACCTAATCCCGGTATGAGTGAACCTAGTCCTATTTGCTTGCGATCTAAGCAACCTAATCCCGGTTGCTACACACAAGACTTACTTTCTCTAGAAGAGAATGCAACCCTAAGTGAATATATGTGAATATCCAAAATACAACATAGAGCAAGGGAAACCCTATATGCTTATCTAAGATGATTAATATGCAATTAAGAACAATCCTAGATATCAAAACTAAATGACATGTCAATTAGTTTAGCTAATCAATTTTAAGCACAAAACCTAATATGCTAGCACAATACAACTTCTCAAACATACATCATACTCATCTCAATATTGTATCCAAAGCATACAAAACAACAAACAAGTAATTAATTGAGATTGCTAGATAAGAGAAACACAAAACATGTAAGATATTAGTGAAAAGCTTACCAAGCAAAGTATGATGAAGATTCCATGCAATATGACATCTAGATGATCTAAGATGATGCTAGATGATGATTGATGATCATGAAAAAGTGTTTGAGTGATTAAAAATGAGTTCTTTGTGTATTTTTCTTCTCTTGAAAAATATCCTAAGTATGAAGCATGAATAAGAACTCTTGTAAATGACCTAAAATCAAGTTAGCATATATATAGAGGCCATAAGTGAAGTGAGGTCGTTTTGAAAACGCGCCAGAAAATTGCTCTGTGCACTGGTGGACCTGCGCTGGACGACAGGCGCAGGACCAGCGCACACGTACATTTTTGCTTTGGCGCTGGACGACATGCGTTCACACAGGCGCCAGACCAGCGGAGCCATACTGGGCGATCAGCGCTGGTGGCCTTGCGCTGGTGTAGACCAGCGCACGACCGGCGACAGAGAACTGGACGATCTGCGCTGGTGGACTGCGCTGGTGTGGACCAGCGCACGACCAGCGGCACGCCACTGGGCGTTTTGCGCCGGTGAGCGGCGCTGGACGACAGGCACAGGAGGACCAGCGCACAGCCCACAACTTTGAACCCCACAAGCAATCATGCAAGGGGAACAAAGGTAAACTAAGATGCATCCTAAAAGCCTAAATGCTATGATGTTATAAACACAAGATGCAATCATAATAACAAGCAAGAAGAGATGTAAATAGGCATTGATGCACAACAAAAAGAAACACAACATACAAAGATTAAACATATGCATGAGTTGTGAGTGTGTGCAACTATCTCTTCAAGACAAGTAAGCACTTAGAGTATTACCTTTGGTGCTTGTCAATAATGAGGTCTTCAAAGGGCCTAAGCAATAACAACAACATCTAAACTACCCTTACAAAGAATCCCCACATATGGTTTGATCACGAAATAAGCCAATTAAAAAAACAACTGTAATCCTTACACGAAGAATGCGGAGGACCGCTGCCCGTGCCGCTGGAGAGGCACTTGCATGGGCAGCGGTAATTCAAGCGGCCATATACTGTTCTGGCTCGCTGGGTAGGAGGTTGCATGTTGAGCGGCATGGGCCACGGTAAATCAGCCTTTACCGTCCGCCTACCCACCGCTGGTGGTGCACATGTAAGCTGAGCGGCATGGGCCGCGGTAAATCACATATTTAGCCTATTTCTTCATCTTTTGACTCCATCTTCTCCCAAATGAAATCCTATCAATACCTCAATGGAAAGCGACCTACAAAGGCTCAACACACACATCAACCCACCAAAAGGACTCAAGAAACAAGCAAAACATAGGAAAAATGGGTGAAATATAAGCATAGAATTAGACTGATCAAATACCCCCAAACCTATACTTTTGCTAGTCCTCGAGCAAAACCAAACATTCCTAAACTGAAAAGAAAACTAAATCCTAACAAAGCCACTTTCGCAGGGAACGCGATAGCATTGAGCACATGCTACAAGCCTTTAAACCTCTAGGTGTCCCTAGTAGGAGGAGTGTTGTCTCCTGAGGGTTCTCATCTATAACACCCACAAACATATCCCACAAACCAATCATTCGAGATGCAATCGATTAACGCCCAGATTTGAAACAATGCATGCAAAAGCCAATAGGTAAAGACTAACATTAAGTCACAAATTTGAAAGCATTGCCCAATTTTTAAATGAAAAGCCCAAGCTTAAGATATTCTAGCATCAAAAACACTTTCGCCGAATGCCATAGATGTAATTCGCCTCGACTCTAAGCCTCACCAGATATCGCTTATATTTCACATAGAACCTAAGCAAATACACTCATCAAGCATATGCGAAAGAAGTTATGCACAAGGAATTTCAAATTAAAATCACATATGAATATATCATTGAAAGAACGCTTTATTTGAATTCAAGAGATCTCATGAAAAGAATCAAACATTATGAGCAAGATAAACACACATTTCACTTCTACTTTCATTGCAAGGATAACCAGCAGATCAATTAGACTTTTCATTCGGTTGTAATGGGGCTATTGGGTAAGGGTTAAAAAGGAACGGGATGTAGGAGTTCAAAAACCTGGGATCATTCAGCGAGAGCCTTCAATTACCTTTACGGCTTGGCGTAAGCTCTTAGGTCTTCATTGACTTCCTTTGTAAGTGGAATAATGCCACTCACCATTCATTGATGCCCCCTTAATTCACCATTCTCTTTTGCCCACTCCTTCGAGAGTAGATACAACACTTAAATCCTTTGACTTGTTGTGTTCCTTAAGTTCTTTCCTCTGGCACACGCAACTCACCATTCATTTTGGTGGCAATTTTTTTTTTTTTTTTTTTTAATACAAACCGTACAACCTCTTCTCTTTCATTTGGATTGAATGCAGCTCATTCTTTATTTGACCCATATCACTTTCACACACATTCTTATGCAAACTCTTCAGCGTTCTTCACAATCTCAAAGCATGATCCCAGTCTAATAGGTATGGCTATAATATGGCTTACATGGGTTACAGTAAATATGGTGAAGAAAGAAAATGCAATTCAGTGTTTGGCTTCAAACAGGGCTATGGAGCACACACACATGGGTAGGAAATATTACAGGCCTTTTAAGTAGTTCACACACATAGTCTAAAATCACTTCCACTGGTTCGACTTTACTCAAGATCAAAGATAACATGTGAAATCTTTTATGATGAAATGCTCTATAATGCTCAATGTTCAACCTATAGAGATCAAATCTAATGTTAAGAACCTACCGAGTGTTTAAAGAGTAGAAACAAAATAATCCCTCATATATGTCATTTATGTACGCACTTTGGCTTAGTGAACTCACAGGGTAGTCTCCACTATTAATCATGACAAACCACTAGGCATCCTATCCACTATCACATCAAGAGCATGTCATAGTTATGAAAAATGCAATGCAATACTCTAAGTGGCAAGATGCTAGTTTAAACCCAGTAATTTAAGCATATCATTTCAAAGACACATACCAAAACATCTCATCAAGGTTAATGCAGGAACAACAGACTCTAAAAATACTAAAAAACTTGACTCAAGACTCAAAACAACGACACACCCCCAAACCTAAACTCGACATTGTCCCCAATGTTGACAATCAAGAAAAGACAGGCAGTGAAAGACAAAAGAAAAACAAAAGAAAATAAAAGTTCAAAAAGAAAATCCATAGCCTGCTAATCTCCTCCATCCGCATCTGACAGCTGCAAGATCTCGGTCCCCTGATCGGAGTCTATCTGGCCATCCTGCATCGGCTTCTCATCATCAAAGTGCAAGATCGGGGTCCGCTGGTCAAAGTTCTTCGGCTCGAGACCTGATCCACCAGCTGCAAAAGGATCCGGGTCTGGAACAGGGGTCTGAAACGGTGCTCCACTCCCACTGGCCACAGAAGACCGGCTAGTCAACATCCCGCGTAGCTCCTCTATGTTCGTCTCGATAGTGTCAAAACGAGCATCCATCCGTCCCTCTAACTGCCCGAAACACAAATCCATGTGAGTCTGCATAGCCTGCAAAAGAGTGGCAAATAGATCACCTCCTGGCTGAGCTCCGCCTAACTGAGCGGCATCTGGTGCCCCTAAAGGCTGGTCCTGTAAAAGTGCTGCTGCCTCAGCCTCTCGCTCCTCCCGGCGACGTCTTCTCTCCCCATAATTTCCAATAGGAGGAAGGCCCCGAAGAACTAACTGCTGGTTCCAGTTTGTCAAGTTTATCATACTCGGGTCTTGATTCTCTAACCCTGCACTCACATCAATGCCTGCCTATCTGCAGAAAGCAGTGATCAAACACGGAAATACCATGGACTGGTCATCGTGCGCAGTAGCGTCATGAATGGCATTGAAAATCACCCGTCCAATATTGATAGGGCCACCTGTCCTCAAACGAAGCAACACACGGGCCTGGTCATAAAAGATCTCTGTATGGTGCTGGGATGGCATCCGTGAGTATGTCAAGAAAAGGTTCCAAAAAGTAACATCGGCATGCGTGTCGCGCTGGTATAGCTTCACTAATGTACCCCATACCTCCTGGCCATCCATCCTAAGGCCTGCAGCCACTCTCCCTCGATAAGGGTCAAGATTCGCAATATATTCTATTCCTCGACCGTTACTGATAGCCACCTCCGGAGCGTCAAAGTATTGATTAATGGCCTCTGGAGTTATATGGACCTCAACACCCGGCACTAAAACTGGGCCCCCAGCTAGAAGCCTCTCTGGTACAGCACTAGCATAATATTCTGCCACAATCCCCATGTTCGGCCTTGGTGGGCGTGCAACATATCCACCCCATCTGCGGTCTGCAACCATCTCTGGAACAGGTGTCTGTACCAAACTCTCAACGTCAATTCCCCTCTCAATAATCCAAGGTCGCCTGAGGAAATCGCTAAACCGACTTTTAAAGTCCTTGTTTTGTGCCTGTTTTGGCACTGCCTTCTGTTTCCTCTTATCGGGTATACCAACCCGAGGACGCTTCCCTTGATTAGTCCTTGCCATCTGCAGAAAACAAAACTTGCCAAAATTACACAACATATCCACCAAAAATTCAGCAGCATTTCATTCCAAAATTTGGCTCCAACGAATCGTAACAATGCTAAATAAATCAAATAATCACATGCAACACGAAACATCAACAAGGCAAAGCTCATCTAAACACAACCTATCATTCAATACAATCATGGCAACCAATATCCCAGCAAAAACATCAAAAATCTCCCAAGAACAAAGGATTTCGGAATTCCCAAAATACCATGTGAAGCACACCACAATAAGCCTAATCATGCTAAATAACTCAAAAAAAAAAAAAAAAACCCATTGATCAATAGAATTGGGAATTCGAAATCAAGCACTAACAACTCACAATCCCTTCATAGCAATGTGTATCACCAAAGCTTCATGAAATAATGCCATTGAAGCAAAATAGAAGAGAGGAGAGAGTGCATACCTTATTGTTGAACGAGGAGAGGAAGAACCTTGGAGAGAAATTGAGAAGAGAAGAAAAGAATTTGGAGGGAAAGTGAAAGAAGACAACACAGCAGCTGTGGGTCAAATGAGACCCACCAAAACTGCGTGTAGGATATAACCGAACAGGGTAAAATTTTACCCTACCGCTGACCAGGCACTCTGCATGAGCAGCGGTCCGTCCAGCGGTAAAGCACAAATAAGCTTACCTGGTGAAGTCAAACGCTCCGTTTCATTTAAGTTACCGCTGACCAGGCACGTGCATCATGAGCGGCACACCCAGCGAGTCATTCCAGAATGTTGTCAAAATAATACCGCCGTGTGGACATTAGTGCCCCTTGAGCGGTCTGGTCCGCGGTAATTCCCAAATTTGCGGGCCTCAATTTACCACTGGCTGGACACGTGCATCTGGAGCGGTCTATCTTGGAGGAAGTCAGGTCTCCAATTTCCGCGGCCCATGCATGGTCCTCCTCAGCGGTCTAGGCTGCGAGCCATTCCAGTATGTTGAAGTTGCTCGTACCGCGGCCCATGCATGTGTCTCTTGAGCAGTACGGGTAGCGGTAATTCCTGAATTTATAGCCCGAACCTGATTCTGACCAGGACAAACAAGCACACATAAAGCATATCTGCTCAAAGCTCAGCATAACTAGAATTTTCACTTCCCCCAAACCTGGAATGAATAATACCCTTCACTAAGCATATGACTCACACTAATTACTGACCCAAATTAATCTAAAGAAAATAAACGAAATAGAAAAATGTTACCTGGGTGGGTTGCCTCCCACCAAGCGCTTTATTTAGCGTCTAGGCAAGACGTGTGAGAGCATTACGGCTCAGTAAGCTCAACATCCTCCATTTGAACGACCTCGCCAAGCTCCATAATGTAAGGTTTTACCCTATGCCCATTGACTTTGAACTTGTCGCCATTCCTCTCGTTCTACACTTCCACAGCTCCGTGGGGAAAAATATGAGTTACCACGAATGGTCCAAACCACCTGGACCTCAACTTACCTGGAAATAGCTTCAGCCGGGAGTTGAATACCAGCACTTGCATACCGGGACGAAGGTCTTTATGCACTATCATCTTGTCATGTATCAACTTAGTCTTCTCCTTGTACAGTTTTGCACTCTCATACGCCTCCAAGCGAAATTCTTCTAGTTCACACAGCTGAAGTTTCCTCTCCTCACCGGCCTTGTCATAATCAAAGTTCAACTTTCTGACTACCCATAAGGCTCTATGCTCTAGTTCTACTGGAAGGTGACACGCTTTCCTAAAGACCAACCTATATGGACTCATCCTAATAGGTGTCTTGAAAGCTGTCCTGTAGGCCCACAATGCATCATCTAACTTCAAAGCCCAATCCTTTCGAGTTGAATTCACAGTCTTCTCTAGGATACCCTTTATTTGCCTGTTGCTGACCTCAACTTGACCTGAAGTCTGTGGGTGGTATGGTGTAGCAACCTTATGCCTTACACCATATTTCTTCAAAAGTGCAGCAAAGGATCTGTTGCAAAAATGCGTACCTCCATCACTAATGATGGCTCTAGGGGTCCCGAATCTTGCAAATATCGTCTCCCTCACAAACTTCACCACAGTTTGACTGTCATTACTCCTTGTGGCCTTCGCCTCTACCCATTTGGACACATAATCAACTGCTACCAAGATGTAACTATAACCGCAAGATAGTGGGAATGGGCCCATGAAATCTATGCCCCATACGTCAAAAAGCTCTATCACCAAATTCCCAGATAAGGGCATCTCATTTCGTTTACTTATACTCCCCGTACGTTGACATCTGTCACATGCCAAACAAAACCGGACTACATCCTTGTGTAATGATTCCCAGAAGAATCCAGATTGCAACACTTTCAAAGCTGTCTTTCTTGCACCAAAATGTCCTCCACAATGTAGCCCGTGACAAAATTTCAGAACGTCTCTCTGCTCTGACTCAGGAACACATCTTCTTATCATAGAATCAGGACCATGAGTATACAAACAAGGGTCATCCCAAAAGTATTTTTTCGCTTTTGAAATAAACCTTTGTCTTCCTTGTGAGTTCAACTCATCCGGGACTACTTCACTTACCAAATAGTTAACCAAATCAGCATACCATGGTTCACTATCTTTCACAGCCAACAGTTGTTCATCCGGAAACTTCTCATGCAATGGCAATTTGTCTACTTCATCCGGATTTTCCTGTACTAACCTGCTTAGATGATCAGCAACCACGTTCTCACTACCTTTCTTGTCTCGTATCTCCAAGTTAAATTCTTGTAACAGGAGGATCCACCGAATCAATCTAGGTTTGTCATCCTTTTTATGAAGAAGATAACGAAGGGCTGTATGGTCTGAATATACAATGACTTTGGCACCCACCAAGTATGTTCGGAATTTCTCCAATGCAAAAACTACTGCGAGAAGCTCTTTCTCAGTTGTTGAGTAGTTCAATTGGGCATCATTTAAGGTTCGAGAAGCATAGTATATCGCGTGTGGAACCTTATCTACCCGCTGCCCCAAAACTGCTCCGATGGCATAATCCGAAGCGTCACACATCAATTCAAAGGGCAATTCCCAACTAGGTGGAATTATTACTGGTGCGGTGGTCAATGCATTCTTCAAAGTGTTAAAAGCTACCATGCACTCATCGCTTACCTCAAAATCAATTTCTTTTTGTATGAGCAAACACAAGGGCCTCGTTATCTTCGAAAAGTCATTTATAAATCTTCTATAAAAACCCGCGTGCCCAAGAAACGACCTCACATCCTTCACAGATTTTGGAGGCTGTAAACTACTGATCACCTCCACCTTGGCTTTGTCCACTTCAATTCCTCTCCTTGAAATCACATGTCCAAGAACGATCCCTTGTTGTACCATAAAGTGGCACTTTTCCCAGTTCAACACCAAGTTGTTCTCTTCGCATCTCTTAAGGACTAAGGTAAGGTTGTGCAAACACGAATCAAATGAATCCCCAAACACCGAGAAGTCATCCATGAATACCTCAATGATCTCCTCCAACATATCTGAAAATATTGACATCATGCACCTCTGAAAAGTACCTGGTGCATTGCAGAGACTGAATGGCATTCTTCTGTATGCGAACGTCCCAAATGGACAAGTGAAAGTAGTTTTTTCTTGATCTTCTGGTGCGATAGCTATCTGATTGTAACCTGAGTACCTGTCGAGGAAACAATAATGACTGTGCCCTGCCAATCGCTCAAGCATCTGATCTATGAATGGAAGAGGAAAGTGGTCTTTTCTGGTAGCAGTGTTCAGCTTCCTGTAGTCGATACACACCCTCCATCCTGTCTAAAGCCTCTGTGGAACCAACTCATTCTGCTCATTGCGAACCACAGTAATACCTGATTTCTTAGAAACCACGTGAATCGGGCTGACCCACTTACTGTCTGATATGGGATAAATTATCTGCACTTGTAAAAGTTTCAAGACCTCTTTCTTCACTACCTCTTTCATTATCGGATTTAATCTCCTCTGAGCCTCTCTAGACGGTCTAGAATCTTCTTCGAGAAATATCTTGTGCATGCAAATTGTTGGACTGATCCCCTTGATATCTTCAATTGACCATCCTATAGCTGACTTGTGTTTCTGAAGAACCCCGATGAGCCTTTCTTCCTCATTACTCTGCAACTCTGAAGCAACAGTCACCGGATATGTCTCATTCTCACCTAGATACACATACTTCAGAGTTGTTGGCAACTCGTTGAGTTCTAATTTTGGTGGTGGATCGTTGGCGAAACTGACAATTGAAACTTGAAAATCTTCAACCTCTTCTTCAGCTAGTTCAGAACTATCGTCAGTCTTATCGTTCTGATCATCCCAATCCCAATCCCAATCCCAATCCCAATCCCAATCCGCCAAATCCTCATCCTTGAATATTCCATCAACCCCAGGGTCTAAAACCTCGATGAATGAACAATCATCAGCTCCGGCGGGATATGATGATGCTTCAAAAAGTTTGAACTCTACTGTCTCATTTAACACTGTCATTGAAAGTTTTCCATTCTGCACATCAATAAATGTCTTTGTTGTGGCCATGAACGGTCTACCCAGAAGAACAGGTCTCATGTTAGTCTCTTTACTCACATCCTCCATGTCTAATACCACAAAATCAGTTGGAATAATAAGTTTCAAAACTTGGACCAGTACATCTTCAACATTCCCTCTCGAATATCTTACTGAACCATCTGCCAACAGAAGTGACATTGTTGTAGGCTTCAACTCATTCAACCCTAACTGCTTATAAATGGAATAAGGCATCAAATTGATACTGGCACCTAAATCTAGCATTGCCCTCTCAAGCTGGGTACCTCCAACCGTTATATTGATGCAGAAACTGCCCGGATCTTTCAGTTTAGGAGGAAGTTCCTTTTGCAAAACTGCACTAGCACTGCCAGCTATGTATTCCTGATGATTCGGCCCAAACTTCTACCTGTTGGTGTGAAGGCTTTTGAAAAATTTTGCATATGCAGACATCTTTTCTATCATTTCGAGTAAAGGCAAGTTCACATGTACGTTGGAAAGAACATCAAAAATCTCTTTGAACACCTTACTTAGCTTGTCCCTTTTAAGTCTCCCAGGAAAAGGAATTGGTGGAACATGTAAGGATTCCCGTTTTGTTGATTGGCTTATTTCGTGGTCAAACCACATGTTGGGGTTTTGGATGTAAGGGTAGTCTAAGTGATTAGTGTTGAAGATCAAAGGCCCTTCCATGACCTCAAGATACAAGCACGCCAAAGGTATAATCTCTTGTGCTTGTTTTTCTTTGAAGAGATTTAGTAGCACACACACACTTAGCATTCTTGCTATGATTGCATACTTGCTTATTTTTATGTGCATCTCTTCACATGTCACTTTACACACTAGCACTTTGGTTGATATATCTTGTTGTGTGTATATGTGCCTTATAATTCGTTTCCCGACATTGTTCGGAAACGTCCGCGCTTGCACTAATGAGTGCTTGGTTTCGCGCGAAGACCGCCTATGGAGAATGCCCTTGGCTTCTCCTTGGTTTTCACCATTGTTGGTGATCGGCGGTTATGATCGGCGGCCTGGCCGCCGAATGAAACCGCCGTTTCAGTCCATATTGGTCTGAAGCAATTATGCGGTCAAGATCGGCGGTCCCGACCGCCGTTCGAAACCGCCGTTCATACCTGATCGATTTTAATCCCTCGGGTTTGATTCGACGGTTGGATCGGCGGTCACGAAACCGCCGAATGAAACCGCCGTTAATGCTCTGTTCTTCAAGAGCTCAATTCGGCGATCGTAATCGGCGGCCTGGCCGCCGATTGAAACCGCCGAACGGTGCGTTTCAGGGGCAAAAGTGTCTTTTCACATGCCCAATTCTTGATGTCTATAAATATCACACTTTCTCAATCTCTGATCAAGTTTTTGAGCAATTAGAACCCTAAACTTTCAAGAGAGATTTTTGAGAAAAAATCAAATCAAGAACCTATCTTTAAACACTCAAATCAAATCCCTTTTGCATCAAATTTCATATTTGATCTTCTATGCCTTCATAGAATTGATCCATGCATGGTTTTGAATCATCACGTCTTATTTGGTATGTTCTTCACTAATTTCATATTACTTTAGTGTTTTTCATATTAATACATCTCTTTAATTACTTGTATGCTTTTGATTATATGCTAGATACAAGTTAGAGATTATTTGTGATGAAAATGATTGAGTGTTGATTGTGATAGCTAATTAGGTTTTTGCTTAATCTTGATTAGCTAAGCTATTTGACATGTCATTTAGCAATTGATATCTAGGGTTGATTAAATTGATTATATCATCATCCTAGATAAGCATCTAAGGTTACCTAGCCTTGTTTGTTATTTGAATATTCATATATATATTCACATAGGTTGTTTCTCTTCATTGAGAAGTAAGTCTTGAGGCTAAGAGTGCTTAGGCCTCAAGCAAATTGGAATAGGGTTGCTAATAAAGGCCCGCTAGGTAGAAGTGAGGGGTTACAGACCGGAGTGTTAGACGAGGTCTACATAGGTTGTAAACTTC
The DNA here is from genome assembly GCA_008009225.1 of Acer yangbiense. NCBI lineage: Eukaryota > Viridiplantae > Streptophyta > Magnoliopsida > Sapindales > Sapindaceae > Acer > Acer yangbiense. The sequence continues at coordinate 21,702,482 of CM017771.1, forward strand.
ATTTCAATTAGTGATTTCGAGTTCCGAGTGTGGCGCACTATACAGCCCGTGGTTTTTCCCAGTGGTTGGGTTTCCACGTATACATCAAGTGTTATTTAAATTCCGCACTATATTACACTTGTATGTATTTTTGACTAGTAGGGGCATTTTCGTAAAATTGACTTGCATGCGAAAATTGGGTAATAATAGTTAAAATCTATTCACCCCCCTTCTAGCTTTATATAGAACACGCCTCTAATATGTTTCAGAACATATGGAGGGGGTGGAATGTAAAGGTCTGACGACTTGTGTAAAACTGAGGTCTTCTTTGGTGTAGACTCTACCACTACCTCTTCTTCTGCTCTAGCCTCCTTCTCACTCACCTTTTCTGATCCCCTGGTGTCCTCCTTCTTTCGTCCATTAACAACTTCAGTGTCTAGAACTCGCCCACTTCTCAACACAGTCAATGCCTTGGCTTGCTCTGATTGACTAGGAAACCTTCCTGGTTCATTCTTGCGAACTGCGTCAACTATTTGTCCCATCTGTGTTTCTAGATTCTTAATAGATAACTCAACGTTGTTAAATCTCTGTTCTATATCACGTGAGAAATGCTCTGTATTCTCAGCAAGGGATGTCACAATATCCTCTAAAGATCTCTTCTTCGGCTAATAGGTGGTACTGTCTCTATTTGCAGCATTGTTCCATTGTTGAGATTGACTATTGGAACCTTGGCCTTGGTAATTGCCTCTGTTATACCCTCCTTGATTTGGTCCCTGAGTGTTCTGTTGAATGAGCTGATAACTATTTAGAGCAGTGTTTGGATCAGAATAGGAGAGATTCGAGTGATTACACCATCCAGAATTGTAGGTGTTCGAGTAAGGATCGTTTCTCCCTCTCTGGTAATTGAAAGCTTGAACCTCCTCTGTCTCAAATGGTATCCCGTCTCCATCCTGCACTGAGTTCACCCCTAACTGCTGTTGAGTCCTATTCGAGTTCTGGGCCATCAGAGTTTGTACTTGCTTAGCTAGATTTGCCATCTGAATTTCCACCCCAGTAGTCTGGTTGACCTCATACTTACCACCCTTTCTGACAGTTGAACTTCGATGTTGGGAGTTTAGAGCCAAAGTTTCATAGATCTCAGCAATCTCTAAAGCAGATTTCCTGGTGATGATACCCCCACAAACGTTGTCAACAATGGCCTGTGTGAAAAGTGTCAATCCATCATAAAAAGTGCGGACTTTGTACTCTTCTGTCACCATGTGAGGGGGAATTTCATGTAACAGCTCCTTATATCGCGACCATGCTTCATGGAACGACTCACCATCTTCTTCACCGAAACTAGCTATCTTGATTCGGACTTTTTTTGCTTTTGAAGCAGGGAAAAATCTGTTGAAAAATGCAGTGCACACGTCAACCCATGATCTCAAAGATCCTGCCCTTACTGAATTGTACCACTTGATGCCCTTGTCCTTCAAGCAATACCGAAAACACCTCATCCTTAACTGCTCTTCTGTCAATCGGCCTATCGGGAAATGCTCTACGACACCTTGATAGTCCTTCATAAACTGGAGGCAGTCTTCTGTTGCCAAACCGTGAAAAGATGGTAGCGCATTTAAGTGCATACTTCTTAACTCATAACTCCTGGCTACGGCATCTAACACAATTGGCTGTGGTTGATTGCCCAGCATCGGTTGTCCAGACTCTCTCATAATTCTGATATCATCCTCTAGTGCACGTCTTGGAGAACCAGGTGGATTGTCTCGAATTTCTTGTCTATTTTGAACACCTTGTTCATCATGAACCTCTCTTTCAGCCTGAATAACCCGGTCACGTTGCTCGTCTCGATCACCCATGTCCTCAACCAAAGGATCTAACTCTTCAAACTGTCTATCAACTCGGCCTACTCGGTCAATCTCATCGTTAGCAGGGATCAGAATACCTCCACGCGAACGACGTCCGTTCATACACCTGTAAAACCTGAAACACCAAAAACACAACTACCACGAGGTAAAATGAAACAAAAGAAAAACTAAAACTTAAAACAAAATCTAATGACACACACTACCTAACTTAAACTAACCAGATTCAACTAATAGAATCTATACCAATCCCCGGCAGCGGCGCCAAAATTGATGCAGTAAAATCTGTGTTCAATTTACTAAAAAAGTTCGTTCACTGGGATCGGTGATTCTATAGGTCAAAGCCAATTAATCTAGTAAGGATTTACTCTAAATGCGAAAAGACTAAATTGCATAATGTTTTACTTTGGAAGTTTGTTGAAATCTAATATTAACCTAAATTATGATAATCTAAACTAAAAGACTAAAATCAAATTAAATCAAAGATCACACAAGGGATGAATATATGGTGAGAAGTACTAGGGAATCGATGCACCTTTCTTAGACACTTAATGCTCACACTTAGTCTCGTTAAACACTTCAATCTAGTTTACGGGCTTGTTTTCAAGATAATTCAATTAGGTTCAAAGATCATTTCCAATACTCGCACACGGTCATGCAACGAATACGGAATAATGATCTAGGGTTCTTCCTATTACTCACACATGGTCATGTAATGAGCAATTGTCAAAACCCATATTTTACACAAAACTCTAAGCCAAATTAACATAGCACGGTCATGCATACATCAATTTTCTTGTTTATTAAGCTTTTGATTCATATTTAAATGGAACGGTCATCCACACCTAAACCCTAATCTCATAGATAAACTAAACTACAAAACTCAAATCACTTGCGGTCACAACATAATTAGAGAAAGTAGAATAGAGCAATTAATTCAATAAACAAAACGAAACCCAATTGATTAACAAAAGATAGACTAATTGTTCACATAGTGTTATCCAAAATCGATTACATCAATCCCCTAGTTAGAGGTTTAGTTACACATCAATGGAGAGAACAAAAACATAGAAGAGAAGAAGAGAAAACCCATAATGGTGAGATGCTCTTGTCTTGAAGTCTCCGTCGTCTTCTTGATTCCAATAATCTTCAAATGATGGAACTTTTGGTAGAATGAATGAAATCCTCGTGTGTTTTCTATCTTTTTTTTATTTCCCCCCCGACGGCCTCTATATATTTTTTCTTTTTTAATTAGGTTTTCTGCCCTGTCCTGAGAAACGAAGAATGCGGAGGACCGTTGCCCATGCCGCTGGAGAGGCACTTGCATGGGCAGCAGTAATTCAAGCGGCCACATACTGTTCTGGCTCGCTGGGTAGGAGCTTGCATGTTGAGCGGCATGGGCCACGGTAAATCAGCCTTTGCCGTCCGTCTACCCACCGCTGGTGGTGCACATGTAAGCTGAGCGGCATGGGCCGCGGTAAATCACATATTTAGCCTATTTCTTCATCTTTTGACTCCATCTTCTCCCAAATGAAATCCGATCAATACCTCAATGGAAAACGACCTACAAAGGCTCAACACACACACATCAACCCACCAAAAGGACTCAAGAAACAAGCAAAACATAGGAAAAATGGGCGAAATATAAGCACAGAATTAGACTGATCAATATTTATAGACATTAAGAATTGGGCATGTGCAAAGACAATTTTGCCCCTGAAACGCACCAATCGGTGGTTTCATTCGGCGGCCAGTCCGCCGTTTACAACCGCCGAATTGAACCCGAGAAGAACAGGGGAACAACGGCGGTTTCATTCGGCGGTTTCGAAACCGTCGATTAAATCATAGAATCAAACCCGAGAGATGTAAATCGATCAGGTATGAACCGCGGTTTCAAATGGCAGTTGGTGGCCACCGATCGTAACCGTAGAATCACTCCAGACCTTTCTGGACTGAAACGGCGGTTTCAATTTGGCGGCCAGGCCGCCAATCAAATCGCCGATTCACCAGTGATGGTGAATCTAAAGGAGAAGCCAAGAGCATTCTCCATGGGCGGTCTTCGCGCAAAACCAAGCACATTCTAGTGCATGCGCGGATGTTTCCGAACACTATCGGGAAACGAATTACTAAGCACATATACACACAACAAGATATCAAACAAAGTGCTAGTGTGTAAAGTGACATGTGAAGTGCACACAAGAACAAGTATGCTAAGTGTGTGTGTGCTAACTAAATCTCTTCAAAGCAAATTAAGCACATAGAAGTTTACCTTTGGTGCTTATCAACCTTGAGGACATGAGAAGGTCTTGAGCTTGATTATGAACCACTTAAGCTACCCTCACATACAATCCTCAACACATGATTTGTCCACGAAATAAGCCAATCAAGATATGAGAATCCTTACAAGTTCTTTAATGGTGTGATAATATATTCAGTTTAAGTTTAAATTCGCTTGTTCACAAACTCTAATAATAGTGATGTTGATCTATATTATCCATTGTTGTCCTTTTTAGTTTAAATTTGATTGTTCAATTTGGCAAAAATATAAAAAATGAGAAATATGCACAACTTCAGTGCAACTATTAAAGTAAAATTTGTATTCATTTTCTGTCCAAACTCCATATTATCTAAATAAAAAAAAAATGTTAAGGCACAATGCATGGTCATCTTGCTTATAATGTCCAAGGTAAGTTATGTGAGAGCGACACCCTTTGATTGAACAATCACATTGAAAACATGCTTGAACAATCTAAATGCACAACCATACATTCACGATCTTAATCACATTGAACAATCACAATTCACAACCATACAATCAAGATCTGTATCATCCGCTGCGACGTCGAGATGTCCAACCAAATTGAAAACCTTTTGCATAAATTGCAACCATATTTTCTGTTCTACCCTTTGCCTTATGATCACGTCTCGAGCCTTTTGGCTTGCCCACAGGAAAAGTTGGGGTTTTTGGTGGGACCGCCAAGCAGCTTGCTTTTTCTGGTAATGAAGTTGCTTTCAGATTTTTGAGCAGTCGGTTTGTGTGATGCTTTGCAAGATCCAAAGCAAGTTTAAACCTATGATACTCAGAGTTGTACTGCATTATATTTGACATTATCATTCAAAGAGTTAGAATTGAACATTTAGAGGACTTAACCAGAAAGAAAAAAATAAAAAAAAATAAAAAGGTAGAAAATTCACATACATTAGTCTTATTGAACCAGCTCTTTGAACCCTGCATACAATTGGTTGTCATAAATAAAACACAATCAAAATCATTAGGCTGTACAGGACATTGGGCGAAGGCATTGACTGTAAAGGATTTGAAGTTCATCTTTAACTTGAGACATTCCGAAAAGTACCGGTCTAGAAATGCAAGCTGCATATCATATCATTTTTAGATTAAAAACAAAATCATTCTTGCATAAATGAATAGGTAATTAAGGTTTACTAACAACTTCTTTTGCCGACTCCATTCTCTTTTGTTTTCCTTATCCACGGGTAAGCTATCCCATACTTCAGCTTTTTTGCCTGATACATTTATCACCAATAAGAACTAGTGCTTATTGTTGTCATTCATGGGAATAAAAATATTTTCACAAAGTTGCTCAAATCCCACATAAAAGTTAAGATTGTTGACACGTTCCACTGCCGTCAATTCTTTCAACCAAGTAGTTTTTGCATAAACCTGCTCATGAATGGGATGTAAGAACCTTTAACATATATATGTTCCAATGCAATTCAATTCGGCAATCAAGTCCACGTATCTGTTCAAAAGAATAATTTAAAAATTAAGTAAGGTTTAATGGGCTAACCGAAAAGTATGCCGACAGATACCACACATGTTTTGAGGAATCAAGGGATATATTGTATATGACCATGTTAATGAGCTGCACAGTTGATAAATTATCAAGAATTGATTACATTGGATTTATTATGTAAGAAAATATTTATGGATCGTTACTCACTGTATCATTGAACCACTTTCCAGGTAAAAGATTTTCCAGAACATCTTTCCGACGTAGGCAAAAATAATCATTCTCAATTACCGGTTCACTGAATGAAAACAGTTAATTGAAATCAGACAATATTGTATGTGATTGTCGACAACATATGATGACTACACATTACTGAAAAAAGAAACAATATCAAACACTGACCACAGTAATTTATCAAACAGAAACGTGATGAACATTCAAAAATAGAGAAGTGAAATCGGTTTTACCTTAAATTTTCTTCTGTTAGGTGACCAAATAAAACATTCAACAAATGAATGTCATCATCCGAAAATGATGAGAGAGGGTTGTTTGAAGAAAATAATAATCGTCTCCTCGTCCTTCCAGAATCTGGTTTCAAATGGATTTCAACCTTAGATTTACCGGCTGGAACTTTTTTCTTTTTAGTACTGCGTTGCAGCCATGTCTTTTGTCTAGTTAAGTACGGGCTACGTGAAAAAGACTCCGTACTCGAGCAAACGACAACCGTCTCCTAAAGGGGTATACAAAGAATCAAAGATTTGTTCATTAATATATTCCAAAAGGATGTTCCAAAATCAAAACAGTACACTATACATATGTGTGTGTGTGAGTGTGTGTGTGTGGGGTTGGTGGAATAAAAAACATGGAGAATTAAATTGAAAACGACAAAACCATACTCTTTCATAGGAAGCGACGTGGCCAGCTTTATTGCATTGTTTTGTAATCAATTTCAACATCTCAACCTTAAACCTCTCGAACATGGGTGTGAATGCATTTTCCACCAAATATGGTATTTTGACAGGTTTTTGCACGGATGAAAGATGTTCGACTGACTATTCAATAGCAGCAACTTTTACTTTCAGATTTTCAACTTCGTGTTCAACACTAAGGTGCTTTACAGCCCAGTGTGGCTCGTCCACCTCTACTGTGGAGCTATAAAAAAAGTTATCTAACGCCACCAACTTATGAAGTGCTGCAACCTTGTTTTCACTCCAAGCAACCAAAGGTACTTGGACCCTATTTACATACACTTCTTTTTGTGAAATACATCCCTAGTAGAAGATCTGAAGAAACGGAATGCAACCTTGAAAATTTCTTGAAACTCCATCCCTAAACTTTCTAACACCATCCATTAGATATAAAAAATAATATGTTGCCCACTTCTTATGCCTTATTAGTCTAGGATCCTTTAGTTGTGTGAGCAATGCTTTGTCGATTTTTGATGATTCTGGAGGGCATAACAAGGTGGAGATTGTAAACAAAACGAAGGAAATCATGAAAACATCATCCGCATCTTTCATAGTCTTTAATTTCTTCATCAAGCTTGACAAAGTAATCGCGTTCTTACTTCTTTTAATCAGAAGGTTCTTCATCCTAATGCATGTTTCGTCAAACTCACCCATGTCACACTCGACCTCCTGATTGCTGTTAGGCAACCCCATCACTTTTTCAAAGTCGGACTCCCTCATTGGAATCGACTTTCCATGTAGCACAATTTCCTTTGTCTCCGGTGCAATGGATTTTAGCAACATCTCGTATAAAAGGAGGTGGAATACAAGGCAGTTAATGTTCAATAACACCCCAAATCCCATATCTTCAATGCATTCTCGTTGTTTTGTGGTCAAGCCTTTTACAATTTCGGTGAAATTTTCCGGGCTGCACATAGTATGCAACTCAGTTTCGGTTACTAAAATGGAGGACATTGTTATAGGGGTTCGAAAGTGTGAAGCTTTTTCGGTTTTGATAGTGGGGGTGAAGAGGTGAAGAGATGAACAGATGAAGAGATGAGTAAATGAACATATGTAGCTTTTTCGGTTTTGAGAGTAGGGGTGAGATGAACAGATGAAGAGATGAACAGTTGAAATAAAAAGTAAATGAACATATGAAGAGATGAAGATACGAACAAATCAATAAATGAACATATGAAGAGATGAAGACAAAAAGTATGTCATTAATTAGCAGTCATGCATGGGTGGGTGGCTGTTTATTTTATTAAGATTAGCCAATTGGGTGACAAACCTATTGATATCTCTTACGTTATTCCATGCATTCCTTGGAGGCTATTAATCATAACATACACGTTACTCTATGCAAAATTTGTAGACAAATATAAGATATAATGAAGAATATTTAGGGTGATCTGACTTCTAATTTCGAATATTATTGAAAACCGTGGATTTTTACAGTATTTATGTATCACAGACGACTGTGGTGTGTACGTATGACCGTAAATATATATGTGATTACTATAACCATAACATGATCACTCTATGATTATATCAGCTACGTTCATCGTCAAAATTTCAAACAAATAAACTGAAACTGATGTATGTTTGATCGAATATACAGTATTGTGATCACTTTTATTTGTAACCGTAATGTGATCGCATATACATAATAGTGATCAATTATAAATAAATGTGTTCACTTGGATTTGTAACCACATTGTGCTCGTATATAACAAATAGTGATCAAGTATAAATAATTCTGTTCACATGGATTTGTAACCTTATTGTTATTTTACACAGACCAAACACAACTTTTAACTTGTAAACAGTAAAAGGTGTGTACATATGAAAATATTAAGATAATGTGATCACTCTATTCATTAAGCTTATTAAAGTTTATTAACCAATCCAAATATTGTTTACAGGTTCGATAGAATAAACACAGGATTCATAAATATATTAGGCATGCATGCAAAATTTTCATAAATTCATCATGCATGCATGACAGGTTTGGCCAATAAGGCTGCGTTTTAATTTTGATATTCAAAAAAGCATTCATTGCTTTTTAAATTTGAAATCCAATTAATGCGTTTCAAATTTAAAAAGAAGAGATTTAATGCCTTGGGAAACAGAAAGATGTGTCATTAATTTGAATTGGGGAGATCAAATGGTGACCGGCTGTATGGGTTTAAAGGTGGACAGCAGGTTAACGGGTCATGTGCCAAGCATATGTTTTTTTAAATTGTATGGTGTCATGTTGCACTCAAAGGCAGCCCATATATATATATATATATATATATATATATATATATGTTTATTCTCAAGCCTTTATTGTTTTCATCTCACCGAACATATATATATATATATTCTTCTCTTCGTGATTTCATTTTTTTAGAGAGAAAAATAATATACTTTTAAGAGACAAATATTTTCAAGAGAGAAAACTCCCAAGAACTTGTCTTTAACTCTTTAAACCCATTTCCACATGCATAAATCAACATCTAAGCATCATCTAGGATCATCTAGCATGTGCTAGTGCATGGGTCTTCTTCAACACACATGGTATGATATGTTAAACACTATTATCTTACATAATTAGTGTTTTTACTTATCAATTTTATCTCATCTATTACTTGTATGTGTTTAGATTAATTTCTACATATAAGATTGAGATTATGTGTTGATTGGGTTATTTGTGATAGCTAGGTTTTCATGCTTATATGTCATTTAGCTAATTAATCTCATTGTATGATTGAGATTGTTCTTTGATAGATAGGTTTTCATGTTTATCTAACATCTAGCTAATTAATCTCATTAATAAGATTTAGATTGTTTTTGATAGCTATTGTATATAGGATTGGTTATCCTCTACATAGCTAAGCTTTATGACATGTCATTTAGCTTTTGATATCTAGGATTGTGTTAATTGCCATATTATCTTTCTAGATAAGCATATAGTGTACCCTAGCTCTATTTGCATATTTGGATATCATTGCATTTTCACTTAGGGTTTGATCTCTTCGGAGAAAGTAAGTCTTGTGTGATGAACGGGATTAGGTCGTACATCGGGATTAGGTGGTCACATGAGCAATTAGACTAGGTCCACTTTTACAGGCCTACGGGTAGTGGTAAAGGGTTATTGATCGGGATTAGATCGTAAACCGAGATTAGGTTCTAAACGTTATCACAATTAGTGGATTCGAGGTTCGAGTATGGTGCACTTCCAACCCGTGGTTTTTCCCGTGAGGGTTTCCACGTAAATATCAAGTGTAATTTCCACACCATATTAGACTTGCTATATTATATTGTCTATTAGGGGCATTTGCGTAATCTTGACTAAACGCGAAAAATTGGTAATAAGGGTTAAAATCTATTCACCCCCTTCTAGATTAATATAATATACACAACGTTAATTTGTTTCAATTGGTATCAGAGCGGGTTCCTAGATATACTTAGGTAATCTTTTGCTCATTTTGGTGTGTTTTGCATTTTGTATGTATTTGATTGATTTCATACATTTTGCATTCTTCTCATTTGCATTCATTTGACTCAAACACTATGAGTGAATTTGAGAGAGAAGAAATTGACTCCTATGAGGAGATGTCCCTCTAAGGTAAGGGAGGAGAAGAAGATGAAAAGGTGTTGCTCAATCTCATCACCATGAGCTCCAAGCCCAAGCCTTCCTCAATCTTGGTCTAACCAACCAAGATGGCTAACTTCCCTCAACCTCAAATCCATCAGGGGAAGAGTTCAATCATGCAAGCTCAACTGAGCAAGCAACATTGTCTTGGTCATCAACAAAGGTGGAGAGATCCTATCCAAGAACCAAGACAACTACAATGACAAGGGAAAGCACCTATGCATACTCAAGGGAATGGTATGATTCCTAACTTTATCCCCACTTGTCATTTTTGTAGTATTGATGGTCATGTTAGACCAAGTTGCTTGTATTACATTAAAATGTGTAGACTTAAATGCATGATTGAAAAGAAAAAGGCTAGAGCTAAGATGCATGATCCTTTGCCATCTAGAACTCTAGAACCTTTGACCACTGGGAATGTATTTGAGACACCTACGTGGATTAGAAAAGACGAACCCACTTGCTATGAGACAAACATGTCTCACATAGGTTCAACTAGGTCCAATGGACTTGGTAGGTCTTTAAGACCACATGCCCTTCATTGAAGCGGTATGGAATTTGACCCCATATGGGGAACTCAAGCAAAGAGAGCATTTGCATACTTGTTGCATGCAAAAATTTGATATATCTTATGCTTCTTTATTAATTGCTTGAGTAGCTTGGTTGCACATATACTTATATGTCTTTTTCTTCAATAAGTGTGAACCTTGCTTGTATTGTAATCCATGTCATATTTATATTCAAACATGCATTTTTGGACTAGGAGATATATACATAGGAAGTACTCTTTGAATGACATATAATGATCTCCATGACATGCTGATTGTTAAATGACATGCTTAAAAAATGTTGTTAACCAAAAATTGTCACCGGGGTGAAATTTTCAATTAACGGTTTATGGGGGACCCGGATCGGGATAGATCTGGGCTAGCGGGATACCTAGTAGCTCAATATCCCGCTGGTTCCTACAAATCGACTAAGTGTGGTGTATAGTAGTAGGATAAGAAGGATTCTGGTAAGTTATAGGATGAACACTCAACTTATTTTATTCAAAATTACACTTAATGAGTTTTACAATCAATTGATAGAACCTCAATGATCACAATAACAAGGAAATAAAAATGGCTTCGAGGGCAATAGTGATGGAGCTTTTCGTGCCTGTCGATAAGTGGAAAAAGTAAGGTAGGGTTGTGATCCTTTTTTTATGTAAACATACGATGAATATATAGGCCCGTTTCTTACTGAGTACTCCTAGAACTTCGGTCTAGGGTTTTAGCAATTTACGGGTCTTTCCTTGGCGATCCACGGATTCGTCGGGGAATTGATCCCTAAAATCAAGTGATTTCCTCTTGAGCTGAAAGAGTTGACTCCACCTTTAAATGGGACTATTGAGTGGCGGGAGTGAGCGTAATACCCTACCTTGAACGATGGCATTTGATGCTTATCTTCCTTCTTGTTTTGCTGTTCGGGATACCCGCTTCTCGCTTTAAACGGGGTCAAAGGATTTATGCATTTAACACGTGATTTATTCGTCGGGTGCTTACCACTGGCTTCTTAGTGGATCGGGATACTCAAGTACTTATTCCCTTTTCCTGTTCTTGCTTGACCGGGTCGAGGTTCCGGGATACCGGGATACCTGAGGGTAGATAGGCGCTATGATTTTGTAGTAGTGGAGTCTCTGGGGCCTCGTCTTTAAGGTTTCCTAGTGCTTTCTTTGGTTCTGAAGGTTTTGGACCTGGTCGGGGTGGGCAGAAGTTCATACCCCAGCCTTTTTGTAAATAGGCGGGGTTCCCGGGTACCTCTCCTATTGTTGCCTTCTACTCCGCCTCATTCTTCATGGCTGGTGAAAAATTCTTCTTTGATCCCTGCCTTTTTTTGGCGGTTAACAAATGTAAAGCATGAAATTCAAATGACATGCTCAAATGAAAAAGCATGATTTGTTGGTTGCATTTTCTTAAATGCAAAATAATATGTGAAAAGCAAATGAGACTAAAATGAAAATCAAAATGTCTCTCTTTCTTTACTTGTGGAACATAGCTACTATCATACGGGTATCTTACCCGGAAAAATCGAATAGGGTGCAAAAAGTCGCTCATGCCATGTTTTGCTTGTAAGGTTGGATATAGTTGCTCTTTAAATTGAATTCTTTGAATAATCTATATCCTTGCTTTTATTCATGACAAATGGTGAAATTGGTTTGAATTCTTAAAGAAAACCTTTGTCATTTGCTTTGCCAAATACCATTGCTTTTGGATTTGAATGCAACATGTCTTACATGCAAAGCATATTAATCACACATTTTTTAATGAAAATAAATCTCCTTGTTCTCTCCAATTAATTGAGTTGCATAAAGTACATTATATGATTATACAAATGATATGTATACTACTATCTCTCTTTGCTATAAGTGACCCGCTTGAGGACTACTCCTTTGCCCATCTCATGACAAAAAGAGGGAGTAGTATGTAGTTAAGGGGAGAATGCTAATTGCTAAATTATTGTAGCATTCGCATGATTAGGGAGTTTTTACTTTGAGGGAGAGTAACCCGTTGATGATGAGCATTTGCACTTCACATACATTGCATGATGCTGTGTTTAAATTCTTATTGCAAATGCTTGTTTTATCTCACATGATTAATCTCACAAACACTTGTCTAGAAAGTGTAGTTCTTATTGTGCAGGGATGATTTATTCTACAAGAGATGGATTGCATGAAGATCTAGTTTGATTAGGCTTCTCTCTTGTAATTTAGAATAAATTATTGTTGACCCTTAGCTTTTATTTTGTGAGGTTTAATGTGAGTGGTGGTTTTGTCACGAAGCCAAATTGGGAGATAGTAAGGATTCTCATTTATTGATTGGCTTATTTCGTGGACAAACCACATGTGGGGCTTGATGTAAGGGTAGCTTAGGCTTTTGATGGTTGGTGATTTGCACAACCAAGACTCTCTCAAAAGCTCAAGAGAAGAAGCACCAAAGGTATATTCTAGTGCTTTCTTGCTTTGAAGAGATCTAGTTGCACACACACACAACTCATGCATAAATCTTATTCTTGTATGTTGTGTGTTTTATATGAGTGCATGCATGTTCTTGAACATCTCTTCTTGCATATTTTATTTGATTGCATCTAGGTTATTAAAATGCTATGACATGTTTAGGCATTAGGATGCAAAGCCATGAAGTCTCTTCATGCATGTTTAAGTGATTGCATCTTGTTCATTGAAATGCCATGACATGTTTAGGCATTAGGATGCAAAGCCATGAAGTCTCTTCATGCATGTTTAAGTGATTGCATCTTGTTCATTGAAATGCCATGACATGTTTAGGCATTAGGATGCAAAGCCGTGAAGTCTCTTCATGCATGTTTAAGTGATTGCATCTTGTTCATTGAAATGCCATGACATGTTTAGGCATTAGGATGCAAAGCCATGAATTCTATTCATGCATGTTTTAATTGAGTGCATCTTGTTCAATGACAATGCCATGACATGTTAGACATTAGGATGCATTCACTTCTCACATGAGCACTTCTGTGTTTGTGGTTGTTTTGGTATGGTTGGTAAAATCTCGTTGTATTTTTAAAGAAATATATTTTTGAGATTTTTCGTAATTTTACAAGTCCAACCGTGTGTGGATTTGTCCCTAGATGAGTTCCGAGCGATTCAGAGACTTGTCTATGTGTTTCGGATGATTTCCGAGATATTTGGGACATTCCGTGTTTTTATCGAAAACCGAAATTCAATTCCAAGTTTAGAGTGGAAAGTTATGTAATTTTCTATATTTGTGATTGAGTCTGGGTCTATATTCCGAAGACGGAATAGAATTCCGAATTCCGAGTTCCGAGTTCCGAGATCAAAACTAGATCGAAGAACGCTGGGAACGGAAGCCGGCTTGGTATGGCATGAAAGCCACACCAAGAGAGGTTCACGCGTGGTCACGCCTATCCTCTCTCTCTCTCTCGGTTCACGCAACCTCACGCACACACACCTGATTGCATTTTGTTTTTTATTTTTCAAGGTTTTTTTATTGTGTGCATTAAATTGAATGTGAGCTCGTTTGTGTGTGTTGACTTGTTGCATGAGTGGATTTGGCTTAACAATTCATTAGAGCCCTTGAAGCCTCTCACGTGAGCTAACCATACAGGATTACTCTCTTTTGTCAACATCCAAATACTGTACCGTTTTGTTTGTTATATATATATATATATATCAAAACAGTGCAGTTTTATTTGTCTAACCTATATATATGTGTATTCTCCGGCCTTCATTGTTTTCATCTCACCGAACATATATATATATATATATTCTTCTCTTCGTGATTTCATTTTTTGTAGAGAGAAAAATAATATACTTTTAAGAGACAAATATTTTTAAGAGAGAAAACATATTTCACTATCTAAAGTGAAACATTCGTGTAAAATAAACTTTAGATGGGTTCATTTAGAGTGAAAATAGGAAGTTCAAAATGTTATTTCACCTTTTTTTTTTTTTTTTTGAAAAACAAATGTTATTTCATTTTCAAACGTGAAACGTCATATTGTTACATTTTCGAAAGTGAAACATCATTTTTTTTTTACTTATTATATTGTTCGTGTGTTGCGCTTGTATCATTCACTCTCATGTTGTTTTACTATTGACATCTTTCAAAATAAGATGTTTCACTCTTGAGATGCTTCACTCTTCAAGAGTGAAATATCACATTTTCACTTTCAAGAGTAAACACATTATTGTTTCACTTTTAAGAGTGAAACATCTCATTTGTTTTAAATATGGGGGTACTTTGAACTTTGTATCCCTAACAATAATTTGAAAAAAAAAAATGGTTAAAAACAACACTTCAATGATCAAATGGTTAGTTTCGAAAATTTCCCCATCGGAGATGCGTTTCTAGTCGTATATTAAAATTTAACTGTTTATAACCATATTTTTATGCAAATATGCAATTACCAAAATACTCGATATAAAAACAATCCTCAATCCCTCTCTAGTCTCTCGGCCTCTCCTCTTATCTCTCTTTTTGTTTCTCTCTCCTCTCTTCCCTCTCCTCTCTTTCTTATCTTGCACCGGAGATAGCATCGCTTGGTCGTGCATGGCCGGGACCAGTGCTACCCAAGTGACGCCCTATACATAAAATTACCAAAAACAGCCTTCTAGAGGAAGTTTATTGTAAGAAAAGTAAAAACAAGATTTTTGGAGAGCATTTTAGTAATTTTAATGTTCTATAAAAAAAAATATATAGGGAAATTGCACACACCCTGACATTAGACACATAAACTACATCTACCTTTAGTGGTCAAGAAACGTTACAAACGTTTAAGTTAACCGTCGATTATCTATTTCATATAAAAAATCCAAAATGCCTCTGGTGTATATTTTATTATTTTTAATTAATAAAATGGTTAATTAAAAAAAATTCTGATTTTTTCTTTCTTTCTTCTACAAACCAATCAACAATAACATTTTTCTCGTAAGTTAATTGTTCATCAATTTCATATTTTTTTAAATTTTAATTTGGAAAAAAATATATATAATCCATCGTCAATCAAAACACTATCAATAACATCTTTTTTCTTTATTGTTTCACTTTTAAGAGTGAAACATCTCATTTGTTTTAAATATGGGGGTACTTTGAACTTTGTATCCCTAACAATAATTGGAAAAAAAAAAATGGTTAAAAACAACACTTCAATGATCAAATGGTTAGTTTCGAAAATTTCCCCATCGGAGATGCGTTTCTAGTCGTATATTAAAATTTAACTTTTTATAACCATATTTTTATGCAAATATGCAATTACCAAAATACTCGATATAAAAACAATCCTCAATCCCTCTCTAGTCTCTCGGCCTCTCCTCTTATCTCTCTTTTTGTTTCTCTCTCCTCTCTTCCCTCTCCTCTCTTTCTTATCTTGCACCGAAGATAGCATCGCTTGGTCGTGCATGGCTGGGACCAGTGCTACCCAAGTGACGCCCAATACATAAAATTACCAAAAACAGCCTTCTAGAGGAAGTTTATTGTAAGAAAAGTAAAAACAAGATTTTTGGAGAGCATTTTAGTAATTTTAATGTTCTATAAAAAAATATATATAGGGAAATTGCACACACCCTGACATTAGACACATAAACTACATCTACCTTTAGTGGTCAAGAAACGTTACAAACGTTTAAGTTAACCGTCGATTATCTATTTCATATAAAAAATCCAAAATGCCTCTGGTGTATATTTTATTATTTTTAATTAATAAAATGGTTAATTAAAAAAAATTCTGATTTTTTCTTTCTTTCTTCTACAAACCAATCAACAATAACATTTTTCTCGTAAGTTAATTGTTCATCAATTTCATATTTTTTTAAATTTTAATTTGGAAAAAAATATATATAATCCATCGTCAATCAAAACACTATCAATAACATCTTTTTTCTTTGATCTGGAAAAAAAAATCCATCTTCAATCAAACACCATTTTCATGAATGGAAAAAAAAAAATCATCTACTTGCATTAATAAGCAAGATTATCGATTGAAAGCAATCAATTAGTAGAGAATTTTAGAACAACAGTTAAAAACTGTCAAGAAAAGCATTAAAACTGTCAACATATGTATATAATATTTAATTAAAAACTGCTATTATTTAATATTTAATTAAACAATTTTTTTATATTTATACACCAACCTCTGATAATAATGACAATTAATTGTCATTAGTGGGAGTTGAAATTGAGACATCAAGTTCAAAGGTTATAAGTCTTTACCACTTGACTACAACCTTTGATGTATTAACAATTGAACAATATTTATATGTAAACTATATGAGTTGTTTGAAATTAAAAAAAAAAAAAAAAAAAAAAAAACTTGTTAGATAAATTTAAATTTATTCAACTAATCAAAATTCTAATTTCTACGACAGACATATATTTAAAAATATTTATTAAAACTTTTAATAAAACTATATTTTTTTAAAACATATATAGTCGAGTTATTGGTCAATACTTTATGGTCACGTTTAGTTACATGGTGGAATGGTAATTAGAATGGTAATGGAAATGAGAATGAGAATGAGAATGCAAAGGAAAGGAAAACTAAGTTTTTTGTTTGGTTGGAACTTTAGAATTAGTCTCTGAATCAGTATTATTTTGTTTGGTTAACAACGGAATGAAATGGAGTTAACTGTATTTTGACTAAAATACCCCTAATTATGAATGTATAATAACATGATATATTATGGATAATAATAATAAAATATAAAAGTATATTATATATATATATATAATTATATATTATTTAATATAATAATATATTATATATATAATATATAACATATAATACATATATATTATATATAATACATATAATAATATATATATATATATATTATATAATATAACATATATATATAAATATAAATATAAATATAAATATATATAATATATATTATATTATACAATATATATTGAAACAAATTAACGGTGTGTATATTATATTAATCTAGAGGGGGGTGAATAAATTTTAACCCTTATTACCAATTTTCGCGTTTAGTTAAGATTACGAAAATGCCCCTAATAGACAATATAATATAGCAAGTGTAATATGGTGTGGAAATTAAATAACACTTGATATTTATGTGGAAACCCTCACGGGAAAAACCACGGGCTGGAAGTGTGCCACACTCGAACCTCGAATCTCGAATCCACTAATTGTGATAACGTTTACAACCTAATCCCGGTTTACGATCTAATCCCGATCAATAACCCGTTACCACTACCCGCAGGCCTATAAAAGTGGACCTAGTCCAATTGCTCATGTGACCACCTAATCCCGATGTACGACCTAATCATGTTCATCACACAAGACTTACTTTCTCCGAAGAGATCAAACCCTAAGTGAATATGCAATGATATCCAAA
Source organism: Acer yangbiense (assembly GCA_008009225.1). NCBI lineage: Eukaryota > Viridiplantae > Streptophyta > Magnoliopsida > Sapindales > Sapindaceae > Acer > Acer yangbiense. The sequence continues at coordinate 21,720,556 of CM017771.1, forward strand.
TATGCAAATAGAGCTAGGGTACACTATATGCTTATCTAGGAAGATAATATGGCAATTAACACAATCCTAGATATCAAAAGCTAAATGACATGTCATAAAGCTTAGCTATGTAGATAATAACCAATCCTATATACAATAGCTATAAAAAACAATTTAAATCATATTAATAAGATTAATTAGCTAGATGTTAGATAAACATGAAAACCTAGCTATCAAAGAACAATCTCAATCATACAACGAGATTAATTAGCTAGATGACATATAAGCATAAAAACCTAGCTATCACAAATAACCCAATCAACACATAATCTCAATCTTATATATAGATATTAATCTAAACATATACAAGTAATAGATGAGATAAAATTGATAAGTAAAAACACTAATTATGTAAGATAATAGTGTTCAACATATCATACCATGTGCGTTGAAGAAGACCCATGCTTTCGAAAGAGAAATATGTTTCATTTTAACACTATGTTTGGTTTGATGGAATTGGAGAGAAAAGAAATGATAAGTTAATGAGGAAAGGAAAGGAAAGGAAAGAAAAGGAAATGATAGTGTTTTTAATGATAGTTGTTTGGATGGTTATGAATAGGAAGGAAAGGAAATGAAACAATTCTTTTTTTGGTAAAGAAAGAAAGAAATAAATTTTATTTTGTTTACAAAAATATCCTTCTCACACCAATTACCCAACAGTCACATAGCACTATATGTCAAAAAAAAAAAAAAAAACAGTAGCATGGCAATAGAAATGCAAATCTTATTCGTAGCAATGATGCAATCAAATTAATTGTAATGATTCAAGCATGACACCATAATATTAATAATATTATAAATAATAATAAGTTATTCAATGCTAAACAGTACATAAAATTACGAAACCACCAAAAAAATAAAATAAACAAAGTTGTAGACTAGCTTGATAAAAACAAATTATTCAAAGTAATAATAATAATAATAATAATAATAATAATAATGTTATAAAATAATTTACCTTGATTGAGGACAGCAATTTGAGCAAATATTGTCAATGATCAAGTATGAATGAGAGATGAACGAGAGATATGTCTTAATGTCTTGTTATATAGGCTTTAAATAGATGGCAATTAAATTTATCATTCAATATTGGATTAATATTAAAAACCTACCCTCAACTTTGAACTATTAATGGATATATAGTTACAAATGCTTTTATTTTCGAAACCTCCCATATAGACTAACACCGTTAGCATTCCGTTTATATTGACTAAGTTTAACCTGTTAAAAAGTCTAAAATGTCTATATTTAAGCTTCAATTGTATGAATTGACCATTATGCCCTCATACGTTTACTAAATAAAAATTAATAAAATGATACAAAAGGCGGGAATGTTAACTTGTAAAGGAGAAGTTATTTTATGGACAGTTTTATCCCTAAAAATAACAAAATTACAAATGAACTAAAAGCATTGAAAATAAACTAGAATATGTATTTATTTGTCTTTTTTTATAAATCCAAGCAAATACTCGATTTCAATGCTTTTGGTTCATTTGTAATTTTATTATTTTTAGGGATAAAATTGTCCACAAAATAACTTCTCATTTGCAAGTTAACATTCTCACATTTTGTATCATTTTATTAATTTATTTGGTAAAAGTATGAGGGTATAATGGTCAATTCATATAATTGAAGCTTAAATAGGGACAATTTAGACTTTTTAATAGTCAAACTCATTCAACATAAACGGAATGTTAACGGTGTTAGTTCATATGGGAGGTTTCTAAAATAAAAACATTGTAACTATACATCCAATAATAGTTCAAAGGTGAGGGGAGGTTTTTAATATTAACCCTCCAATATTAATAGGGTTAGTTTTGAGATATTAAAAATATCATTAATTATGTATTTCTTTCCTTCCTTTTCCTCCCAAATATGATGGGAAATCAAATTTGGTGAAACAAGAAGAAATTATTTCCTCCCTTTCCTTTCCTTTCCTTTCCCTCCATTTCCTATTCTTTCCCTCTCATTTAACAATCCAAACAAGATATTAGAAATCAATCCAAATCTTTTTCTTTCCTTTCTCTCCCATTCCATCAAACCAAACATAGTAGAGGTGAAACATTAGAAAATGTTTCACTTTAAGTGACACATCTTCTGACATGTTTCATTTATAGTGAAACAGCAGAGTATGTATGTTTCACTTAAAAGTGAAACAACCAAATTTCCAAAATAATGTGTGTCACATCGGAGAGTGAAACATATGGTGTGTTTCACTTTCCAATATAACACACTGCAGGTTCATGAAAAAAAATTCAACATTTTCTCCACCAAAAACTTCAGTCTTTTGATAATTGGAAGTAAACCCATCAACATAAACATGAAACAAAGTTAAAAATTCAATTAAAAAAGCAATAAACCTTGAACTAGGTTGGGAAGATTTCAAGTACAAAATCAACTATATCACATTCCGTCTTTTTCGTTGATTTCTAGCAAATTTTTCCACCTATTTTTCAATACGAAAACGTTGTTTGACCACAATTCGATCAAAATGAGGATTTTGTGTAGTAGGTTTTGATTGCAAAGTGAAAATGGAGAGAGAAAGAATGGAGAGGTTGAAGAAAAGGTAAAGAAGGGTAATGTAATTGGATGGTTATTTAATTATTTGATGCCCCACCACGCCCCCCCCCCCATGTCCAATACTTAACCCAAAAGTTAACCAAGGTTAATAAATCAATTTAATATGTATTTTAGGATTTGTTTTACCAATTTTATCCCTATCTCTGTTTTTAATTTTCTTAACACTGGAATTTTAAAAATTAAATAAATAAATAAAAACATAATCTAAACTATATATTGAAAATCAAATGGAAAAAAAAAAAAAAAAACATTTTTCATGATCAATACCAAAAACCATCATCTTCTAAACCAAAACCCACCACCATCCATCTCAATCACTAAACCCTAACCCTCAAATCCAAACACCCCACCAACAGCCACCCCAAACCCAACAAGACTCAAATCTGACCAAACCCATCTACCAAAACCACACCCACCATTGCCTCACATCCAACCTCCACCACTCCAAAACTAAACCCAACCTCTGTCCATAGAAAATCAAACCCATAAACTTCCCACAACAGAAAATCAAACTCGGCAGCCTCCCACCACCAAAAATCAACCACCACGAAATCAAACCATGCAAACCCTACTGCCGAACCAAAACCCAGTCACCCTCCCTGCCACCGAACCCTAGCCACCAACCCACCTTGAATCCTCGCCGAAACCACCAAATCAACTCGAATTGAAGGAGATCGAAGAAGAAACAAAGAGAGAAGCGAGAGAGAAAGACGAAGAAGAGAGAGAGAGAAGAAGCGTGATGAGAAACTCAAAAGTTAGAATTGTTGAGATAAAGAGATCGTGCAGATTTTTTAAAATATTGTTTTATTTTTATTTTTATTTTTTTAAATGCAGATGGATTTTGGTTTAGATTTTTTTTTTTACTATTGTTAAATTTTTATTTTTATCCTAATATTTGTAAAATAATTTTATATTAATTTTTTTACTAATTTACATCTTTATCCCTGGAATTATATTATTGTTAACCTTGGTGAGCAAAAATGAACTCGTTAAAAACAATAATGAATAGTTCAAACGGATAATTTCCACGCTCTCCGATGACTATAGGGATTAGTTTTGATTTTTTTTTTTTTTTTTTCCCCATATTTGTTCTTTCAACAGATGACGTCCATTAATCCTTATCAAAAAATAAAAAATAAAATAACAGATAACGTCCATTATTCAAGCCCAATTCGTCGGTTGGTTATAACTTATACATCAGCTCACTCTCTCGCACAAAAAAACAGAGACGACTCAGCGGCAACAATGGCGGGTAACTCAAAATCGCTCAACTCGTCTTCGTACCCGAATAAGCGGCTGAAAACCCTAATCATCCCGGAACCCGACCCGAACCAAGAATCATCAAAATTGATGGAGGAATCGTATTCTGTGTGCTGTGGAATATGCTTATTGGAGGAAGGAAGATCAATCAGAGGTCAAATCGATAGCTGCAACCACTACTTTTGCTTCGTCTGCATCATTGAGTGGTCTAGGATCGAATCTACGTGCCCTATGTGCAAGCAAAGGTTCACTACGATCCGTAGACCGCCGAAGGAGGGTGTCCTTTCCTCCGAGAGAATCGTTTACGTCCCAAAACGCGATCAGGTAACTGTTTTCTTCTTTGTTTTCGTGTTTTATGTTAAATTTTCTGCTCTAATTTGTATTATTTAGTGAAAAACATAGAGAGAATTGGGTTTTTTTTTTTTTTTTTTTTTTAGTTTGATGCCATATTCTTGATTTTATTTGTATCGTGTGATTTTATAAATTGAATTGTTGTCCTGAGAATTATGGCACAGTCACGCTAAAGTTTTGTATTTCAATATTATGAGCTATGTGGCTCAATGCTAGAATTGTGCACATGTGGTTTTTAATGCTGTTATTAAGAATGACGAACATGTAAATTAGAGTTGAAACTCTTAATGTTAGAATTGTATTTTTGTACCGAATACTGAATTGTGACTTCAGTATTACGACTTTACTGCAAGTCTGCAACTTTGAGCTGGAACTTTGTGAAAGTGACTTAATTATAAGAATTGTTTCAGGGCATGTTGAATTTTGATGTATTTTATTGCTTTTAGATCATCTCCAATGTAAGTGTGGATTGTCTGTCCAAAATTGTTGCCATGGCAACAATGTCAAAAGACTTGCCTTCTATATGTCAGAAATGTACACACAACCAAATCAACATTTTGTCTCCAATGGCTTCTGTTCAAAACACTTTTTTTTTTAATGACCTGTCTTTTTAATTTTGTTTCTTTAACAAACAATATTATTATTTTAATAGAAACACCAATCACTTTCTATATGTCATATATGTACTTGCTGACTCAATTATGTTGACAGTGTCCAACAGACCGTCTAAAAGTAGACGGCCATATTGACTGTGTCAGCTTTTTTTTTTTTTGCCACCTTAGCTTGATATTGAATGGAGATGGTTGCATGGGAGAAGTATATTTGAACTCAATGTCTATTTGTCCTAGTTGGCATCCAATTTTTTCACAACCGACAATTGCATTGGAGATGCTTTTAATTGTAAAAATTTTCAAGGTGTTGCTGCTGATTTTAAAACGTTGGAAATATTCAAGAAATGAAAGAAGACTAATTGGGGTTTAAAAAGAAAAAAAAAATGACGTTAGTTTATGAGTTTAAGATGAGTTTTGTTAACCGCTAAGCCTAGTGAAATTCCAATCTTTTGTTTGTCTAATATATCGATTTTTTGACATGGGGAAAAATCATAGTGTAATGTCATAAATTGTAAATTTTGGCTGATGTAAGTTAATTTGCAGATTTACAATGGTCTTGGAAATGCATCAATTGGGCCTTTTGATCCTTATCAGCATGTTACATGTAGTGTGTGCCATGGGGTTACCGATGAAAGTCTTTTACTACTTTGTGATCTTTGTGATGTGGCTGCTCATACATTCTGTGTTGGATTGGGTGCCACTGTACCTGAAGGTGATTGGTTTTGCCATGATTGTACTGTTTTGAGGACTGAACACGACAACAATATGAAGATAGATACTGGTGATGGCAATGAGGATATATTTGGAAACTCTGGGGCAGAGCAAAACAATACTAGAATCAATATTGATGGTGGCAGTCAAAGCATGATTGCAAATTCTGAGTCTGAAATTTACAATGCTGATATTGACGAAAACTCTGTTGTAATAGCATCAACTGATGCACATGTTTCAATCTTTGATATTGTACATGAAGAATTAAATATCGGAAGATCTCGTCAAATAACCTCTTCACTTCCAGATCAGCTCTCAACTTCTGTTGTCTCTGGAACAGGTAGTAGAAGAACAAATCAGAATAATGCATGCAAACCAACTGAATTAGGTGCAAGAACATTACATCGTTGTCGAAATGTGCAAAGCCGTATACGAACTCTATGTGAAAATTGGAATAAGTTGCGGAATGGATCATTAGGCTTCTCCTCTTCCAATTCCATTGAATCAGGTGGTGAAAGTAGTAGAGGACACAACATTAGTAAAATGTTTCATGATGGGTCAGGTCAACCACAATCCACATCTTCCCGAAGTTTTCAGCAACTAAGAGCTCAAGATGGTCTGTTAGGGGAAATTATACAAGATGGTTATAGAAGCCCATTTGTTGTAAACAAGGCATGGAAAATGATGAAAATTGCAAAGTCAATGCCTCAGACTCGCGGACGAGCCAGCAGTGTTCGTGAAGCTTCAAAACATCCCTCTGTAAAAGGATATGCTTCACAACAAGCAACTGTAAAAGGGTATGCTTCACGACAAGCAACTAACACAAGTTCAAGTATTAATATAGTGAAAAAACAACAGTCCGGCAAGTGTGATATCAGAAGCATTCAAATTGAGAAGAGATGCATTTCTTATTCTAATGAAAGTGAAATACAAAACCATAAGTCTCTAAAGTCAAAACTCCAAGAGCAGAGTAAGGTGATGGCAGTGGAATCTTTTGAGGGACTTAGGACTCATCCTTCACCACAATTGTTTGAATCTCCATCCTCTACAAATGCCCAAACTCAATCTTATGCGAATCACGTGAATGGGACAAGACCGGTGGCAGAAGATGTATCCGGAGCTTTATCAAGAGTTTCTCATGAGCAAGGTGGTTCTTCTAGTTCATTAAACTTGGTTGGGTCTGTGCATGGAACTTCTAATTCGTTCAATAGTAAACCAGAGCTCAATATGTCTTCCTCCATTAAGATAGATACCCCTGAGATAAAGGATATATTGGGAAAGGGCCACATTCAAAGGAAGGCAAGCAAAGATGATGATGCCAAGAGAGAGATTCAATCTCTTGTCAAGCTCAACTTAAAGGTTTTAAGCAGAGATAAAAAATTAGGTACCGTACTACCATTATTATACTTGAAGTATCTATATACACATTTATTTCAGCTATTGGAAATGAAATTTCATTCTGGACTATTCTATAGATATGGATAATTCTAAATGTTCTATTTTTATCTATTCTATAGATATGGATAATTCTAAATGTTCTATTTTTATCTAAATATTTTATGATTATATTAGTGTTCGACACTTGGCTTCCGCCAGATCATGAGACGAGATATCTCATAAGAGAATATTAGAGTAAATATGTAGACTTTATATAATTCTAAGCTCTTCCCCATCAGTCTTGATGTGCAGAAAAGAATGCAGTTGAAACATTATTCTTAAATTTCTTCATTTTGCTGGTTTTGCTTGCTTTAGAAAATAATCCATTATGGCTGTTTCGCTGGTACCCTCAGTTGATTGGCATCCAATTATTATTCGGTACATACATTATCAGATTCCATTTATAACTTCCTGTATCCTGTGCAGAATTTGATAAATTCAAGGAAATTGCGAGGCTTGCTACACATACCATCTTGGTTGCCTGTGGTTTAGAGCATCGAAAGTCAGGTATTTGCACCTTTCCAATCTCAGTAGTTTGCAGTCATACTGAAGATATTAAACAGATCCACAAGTCCACTCTGTTACCAGATTCTTGCCGAGAATGCTTTTACGTTTTTGTCAAGGATGTCGTCCTGTCCATTATGTTTGGAGAAGTAGCTAAGGGTAAATTAATATAGAGCAACTTCTATGTTGCTTTTCCATTCTCTTTTGTCAAATGAGTAGGTGTATTTGTTTTTGGATGGAAAAGGAATATCGACCGACTGGCCAATATCATATCTAAACTTGTATAACTTATATTTAATGTTCTTGGAAGAAAATGTATAAAATGGTTGAATGTATATGAAGTAGTATTATTCTCTATTGTCCTTTTCACTTACGACTCAGTATCTCTGTATCAGCAACATTGTGATAGCTTTGCCTTTTCTTTCAACTTGAATGCAATGTTTAATTATATTGACTTCTTTGGCTTATAGTAATGGCATAGAAAAGCAATAGAAATTACAATTGATACAAATAATAATCTCATTTATGCTAATATAAACTATCGACAAACTCGTTCAAATGTTTATCAAAGCTTCCTCCTTTAACCACCGCACCCAACACCGCATCATATAGCTCCTTGGCTTGGAGCCTCTCTGGTCTACTCCCATTCACAGCCTCGGCCAACAATGAAGCCAACATAGCTGACTCAGGAATATTTTGACTCCCCTTACCAACTCGAATCCCCACTCTCAGTTGTTCGACGAATAACTTTGCATTAAGAAACTGCTCTGCACCCATCGGCCAAGTCAGCATCGTTACACCAGTCGGAATTCCTTCCAACGTGGAGTTCCAGCCATAGTGAGTCAAGAATGTGCCCACTACCAAGTGCCGTAAGATTGACACCTGTGGTGCCCACCCTTTGATGATGTAACCCCTCCCCACCACACGATCTTCAAACCCTTTGGAGATTTCACCATAATCACCCGCCACATGTTTTTCCTTGGGTTGCCTCACACAGGATAAAATGGACCCCGCTTTTCACCAGCCCAGCAGCCAACTCATCCATCTGCTTACTTGTCAACACAACACGACTCCCGAATGACACGTAAACAACCGACCCCTCCTTACATGCATCAAGCCACGTTATCAACTCGTGAGATGGCATAAAGCTGGGCCCACCGTGGTTAGTATGCCCAGCCAAGTGAGTAGGCAGAACAGGTCACACCACCCAAACACGATCATGACCTACTTGTTTCTTAATGTGGTCAATGTAAACTTGTTCCAAACAAGTGGAGGTGTTCAACACAATCCCCCAACTAGCGATGTTATCCAGGGAACCATTTTTCTGAAATTCCCAATCTGGGTCTCCTTCCTTAAACATCCTATAAAGTTGAGGGACTTGATACCAAGGAAGAACAAGGCAATTTGGGAAATTCGGAATTGACAATAAACAGTTAACATCACTTGGATCATCTACTTTAGGTAGGTCCTTCCACAAGGTGAAGAACATGGACAAACCAATAGCACCGGAAGGAGAGAACACGACACGTGGCATGTCGACCTGGCAAGCTAGCTGGTGGGTCCACCCAAAGAAAAAATCAGAGACAATAGCAACATGAGGGGATGTGTGGGATTTGAACCATTGAATGAGAAAAGGGTAGTGAAGATCTCGGTAGAGAGTACGACGTCTGTTAGATTGCAACGTTCACCACGATCAATGTAGATAGTGGGCGTGATTCAAGGAGAGATTTCCTCTCCTTTGAATCGTTGGTTACTCAAATCTGCCACTGAGATCTTTGACTCAGTCTTTGGAGCAGCCAAGCCTTGCTGGTAAGAGTCTTGGGTCGACCTAGGGCAAGTGGGCCCATGAATTGCGTTTGTCTATCAAGATGGTGATGTTTTGGGCCTTTTTTGCGTTTGGGCTTATGGGCCATTTTTGGCTACCACAGTTTGTCCCCCACTCTTTAAAGGTGGGATCACCAAGTTTAACGGTGCTAGAGATGTCATACGCACTGTTGCGAAGCGGGTTGAATTTCCTGAGTATGTAGATATTACAGAGCCGTCTATCTCGTGTCATCCGTTAAACATTCTAGATGATAGTCCAACAAGCGTACTTACGGATAACGACATGCATCGTTTGTGTACGGTCTATGGAATTCCTAAGTCTATCGAATTACGCGCGCCGAAGGAACATGAACGGGTGGACTAGGATGTACCTGGGTGGACGTGTTTTTATGAGTATATCCTCCGTATGGGATTGAGATTCCCAGTTCCTTCTTTGCTCGACGTATGTTGTTGTATTACGACATTGCTCATGGCCAGTTGATGCCAAACAGTTGGAGGGTACTTTTGAGTATAACTGTCCTCCATGAGAGGTATGGGTTAAAGTTTTGACTGGGGTGCCTCCTACATAACTATTATTTTGAGGAGCATGTACATGATAAAGGTCGTTATATGCTAATATCTAGGTCTAGAGACCATCAGATTATACCTGACCTCACAACAAACGACCGACATTGGAAGGATACCTTCTTTTTTATTAAAGGTCCTTCGATCGACGGTCCTTGGGGGAAGTCACAGTTTCGTTACCGACGTATTTGGAACCAGTATGGTGAGTATTCGATTGCCATTATCGTTTAGAAAATTTTTCTTTTAAAGTTACCGTTAGTATTGATGAGTCTAACTGTCTATGTAGAAATAAAATGTGCGGATAATAAGCTGTTGTGCGACGAAGCACCTAAGCATACTCAGAGTATGCTAGATATTCTTGCTGAAGATAGGTGTTGGAGAGTTTTACTTACAGAAGGTAAACTTAGGCTTAATAGCTTATGGCGTTGGTCGACGTTGAATATGTCGCAAGAACCATATCCTCGTGTGGAAGATTTCATGTTGTATGTTTGGATTAGAAGGAGTTTTGAGATTCTGTGATGTGATATGAAATTTCTAACGCCTATTAATGATGTCGAACGTCGTTTCGCAGTGACCTCGATGTCGAACGCAATGTTCAACATGCCAGAATCCGCTGATGCGTTGAAGTTTCTCAAGAAGAGTATGAGCAAGTAGAGAGCTGCTGCTAAGAAGAAGCAAGTAGCGGATGCGTCGAAAGAGAAACAGGTTGATATACTGGAACATGTCTATACTTCCTCTCCGGAGTTGAGTCCTAAGACGAAGAGAAGGAAGACTGCACCTGTTGATACTACAAAGAGGGCTGAGCCAAAGGGGAAAGCAGTTGTAGATGCCTCGTCGATCCCTGACTCGACATTGGTGTTATTTCCTCTAGGAGTGTCGGCATACAAGGAGCCTAACAGCTTCCTGGAAAAGTCGAGCGACCTTCTTTTTCCCATAGACAAGGATTATCTTAAAAGGAAGAAGATGGAGGAGGTGTTCGAATCGAGTCTCCTCTCCACATTCCAAGTAAGTAGATTTTCAAGAAGTTTTAATTTTTTTTCTCTTCTGGGTAGCTCATGACACGATATTTTGTTTTGTAGGTTCTGCAAGCGCAAATGCATCTTAATGACAAATATAAGATCGCAAGAGAGAGATGCGTGAAGCTTCAGAAGGCGAACGACATCCTTATGAAGGAAATTGATGGGCTCAACAAGGCGAAAAAGGAGCTGGAGGGGAAAAATCTTGCTCTAGAGGAAGAAATGAAGACGTCGAAGGAGGAGAGTGATCGACGTCACGATGAGCTGGAGAAGGCCAAAACAGCGATTGTAGAGCAGGAGGAATAGCTCGCTGATTTGAAGAATCAACTTTTGTCGATCTCCTCTGAGGCCATGTGCAGGGCTAGAGCGGAACAGTTCAGGCAATTTTTAGCGGGTGAGCATGCTAAGTGGAACCCTGTCGAGTGTAAGGCGGAGTTCGACTTTTATGATAAAATGGTGCATCTTAAACTCTAGGGGTCCCCAATCGAGGAGGCGGTAGATGAAGAGGTAGATGCAGGAGGGCAGAAGGGCAGGGAGACAAAGACGCCGACAACGTTAAGGATGCTGACATGTCTGCCGATGATATTATCAAAAATTGATCTTATTCAGTTATTTTATTTGTCGAACGGGTGTACTGTATATCTTCCCGTGTCGACTTGATATATATATTATTTTTTTGTAATTCCGAATGATCTAGTCGAAATGGCCTTTATTTATGTCTGCTTTGATCATATGTCTTTGTTTATACTTGCATTATTTTTTTCATGCATGGGAAGTTCAGTTGATTTGATACAATTGTGGGAACAACTCGACCATCGTATATAATGGGGTTCGCACAACTTTGATCCATAATTAGTCGCATGAGATAATGGGGTTCGCACAACTTTGATCCATAATTAGTCACATGAGATAAGCCTGTAAACTTATGCACAAACGTAATTGGGTAGACATGACCATTTCATTAATATTGAATATCGTGTACATGCTTAATTGGATCGACACGACCTTCATTTATATAGAAAATCGCATACATGCATTATTGGGTCGACACTACCTTTTATTTACATAGGAAATTATGTACATGCGTTATTGGGTTGACACGACCTTTATTTACATAGGAAATCGCATACATGCGTTAAGTGGTTGACACTTGTCCCCATTGCTACTCCCCCCACTCTCTGTTTGCGATGTCGAATGAGGATATTGAGAGTTGGTTCTGACTGATATTTTGTAATTCGTCATCTTTATGATGTCATGTCATACATGTAATAGCAAATTATTGCTTGTCAATTACGATAGCTTATGTAGAGCAAGATGTGAGTTTTTTTTTTTGTTTTTTTTTGTTTTTTTGTTTTTTTTTGTGAGCTCAGTTTTGCACTTATTTGCATTAAGTTTTCATCATGCTCCTTGTGTGTCGACTCATTAGTATTAAATGTCGATAAAATGAACAAATAATAGCATAACGAAAAATATTAACAAATAAATGAGTTTAGAAATGGTACTATTTTAGATGTAGGTCGTTCCAGCTGTTGTGTATCTCCCGACCGTCTAGTCCTCATAATTTGTATGCTTCTCGCCCCTTTATATCTGTTTTTTGGTAGGGGCCTTCCCACGTCGGTCTCAGTTTTCCCGCTCCTTCTTCCCTAGTGTTTTGGAAGACTCGTCGTAGTACCCAGTCATTGATTTTGAATACTCTTGTCCTCACTTTTTTGTTATAATGTTGTGTGACTTGTTGCTGGTACGACTGTATCTACAGGGATGCACGGTCTCGATGCTCGTCTAGGTGATCTAATTCGAAAGCAAGCTCCAAATTGTTTTGCTCCTCATTGGGGTTTTCACTTCGAGCCGTCGCAAGTCGTGTCTCTATTGGGATTACCGCCTCAGAACTGTAGACAAGTGAGAAAGGAGTTTCACCAATCGACCGACGGGGAGTAGTTCTATACGACCATAGTATCTCCGGGAGTTTTTTCTGCCTATTCGCCTTTCTCTGCTTCCAATCATTTCTTTAGCTTGTTGACAATGGTTTTGTTTGTCGACTCTGCCTGTCCGTTGGCTTAAGGATAACGTGGTGTTGAGAAGCTGAGCTTTATCCCATACTTGTCACGGAAGTTTTTGAAGTCGTATGAAATGAATTGGGATTCGTTGTCAGTCACTATTTCCCAAGGTACTCCGAACCTGTAAATTATGTTTTTCCACACAAAGTCACGTACCTCAATGTCACGTACTTGTTAGAATGCTCCGATTTCGACCCATTTGGTGAAGTAGTCTGTTAATACTAACATGTAGACAACACCTCCAGATGCTATGGGGAGTTTACCTACAATATTCACTCCCCATTTCATAAAAGGCCAAGAGGCCGAAATTGAATTTAACATACTTGGGGGGAGGTGCGACACTGGTGCAAACCTTTGACATTTGTCGCATGTCTTCACATGATTTTGAGAATCATACCTCATTGTCGGCCAGTAATATCCTCATGTGATGGCTCTATTCGACAAACTTCGAGCGCCAGAGTGATTTCCACATTCCTCATAGTGAAGACTCTTGAGGACGTCGTACGCCTCTCGTGGGGTTGCACATCTCAAGTAGGGTCCTGTAAATGATTTTTTATAAAGCTTAACATATAAAATGTAGAATTTCACGGCTTTTGCTTTGATCTTCCTTGTTTCAGACCTGTCCCCTAATACGATGTCAGCTTGAAGATATTTTAGTATGGAATCCATCCAGCTTGTTCCATGGTCGACTGTCGCAACTACTTTGGCTTCTTGAATTGTTGGTGACATAAGGTGTACAACAGGTATAGATTTCAAACCATTGGCCATTGTCGACCTGAGGCTTGCCAATGCATCTGCTCGAGTATTTTCTGATCTTGGTATTTGTTGGATAGTAAATTCGTCGAATGTCGAACGTCGATTGTAGTTGTTTGGCTTTTGCCAAGTACGCCGTCATCCTTTGGTCTCTTACTTCATATAACACATTCATCTGTCGGACAATGAGTTGCGAGTCGCTCTGTACTTGAATATTTTTTATGTTCAAGCTTTTTTGCGAGGTCAAGCACGGCAATTAGCACTTCATCTTCAGCTTCATTGTTTGTCGCACGGAACTCGCAATGGATCGACTGTTCCAGCATGTCTCCCTGTGGGCATTTGAGCACCCATCCTAGTCCGCTTCCTTTGATGTTGCTGGAACCGTCAACTGACATGGTCCATTTCCCAGTCGTAGGACTTTTCGTGAGGGCCAGTAACTCCTGTTCAGCCTGCACATTCTCACAAGGGGTAAAGTTTGCGATAAAGTCGGCTAATACCTGTGATTTCATTGCAGTTAGTAGGTGGAAGCTGATGTCGTATTCACTTAGCTCGACGACCCATTTCGTCAGTCGACCTAAAAGTTCAGGTTTATAAAGAATATTTTTAAGTGGAAATATAGTTAATACCTTAAAGGAGTGACACTGGAAATAGGGTCTCAGCTTGCATGCTGCTACGACAAGGGATAATACTAGCTTCTCCAATCGACTGTACCTAGTCTCCACGTCGAGTAGAGCTTTAATTACGTAATAATCCGGGTGCTGTTCGCCATCTTCTTCTCTAACCAGTACGGCACGTACGGCCGTGTCGGATACAGCCAGGTAAATGAGTAATGTCTCGTCGTCTTTTGGCTTCGATAGAAATGAAGGTGAGGCCAAATACATCTTCAAATCTTGTAAGGCCTTTTCACAGTTGTCGTTCCACTCGAATGTCTTGTTATTTCTCAATGTGTTAAAGAAAGGGTGGCAGCGTTCGGACGACTTGGAAATGAATCTGTTCAGGGCTGCTACACGACCTATGAGTTTTTGCACATCTTTGATGCATCTGGGCGATTCGATTCCTTGTATTGAACGAATTTGGTCTGGGTTGGCTTCGACACCTCTTTGGGTGACCAAGTAGCCTAAAAATTTCCCTGAAGACACAACAAATGAGCATTTAATGGGGTTAAGTTTCATACCGTATTGGTCGAGTATGTCTAACGACTATCTCAAATGGTCGATGTATTATTGAGCGATCAGGGATTTGACCAGCATGTCATCAATGTAGACCTCCATTGTCGAGCCAAGCATTTTAGCGAACATCTTGTTAACTAGCCGCTGGTAGGTCGCACCTGCATTTTTCAAACCAAAAGGCATAACCTTATAACAAAACAATACCTCACTCTATGACGAAAGCTGTCTTTACCTGGTCGTTTGGATGCATCAGGATCTGGTTGTAACCAAAATAAACGTCCATGAAGTTGAGTAGTTCATGTCCTACTGTGGCGTCGACCAACATGTCAATGTGAGGAAGTGGGAATGAATCCTTAGGACATGTCTTGTTGAGGTCTGTGAAGTCGATGCAGACTTGCCACTTCTCATTTTTCTTCTTCACTACGACGACATTTGCCAACCAGTCGGGGTACTTCACTTCCTTCATCGAACCAATGTCGAACAACTTCTGGATCTCTTCGTTGATCACTTTATTCCTTTCTAGAGCGAATTTTCTTCGCTTCTGTTTAACTGGCTGGTGATCTGGGTCTACCTGCAATCGATGAACTATTACCTATAGGTCAATACCGACCATGTCCGAATGTGACCAAGCAAAGCTACTCCGTCATTCCTTCAGGAATTCAATCAACTACTCGCGGATATCCTTCGGTAGTCTATATCCAATGTAGACTTTGCATTCTGGCTGATTGAGGTCGATCGACACCTCGTCGAGTTCCTCCATTTTCGGCTTGTTTGGAGTCGACTCAACCTTGGATTCCTGTAATTGCTATAACTTCTCTTTCTTCTTTGTCATGGCGTTTTGGTAGCATTCTCTGGCTGCTCTTTATTCCCCTTGATTTCTCATACTCCCCATTTGATTGGGAATTTTATCATTTGGTGGTATGTTAACAAGATCGCCTTCAATTCATGTATCTAGGGTCTGCCAAGGATCATATTGTACGTAGATTGACAGTCGAGCACCAGGAAGTTGATGTACAAGTTAACTCCTTCGGCGTAGACTGGTAGTACGATTTCGCCTAGGGTACTATTTTGTTCTCCACTAAAACCTGTCAACATGGTCGTTTAACGGCTGAGTTTGGATTCGTTGACCTGCATTTCTCTTAGGGCACTGTTAAATAATATATTACATGAACTACCATTGTCGATTAAAATACGTTTTGTTAGGCAGTTCGCTGAAATAACAAGTGCATCATGGTGAGGGGAAAACAAATCTGATTTATCTGTAGACTTGAAGATGACAGTCTCATCGACTTACGAGGGGTGTTTCCGATTGGGCTGAATTTCTGCATTCGACACTTGTTATGTGTGCTTCTTTGCCGCAGAGTAGCTTATGCCATTGACTTTAGATCCACCTGCGATGTAATTGATTACCCTATCTTGTCGGGGTGGCTTTAGTGGGTTGTCGTTCATGTTGGTTTGCCTCTTGTCGTCGCGTCGGGCGAGAGTTTGTTTCCCCTTGTCAATTAGAATTCTCATAGGTGTCTCTACTTTAGGAGTTCTACGACTTCAAATTTGAGGGCGATGCAATCTTCCGTACGATGGCCGTGAACACCGTGAAACTTGCATCGAAGCCTTGCGTCTCGATGTTCTGGGAGTGCATTCATTTTTCGTGGCCACTTGACTGTTTTACCCATTTCTTTCATCTCCGCTACGAGGTCGACCGGTTCGATACTGAGATTGTACTATGGTGCCTCGATACCTGGTCGATTCGACCTTGGGTGGCCACGCCCATATGAACTTCTATTGCTTGAGCCTTCGAGTAGTGATTGAATGTTTCGTCTGCCATTGGTCGGGTAAGGTTCTGACCTTCTATTGTTAGACCATCTATTGACTCGGTCATTTCATCGATTCCCATAGTTGTTGGCCTTACCTACGAAATTGGCTTCGTCTTCCTCCCATTTGATCTGAGCCCACGCTTTTGCTAGTACATCTTCCATTGTCCTGCATGGATATTTAGTGAACTCTTTATATAAGTTGGAATCAAACCTGAGGCCTTTTCTAAAGGCGTAGATGGTTGTCGCTTGGTTGCAATGTGGGATATGTACTTTCTCTTTGTTGAAGCGTCCGACATATGTCCTCAAGTTTTCGCCATGTCTTTGCGTTATTATATATAGGTCATCCGACTGTTTCTCTAGTTTACGGCTGCTTGCAAATTGCTCCACGAATGTATTTGTTAGCTGCGCAAAAGAGTTAATAGAGTTATTAGGTAAATTCGTGTACCATTGTAAAGCTAGACCGCTAAGGCTAGACCCGAAGGCTTTGCACATGCATGCTTCTCTCAGGTCGTGCGGGATCGCCGTAGTGAACATCCTCTGTTTATACTGTGCTATGTGGTCGTCCGGATATGTCGTGCCTTCGTACTACTTTATGTTTAGGAAGTTGAATTTTCTAGGCATTTCGATGAGGGCAATCGCACCGACGAAAGGTGAATCAGCGAAACTGTTCGCCGTGCTTTTCTTTATTGGAGTCGGGACTCCTGGAATCCTTTGAATAAGGGCTTCCATTTCTGTGAGTTTGTGAGAAAATTCCAACTTAGCAGATAAAGGTAAGTCAGATTCGGGTTTTACCAATCCCTGTGTCGACTGGAGTGACATAGGTATCCTTGGGACGTTTTCAGGCTGCAGGTCCATGGCCGGGTCCTGCCCATTTGGCATTTCATTCCTAACTGGCAAGTTGTTGAGGTCAATTTTAACTCGAGCCGTCTGGGGCATTTGCTGATTTTGTTGATCATCAGGGTTTACGTCTAGTCTTACGGGGTTACCCGGTGGGATCAGAGTTGTTCGATCGACCACCTAATCATCATCAGAAGCTAGGATTGGGAGCTCTAATGTTGCTTGTTCAGATGCTACTCCGTCGATCAAGGCTCGTAGCTCGCCGTTTGTTGCTCGGATTGCAACATTCTCCACTTCGAGCGTCTTCAATTTCTCTGCATTTGCAGTCATTTGAGCAGTCAACGCAGCGATCTGCTCTTCGACGGTTGGGATACTTCCATCTCCAGACATGTTGAAAAGTTGTTCAATTGGTTCTACTAGCTCGTTTGTTAAGTTACAGTGGTTCCCACGGTGGGCACCAAACTGTAAGGGGTCGAACTATGAATTATATGAATCGGGTCAGGTTGTATTAGGCCCAAGGCAACTTGATTGATCTTGTCGAATGAACGATGTCGTATCCTCACTAAACCTGCAAAAGTGTCTATCGACCTGGGATGGATATCTTCTTTGTTGAACCTGCAAAGAAATTAGAACAAAAAAATATAAATAAAACGATAGAGGTGGGTTTTGATTCTTAGCCTTAGGTGTGTTTGGGCTGAGCAATGGCTGATAATGGATAACAATCGTGATTTGAATCGAATTACAGTTGCCGGAGAGAGTTTGATCAGAGTTTCAACATGCCTTTGTAAGCGTTTCTTAGCAAGTTTCAGAGAGCTTTATTGTGATTCAACCTGGGTATTTATAGGCCAGCAGTTTCCTCCCAACGTTCACCACGATCAATGTAGATATTGGGCGTGATTCAAGGAGAGATTTCCTCTCCTTGAATCGTTGGTTACTCAAATCTGCCACTGAGGTCTTTGACTCAGTCTTTGGAGCAGCCAAGCCTTGCTGGTAAGAGTCTTGGGTTGACCTGGGGCAAGTGGGCCCATGAATTGCATTTGGCTATCAAGATGGTGATGTTTTGGGCCTTTTTACACGTTTGGGCTTGTAGGCCATTTTTGGCTACCACAATTATTATCTTTATTATATTTATTTAATCAACTAGTGGTGTAGCTCCCGCTATAGATGGACGAACTTGGGGCTTGGACAAATGATTCCTAATTCAGCGGCTCGAATCATACAAATAACAAAAAACTTCAAAAAAAATACCTGGTCTAGATAGGCAGATAGATAATGAAAAAAAAAAAAAAAAAAAAAAAAAAAAAAAAAAAAAAACTAGTGAATTGTCCAATTATTTTGGTCAAGAGTGATCCATGGATGTTTCCACCATGATCGTTATGTTCACATTCTCTATCCTTGCTCACTTAATATTTGCTCATTGATGTTTATAATGGTAATTATGTGAACTTGAACTTTGCTGGATCTTGACCTTTTGGTGGTAATATATTTGTAGTTGGGTTGAATTTGTAAAAATTGCATGTAAATCAATCCACAGGTTTCCATGGCAGAGTTGTTGACGGTGATTTTTCCTTGTTGTGAAATATCATCCTGCCAACGGTGCAATTCGTGATTCGTTAATGACAAAAATAAAAAATAATACGAAAGAAAGAGAGACACAATTTTACATGGCAAAGCCTCAAGTTGGGGAAACGTCCACAGTTGCCAGTGACGACGGTAAAAAGGTTTTCACTATGAGAAAAATAGATTACACACTCAACTCGCATTTCTCTCTTAATGCTTGTATATATTTTTCAGTGTGTCGTTTACAATGAAAGTGTGGTTATATTTATACACCCATTGATAACCCTAAACTTGTCGTGCAAACAATTGACTTGTAGAATCCTGTTATGATTCTACCTGCATGAATTCCTTTGATTATCTTGATCTCTTTCCCGTTTGATGTTTATCACGTAATAAATGTGATTGATTTTGTGCTTGATTAGGACTCTGATATCTTATAAAAGAAATAAGTTTGTTTCCTTATCGAAGTGTGATTTTTGATTCTCATATTTTGTTGAGATTTCCTTTCCAGTCACCGGGTATTAATGATGCTAGTAGATCCTAATTTGGGCGATTGATCTTCGTTGGGGAGATATCTTTGCTAACCAGAATCTTTCTTCACCAAGATTCTCTTCTGGCCAAGCCACTCTCCTTGCAACGCATTTCAGAACACTTGTTTATTTGCTAAATGATGTGCTCGCTCGAATGATGTGTCCTTAGTCAGCATTTTGGCATGTTTGACTTATTGACTTCCAATGACGTGGCACATCCTTTCTCTAATATCCTTGCTAGTTTGATGACGTGTTAACCAAACAAAATTCACATATAACAATACTAAATTGAAGTTCTTTCATTATAAAATAATATTTGGATCCTCTGCTGATCTAATCTTTTTCTTAACCTTTTTAAAGCATATAATTGGTTGTTGATAAAGTGATTGTGAAAACCAATCACATCTTAACCACCCATTCATTGCAATGCTTATGTGTCATGATATTAGGTAAGGTCAAGACAAAAATCAGCACAACAGAGGATCATGATCCTATAAAATAAGAACTAAGAGACCACCAACCAGGCTTGAGAGTGCCATGTAAAATATAAAAATCAATTTTTTTTAGTGGAAATGGGGATAGACAAAGCAGGACGGATATCCCTACCACAATTTGTGAATTCCTCAATCCACATCGGTTACTTAGAAATGGGGATGGATAAGGGGTTGAGGATATAAATTTCAAACGGATATAGAGACAATGATTAAGGTATCTATCCCCAATTCATTGTCATCCCTATCCCTAACTCGATTATTGAGTGAGATCGAGACAACCCCTGACTTGACAGTCTTTACTAAATTAAAGGTTGACTGCATAATAGGATTCAAGTTTCAACACAAACACAATAGATTCGCCACTTCATTTAATTGTGTTTTTAGGTCAGTATAGTAAGAAATTAGAGACATTAATAGTTTCCATCATAGCTTCGATGCGATAATAAGGCTAAATGTAATAATTGAGTCTGCATTTGCTTGGACTCCACTCCAACTCCTTCACGCTTCACATCTTTAAGGCCTTATCACTCCTCAAAACTCATAGTTTAGATGGCAAGTTGTATTTCACATTGAGAACCTGAAATACAAGTGTATTTCACTTTCCCAACCTAAATACAACATGTTTCACTTCCGCAAAGTGAAACAGAAGGTATTTCACTTTCCGAGAGTGAAACAAATGATATTTCGCTTTCGAAAATAAACTTGTATTTCACTTTTTGAAAGTGAAATAGATTTGTATTACACTATCTGAAAGTGAAACATGGCTAACAAAAGTATTTCATGTTGCGTGTTCGAAAAAAAAGTTAGTTGTGTAATTTGTCTATCAAGGGCATTTTGAGACCAATTAATATAGTTTGAAGAATAGAAGATGCTCCTACCACTAACTTATGATTATTAGCAAGATCACAGTAATATTTACAATGATCTTCTTGATCTAGACAACATATATACGATGATCTAGTGGATCAATGTCATATTTATGATGACCTTTACGGATCAAATGATTTTTGGGTATGCTTAGAGAATTGCCTCATTAAAACCTTGTCAGAAAAATCCAATGGGACAAAAACCTAATCGAAAGGAAAAAGAGTACAATGCACATATACCCCAAAATAACTAATATACTTCATTTGATATGCTCCCCCTGATGAGACTCTCCCCTAATAAAAGTTCTTTTGAAGCAATCTTCTGGATTGCTAAAAATGACGCGTAACATCATAAATGATTGGAGAGAATATAAACAAAGACTTGCTTTTATAAAGCGTTATTAAATTGTTGTGCTTTTATAGGTAAAAACATGTCTTGTTTGTGAATGAGCTTTTATGGATTATAAAGATATAGCAAATATGGATTCTGATTTCTTTATGAAGACACGTGAGTATATAACATAATTATTATACTCTTATTTCATCAGATATTCACTGAGATGGTTATACCATATCCATCTATATGGTTTTTAATCCATATAAGGATTTTTGTAGGTTTATCAAATATTGATTACGATATCTCGATTTACATGCTTCTAGCATTTTAAATCATTTAGGGATTATAAATACCTGCATTGAGTGAACCATATAGATAAATGATTACTACGTCTAGAAGACACATTTCAAGCCTTTTAAAGGCAACCAAATTTATCAAAAATTCGAAACGTAGTCGTATTCATCACCGGTGAACACCAAGTTTCTGTGAGAAACCGTGTACTACAAGTCGTGCCTCATATTTCATGATCTCGTTTTTCTCATTACATTTCCATATAAAAACTCATTAGTATCCAACTAGTTTGACATCTCTAGGTGTTCAGAGTACTATTGTTTTAAATACCTTCTGTTGGGCTTATGAAGTCAATTCTTCTTGAATTGCATCTTTTCATTTAGATCAATCATGCCTTGTCTACAATCATTGACATTATGAATATCATAATTATCATTTCTAATCTCAATAGCTAATGTGTATAAAAATACATCATTAATGATTGTTTTCTTATGATTCCATATTTCTCTCATATGATTTATAGAAATTTTCTCAATTTCTATATTCTTTTATCTCTGTTGAGATTTCTTCAATTTCAATGGATTTAGTCATTTTATAGACTTGTACGATTTATAGAAATTTTTTCAATTTATATATTCTTGTATCTCTATTGAGATTTCTTCCATTTCAATGGATATAGTCATTTCATGGACTTGTGTCCCTTTAGATATATCAGACTCTTATAGAGTTGATTTAGAGAAAGTTAATTTATTTATAACTTGAGTTTTGTTTACAATAGGATCCTGATAACAATACCTTTCAAAAAAAAAAAAAAGTTCACAAGCTTAAGATATGCATCAGATGATTTATTTGTTGTCCTTTGCTCTAATCGTTTTTCAAGAACAATCACCCTGCCGAGGTTTATGAGATGGCAACTTATAAAATTGTGTTACCTTTAATATATCAGGTAACTGATTAATAATCATCTGATGATCAATTATCTTTCGTATTTAAGTAATACGAAGATTGAGATGAGACACATTTATTACATATATAGAGAACTGAACTGATATCTTTATTTTGTATAAGAGTACCTTTTCATTTACTCTTCTCTTCTAGAGAAACTTTCCATTTGGAAATTAATCAATATAATAATATGCAGATTGTGCGTTAAAATATAAATTATCAGAAGTTTAAATGATCTAATAGAAGATTAATCAAAATCAACGTTAATCTCAAAATGATATAGAAGTCTTATCTTAGATCATGCTAGAGATACAATAAGGAGATATACAACACAATCAAATATCTTAAAAAGTGAGCAAGTCAATGATGATAAGTAGTGGCTCAAAGATAAATGCAACAATATGTAATATAGAATGTCCCCATATAGAAATTTGTAATTGTATCTCCATCATTCAAGGGGGTATATGTGGACATATTTGATAATAAACAAATATATGATCATCTCGTAGATGCATCAATTAGAACCATAAAATAATAAAAGGGTTTATTTGGTGGATGAATATGTCTACATATACCCCCTTGAATGATGAAGATTCAAGACCAACTTATTACTAATCTCTATTTGTGAACATGCAGTGCATATATTCTTATGGAATTAAAGAATCTTCTGACTCTTTAATTAATATCTGATACTCGCTTTTTCCGTCGTTAAGAAATCGCAAGGATCAAAAGATTATTTCATTTAAAAAGGGGTTTCCTACGCAATATGCTCTAAACTAGCAAAAGACTAGTAAAGCGGCAAGCGAGGGTATCGTTCCGCAGGGAGGTGTGATTCATCAACCATATCAAGTTTTAGAGTTTATTGTAAGCATGTAAATAGAATGCGGAAAGGTAAGAATGATGTGTGTGAAATGTATGTACAATGCCGTGTGTGTGTGCGTAGAGAATAAAAATGAAAATAAATAAAAACAAAGAGAATATGGAAGGGTGAGAATGGTGTTTAAAGCGATAAATAAAATGGTGGATAAGAGAGATGCAAGAAAATGGTCACACAAGGTCCAACAAGTTCACCATACATAAGTGCACAAATAGTTGATTGTTAGACATTAAGTACATCTAATTTTAGTTAAGGGTTCGTTCTTGCCTCAATCCGATTTATACCCATTCATAGAGCTAACGGTTGAAGAGTGTGCCGAGAACCTCTCAAACACGAAACCGCAACTAACATATGTGAACCGATTCTACAAACAAAACTACATTGAGCCCCAATAATAGCTTCGTAATGTAAAATGGCAACGTGAAAGTCTAATGAATGTGGAAAGAGTGATTGTATCTCCGACCATAACTCACCTAGAGCCCCTAGTGTGAGAGATAGCCAAAGACCAATAATTGTAACTCTAACCATGACTCACCTAAAGCCCTTAGAGTGAGAAATAGCTAAAGTCCAATTGTTAACAAGAACATTGAACAAAACCCTTATAATATGGCAATTTATAGGTTCACCCACTCTTTCTAGCTAACTAGCCAAGACTATACCCAGAGAGCCCCTCCAAAGGCACAATCCTAACTCTAAGTCACCCAAACCTATTCATGACATGCAATTTCGACCTTCCAAAGACATACACACACAAATGGGATATTTGATTACAACTACTCCTACAATTAAGTTAATCTACTCCTAATCCCATCCATGAACACATATCAATTTCCAATCATCAATAAACATGCATTTCAAGATAAGAGATATATTCAATAAATAACAAGAGTGAATCAAAACACAAGTTGGATATAAAAACAACCATCACATATATTGAGCACAAAATAGGTTTACAAATATTCCCAAGTGGGGATTACACATTCAAGAAAACAAGAAATACATAGAGAGTGAGAAATAGATAAAACCCTTGAAGAAAACCTCCTCCAAGAGCTCCTTCCTTTGCTAGCTCGAAATTGACCAAAGCCCACTCCTATCTCTATGCAATCTACTCCTAAATGTGGTGGAAGATGTGTAGAAGGTGAGATGGGGAGCATCCATGGAGGAAAAACCTCCATGGATGCTCTTGGAAGCTTCTCTCTCTCTTATTTGGTGAAGAAAATGAAGAAGAAGAAGAAGAAGAAGAAGAAGTTTGTGAGGAGTGTGTTCTGATGGTTGAGAAGAGAATAAGGTGTTTATATAGTATTGGGAGGTTAGGGCACGAATTGGGGATGAAAGGACGAAACTGTCCCTGAAATTCGCCCAAAAAATGACTTTCTGGAGTGATTCGGCGGTTTCATTCGGCGGCCTGGCCGCCGTTTTAAGTAGCCGTTTAGACCTGACAGCCTTTCAGCATTTTCAGCATCGTGCACCGTTACGGAAATGAGCATAACTTCCTGTAGAAAGCTTGGAATCACAATCCATAAAATGTTCTGGAAACTAGACTTCCAGGGCTTTCCGAATATATAAAGATATCCATGTGGGTCGATCTGAGAAGGAAGATATGATCTCCGCAAGTTGTACATTCTGCACGCGTATATACAATTTCAGCTCTTTTTGCTCCATTTTGCCTCCCAAACTAATCTTTAAGCTCAAAACCTTATTATAAGAAATATGTACCTACACAAGGCTCAAACAAAACATTATATACAAAAATACGCTTGAAAACGAGACAAACGATCGGAAATGGGGGACCTCAAATAGGTATAAAATAGTACGATCAATATCCATAAGAATTTTAGATGATCATACGCATCATCATAGATCCTTGATGACCAAAACTGTCATGTCAAAACATAAGTATCCACAGCAACTACAAAACAAACGTTTTCAAATATGAAGCTCATCAAAAAACCACTTCTAAATAAGATGAAGAATGATTTTCTTATTAGTTGTATAGTCATATATATTGAAAGAGGGATTGCTTATATCATTGACTTACATTTCATAATAGATGAGTTTGATGGTGTAAAACATCGTATTTGCATTTCATGTTTTTCTTTTCTTTTCTTTTCTTTTCTTTTTTTATGAAAAGAAAGAAGGCAATGCAGTCTTATTGTTAGGTTATACATTTTGTTTAGTGTATGCATTTTGAGAAGTAAAGATCATCATATCCCTCTATCTACGTGTATTTTTATTTTTCAATTAATGAAATTTTCTAGTACCATTGATATTCAGTTAATTTTTTTTTATCAAAATATAAAGTATTGTCTTGTTTTAGTCAACCCTAGCAAAACTTACTGGGTATGCCCCTTGTAGTAGACATCCTTAGCCCATATCTAATACATATTTAGCATATAACCCCTTAAAGATATAAAATTATTTTTTTTTTTAAATCTTTAAAAAAAACCCACAATAAATCTTAAATTTAAAATACATAGTAGCTCAAACCATTCATCTCCATTTTTCCTAATTAATGTGTGAAATTTAGGGACTTTTGAACCCTTACATTGGACCTGCTTCTTTCTCTGCAAATGATGCAAGGTTATAGATTTTTTATTAAAAAAATAAAAAAGTTTGTTAATTTTGGATTTTAATGTGGGTTTCACATTACCCTCCATCTGATTCCCACTGTGGAACCTACCCTCATTAAAAAAAATAAAAAAATAAAAAAAATAAAAAAAACAAATTATTATTATTCTTTCTTCAATTCTTTTCTTCTTTTTCGTTCTTCTACTTTTTTTTCGTCTTTTTTTCCTCCTCTTATATTTTCTTCTTCTTCTCTTTCTAATTGTTTTTTTTTTTTTTTTTTCTGGTTTGTGATATTTTTTTTTTTTCCTTATATTTTTTCCTCTTCTTCTTCTTTCTCAAATTTTTTTTTTTTTTAAGATTTTCTATTATTTTACCGATTTCAATTAGGTGTACATTTAATGTTAATTAATGAAAAGTCTTTGTTAATGTAATAATTCACCATTAAAATGAAAAATATTATTTAATATTAAATAGTGTGGTAGCCAAAATTGGTCCATAGGCCCAACGTATAAAAAGCTCGGACCTTTTTTATACTAGATCCTATCCAAGCCTGTTATATCGACTCAACCCAATGAAAGTATCAGCTGCAAAACTTGGTCCTTAAGAAGACCAAGTCAATATTCAGTTACACTGGGTGGATAATTCGAAGAGAGGGAATCTCTCCTAAAATCTCGCCCACGATCAAGTCATGATCAGTGAACGTTGAAGTTGTTTCTTCCCCTATAAATGAGAGAGCTCTCTCAAAATGAGTCTCTCTGAAAAATTGATTAAGAAAAGCTTACTAGCGTCTTGAAACTTTGCCCATCGATACTCCGATCACTGAAACCTGATCCAAATCATAATCATTATTGATCATCAATCATTGCTCAGCCCAAGCACACCTAAGGCTAATAAATCTAAGCCCATCTACATTATTCTACTTGTATTATTTTTGTTCTAATTATATTTGCAGGTTCGACAAGTGTCCATCTAGGTCGATAGACATTATCTTGTAGGTTTAACGAGGAAACGACATCTCTCATCCTACAAGTTCAAATGAGTTGCCTTGGGCCTAACACAACCCGACCTGATTCACATAACACGTACTTCGACCCCCTACAGTTTGGCTCCCACCATAGGGCCCATTGCAACTTTACGAACTAATTAATCGAATCACTCGAATGACCAGTCAACATGTCTAGAGATGTAACTATCCCAACCATCGAAGAGCAAATCGTTGCATTGACTACTCAGATGACTGCAAACGCAGAGAAACTGCGAGCGCTCGAAGCATAGAATGTAGCGATCAGAGCAACGAATGACGAATTGAGAGCCTTGGTCGACGGAGTAGTACCGGATTCAGCGATGTCAAAGTATCTAATCCTGGTTCCAAATGGTGAACAGGTGGTCGATCGAACAGGTCCGATCACACCAGGTAATCCCATAAGATCAAACATGAACCCAGGCAACTAGCAAAATCAGCAAACGCCCCAGACGGCTCGTGTTGAAATCGATCTCAACAACATGCCAATCCGGAATGAAATGCTGAACGAGCAAGACCCGACAATGGATCTACAGCCTGAAAACGTCTAAAAGACGTCCGTGTCACTCCAGTCGACACCCGGATTGGTAAAACCCGGATCTGACTTACCTTTTTCTGCTAATTTGGAATTCTCTCACAGGTTTGCAGAAATGAAAGCTCTTATTCAAAGAATTATAGGAGTCCCAACTCCAATAAAGAAACGTACAGCTAATAGCTTCGCCAATTCACCATTCGTCGACGCAATTGCTCTCACCGAAATTCCTAGAAAATTCAACTTCCCAAACATGAAGCAGTATGAAGGCACGACAAATCTAGACGACCACATAGCGCAGTACAAACAAAGAATGTTCAGTGCTGCGATTCCACTCGACCTTAGAGAAGCGTGCATGTGCAAAGCTTTCAGGTCTAGCCTTAGCGACCCATCTTTACAATGGTATATGAATTTACCTAACAATTCTATCAACTCTTTTACGCAGCTAACAGATACATTCGTGGAGCAATTTGTGAGCAGTCGCAAACTAGAGAAACAGTCGGACAACTTGTATACAATAACGCAAAGACATGGCGAGAATTTGAGAACATATGTTGGACGTTTCAACAGAGAGAAAGTTCAGATCCCACATTGCAATCAAGCGACCGCCATCTATGCCTTTAGGAAAGGCCTCAGGTTTGATTCTGACTTATATAAAGAACTCACTAGATATCCATGCAGGACAATGGAAGATGTACTGGCAAAAGCGTAGGCCCAAATCAAGTGGGAGGAAGACGAATCAAATTTCATTGGAAAAGTTAACAACTATGGAAATCGACAAAACGATCGAGTCTATAGAAGGTCGAACGACAGAAGGTCAGAACCATATCCAACGAACAACAGAAGGAATATTCAGTTGCGACACGAAAATTCCAACGATAAAAGTTCCTACGGTCATGGCTACCCAAAATCGAACCAAACAAGTGTCGAAGCACCAAAATACAATCTTAGCATCGAACCGATCGACCTCGTAGCAGTGATGAAAGAAATGGGAAAAACATTCAAATGGCCACGAAAAATGAATGCACTCCCGGAACATCGAGACGTAAGGCTTCAATGCGAGTTTCATGGTGATCATGGCCACCGTACAGAAGATCATGTCGCCCTCAAATATGAAGTCGTCAAACTCCTAAAGCAGGGACATCTACGAGAATTCTTAACTGGTAAGGGGAAACAAACTCTCGCTCGACGCGATGACCAGAGACAAACCAGTACGAACGACAGTCCTCCAGAGCCACCTAGACAGGACAGGGTAATCAATTACATAGCAAGTGGATCTGAAGTCAGTGGCGTAAGCTACTCTGCGGCAAAAAGGCATACACGACAAGTGTCGAATGTAGAAATTCAACCAAATCGGGAACACCCTTCGAAAATCGACGAGACCGTCACCTTCCAGTCTTCCGAAAAATCAGATTTGTTTTCTCCTCACCATGATGCACTTGTTATTTCATTACATATTGCTAATTGTCTAGCAAAACGTATTTTAATCGACAATGGTAGTTCGTGTAATATACTATTTAATAGTGCTCTAAGAGAAATGCAGGTTGACGAATCCAAACTCAGTCGTTGAACAACCATGTTGACAGGTTTTAATGAAGAACAAAAAAGTACTCTAGGCGAAATTGTACTACTTGTCTATGCCAAAGGAGTTAACTTGTACATCAATTTCTTGGTGCTCAACTACCAATCTCCATACAACGCGATCCTTGGCAGACCATGGATACATGAATTGAAGGCGATCCCGTCGACATATTACCAAATGATAAAATTCCCAACCAAATGGGGAGTACAGGAAATCAAAGGGGAACAAAGAGCAGCCAGAGAATGGAGGAGTTATAGCAATTATAGGATTCAAAAGTCGAATCGAATCCGAACAAGCCAAAAATGGAGGAACTCGATGAGGTGTCGATCAATCCAGATTAGCCGGACCATAAAGTTTTCATTGGATCCAGACTACCAAGTGGTATCTGATCGCGCTCCAAATGTTCACATTTAGCGCTCCATTTTCCTATCTTATTGTGCTTGTTTCTTGGGTAAAACCAGGTATTTAATGGATTAAATAAGTGTTTCAGGTAAATAGGGAAGTTCAGGGGCAATTGTGTAATTGTGGAGAAATAAGGGGCAAAAGTGCAATATTCGGGAAAGGATTGAAGATTTTGTGAATAAGGAGAAGATCAGGGGTACAGAGTGTAAAATGCCGCGCAAAGCACAGCAGAACGCCACGTCACTAGCGCAAACGGCGTCGTTTTGCACCTGCTCACGTCACGCCTGACGTCAGGTCATCTTCAAGCTGCAACCGCCCGACTCGTTTGCCCGTGACCCGACCCAGACCCGGTTTTGACCCAGCGGCTTACCTGACCAATTCTGGCTGTTTTTCGACTAGTTTTTCGACGCCGTTCAGCCCAGATCAGAAGCCCACTCCACGCCGGTCATGATGGACCCATTTCCAACTTCCTATGCACATGTTTCCCTATCTTCCAAGTCTCCAAAACTCCATGGACGTTCAAGCCTTCAAGCTTGGTTCAGCGGCTTCTTTCACGCAATCCAGATGTCCAAACTCGCTGGAAGACCGCGGTTTCATGCCGTGGGAAACAAGCCGCAGTCCAGAAGGTCCAAGCTCGTGGGAAAAGCTCCAAAACGAATGGCGACTTTGTGCCGCGGGAATGAACCCGTGAGGCAGGGGTTCTGAACTTGCTGGAGCGACCGACTTGGGAGATATTTCGTCCAAAAGCTTGCCAAACCCTTCCCCATATAAATATACAACTTTCCTAACCTTAAACACAATCTCTAATATCCAAATTACTCACAACAATAACACAAATTATCCTAAATAGCTTAGAATAACCTAGAAGCTCACCAAGAACACCAAACCTCTTGTAACTAATGTGTAAGGTGGTTTTCCGGCCACCAATCTTGATCCAAGGCATCCACATGTTGATTCCAAGCTTGGGGAAGCAAGATGAGTGAGTTAGCTTGAAGACTACACCAAGATTATTGGGTTGTCTCTATTGTCTCTCTTATTTCCTTAGTTTGTTGTTAATGTGTAATTAAACATTTATGTTAAGGATTTGGTGTATTTATGTATTATATCTATGAACTAGTTGTATCTATATTTGATATTGAGCTTTAATTGATATATGCTTGTTAATTGATTAATCCAATTGTTAACATGCAAAATAGGATTACTTGATTAATGCAAACCTTGCTTAATTTAGTTAACCTATAATTGAAGTGCTTAATTGTTATCAACTAGTAATTAGGTAATTTGCATGATTCATTAGTTCCCTAACATATCTCATTATCACTCTTGCATAACTTTACATTAGTGGTAATTAGTTTAGCTAATTAATTAGTTAATTTAGTTAATTGTTATTGGTAATTAAGTTAGTGATTAGATTAGTTAATTGCCTAAGGGATTGACAACCCTTGGTTGTAGTTGAATTTAGTTAACTTAGTGGTAATTAGATTAAGGATTGTTAGTGTAATCTTAGATTAGTTAGTTTATTTGTTTGTGACAATTGCTATTTACTTTTATTGCATGTTAATAGTGTAAATATTATTGTGTGTATATATATATTATCTAAGACCAAGAACTAGCTTAAGGTAAACACCTCCTTCGTGGGAACGATACCCTTACTCGTAACCACTATACGTGGCGAACGATTCGTATACTTGCGAAAGGGTAAAAATACACTTGCACGCGCCATATCATTTACCGTAGTTTATTAGAACCGGTCCGTGCGCCGATCAAGTTTTTGGCGCCATCGGGGATATATTTTAGAACTACCACGTGCGTGTCAGTATCCGCGAGCAGTTGATTGAATTCCTGAAGGAACGTGAAAGTAATATGAATAAATGTTTAATGTGTATAATAAATATATCTAGAGGGGGGTGAATAGATTTTAACTATTACTACCCAATTTTCGCATGCAAGTCAATATTACGAAAATACCCCTACTAGTCAAAAATACAAGCAAGTGTAATATAGTGCGGAATTTAAATAACACTTGATGTATACGTGGAAACCCAACCACTGGGAAAAACCACGGGCTATTTAGTGCGCCACACACGAACCTCGAAATCCACTGATTGAAATGGAGTTTACAACCTATGTAGACCTCGTCTAACACTACGGTCAATAACCCCCCACTTCTATCACTCGGGCCTTTAAAAGTGGCTCTAGTCCAATTGCTTGAGGCCTAAGCAATCTTAGCCTCAAGACTTAATTCTCAATGAAGAGATTATACAACCTATGTGAATATGTATAAATATTCAAATAACAAACAAGGCTAGGGAACCTTAGATGCTTATCTAGGATGATGATGTAATCAATTAAATCAACCCTAGATATCAATAGCTAAATGACATGTCAAATAGCTTAGCTAATCAAGATTAAGCAAAAACCTAATTAGCTATCACAATACAACACTCAATCAATTCATCACAATTAATTCTCTATTCTTGTATTTATCATATGATCAAAAACATACAAGTAAATTAAAAGAGAATAGCTTGATAGTAAAAATACTAAAATGAGATGAACTTAATCAAAATCTTACCAAGCAAGTTGTGATGATGCAAACCCATTCATGGATGAATGCAAGATGAACTTTGATGCACAAAGGAATGTATTTGAGTGTTTAAATGAGCAAACTTGGTTGTTTTTTCTCTCAAAATCTCTCTTTAAAATATAGGGTTCTTGATAATCAAAGAGTCATATTCAGAACAAGAGAAAGTGAGATATTTATAGGCATGAAAAACAGAGCATGTGAAAAGACAAGTTTGCCCCTGAAAACGCACGATTGGCGGTTTCATTCGGCAGCTAGGCCACCGTTTACAACCGTCGAATTGAACCCGAGAAGAACAGGGGAACAACGGCGGTTTCAATCGGCGGTTTTGAAACAGCTGAACTAACCGCTGAATCAAAATCAGGTATGATCGGCGGTTTCGAACGACGGTCGGCGGCCACCGATCGTAATCGCAGAATCACTCCAGACCTTTCTGGACTGAAACTGCGGTTTCAATTCAGCGGTCAGGCCGCCGATCAAACCGCCAATTCACCAGTAATGGTGAATCTAAAGGAGAAGCCAAGAGCATTCCCCTTAAGCGGTCTTCACGCAAAACCAAGCACACATTAGTGCAAGCGCGGACGTTTCCGTACATATTTGGGAAACGGATTACACAACACACAAACACAACAAGATACATCAACCAAAGTGCAAGAGTGCAAGAGTGCAATGTGTCATGTGAAGAGAATACACACAAGTACAAGTATGCTAAGTGTGTGTGTGCTAACTAAATCTCTTCAAAGAAAAACTAAGCACTAGAGATTATACCTTTGGCGTGCTTGTCCCTTGAGGTCTTGAAAGGGCCTTTGAGTTTGAAGTTCAATCACCTAAACTACCCTTACATAATCAACCCCAACAAGTGGTTTGTCCACGAAATAAGCCAATCAATATATGGGAATCCTTACAGAATGACGGAGTAGCTTTGCTTGGTCACATTCGGACATGGTCGGTATCGACTTAGAGGTAATAGTTCATTGATTGCAGGTAGACCCAGATCACCAACCAGTAAAACAGAAGCGAAGGAAATTCATTCCAGAAAGGAATAAAGTGATCAATGAAGAGATCTAGAAGTTGTTCGACAGCGGTTTAGTAAAGGAAGTAAAATACCTCGACTAGTTGGCAAACGTCGTGGTAGTGAAGAAGAAAAACGGGAAATGGCGAGTCTGCATCGATTTCATAGACCTCAACAAAGCGTGTCCCAAGGATTCATTTCCACTCCCTCACATCGACATGATGGTCGACACCACAGCAGGACATGAACTACTAAGTTTCATGGATGCTTGTTCTGGCTACAACTAGATCCTGATGCATCCTGACGACCAGGAAAAAACAGCCTTCGTCACCGAGCAAGGTATTTTTTGCTATAAAGTAATACCTTTTGGTTTGAAAAATGCAGGTGCGACTTACCAGCGGCTAGTCAACAAGATGTTCACTAAGATGCTTGGCTCGATAATGGAGGTCTACATCGACAACATGCTGGTCAAATCCTTGATCGCTCAACAACACATCGAGCATTTGAGACAGTCATTCGATGTACTCGACTAATACGGTATGAAACTTAACCCTACTAAGTGCTCCTTTGGTGTGTCGTGAGGAAAATTTCTAGGCTACTTGGTCACCCAAAGAGGTGTCGAAGCCAATCTGGACCAAATTCGGTCGATAGAAGGAATTGAATCGCCAAAATGCATCAAGAACGTGCAAAAGCTTACTGGTCATGTAGCAGCCCTGAATAGATTCATTTCAAAGTTGTCAGAACGCTGCCATTCATTTTTCAACACATTGAGAAAAAACAAGGCATTCGAGTGGAATGACAACTGCGAAAAAGCCTTGCAAGATTTGAAGACATACTTAGCCTCACCTCCATTGCTGTCGAAGCCAAAAGACAATGAAACATTAATCATTTACTTGGCAATATCCGGCACTGCAGTGAGTGCCATACTGGTTAGAGAAGAAGAGGGCGCTCAAAATCCAGTATATTACGTAAGTAAAGCCCTACTCGACGCGAAAACCAGGTATAGTCGACTGGAAAAACTGGCATTAGCTCTTGTCGTAGCAGCATGCAAGCTGCGACCTTACTTCCAATGCCACTCCATTAAGGTATTAACTACATACCCCCTCAAAAATATTCTTCACAAACCAAAACTTTTAGGTCAACTGACGAAATGGGATGTGGAGCTTAGCGAATACGACATCATCTTCCACTCGCGAACAACAATGAAATCACAGGTATTAGCTAACTTTATTGCGGACTTTACCCCTTGTGAAAATGTGCAGGCCGAACAGGAACTAGTAGCCCTCACAGAAAATCCTTCAACCGGAAAATGGACTTTGGCTGTCGACGGATCCAACAATATCAAAGGAAGCGGACTAGACCTGGTACTCAAATCCCCACATGGGGACACGCTGGAATAGTCGATCCATTGCGAATTTCGTGCGACAAACAATGAAGCCGAATATGAAGTGTTGATTGCCAGACTCGACCTCGCAAAAAGCCTAGACATAAAAAACATTCAAGTACTAAGCGACTCGCAACTAGTCGTTCGACAGATGAATGGATCCTATGAAGCAAGAGACCAAAGAATGTCGGCATATTTGGCAAAAGCCAAGCAACTACAGTCGACCTTCGACGAGTTTACAATCCAACAAATACCCAGATCTGAGAATGCACGAGCAGATGCATTGGCAAGTCTTGGGTCGACAACGACAAACGGTTCGAAATCTATACCCGTTGTTCATCTTATGTCACCAACAATTCAAGAGGCCGAAGTACTTGCATCAGCCGACCATGGAATAAGTTGGATGAATCCCATATTCAACTATCTTCAAGCCGACATCCTACCAGGAGACAGGCCCGAAGCAAGGAAGATCAAAGCAAAAGCTGTAAAATTCTGCATTTTATACAGTAAACTCTATAAAAAATCATTTACACGACCTTACTTGAGATGCGTAACCCCTCGAGAGGCGTACGACATCCTCAAAAGTCTCCATTATGAGGAATGCGGAAATCATTCTGGCACTTGAAGTTTATCGAACAGAGCCATCACAGCGGGATACTACTGGCCGACAATACGATCTGATTCCCAAAATCATGTGAAGTCTTACGACAAATGTCAATGATTTGCACCAATGTCGCACCTCCCCACATGTATGTTAAATTCAATTTCGGCTCCTTTGGCCTTTTTTGAAATGGGGAATGGATATTGTAGGTAAACCTCTTGTAGCACCTGGATGTGTAGTCTATATGCTAGTTTTAACAGACTACTTCACCAAATGGATCGAAATCAGAGTTTACCAACAAGTACGCGACATTAAGGTATGCGACTTCGTATGAAAAAACATAATTTACAGGTTTGGAGTACCATGGGAGATAGTGACCGACAACGGATCCCAATTCATTTTGTACGACTTCAAAAACTTCTGCGGCAAATATGGGATAAAGCTGAGCTTCTCAACACCACGTTATCCTCAAGACAATGGACAAGCAGAGCCGACCAATAAAACCATCGTCAACACACTAAAAAAACAATTGGAAGCGGAGAAATGCTAATGGACGGAAAAACTCCCAGAGATACTGTGGTCGTACAGAACTAATCCACGTCGATCGATGATGTGTAAAATTGTGTTATAAAAACCTAACTCACAAGTGCACGAATCATGAGATAAGTACAGTGACAAGTAGGGATCGTTCCCACGAGGAAAAGTGATCTACTAGTTATAACTAATTTTAATTAAAGCTAAACAATTAACAGTATCCGAGAGATTTTGAATGATTGATTGATAATTGATTAAAACTAAATTATCTAAGAAAGCAATTAACAAGAATATGTGAATGTGATTAAGAGGTGAGAGGACTAGGTCATCAATGCTCCCCAACTATATTTACTCAATGCTTCGAATTGACTTTGATAAAAGATGTAACTCAAGTTAAGGATTCGTTCTTAAATTAGATATGATTGTTACCGTATGATCCTGGGATGAATCAAGTGTTCTTAATTATAATTTACCCATAAATCAACGGCGCAAACTACAACCGAGAACCCATTAAGCGCAAGAACTAATGAACCAAAACCTACTTGCATAAATCAATGCTAAGATCAGTTTTACCCATTCAATTGAATAATAATTAAGGTTACGTGTAAATCAACACTCCAAACTTAATTGTTTAATTATCAAAACCCTAAATTTATGTCAGCGTATGACCATGCATTAACACAAATAAAGAATTAAGACTTAGAATGAATTGAATGAATCAAAACTTGAATTAAGAAAATATAGCCAATTCTCACAAAGAGTATTCATAGAGGTTCACATTGACTCCCTAGTATAGAGTTAGTTACACATATTAGAAACAAAAAGACAAGAGTAAGAAAAGATAAAACCCATTGAAAAGCTTCAACAAATTCTTCAAATCTGCGATGTTGGAATCTCCTTCGTCTTCGAATCTTCTATGTGTAAGATGAATGAGGGAACTGTGTGATGGGATGTTGTGTGTTCCCAAAAGGATGAGTCTTGTATCTGAAAGAGAACGAGCGAATGCGAGAGAGAGACAAAACCTATTAATCTTTCAATATATATAGGCTCCCAGATTCCAGACGTGGAAAGAAGCCTTATATGAGACGGAGAAGCCAAACCGTTACCATTATCGCTGCCAAAGCCGCAGCGGTATTGGCAGCAGTCTTGACGTAATATGGACAACCGCTGCCGCATTGAGAGCGGTCCTGCAGCGGTCAAGGCAGTGAACACCACTGATGTTGGAACACTGCTGACCCGCTGCCAATTAATTAGGAGCAATTTTGACAACGCTCTTTGGCCTTTTGTAAGAAAGTCCCTGGAATCTTCTAAAATAGCATTTTTTTGCCTGATATTCTTCAAACTATTCAGCTGGATCCAAAATCCTGAAAATGCTCACACACACATTAAATCCCAAAAAGACCCGAGAAACAAGCAATTGATTAGAGGAATGGGGATCAAAAACATATACAATAAATAACCGATCAATCGACTGGAGAAACTCATTTCTCACTTGTCTACGGCTCCGAGGCGGTAATCCTAATAGAGACACGACTTGCAACTGCTCGCAATGAGGAGCAAAACAATTTGGAACTCGCTTTCAAGTTAGATCACTTAGACGAGCATCGAGACTGCGCTTCCCTACGGATATAGTCGTACCAACAACAAGTCGCACGACATTATAACAAAAAAGTGAGGACCGGGGTTTCAAAATCAACGACTGGATACTACAACGAGTCTTTCAAAATACCAGGGAAGAAGGAGCGGGAAAGCTGGGACCGACGTGGGAAGGCCCCTACCAAATAACAGATATAAAAGGGCGAGGAGCATACAAATTACAAGGATTCAACGGTCGGGGGTTACACAATAGCTAGAACGCTCTACATTTAAAACATTACTATTTCTAAACTTCATTTTTTAATATTTTTCGTTATACTATTACTTGTTCATTTTTATCGACATTCAATACTAATGAGTCGACCCACAAGAAGTAATGATGAAAACTTAGTGTAACTAAGTGCAAAACTGAGCTCACAAAAAAAAAAAAAAAAAAAAAAAAAACTCACACCTTGATCTACAAAAACTGTTGACATCGACAAACAACTATTAGTTATTACAAATACGACACAACATCATACAGTCGACGAATTACGAATTATCATTCAAGATCTACTCTTAATATCATCAATCGACATCACACATAGAGAGTGGGGGGAATAGCACTGGGGACAAGTGTCGATTGATTAACGCATGTACGCGATTTTATTATGTAAAGAAAGGTCGTGTCGACCCGAAAAACGCATGTACGCGATTTTATTATGTAAGGAAAGGTCGTGTCGACCCGAAAACGCATGTACGTGATTTTATTATGTAAAGAAAGGTCATATCGACCCGAAAACATATGTACGCTATTTTTATTATGTAAAGAAAGGTTGTGTCGACCCAATAACGCATGTATGCGATAATTTATTATGTAAATAAAGGTTGCATCGACCACTTAACTCATGCAAGTGATTCTAATCAAAATGTACCATTTAACATTATCTATCTCAACACATCGTCGACCGAATAGCGTCTGTGCACAAGTTTACAGGCTTGTCACATACTATTAAATTATACGAATTGTGCGAATCCCATTATAAAATGGTTGAGTCATTCCCACAATCATACCAAATCAAAATAAAACATGCATGAAGTTGATTCGAAACAAAACAAAGGCTTCAAAACATAAATATATATATAGGTCGAGTCGACCAAATCATCCACAATTATAAAAACCAAATTTAAAGTTGGAAAGAAAAAAAAGATAGAATTAAACAAAAGAAACAATCAAACATCATTCTAGGTCGGATCAGCAACAGCAGTAATTAGGCCTTCAATATTGTCGAGGTTCTCAAGGCTCTTATCGCTATCTCCTTCTGCATCCACCTCTTCATCTGCTCCCTCTCCAGATGAAGATCCCTCAAGTTTAAGACGCTCCATTTCTTTATAAGCATTGATCTCCTCTTGCATCTCTTTGGAATCCCAATTCACATATGCACCGGACAAATACTCCTTGAAAAGCTCCACCATTGCCTTGCATATTGCATCAGCCACCATCGACATCAGCCGTCTTTTCAAATCCTCAACAAGCTGCTCCTGATCCTTAACAACCTCATTGGCTTTTGTCGATCTCACTCCTCCTTCACACCCTTCAACTCCTCCTCTAGAGCTAAGTTCTTTGTTTCCTTCATTGCCTTTTCAAGCTTAGCGTTGTCTGCCTTAAGGGTGTCGGTGACCTTCTAAAACTTCACGCACTTATCACTAACAATTTTGTACCTATCATGAAGATGCAAGTGAACTTGCAAAGTCTGCAAAAAGGGATGTCGTATTAATAAAAATGATAAATAATCAAGAAAGAAACTTTTGAGGAATAAGCAAATTTACTTAGAACGCCGAAAGGATACCCGTTTTAAAAACCTCCTCTATCTTCTTACCCTTCAAATACTCTTCATCAGCAGAAAGAAGGAATTCGTTCAACCTATCAAGATATCCAGTTGGCTCTTTGAACGATGAAATCCCAGAAGAAAGAAGCATCATCAACGAATCTGGTTCCGAAGCAGTTGCAACCGATTTCACCGTCGGACTAGATTCAATATTCTTTCCACAATTGATAGTAGAATCTCTTCTCTTTCTCTTCCCTAGCGGACTTGATTCAAGCGACGAAACATAGACATGTTCTGGTACTACAGGTGCATTCTCCTTTGACTTGTCTGCCGCTTGTTTCTTTCTTGCTGCTGTTGCCGCTGCCCGCTTCTTGCTAATCTCCTCCCTGAAAAACCTTATGGCTTTAGCTTTGTCTGGCATATTGATTTTTGCGCTCACCATCGACGTTACTGTGAAACGACGTTTAAAATTAGTAAGAGGCGACAAAAATTTCATATCACACTGAAGAATTTCAAGACTACTCCTAGTCCAAACATATGATAAGAAATCTTTCATGTGAGGATACAGTGCTCACGATCTATTCAAAGTCGACCATCGCCATAAACTGCTAGGCCTAAGTTTACCTTCCGTGAGCAACACTTTACAACTCCTATCTTTGACAGGAATATCTAATATAGCCTTAGTATGCGTAGGTGCCACGTCGCACGACGATTTACTATCTGCACTCTTTCTTTCTACAAAAGCGGTGATTCATCAATACGAGTAACGTAAATAAAAAACCAAACGACAATTGGTAGATGATACTTATTATACCGATTCCATATTCACCGGTATTGATACTGCGACTCTCCCCAAGGACCGTCGATCGAAGGACCTTTCGCAAAAAAGAATGTATCCTTCCAATTTCGATCATTT
Source organism: Acer yangbiense (assembly GCA_008009225.1). Taxonomy (NCBI): domain Eukaryota; kingdom Viridiplantae; phylum Streptophyta; class Magnoliopsida; order Sapindales; family Sapindaceae; genus Acer; species Acer yangbiense. The sequence continues at coordinate 21,760,520 of CM017771.1, forward strand.
GTCGTAGTGTCAGCAATAAGCTGATGTTCTTTAGATCTAGGTATCAGCATGTAACGACCTTGGTCACTTACATGTTCTTTCAAATAATAATTATGGAGGAGGCACCCTAACCCAAACTTCACATTATATCTTTCACTGATAACGCCCAAGCTCAACAATATTCTCTAACTATTTGGCATCAATTGGCCAGGAGCAATGTCGTAATATAACAACATTCGTCGAACCAATTAAGGAACTAGGAATCTGAACCCTAAATAGAGGGTATATTCATAAAAACACGTCCACCCAGGTATGTCCCAATCCGCCCGCTCATGTTCTTTTAGCGCACATAGTTCGACAGTCTCAGGGATACCATAAATCATTCGTAAATGATCCATGTCGACATCCATAAGCACACTTACTGGACTGTCAGATAGAACGCCTAGCAAATGACCTGTTGTAGATGGTTTTACAGCATCCATATGCTCCGACAATTCGACCAACCCCGCAACAGCGCAGACGACGCCTTGCTCTAACATACCAACTCTGTTAATATTAGCATTTGATAGATCTACTACAAAAACCTGTTGCTCGACATTTCTAACATTAGAGTCGACTTCCTCTTTGTCACTCGGAGTCCAACTATAGCGTGGCTCCGAAATTGTGTCGTCATTCGACATGATGTCTCCAAAAGCTGACAAATGCAAAAAATGCACAAGTCAAGCAAAAACTAAACGCTACAATCACAACCTAGGGATTCTAGATCAAAACCTAGGGTTTTTTACAAAAAAAAAAATCAAAACCTAAAATTCAACCTAGCCTTAAAGAGCTTTGCCTACCCAAGGTCGAGCGGTTACTCGAATCTAAGCGACTACTCTCGACATAACGACATACAAGTAGACTAGAAGCAACACATCATATGAACAAAACCAACATGGCAATGAATCAAATGCATCAAAAACGATCAAGGACACGTTGATGAACATCAAAGATGGCAAAAACACGCATTTCTCAGGTAAAATATCAAAAACTTCTATTTTTATTTCCTATAGATTTGTAAAAGTAAGTTTCATGCAAAAGTAAACAAAGAAAAAGTAACTTTTTACTAACCTTGAAGAGATTTGAGTAGAAATCACAAAATAAATATGCAGAAAACTAGCAATACCAGCACATCACAGACGAAGAAAAATTCGCCAGAAAGAAGAAAAAGAAAAGAGAGAAACTTTAAGTCATGCAAAAGTGATCCTAATAGGTGAAACGGTTTACTTATAAACCAACCCTTCAACCCTAGCCTTCACTTACCAGTTAACCAAGGTAACCACCCGGTTTAAAATTAAAAAAATTTATCTCGAAAATAGTGCTCAAATTAAATGCATCTGACGTCAGCCTAGAGCACTAAAACGCCTCTATCCCATCAATGTGACTTCCAAACTTCACTCGATTTAACTTTCAAACATCATTCTAGACGTATTAGTCGAACGACGAACTATCTTCAAAAAATCAACTTCGTTGATTCGACGATCAGGGTTGCCACTCATGGTATCCAGAATGTAGTGATTTGACTCGACAAAGAAGCGCTCGACGAAACCAATGGTCGACTCAACGAGAATCACTCTCTAACTCATCTGAATCTTTCCTTAAAGAGTGGGGGACAAACTGTGGTAGCCAAAAATGGTCCATAGGCCCAACGTATAAAAAGCCCAGACCTTTTTTATACTAGATCCTATCCAGGCCCGTTATATCGACTCAACCCAATGAAAGTATCAGCTGCGAAATTTGGTCCTTAAGAAGACCAAGTCAATATTCAATTACACTGGGTGGATAATTCGAAGAGAGGGAATCTCTCCTAAAATCTCGCCCACGATCAAGTCATGATCAGTGAACGTTGAAGTTGTTTCTTTCCCTATAAATGAGAGAGCTCTCTCATAATGAGTCTCTCTGAAAAATTGATTAAGAAAAGCTTACTAGCATCTTGAAACTTTGCCCATCTATACTCCGGTCACCGGAACCTGATCCAAATCACGATCATTATTGATCATCAATCATTGCTCAGCCCAAACACACCTAAGGCTAATAAATCTAAACCCATCTTCATTATTCTACTTCTATTATTTTTGTTCTAATTATATTTGCAGGTTCGACAAGTGTCCATCCAGGTCGATAGACATTATCTTGCAGGTTTAACGAGGAAACGACATCTCTCATCCTACAAGTTTAAATGAGTTGTCTTGGGCCTAACACAACCCGACCCGATTCACATAATACGCAGTTCGACCCCCTACAAATAGTATCGCCTTTTACAAATAAAAAAATTTCATATTAGGCCGTTTGAAAAAATAAATCCAGTTTCTCCATTGTTCCTGCAGTAATCTCCTCATATCTACACCAATTGGGTTGCAGATTTAATTCATGTACTCTTCCCTAATTCTCAAATTGTATTTAAAAAATAAAAAACCTATTCATTAGCCTTTTGGACTTGTAGAAATAAAACTTGGTTGATGCCAGCCCAGCCCAGCCCACCTCAAGACTCGAACTAGAACGAGTTTATCCCACCAAAATTTGGTGCAATTTCATTCATCTTCCGTCGGCTAACATTTTGCAGATGGAAAGTGGTTTCGTGGATAATCGCATAACGGCTTCGATCTAATTTCGAATCTACAATGTCGCACTTTGATTTTGATCAAACCTCGTATAAAATTAATTGAAGCTGGATTGGGCTTTTAGGCAGACCAAAATCAGCCCAATACGAGCAAGAATGCGAAGGACTTGACCCAAAAAATCAAAAATCCAAAAAAGGCATAATTCATCAAGAAAATGACCTCCTGATGTTCCCTCAGTCAAAAGTGCTGCCCAGAAGAACTTGAAAAGCAAAAAAAAAAAAAAAAAAGGTTCAATTCAATCCGATGAGAATTTACGAGCAAGAGGAGAAAAACTTACAGCCACGTGATGAGATCTTCTAAATAAAATTGTATAATTTATTTTGGAAATATAAAAAATATATTATAAAACTTTAATTTGAAACAATTTCATTGGACTGTCTTACCATGTGACAATGAGAACGTCCTATATAAGATTTTCATAAGCAAGAGTGGAACGGAAACCTGGGGAAATCAGAAGTGCCACAATACAGCGAGACACTTGTCCCACAAAAGATGGGGCCACGTTTCACAGGTTTGGACCAGCTAAAAAAGGACACGAAGCCCGCGAGCCCAGCACGTGAGACTGACACGTCATCACAGAGGAACCCCTACCTCTTTCGCTTTCAAAAAAAATAAATTGACCCATAAACGACAGGTCAGTTGGGAAGGAGAGCACATGCCCCCACTAAGTGGAGGTTTTTTTTTCTTTTTTCTTTTTTTTCTTGTATAATTTAGTGGGGTCCAGCTCCCTATCTCCACGTGACACCGTCACGAGAAAGAGAGAGACGCCACCGCCTAGTCTTCTAGCACGTGCTCTCACGTATTGTTATTGTTGTTGGCCTTATAATATCCCAAATCAAGCCCATACCCCTTGTAATTATTCTACATCCTTTTCTAATCCAGTAATTAATTAATTATAATGTTTAAAACTATAAATTACTTCAAAAAAAAAAAAACTATTATATAAATCCAAAAAAAAAAGATAAGGAAACAAATTATATAGAATTTACCAATTCAGTAAATCTAAATATTTTAATTTATATCCAAAATTGTAAGATAATATATTAATATACATGAACAAAAATATTATTTCAATGGTTATATTTTAGTGTTAGTTCAATGTGTTTTTGTGGTAAAGACACTTATTCAGTCCGATAATTTTTCAAGTTCGAGTTACCACTACTATAAATATAAAAAAAAAAAATTGTCATATCTCAATGGTATAAAATTAACACATCATAAGTTTTTTTTTTTTTTTTTTTTTTGAAATATTACAATAATTAAAAATTTAGAAGGAGAACAGACTCGAACCCACAACCTTATAATGTAGATATAATGGTGAGGAGTAAACATCATAAGTTAAACTAACGCATCAAAATTGTAAGATAACAATACTTCATATCTCATTTTGATCAAAAATTATAAAATAATATAAAAACTAACATCAAAGAATTGTAATCCATATATTTTCTTTGGAGTAATTCATATATAATCCCAAATTCATTTTTTGTAAAATAGTTATTTATATTTTTTTCTTTAAATCATAAAAAAGTGTGAAGATCCCTCCTTAATAGTTGGAGGTAATAATAGTTGATATATATATATTTTTTTATAAGTATTACAATTTTTAAGAACTATTACGTTATACCTGTTATATAACGGGAGATAATTACTCACACAAATTAGGAAGAAAACTTCTCATACATGCTTGTAAAATGTGTATGGTGTGATTTGAACCCCTTACCACTAATGCGGAAGAGATGTGCATAACCACCTGTGTTAAGAGGTGATGTGCAAAGGTTGATGTTTTTGTTTAACTCTAACCTCTCTTTTTTCCGTTAGATTTAAAAAACAAAAAAATAAAAAACAAAAAAATCACATGTATGATCAATAAAAATCCCTTTATTTAAATAAAAAAAAAAAAAAAAACTCCAAGCTAGAGGTGAATTTTGTCCTAAGATAATATCCTAAACAGACCACGACGTGTCTTTGAGTGTTAACCGTAAAACCGTTAAGTAAAAACAAACGGTTGTTAACGACGTTAAATAGAAACGGAAAAGGAGGAAAGATAAGTGGAGGAGGTGGGGACCCCACCGCACGCGAGCCGGCAGGCAGTGTGGCAGATGAACGGCAGGGGATGGGCGCACGTGAGTTGCTACCCCTTGCTCACGTGCCCTATGTACACCCACGTATTTTCACAAACACACAAGTCACTGGTCACAACAATGAACAACCCTAAAAGTGAGGGGTCCCGTCACATCATATAAGTTACAAACGTATGCATCTCACAATCTCACATGGCTTATCTCTATATTAACCTACCTTTTTTACCCTTTTCACCACCTTCCTCAATGGCTCCATTATCCAATGGAAAACAAGTGAAAAACTTTATAATTAATCACTTTTTTGTATGATACAAATCAATTATATTAATATTTTCAAATAAAAATAATAATAATAAATTTGAGCTTACCTATAATTATACTAAGCATCTTATTTAAATAATGAAAAAATGAAATTAAAAAAATAAAAATAAAAATACATTTATCATGTACTAAAAATCCTCCAATCAAGAATGAAAGGGTTTATCCAATTTTACACAAAAAAAAAAATTTCTGAATTATTAAAATTTAAGGATTTGAGTAAGGTATAGATTTGAGGGGCTATTAACAAGACAACCTCATTTGGTTTTCAATTTATGCTTTATATGATTTTAAACTTGTAAAATAAGTTAAGAAAAACAATAATTTATTGTTACATTATTTGAGTAAGGAACATTAAAATAATATAGAATTGTAATAGATAAAATAAAGATATTGATTATTTTAATTTGGATTTAATCTGTTAAAATACAATTAAAATAAATAAATAAATAAATAAAAGAAAATTAAATTCAAAGTAATGAGAATATAAAAATGAAGTCCATAGGATTTTGATTTTGATGTGACATGAAAAATGTGGACGATCCGCCGGAAGCGTCTCCACATACCACATGTAAACAGTTTCCATCTACTTATTCGTAAAACCACTTTCCAGGCTCAAAAACCTCTTTTTTGTATGCTGGAATTAAAAGCGAAAACGGGATCGCGTAAAATGGGAAGGTGGGGTCCACAAAAATCGGGAACGGTGAGTTGGCCACGTGATTTGGGAGGCGTGAGTGACGATGTGGTAGGCAGACATTTTTAATCACGTGATGGAGTGCGGATTCCGCGGAGAAACTGACAACTGTCCTTACCCAAAAGGTTAAAAAATGGAAATGGATTATGATCCTGAGATACACGGAAAAGAAAGTATATTAGTTAACGGATCCCTAAACGGATTCCTTTAAGAAGAGAATGTCCATGTTACAGAGGAGCTCTTCTGAGTTGTGACTACTAAAAACAAAAATTATTCAACTATCAAATTTAAAACACAACTTACTATATATCTAACCCTAATTAATTGTATCCTTCAATCAATCTAAGCAAAAAAAATTATATCCATTTCTTCTCAAAGTGTTGGTATCAGCTGTATCAATATAATTACCCTCGAATTTTAATACTGTAAATGATGTTTTATATCATGTAATTATAATGTAATATTTCAAGTTTGGGTTACTGTAGGAAATATATAAATTATAAAAGATAAATAAAAACAACCGTGTTCCTCTCCTTTAGGCATATTGATATTATTAATGTTAGTTACTTTAAAATTTTAAGAGATAATTATTGTTTATTGCACAATAAAATTATAAATTTATGTTTTTTTTTTTTAAAAAAATGTAATTATTAGAATTGTGTGAATCATATTGATGTAGATTTTCGTATTTTACAAGTTTAAATAACATATATATATATATTTATTTTTGCTGTTAATATTTTTTAAACTGAAATTAAATAATTTCAATAAAAGAGTTTAATTAGAATAAATCGAAAAATCGATAGACTCTCTATTGTTATAAAGTCAATTATAATAATAGGGTGCGACCATACCAGCACTAATGCATCGGATCCTATCAGAACTCCAAAGTTAAACGTGTTTGAGGGAGAGCAGTACTAGGATGGTTGACCTCCTAGGAAGTCCTTGTGTTGCACCCCTTTTTAAAGATATTTTTTTTTTCTTAAAAGGTCAATTATATTAATCCATCATTTGATATGTTTTTTTTTTTTTTTTTTGAACTATTACAAATAATTCGATATTTGGGAATGAGACACGACTCAAACTCAAAACAATAATGACGTACTTAATTATGAGACTAGGTCACCTTAAGCTTGTCTATATTTGATATATCTAGTTTAAAAACATTTGAAACTTTCTTTTGATACAAATATCTACTTTTTTTTTTTTTTTTTTTTTTAGATTAATTATTTTCATCCAAAATATTACTCTAAATTGTATATAACACCAAAAATACCTTTATAAATTAAGCCAGTTGAAGTTAAAAGACATGTACCCAACGAATTATGTTCTTTTTTAAAGAAGAAAATAATTATTTAGTGCAATAAAAAAACATCACAAGGGAACGAGACTTTCGTTAATTTTCTAATCTTCATTTAATAAAAAAAAATTCAAAAACAGAAAATAAAATACCAAAAGGAGTTCTACTTAGCTTGTGTTCATGAACCTATTGTGTTATGTCTGTTTGGAATCTTCAATTCACTTTTCTTCAAGTTGTTTAATACAAGAAGAATTAAAAAAGAAAATGTAATGGCTTCAATTAGTGTACCTATTGTGTTATTGTAGTCTCTATTGTGAGTTTGTGACCATTATTTAATTAATGTGTGTCACTGTGTCTCCAATAATCAATTAAGATTCTAAGATGGTTTAGTGGATAACAAAATGTATCATGCATTATTATTATTATGATTAAGATTAATTGATGTTAAATAATTTGATGTCTAAAATGTCAAACTTTCTCGAATACCATATAAAATTACTATTTAGGTTGGTGATGATTAGACTTTACCACACTCAATAACATGATGCACAAACAAAATAAATTAATTAGGAGAGAAATTATTTGGGATTTGAATCTTCTTCTCTTTTAATATGAACTTGTCTAAACTTTTATAAGTTGCCATAATAATATTATTATATTAATAAGATATAACTACATATATAGTCCATATACAAATAAAAATTAAAAAAAAAAAAAGAATATGGTACCTTAACTATGACGTAACTAGGACTAAACACTTTAATGTACAATAATAAACTTTTTTGTTGGACATCGAAAATAAAAGAAAATTTTATTAATTAAAAATAAATTTATATATAGCTACGAAGACATAACGAGACTTACCTCATAAAATATATATTCTAATTAAATACGTTAACAAAATTAAAAAAAAAAAAATCAAAACAAATTATAAAATAAACATGGAATGTAAATACAATCAGATATAAGGGGGGTGTATTCAATTAGGATTAATTAGGATTCTTGAAGACATTTAAAGACATTTTTTAAGTGACAGATTTTCATGGATTCCTACAGACTTTTATAAATCCACATGGACTTTCATTGATTTGTTTAGACATCCATCTCAGATTTTTATGGATTTGTTTAGACATTTATCTCAGACTTTTATGGATTTGTTTAGACATCCAAGGATTTTCATGGATTTGTTATCTCTGACTTATCAATAGTAGCTAATTATAGCTAATTATAGCTAATTATCAAAAAAAACCTTTGAAGTTGGAATGAGCAAAATTTGATACACCAGTAAATCTATATTTGCGTATATATATAGTCTGAGGTTGTTGCTGATGCAAACAAAGCGATTGAATTGAACCCAAAATTGGCTAAGCCTTATCTGCGTAAAGGCACTGCTTGCATGAAGTGCAGATAAATTATTTTTCTTTAAAATAAAATGCTAATAAAGAGTGAGCATTTTGGTGTTTGATTGAAGGCTCTACAGATTATTTTGGTGTCGTTTTGTGCAGTTTTGGCACGTAGTAATATTTGTACTCGTGCAATATAATTTATATTTTGTTCTTAGCAAATGTAGCGGCTCTATTTGGGAAAAATAAGTTGCAAGCGTTCGTTGTATTCACAACACTTTCTGGCTTTCGTTGGTCACAAATTGCCTTGCTTCATCATTTTTATGGTCATCAAAATAAATGCAGATACTCTTTTGACAACAATGACGCTGGTGACCGGAGCTAAGGCTAAATTTTTTGAATCAGGTTGACATGGGATTGGTTTTTGCTTGATTTGGAAATGTACGATAGGAAGATTACTTACCATAGTTCCTAGATGTTTTTTTAACTTTGGGTGGCAATTTTGGTGCATGATATTGTGTACGAAATTTTGATATCTTGGACTACAGCATTTAAAAACAATTTTTTTTTTTTTTTTGGTTATAGCAATGACTAGAGATAGTTAATTTGATTTTGTATACTACTCTGATTATATTTCTTAAATTGGGCAATAACAAACGTGTTTACACTTGCTTGTTCAAAAAAAATATATATATAATTATGTGACTGCAACATATTCTATTATTGTATGTGGCTTGTTTTCTTTTTGAACTCGATTTTTTTTTTTCCTTTTTAATTCAAAGAACATGCTGGGGATGGAAGCTTATTATTCTCACATGCATCGGTTTTTTTAATTTTTACATATTAGTACTTTTTGTTTCTGTTTTGAGAGAGAGAGAGAGGGAGAGCAAAATCCACCAAAATCTTTGAGGAGAAGGTTGTACATGTCATGACATTTGATATTTATATCTCTCACCATCAAGTCCACCAAAATCCATCAAAATCCATGACCTAAGAAAATCCTTTAAAATCTAGTCCTAATTGAATACACCTTGATTCTTGTAGACATTTTTAAAGTCTCAATTCAATACACCTGGATTTAGAAGGATTCTTTAAAAGTCCATAGAAATCCTAATTGAATACCACTGGATTCATATGGACTCTTTTAAAGTCTTTAAATGTCCAAATTGAATACACCAGGATTTATAATGTCTTTAAATGTCCTCAAGAATCCTAATTGAATACACCCCCCTAAAATTCAACTCAACAAGCATGTAACTATTTTTTTTTTTTTTTAAATTCAACTCAACAAGCATGTAACTAAATTTATTTATTTTTTTAAAAAAAGACACCAACCAAAAAATCATTAAACAATATTGTTACTATATAAATTTAATATTACATTACTCTTAAAATTCTATAAACTAAAAAAATATAATAACACTAAAATTTTTAAATTCATAATATTCACAACAATATACCTATTTTTAAGACCAGATTATTGATGTTTATAAATAGATAGCCAAATTTGAGTAAATTTGGAATAAGAGAAAGAGTTGTTATTATAGAAAGAAATAAAAGAAAAGAAGTGAAATCAAAGTACTATGCATGTCGGCTTGGATTTTGGAAAAAAGATTTAATACTTTAATTATCCCTTTTAGTCTTTATGATCGGTATATGGTTGTAGGTTTTTTTTTCATATACTATTTAGTATTTACGGTATGACGTCTCCATTTTAGAACATTATAGGTTGAATAAATGTATCTTACCATCAAACCATATCGTGCTGTGTTTGATTACTTTCATATTAAATTACTTTCATGTTCACCTGTGCAGTGTTAATTACAATTATGTTTTGAAGTGGATTATATTTGTTAGTGGATTTTATTTAGAGATTAAGTGGAGACGATGGAGACGGGGACAAATGCTAAAGTAGGGTTTGGTTGGTTGGTTGGTTGGTTGGGCCATCGAAAGCGTTAATGTGTAAATTGGATGTCCTTTTGTGAAATTTGCACGTGAGTTGCGGGGTCAACTCACGTGGCCCACCTCTTGCATCTGTGACGACAAACATGAAAATGACCTCACATCACTTTTTCACGTTCTCTCATCTCTTCTTCTATTTGTACCTCCTTTTAATAGATTCGTTGATTTCTTCAAGCCTACTTGCCAGGTCACGTGCTTCGCAAATCAAGGGTAATTCTGTACTTGAAGACCCAGTTTTACACTTTTCGATGTACAAACTGCGAGCAATTTGTTCTTTTCTTGCCTTCAATTATCCATTTATCCATTCAAGGGTATTTGGCTATGGTAAGCAAGAAAGAAAAAGTGTTGATATATAGCAGGGATGTAACGGGGATTCAACACTAGGATGAGTTAGAAAGAAATTTTTTTTTATATGAATATATACAATATGATGAAATTTTTGATAAATTGGAAAATAAAGATGCATATAGAAAAGGGACATAGTGAGCACTTCCCTGCAAATATATATTTGAAATAAATATGTTAACAAAAGAAAATAAAATACAAATTTTAAATTTATATAAATCAAAAACATACCTTGTTTGAAGACTAAGTTTTTTTTTTTTTTTTTTTTATGTTGAAAAAGAGATGAACCAAATATAATAATATAAAGTTAATAAACCGTAAATTAGATAAACACAGACATGATATGGTGGACTCAATGATAAACCAATCACATCTACATCTAAAAGATTATGGATTCTAGTCATACCCCTTTGTTTGAAAAACAATTTGTTTTGGAGAGAGAAGTTAAGCCAAATTTAGAAAATGAGAGATATTATTATTAATAAAGTAATGCTAGTATTGCTACATCATTTGAGCACTAAATTTGAACAAAATAACATTATTGTTATTAAAAAGTTTTTTATTTATTTTTATTTTTTTTAAATGGTGGGGGTGAGTCAAATTAAAAATGAAAAAACAAATAGAGAAAGGAACAACAAGCATCAATTAACTCCGCTTTGATCTAACAAAAAATTACAATTTTCTAATATTTTTGTAAGATGGGCTAGGGTAGGCTTGAGCCTAGTCAGCCCACCCTAGCCTCTTCTATGGTACGTCTCTGTATGATACTAACCAGTTTTTTTGGGAATAACTTTGTTGTTCACTCTAATATGAAAGTGGTTTTCAAACACTAAAGTTGTTCCTAAAATTAACTCAAAACTAACATTAAGTTGTTCCCACAAATCATTACTGTCAAATCCATGTGGCTATCATAGCCAAGTCCCCATTTAAGATAAGAAATATGTTTTAAACTTATAATCTGAATATATATATATAAATTTTCAAGTCAATACGCACTGATATAATTTATATTAGTGCGTTGCATATAGACCACTAGATTTACATGCTTTGACTTAAGTGTGTATGCACTTGTCAGTGTTTCTCCATAATCTGTAGCCTACATACAACGCACTGATGAAGTTATATCAGTACGCACCGACCAAAACGGGACTATATATATATATATAGGGTTAGGCTATAGAACACCGGTGTTTCCAAACACCATGTAGGAGTATATATATATATATATATCAAAGCTTCTCAAGTGCATACCCTGATATAAGCATTTATACAAACATGATTTATAGCCAATAGATCAATATTGTGAATGTAATAAAAACAATATTAAATTGTTATTTCTCTCTGCTCTCTCATACCTGCTCCATAACATATGCAGAATCAATTTATTTCACCTATACATCTTCTCACTTGACACACCTTCCAAATTTTCTCTGGTGAGCACACAACTTATAGCACAAGTGCCACATCATCCACTTTTTAAATTATCAACCACAACTGGTTGTATGCACATGACAAAAGTGATGATGTGGCACTTGTGCTATAAGTATGCTATAAGTTGTGTGCCTACCAAAGAAAAACTAACACACCTTCTCACCTCTTTACACAAATGTAAGGTTCCCATTTGTTGATTGGCTCATTTCGTGGACAAACCACATGTTGGGATCCTTTGTAAGGGTAGCTTAGGTGTTGTTGTTATTGCTCAAGCCCTTTGAAGACCTCGTTTTGATAAGCACTCATATCTCTAGTGCTTATTTTTCTTTGAAGAGATTAGTTGCACACACACACTTAACATACATTGCATATGTGTGGTTTCTCTTCACATGTCACATTTCACACTTGCACTTATATGTTATTTTTTGTTGTGTGAATTTGTGACTTGTAATTCGTTTCCCGGTAGTATTCGGAAACGTCCGCGCATGCACTAGAATGTGCTTAGTTTTGCGTGAAGACCGCCTACGGAGAATGCCATTGGCTTCTCCTTGGTTTTCACCTATATTGGTGATCGGTGGTTATGATCGGTGGCTTGGCCGCCGAATGAAACTGCCGTTTGCATCCAGAAGTGTCTGGAGCAATTCTGTGGTTACGATCGGCGGTCACGACCACCGTTCAAAACAGCCGTTCAAGACTTGATTGATTTTATCTCTCGGTTTGATTCGGTGGTTGAATCGACAGTCACGAAACCGCCGAATGAAACCGTCGTTCATACCTGATTGATTTTATCTCTCGGTTTGATTCGGGGGTTAGATCGGCGGTCACGAAACCGCCGAATGAAACCGCCGAATGAAACTGCCATTGTTCCCATGTTCTTCTCGGGTTCAATTCGGCGGTTAGAATCGGCGGCCTGGCCACCTAATGAAACCGCCGATCGGTGCGTTTCAGGGGTAAACTTATCTTTTCACATGCTCTATTTTTCATGCCTATAAATACATCACTTTCTCTTGTTCTGAATGTGACTTTCTTAATCATCAAGAACCCTACTTTTAAAAGAGAGATTTTTAAGAGAGAAAGCAACCAAGTTTGCTCAATTAAACACTCAAACCAAAATCCATTTGCATCAAAGTTCATCTAGCATTCTCTAGCATATCTAGGATGCTTGCTTGCATGGGTCTTTTATCATCACACTTGCTTTGGTAAGTTTTTCACTATTATCATATATAATTAGTGTTTTATTTATTATGACATCTCTTTTATTACTTGATTGTTCTTAGATTGAATTCTAATATTCAAGATAGAGATTGTTGTGTTGATTTGATTGAGTGTTATTTTGTGATAGATATCTAGGTTTCTATAATCTATGATTATCTAAGCTAATTGACATGTCATTTAGCTTTAATATCTAGGATTGTTTTTGTAAGGTTCCCATTTGTTGATTGGCTCATTTCATGGACAAACCACATGTTGGGGGTTCTTTGTAAGGGTAGCCTAGGTATCGGTGTAATTGCTCAAGCCCTTTGAAGACCTCGTCTTGATAAGCACCGAAGGTAAATTTCTATGTGCTTACTTTTCTTTAAAGAGATTAGTTGCACACACACACTTAACATACATTGCATATGTGTGCATTCTCTTCACTTGTCACATTTCACACTTGCACTTATTTGTTATATTTTGTTGTGTGTAATTGTGTCTTGTTGTCTTGTAATTCGTTTTCCGAGTGTTTTCGGAAACGTCCGCGCATGCACTAGAATGTGCTTGGTTTAGCGCGAGGACCGCCTACGAAGAATGCCCTTGGCTTCTCCTTGATTTTCACCTTTGTTGGTGATCGGCGGTTATTATCGGTGGCCTGGCCGCCGAATGAAACCGCCGTTTCAGTCCAGACAGGTCTGAAGTAATTCTGCGGTCACGATCGGCGGTCACGACTGCCGTTCGAAACCGCGGTTCAAGACCTGATTGATTTTATCTCTCGGCCTAATTCGGCGGTTGAATCGGCAGTCACGAATGAAACCGCCGTTTTCATACCTGATTGATTTTTTAATCTCAGGTTTGATTTGACGGTTAGATCGGCGGTCACGACATCGCCGAATGAAACCGCCATTGGTCCCCTATTCCTCTCGGGCCAATTCGGCGGTTATGATCGGCGGCCTAGCCGCCGATTGAAACCGTCGATCGGTGCGTTTCAGGGGCAAACTTGTCTTTTCACATGCTCTGTTTTTCATGCCTATAAATACATCACTTTCTCTTGTTCTGAATGTGACTCTTTAATCATCAAGAACCCTACTTTAAAAAGAGAGATTTTTAAAAATCCATTTGCATCAAAGTTCATCTAGCATTCTCTAGCATATCTAGGATGCTTGCTTGCATGGGTCTTTCATCATCACACTTGCTTTGGTAAGTTTTTCACTATTATCATACATAATTAGTGTTTAATTTATTATGGCATCTCTTTTATTACTTGATTGTTTTTAGATTATATTCTAATATTCAAGATAGAGATTGTTGTGTTGATTTGATTGAGTGTTGTTTTTATGATAGATATCTAGGTTTATCTAATCTATGATTATCTAAGGTAATTGACATGTCATTTAGCTTTAATATCTAGGATTGTTTTTAATTGCATATTCATCATCTTAGATAAGCATATAGGGTTTCCCTTGCTCTATGTTGCAATTGAATATTCATATATTCACTTAGGGTGTTAATCTCTTTTTAGAGAATTAAGTCTTGTGTTGTGACCGGGATTAGGTTGCTTAATTCGCAAGCAATCGGACTACGTTCACTTATACCGGGATTAGGTAGGTGTTTGATTACTTCCGGGATTAGGTTGTAATCGTTTACACATTTAGTGGATTCGAGGTTCGAGTGTGGCTTACTTACTAGCCCATGGTTTTTCCCGTGAGGGTTTCCACGTAAAAATCAAGTGTTATTTAATTTCCGCATTTTATACTTGATTTATTGCTTTATCTATTTAGGGGTAATTTCGTAATTTTGACTAATCACGAAAAATTGGGTAATAATGCTTAAAATCTATTCACCCCCCTCTAGATAGTTTTATACACACCGTGTTATAATTTGTTTCAATTGGTATCAGAGCGGGTTCCTAGACATACATAGATGATCCTTGCTTATTTTGGTGTGTTTTGCATTTTGTGTAATTTTTGACCATTCCCATTCATACATTTGTATTCATTTCATTCATTCATAAACACTATGAGTGGAAATGGTGGAAATGGTGGTGGCAACGAAGGTGCTTCAAGCACAAGGCCTCCATTTCTTACCGGATTGAACTATTCCCAATGGAAAGGGAAGATGGAATCCTACATATGCCAAATTCATGACCGTGCATGGATGGCGGTGGAAGACGGATATGATCTACCCAAGATGACTTCCGATGGTGGAGGAGAAGAAGTATTGAAGCCTAAGGCGCAATGGAACGCGTAAGAGTTTGAGGCTTCAAAGTGGAATAGGAAGGCGATGCATGCCATCTTATGTGCTATGGACGAAAATCAATACAAATTGATTCAAAATACTAGGATAGCTAAGGAGGCTTGGGACATCCTAGAGATTGCACATGAGGGAACCGAAGTGGTGAAGGACTTCAAGCTTCAAGTCCTCCAAACTCAATTTGAGATGCTTAAGATGGAGGAGAATGAGTGCTTCAACGACTTCGAGATCAAGTTGATGGACATAGTCAACCAAAGTCATCAACTTGGTGATCCATATTCGGATAGGAGAATCAAGCAAAAGATTATGAGATCTCTTCCGGATAGGTTTGAATCAAAAGTAACGGCTTTAGAAGAAAATAGTGGATATAAGGATATGAAGCCGAGTGAGGTGATTGGGAGACTTCTAGCTTATGAGTCTAGGAAGGGTCCTATCTCCACACCTCCTAAAAAGCAAAAAGGAATTGCTTTGAAAACCTCCAAGGATGAAAATGAGGAAAAGAAGAATGACTCGGACGAAGACCTTGCATTATTTGTGAAGAGATTCAAGAGGGTCATGAAGTTCGGGAAAAAGGACTTTGGTTCCAAAGGTCAAAACTACAAGAAAAAGGGTTCCTAAAACAAGTTTGAGCCTAGGAAAGAGAAGACCGAAAGGAAAGGGGTCCGATGCTTCGAGTGTGGTGGCATAGGTCACTTTGCCCCCGAATGTGCTAATCACAATGTCAAGAAGAAAGGTAAAGTGATGGCCGCCACATGGAGTAATAGTAGTGATGATTCCATTGAGGGAGATGAGTCTTCAAGTGATGAAGAGCTCATGGCTAATCTCCTAGCTTTTGCCTCCTCCCATAAAAGCAAAAGTGCTAGTGAGAAAGAGGAAATGAGTCAAGAGGAAAATGACTCAAGTGGAGAAGAAAGTGATTCCTCGTCTAACTCCATAAGTAATTTTGTGGAGAAAGAGGTGCTTGCTAAATGCCATGCCGAGTTTAATGATTTAACAATTAAGAGCACAAGAAAGATCAAGATGTTGAGAGAAGAAAATCTTGAGCTTTCATCTCAAAATGACCACTTAAGTGAACAAGTGGAAAAATTCAAGAAGATGGAAGATAAGCTAAATGAGGAGTTAGTCTTATCTAGGAGGAATGAAGAAAGCCTAAAGAGGGAGCTTGAAGAAGTAAGAGAGTCTATGACTAGGATGGATTCTAGCACCAAGAAGCTTGACCATATGCTTGGTGTTGGAAAGAGTCCATGTGACAAGAGGGGTCTTGGGTATGAAGATGGCAAGAAGATCTCAACCTCTAACAAGACCGTGTTTGTCAAGAGTTTGAGGAACGAAGAAACTTCATTTGTGCAAATTCCTAGGAAGAAGTTAGAAATAGGACAATGTTCAAATGCACAAGTGAAGATGAGGCCAAGAAGGCAACCTCAAGCTCAACCCCCTAGGGTCTCTCAAGCCTACATTCCTCCACAAGTGGCTCATAAAGGAAAGAGACCAATCATGCAACCTCAAGCTAGGAAGCAATCAAGACCGGTTCAATAACGAAGATGCTTTGAACCCATTCATTCACAAAGACAAGGACAAGGTATGATTCCTTATTTTACTCCTATATGTCATTTTTGTGGATTTGATGGTCATATTAGACCACATTGCTTTTAATATATTAAAATGTGCAAAACTAGAAGCATGATTGAGAAGTAAAAGAAAAGAGCCATGATGCATGTTCCTAGGAATGATAATATTATTATGCATGATCCTAGGACATCTAGAGCCCATGTACCAAAGACCACTAAGAAAGCTAAGATTGTTTCTAGGTGGATTAGAAAGAATGAAAATGTTTGCCATGTTGCTCAAATAGCCTTGAAGGCAAATTCTTCTAATTTTTGGTATTTAGATAGTGGGTGCTCTAGGCACACGACGGGAAACAAGAGTTTCTTCGAGACTCTTGTTATGGAGGAAGGAGGATATGTCACTTTTGGTGATGGATCCAAAAAGAAGGTTGTAGGGAAAGGAACCATTTCCGTTCCCGGATTACCCTCCTTATCCGATGCTTTATTTGTTAATGGCTTGAAAGCTAATTTAATAAGCATTTCACATCTAAGTGATGAAGGATATTCCGTCTTGTTTAGTAAAGATGATTGCTCGATCCTAAAGCCCGATGGACAAACCTTATTGAAAGGTATGAGATCTAGCGACAATTGCTATTGTCTTGAAGCTAGAATAGTCTCAAACAATGTGTCCATGGATGAGCAAATAGAGTTGTGGCATGAAAGACTTGGCCACATGAACTTTAGGGATTTAAGAACCCTTGGAAAGTTCGAGTGTGTGCGTGGCCTCCCTAAGCTTGGGAAGAAAGCCAATGGTATTTGTGGACCTTGCCAACAAGGAAAACAAACTAAAAGCATGCACAAAAAGGGCAAGTATCTCTCCACCAAGGAGCCTTTAGAGCTTCTCCACATGGATCTCATGGGTCCTATGCAAACCGAGAGTTTAGGTGGAAAGAGATACATTTTTGTTTGTGTTGATGATTTCTCTAGATTTACATGGACATATTTTCTTAGAGAAAAATCCGAAACTTTTGATAAGTTTAAAATGCTTTGTACTAAAATACAAAATGAAATGAATTCTAACATTAAAAGCATTAAACGGATTAGAAGTGACCATGGGAGGGAATTTGAGAATGCCTCTTTTGAAAGCTATTGCAATAGCTTAGGCATCTCCCATGAGTTCTCGGCTCCTAGGACACCTCAACAAAATGGAGTTGTTGAGAGGAAGAATAGGGTCCTTCAAGAGATGGCCCGAGTGATGTTGCTTAGCAACAATGTCCCTAGGAACCTATGGGCCGAAGCCGTCAATACGGCTTGCTATATAGGGAATCGTGTTTTCCTAAGGCCCGGATCTAGAAACACCTCCTATGAGTTATGGAAGGGTAGGAAGCCAAATGTTAGCTACTTCCACACATTTGGAAGCAAATGCTACATTTTAAATGACCGTGATCAACTTGGCAAGTTTGATGCTAAGAGTGATGAGGGTATCTTTATTGGCTATGCCTTGAATAGTAGAGCCTATAGAGTTTTCAACTTGAAGACTCGAACCGTCATGGAATCATCGAATGTTGTTATTGATGATACAAGGCTCAAGTCTCATGACCATGAGGAGGAGGAAGTTTTAGATGATGACTCTCCTTTGGAGAGGGTTGTGGTGACTCCCAATGTTGGAACGTCCAATGACATTAATGAAGTCACACAACCTATTACTAGAGTCCCTCTCTCGGACTCTAATGAACTCGCTCCATGGGTTAGAAGGCTCCATAACAAAGAGGATGTTATTAGAGATGTGAATGAGGGTGTTAGAACTAGGCGTCAAATAGCTAATCTAATTAGCTACACATGCTACACCTTTCAAATTGAACCCAAAAAGGTTGATGAAGCCTTAAATGATGAATTTTGGGTTCTAGCCATGCAAGAAGAGCTAAACCAATTCGAAAGGAATGAGGTTTGGACTCTAGTTCCTAGGCCTAAAAACACTCATGTGATAGGCACTAAGTGGGTTTATAGGAACAAATCCGATGAGGATGGCAACATAGTGCGGAACAAGGCTAGACTTGTAGCACAAGGATACTCTCAAATTGAGGGTATCGACTTTGAGGAGACTTTGCTCCCGTTGCCCGTTTAGAGTCCATTAGGCTTCTCTTGTCCATTTCTTGTGTGCACAAGTTCAAATTGCACCAAATGGATGTCAAGAGTGCCTTCCTCAATGGCTTCTTGCAAGAGGAAGTGTTTGTTGCACAACCCAAGGGGTTTGTGGATGCACACCACCCCAACCATGTCTATCGCCTCAAGAAGGCACTATATGGGTTGAAACAAGCACCGAGGGCTTGGTATGAGCGCCTCACTCAATTTCTTGTTGACAATGACTACACAAGAGGTAGTGTTGACAAGACCTTGTTCATCAAGAAAAACAAAGATGAGTTATTTATAGCTCAAATCTATGTTGATGACATTGTATTTGGCTCCACCAACAACACCAAGGTCCAACAATTTGTTGATGTCATGTCTCATGAATTTGAGATGAGTCTTGTTGGTGAGCTTAGTTACTTCCTAGGTTTGCAAATTAGGCAATTAGATGATGAGATTTTCATAACCCAAGCCAAATATGCCAAAAACTTAGTGAAGAAGTTTGGTTTAGAGAATGCCAAACATTGTGATACACCCATGAGTACCACTTTGAAGCTAAGCAAGGATGCTAGTGGTAAAAGTGTGGAACAAACTCTATATCGGGGCATGATAGGTAGCTTGCTTTATTTGACCGCAAGTAGGCCCGATATATCTTTTAGTGTGGGTGTGTGTGCTAGGTACCAAGCGGATCCCAAGGAGTCCCATCTTTCTTCCGTAAAGAGAATCATTCGTTATGTGAATGAGACTTCCAACTATGGGATTTGGTACTCTTTTGACACTAATGCTAGTCTTGTAGGCTTTAGTGATGCGGATTGGGCAGGAAATTGTGATGATAGGAAAAGCACATCGGGCGGTTGCTTCTTCCTAGGCAACAACTTGGTGTCTTGGTTTTGCAAGAAGCAAAACTCGATTTCCTTGTCCACGGCCGAGGCCGAGTACATAGCCACGGGGAGTGGATGCACACAACTCCTATGGATGAAGCAAATGCTAGTAGACTACAGATTCAACCAAGGTACTCTCACTCTCTTTTGTGATAACATGAGTGCCATTAATATTTCCAAGAATCCGGTGCAACATTCTAGAACTAAGCATATTAACATCCGCCATCATTTCATTAGAGAGCTTGTTGAAAATAAATGCATAGTACTTGAACATGTAGGTACTAATGATTAACTTGCGGACTTATTTACTAAACCCTTAGATTCTACTCGATTTAAAACACTAAGTAGATCTATTGTGATATGTTTTGTGGAGTGATGTGTTTTGTTATTTAACCCCATATGGGGAACTCAGGCAAAGAGAGCTATTTTGCATTCATGTATCTTGCAAAAAATTCTAAATAACTTATGCCTCTTCTTTTAATTGTTTGAGTAAGCTTGGTTGCACATATGTATATATGTTTTCATTTTAATAAGTGTGAACCTTGCTTGTTTACAATCCATGTCATATTTATGTTCAAACATGCATTTTTGGACTAGGAGATGTATGTAGGAAGTATGATTTGAATGACCTATGATTATCTCCATGACATGATGATTCTTAAATAACATGCTAATGTCAAATGAAAAAGCATGAAATTCATATAACATGCTCACATGAAAAGCATGAATTGATGATTGCATACTCTTAAAATGCAAAACCTTGTGTGAAAGCTTATGAGACTCAAAATGAATAAAGGATCTTGTATCCGTTCAAAGGAATTTACATTCCAAATGTCTCTCATTCTTTATTGGTTGAACATGGCTACTATCATACGGATATCTTATCCGGAAAAATCAAATAGGGTGCAAAGTCGCTCATGCCATTTTTCACTTATAAAGTTGGATATAGTTGTTCTTAAATTGAAATCAATATATTCTATATCCTTGCTTTACTCATGACTTTGGTGAAATTGGTTTGAATTCTTATTAGAAACCTTTGTCATTTGCTTTGCCAAATACCATTGTATTTTGGACTTGAATGCTACATGTCTTGTATGCAAAACATGTTTGATTCACACATTTTCTTTCAAATAAATCTCCTTGTTTCTCTCCAAATTAATTGAGATGCATAATGTGACTTATATTAATTATGCAAATCTTGCATGCTACTATCTCTCGTTGCTATGAGTGACCCGGTTGGGGACTACTTCTTTGTCTATATCATGACAAAAAGGGGGAGTAGTATATGGTAAGGGGAGTTGCAAAATATAGAAGCAATTGTGCATATTGGGGAGAACATTCATTGAGGGGGAGTAACCCGTTGAGGGGGACCATTGCATACACATACATTTCATAATGTTGTGCCTAATCTTTTACAAATGCAAATGCTTGTTTTTGTTCTCACTTGATTCATCTCACTTTTTACTTGTATTGGACATGTTAGAAACTTTCTTTTCAGGGCTTGATTATTCTACAAGAGATTGAAGACTTGCAGTTTTATTTTCTTATCTCTTTGTACTATAGAATATCATAGTTATCCCGTTGTTTCTATTTTAATGTGAGGAATCAATGTGAGTGGTGGTTTTGTCACGAAATAGCCAAAGGGGGAGATTGTAAGGTTCTCATTTGTTGATTGGCTCATTTCGTGGACAAACCACATGTTGGGGGTTCTTTGTAAGGGTAGCCTAGGTATCGGTGTAATTGCTCAAGCCCTTTGAAGACCTCGTCTTGATAAGCACCGAAGGTAAATTTCTATGTGCTTACTTTTCTTTAAAGAGATTAGTTGCACACACACACTTAACATACATTGCATATGTGTGCATTCTCTTCACTTGTCACATTTCACACTTGCACTTATTTGTTATATTTTGTTGTGTGTAATTGTGTCTTGTTGTCTTGTAATTCGTTTTCTGAGTGTTTTCGGAAACGTCCGCGCATGCACTAGAATGTGCTTGGTTTAGCGCGAGGACCGCCTACGGAGAATGCCCTTGGCTTCTCCTTGGTTTTCACCTTTGTTGGTGATCAACGGTTATTATCGGTGGCCTGGCCGCCGAATGAAACCGCCGTTTCAGTCCAGACAGGTCTGAAGCAATTCGGCGGTCACGATCGGCGGTCACGACCACCGTTCGAAACCGCCGTTCAAGACCTGATTGATTTTATCTCTCGGCCTAATTCGGCGGTTGAATCGGTAGTCACGAATGAAACCGCCGTTTTCATACCTGATTGATTTTTTAATCTCAGGTTTGATTCGACGGTTAGATCGGCGGTCACAACACCGCCGAATGAAACCGCCGTTGGTCCCCTGTTCCTCTCGGGCCAATTCGGCGGTTATGATCGGTGGCCTGGCCGCCGATTGAAACCGCCGATCGGTGCGTTTTAGGGGCAAACTTGTCTTTTCACATGCTCTGTTTTTCATGCATATAAATACATCACTTTCTCTTGTTCTGAATGTGACTCTTTAATCATCAAGAACCCTACTTTAAAAAGAGAGATTTTTAAGAGAGAAAGCAATCAAGTTTGCTCATCAAACACTCAAATCAAAATCCATTTGCATCAAAGTTCATCTAGCATTCTCTAGCATATCTAGGATGAAAGTCCTAGAGGCGTGTTCAATATTAATCTAGAGGGGGGATGAATAGAGTTTAACTATTATTACCCAAGTTTCGCATACAAGTCAATATTACGAAAATGCCCCTACTAGTTAAATATACAAGCAAGTGTAATATAGTGTGGAATTAAAATGACACTTGATGTATACGTGGAAACCCAACCACTGGGAAAAACCACGGGCTGTATAGTGCGCCACACTCGGAACTCGAAATCACTAATTGAAATGAAGTTTACAACCTATGTAGACCTTGTCTAACACTCCGGTCTGTAACCCCTCACTTCTACCCAACGGGCCTTTATTAGCAACCATATTCCAATTTGCTTGAGGCCTAAGCAACCTTAGCCTCAAGACTTAATTCTCTAAGAAGAGATTATGCAACCTATGTGAATATGTATGAATATTCAATTAACAAACAAGGCTAGGGAACCTTAGATGCTTATCTAGGATGATGAGATAATCAATTTAAATCAACCCTAGATATCAATTGCTAAATGACATGTCAAATAGCTTAGCTAATCAAGATTAATTAAAAACCTAATTAGCTATCACAAACAACACTCAATCAATTCATCACAATTAATTCTCTAATCTTGTATTTATCATATGATCAAAACATACAAGTAAATTAAAGAGAATAGCTTGGTAATAAAAATACTCAAATAAGATGAACTTAATCAAAATCTTACCAAGCAAGTTGTGATGATGCAAACCCAATCATGGATGCTTTCTATCTAGACATAGAAGATGCAATATGAAATTTGATGCACAAGGGATTTGATTTGAGTGGTTAAAGGTGAGTTCTTTTGTATCTTTCTTTGCTTGAAAAATATTCTAAGTATGAAATCTGATAATCAACTCACATCATTGACCTAAAGTCAAAGTGGCATATATATAGGGTGTCAAAACAAAGTGTGGTCGTTTTGAATAAGTTACACCTATTTTTGCCTTGGGCGCTGTACGTAGAGGGCCTCTTGTACAGCGCCTGTACAGCGCCCCTACTCTGTTCTCACGGGAAAACAGAGGGGCGCTGTACGAACAGCGCTTTGTACAGCGCTCGTACAGCGCCTTCCAAAATTGCATCAGACCTGATGCATTTAAAAATGCATTTTCGACCAGGTTAGGATGGGCGCTGTACGAACAGCGCTTCCAACAGCGCTTTGTACAGCACCTGACACTATGTATGAAATCTTAAAAAAACATGCATGGCATGGCATTGGTTATACAAGATGCAATCATGTAAAGCATGCAAGAAGAGATGTTAATGAGCATTAATGAGCACAAAATAACAACACATACACAACATACAAGAGAATGAATTATGCATGAGATGTGAATGTGTGTGTGCAACTAATCTCTTCAAAGCAAATTAAGCACATAGAAGTTTACCTTTGGTGCTTATCAACCTTGAGGACATGAGAGGGTCTTGAGCTTGAATATCTATCACTAAAGCTACCCTTACATACAATCCCTAACACGTGGTTTGTCCACGAAATAAGCCAATCAAGATATGGGAATCCTTACAATCTCCCCCTTTGGCTATTTCGTGACAAAACCACCACTCACATTGATTCCTCACAACATAATAGAAACTACAGGTCACAAATGATTATCTACATTACAAAGAGATATTTAAAAAAAATCTTGAAGTCTTCAATCTCTTGTAGAATAATCAGTCCCTGAAAGCAAAGTTTCTATACTATCCAATTCAAGTAAAAAGTGAGATGAATCAGGTGAGAATAATAACAAGCATTTGCATTCTTAGAATTTAAGTACAACTACAACATCATGCAATAATTGTGAAAGCAATGCTCCCCCTCAATGGGTTACTCCCCCTCAATGTATTTTCTCCCCAACATGCATAATTGCTACCACAATTTGCAACTCCCCTTACCACCATTATACTCCCCATTTTTGTCATGATATAGGCAAAGGAGTAGTCCCCAACCGGGTCACTTAGCAAAGAGAGATGATAGCATATTAGTCATTTGCATAATCATTAAATGCACTTTATGCAACTCTATCAAATGGAGAGAAACAAGGAGATTTATTTTAAAATAAATGTGTGAAACAAAACATGCTTTGCATACAAGACATGTAGCATTCAAGTCCAAAATACAATGGTATTTGGCAAAGCAAATGACAAAGGTTTCTAATAAGAATTCAAACCAATTTCACCAATGTCATGAGAGAAGCAAGGATATAGAATTTTTTCATTGATTTTAATTTATGAGCAATTATATCCATCTTTATAAGCCAAACATGTCATGAGCAACTTTGCATTCTATTTGATTTTTCCGGGAATGAAACCCGTATGATAGTAGACATGTTCAACAAATAAAGAAAGAGAGACAATTTGGAATATAAATTCCTTTGAACGGATACAAGATCCTTTATTCATTTTGAGTCTCATAAGCTTTTTCACACAAGTTGTGCATTTAAAAAATGCAATCATCAATTCATGCTTTTTCATTTGAGCATGTCATATGAATTTCATGCTTTTTCATTTGACATTAGCATGTTATAAACACTCATGCTTTTCAATTTTTTAAGCATGTTATTAAGAATCATCATGTCATGGAGATAACTATAGGTCATTCAAATCATACTTCCTATGTAAATCTCCTAGTCCAAAAATGCATGTTTGAACATAAATATGACATGGATTGTAAACAAGCATGGTTCACACTTATTGAATTGAAAACATATATACATATGTGCAACCAAGCTTACTCAAGCAATTCACAAAGAAGCATAATATTTTTCAAATATTTGCATGCAACAAGTATGCATAAGCTCTCTTTGCTTGAGTTCCCCATATGGGGTCAATATCATCCTTCATCAATGAAGGTCATGAGGTCCTATGGACCTCCCAAGTCCATTTAACTTGGATGAATCTATTTGAGACTTGTTAGTCTCGTAGCAAGCGGGTTCATTTTTCTTTATCCACATAGATATGACATTTTTCATCCTAGTGGTCAAGGGTTCAAGAGTTCTAGAATTAATAGGATCATGAATATGAATGTTTTCCTTCCTATTAGCATGCATTCTAGCTCTTATCATTCTCTTTTCAATCATGCTTTTGATTCTATATAATTTAATGAAATGAAAGCAATTTGGTCTAATGTGACCATTAATACCACAAAAGTGACATGTAGGGATAAATTTAGAATTCATACCATGTCCTTGTGCATGCATAGGAGCCATCCCATGACTTTGTGGTTGAGCGGGTTCAAATCTTCTTTGTTGTTGAACCGGTCTAGCTTGCTTCCTTGTTTCATTTTGCATGATTGGCCTCTTCCCTTGATGAATATGAGCTTTAGGGAAGTTAGGTTGAGGAACTTTTTGAGCTTGAGGTTGTCTCTTTGGAGCTACCTTCACTTATGCACTTCTTGAACATTGTCTTAGATCAATTTTCTTCCTAGGAGTGTGCACCGGCGAGGCTTCTATCTTGCCCAAACTCTTGACAAAGACGGTCTTGGTTGAAGTAGTGATCTCCTTTGTTTCTTCATACCCAATACCTCTCTTGTCACAAGGGTTCTTTCCACTACCAAGAATGTGGTCAAGTTTCTTGGTGCTTGTAGTCATCCTAGACAATGACTCTATGGCTTCAACAAGCTCTCTCTTCAACCCTTCTTCATTCCTCTTAGACATAGCTAGCTCATCCCTTAGTTTGTCTTCTTTCTTCTTGGATGCCTCCACTTGTTTACTTAAGTGGTCATTGTGTGTTGAAAGTTCTAGATTTTCATCCTCTAAAATCTTCAACTTTCTATTTTTCTTCTCCAATGAACTTTCACACTTGACTATAAAGTCATTTACATCCATTTTCTCTACACTTCCATTTGTAGAGTTAGATGAGGAGTCATCTTCACTTAAGTTATCTCCTCCACTCTCATTCTCACTAATGGAGTCATTTCCCTCATTTAGACCTCCACCTTGGCCTCTTGAGTCAATGAGAGCCATATCCCAATGAGTAGCTTCGCCTATCACCTCTAGAGCTACTTCTTCATATTTTTCTTCTATGGGATCACTAGTCAAGTCATTCTTACCAACAACTTTATCTTCTACACAAGTGGCCCCAAATGCCGTGTAGTTGATGGTAAGCTCATCATCACTAGATGACTTGTCTCCCTTTCCGGAGTCGTCACTTTCACTCCACGTGGCGGTCATCACTTTTGCCATCTTGTTCTTCAAGTTCCCACAATCCGATGAGATGTGACCTATACCACCACACTTATAGCATTGGACCCCTTTCTTCTCACTATGCTCTTGCCTAGGCTCAAAACTCTTGAAGAGAGCTTTTTTCTTCAAGTCTTGGCCTTTGGATCCAAAGCCTTTATTCTCGAACTTGACGAATTTCTTGAATCTTCTTAGCAACAATGCCATGTCTTCGTCCGAGTCACCTTTTTCCTCCTTCACAACCTTGGAAGCATTCAAAGCAATTCCTTTTTGCTTTTTAGGAGGTGAAATGCTAGGAGCCTTCCTAGATTCATAGGCGAGGAGTCTTCCAATCACCTCGCTCGGCTTCATATCCTTGTATGCTCGGCTTCATATCCTTGTATGTGCTATTTTCCTCTAAAGCCGTCACTTTTGATTCGAACCTAACGGGGAGAGACCTCATAATTTTCTGCTTAACTCTTCTATCCGAATAAGGATCACCGAGTTGATGGCTTTGATTCACAATATCCATCAACTTGACTTCAAAGTCATTGAAGCACTCGTCCTCCTCCATTTTAAGCAACTCAAATTGCGTTTGAAGGACTTGTAGCTTGGAATCCTTAACGACATCGGTTCCCTCATGTGCAACCTGTAGGATATCCCATGCCTCCTTAGCTATCCTAGTGTTCTGAATCAGTTTGTACTGATTTTCATCCACTACACATAGAAGAGCATGCCATGCCTTCCTATTCCATTTTGAAGTCTCAAACTCTTCAGGTGACCACTGGGCCTTTGGCTTGAGTACTTCTTCTCCACCACTCGTGGGAGTCATCATAGGAGGTGCATACCCATCTTCAATTGCCATCCATGCCCTATCATGGATTTGGCACACATTTGCCTCCATCTTGCCTTTCCATGATACATAATTCACACCGGTGAGGAGAGGAGGCCGTGTGCTTGAAGCACCCTCATGGTTGCCACCGAATCTACTCATTGTATCAAATGAATGAATGTAATGTATGCAAAATGTATGAATGAGCAAAAATCACACAAATGCACAACACACCTAAAATGAGCTAGGATCACCTAAGTATATCTAGGAACCCGCTCTGATACCAATTGAAAGTCCCTAGATTGTTCAAATTAATATAGATCTAGAGGGGGGGTGTGGGGTGGGGGGGTTTGGGGCGGGGGGGGGGGGGTGTTGAATAGAGTTAGCTATTATACCCAATTTTCGCATACAAGTCAATTTACGAAAATGCCCCTACTAGTTAAAATACCAAGCAAGTGTAATATAGTGCGGAATTTAAATGACACTTGTATATACGTGGAAACCCAACCACTGGGAAAAACCACGGGCTGTTGTGCGCCACACTCGGAACTCGAAATCACTAATTGAAATGAAGTTTACAACCTATGTAGACCTTGTCTAACACTCCGGTCTGTAACCCCTACTCAACCAACGGGCCTTTATTAGCAACCCTATTCCAATTGCCTTGAGGCCTAAGCAACCTTAGCCTCAAGACTTAATTCTCTAAGAAGATTTATGCAACCTATGTGATAGGTTGAATATTCATTAACAAACAAGGCTAGGGAACCTTAGATGCTTATCTAGGATGATGAGATAATCAATTTAAATCAACCTAGATATCAATTGCTAAATGACATGTCAAATAGCTTAGCTAATCAAGATTAATTAAAAACCTAATTAGCTATCACAAACAAACACTCAATCAATTCATCACAATTAATTCTCTAATCTTGTATTATCATATGATCAAAACATACAAGTAAATTAAAGAGAATAGCTTGGTAATAAAAATACTCTCAAATAAGATGAACTTATCATCAAAATCTTACCAAGCAAGTTGTGATTGCAAACCCACCCATCATGGACCTTTCTATCTAGACATAGAAGATGCAATATGAAATTTGATGCACAGGGATTGATTTGAGTGGTTAAAGGTGAGTTCTTTTTGATCTTTCTTTGTTGAAAAATATTCTAAGTATGAAATCTGATAATCAACTCACATCATTGACCTAAAGTCAAAGTGGCATATATAGGGTGTCAAAACAAAGTGTGGTCGTTTTGAATAAGTTACACCTATTTTTGCCTTGGGCGCTGTACGTAGAGCGCCTCTTGTACATCGCATGTACATCGCCCATACTCTGTTCTCACGGGAAAACAGAGGGGCGCTGTACGAATAGCGCTTTGTACAGCGCTCGTACATTGCCTTCCAAAATTGCATCAGACCTGATGCATTTAAAAATGCATTTTCGACCAGGTCAGGATGGGCGCTGTACGAACAGTGCTTCCAACAGCGCTTTGTACAGCGCCTGACACTATGTATGAAATCTTAAAAAAACATGCATGGCATGGCATTGGTCATACAAGATGCAATCATGTAAAGCATGCAAGAAGAGATGTTAATGAGCATTAATGAGCACAAAATAACAACACATACACAACATACAAGAGAATGAATTATGCATGAGATGTGAATGTGTGTGTGCAACTAATCTCTTCAAAGCAAATTAAGCACATAGAAGTTTACCTTTGGTGCTTATCAACCTTGAGGACATGAGAGGGTCTTGAGCTTGAATATCTATCACTAAAGCTACCCTTACATACAATCCCCAACACGTGGTTTGTCCACGAAATAAGCCAATCAAGATATGGGAATCCTTACATAGGATGCTTGCTTGCATGGGTCTTTCATCATCACACTTGCTTTGGTAAGTTTTTCACTATTATCATACATAATTAGTGTTTAATTTATTATGGCATCTCTTTTATTACTTGATTGTTTTTAGATTATATTCTAATATTCAAGATAGAGATTGTTGTGTTGATTTGATTGAGTGTTGTTTTTATGATAGATATCTAGGTTTATCTAATCTATGATTATCTAAGGTAATTGACATGTCATTTAGCTTTAATATCTAGGATTGTTTTTAATTGCATATTCATCATCTTAGATAAGCATATAGGGTTTCCCTTGCTCTATGTTGCAATTGAATATTCATATATTCACTTAGGGTGTTAATCTCTTTTTAGAGAATTAAGTCTTGTGTTGTCACCGGGATTAGGTTGCTTAATTCGCAAGCAATCGGACTAGGTTCACTTATACCGGGATTAGGTAGGTGTTTGATTACTTCCGGGATTAGGTTGTAATCGTTTACACATTTAGTGGATTCGAGGTTCGAGTGTAGCTTACTTACTAGCTCGTGGTTTTTCCCGTGAGGGTTTCCACGTAAAAATCAAGTGTTATTTAATTTCCGCATTTTATACTTGATTTATTGCTTTATCTATTTAGGGGTAATTTCGTAATTTTGACTAATCACGAAAAATTGGGTAATAATGCTTAAAATCTATTCAAACCCCCCCCCCCCCCCCCCCCCTTTAGATAGTTTTATACACACCGTGCTATAATTTGTTTCAGTTTTTAATTGCAAATTCATCATCTTAGATAAGCATATAGGGTTTCCCTTGCTCTATGTTGCATTTGAATATTCATATATTCACTTAGGGTGTTAATCTCTTTTTAAAGAATTAAGTCTTGTGTTGTGACCGGGATTAGGTTGCTTAATTCGCAAGCAATCGGACTAGGTTCACTTATACCGGGATTAGGTAGGTGTGTGATTACTTCCGGGATTAGGTTGTAATTTCATCACATTTAGTGGATTCGAGGTTTGAGTGTGGCTCACTTAACAGCCCGTGGTTTTTCCCGTGAGGGTTTCCTCGTAAATATTAAGTGTTGTTTTAATTTCCTCACAATATTACACTTGCTATATTTTATTGACTATTAGGGGTATTTTTGTAATCTTATCCTTAAACGAAAATTGGGTAAAATTAGTTAAAATCTATCCAACCCCCCCCCCCCCCCCCCCCCCCCCCCCTCTCTAGATTGATTAATAGTTTATACACCGTGAGAACTTTCAACAAACTTTGCATTTTCTCCCTCACATAAACTTCTCTTTTGGAACTCTTTCTCTCTTTTGGAACATGTTCTTAAATCTCAAATCTTTTATTTTTCTTAAATTTGGGTCTGCTTTTGTTAAGAGTTAAAGAAACAAAATACTAATTTAAGATTTTATTAGTCTTGTTAATTCAGAACCAGACAATTTGTTTAATTCAATTTTAAAACTTTAGTCGGCTAAAAAAAGAATGAAAGAAAAATCATTGCATTTGAAGATGTTAAAAAATACATCTCACTTGTTGCACATAAATGCCTATTTTTTATTTTTTAATTTGTTTGAGGTTATTGTAATTTATTTAAGAGTTGATCATCTTTGTGTTGGATTTTAACTAAGAGATGTAATTTTTTTTATTAATCTAATCATGAATTTGGATGTGAAAGTTAAAAAAAAAAAAATGTTAATTCCTGAAACATGTTTAGAAAAACAAGGTAACGTGCTATTTCTTCTATGACCATAGAACCATAATCAACAATCTAAAAAACTGAGTTGTATAACATTGCTTAGTAAAAATATGATCCAAATTAACATGATTTTTTTAATAGTTTTCAATCACATTGTGGAGGAAACTATTAACCAAAAAGCTAGAGGAAATTAACATAAATTTATTGTTTTCGAAGCTAGTGATAGAGCTAAAGAGCTTGACTTGAAGAATGCTCAGCTTGAGCTGGATTTGTCCCGTGCTGAATTGAAGGCCACCACCATTGAGCGAAGAGCTATCCTAGCCTAACAAAGAGTTGCTAATCTTGAAGAAGAGGCTCGGCTGGCTAAGGAGACTTTGGCTACTACTCAGCATGCAATGCTTGAATCTTAGTAGAAATCTGAGGAGGCTAGATTGCATTATGAAAAGTTGGCTAAGGATTTGGGTCGCTAACAGGTTACTAAAGAGGTGCTTTCAAAAGAAGCCATGATGGCACTTGAGGTTCAAGTTGTTGATCGGTATAAGAGATCTTCTGCCTTTGATGCTGTTATGCTCAGGGAACTTGAACGAGGCCTCTGCACTACTCATATATTTTTGGGTGGCAAGGAGCGATCACCTGAAGATGTCCATTGTAGATGAGATGCTAGGATCGAGAAGTACAAGGTTGAATCGTTGGATGCCATCAAGTACCAAAGAATGAGGTGGCAGGCCTATTGTAAATCGATTGGGAAAGAGCCTCATAATATGCATCTGGAGCTCTCTTATAGGACTTCTCTCATAACGTTTCATGCCAACGAGAAAACCGATATCTTGAATGAAGAAGCTGATGTTGGCCCGTTGCCTGACAAGGATTATTCCTCCTACATGATCGTTGAGCCCGATGATATCAATTGGCTAGTCTTTAAGGATTTGACTCAAGGTTATGAGGATGATCCTCCTACTGGTTCTGGAGCTGGTGGTCCTTCGAGCTCATCTAAAGCTTAGTCTGTAGCCTCTCAATCCTCAATATTTTAGCATTCTTTTTGGTCACTTTTGTAACCAATCTCTGTATTCACATATCTTCATGGGAATAATAACAATTTTTTGATCATTTTATTAATTTCTGGCTTAATCTAAGCGCTTTATTTAACTCAATTAACCAAGCACCTAGTTAACTGGCAATAAGTTTAAGTATCTCATTGGCTTAAGCGTAATAAACTTGACAAGTTTGGTCAAGAATCTTTCTAATCGACTTTAAGCTGAGTATCTTATTTACCCCAGTTTGGCCAAGTATATCTTATTAAACTTATCAAGCATGTTATTAAAGTGACCATGTAAGATCTTAGATTTGTGTTGGTTTGATTCCATTGCAAAACACTCTTTATTTGTATTGATTAGTTGCTTAGGTGTTTCTTGGAGAGAAGAAGCTTCAAAGGTTAAAAGCAACGTATCTTGCAAATATCGTCTTCAAGAGGAACATCACATACTTGGATGCTAAGGTATCTAGATTCTTCTTCCTCTTGCAAGGCGTAAGCGCACACACACACAATTCATACATGTGTGTCCCTGCATCGTAGTGCAAACATTTGGTATAACACATTCACACACTTCTTAGTATGCTCATGCATTGGTCTCTTATAGACAAACATTGTAGAATTGCATGCTTTGTGACTATCTCTTTGATATGGCATGCTTGTGTGAATTTGTATTTGTTTGTTTGTGTGTTTTGTATTTTGGACTTGAATATGTTCTTATTTGATTCCTTATTGAGTCCCGGTCTTTTCGGTTACTCATTCATAAGGTTTCGAATCCAAATGATGTAGCTACGCTACTTTACATTCTCATTCGTTGAGTTGACTTCATCGTCATTTTTTGAGATGATTTCTCAACCATTTTTCAAAGTTTTGTAGTCATAGTTGTGTGTGAGGGAGTCACGGTTAGTAATCCAAAAACAGATTCAAAATCAGAGTTCGGATGCCCAAGATACGGCTGAAGAATGTGAGGGAACGCGCGAGAGGCAAGCATGGCCAAAGGCCATGCATTGCCCAAGCCGTGTGGGAGCCGTGGGACCCACGGCCAGAACACCCTTCTGGTCCCGTGTGGCCCACGCACCTCCCACGGGAATGGTGACATGGCTCATTTTGATTGGCCACCGAATCCCTCTCTTCTTCATCTCTTCTCCCTCCATTTATATTCGAAATCCCGTGCAGAATTCTCTACAACTTTTGATTTCTTATTTGGATCATATCTCTCTCATTTCAACTCCGAATTGAGTGATTCAAAAACCAAAATTGTTGGTCTTGAAGAGAGCTAAAAATCCCAAGCATTTTCAGAGCCAGTTGAGTTCGTCATTTTTCCCAGTGATCTGATTTCAGTAAGAGGTTCAACTTTTGTATGTGAAACTTCTTCTTCTCACTTCATCTTTTGATCATCTCTTTTAATCTTCCTAATTGATAGATGATATGTGTTTAGAATGTTGTTAGATCATATTCTAGGGGTGGTTGATCTATTGATTGTTGAGTTTTAGCCATTTGATTTCAATTGAACATATATTGCTAAACTTGACCTATCTTGAAATTGATTCTAGAAATGTTGTATATGATGTGCCTCATGTTATTTTCTAGGTTTAATTTCATCATCTAAGAACTAAGATTTTTGTGTGATATATTGAATATTCATATCTTGTTCTTATTGATTCACATGCTTTGATTTCTAGATACATTTGTGATTGTTTGTTGAAAGCATATTCTAGATTATCATTGAACATGTTCATAGAGCTTGATTGATCATCTTGCTTTATTTGATTGTGATTTGTATCATTTGCATCACTTAGATCATTGCCTTGTGAAAGGTTGAAGTCTCTAGCAAAGTGAGTGAAGCTTTGTGGATAGAGCAAGGAAGTCTTGATTAGAGTCGGGAGGACTCGGATAGTCAAGCAAGAAGACTTAGCTAGGAGTAGGAAACTCCGGATAGCTAAGCAAGAAATCATCCTAGAAGCTTGAGAGCTTTGGATAGGATGTTGCTACCTAGAGGTGTAGGACACACCTTGGATAGGTAGTAGGCTTTGTGGTTCACTAGCCCGAGGGTAGATTATGAGTTGATAGCTTGAGCGGATATCATGAGTTGGTAGCTTGAGTGTGTAAGTCTTTTTTCATATAGTGGATTGCTTTGCCGGTGGTTGTGGTATCAACCCGTGGATGTTTCCTCTTTGAGGTTTTACCACGTAAAAATCCTTGTGTCACATTTCGCTTTATGTTTCATTATCTTCCATATCGTATATTGATTGCATCACTTGTATATTGATTTTCACATGTGTTGAGTAAATCAATTCAATTGTTAAAACTTATCAAGTGTGCTTTTAATTCTTGTATTCCGCATATTTTTGAATATTGGAAGAATTTAGGCCTATACCTATTCACCCCCCCCCCCCCCCCCCCCCCCCCCCCCCCCCCCCCCCCCCTCTAGGTATATATTACACTATATTGCTTAAGGGAATTTCAGACCATTTTAAGACCAATCAAGTATCGCATTAAATTGATCACTTTAAACCCGATCAAGTATCTTATTAAACGATCGCTTTAAACATGATCAAGTATCTTATTAAATTGATCGCTTTAAATCGACCAAGTATCGAGTTAGACTATTTTTGCTTTGATTAATGATCCTGATCAGTTTTTGTGTCTGCCCGCTTGGGTTGCCCTCGATTAGTCCTAGCATTTGTCAAGTAGTGTTCTTTTTGTTTTATAGACCTTGGTCTCTTTGGTTTTTATCTGGTAACTAAGTCACCTGGGACATCTCCTAGTTTTATCTATTACTCAAGACTCGTTGAATAGGAATTTTCATGTATTACCCGATTCAACTTTACACGTTATCAAGTTTTGAATTACCCGATGGCGTACTAACAGTGCTTCTTATGCACCCAGTTAGATTGGTGGGCGAGGGCGGTCCTAAGACCTTGCCTCTTAGCCCCTCGACCACCCCTACTTACTTTAGTAAGCCTCGGCGCTGCGAGTTTACCTTTGCAAATAAAGATGTTTTAAAATTATCTCGAACACTGTTTCTTAGTCTTTGAAGAATTTCACCCTCTTTAGGGAATTTTATTGATAACTTTGCCAAATTATGACAAGCCTTAATCTAAAAAGGTTCAAAAGATAACAACCGATTAGAAAAAGCTAAAAAATAACAATTATCCTAATATAATACTAATTAGCAAATGGAAAATAAAAGACAGATAAACCCCTAAGGGTAGTAGGTTTTCAAGTACTGGGCGTTGCAAGGTCGGGGTAGTTCTCATTCTCCTAGTCGGGCTAGGCGAAAGGCTCCATGCCCAGCTAAACTGGCCACCTGATAAGGTCCTTCCCATTTTTTCGTCTAAGTGCCAGTTGCTTTTTCCTTTCTATTCGGAGAAACTCTTTTTAGGACTAGGTCCTTGAGTTG
The DNA here is from genome assembly GCA_008009225.1 of Acer yangbiense. Lineage (NCBI taxonomy): Eukaryota > Viridiplantae > Streptophyta > Magnoliopsida > Sapindales > Sapindaceae > Acer > Acer yangbiense. Next base: position 21,796,255 of record CM017771.1, read on the forward strand.
GAATCTCCTTATCCGAACATGTGAGTTGTAATACCAAGCTGCCCTTTGTTGATAGGCTGCGTTTCTTACACACGTCAAATATTTTCTATATTCAAGTTCATCCAGGTTTTGTTCCAACATGCCCACATTTTGTTCGAGTTGGTACAAGTGAACTCTTGAGGAGGTGTAGACTACCTCAACTAGGATGACTACTTCAGTCTCGAACGCCAACAAGTAAGGAGTCTCACCCGTTGTTGTTCTTTCTGTGGTTCAGTATGCCCAGAGCACCTCATGCATTTTGTCTACCCAGTTTCCCTTATTGGTGTCAAGATTGGCCTTCAAAGGGTGCTTGATAATCTTGTTTACAGCTTCGGCCTGCCCATTGGTTTGTGGGTGAGCAGGCATTGCATAACAATTCTTGATGTTGTACATCCCGCACACTTCCATGAAGTTGTCACTATCGAACTGAGTTCCATTATCGGTGATAATTGTGTTTGGAATCCTAAGTCGATAGATGATGTTCTTCTTCACAAAGCAAGTAATGTTGGCTTTAGTTATGTGCACAAGCGCTTCTGCTTTAGCCCACTTCATGAAATAATCCACTGTCACCATGACATACCTTGTTCCCCCCTTACTTGCAGTCGGAATTGGGCTGATCAGATCGAGCCCCCATATTGCAAATAGCCATAGGGAGGTTAGATTCTTCAACTGCTCTGGTGGTCACTTGATGTCATTTGCGATGCTTTGACAAGTCTCACACTTCTCCGCCATTCACTGAGCGTCCTAAAATAGGGTTGGCCAGTAGAATCCTTGTCTAAGGGTTTTGTGAGCTAAGCTCTTGCCCTCAATATGATTCCCACATACCCTGCTATGTATGCTTTTCAAGATCTTCCCAGCCTCGATCTGTTCAACACACCTTAGCAATGTATTTGAAAACCCCATTCTATATAACTCTCTTATAATTATTATGTATCAGGTAGCTCTATATTTGATCTGTATTGCTTCCATCGGATCCTCGGGGAGGAAGTTCTTCTCCAAATGATCTCTGATTGCTTCCATTCATGTAGCCTGTCTTTCTTCGACTACTCCCACCATCAACTCTTCTTTATCTTTGATACTATGCTGCATAAGGTAGGCCACTGGGATTGTTTCGGGGCCAAATGTTGGTGGTTGCTGATGCTAGTTTTGACAGGGCATCTGCTTTCTCATTCTTTTCTCTCGGGATTTGAGTGATCTTGTAACTCTTGAATCACCCAAGCAATGTTTTGGCTATCTCGAGGTAAGCAATCAGGTTATCATCTTTTGCTTGGTATTCTTCTAGGTCCTGATTCACTAAGACCTAAGAATCGCTGAAGATATTTATTTCATCATCACCTAGGGCCATGCAAACCTATAGACCTGTTAGGAGTGCTTCATTCTCAGCTACATTATTGGTGGCCTTGAAATCAAATCGCAAGGCACATTTGACTTGATCACCTTCTGGGGTGGATATCACTATCCCTGCCTCGTTGTCATGCGTATTTGATGACTCATCAACGTGCAGTTGCCATTGGAATACTTTCTTTTCTTTTTCTTCAAGCATTTTTGCTACCTCAACTTCTGGTTCAGTAAATTTTGCAATGAAGTTTGCTACGGCTTGGCCTTTGATCCAAGCCTTTGGTGCATAGGTGATGTCAAACTCACTCAGCTCGACTGCCCATTTGTTCAGTCTTCCTAACACTTTCAGCTTTGATATAATCTGTTTGAGTGGGCAGTCTGTGTAGACTTCAATCTTGTGTGTCTGAAAATAGAGACCAAGCTTCATTGCTGTTGTTATCAATGCTAATGCCATCCGCTCGGTTGACGAGTACCTTGTTTCTGTCGGTAGTAAAGCATTGCTGGTGTAGTAGACCAACTTTTGCATTCCCATATCTAATATGACCAGCACTGAACCAGTTGCCACTAGCTTGATTGATAGGTACAAATACAAAGCATCGTCATTAAATGGTTTTGACAGGATCGGGGTCTTGCTAAGATATTCCTTGATCTGATAAAAAGCGTTTTCACACTTTTCAGTCCACTCTAGACACCCGGTTAACCATTGAATCTCTTTCAAGGTTCTGGAGGACCTCATATATTTCAGCACCTTTATCTTCTTAGGGTTGACTTCAATTCCTCTTTTATAGACTTGTAATCCGAGGAATTTCCCCAATGATACTCCAAAAACGCACTTGTTCGGGTTGAGCTTCATCTTGTACCATCTCAACACTTCAAATGTTTCCCTCAGATTTGATGCGTGTTTTTTCAGCCATAACACTTTTAGTCAGCATGTCATCCACATACACCTCCCATATTTCTGCCAATCTGTTAACCGAACATCTTGTTCAGCAACCTTTGGTATGTCGCTCCAGCATTTTTCAAACCGAAGGGCATTACCTTATAACAATAGAGCCCTTGATCAGTTGTGAATGCCGTCTTCTCTTCATCTGGCTCGAACATTCTGATCCGGTTGTACCTTGAGTATGCATCCATGATGAAATTCCATTTAGTGTGTTTAAATAACCTAGAGGGGGTGAATAGGTTTTAATCAAAAAATAATTACCAATTTTCGATTAATCAATAATATAAAACCACCCAAATATAACAAGTAAGCAATCGACAATTTAAGGTGCGGAAAACAATAAAAACATGTCGATTGATTTACGTGAAAAACCCTCAAACTGGGCAAAACTCACAAGCTAACCACCTAGCTACTCTGGTCCTCAAATCCACTATATGTAATGATATTTACAACCTAGGTTGACCTCTAGTCATACCATTCTCGGAACATAACCCACAACTACTAACCTGCAAGCCTTTTATAGTGATTCTAGACCTATTGCTTGTCCACTAACAATCTTAGTCACAAGACTTGACTCAATGAAGAGAAAAAACAACTTAAGTGAATATATGAAAATATTCTAAATGCAATTAATGCTAGGCAAACACCAAATGCTTAATTAGGAATTAAAATATGTCATCAATAATTCCTAATTATCAATATCTAGATGCAAAGCATAAATACTTAGCTAAAGGGCAATAATGACCTAGATGCAAACTATAAATGAAGAATCAATCTCAACCAACAAACAAAGATTCAAACATATTCAAGTTAAGCTTATGAAAAGAGTCATGCATTTAATCAACATAATAAATGCTAATCCTAGACATAGATGAACAATAATGAAAGCAATGAGTTCTAGGGCATGAATAATTACCTAGTTTTGAGACCAAATAAGACCCATGAATAATTGATGATTGAATGATGCTAGATGCACATGGGATTTGAGATTGGTTAAGTAACAATAGATTCTTGGGAGTCTCTCTTTCTTGAAATTGATTTTGTGATGCTTAGAAACGAAATAGAGAGAAGAGAACGTATATATATGAGGTTAGTTTTGAAACGACATCATTTTGAAAAAACTGATGCAAATCGCTGTACGATACACAACGGTACGCACAACGGTCCCACAATGGTGGCACAACGTACAAGAACAACGGTAGACCTGATGCATTTAATCTCTCGGGTGAGAAACCGTTGTGCTTACTGTTGTGTGATACACAGCGGTACACACATCAGTGGACGTGATGCAACACATTTAAAAGAATACAAATGCAAATGATATGTAGAATTGTGTGTGTGTGCAATTAATTTTCTTCAAATAGGTCAAGGACTGAAAATATATAAAATGTGTCTAATTATATCTAGAGGGGGGTGGTGAATAGATTTTAATCCGGTTATTACCAAATTTTCGAATTAGTCAAAATTACGAAAATAACCCCACACTAATCATAAACAAAATCAAGTGTAAACTGCGGAATTTAAATGACACTTGATTTTTACGTGGAAACCTTTAACAAGGAAAAACCACGGGCTAATATGTGCGCCACACACGGTCCTCGAATCCACTACTTGTAATAGTGTTTACAATCTAGATTGACCATGTCAAACCCTATACGGTTACTAACCCACCACTACTATCCAACGGGCCACTAATAGCGATTCTAGACATAAGGTGCTTGAGACCTACACACGGTAGTCACAAGACTTAACTGTCAAAGAGAATAGATAAACAACCTAAAGTGAATATGAGCAATATTCAAAGTGTGTAAATGCAAGGTCAAACATTTAAGCTTATCTAGGCATGGATGAACATATCAAAGAAATTCCTAGATATCATGTAGCTATATGACATGCATACAACTTAGCTATATGTGCAAATCAAACCCTATATGCAATAGCTATCACAAACAACTCACAAAACACAATTAAAAAAAAAAAAAAAAAAAAAAACTATCTTGAAACTAGTCAAGTCATAAAGATGCTATCTTGTAAAGCAAGAACATGTGAAAATATGTAGATAATGTTCTAGCTACAAGTCATGTGAGCAATAATGAAAACCCTATGAAAAATCAAACTAGAACATGCTAGATGATGTATGAAACATGAAAGTATGATGGGTGTTTGTGTTTTGTGTAATAAAAATCAAGTCTTGATACCTTTGCTTTGAAGTCACTTATTTTGCTATCAAAATGTGTAATTTTTGCTCTAAAAAATGACCAAAGGCTATCAAGGTATATATATATAAGATTCAAGCAAAGTGTGGTCGTTTTGAAAAAAAAAAACGGTTCAGATTCTCACATATTGCGCTGGTATGTGCGCTGGTGTGTGCGCTGGTCGAGTAGCGCACGACTAGCGCACAACGCCTGTGGAAGTTACGCTGGAGAGCTGCACATGATGACCACCAGCAATCCTCTGCCAATGATGCGCTGGTCCGGCGCATGATGACTAGTGCACTGCGCTAGTGTGCGCGGGTAAGGGACCAGCGCACTGCACACATACTCAAATCAAACATAAAAATTGTGCAAGTGTGAATTGTGAAACACATACACCCAAAAAGCAATAATCACACATGCATGCTAGAATAGTGTGTGTGTGCAACTAAATCTCTTCAACTAAGAGTTAAGACAAGTAAACTACCTTCCTTAAAGCTCTTGATGTCCACAATGAGGTCATTTAGCATTTGAGGAGAATTTCTTCAAACCTAAGCTACCCTTACAAGTTTGAACCCTATTGTGATTTTGTCAACGAAATAAGCCAATCAAAAAGTGAGGCATTTACAAGGACAAGTGATATACTTTGAAGAGCTCTTGAGCTTAACGATTTGGGGAAGCCATTAAAGCTTGATCATGAACAATGAGATGCTTAATCTACCCTTACAAGTTAAACCCTAATGTGGTTTGTCAACGAACTAAGCCAATCATAATATGAGGAACTTACACATGAAATTAAGCAGCTCGTGCCCAGCTGTAGCATCTACCAACTGATCTATCATTAGTAGGGGGAACTGTCATTTGGGCACGCCTGATTTATGTCAGTGAAATCCACACACATTCTCCATAGCTCATTTTTCTTCTTAACCAACACCACATTGGCTACCCCACTTCGGGTACTAGACCTCCTCGATTGATCCTGTAGCCAATAGTTTCTTGACCTCTTTCTTGATGGCCTCATTTCTCTCCGAATTGAACCTGTGTCTCTTCTGAACTACTGGTTTATGCTCGGGGTCAATCGCCAGAAAGTGAGAAATCACCTTAGTGTCTATCACTAGCATGTCATCATGCTTCCATGCGAACACATCCTTGTATCTCCTAACATGCTCATGGGGATCAGTGTTTGCTCTGAACTGCTCCATGTGCAGCATTCGAAGCTTCTCTAAGAAACAAGCACGTTGAATTGTGTCAGAGAATGGGCTGCTAGAATTACCGATCAATAAATTTTTTTGACCTTGCCTGCGTTCTAGCTCCTCAATTCTTCATAGTAGGATCTCATGTTCACCCTCTAGTTCCCTATGCTTATCAAACTTCTAACGAATGGAGATTCCATAAGAGTCCCTTGGTACACGTCCCGTAATCTGAGCACTCTGTTGGTTAAACCTAATCGGTGACCTAGTCGCCCAGCGCCTCTTGGGTGGGAGATCGTCATCAGTTGAAACCGATCAAGGCCTTCTTTGGTCATCTCCATAATGGTTTTCTCAAGCATATTCCGATCGATTGCCGTCATATCTCCCTACATCATCTTGATGGTCAGCTTCCTCTAATCTCTGCCATTGTGGTGACCATCCTCCCCGTGATTTCTATCATCATAGCAATCATATTTATTTCGGGAACGCTCCTTTCTTTGTTGCTCACGGTGATCCTCCCTATCTTTGCTAGTTTTACAAGAAGCACCCAGAGTTGCACCCCAATATCTTTAAGCGCACTTTGGGGTCTTGAGCCACAACAAAGGTTGATAATTGATACGGGGAAGTCAAATTCACGGTCGCTGTTATGTTGATCCCTTGCCTTGTCGCATCTTTAGTGACTATCCGTAAAGATTCTTGAATACGTTGGAATGCTTACGAGGAGATTCCTTCAGAAACGTTTGGGACGATTATTATGATTTGGGCTCCCATGATTGGAGTTCTAAAGGCCAATCCTCCCCCTGGTGGTACTGATATTCACCCCACGCTCACCGAAAGTCAAATTCGCGGTCGCTGTTATGTTGATCCTTTACCTTGTCGCATCTTTAATGACTATTCGTAAAGATTCATGAATATGCTGGAATGCTTCCGGGGAGATTCCTTCTGAAGCGTTTGCGATGATTATCACAATTTGGGTACCCATGATTGGAGTTCCAGAGGCCAATCCTCCCCTGGTGGTACTGGTATTCACCCCACGCTCATTGGAAGCATTGATATCGCGTGGGGATCGGCTTCCGCCGTGATCCGAGGCATCCCCACCTCTGCTATTTGCCATGATAGCTTGTCACAAGTCCTTGGAGTCATTCTGCAATAGTTTAGCCCTTCCTTCTAGCGTGAAGCAAATTACGGTGTGTTCAATATTAATCTAGAGGGGGGGTGAATAGATTTTATCTGATTTTACCCTATTTTCGTTATAGGTCAATTTTACGAAAATGCCTCTATCTAGTCAATATAATATATCAAGTGTAATATGTGCAGAATTATAAATGACACAAGATATTTACGTGGAAACCCTCACGGGAAAAACCACGGGCTAGTAAGTGCGCCACATTAGAACCTCGAATCCACTAATGGTAACAGTGATTACAACCTAATCCTAGTATGTAACTCACCACCACTACCTAATCCTAGTATAAGTGAACCTAGTCCAATTGCTTGTGATTTACGCAACCTAATCCCGGTAGCTACACAAGTCTTACCTCTCAATGAAGAGATAATATATCCTATATGAATATATGATGATATTCAAAGAGCAAACAAAGCTAGGGAACCTTAGGTGCTTATCTAGGATGATAAAATGACAATTAATACACTCCTAGATATCAATAGCTAAATGACATGTCATAAAGCTTAACTAAACATAGATTAGGAAATCCTATGTAGCTATCACAATACAACTCTCAAACAATCAATACACTAATCTCAATCTTGTATTTAAAATATATTCTAATGTCATACAAGTAATGAATGAGATTGCTTGGTAAGAAAGACACAAAATATGTAAGATATTAGTGAAAAACTTACCAAGCAAAGTGTGTTGAAAAACCCATGCAAAGATGACACCTAGATGATCAAGGATGATGCTAGTTGATGATTGATGTTCATGGAAAAGTGTTTGAGTAAGGAAAGGTGAGTTATTTAGTGAATTTTTCTCTTGGAAAAATATGCTAAGTAAAATATCTGATTTTGAACTCTCTAAACTGACCTAAAGGCAAAGAGGCATATATATAGGGTGTCAAAATGAAGTGACAACGTTTTGATAAGTTGGCACAAAATAAGCCTTGGGCGCTGTATATAGGGCGACTTATACAACGCCACACCTAGGAAAATGAAGAACATGAAGAACATTTCTTCACAGGCGCTATTCGTACCGCGCCTTTGTTGAGCGCTTGAACAGCGCCACATCTCTGTCCTCTTGGGAAACAGAGTGGCGCTCTACATACAACGCCATTTGAACAGCGCCTGAACAGCGACCAAGCAGCGACCGAATTAAATCGATTAGGTCTATACAGTGCCTTCCCAAATGCCATCAGGTCTCAGATAGGCACTGTATGAACATCGCTATCAATAGCGCTTTGTACAACGCCTTTACACATGTATGCAATCCTAAGCCTAAACATGATATGGCATTTGTCATACAAAATGCAATTATTTAAATATGCAATAAGAGATGTTAAAAACATGAATGCACACATATAAAAACACACAATATATACACAAAGTATGGATATGCATGGAATGTGTGTGTGTGCAACTATATCTCTTCAAAGCAAGTAAGCACTTAGAAGTTTACCTTTTGGTGCTTCTTCTCTTGAGGTCTTGAGAGGGCCTTGGTTGTGCAAAGCACCAACCATCACAAGCCTAAGCTACCCTTACATCAAACCCTATATGTGGTTTGTCTACGAAATAAGCCAATCAATAATTAAGGACCTTACAATCTCCCCCTTTGGTTATTTTGTGACAAAACCACCACTCACATTGATCCTCACAACATAATTGAAGTTACGGGATAGCAAAGATATTCTACATTACAAAGAGATATTAAAAAGTAAAAACTTCAAGTCTTTAATCTCTTGTAGAACTATCAACCCTTCAAAAAAAAAATTACACTTTCCAAAGCAAGTGTATGTAAGATGATCAAGTGAGAATAAAACAAACATTTGCATTTAAGAATTTAAGCACAACATCATGCAATGTATGTGAATGCAATGCTCCCTCTCAACGGGTTACTCCCTTTCGATATGTAATCTCCCCAATATGCGCATTTGCTACTGCAATTAGCAACTCCCTCTTTTTGTCATGATATAGGCAAAAGAGTATTCCCCAATCGGGTCACTTATAGCAAAGAGAGATAGTAGTATACAAGATATTTGCATAATCATATAAGTCACTTTATGCAACTCAATTAATAGGAGAGAAACAAGGAGATTTATTTTATGAAAATGTGTGATTAATATGCTTTGCATACAAGACATGTAGCATTCAAGTCTAAAATACAATGGTATTTGGCAAAATAAATGATAAAGGTTTCCAATAGAATTCAAACCAATTTCACCATTTGTCATGAGTAAAGCAAGGATAGAGAAATTTTATTGTATTCAATTTAAGAGCAACTATATCCAACTTTATAAGCGAAACATGGCATGAGCGACTTTGCACCCTATTTGATTTTTCCGGGTGAGATACCTGTATGATAGTAGCCATGTTCAACTAATAAAGAAAGAGAGACATTTTGATCGTAGAATCCTTTGAACGGATACAAGATCCTTTATTCATTTGAGTCTCATAAGCTTTTTCACACATTGTTTTGCATTTAGATATTGCAATCATCAATTCATGCCTTTTCATATGAGCATGTCATTTGAATTTCATGTTTTTCATGTATCATTAACATGTTATTAAAGAAACATCATGTTATGGAGATAACTATAGGTCATTCAAAATGTACTTCCTATGTAGATCTCCTAGTCCAAAAATGCATGTTTGAACATAAATATGAAATGGATTGTAGTCAAATCAAGGTTCACACTTATTAAAAAAAATATCATATAACATATGTACAACCAAGATACTTAAGCTATTAATAAAGAAGCATAAGATATTTCAAATTTTTGCATGTGACAAGTATGCAAAATAGCTCTCTTTGCTTGAGTTACCCATGTGGAGTCAATCACCAAAACACATCACTCCACAAGACAAATCTTAATAGATCTACTAAGTGTTTTAAACCTAGTTGCATCTAAGTGAAACTTATTATAGCACGGTGTGTATAAAGCTATCTAGAGGGGGGGGTGAATAGATTTTACGCTTTTTACCCAATTTTTCGTGTTAGTCAAAATTACGAAAATGCTCTCAAGATAATATAAACAAGCAAGTGTAATATGGTGCGGAAATTAAAACAACACTTGGTTTTTACGTGGAAACCCTCACGGGAAAAACCACGGGCTATGTAAGTAAGCCACACTCGAACCTCGAATCCACTAAATGTGCAAACGATTACAACCTAATCCCGGAAGTAATCACACACCTACCTAATCCCGGTATGAGTGAACCTAGTCCTATTTGCTTGCGATCTAAGCAACCTAATCCCGGTTGCTACACACAAGACTTACTTTCTCTAGAAGAGAATACAACCCTAAGTGAATATATGTGAATATCCAAAATGCAACATAGAGCAAGGGAAACCCTATATGCTTATCTAAGATGATTAATATGCAATTAAGAACAATCCTAGATATCAAAACTAAATGACATGTCAATTAGTTTAGCTAATCAATATTAAGCACAAAACCTAATATGCTAGCACAATACAACTTCTCAAACATACATCATACTCATCTCAATATTGTATCCAAAGCATACAAAATAACAAACAAGTAATTAATTGAGATTGCTAGATAAGAGAAACACAAAACATGTAAGATATTAGTGAAAAGCTTACCAAGCAAAGTATGATGAAGATTCCATGCAAGATGACATCTAGATGATCTAAGATGATGCTAGATGATGATTGATGATCATGAAAAGGTGTTTGAGTGATTAAAAATGAGTTCTTTGTGTATTTTTCTTCTCTTGAAAAATATCCTAAGTATGAAGCATGAATAAGAACTCTTCTAAATGACCTAAAATCAAGTTAGCATATATATAGAGGCCATAAGTGAAGTGAGGTCGTTTTGAAAACGCGCCAGAAAATTGCTCTGTGCGCTGGTGGACCTGCGCTGGACGACAGGCGCAGGACCAGCGCACATGCACATTTTTGCTTTGGCGCTGGACGACATGCGCTCACACAGGCGCCAGACCAGCGGAGCCATAATGGGCGATCAGCGCTGGTGGCCTTGCGCTGGTGTAGACCAGCGCACGACCGGCGACAGAGAACTGGACGATCTGCGCTGGTGGACTGCGCTGGTGTGGACCAGCGCACGACCAGCGGCACGCCACTGGGCGTTTTGCGCCGGTGAGCGGCGCTGGACGACAGGCGCAGGAGGACCAGCGCACAGCCCACAACTTTGAACCCCACAAGCAATCATGCAAGGGGAACAAAGGTAAACTAAGATGCATCCTAAAAGCCTAAATGCTATGATGTTATAAACACAAGATGCAATCATAATAACAAGCAAGAAGAGATGTAAATAGGCATTGATGCACAACAAAAAGAAACACAACATACAAAGATTAAACATATGCATGAGTTGTGAGTGTGTGCAACTATCTCTTCAAGACAAGTAAGCACTTAGAGTATTACCTTTGGTGCTTGTCAATAATGAGGTCTTCAAAGGGCCTAAGCAATAACAACAACATCTAAACTACCCTTACAAAGAATCCCCACATATGGTTTGATCACGAAATAAGCCAATTAAAAAACAACGGGAATCCTTACACAAAGGTTTAGTAAATAAGTCCGCAAGTTGATCATTAGTACCTACATGTTCAAGTACTATGCATTTATTTTCAACAAGCTCTCTAATGAAATGATGGCGGATGTCAATATGCTTAGTTCTAGAATGTTGAACTGGATTTTTGGAAATATTAATAGCACTCATGTTATTACAAAAAAGAGTGAGTGTACTTTGGTTGAATCCGTAGTCGACTAGCATTTGCTTCATCCAAAGGAGTTGTGTGCATCCACTCACCGCGACTATGTACTCGGCCTCTGCCGTGGACAAGGAAATTGAGTTTTTCTTCTTGCAAAACCAAGAGACCAAGTTGTTCCCAAGGAAGAAGCAACTGCCCGATGTGCTTTTCCTATCATCGCAATTTCCTGCCCAATCCGCATCATTAAAGCCTACAAGACTAGCATTAGTGTCAAAAGAGTACCAAATCCCATAGTGGATGTCCTATTCACATAGCAAATGATTCTCTTAACGGAAGAGAGATGGGACTTCTTAGGATCCGATTGGTACCTAGCACACACACCCACACTAAAAGAGATATCGGGCCTACTTACGGTCAAATAAAGCAAGCTACCAATCATGCTCCGATATAACGTTTGTTCCACACTTTTACCACTAGCATCATTACTTAGCTTTAAAGTGGTACTCATGGGTGTATCACAATGTTTGTCATTTTCTAGACCAAACTTCTTCACTAGGTTTTTAGCATATTTAACTTGGGTTATAAAAATCTCATCATTTAATTGCCTAATTTGTAAACCTAGGAAGTAACTTAGCTCACCAACAAGCCTCATCTCAAATTCATGAGACATGACATCAATAAATTGTTGGACTTTGGTGTTGTTGGTGGAGCCAAAAACTATATCATTAACATAAATTTGAGATATAAAGAGCTCATCATTGTCTTTCTTGATGAATAGAGTCTTATCAACATTACCCCTTGTGTAGTTATTGCCAACAAGAAATTGAGTAAGGCGCTCATACCAAGCCCTCGGTGCTTGTTTCAACCCATATAAAGCCTTTTTGTGGCGATAAACATGGTTGGGGTGGTGTGCATCCATAAACCCCTTGGGTTGCTCAACAAACACTTCCTCTTGCAAGAAGCCGTTGAGGAAAGCACTCTTGACGTCCATTTGGTGCAATTTGAACTTGTGCACACAAGATATGGACAATAGAAGTCTAATGGACTCTAAACAGGCAACATGAACAAATGTCTCCTCAAAGTCAATACCCTCAATTTGAGAGTACTCTTGTGCAACAAGTCTAGCCTTGTTATGCACTATGTTGCCATCCTCATCGGATTTGTTCTTATAGATCCACTTGGTGCCTATCACATTAGTGCTCTTAGGCCTAGGAACTAGAGTCCAAACCTTATTCCTTTCAAATTGGTTTAGCTCTTCTTGCATGGCAAGAACCCAAAATTTATCATTCAAGGCCTCATCAACCTTTTTGGGTTCTATTTGAGAGGTGTAGCAAGTATAGGTAATTAGATTAGCTATTTGACGTCTAGTCCTAACACCCTCATTCACATCTCCAATAACATCATCTTTGTTATGGAGTCTTCTAACCTATGGAGCGGATTCATTAGAGTCCAAGAGAGGAACTCTATTAAGAGGTTGTGTGTTCTTAATCGGACCAACTATGGTACGATTTTGTACCTTGATTTCCTATTCTTTGTGCTTATTCTCCGGCGTTTCCCCATATTTAATGTTGTCAAATCAAGTGTTTCAGGTTTTATTAGGCCTCAAGGGTATTTGTGAAGAAGAGGAGGATCTTGGTGCAAAAAGGAGCATAAAGGCATGAAACAGGGCATTTTCGTCATTTGCTGAAGTTAGGTCGCCATGGCGATATGGAGGCGTTTCAAAAGAACAAATGTCGCCCCCATGTCGCCATATGATCGCCATGGCGACAGAAGAAATGTTTCAAGAAATTTTGCATCAGGTGTTGTCGCCATGGCGACATTCAATGGCAAATTGCAACATCACCCAAAATTCCTCAGTGTTGCCATTTGCACAAGGGTGAAAAAGATGATGTTCGTGGCGACAAGTGAATCTCAGAATGCGTAACCGTTTTACGCCACGAGGTCGCCATGGCGACACAAGAGCGACAATTTCGCCACATCAGCTTTCCAAGCAATTTTAAGCGCAAAAATCAAGACCAGTATAAATATCCCTCTTCTCTGAGTTTAAAGACACACAAGAATTTACAGAACAGTCAAAAGCACACTTTTACTTAGCATTTTTAGATCTAGTTTTTCTTCCATAATTCCCACTTCCAAATTCCTCAATTTCTAACCTTGAACTACCTTTTCCATCAAACACTCAACATCAAATCTATGTTACCTCACTAAACCATTCATCTTTTGCCATTTTCTTCACCATATTACCTTAGTCACTCAACATTTGACATTTACCACACTCTTGCACAAAGGAGCATCTAAGGAAAGAAATGATTAAGCATTAAAGAAGGTGACCTAAGGGTGTTTTCCTTATTTATTACTCTCTTTTCCTACTTGTAACTATGTGTAGCTAAAACCCCCAATCTAGGGGGTTGGTGTTAGAAACATTTGGACTTGGGGTTTGCTTGACTATATTTTAATTGAATCTCTATATGTTTTCTATTTATTCTATCATTAGATTCTTGTCATTATGTGATTGATTTGTATATCAACATATTGATCATAATCTTGTTAGAATAATTTATTATACAATCACCTTGGGATTGACAACCTTGTGTGATTAAAGAATCCAATGAATAGGATGGATTATTGTAGGGAATACCAACCACAATAAATCCAAACCTTGTCTTGTAAACAACCAATCCTACATTGACCCCTTTCCTTAATCGGTTAGGCATTAATGTGGGAAAGTGTTTATGGCTCATAGTTATGACCTAAACATACTAAAGAATACAAGAGGTTAACTTATAAGAGATTGGTTCTTTAAGATAGTTTAAAAAACACCCCTAATCCACTTGCAACTTCATTAATCCCCTAGCGTATCTCTTAATTGTTTACGCCCACTTTTCTTATCATATTTTGTTGAGCTTCTATTTTGCCTATCACTTTTGCTACTTTTACTTTATGTATTTTTGGTGGTACATTAAACCACACACTATCACTTACTATGATTTATGTTATCGCTTTTTAGATTAGTTAATCAATATAACGTATTACTTCATTTCCCTGTGGAACGAATCTAGCTTACCATTTATACGTTTTATATCCTAAGAGGATTCCAAAGTGGTAAAACATTATTTTCAAAAAGATCACATATATACATTGTTTTGATGTGCACAAATGACCTCATCAGTTCTCATCATTAAGGTTAGACGTCCCAACACTAGGAGTCTCCACAACCTTCTCTATGGGAGAGTCATCTTCTAAAACAACATCCTCCTCATGGTCACTAGACTTGAGCCTTGTATCATCAATGACAACATTGGATGATTCCATGACGGTTCGAGTCTTCAAGTTGAAAACTCTATAGGCTCTACTATTTAAGGCATAGCCAATAAAGATACCCTCATCACTCTTAGTATCAAATTTGCCAAGTTGATCACGGTCATTTAAAATGTAGTATTTGCTTCCAAAGGAGTGAAAGTAGCTAACATTTGGTTTTCTACCTTTCCACAATTCATAAGAGGTATTCCTAGTTCCAGGCCTTAGGAAAACTCTATTTCCTATATAGGAAGCCGTATTGACGGCTTCGGCCCATAGGTTCCTAGGGACATTGTTGCTAAGCAACATCACATGGGCCATCTCTTGAAGGACCCTATTTTTCCTCTCAACAACTCTATTTTGTTGAGGTGTCCTAGGAGCCGAAAACTCATGGAAGATGCCTACACTATTGCAATAGGTTTCAAAGGTGGCATTCTCAAATTCCCTCCCATGGTTACTTCTAATCCGTTTTATGCTTTTAATGTTTGAGTTCATTTCATTTTGAATTTTATTACAAAGCATTTTAAACTTGTCAAAAGTTTCGGATTTTTCTCTAAGAAAGTATGTCCATGTAAACCTAGAGAAATCATCTACACAATCAAAAATGTATCTCTTTCCACCTAAACTTTCGGTTTGTATAGGACCCATAAGATCTATGTGGAAAAGCTTTAGGGGCTCCTTGGTGGAGAGATACTTGCCCTTTTTGTGCATGCTTTTGGTTTATTTTCCTTGTTGGCAAGGTCCACAAATACCATTGGCTTTCTTCCCAACGTTGGGAAGGTCACGCACACAATTGAACTTACCTAGGATTCGTAAATCCCGAAAGTTCATGTGGGCAAGTCTTTCATGCCACAACTCAATTTGCTCATCCATGGACATTGTTTAAGACTATTCTAGCTTCAAGACAATAGCAATTGTCGCTAGATCTCATACATTTCAACAAGGTTTGTCCATCGGGCTTTAGGATAGAGCAATCATTTTTACTAAACAAGACAGAATATCCTTCATCACTAAGATGAGAAATGTTTATCAAATTGGCTTTCAAGCCATCAACATATAAAACATTGGATAAGGAGGGTAATCCAGGAACGGAAATGGTTCATTTCCCTATGTCTCTCTTTTTGGATCCATCACCAAAGGTGACACATCCTCCTTCCTCCATGACAAGAGTTTCGAAGAAACTCTTATTTCCCGTCGTGTGCTTAGAGCACCTACTATCTAAATACCAAAAATTAGAAGAATTAGCCTTTAAGGCAATTTGAGCAACATGGAAAACATTTTCATTCTTTCTAATCCACCTAGGTAAAGCATTTTCTTTCCTAGTGGTCTTTGGTACATGGGCTCTAGATATCATAGGATCATGCAAATCAATCTTATCATTCCTAGGAACATGCATCATGGCTATATTCTTTTTTTTTTCTTCTCAATCATGCTTCTAGTTCTACACATTTTAATATAACGAAAGCATTTTGGTCTAATATGACCATCAAAACCATAAAAATGACATGAAGGAATAAAATAAGGAATCATACCATGTCCTTGTGTGTACATAAGAGCTTTCCCATGTCTTCGTGGTTAAGTAGGTTCAATCCATCTTCGTTATTGAACCGGTCTAGCTTGCTTCCTAGGTTGAGCTTACACGATTGGTCCCTTTCCTTTGTGAGCCATATGTTGAGGAATGTTAGCTTAAAGAGCTCTTATAGGTTGAGCTTGAGGTTGCCTTCTTGGCGCCACCTTCACTTATGCACTATTTGAACATTGTCCTAGATCAATTTTCTTCCTAGGAGTTTACACCGGTGAAGCTTCTTTGTTGCCCAAGCTCTTGACAAACACGGTCTTGTTAGAGGTTGAGATCTCCTTACCATCTTCAAACCCATGACCCCTCTTGTCACACAGATTCTTTCCAACACTAAGCATATGATCAAGCTTTTGGGTGGTAGAGGCCATCCTAGTCATAGACCCTTTTACTTCTTCAAGCTCCCTCTTTAGACTTTCTTCATTCCTCTTAAATAAGTCTAACTCATTTCTTAGCTTATCTTCCATCTTCTTAGATCTTTCCACTTGTTCACTCAAGTGGTCAACATGAGATGAAAGCTCAAGATTCTCTTCTCTTAACATTTTGATCTTTTTCGTGGTCTTCATCTCTAAGCTTTTAAACTCAGTGTAGTGTTCAACAAGAACCTTTCTCTTCACATATCCATTTGTGGAGTGAGTTGAAGAGTCATCTTCACTTGAGTCATTTTCCTCTTTTTCCCTTCTACCTTTGCTCTTGTGAGAAGAGGCAAAAGCTATAAAGTTAGCCATTTCATCATCCGAAGTCTCTTCTCCCGCATTAGAGTCATCACTACTACCACTCCATGTGGCGGCCATCACTTTACCCTTCTTCTTGATTGTGTGATTAGCACATTCGAGGGCGAAGTGACCCATACCACCACACTCAAAACATCGGACCCCTTTTATTTCGGTCTTCTCTTGCCTAGGCTCAAACTTGTTGTAAGAACCCTTTTTCTTGAAGTTTTGACCTTTTGATCCAAAGTCCTTTTTTCTGAACTTTATAACCTTCTTGAATCTTTTCACAAATAATGTAAGGTCTTCGTCTTAGTCATTCTTTTCCTCCTTTTCATCCTTAGAAGCTTTTAAAGCAATTCCTTTATGCTTTTTAGGAGGTGTAGAGCTAGGAGCCTTCCTAGACTCGTAGGCAAGGATTTTTCCAATTACCTCGCTCGGTTTCATGTCTTTATATCCACTGTTTTCTTCTAAAGCCGTAACCTTTGATTCAAACCTATCGGGGAGAGACCTCATAATACTCTACTTAACTCTCTTATCTGAATACGGGTCATCGAGTTAATGGCTTTGATTGACAATATCCATCAACTTGACTTCAAAGTCATTGAAGCATTCGTCCTCTTCCATCTTAAGCAACTCGAATTGCGTTTGGAGAACTTGAAGCTTCGAATCCTTGACAAACTCGGTGCCCTCATGTGCGACTTCTATGATATCTCATGCCTCCTTGGCAATCCTAGTATTCCGAATTAGTTTATACAGATTTTCGTCCATCGCACATAGGATGGTGTGCATAGCCTTCCTATTCCATTTTGAAGCATCAAATTCTTGCGCGTTCCATTGCGCTTTAGGCTTCAATACTTCTTCTCCTCCACCCATGGGAGTCATCATAGGTAGATCATATCCATCTTTAACCGCCATCCATGCACGGTCATGAATTTAACATATGTAGGATTCCATCTTTCCTTTCCATGAGGAATAATTCAAGCCGATGAGAAAAGGAGGTCGCCTGCTATAAGCTCCCTCATTGTTGCCATCGTTTCCACTCATTGTGTATAATGAATGAAATGAAATGTATGCGAGATGTATGAATGAACAAAAATCACACAAATGCAAAACACACTAAAATGAGCAAGGATCACCTAAGTATATTTAGGAACCCGCTCTGATACCAATTGAAACAAATTACGGTGTGTTCAATATTAATCTAGAGTGGGGTGCATAGATTTTATCCGATTTTACCCTATTTTCATTATAGGTCAATTTTACGAAAACACCCCTATCTAGTCAATATAATATATCAAGTGTAATATGTGCGGAATTATAAATGACACAAGATATTTACGTGGAAACCCTCACGGGAAAAACCACGGGCTAGTAAGTGCGCCACACTCTAACCTCGAATCCACTAATGGTAACAGTGATTACAACCAAATCCCGGTATGTAACTCACCCCCACTACCTAATCCCGGTATAAGTGAACCTAGTCCAATTGCTTGTGATTTACACAACCTAATCCCGATAGCTTCACAAGTCTTACTTCTCAATGAATAGATAATATATCCTATGTGAATATATGATGATATTCAAAGAGCAAACAAAGCTAGGGAACCTTAGATACTTATCTAGGATGATAAAATGACAATTAATACACTCCTAGATATCAATAGCTAAATGACATGTCATAAAACTTAGCTAAACATAGATTAGGCAATCCTATGTAGCTATCACAATACAACTCTCAAACAATCAATACACTAATCTCAATCTTGTATTTAAAATATATTCTAATGTCATACAAGTAATAAATGAGATTGCTTGTTAAGAAAGACACAAAATATGTAAGATATTAGTGAAAAAACTTACTAAGCAAAGTGTGTTGAAAAACCCATGCAAAGATGACACCTAGATGATCAAGGATGATGTTAGATGATGATTGATGTTCATGGAAAAGTGTTTGAGTAAGGAAAGGTGAGTTCTTTAGTGAATTTTTCTCTTGGAAAAATTTGTTAAGTAAAATATCTGATTTTGAACTCTCTAAACTGACCTAAAGGCAAATAAGCATATATATAGGGTGTCAAAATGAAGTGACAACGTTTTGATAAGTTGGCACAAAATAAGCCTTGGGCGTTGTAAATTTCGCTGTACGTAGGGCGACTTGTACAGTGCCACACCTGGGAAAATGAAGAACATGAAGAACATTTCTTCATAGGCGCTGTTCGTACCGCACCTTTGTAGAGCGCTTGAATAGCGCCATAACTCTGTCCTCTCGGGAAACAGAGTGGCGCTTTACGCACAGCGCCATTTGAACAACGCCTGAACAGCGACCAAGCAACGATCGAATTAAATCGATCAGGTCTGTACAGTGCCTTCCCAAATGCCATCAGGTCTGTACAGTGCCTTCCCAAATGCCATCAGGTCCCAGATGGGCGCTGTACGAACAACGCTATCAACAACGCTTTATACATGCCTTTACACATGTATGCAATCCTAAGCCTAAACATGATATGACATTTGTCATACAAGATGCAATTATTTAAATATGCAAGAAGAGATGTTAAAAACATGAATGCACACATATAAAAACACACAATATACACAAAGTATGGATATGCATGGAATGTGTGTGTGCAACTATATCTCTTCAAAGCCAGTAAGTACTTAGAAATTTACCATGGGCGCTTCTTCTCTTGAGGTCTTGAGAAGGCCTTGGTTGTGTAAAGCACCAACTATCACAAGCCTAAGCTACCCTTACGTCAAACCCCACATATGGTGTCCACGAAATAAGCCAATCAATAATTGAGGACCTTACATAGCGCTAATTGTTGACAACAATTTTTCGATAAAGAAAAAGTCAACAAGAAACTTTCGTAACTTAAAGCTTTAATTTGCAATTATGAGAAAAATAAATGCAAGAATTGCAAGAAGACAGATTTACGTGGTAAAACCCCAAGATAGGGAAACATCCACGATTGCTAGAGACAGCAAGAATATGTTTTCACTATGTAAAGTTGAATTACACACTCAATCTCGATCTCTTCCAATCTTATAGTTATATGCTTGTTGCATGTGCGTACATAATGGTATTAATGCTCTATTTATACATGTATAGAACCATAATTCTTAGTGTACAAGTAAGGAAAGTTGACAAGATTTAGTAGTACACTGATTTGTTGGAGTCGCTTTTATCTTCTTTCCTTTTTCACATACCCTATTAAATGAATTAGATCTCTTATTGAATTTGGACTCCGATATCTCTAAGGAAATTTGTTTCTTTATTAGAGTGTGCTTCATGGTTCTTTGTTTAGGTAAGATTCTTCTTCTTCATACTTGAGTCGTGGTTAACTTGGTATTACTGTCTTTTACACACTTTAGGCCGATCAGGTCTCTAACCCGACTAGGTCTTCTTTACCCGATCGGCTACTCAACCGACCAGTGTCTCATTTATCTGATCATTTGTTTAATCCAATCAGGTTTCTCTTTCTGATCGGTTTGCTGAACTCGATCGGATCTCGTTGGGGCCAAAGGTTGAGATTTGGTCAACTGCACTGGTTTCCTCTGGCTGACTTTTGGTGACATGGCATACTTGATCACCGTTTTTTCTAGTAATAATGCTAACCTGTCAGTTTATCAGATTTTACCAATAACAATATTTACAATAAATAATATATGATTTTAATGAAATTAAATGCACAACTATACAAAGTAAATGAGTTTGAGTTAAAGATATTTGGATACAAGGATTTACGTGGTAAAACCTCCTCTTAGAGGAAACATCCACGGACTGAATCCACGGTCATTACAACACTTTCCACTAGTTGAATAATGTGTACAATCTCAAGCGATCAAACTCTATGACCAACTCCTATTGACTTGAAACAACATTACTCTACTCGTAAGTCTTTTACTATTGGAAGCTTGTAGACACTCAATCTAGACTAATCTAAGTCTTATTGAGATTTTTAAACTATTACAAGGCTTGATCTATGTGTCCAATGACAACATGCAACATATAATATACGATCAACATATCCTATGGAAACTAGAATCATGTAAACACAAAACAAAAGATAATCATATTATACAATATAAAAATGGCTACTTCTCTTAGGGAAACGACATGTGGTATTTATTTAATGTTATTAATAAGTTGTTTATTTATTTTTCATTTATTTAATATTCATATCATATTATATAATATAAAAAATAGCTACTTCTCATGAGAAAACGACACATGGCATCTATTTAATATTATTAATAAGTTGTTTATTTTTTTCATTTATTTAATGTCATATAATATCATATTATCATATTATATAATATAAAAATAGCTACTCATGAGAAAACGACACGAGGTGTCTATTTAATGTTTTTTTTTTTTTGAAAATGGAATTCATTAATCAAGAAACCAAAGGGGAACAATCACCTCTGAGAACAGCACTAAGGCAGGGAGGGAAGGAATCCCGCCAGAAAAAATCCTCAACAGAGGTCACAGCCAATTTTGCCAAGGAATTAGCAACCTTATTGGCACTTCTAGGAACAAAAGAAATAGAAGAATGAGTTTGCCTAACACAAGCAGTAATATCACTGATGATAGAGCCAACATCAGCAAGGCAACACTCACTAATATTACAAAGATCAACCACACTCTTAGAGTCACTCTCCAACACAACAGGAAGCAGGCCAACATTCCTAGCAAGGTAAAGACCCCTCAACACAGCAGCAGCCTCAGCCACCTGCGGGGAATAGCAGGCCTCCAATTTCTGCACAGCAGCAGCATGCACAACACCAGTAGAGTCTCTAATAACCAGACCAAAGCCAACAATCTTATCCTCAACTCTCAACGCAGCATCGGTATTAATCTTGAAACAGCCAACACTCAGAGGAACCCACTTCAAGAAACGATCAGGCCTACTAACCCGGGGAGACTGATCATCATTCTGATTGGCCACATGAAAATCCTCAACATAACCAGCTGCCCATTCGAAAACATCATCACCACAAGCAGGGGTCGCTGAATGAACAAACTGATTTCTCTTGAACCATAGCCTCCAAAACATAACACACAAGATTGCCATCTCTTTCTCCTTTAGGACCCAAAGGCAACGAGCAATCAGCTCTAAAAACTGCAAATCATCACTGAAATAAAAACCTTTTAGAAGGTAGCAAGATTTCCATAACCCTTTCCAACCATAACAGCCCCATAAAGCATGAGTGGTCGTCTCAGGGCCCTCGCGGCAAACAGGACAGCAGCCATCCACCGACACATCCCTATTCGCCAGGTTGCACCTAGTAGGGATCCAGTTATGGCACGCTCGCCATATGAAATTCCTGACTTTCAAAGGTACCTGAATCCTCCATAAAGACTTCCACCATTCTGACCTTGACGAACTAGAAGGGACATCCCAAGAAGAAATCATCAAACCAAGCTTATAACCGCTTCTCACCGAATACATGCCAGATTTTTCAAAGTGCCAAACCAGGGAATCATCCAACTGAGAGGAACCAAGAGGAAA
The DNA here is from genome assembly GCA_008009225.1 of Acer yangbiense. Taxonomy (NCBI): domain Eukaryota; kingdom Viridiplantae; phylum Streptophyta; class Magnoliopsida; order Sapindales; family Sapindaceae; genus Acer; species Acer yangbiense. The sequence goes on from CM017771.1 coordinate 21,818,903, forward strand.
ACTAAGGATAGCATCAACCTCTATGGACATAAAGGAATCCCGCACCAACTGAACATTCCACCCACCAGAATCGGAAAGAAGAGACCTCACCAACGCATTTTCACCAAGGATCGGAGGGGACTGGACCTTAAAGGAAAGAGGGGAAGGAAGCCATCGGTCGGAGTAAACAGACACGGACGAACGGGCACCAATACGCCATCTTGAACCAGCAGCCAAAAGTTCTCTCCCCCAAATGAAACTCCTCCACACATAAGAGCTAAAGTTGCCAATATCAGCCTTTAAAAAACAAGAAGTGGGGAAATACCTACCTTTCAGCACCCTCGCCACCAGAGAATCAGGCCTAGTGAAAAGTCTCCAACACTGCTTAGCCAACATGGCTTGGTTAAAAAGAGAAATATCCCAAAAACCGACCCCCTCTTCCTCCTTGCTCACACAAAGATGAGTCCACGAACACCAGTGAAGTCTATTTTCACCCTCCGAGCTGCCCCACCAGAAACGATTACATAAGCGGTGAATATCATAAATCAAGCCTTTCGGGAGGCGAAAAAGACTCATAGCATAAGTCGAAATGGCTTGGACCACAGATTTCAACAGAATCTCCTTCCCACAAGTAGAAAAAAGATGACTCTACCAACCCTGAACCTTCTGCTAGATTCTATCCTTAATTTAGCAAACAACTGACGTTTATTCCTACTAGCGAAGCTAGGAAGACCCAAGTATCTCTCGTGACACTTAACCAACCCCACGACAATAATCCCTGCTAAACGAACACCAACACTATGAGGAACCGAGCGACTGACACACAAAGCTGACTTATTAAAATTAATAGCTTGCCCCGAGGCCGTCGCATAGGTACCAAGAATTCGTTTTATGGTATTACAATTCCGATCAGAAGCCCTAGCAAATAACAAACTGTTATCCGCAAAAAAAAAAGATGCGAAATGAAAGGCCCCGTCTTACCACATCTATACCCAGATAAATCGCTAGAGGAGACCGCATTATCAATCAGGCAAGAGAGACCTTCCGAACAAATCAAAAACAGGTAGAGGGATAGAGGGTCCCCTTGACGAAGGCCTCGTCAAGGCTTCAGATCACCACACGTATTCCCATTAACCAGAAACGAAAAGGAGACCGACGAAACACAATGCATAATTTTCCCAACCCAACCCAACCCAACTGGCTGAGAAGCCAAGCTTCAACATCATAGCCTCCAAAAAACCCTACTCCACCATGTCGTACGCCTTAGACATATCTAGCTTCAGTGCTAAAGAACCCTTCTTACGCACCTGGGTGCAGAGACCACGCATACATTCAAAACCAATAACCGTATTATCAGAAATAAGTCTCTCTGACACAAAGACACTTTGAGCTTCAGAGATGACATCCCCCAAGACCATACGTAACCTATTCGCTAAGGCTTTAGCCATAATCTTATAGGAGACGTTGCAAAGGCTAATAGGCCGGAAGTCACTCATAAGATTAGCCTGTGGAACCTTAGGGATAAGCGTCACCAGAGTTCTATTAACACCTTCCAATGAGTCACCATCATTAAGGCAACGAAGACACGCATTTGTAACACTCCCACCAACCAAACCCCAGAACTTTTGATAGAACAAAGCTGGCATGCCATCAACTCCAGGAGCCTTTTAAGGAAACATATCAAACACTGCCTTTTTAATCTCAGCGCCAGTGAAAGGACCATCCAAAAGCCTACTACTTTGGGGAGAAAGCTTATTCGGAACAGCAACTAACACTCCCTCCAATGCGACTCATCTGGATTAGAAAACCGAAACAAACCATCAAAATAATTTACCACAATCTCCTGGATACCGTCCTTACTACTACATATCACTCCGTTGTCACCAACCAGTCCCTTAATTTCATTTCTAACCTTTCTAGCATTGGCCTTTAAGTGGAAGATTTTAGTGTTCCGGTCTTCCCTTTCAACCAATCCGTTGTCACCAACCAGTCCCTTAATTTCATTTCTAACCTTTCTAGCATTGGCCTTTTAGTGGAAGAATTTAGTGTTCCAGTCCCCCCTTTCAACCAATCCTGTCTTGACTGTTGTTTCCAGTAGCCCTCCTCCTTCTCAAGAACAAAATCCAGCTGGCGCTCAATATCTCTAACAGTCTTCCAAGAACCCAAACGCACATCTTTAGTAGCCTTAGCCAAATCCTTCTTTAGATTAGAAATCTCAGCCCGCATTGCCCTCCGTTTAGCTTGATTCCATTTATCCAACTTCACTGCACAACGATGCATTTTCTCCTTCATCTGAGCCATACCACAGGGACCAGAATTCATCCCCCAACACTGCTCCACTAGCTCACAGCACTCACTTTCTTCAACCCAACAAGCTTCAAAATGAAACCGCCTCCTAGAAGTAGAAAGGTTCGGAACTTGCTGACTTAAACCAGACCTGACAGCAACCAGAATAGCTCTATGATCCGAGGACAGAAAATCCAAATTCGTAGCCACAGAAAAAGGGAACAACTGCTTCCAAGCAAAACAACTCACCCCTCTATCCAGTCTCTCTAAAATTAAACCTCTATCTCTCCGATTTGACCATGTGAAGCACGGCCCTGTAAACCCCAAATCCTCAAACTCACACTCGTCCAAGGCCTCCCAAAAGCCATCCATAAGCAATTGGGAGTGGGGACTACCCTCAAATTTCTCAGACATGGTTAAGATTTCATTAAAGTCACCAAAAGCCATCCAAGGAAGAGATGACATACCTCTTAACCGTCGCAATAGGGTCCAGGCATGATGTCTCTAGGTCGGCTGAGGGTGACCATAGAAACCCGTTAATCTCCAAACCAATGAACCATGGGAACCGACCTTCACATCAATATGAAATCTGGAATATGAGAGCAAGTCAACACTAACCTTGTCCGTCCATAACAAACACAACCCACCACTATCACCAACCTTATCAACCACCAATTTTCCGACGAAACCTAACCTCACACGGATAGATTCCATAACTTGGTGCTCAGCTTTAGTTTCCATAAGAAATAACACATCCGGATTGAAGCTATTCTTCAAATTTGCTAACGCACGGAATGCCCGTTGATTTCCTAACCCCCGAGTGTTCCAAGCCACGCAATTCATTGCGATCGATGGGCCAGGGAACTCCGGCCGACCTATAAATTATCCACACAAGTCTCCGACGAATCATTCCTAGGCCGTTTAGACCCATCATTGAAAGCATCGTTGACCACCACATCCTTCCTCTTCCTACACCATACCTCAGAAATCTGCTCCCCTCTTCCTATAGACACATTCCTAGATTCCTTATTCCAATTAACGATTCTCTTCCCACTAGCACGCTTCCCTTTCCTAACCTTATCTGTATCCACCGCTTGGCTACTAAAAACAACTGTAGAGACCCCCGTATCCAATCTAGAATCAATCAGGCCAGAGACAAAACTAGGTAGTTGCTGACCTTCCACTATAATCTTGTTAACATAAATAGGCCCCATTGGATGAGAAGGCATCAAATTTTCTTTGTTTGGGCTGTCACACTCACCAGGCCCAACAACATCAGAATGAGTTAATAAATGAGTGCTACCCGGCCCAGTCACAAGCCCACAACCATTCTCCACCATCTGGTCCATCCTACCAATATAAGAGTTTAAAAAACCAGAATCACCCCTACCACTACCTCTAACATTCTCGTGAGCAGGGGAATCCTTAAGGATATTTTCCACTCCTACTGGAACACTCCCACTAACCTGCTTCCCAACACGTAACATATTTGAACCTGGAGAAACCGTATCCTTCCCGGACACCTCCCCCTTATCCGCGTAACCAATTCCTAAAAATTTGCCAGCCTGCTTCTTACTCGGATCCGCCTGACTCATCGGCGCCCCACCCACTGCAACCGGGTCACTACGAGCCACTGCCGCCTGTTGCTTGAACCTCCTGGCCTCGTTTACCAAATTGCCAGCCCTCCTAAAGCCACCAACCCTTCCATCGTTGCTAGTGCTACCCCACCCACGCTGTTCAAAAGCCTTGGTAGGTCCTACAACTTTAAGCCATGCCCCATATTGAAGATCAGAAACCGCTGTACAATCCCGGCCAATCGTCTCCTTGCAACATCGAACAGTATGGTCCAACATGCCGCAACGAAAATAAAAGTTCGGTAATCGTTCGTATCGGATAGGCATTACAGTTTCTTCCCCATCCCCCAACACATCAACCCGTAAAAACCTTCGTAATGGCTTCGAAGTCTCTATCGCAACACGGATTTGTAGAAACTTACCAACACAATCACCCGTGGTACCCGTTTCAATCTCCCGAACCTCACCTATCAGATTCCCTAAGAATTCTGCAATCTCCTTTGTCATGCACAATAGCGGGACATTGGACAACTGCACCTAGAATTCTACACCACCAAACTTCAACCCCTTTATATCTCCCTTCCCTGTCGGTATTTCAAAAACAATAATAGCATCATCAAAACTCCACGAACCCCCCGCAAGCACCTTCTATCGATCCTCAGGCAATTGGAAGTGAAAGGCGAAGATATTATCTGTAACCTTTTCGACTTCAACACCCCCCCTTAGTCTCCAGATTTTTGAAATCACTGCTCTGAAAGCCTCCCTATTCACTAGATCCGGTGACAAGATCTTGCCAGCCAGACAAAGCACCATTTTTTGAGCTCTGCCTACCTTCAATCCATCCCGTAAGGTATGAACAGGACCCTCCCTCTCTTTTACCGATAGAGAAGCACAAAGGTTAACAATATCCTCCGACCCCATAGTACTAGTAGAGCAATGAGAGAAACACCACCACACACCCCTTACCACTCTAAGAAAGACGCGATGTCTGCCCACACAACAAAAACAAAATAAGAAGAGCCACCCTACTCTCACACTAGGTTTTCAGAGAAAACCCTAGAGGAGAGGCTCTAGAATTATTCTCTTTATTATTATTATTATTATTATTATTATTATTATTATTATCTTTAGGTATCTATTTAATGTTATTAATAAGTGGTTCATTTTTTTCATTTATTTAAAATCACATCATATCATATTATCATATTATATAATATAAAAATATCTACTTCTCATGAGGAAAAGACACATGGCATCTATTTAATATTATTAATAAGTTGTTTATTTTTTTCATTTATTTAATATCATATTCATATCATATAATCATCATATCATATCATATATATATATATATATATATATATATATATATATATATATATATATATATATATATATATATATATAATAATAATAATAATAATAATAATAGAGTTTCACAGCGCCACATGTCGCTGTGAGGGAGTTTCGGTATTAAATTATATATATTCATTTTTATTTCTATTTCTACATAACTATTTAAATAATAATAAAGCAAGATGATTTTATATATAATGAACCTGTATAACTATTTCTATATAACAGTTTTTTTAAAAATAATTGTAGCATTTATTATTAGTATTCATATTCTTATTCTTATTCTTATATATAATGAACTTGGACATTTTTATACCCCTTAACTATACTCTTATTAATAAATGTTTTTTTTAATGGAATAAATGTTTTTCTTTTGGTATTCTTCCCAATAAATGTATTTAATATATCATATATGTTTTTTTATATTCAATATCTATAAATTTAACCATCTGACGCAGAACGGAAGTTCTAGGGTTTACCAGCGTAATCCCTAAAGTAACAAAACTGGAATCCACCAGCAAAGAACGAATGTATGTAAACCAAAAATTGAAAATATTATTGAATAATTCTGAAACTGATAACAAAGAGCCTTAAATAGCCTCTTGAAACCCTAAAATAAGCAAAAAGACTAAAATATCCTCAAACAAAACAAAAACAACTAAAAACGGAAAAATAAGAAAAAACACAAAATCTTCGGTTGCTCGACAGCATAACTTAAACTGCTCCGATGAAGACGCAAATGACGTCAATTGGGGAACCCTGATTTCTATGCTATAGATCTCTGAAAACCCTTTCCGAAAACATATTATAATAGGAAATCTGACAACCGAGTCAAAAGTTATGCCCGTTTCTTTGGAGCACCTCTTTTGGACAATTTCCTGTCCATCTCTTCTTCAAATTCTAAAGCCAACTGTCCTACATCACCATCCATTATCCAACCCTTCATTTTCTGTTAATTTAAATTGTTCATTTCATCCGAGACTATAAATTTACTATTCTGCTGTTAACATTACGTAAGCTCATGTTTTGTTTAGGTATTTTCAATCCCTCAACGGGAATATATGGCGCTGGATCACAATTAGGTTCAATTTAACCATTTAACTTTTATATGTGATCTAACTATGGTTATGGTTTTATTTTGTTTTAAAGTTTAATTTTTCTTTTTTTAGTATTTGGCTTCACCAGAACTGAGAGTGGCTATGAAATCTACTATGACTGTCAAGGTTAATTTTAATTTTTTTTTTTTGGTTTTTTTTTAATTGATTTTATTGGAATTTATGGGTTCGGTTTGTTGAATTGTAGCTCAATTTTTTATTAATTTGTTCTATTGGTGTTAAATTGGAAGTTAGAAAATAAATTTTGAATTTTATTATTATTATTGATTTTACGGGAACTAATTTCTGCATTTTCTTTTTGACTAGAACTAATAAATGCCTTTAGTCCTCATCAGATTTGCTAAAAAAATTGATTTGATGGAGTATGAATGAAGTTAATTAGAGGTTGATATTAGTATTTAACTTTTCATGTAATTTCTATTTTCATTTGATTTGGTAAAAGAGTATTTTTCATGTAATATCGTTGTTTGTTTTGATTACTAGAAAAAAACAACAACTCTCTAATCATTGTACAGTGATCATATATTTTATATATATATATAAACCATTGGTTTGATGAGATTATATTGATGTATAATTTTGGTGTTTTGCTTCTAAATTGCCGTATTAGTAGCTTGATATGTATCAGATTCAATGAAGATGTTAAAAAAAAAAAGATAAATATATAATTGTTGTTGAGAATTGTAACAGTTCATAAAGTTATGGCATTGAATGTCTAAAGTCAATATCTAAAACATTTTGTTTGCAGATAGAGAATTTGTTATATTGATGTTGTGATTTATATTGATAGTTGTGAACTAAAGTGCATTTGTCTTTAGAGTTCAAAATTTGTAGGTTTCCCAAATTAAAAGTCCCTATATTTGTGATAAAGAAGACGTCAACTCTGGTTCTTCTTCAAAATAGGGAGAAAATGAGAAATCTGATTACCTTGATCATGAAATTGCCCATCTCAATAAGATTAGATTAAGACCCCACAAACTGTTAAGTAGGCATGTAAGTCACACTTGAAGAAATTAGAGATCGAAAACAAAAATATAATAATTATAAGAAATTTTAAAACATAAATTTGATGAATTGCATTATAATTTATAATGCTAGCACATCATGCAGGCTGCAAAATATAGTCTATATCTATATTACAGTCCCACATGTTACGGAGGTTTTAGCTATTAAATAGTTATTAATAATTGTAATAATTTTTAAAAATATATTTTTAAATATATATATTTCTAATAAAACTCGTGCATCACACGGGTTACACACTAGTATAATATAATAACAGCCTTTTTAAACTAGATGTCGACATGTGGCAACTTAATAAATGCTTACAAAATAATCAAATCAAATCTTTTGTAAAATATAATAACAGCTTTTTTTTAACCAGAAGCCGCCATGTGGCAACTTACTAAATTCATACAAAATAATAAAGCATATCATATCTTATGTAATTGTAAGGATTCTCATATCTTGATTGGCTTATTTCGTGGACAAACCACTTGTTGGGGTTGTTTGTGTAAGGGTAGTTTAGGTGATTGAACTTCATGCTTGAAGGCCCTTTCAAGACCTCAAGGGACAAGCACGCCAAAGATATAATTTCTAGTGCTTGGTTTTCTTTGAAAAGATTTAGTTAGCACACACACACTTAGCATACTTGTTCTTGTGTGCATACTCTTCACATGTCACTTTACACACTAGCACTTTGTTTGATATCTTGTTGTGTGTATATGTGCTTAGTAATTCGTTTCCCGATAGTATTAGGAAACATCCGCGCATGCACTAGAATGTGCTTGGTTTTACGTGAAGACCGCCCACGGAGAATGCTCTTGGCTTCTCTTTTAGATTCACCATCACTGGTGAATCGGCGGTTTGATCGGCGGCCTGGCCGCCTAATTGAAACCGCTGTTTCAGGCCTCGCCGTTTGATCGATGGCCTGGCCACCGACCACCGTTCGAAACCGCCGTTCATACCTGATCGATTTAAATCTCTCGGGTTTGATTCTGCGGTTTCGAAACCGCCGAATGAAACCACCGTTGTTCCACTGTTCTTCTCGGGTTCAATTCGGCGGTTATAAACGGCAGCCTGGCCACCGAATGAAACCGCTGATTGGTGCGTTTCAGGGGCAAAATTGTCTTTTCACATGCCCAATTCTTGATGTCTATAAATATCTTACTTTCTCATTCTCTGATTAAGTTCTTTGAGTCCTTAGAACCCTAAACTTCAAAGAGAGATTTTTGAAAAAAAATCAAATCAAGAACTCACCTTTAAACACTCAAATCAAATCCTTTTTGCATCAAGTTTCATATTGCATCTTCTATGACTATATAGAATGCATCCATGATTGGGTTTGCATCATCACAACTTGCTTGGTAAGATTTTGATTAAATTCATCTTATTTTAGTATTTTTACTATCAAGCATATTCTCTTTTAATTTACTTGTATGTTTTTTATCATATGATAAATACAAGAATAGAGAATTAATTATGATGAATTGATTGAGTGTTGTTTTGTGATAGCTAATTAGATTTTTGATTAATCTTGATTAGCTAAGCTATTTGACATGTCATTTAGCAATTGATATCTAGGGTTGATTTAATTGATTATATCATCATCCTAGATAAGCATCTAAGGTTACCTAACCTTGTTTGTTATTTGAATATTCATATATATTCACATAGGTTGTATAATCTCTTCATTGAGAATTAAGTCTTGAGGCTAAGATTGCTTAGGCCTCAAGCAATTGGACTAGAGCCACTTTTAAAGCCCCGAGTGGTAGAAGTTGGGGGTTATTGATCGGAGTGTTAGACAAGGACTACATAGGTTGTAAACTCCATTTCAATTAGTGGATTTCAAGGTCCGAGTGTGGCGCACTAAATAGCCCGTGGTTGGGTTTCCACGTATACATCAAGTGTTATTTAAATTCCGCACTATATTACACTTGCTTGTATTTTTTACTAGTAGGGGCATTTTCGTAAAATTGACTTGCATGTGAAAATTGGGTAATAATAGTTAAAATCTATTCACCCCCCCCTCTAGATATATTTATCATACACACCGAGCGTTATTGTATTACTTTCAGTAATAATATAATAACAGCCTTTTTTAACCGGAAGCGGCCATGTGGCAACTTACTAAATGCTTACAAAATAATAAATCATATATAATAATAATGCTTGGGTACTGACAAGTTAGTACCCAAAATACTGACCACATCAATAGGAGTGTAACATGTGGTCTTTTTTCTTTTACTTTTACATTTATATCACAAATTGGGCCATGTACTACACTCCTATTGGTGGGGTCAGTATTTTAGGTACTAACTAGTCAGCACCTGAAATATACAAACGTAGTTAAATTGCCTAAAGCATACCTAGAGGGAGGGTGAATAGGTTTTTACACCTTTTTCAATCCCTTGAAACAAACGCAAGTTTGTCCCTCAAGATAGCTTACATTACAACACATAAACCATATATACATATATAGACAAGAGAAGCATGTGATCATTAAAGCATTGTCTATATATCAATAAGTAGCAAGAGGAAGAATAACATTAAAACTCAACAATAAAGAATACTTGTATTTCCAATAATGTTCAATGTGTTATAAGTATCAATCAAAATAAAACTATACACAAAAGTATCAATATACAAAAGAATTATATATACAACTATGATTAAAATGATTTGCTTACATATCACACTTAACAAAATCTTGTTTCAAAATACATCACAAATGAAGATTAAGCAACAAGGTAAAAACATACACATATACAAATATGAAAGAGAGAGATAGAACGAATTGACACAAGAGATTTTTTAACGTGGTAAAACCTCCAATGAGGAAACATCCACGGGTTGAACTACAACCATTGGGTACTATATATTGGATGATAGATTAGAAATTTCTCAAAAGTGACCAACCTATGATTTACTTCCTATTGGATTCTATGTCTACCCAATCCCTATTGGTAGATTAGAAATTCCTCAAAAATGCGGAGCCACTCTATATTGGAGTCTATATCTACACAACATCGTTGGAAGATTAGAAATTCCTCAAGAATGCATACACATCCCATGTACCACTCTCTCCAAACGTCCGGGCCTACCAATGTCATAGCTAACTCCTTATCCAAAGCACTCATGCCTCTAAAGAGCCTCACATGCATAGCTATCTGGACCTTCCCGATCATAGCCATAACTTCTTGCTTGGTTATCCGGACCTCTTGTCCTAACCAAGACTTCCTTACTTAACTATCCGAACAACTTGTTCTAGTCAAGACTTCATGCCTTTTGCAAGGACTTCCTAGTGTGATCAATGAATGAAAATGATGCAAACAAGTAATTCAACATAGAACATGTGATCAATACATTCCATGGAAACTAGACTTAATCATGTGAGCACACAAGTCAAAATAGTTTAGATACAAAACTTGAATTAAAACCTAAAGCATGTGAAAACACCTAACACATATGACTCCTAGTTTCATTCACAAATCTAACACTTGAATAAATCATATACATGAAGCACATATTCAAGGTATTAGAAACATACACTAAAAATGCTAGAATCAAAAAATATGATCAATGAATATTCTAACCAACATTTAGAGCAAGGATATAATTAATAATCAATTAATTCCTAGTAAGCTCTAAATACAAAATCAAATGTGTTAATCCTAGATTTGTTCAATTAAAGGATCCAAGCACATTCTAAGGTTATTAATCATAAAATGAATCAATCAAACCACAAATAACCCTAGATATCAAACTAATCACAATACAATACTCAAACATGTGAAAAACTAGAATCATAGAAAACTAGTTCACATTTGTCTCTAATTAAACTTGATTAGATTTGATTTGAAGCTATCATTCTCAATAGCATTCATCATACATACACATACATATAGAAGAAGAAAACCCAAGGTAATTGAAGGTTTAAAAAGATGAAAACACAAAGTTTAGTCAAATACTTAAGAATCACGAGCTGGTTCGGTTTTGAGGGTAGAGCCACCACAAAACTCAATCAAAAAGCTGCAAACTATTTTGGAGAAGGTAGAGGACTTGATTATGAAGATTCTCCAACTTGAATCACTCAATTCGGAGTTCGAATGAGAAAGTTATGGCGCTTGGAAGGTGAGAAAGTTAGAGAGCAAAATTCTGCACTAGTGTATTCAAACTTTTCTTCTTAAAATGAAATGGGAGGGAAATGAGATATTTAAATGAGAGAGAGAGAGAGAGAGAGAGAGAGAGAGAGGGAATTTTCATGGCCAATGGAGGGCTGCCACATCACCACCCCATGAGAGGCACGTGAGCCTCATGGGGGCAAAGGGGTGTGTGGGTCGTGAGCCTCACGCGCCCCTCATGGGCTCCTTCCAAAATGGCCTTTGGCCATTGCTTGCCTCCCTCGCGTTCCTCTCGCGTTCTTAGGCCATATTCGGGCCTCTGAACTCCGAATTCGAATCCGTCTTCAGATTATGAACCGTGACTCCCTCACGCACAAAAAAGACTATGAAATTTTGACAAAAGGTTGTGAATTCGACTGGGTACACGACGACGAAGACAACACAACGTATGAGAACGTAAAGTAGCGTAGCTTCCTATTTGTACTCGAATAAGGAATCATGTTCAAGTCCAAAAACAATAAAACAAAAACAAATAAACACAAAGTCATACAAGTATGCCATTTCCTAGAGATAGTCCTAGAACATGCAATTTCACAATGTTTGTTAAATTAAATCTAATGCATGTGCATACTTCAACAAGTGTGTAAATGTGTTATACCAATGGTGTAAAACTATGCAGAAACATATATGAATGACATGTGTGTGTGTGTGCCTAAACGCCTTGCAAGAGGAATGAAGTCTAAATATACCTTCGATGAGAAATGTAGTTTATTATTCTTTGAAGACACCATCTTGCATGAAAAGTTGCCAAGTTTTCCTTGAAGCTCGAATCATCATCAATCTAAGGCAACTAAACAATGCAAGAGAAACATCGTTTTGATATGGAATTCATGCCAACACAAACCAAAATCCTAACAGTACCTAAGCATTATTCATATAATAATAGCTCTTTTTAACCGGAAGCTGCGATGTGGCAACTTAATAAATGCTTACAAAATAATCAAATCAAATTACAGAGGGGTATTATCATTTGGGTCCCTATGTTTTCAAAACCCATCAATTTTGTCCCTTTGACCGGATTTTTGACAATCAATGGTTATAGAAAAAGCAAAATGATGTCTTTACCCCTGACCATTTATTTCCATTTAAAAAATTAAAAAAAAAGTTTATCTTTTGTGAAAAAAAGAAGAAAATTAAGTTAAAAATTAAAATATATCATAAAAAATTAAAGAAAAATGAAAAAAAAAAAAAAACTAATTATTTCTTGAAAGAAAATGAAAAAACAAAATCGATTGGATCTTCAAATTGGATTGAAAGTTGGAAAACAAAATGAAAAAAAAAAAAAAAAACTCATCCCTAGTTTAAATTTCATTTTTTTTTAAGGTACTAATTCTTTTTATTCCTTAAAATTAGTATTTTCATATTTTAATTAATTGATTAAAAATAAAAAATAAACCATCACCATCTCCATCTATTATCATTATCATCATTCACCAAATTTGTTCGAGTTCTTGAACTACAAATTTATTCAAGAATTACAAATCAAACTTCATCGAGTTATCATCCAAATCAGTTTCTTCTAAACCTAAATCTTCAAATTCGCTAGTAAGTGGTAATCTTAGAACCCAAAAACCTAGATTTCTAACTTTCTAGACATGTGGACTCTTATTAAATAAATAATAAATGTTAAGAGTCTCTATGATTTTTAATTTCACTATAGAAGAGACTCTTTAATACAAAGATTATAAATTTTTCTTTACCTTCATTTTTTGTTTTAACTTTTTTTTACATCATATTATATAATATAAAAATAGCTACTTCTCATGAGAAAACGATATTAGTAATAAATTATTTATTTATTTATTTAATATACATATAAAATAGTCTAGAATAGTTTAATAAATAATATATTTTTTTAAATCATCATATCATATCTATAATATAAAAATAGCTACTTTTCATAAGGAAACGACACATGGCATCTATTTAATATTATTAGCAAATTGTTTTTTTTTAATTTATTTAATATTCATATAAAATAGTCTAGAGTAGTTTAATAAATAATATATATTTTTAAAATCATCATATCATATATAATGTAATAAAAATAGCTAATTTTCACTAGGTATTGCCAAGTGTCATTAATAAATACTTTCTTTCTTTTTTTGGTAAAATTGGACTGACCTAGAGGGAAAAGGTATCACAAGCGATCATATGCTGAAAAACCCCTATGCAGTATCCATCCATATAATAATAAAAAGAATAAAATGAAAAGTAACAAAAACCAAAAAAGCATAAAAACCAAGGGAAACATTCTCAACAAAAACAGTGGCGCGCATGCCACAAAAACATCAGGAAAAAACTAAAAGACTATCGACGAAACCAAACCTTCAAAACCCGAACCAGAATCGAAAAAATCGGAACCGGTTTTGAAGGTTTAGAACCAGAATAGAAACCGAGTCGAAAATCGAAACCGGGTCGGGAACCAGAACTGAACAATTGGAACTGTCAAAAACAGACTGAAACCGAAACAGAACTGTCGAAACCGAAACCGGAACTGAACCATCGGAACCCCAGACCCGAACCGTCGGAACCAGACTGGAACCGAGTTGAAACTGAAACTGAAACTGAAACAGAACCAGAACCAGAACCAGAACCAAACCTTCAAAATCGGAATCGGAACCGGAACCAGTTTTGAAGGTTTGGAACTGGGGAACTGAAACCGAACCGAACCGAACCGAACCGAATCGAAACCGGCGCCATGTCTAATCTTATACAATATTTTGTTTTAAATATTTATTTTTATTGTTGATGTAATTCAGTTGTGATAATTTTAAATTAATAAAAAATTTTATTTTAAATTAATCATAATTTGTTAAATAATTATTGAATATATATATATATATATATATATATATATATATATATATATATATATATATGTATATATATATATAATATTTTAAAGAAGAGTAATGATTGTTTGGAAAAAAGTTAAAAAAATGGATCCACTTTTACTTTTCCAATTTAGCTCCATTGTGGGGAAAAGAGATCCAAATTAAATGGATCCAAATGGCAAGACCCATTTTTTAAAAAGAAGACTCATTTTTGATGATGTGGCAATAAATGGGTCCTGTTTTTAGGTCTTACCATTGTGGATGCTCTTAGGGATATGTATATGGAACAACTACGAAACCTAAATCAAGAGCACTCGATTACCCAAAACTCAATAAAAGATAGGCATTTTTTTTCTCGTAATTCTCACTTTATTTTTTAGCTTATATTAGTGCATGACCACACTACGAAGGAAGAGAAACATGAAAGATCACAAGAGATACTCTTGTGACTATAGGGGGCGGCAATTAAGGTGGCGCAGAGAAAAAAACTTTTTCTCTTTTCTTTGGAGCCTAGAAGAATTCTCAAGTCTCTTGGGATGTTTGGGTTCCCCACATGCATGTTGTCCCTTTTATAATATGTATTATTTGATAGGTTTTCTAAATATGCACATTTTCCTCCTTTGCAATGGTCAATATGAAACCCTATTTAATTAGATTAAATAGTATTTCAGTGAACTTGGAAGATGATTTGATCAGGACATTATATATTTCAAATTTCTTCTTGAAAGTAAGGGATAAGGAGGATTATTCATTGAATTGTAAAGAATTATATGGCATTGATTTTAACAAAGAGAAAGAAATGGAACAAAAAATGTGACCAATATTGTATTAAATAAATGAATAAGTAATTAATGCTATTAAGATAAGACAGCATTAAGACGTACTAACAACTCTGAACAAGTTCACAGCATGTGGGACTTCTTTTGTCCTTCAAAATCCATATCTTCTTCATGTGATTCAATCTACAATAGAATAATGTGATCCATTTGATTAATCATATTAGAATAAATATTCAAGAACCTAAAATCAATTCGCACCATTAATATGAGACTCAAAGTCCGACTTGTTTAATTGATGACAAATTATATAACTGAGGTCTCAAATAATTAACAAGCTGTTCAAGTTTTAACATAAAAATGTGAGATTCAGGACACCACGTCTCCTCACGCATTCATTGATAATTTGGAGTTTTGTTAAGACACTAAATCGTGCAAAGGGTCATTATCTTTTCTTGACCAACTAGCCCAGCGCATTATATAATGCCCACATTAGGCAGACATTAGTCACACCTGTGTACCACTTTCCATCTTATGTTAATTACATTTAGATTTATAATTATATAACTGTTTGTATCGTCACCTCGTTACTTCGTGCACTGGGGAACTTGTGGTCTCTAATGAAATAAATTACACGGCACATGTGATATCCATCAAGATGGATCATCAAGTGAGTGAAAGTATATGATGTACCCAAATCAAAGACTAGATAAATATGACTCAAACTAGAGATATAATTATCAGACTGAATGAGTGTTTTTTACCGTCAAATCTCAATAAGCTATATATATATATATATATATATATATATATACTAATTAACCGGCCTCTTTTGAAATTAATCAGGTGGATGCTTTCTAGATGCAAATCTAACAACAAAATCATATTTTATATCAGAAATTATTATCTTCAAATTTACTAGAAACAACTAAAAAAAGAGAAAAATTTCTTATAAGAATGCATGGATTATATATATACAGCAAAGGAATTGAATATATAAGAAATAAACAAACGAAGGTTCCATGGACCATGCATATGTCAAATTCGAGTAAGTCGATGTAGAATATTAGAACATGGTACAAACTTTGAATGAAGAGCCATGTTCTGCCAAATTTAATATTATAATAAAAGAAAAAAAAAAAAAAGCAAGTGAAAAAGATATTGTCGAGCCAAGCTGTTTCATCTGTATTCAACTATTAATGCACCATAGACATAGTGTGAATACATACCAAAAGTCCCTATATTTTGCATATTATATCAATTTACGATTATTCGACAATCCTCTGAAATAATAATAATTAGCATCATAGGTGGAAAGCAAGCAGTTAATTTAAACATTAACTTGTTTTTTTATTTATTTTATATTTTTTTATCATTTATTTTATAATTAAATAACCATATGAAGGTTGGTTGATAAACCTTTTACACTTGCACCATAAGGTTACGGGATTGAGTTCTCCCTCTTCCCTAAAAAAAATCCCGAATTAATGTAATACTAAAAATAAATAAATCCATATTGCTCATATTTTAAATCAAACACCCCAAATCATAGCATGTTTATACAATCTAAACTAATTTGTTTAGAAATGTTATTTACTGACAACCGCCCTATGTGGCTTGGTGGTAAACAACGGTCATCTAGCAATGCCCAGATTCAAGTATCCGTGGTAGTATATCTGTTGTTCAAAAATTCAAGATTCAGTTCTATTTTATTTATTTTTGTTGAAAGTTGGATAGTGAAGATATGATATTGTTTGATAACTTTTTTATTCTATAAGTTGACATACTATTGGTGGTGACAATTCGAACCTGAAATATTATAGATTGAATGAACACGTTTTACTCCATCAAATCACGTTGGACGACGGTAATATCGTTTGAAAATATATTACTAATGTCAAACAATCCAAAAGTTTAGTCCAAATTTCAATCTAAATAATGTGGCAAGTAGTTTTTTCATTAACCACATCATCGCTTTTTCAATTGTAATCTACATTGATAATGATAGTCATTAACCCCAAGGGGTGGTGCTGCTGGTCACTGGGGCACGCCGTAAACTCGGATGTCCTGAGTTCGATCCCTAGTAGCCACGTTTCTCTTGGGGCCACTGGAAGTTTACCCAGCTGTTAACTTCAGAGCCTCGTGTGATTAGTCGAGGTGCGCGTAAGCTGGCCCGGACACCCACGGATACCAAAAAAATAAAAATAAAATAAAAAAATAAATAAAGGATAATGATAGTCATTTATAAACGTCTATATTAATTGTGTCAAAATAATCCGATTAATTTGTTACCAAAAAAGAAAAAGAAAAAGAAAAAAAAATGTGTGTTATAACTTATAAGTGAAAAATTAAAAAGGGTGTTTGAGGAAGAGAGAGAATAAGGGAGGCACGTGGGTGAGCTATCCTGGTCCAACCATCAGACCATCCTGAGATCCTGACAAAGAGAAAGTCCCGCATTTCACGCACAGCTAAATCCCCCAATTTAACAGGCACGTGACATTTCCTTGTTTACCACCAACATCCTCTGCTCTCTCACTCTCTCAACTCAAACCAAGTAATTTAAACATAATCGGGATCTGTGCTCTAATCATCACCTGTAAGTAGTTTTGTCATTGTTTTTGATGGGGTCAACGGCTACCGGTGCACATGTCAACGTACCCTAATCAAGTTTACACTCACTTGATCACGTGACTCAAGTTGCTGGACCTAATTGGATTTGGTCACTGTGGTTGGGGCTGGCAGTTGGGCTGGCCGGCTAACATTAACATATTACATAACATGTTCGCACTAAACATGCACATGTCTGGTAATGTTGGTTTAGCGGTGAAAGCATTTATTCAGTCCGATAATATTTTAAATTCATTATAGTAAATACTAAATAATACCGATAAGAAAAACCATACACATGCAGAAATGTAACCCAGAAAGATTTAGAGAGAGAGAGCTAGTTAGTTCAGGTACTGCAATTCTTGTGTACTACTCATTACTCACTGCAAATACCATTTGTAGATTCTTTTAATTTTATTTTTTTATAACACAAACTAAATGGGTTTTAAGAGGGTACTGGGTTCAAGTGAAACATTAATTTTTTTTTTTTTTGAAATATTATATAAATTCGGGTTTTTTTTAGAATGAGGAGGATTCGAACCCACGACCTCATGGTATATGTGTGAGAGGTTTACCACCAGACGTCCAGACCAGCCTCATATTGTCTTAGGTGAAACATTAATTAATCAACCCTAGCGGCGTAGCTTAACTGATAGATGGATGAGCATGAGACTTGGACAAATGACTCACAAGTTAGTGACTTGAATCCTACAAATGGCAAAAGTTTCAAAAAAAAATATCTGGTATAGATAGATGGATAGATATATACTTTTTAAATTAATCAGATTGAGCTTCGGGGGAATTTGGATAATGTTTTCTTTTAATCTTGTTTTGTTTTTAATAATCTAAAAACATGTTCAAATTTTACATCTGTCGAATCAACAACGTTGTAGTGTAGATGTGAATGACATATCATTCAGGATTTTATATATGTTAAAAAACATTTAAATGTTTTCATGCTCCGGAAAAATCAAATTTAGAAAATATTTCAAAATTTACTCTACTCCTTTAAATGTTTGTATCAAATTCACTTTAAGAGTATTAAACAAATGTATGGACGAATTTCGTATATTTAGATTCAATCACTTAATATTATTTTAAAATTTTTATTTAATTAAAACAATACAAGATGGGATCCAAAGTCCAAACTTGTCTTGCTTCCTTAATATATGAAAATAAAATTAAAAAATTAAAACGATTTATGTAATCTCTCTCTCTCTTAATTATCGTGTAATTATAAAAATATTGTATTATAGTAAAACCTCGAAAAAATTGATGTTTGAAGTTGAGGGAACATTGTAAAAATTAAGGCAAGATTAGAAAGATTCAGGCAGGCCGCAGTAGATCCTTCAACTTGGTCCATATTTTCCTCCTGTTGTTGGGAAAACCACACAAGCTTTTAAATAAACAAAATTATAAATCGGGATTGCCAAAACAATTTAAAAAATAAAATCGGGATTGCTAAAACCATTAAATAATTAAAACAGTGGTAAAATAATAATCCAATAGTAAAATAAATCCGTCAAGCTCACGACGACAACAATTAACACCGTCAAGCCCGCCGCAACGTCGTTACCAAAACGCCGTTTGATTTAACGTGAACCCAAATAGAAATACTTTGGAGAAACAGAAAGCAATAGCAGATAAACTTGTATAAAAGATCTCTAGCCAAAACACACACCAGACAGTGAGAGAAGAGAGAGAGAGAGAGAGAGAGAGAGAGCCCAAACTTTCGCTACACTACTCGTTTTAATAAACGAAGAATTATTACAGACGAAAGGGAGACCGATAAAAAGGAAACAGAGAAAAAAAAAAAAAAGAGAATTTTTTTTTTTGTCGAATTTCGAAGTAGATTCTTCAGCATTTGTGATCTCTCAATTCAAAGAGGACGCGCCCGGGCTAAAACGCTGTAGTTTCGATTTCGGCTTTTGAATTTCGTTTGGTTTAGCATAAGTGAGCTTAATTTGCACGTTAACGATTCAGATCAAAGGTACGGTGTAGATTTTCACTTTTGTTTTCGGTGAACTCATATTATTTTAACTTCGATTTCTTTTTTTATATATATATTTTTCCTGGATCTTCTCTGAATGTGTTTTTGACTGATTATGGTTATGGTTTTAATGCAAACTTTGACTTGAATTGTGGAGAATTTAAATCTGTTTATCATCGAATAGTTGAATTTGACTTCAAACGTCGAGTTTTTCGTGTTGATTTTAATTGCAGATTATAGTTTCACGAGTGGAGAAGATTATTAATAGAAAAAGAATTTTCTCGAGAAAACTCCGGAGGTTTTTAAGACTGCTACCGCGAGAACTGTACGGAATTCAATATCCGCCGGTGGAAGTGAATGCGACTCCGATCTCCGGTGAAGGCATCGTTAAATTTATGATAAGAATCTAATTCAGTTTCACAAAACGGATCTGAGACTCAATTCTGAGAATCTTGAGCTATTATTCAACACCTGAGAAGCAAGCAATTCTGAGAAATCTTGAGCTTTTCGACACCTGAGAAGCTAAGCGAATCGGAGAATTATCGGAATTGCCATAGAATTCGGCTATGGAGCTTCCTCAATCACGTCCCTTTGGAGGCGAAGGTATTATTCTCAACAGAAACTAACAAATTCTTTCGGTTTCGGAAAACAATTTTGGTTTCGTGTGTTTTGTTTTATTGTTTTTAACTGTGATTCAGAAGTTATTTTACAGGAAGGAAACCAACACACGACTTTCTGTCACTGTACAGTCATTCAACAATCCAACAAGATCCCAGATCACCTTCTCAAGGTAATCTTTCTCTCTTTCTTTCAATTTTGAATAATCTTGTTATTATCAGTAAAACTGAATTTTCTTGATTAATTTAGAAGATTTAGGTCCGATAGAATCTTAACCTAATACAGTTTCAACCCTAAAAAGAAATATCATTGATTGATTAATTTAAAATCATCTTGCTTAATTGTGTACCGATTTGATCTAAATTCAAAATAAAAAGATTGTTTTTTAAAAAACGATCAAACCTGGAGGAGTTCTACATTTAAAAAACTAAAAATAATAGTTATTACTTATTACCCGATCACGAAATGTGAATGCACGTGACTTGAAATGAATGATGGATCTGGGCCATGGAAATGGGGATGGGCCATTCTAAAAGTCGGAAAACGAAAGGATTAGCAGTTAGTAGTAATTAGAACTATCAGATTGGAATTGGGTGGTGGTGTGGGACCCATTTTGACATGTTAAGACAATGATTTGACAATTCACATGATTCACATCAGCTTCTGGTGCTATTTCTGAATTTCAATGCTCATCCCTGTACATATAATCACGCACTTCTTTCTTTCCTCTAATAAATTGTTTTTTTTTTTTTACTTTAATCTACCGCAAAATCTGCATCTGCAAAAAAGAATCTTTTAGTTATTTTATTGAAGAATTGGGATTTTCACAATAAAGGGGGAATTTGGGCAACTGACCATCCTTGAATTCATGTTTAGAGATTGATGATCCAAAAGTTGTTTTTAGAAATTAGGATATTACAAATACAATAGATAGAATTTTTCTTGATTTCTAATTTTTTATTTATTTATTTATTAAAAAAATCGTAACTAAAAGCAAGTTTTAGATACTATCCAACTTGACAATCCTTGTTTTAATTTATTTTCTTTAAAAAATAATTATATTTAGAATATTTATCTGACGAATTAAAGAATAAAGATTCCATTATATTTTTACTATTTTACTTTTAATTTGGAGTTTGGCCCCATTCTATTTACAAGAAAAGTTTGAAAAGATGCAATGCAGTCAATTTGCTAGTTTTATATCACATGACAGAATTTAGATGCAATGTAGGCAATAAAGCTTGTCTACTTGAACTTTGGACCACTTTGGGTTGTCAATCACTAGAATCATGTTGCACTAATCTAACAGGAGTTGATATATACAACTTTTTATGCTTGTCAATCCGCCACTGTTTAAACTTAATTTTTCTTTCTTGATAACGTTAAAAATATGATTATATTCTTTAACATGCATCATGAAACTTTTTTGACTCTGGTTTATGCATGAACGTACAGGTGGTTACCTCCAAACACATGATTTCCTACAACCACTAGAACGAGTAGGAAAGAGCAGTGCAAAGGAAGAAACCACGGTTGAAATATCATCAACTGTTGAAAAGCCACTACCGGCGGCACCACCACCGCCTCCTTCTTCTTCCGGGGAGCACATTCTACCTGGTGGGATTGGGACTTACAGTATAAGCCACATTTCTTATTTCAATCAGAAAATCCCAAAGTCAGAAGGGACAATGTTCACAATAGCTCAAGCGAGTAGTACTGAGAAAAATGATGACAACTCTAACTGCAGTTCTTACACAGGAAGTGGTTTCACTTTGTGGGAAGAATCTGCAGGGAAAAAGGGAAAGACAGGGAAGGAGAATGCAGGAGACAGATCCACTTCCGTAAGAGGTAACCTTTTATATTTTCCTACAAATCCTAATTATTTTTAAAATCATGATGTGATCGTAATTGGTCATGATTCCTCCACAACCATAATACTATAAATAGTTCTGATAATGAATGCATTATATGATGTTTATATGACATGAATTTCATTTTTATATCCATTTCATATAAATTTATTGCTTGTGCGAGGACAGTTGGAATTTAAGCTGCTAGGGATGTCTCAGTAGTTGTGGTCTGTCTTCTTAGTTAATTTTAGGCAAAACCACGACCATAAAGTTGAACCATTGTTGGTGAATTGGTGAAATTGAAAGGATTGTAAATTTGTAATTTGTAAACAAATTTCATCGATTAAAAGAATTAATTCCAAGTAGAGGGCTCTACTTAATTACCATGCAGGTATCGTTTAAAATTGAAACATATTTGACAACCCTTACCATTTCCAAATTACATTTGCGACTTCTTCCATGCTCCATCTTTGAATTATGTTCAAGGTGGGTTGGGCCAACTTGGGCCGACTTTATGTTTGGAAACAAAAGCCCAGTCTAAGCCAGACCAAAAAGTTAAAAGGTTAAGATTTTTTCTCTTTTAAAATAAAGAGGTCGGCCTATTTTTGTTTCTTTGAATTTTTTATTTTTTTATTTGTTTAGACTATTTTTTTTGGAATGAATAGTTAATAGGTAAAATTCATTCATTTTTTTTTTTTGATGGAAAATTCATTCTTCTTTTTAGTTTCTAATTTTTCTTTACAAATTTTCAAAGCATTTTTTATAGATACTTCAATTAGAATATAATAATTAGTAAATAATTTTGTAATTGTAAGCCTATAATGATCCTAGGTAGGAATATGACTTGTAAAGTTTTTTTGTTTTTTGTTTTAAAAGAAATTACCCGTAATTGTAAAGCTAATGTTACAATTTGCTAGTCATTTCGTTTTTATGTATAGAAAACATGCGAAGATAGGTGTCATTAACAAATAGCTAAACATATAATTACAGAATAAAGAAATTAATATGATAAATACCAATCATATGTTGGTGTGAGTGGTTCGGCGCTCTCATCCCTTAAGTAAGGTCGTGGGTTCAACTCCCCTTGTGAACGGAGCTACACATATTGGGAGCACTTTACCCCTTAGTGGGCCGACCTGGTGCGAGTCCGGATTAGTCGGGGTGTGGTCTGGGCTGATTACACCGTATGGTGGATCCGCCCCACCCGGAAACCGGATGGTGTAAACCAAAAAAAATTAATATGATAAATTGATAATACTGTTTTTTTATTTTTGTTATTTTTATTTTTTTATATAATGATAATACTGTTTTTTTTTTTTCTTAAAGAAATGATACCGTTAGCCGGTGGTAAAGAACAGTGAAAAATAAAAAATAGACATATAATTCTATAAAGGAAAAAAAATACAAAATTTATAGAATCTATAAAAAAGTTTGATTTTTTTTTTTAATAAAAAAGAATTCCTCTGTATGTTGAGTTTGCATTAGTGTTGAGTTAGCTAACATATTGGTGGGGTACTGTGTATGGACAGAAGCGGCAGTGAAAGTGGGGCAATGGGCGTCACAATCGTCTTCCGACAACCACCACCATCGCAACAGTTTTAGCTCTCTCTCTTCCTCTCAGTCAGTCACTTTCTTCTTCTTCTTCTATTTTTTTTTTTTAGCCTTGACTGGAAACGTAAATAGTGATGATGTTTTGAACAGGCCGTCGGGGGTGAAGAGCCAGAGCTTCATGGAAATGATAAAGTCTGCCAAAGGCTGTATCCAGGATGATGATTTATTAGATGATGACGATGAGTTCCTTCTTAAGAAAGAGAACTCTGGTACTACCCTTAAAGGTAACACTTTTTACATATATATATTTTTTGTTAAATTGAATTGTCTGGGTTTTGATTTTTGATTTATTAGATATATTGCTGCTCTGTTTTCGATGTTTGTTCTCATAATTAAAAAGGTTTCAGTTCTTTCAGGAGAATTGAGGGTGAAAGTTGATGGGAAGAACACTGACCAGAAGCCTAACACTCCGCGATCAAAACATTCTGCCACGGAGCAGCGGCGGAGGAGCAAGATAAATGACAGGCAAGTGTGACTTGCCTTTTGTTGGATATCTAATAAACTCTTCTGTTCAATGTCTGTATATACCACTGTCTATTTACATTATATAATTGATTGGATTTCATCAAGATATTTATTAACGGTCGGTATGGATGCTAATACAACTGATGCCTTACAAGAGAATCAATATACATCAGATGTGGGATCTTGCAAGTCTTTTGGTGTGGGATCTCCGATAGATACCACAAAACCGGTGTTAATTGAACATTTTTCAATAGATACCGGTGTCTATTTGGAATCCCACATGAAAAAACGTGCAGGATCCAGAAGTGCTCTCTCTCTCTCTCTCTCTCTCTCTATATATATATATATATATATTTTGAACTTCATCTCAAATGATGCCAGGTTTATAGAATCCGTAGATATGTCTGCTTTCACCTCCATTTTTTTTTTTGTTTCTGAACTATAAGAGATGAATCAAGGCCTTTTATTTTTACATTAAAGAGATTTGAATTTTATTTTTGTAACCAGGATAATAGGTGTTCGATATACTGCTTTTCTCATTTCCTCTCATTGGATTCTCTTGCTATATTGAAAAGACTATTACCTTTTGAGAAATAATAAATGAGAATCCTTTGTAATATGTAATTATAGATATACCTTTGGTTTTGATATGTATTGCTCTAAACGGTCCAAGTTTCAGGGGAACAAGAAAAGTAAGTAAAGGAGATAAAATCATTATTAGAGTGTGTTAGACACCGGCACTTCTAGATGTTAACTTTTGAATTTTCTTAGAATTTTTGAATTCAAGAGAAAAAGCTTAACTGAAACAATAATAAGTATGGCCGTTTAGGCTGTTGCTTAGCATTACTGCACTGCTTCTCAATTATTGCATTTTGACTGATCAATCACCACAGAGTTGGTTCTCAACAGCGAAGCATTAAAAATTTTAGAATTTTTCATGCAGATTTCAGATGCTGCGAGAGCTCATTCCTCACAGTGACCAAAAGAGAGACAAGGCATCATTCTTACTGGAGGTACATACATACATGTTTCATAATCTCTTAATTTTTTCTTCATCTCACAGTAATTTGATTGTTGGATGATAAGAAATCAAAATCTCTTTGCAGGTTATCGAGTACATTCAGTTTTTACAGGAAAAAGTACAGAAGTATGAGGGTCCATATGTAGGATGGAACCAAGAACCTGCTAAATTGATGCCATGGGTAAACTCTTATACTTGCCTCTATATCACGCCTTATCAGAATCTTTATTAGAATGTTTTGTGCTGGAATGTATCTGAATTTAGGCTTGATTATCATCAAATTAACCTAAAATTTGACTGTCTGATTTATTTAAAACAGAGAAACAATCACAAGCCCGTAGAAAGTTATGTTGATCAGTCTCGAGGCATAAATAGTGGATCAGGTCCTGCATTAGTTTATGCTGCCAAGTTTGATGAGAAAAAGATTGCCGTTTCTCCAGCCATTCCTGGAACTGCTCAGAATCCGGTAGATTCTGAAATGAGCACTGCTACTACATTCAAGTCGATGGATCACCAGCCTGGAATAACAAATAAATCAATTCCCTTTCCTATGTCACTGCAGCCAAACTATTTCACTCCTGTCAGGAGTGGTGGTGTGGTAGCTCAACTTCCACCTAGGCTGACGACGTCTGATGCAGAGAACACAACATCTCAGCCCCAAGCCCAGTTATGCAATATTAGATCATGTACAAGTGATGGGGTTGTGGCTAGTGATAAGCTGAAAGAACAGGAGCTGACAATTGAAGGTGGCACAATAAACATCTCATCTGCATATTCTCAAGGGTGAGCATTTGTCCATTTCTTTTGCGTAAATCTTTTTGATAAAATCTCAAGCAGTCTCATGTTCACACATTTTTTTGGTTTCACTCTGTTGGAATTGCAAGTTGCCTATTGTAGTGGTTGTTTCAGAAAATTTTTAAACTTGTATGCAAAACTTATAGTTATTATAGGATTTTACGGTCACCTGCCTATATGATGAGCATGAGAATTGGCACTCATTCGGGATATGGAGTTTGCATTTATTATTTTCTGTTACATTCGCATAAAATCTTTTTGTGTGCATGCACCATTCTTTTAAATTCCATTTCTAAATGACTCTTAAGTTAAAATTCAAATTGTTAGTATTATTAGAAGGGAAATTGTATCTGAGTAGTTTTTTTCCCATGAAAGCACCAATTGTTGAAACTATATTATGAATTATGAAGAAATAACATAAATTGTACTTGTATGGAACAGGTTGTTAAATACTTTGACACAAGCACTGCAGACTTCTGGAGTTGATTTATCACAGGCCAGCATCTCAGTGCAGATTGACCTCGGAAAGCGAGCAAATGGTACACCAGTTGTACCAGCATCCATCATTAAGGTATATTGATAATTTTGTATGGACATTTAGCCAGATTCTGAATTTCCCATTTCGCGGCCTAATTTTGTTTTCTGTTGAAGGATTCGGAGGCTCCCTCTAGCAATCAAGGAACAGCCCGTTCTAGAGTCGGAAGGGGTGAGGACCCTGATCAAGCACTGAAGAAGCTCAAGACACATAAAAGCTAGTAACATGAATTCAAGTATTCTTTTTGTAATTTAATTTATTCATTTTTTTGGGTACCCCTTCAAGTTCAACTTTGCGGGGTTTATTCATATTCTCTCCTGGTTTATAAACTGCCCAGTGAGACCTTTTAGATCGACTGTACATGTAGTGGTGTTGGGATGCACAGAATCCCCTGACAAATATGTACTATTTATTTTAATTTTGTTAATCATTATAGAGGGTCTACACTATTGTTGGGAAGCTCCTTTTTTCATTCAAGGCTTCTATTCGATTGATACATTTAAAAAAATAAAATAAAATTTCTTTTTTCCGATTTTGTTGCATATGAGGCCCGAAGAAAAAAAAAAATGCTAGTGTTTGAAAATTTATTAATTTTATTCTTACAACTAGATTTTATCATTAAAAAAAAAAAAAAAAAAAATCACATGAAATCTCATTAAAAGAACTCCTTAGAATCTAACGTGAGGAGTTGCATTATAATTTTCAGTAGGTTTGTTCGACATGTAGCGGAGGAAATCTTAGGGCGGATTGTTCCTAAGTGGTTAATCATTTTTGGTTAATCATTTTTGGTTTTAATTTTGTTAATCATTATAGAGGGTCTACACTGTTGTTGGGAAGCTCCTTTTTTCGTTCAAGGCTTCTATTCGAGTGATACATTTTAAAAAATAAAAATAAAAATCCTTTTTCCGATTTTGTTGTATATGAGGCCCGAAGAAAAAAAAATGCTAGTGTTTGGAAATTTATTAATTTTATTCTTATAAGTAGATTTTATCATAAAAAAAAAAAAAAAAAAAATCACATGAAAGCTCATTAAAAGAACTCACTGGAATCTAACGTGAGGAGTTGCACCATAATTTTCAGTAGGTTTGTTCGACATGTAGTGGAAGAAATCTTAGGGCGGATTGTTCCTAAGTGATTGTACCTTTATGGTGGGGTATGGTGATTTTTGGTAGAGGTCATGGTGATTTTTGGTGTAGAGAGTCATGTGTGATTCTCGGTGTAGAGAGTCATGGTTGTCGGAGAAGGGACGAAGGTTTTGGGAATTCTCGCCAAATGAGAAAATTGTTAAGATTTGACTTGTATTCCCAATGTGAACCAAACGACTTCAACTGATGCGAAAGTAGTCCAAATGGATTTGGATTATTGTGATTCAAGTGGCGTTGGAAAGAAGAGTCTTAGACAAAGCCAACTGTGAAAACGGTGCCATAATCTAGTCTCGGATGTGTCCGTACGCGCCTCTGGAAGATTGTTGCACAGCGCCTGCGTGTTGCTGCGTGCCAGAAGTATTTGAGCGCGTGGGGATATCTTGTTAAGGAAAGACTTGTTAGGTGGTTTCCAACTGCTTATGGGAGTCGGATTCCTTATAGACCAAGAATAGTGACCCTATAAATAGTGCTGCTTAATCTTTGTGAAACAAATTATAGCACGGTGTGTATAAAACTATCTAGAGGGGGGGGGGGGGGGGGGGGGGGGGGGGGGGGGGGTGAATAGATTTTAAGCTTTTTACCCAATTTTTCGTGTTAGTCAAAATTACGAAATTACCCCTAAATAGATAAAGCAATAAATCAAGTATAAAATGCGAAAATTAAATAACACTTGATTTTTACGTGGAAACCCTCACAGGAAAAACCACGGGCTAGTAAGTAAGCCACACTCGAACCTCGAATCTACTAAATGTGTAAAACGATTACAACCTAATCCCGGAAGTAATCACACACCTACCTAATCCCGGTACGAGTGAACCTAGTCCAATTTGCTTGCGATCTAAGCAACCTAATCCCGGAAGCTACACACAAGACTTACTTTCTCAATGAAGAGAATAAACCCTAAGTGAATATATGAATATTCAAATGCAACATAGAGCAAAGGAAACCCTATATGCTTATCTAAGATGATTAATATGCAATTAGAACAATCCTAGATATTAAAAACTAAATGACATGTTCAATCAAATAGTTTAGCTAATCAAGATTAAGCACAAAACCTAATTAGCTATCACAATACAACTTCTCAAACATACATCATACTAATCTCAAACTTGTATTCAAGGTATATAAAATAACATACAAGTAATTAATTGAGATTGCTTGTTAAGAGAAATACAAAATATGTAAGATATTAGTGAAAAGCTTACCAAGCAAAATATGATGAAGAATCCATGCAAGATGTCATCTAGATGATCAAAGATGATGCTAGATGATGATTGATGATCATGAAAAAGTGTTTGAGTGATTAAAAATGAGTTCTTGGAATTTTTCTTCTCTTTGAAAAATATCCCTAAGTATGAAATTTGAATATGAACTCTTGTCTTTGACATAAAGTCAAAGTGGCATATATATAAGGGGCCAAAACAAGGTGTGGTCGTTTTGATAAGTTGGCCTCATATTTGCCTTGGGCGCTGTACGTAGAGCGCCTCTTGTATAGCGCTTGTACAGCGCCCCAACTCTGTTCTCACGGGAAAACAGAGTAGCGCTGTACGTAGAGCGCTTTGTACAGCGACCCAACAGAGATCGAATTAAATCGATTAAGTCTGAACAGCGCTCAATGGGCGCTGTTCGTACAACGCTTCTGTAGAGCGCTTTTGGGAGCGCCCAATGCAAAAATGCAATCCTAAGTCTAAGCATGACAAGGCAATTGGATATGCAAGATGCAATCAAACTAACATGCAAGAAGAGATGTTAATGAACATTAATGCACAAAAAATAAGACACACAACATACAAGTATTAAACAAATGCATGAGTTGTGAGTGTGTGCAACTATCTCTTCAAGACAAGTAAGCACAAAGAAATATACCTTCGGTGCTTATCAATAGGAGGTCTTCAAAGGGCTTCGAACACAAAAACCCGATACCTAGGCTACCCTTACAAAGAACCCCAACATGTGGTTTGTCCACGAAATGAGCCAATCAACAAATGGGAACCTTACAATCTCCCCCTTTGGCTATTTCGTGACAAAACCACCACTCACATTGATTCCTCACATAAAAATAGAAACAACGGGATAACTATGATATTCTATAGTACAAAGAGATAAGAAAATAAAACATCAAGTCTTCAATCTCTTGTAGAATAATCAAGCCTTGAAAAGACAGTTTCTAACATTTCCTATACAAGTAAAAAGTGAGATGAATCAAGTGAGAACAAAAACAAGCATTTGCATTTAAAAAAAATTAGGCACAACATGATAAAATGTAGTGTATGCAATGCTCCCCCTCAACGGGTTACTCCCCCTCAATCCCCTCAATGAATGTTCTCCCCAAAATGCACAATTGCTTCTATATTTTGCAACTCCCTTTACCATATACTACTCCCCCTTTTTGTCATGATATAGGCAAAAGAGTAGTCCCCAACCGGGTCACTCATAGCAACGAGAGATAGTAGCATGCAAGATTTGCATAATTAATATAAGTCACTTTATGCATCTCAATTAATTGGAGAGAAACAAGGAGATTTATTTGAGAGAAAATGTGTGAATCAAACATGCTTTGCATACAAGACATGTAGCATTCAAGTCCAAAATACAATGGTATTTGGCAAAGCAAATGACAACGGTTTCTAATAGGAATTCAAACCAATTTCACCAAAGTCGTGAGTAAAGCAAGGATATAGAATATAATGATGTCAATTTAAGAGAAACTATATCCAACTTTATAAGTGAAACATGGCATGAGCGACTTTGCACCCTTTTTGATTTTTCCGGATAAGATATCCGTATGATAGTAGCTATGGTCAACGAATAAAGAAAGAAAGACATTTGGAATATAAATTCCTTTGAACGGATACAAGATCCTTTATTCATTTTGAGTCTCATAAGCTTTCACACAAGTTTTGCATTTTAAGAATATGCAATCATCAATTCATGCTTTTCATGTGAGCATGTTATCTTAATTTCATGCTTTTTCATTTGACATTAGCATGTTATTAAAGAATCATCATGTCATGGAGATAATCATAGGTCATTCAAATCATACTTCCTATATACATCTCCTAGTCCAAAAATGCATGTTTGAACATAAATATGACATGGATTGTAAACAAGCAAGGTTCACACTTATTGAATGAAAACATATATACATATGTGCAACCAAACTTACTCAAACAATTAAAAGAAGAGGCATAAGTTATTTAGAATTTTTTGCAAGATACAAGAATGCAAAATAGCTCTCTTTGCTTGAGTTCTCCATATGGGGTCAATCATAGAACATCACTCCACAAGACATATCCCAATAGATCTACTAAGAGTTTTTAATCGAGTAGCATCTAAGGGTTTAGTAAATAAGTCCGCAAGTTGATTATTAGTACCTACATGTTCAAGTACTATGCATTTATTTTCAACAAGCTCTCTAATGAAGTGATGGCGGATGTCAATATGCTTAGTTCTAGAATGTTGTACCGGATTCTTGGAAATATTAATAGCACTCATGTTATCACAAAAGAGAGTGAGAGTACCTTGGTTGAATCCGTAGTCTACTAGCATTTGTTTCATCCATAGGAGTTGAGTGCATCCACTCCCCGCGGCCATGTACTCGGCTTCCACCGTGGACAAGGAAATCGAGTTTTGCTTCTTGCAAAACCAAGACACCAAGTTGTTGCCTAGAAAGAAGCAACCGCCCGATGTGCTCTTCCTATCATCACAATTTCCTACCCAATCTGCATCACTATATCCTACAAGACTAGGATTAGTGTCAAATGAGTACCAAATCCCATAGTTGGAAGTCCCATTCACAAAGCGAAAGACTCTCTTAACCGAAGAGAGATGGGACTCCTTGGGATCAGATTGGTACCTAGCACAAACTCCTAAACTAAATGATATATCGGGCCTACTTGCGGTCAAATAGAGCAAGCTCCCTATCATGCTACGATATAAGGTTTGGTCCACACTTTTACCGCTAGCATCCTTGCTTAGCTTCAAAGTGGTGCTCATAGGAGTGTCACAATGTTTGGCTTTTTCAAGACCAAACTTCTTCACTAGGTTTTTGGCATATTTGGCTTGGGTTATGAAAATCCCATCATCTAGTTGCCTAATTTGCAAACCTAGGAAATAACTAAGCTCACCAACAAGACTCATCTCAAATTCATGAGACATAACATCAACAAATTGTTGGACCTTGGTGTTGTTGGTGGAGCCAAACACTATATCATCAACATATATTTGAGCTATGAAAAGCTCATCATTGTTTCTTTTGATGAATAGTGTCTTGTCAACACTACCACGTGTGTAGTCATTGTCAACAAGAAATTGAGTGAGGCGCTCATACCAAGCCCTCGGTGCTTGTTTCAACCCATATAGAGCCTTCTTGAGGCGATAGACATGGTTGGGGTGGTGAGCATCCACAAACCCCTTGGGTTGTTCAACAAACACTTCCTCTTGCAAGAAGCCATTGAGGAAGGCACTCTTGACATCCATTTGGTGCAATTTGAACTTGTGCACACAAGAAATGGACAAGAGAAGCCTAATAGACTCTAAACGGGCAACGGGAGCAAATGTCTCCTCAAAGTCGATACCTTCAATTTGAGAGTACCCTTGTGCTACAAGTCTAGCCTTGTTCCGCACTATGTTGCCATCCTCATCGGATTTGTTCCTAAATATCCATTTAGTGCCTATGACATTAGTGGTCTTAGGCCTAGGAACTAGAGTTCAAACCTCATTCCTTTCGAATTGGTTTAGCTCTTGCATGGCAAGAACCCAAAATTTATCATTTAAGGCCTCTTTAACCTTTTTGGGTTCAATTTGAGAGGTGTAGCATGTGTAGCTAATAAGATTAGCGAGTTGACGTCTAGTCCTAACACCCTCATTAACCTCTCCAATGATATCTTCTTTATCATGGAGTTTCCTAACCCATGGAGCGGGTTCTTTAGAGTCCAAGAGAGGAACTTTATCAATAGGTTGTGTGTCATCATTGTTGACATTAGATGTCCCAACATTAGGAGACACCACAACATTCTCCAAAGGAGAAACATCACTAAAAATAACCTCCTCCTCATGATCATTTGACTTGAGCCTATTATCATCAAATACGACATTGAATGATTCCATAACACTTAGAGTCTTTAAATTGAAAACTCTATAGGCTCTACTATTCAAGGCATAGCCAATAAAAATACCCTCATCACTCTTAGCATCGAATTTGCCAAGTTGATCACGGTCATTCAAAATGTAGCTTTTGCTTCCAAAAGTGTGGAAGTAGCTAACATTTGGCCTCTTGCCTTTCCATAACTCATAGGAGGTGTTTCTAGTATCGGGCCTTAGGAAAACTCTATTTCCTATATAGCAAGCCGTATTGATGGCTTCGGCC
Source organism: Acer yangbiense (assembly GCA_008009225.1). Taxonomy (NCBI): domain Eukaryota; kingdom Viridiplantae; phylum Streptophyta; class Magnoliopsida; order Sapindales; family Sapindaceae; genus Acer; species Acer yangbiense. Next base: position 21,852,017 of record CM017771.1, read on the forward strand.
CATAGGTTCCTAGGGACATTGTTGCTAAGCAACATCACACATGCCATCTCTTGAAGGACCCTATTTTTCCTCTCAACAACTCCATTTTGTTGAGGTGTCCTAGGAGCCGAAAACTCCCATCGGAGATGCCTAAACCATTACAAAAGGTTTCAAAGGTAGCATTCTCAAATTCCCTCCCATGGTCACTTCTAATCCGTTTTATGCTTTTAATATTAGAGTTCATCTCATTTTGTATTTTATTACAAAGCATTTTAAACTTATCAAAAGTTTCGGATTTTTCTCTAAGAAAATATGTCCATGTGAACCTAGAGAAATCATCAACACAAACAAAAATGTATCTCTTTCCACCCAAACTTTCTGTTTGCATGGGACCCATAAGGTCCATGTGGAGAAGCTCAAGAGGCTCATTGGTGGTGAGATACTTACCCTTTTTGTGCATGCTTTTAGTTTGCTTTCCTTGTTGGCAAGGTCCACAAACACCATTGGCTTTCTTCCCAAGCTTAGGGAGGCCACGCACACAATTGAACTTTTCAAGGGTCCGTAGATCCCTAAAGTTCATGTGGCCAAGTCTTTCATGCCATAACTCAATTTGCTCATCCATGGATACATGATTAGATACAATACTAGCTTCAAGACAATAACAATTGTCGCTAGATCTCATGCCCTTCAACAAGGTTTGTCCATCGGGTTTTAGGATAGAGCAATAATCTTTAGAAAACAAGACGGAATATCCTTCATCACTAAGATGTGAAATGCTTATTAAATTGGCTTTCAAGCCATCAACAAATAAAGCATTGGATAAGGAGGGTAATCTGGGAACGGAAATGGTTCCTTTCCCTACAACATTTCTTTTGGATCCATTACCAAAAGTGACATTTCCACCTTCCTCCATAACAAGAGTCTCGAAGAAACTCTTGTTTCCCGTCATGTGCCTAGAGCACCCACTATCCAAATACCAAAAATTAGAAGAATTTACCTTCAAGGCTATTTATGCAACATGGCAAACATTTTCATTCTTTCTAATCTACTTAGCAACAATTTTAGCTTTCTTAGTGGTCTTTGGTACATGTGCTCTACTATTCCTAGGATCATGCAAATCAATATTATCATTCCTAGGAACATGCATCTTGACTCTATTCTTTCTCTTTTCAATCATGCTTCGTGTTCTACACATTTTAATATATTGAAAGCAATTTGGTCTAATATGACCATCACAACCATAAAAGTGACAAATAGGGATGAAAAAAGGAATCATACCTTGTCTTTGTGCACATATGGGAGCTCGTCCATGTCTTTGTGGATAAGTGGGTTCAATCCATCTTCGTTGTTGAACCGGTCTAGGTTGCTTCCAAGCTTGAGGTTGCATGATTGGTCTCTTTCCTTTGTGAGCCAATTGTTGAGGAGTGTTGGCTTGAGGGACCCTAGGGGGTTGAGCTTGAGGTTGCCTTCTTGGCCCCATATTCACTTGTGCATTTGAGCATTGTCCTACTTCTAATTTCTTCATAGGAATTTGCACAAATGAAGTTTCTTCGTTCCTCAATGACTTGACAAACACGGTCTTGTTAGAGGTTGAGATCTTCTTGCCATCTTCATACCCAAGACCCCTCTTGTCACATGGACTCTTTCCAACACCAAGCATATGGTCAAGCTTCTTGGTGCTAGAATCCATCTTAGCCAAGGACCCTTTAACTTCTACAAGTTCCCTCTTCAAGCCTTCTTCACTTCTCTTGGATAAGTCTAACTCCTCAATTAACTTATCCTCTCTCCTCTTCAATCTTTCCACTTGTTCACTTAAGTGGTCATTGTGAGCCGAAAGTTTAAAGTTCTCTTCTCTCAACCTCTCAATCTTTCTTGTGCTTTTAATTGCTAAATCATTGAACTCGGCATGGTATTTAGCAAGCACCTTTTGCTCCACAAATTTCTTTATGGAATTAGAAGAGGAGTCACTTTCTTCTTCACTAGAGTCAATTTCCTCTTGACTCATTTCCTCTCTCTCACTAGCACTTTTGCTCTTGTGAGATAAGGCAAAAGCTAGGAAGTTAGCCATGAGCTCTTCTTCACTTGAAGACTCATCTTCCTCATTGGAGTCATCACTACTCCCACTCCAAGTGGCAGCCATCACTTTGTCCTTCTTCTTTTCATTGTGATTAGCACATTCGGGGGCAAAGTGACCAATCCCACCACATTCAAAGCATCGGACCCTTTTCCTTTCGGTCCTCTCTTGTCTAGGCTCAAACTTCTTGAAGGAACCTTTTTTCTTCAAGTCTTGTCCTCTTGACCCAAATCCCTTCTTCTTCTTGAACCCCATAACCTTATTAAACCTTTTCACAAATAAGGCAAGGTCTTCATCCGATTCATGCTTTGCCTCTTTTGCATCCTTAGATGCTTTCAAAGCTATTCCTTTAGACTTCTTAGGAGGAGTAGTGGTGCTGGGAGCCTTCCTAGACTCATATGCAAGGAGACGTCCAATCACCTCACTTGGCTTCATATCCATGTAGCCACTATTTTCTTCTATGGCCGTCACCTTTGATTCAAACCTATCGGGGAGAGATCTCATAATTTTTTGCTTGACTCTCCTATCCGAATACGGGTCTCCGAGTTGATGGCTTTGATTTACAATGTCCATCAATTTGATTTCGAAGTCATTGAAGCATTCATCCTCTCCCATCCTTAGTAGCTCAAATTGAGTTTGGAGGACTTGAAGCTTGGACTCCTTCACCACCTCGGTTCCCTCATGTGCAACTTGAAGGATGTCCCATGCCACTTTTGCAATCTGAGTGTTCTGAATAAGCTTGTACTGATTCTCATCCATTGCACACATGATGGCATGCATAGCCTTCCTATTCCATTTTGAAGCCTCAAACTCTTGCGCGTTCCATTGCGCCTTAGGCTTCAAAACTTCTTCACCTCCACCACCGGGAGTCATCTTAGGTAGATCATATCCGTCTTCCACCGCCATCCATGCACGGTCATGAATTTGGCATATGTAGGATTCCATCTTCCCTTTCCATTGAGAATAGTTCAAACCGGTAAGAAGTGGAGGCCTTGTGCTAGAAGCACCTTCGTGGCCACCACCATTTCCACCGTTTCCACTCATAGTGTTTATGAATGAATGAAATGAATGCAATGAATGATCAAAAATCACACAAAATGCAAAACACACCAAAATAAGCAAGGATCACCTATGTATGTCTAGGAACCCGCTCTGATACCAATTGAAACAAATTATAGCACGGTGTGTATAAAAATATCTAAAGGGGGGGGGGGGGGGGGGGGGGGGGGGGGGGGTGAATAGATTTTAAGCTTTTTACCCAATTTTTTGTGTTAGTCAAAATTACGAAATTACCCCTAAATAGATAAAGCAATAATTCAAGTATAAAATGCGGAAATTAAATAACACTTGATTTTTACGTGGAAACCCTCACGGGAAAAACCACGGGCTAGTAAGTAAGCCACACTCGAACCTCGAATCCACTAAATGTGTAAAACGATTACAACCTAATCCCGGAAGTAATCACACACTTACCTAATCCCGGTATGAGTGAACCTAGTCCAATTTGCTTGCGATCTAAGCAACCTAATCCCGGAAGCTACACACAAGACTTACTTTCTCAATGAAGAGAATAAACCCTAAGTGAATATATGAATATTCAAATGCAACATAGAGCAAGGGAAACCCTATATGCTTATCTAAGATGATTAATATGCAATTAGAACAATCCTAGATATTAAAAACTAAATGACATGTTCAATCAAATAGTTTAGCTAATCAAGATTAAGCACAAAACCTAATTAGCTATCACAATACAACTTCTCAAACATACATCATACTAATCTCAAACTTGTATTCAAGGTATATAAAATAACATACAAGTAATTAATTGAGATTGCTTGTTAAGAGAAACACAAAATATGTAAGATATTAGTGAAAAGCTTACCAAGCAAAGTATGATGAAGAATCCATGCAAGATGTCATCTAGATGATCAAAGATGATGCTAGATGATGATTGATGATTATGAAAAAGTGTTTGAGTGATTAAAAATGAGTTCTTGGAATTTTTCTTCTCTTTGAAAAATATCCCTAAGTATGAAATCTGAATATGAACTCTTGTCTTTGACCTAAAGTCAAAGTGGCATATATATAGGGGGCCAAAACAAGGTGTGGTCGTTTTGATAAGTTGGCCTCATATTTGCCTTGGGGGCTGTACGTAGAGCGCCTCTTGTACAGCGCTTGTACAGCGCCCCAACTCTGTTCTCACGGGAAAACAGAGTGGCGCTGTACGTAGAGCGCTTTGTACAGCGCCTGTACAGCGACCCAACAGCGACCGAATTAAATTGATCAGGTCTGAACAGCGCTCAATGGGCGCTGTTCGTACAGCGCTTCTGTAGAGCGCTTTTGGGAGCGCCCAATGCAAAAATTCAATCCTAAGTCTAAGCATGACAAGGCAATTGGATATGCAAGATGCAATCAAACTAACATGCAAGAAGAGATGTTAATGAACATTAATGCATAAAAAATAAGACACACAACATACAAGTATTAAACAAATGCATGAGTTGTGAGTGTGTGCAACTATCTCTTCAAGACAAGTAAGCACAAAGAAATATACCTTCGGTGCTTATCAATACGAGGTCTTCAAAGGGTTTCGAACATAAAAACCCGATACCTAGGCTACCCTTACAAAGAACCCCAACATGTGGTTTGTCCACTAAATGAGCCAATCAACAAATGGGAACCTTACACTTTGGTTGATAATACTTTGACAAGCACCTGAAACATTAGAGAGTGGTTGAATCCGAGGAGTGAGACCTGGGGATAGGAGATCCAAGGGATATTTAGGGAAGACTCGGGAGTAGATCAATGAGATATTCGGGGGGTGCACTCAGGAGGGACCTAGAGAGAGTTGTGAGCTAAGAGCTAGGGTGTAAGCTCAATTGTGAGATTGGGCTTAGTAAGACTCGGTTGTAATTGGGGTTTGGGGTTAGAGAAATAATATTGGAATTGTGTAGTTGTAACAATTTTCTATATAGTGATATATTTCTCTTGTCGTTTTGATGACTGTGGTTTTTCCTTATTTTGAGTTTTCCATGTAAAATCTTGTGTTGTGTGATTGATTCTCTCATTTTATTTTTCTGCTAATAGACGTTATTTGTCATGTGGTGATTACTAAGCATGCGTTGGTAGGATTTATGCCCAAAAGCTTGTAATTTGTAAATGTTATAAATTCATTAATTAAAGAAGTAGTTATTTCATTCAATTTACATGACTCATACGTATATATTGTAAGGATTCCCATATCTTGATTGGCTTATTTCGTGGACAAACCACGTGTTGGGGATTGTATGTAAGGGTAGCTTAAGTGATTCATAATCAAGATTAAGACCCTCTCATGTCCTCAAGGTTGATAAGCACCAAAGGTATATCTCTATGTGCTTAATTGCTTTGAAGAGATAGTTGCACACACTCACAACTCATGCATAGTGTTTAATTCGTGTATGTTGTGTGTCTATATATGTGCATTAATGTTCATTAACATCTCTTCTTGCATGCTTTACATGATTGCATTTTGTATGACCAAAGTCATGTTCATTCTAGACTTAGGATTGCATTCATGGAGTTGGTGCTGTACAAAGCGCTGTACGTACAACGCCTATATGAGACCTGGTTGAAAAATGCATTTTTAATGCATCAGGTCTGATGCAATTTTGGAAGGCGCTGTACGAGCGTTGTTCGTATAGCGCCCATCTCAGACCCGAGAGGATCAGTTTTGAGGCGCTATTCAGGCGCTGTACAAAAGCGCTCTATGAACAGCGCCTATGAAGAATGTTCTTCATTTCCTAGGTAGGCGCTGTACAAAGCGCTGTACGTACAGCGCCCAAGGCAAATTTTGTGTCATTTATCAAAACGCACCACTTTGCTTTTGACACCCTATAAATATGCCTCTTTGACTTTAGGTCAAATGGCTGAGTTCAGAATATCATATTTTACTTAGAATATTTTTCAAGCAAAGAAAAATTCAAAAGAACTCACCTTTAACCACTCAAATCAAATCCTTTGTGCATCAAATTTCATATTGCATATTCTATGACTATATAGAATGCATCCATGATTGGGTTTGCATCATCACAACATGCTAGGTAAGATTTTGATTTAGTTCATCTTATTTTAGTATTTTGACTATCAAGCTTTCTGAAACAAATTATAGCACGGTGTGTATAAAACTATCTAGAGGGGGGGGGGGGGGGGGGGAATAGATTTTAAGCTTTTTACCCAATTTTTTTCGTGTTAGTCCAAATTACGAAATTACCCCTAAATAGATAAAGCAATAAATCAAGTATAAAATGCGGAAATTAAATAACACTTGATTTTTACGTGGAAACCCTCACGGGAAAAACCACGGGCTAGTAAGTAAGCCATACTCGAACCTCGAATCCACTAAATGTGTAAACGATTACAACCTAATCCCGGAAGTAATCACACACCTACCTAATCCCGGTATGAGTGAACCTAGTCCGATTGCTTGCGAATTAAGCAACCTAATCCCGGTCACAACACAAGACTTAATTCTCTAAAAAGAGATTAACACCCTAAGTGAATATATGAATATTCAAATGCAACATAGAGCAAGGGAAACCCTATATGCTTATCTAAGATGATGAATATGCAATTAAAAACAATCCTAGATATTAAAGCTAAATGACATGTCAATTAGCATAGATAATCATAGATTAGAGAAACCTAGATATCTATCATAAAAACAACACTCAATCAAATCAACCCAACAATCTCTATCTTGAATATTAGAATATAATCTAAGAACAATCAAGTAATAAAAGAGATGCCATAATAAATTAAACACTAATTATGTATGATAATAGTGAAAAACTTACCAAAGCAAGTGTGATGATCAAAGACCCATGCAAGCAAGCATCCTAGATATGCTAGAGAATGCTAGATGAACTTTGATGCAAATGGATTTTGGTTTGAGTGTTTGATGAGCAAACTTGATTGCTTTCTCTCTTAAAAATCTCTCTTTTTAAAATAGGGTTCTTGATGATTAAAGGGTCACCTTCAGAGCAAGAGAAAGTGATGTATTTATAGGCATGAAAAATAGAGCATGTGAAAAGACAAGTTTGCCCCTGAAACGCACCGATCGGTGGTTTCAATTGGCGGCCAGGCCACCGACAAGAACCGCCGAATTGGCCCGAGAGGAACAGGGGACCAACGGCGGTTTCATTCGACGTTTTCGTGACCGCCGATCCAACCGCCGAATCAAACCTGAGATTAAAAATCAATCAGGTGTGAAAACGGCGGTTTCATATGTGACCACCGTTTCAACCGCCGAATTAGGCCGAGAGATAATATCAATCAGGTCTTGAACGGCGGTTTCGAACGGCGGTCGAGACCGCCGATCATAACCGTAGAATTGCTCCATACACTACTGGAAGCAAACGGCGGTTTCATTCGGTGGCCAGGCCGCCGATCATAACCGCCGATCACCAATAAAGGTGAAAACCAAGGAGAAGCCAAGGGCATTCTCCGTAGGCGGTCCTCGCGCTAAACCAAGCACATTCTAGTGCAAGCGCGGACGTTTCCGAAAACTATCGGGAAACGAATTACAAGACAACAAGACACAATTACACACAACAAAATATAACACATAAGTGCAAGTGTGAAATGTGACAAGTAAAGAGAATGCACAAATATGCAATGTATGTTAAGTGTGTGTGTGCAACTAATCTCTTTAAAGAAAAGTAAGCACATAGAAATTTACCTTCGGTGCTTATCAAGATGAGGTCTTCAAAGGGCTTGAGCAATAACATCGATACCTAGGCTACCCTTACAAAGAACCCCCAACATGTGGTTTGTCCACGAAATGAGCCAATCAACAAATGGGAACCTTACACTTTCTCTTTTAATTTACTTGTATGTTTTAGATCATATGCTAAATACAAGAATAGAGAATTAATTGTGATGAATTGATTGAGTGTTGTATTGTGATAGCTAATTAGGTTTTTGCTTAATCTTGATTAGCTAAGCTATTTGACATGTCATTTAGCTATTGATATCTAGGGTTGATTTAATTGATTACATCATCATCCTAGATAAGCATCTAAGGTTCCCTAGCCTTGTTTGTTATTTGAATATTCATACATATTCACATAGGTTGCATAATCTCTTTATTGAGAATTAAGTCTTGAGGCTAAGATTGCTTAGGCCTCAAGCAATTGGACTATAACCACTTTTAAAGGCCCGCGTGGTAGAAGTGGGGGGTTATAGACCGTAGTGTTAGACGAGGTCTACATAGGTTGTAAACTCCATTTCAATTAGTGGATTTCGAGGTCCGAGTGTGGCGCACTAAACAGCCCGTGGTTTTTCCCAGTGGTTGGGTTTCCACGTATACATCAAGTATTATTTAAATTCCGCACTATATTACACTTGCTTGTATTTTTGACTAGTAGGGGCATTTTCGTAAAATTGACTTGCATGCGAAAATTGGGTAATAATAGTTAAAATCTATTCACCCCCCCTTTAGATATATTTATCATACACACCGAGCGTTTATTGTATTACTTTCATATATTATATGTGCTAAACATCTAAGATTGCTAGATGTAATCTCAAACTGAGTATATGAACGTCATTTACAGAGAAATTCATTTTGAGACATGCAATCTAAAGAGTTCGTAGAAATCAAATAAAGCCGAGAACTTTATTTGTGGTTAATCTATAGCTGCGGTCCATTCCGTAATGTACGGTGGTCTTATCATAGACTTCTCATATGGTGATATAAGAATGGAGGCACCTTATATGATGTGATCATATAGGACTGGGCCACGATCTATATGAATCTATCACTAAGATCCGTTAGTTGAAAAGATTCATATATATCGACAAATGATGGCTGTATATGGGTGATCTAAATCCTGAGTGTCTTACTGTCTCCTTTGAGTTAGATCGTGCTTCTTGAAATACCATGGGTGCGATCGGAGTAGCATTCCCGATCAATAACTCTGTATCTTGGAATCATGGTTTGGCTTGTGGCTGGGAAGGTATGCACACAATAGTGGAATCCACTCATTCTTGCGAGAAGTAGATCAGTAGTTCCCTTAAGGGTTGATTCGGGACTTGAACTATTAAGAGCGCCCTTCTTCTTCCGTAAAGGAATGAATGATATAATCATTCATTAAAGAATCAATGGTACTTAAAGAAAAAGATATAATTAGAGAGGTATACCGGACTTTATGACCTAGCTCTAATTATGAACTACTTGTGGAGGATCATACCATATGCAATAGCTATATCGATGGACACTGATAATTTGGTTGTGTAAAACATCTACAGTTGTAAGAGTACAACCTTGAGTTTTTAGTGGAATAACTCCGAGGTTAATAATTGTGAAATATTAATTAAAGATTTTAATTGATTTTTTTTAAGTATTATTGAAGCTCAAAATTGTGGGTCCATTAGGTCCCATTGCTAGCCCTTTACGATTGATAGTAACAAGGATCATGGAGAATTGGATGGTCCAATTAATTATGTTACGAAAGTAACTTAAATATATTTTGGGAATTAATTAATTGATGTGATTATTTTATTAATATATTATTTAATTGATGAATTAAATATTATTAAATAATATGATTATTTAATTGACATATAAATAATTAAGAATTATTAATTGTTATTTGGAGGTTTAAGTTTCAAACCTTGACAAGAGCAAAAGAATAAATTAATAAGAGATTATTTTTATTTGCTTTAAAGAGGTTAAAGGTTCAAACCCTAGTGGTGACCAAATTAAAAAAGGATTTAGAATCCTATTTTAACTTGGTTTACTAAACCCTAGGATCCTAGTATATAAGATATACTTATCAGAAAAAAGAAACTAACCGAAACCCTAAGGGAGATAGAGAGGTGTGACAATAGTAAGAAGGAAAAGGAAAAGATTTTTTTTTTCTTTGCTCCTACCTTGGCTGAACTCAAGCAAGGAGACAAGGCGTTGTCTTCCAGATCTCTCCAGCCTCCATTCAACTGCTCCCGGAATTTGTGACGTGCCTGGACACAGTTGCTAGATCATGGGACATAGCTCGGAAGGCTTAGTGGTGAAGGATCGAAAAGAAAACGAAGGAGTGATCTTCAAAGGTATGAAAACAAATCTCTTCCTCATGTTCGTGTATACAAATGGTCCAAAGACAATAAAATTTTAAAACCTATCGATCTTAACTCTTTGATTTTCCGTTACACGACTTACAATTTGAATCAAAGCAAATTTTTTGATATACACGACTATGTTAAATTTGTTTTCAAATTCTTTTCGATATGTATGATATATGTAGGCACAATCTAGGGTTGCATGATGTTTATATATATATATATATAAACATGGTTGATCGTTAATTGTATGGTACGTGATGAGTTTAGTTAAATTTGTTCCGGGTTGTAATAATTAATTTTATTCTTTTTCGGATGTAATCGTTCTATGTAATTTTTTTTTTCGATGTAATGTATTAATGTAATCTTATACAGAGAAGAAGATTCGAGAAGATGGAAAAGTCGAGCATGTGTAGGACACAAATATAGTAGTCATGCACACGAAGGCACAACAGCTGCGAGCGTGAAGCACGAGCATCGCTGCTGCGTTGCTTATGCAAAGCACAGCAGCTGCCGCACGCCTAGGCTGGGCAGCGCATGTTGTGCGTGTGTTTTTGGTGCAGCGCAAGCTGCCGTGCGCATAGTGCAGCACAAAGCTGGGCTGCCGCACGCACTTGGTTGGGCAGCGCATGCTGTGCGCGGGTCTTGTGCTGCGCAAGGCAGCTATGCGCACTACATGTGCAAGGGCTGTAGCGGCGCACATGTTTTCGTGTAGGCTGCTGCGGACGGCCTCTTCGTGCGGAGGATTGCTATGCGCGAAAGCGTAAGGCCGAGTGTTCGTGACGCTAGGGTTGCATATTCGGAAGTGTGTATGTGCTGATTTAAAAAAAAAAAAAACAGTTTGGGCCTCCAATAAATGTTAGTGTAACATTTAGGCCTTAGTTTTTTGATTCATGAGATGGATCACCATATAAAAAAAAAAGGAGGATTAATCAAGTTGGACTTGATTGATATAAGAAGATGGACATGGACTTGAAGGAAAGAGAGATTACAAGAAGACCAAGAATGTCTTGGATTAATTTTTGTAATTAGATTATTTATTTATTTATTTATTATTATTATTATTATTTTAAGTTAGATAGCTTATCATACTCAGTCAACTCATGTATGTTTTATTTATAAGATGATTAAAGCATTGTCATGCATACTTATGCCATATAGATTAGAAGTGCCTACACTTGCATTATAATATATTATACATAATTAATAGTCCATTTATTTTATAAGTTGTTTATTATTTTTAATATGATTAAAATTGAATAATCACATAAATGACTATTAATAATGAGATTAGTTTTTATGAGTAAAAACTTGGTAATTCTCATTAATTACTAATCTTTCATTAAAATGTTTAATTAGTTAGATTAGTCACTACTACAAAAAACGCAAAAGAAATCGGTTATTCAAAATTTTAAAACCGATGTCTACTTGAGTGATTTAGAAAACAACGCGCTAAAGACATCGGTTTTTAACCGATGTAAAAACACGCGAAAACACATCGGTTATATATAAAACCGATTTAAAAACCATGACGTAAAATTGAAAATAACGAGGATTAATTGTTATTATGAGGAATTGAACTTGCACCGTCCGGCCACAGTTGTTGGCCCGCTCCCACGGTCCGGCCCCACCTCTAATAATAATGAGGATTAATTGTCATTATGAGGAATTGAACTTGCAACCTCAAAGTCAAAGTGGTAAGCCTTTACCGCCTGACTACAAGATTGGATGTGTTAACAATTGCACAATATTTATATATAACCTATATGAGTTGTCAGAAATTAAAAAAAAAAACAAAAAACTTGTTTGATAAATTTAAATTTACTCAATTAATCAAAATTCTAATTTCTACTACAAACATATATTAAAAAAAAATTATTGGTGGGTTTATTTTTCATTTCATTTTTTGTGTGGTTTTGTGTTCTGCTGGAGATATTTTTGTGCAAACTTTTTCCTTAAAACTGTATCTTTTGGCAAGGAAATAATTTTTTTCGTCCATGTTGGGTTCTTCAATTTTTCGATACGAATCCAATGGTATAAAGAACGTAAAATTCTGGGTGGTATTTTGAAAGTTATGATTAATTATTCAGTCAAAGGTCAGAAGCGATTGGAGATATTTTTATGCAAACATTTTCCTTAAAACTGTATCTTTTGGCAAGGAAATAAATTTTTTTGTCCATGTTGGGTTCTTCAATTTTTTGATACGAATCCAATGGTATAAAGAACATAAAATTATGGGCGGTATTTTGAAAGTTATGATCAGTTATTCAGTCAAAGTTCAGAAGCGATTGGAGATGTTCAATTTTTGTGCAAACTTTTTCCATAAAACTGTATCTTTTGGCAAAAAAATAAATTTGCTCGTCCATGCTAGGTTCTTAGATTTTTTGATACGAATCCAACGGTATAAAGAACGTAAAATTCTGGGTGCTATTTTGAAAGTTATGATCAATTATTCAGTCAAAGGTCAGAAGCGACGCGAATCCGCGAGTTAGATGTTTTCATCGCTCATTTTCACACTTTTCCAAATCGGTTTTTGGAATATTTTCTGAATTAAAAGTGTTTGTTTACATGTCTACTTTCTTGTGTCGAAATGTGAGAAAAGAATGTTGAGTATTTTTAGAGATGCGCACTTGAATGTGGACATAGGTCAGATTTGAATTTCAGTAGAATTTTGCTTTTGTATCCATATCGGTTTTCCCAAAAACTGTTGTCTTTTCAAATCGCAATATTTAAGACATCCGTTTTAATGGAAACCGATTTCTTATTGGAAAAAAAATCCATATCGGCTTTCCCAAAAACCGTTGTCTTTTCAAACAGCAATATTTAAGACATCGGTTTTAAGGAAAACCGATTTCTTATTGGAAAATAAACCCATATCGGTTTTCCCAAAAACCGTTGTCTTTTTAAACCACAATATTTAAGAAATCGGTTTTTATAAAAACCGATTTCTAAGATTTTTTTAAAATTGGTTATCTAAAAACCGATGTCTTTTAACATTTTTGTAGTAGTGAGTAAAGCCCAACTCATTATTAAGATTAATTTGATTAAGACCTTAATAATAATTGGACTGAATAACGTGGTTTCAGTTTTAATAGTTAAAACTTGGTAATTCTCATATTTAATTCTAGTCTATTTAAAATAGTTTACATAGATTAGAATTCGAATAATAAATTAGTTTTTTAATAGTTTAAAATCCGTCTTCTTATTAAATGTTAATAGGATAAGATTCTAGTAACATAACCTAAAAGAACTAGATTTTTCTTAGCCGTTTAATATAGGTTCATCTAGATGCATTAGAAAACCCTAACCATAAATAGTGAATGGGAGAGGGATATATAACATTATATTCCGCAGTCTCCATCATTAGTTTAACACCGTGAGATTCAAGTGGGGCCTAAAGACGGCTTTGTTATCATCCTCCCTAAGGAAGGTCTCCATAAGAGTCAATACCAAGGTTAACTTCCTAACAGATAGGATTTCTGAATGTATTTTGAGATTGACTGACCCTAAGGCATCAACTCTTAAGTTAAGTTCATGAGATCTGAAATGATGGGTTACACTCATAAGGATTTAATTAAAATCCTGACTAAAATAAATGATGGTTAAATAATATAAGAATAAAGGGTTATTTTGGTGTATCATTTAATTAAAAATGTCTCGATCTAACATGCAAGTACTTGACCGACCCTAAGGCGGCACTTGCTTGTGGTATGTTGGATTATCCTGGCATAGTAACTTTTTTAGAGATTTTTTTTTATTGTTCATTAAACATGTCTCATGCATCATGTTTAATTATATGCTTTGAAATTCCCTTAAGCAATATAGGCCCAAAAAATATGCGGAATACAACAATTAAAAGCACACTTGATGAATCTTAACAATTGAATTGATTTATTCAACACATGTGAAAATCAATATACAAGTAATGCAATCAATACAAACATATGGAAGATAAAGAAACATAAAAACGAAACTTGACACAAGTATTTTTACGTGGTAAAACCTTAAAGAGGAAACATCCACGGGTTGATACCACAACCACCGGCAAAGCAATCCACTATACGAAAAGAACTTACACACTCAAGCTACCAACACATGATATCCACTCAAGCTATCACCTCCTAGTCTACCATTGGGCAAGTGAACTACCAAGCCTACTTCCTATCCGAGATGTGTCCTACACCTTTAGAAAGCAACTTCCTATCCAAGACGCTCACGTCTCTAGGAAGATTTCTTGCTTGTCTATCCGGATCCTCCCGACCCTAGACAAGTCTCCTTGCTTGACTATCCGAGTCCTCCCGACTCTAGTCAATACATCTTTGCTCTATCCACAAAGCTTCACTCACTTTGCTAGAGACTTCAACCTTATGCAAGGCAATGATCTAAGTGATGCAAATGATGCAAACACAATCAAATAAAGCTAGATGATCAATCAAGCTAAATGTACATGCTTAGTGATAAACTAGAATTATGCTTTCAACACACAATCACAAATCTATTTAGCAATCAAAGCATGTGAATCAATAAGAACAAGATATGAATATTCAATATATCACACAAAAATCTTAGTTATTAGATGATGAAATTAAACCTAGAAAATGTCATTAGGCACAACATATATGATCTTTCTAGAATCAATTTCAAGATAGGTCAAGTTTAGCAATATATGTTCAATTGAAATCAAATGGCTAAAACTCAAACAAACAATCAATCATAAAACCCTAGCATATGATCTAACATCATTCTCAACATATTTCAATAATTAAATAGTAAGATTAAAAGAGATGATCAAAGATGAAATGAAAAAGAAGAAGTTGAACATACAAAGTTGAACCATGTACTGAAATCAGTCCACTGGGAAAAATGACAAAGTCAACTGCCTCTGGAAATGCTTGGGATTTGTAGCTCTCATCAAGACCAACAATTTTAATTTTTGGATCAATCAATTTCGAGTTCGTATGAGGAAGTTATGATCGAAATAAGAAAACTAACATGTGAAGAATTCTGCAGAAATTTTCTTTTCAAGTTTTCTTCAAGTTATTGGTTTAGAGGGAAGGAGAGGCATTTAAAAGGAGGAGAGAGAGAGGATTTTTGGCCAACCAAAAGAGGCCATCTCAGCCAAGGCCCGTGTGGGGCGCGTGGGCCACACTGGACCAGAGAGGTCCTCTGGCCGTGGGTCCCACGGCTCCCACACGGCTTGGCCAAGCTTGGCCATTTGGCCTCGCTTGCTCTCCTGCGCACCTCTCGCGTTCTTTGGTCGTATTCAGCCGTTCGAACTATGAATTAGAATAAGTTTTCGGATTATGAACCATGACTCCCTCACGCACGACTATGACTACAAAACTTTGAAAAATAGTTGAGAAATCATCTCGGAAAATGATGATGAAGTCAACTCAACGAATGAGAATGCAAAGTAGTGTAGCTAAATCATTTGGACTCGAAACCTTATGAATGAGTAACTGAAACGACCGGAACTCAATAAGGAATCAAATAAGAACATATTCAAGTCCAAAATACAAAACACACAAACAAACAAACACAAATTCAACAAGTATGCCATATCAACGAGATAGTCACAAAACATGCAATTCTATAATGTTTGTCTATAAAAGACCAATGAATGTGCATACTAAGAAGTGTGTGAATGTGTTATGCCAAATGTTTGAACTACGATGCAGGGACACACATGTATGAAATGTGTGTGTGTGCGCTTATGCCTTGCAAGAGGAAGAAGTATCTCAATACCTTAGCATCCAAATAAGCACATTTCCCCTTGAAGACGAACTTTGCATGCGACGTTACTGTCCTTCTTTGAAGCTTGATCTAATCACGAAACACCTAAGCAACTAAGCAATACAAATAAAGAGAGTTTTGCAATGGAATCAAGCCTGAAAGTTCACAAATAAACGCTCGGTGTGTTCTAAATATATCTAGAGGGGGGGGGGGGGGGGGTGTGAATAGATTTTAATCGTTATTACCCAATTTTCGCATGCATGTCAAGATTACAAAAATACCCCTAACTAGTCACAAAAATATAGCAAGTGTAATAAGATGCGGAATTTAAATAACACTTGATATATACGTGGAAACCCAACCACTGGGAAAAACCATGGGCTGTTTAGTGCGCCACACTCGAACCTCGAAATCCACTAATTGAAATGGAGTTTACAACCTATGTAGACCTCATCTAACACTCCGGTCAATAACCCCCCACTTCTACCACACGGGCCTTTAAAAGTGGCTCTAGTTCTAATTGCTTGAGGCCTAAGCAACCTTAGCCCCAAGACTTAATTCTCAATGAAGAGATTATGCAACCTATGTGAATATGTATGAATATTCAAATAACAAACAAGGCTAGGGAACCTTAGATGCTTATCTAGGATGATGATATAATCAATTAAATCAACCCTAGATATCAATAGCTAAATGACATGTCAAATAGCTTAGCTAATCAAGATTAATCAAAAACCTAATTAGCTATCACAATACAACACTCAATCAATTCATCACAATCAATTCTCTTTTCTTGTATTTAGCATATGATCTAAAACATACAAGTAATTTAAAAGAGATGGCTTGATAGTAAAAATACTAAAATAAGATGAACTAAATCAAAATATTACCAAGCAAGTTGTGATGATGCGAACCCAATCATGGATGCATTCTATATAGTCATAGAAGATGCAATATGAAACTTGATGCACAAAGGATTTGATTTGAGTGGTTAAAGGTGAGTTCTTTTGTATTTTTCTTTGTTTGAAAAATATTATAAGTATGAAATCTGAAAATCAACTCACTTGAATGACCTAAAGTCATAGAGGCATATATATAGGGTGTCAAAACCAAAGTGGTGCGTTTTGATAAGTTACACCTATTTTTGCCTTGGGCGCTGTACGTAGAGCACCTCTTGTACAGCGCCTGTACAGCGCCCATACTCTGATCTCTCGGGAAAACAGAGTGGCGCTGTACGTACAGCGCTTTGTATAGCGCCTGTACAGCGACAGAACAGCGACTGAATTAAATCGATCAGGTCTGTACAGCGCTTATATGGGCGCTGTTCGTACAGCGCTTTGTACAGCGCCCATCACAATAAATGCAATCCTAAGTCTAGAATGAACATGACTTTGGTCAACAAAATGCAATCATGTAAGGCATGCAAGAAGAGATGTAAATGAACATAAATGAGCACATAATAACAACACATACACAACGTACAAGAAAATGAATTAAGCTTGAGATGTGAGTGTGTGTGTGCAACTAATCTCTTCAAAGCAAATTAAGCACATAGAAGTTTACCTTTGGTGCTTATTAACCTTGAGGACATGAGAGGGTCTTGAGCTTGATTATGAACCACTTAAGCTACCCTTACATACAATCCCCAATACGTGGTTTGTCCACGAAATAAGCCAATCAAGATATGGGAATCCTTACAAAGCCAACACAAATCTAGGATCTTACAATCTCCCCCTTTGGCTATTCCATTGGCAAAACCTCATCCTCACCATACATTGTTCACTCCAATAAACTCAATGTTGATAGCATTCTCTCATCCTCACATTACAAAGAGATCCCTAGACTAAAAGGTCTTCAAGTCTTCTTGAGTCTTCAAGAATCCCTTCTTTGAACTTCAAAAATACCTATGAGAAAAGAAAGCAAACAACACAAGAGATCTTCTTCAAAGAAGAATGGTGAGATATCATCATATAAACAAATACAAAAACTTCCCTTATCTCAAACAAAAATGCATTATCTCAAGTGTATGAATGTTTTCACATTAAAACTCTCCCTAAAATTATTAACACAATTAGGCAAGAATTCTTTTCTCCCCCTTAAGACAAGAATTCTGCCCCTTAAGACAAAAATTCTGCCCCTTAAGACAAAGTCTCCATAAAAGCACAAAGAGGAATTTCCCACACATTTGGAACATTTCTCCACACATGGTGAGAGGTATACATTTTTCTCCCCTATATTAAACATGGATTCCCTCATATCAAACATGGTGAGGTATACAATTTCTCCCCCTTTTTGTCAAGGAATAGACAAAGGACACAAGAGAAAAAAAATAAGATATTAAGCAAACAAATCGTATAGAAAGCGAAGTTGAATAAACTAAGCTCCCCCTAAACATATGCTCCACATATTATCACCAAGTAGATTTGTTCACAAGGGGCTTCACACATTCACACAATCAAGCAATAAGAGAAAACATTTCATTACTTTTCAAAGTCTAAGAGAGAACCATAGATTTTCATTCATCTCTCAAAAATATTCTCACATTGCTAATGAATCAAGCACATAAGCAAAATGTGTGTGTGTGAATGCTTCTCACATATATAGAAGGAGTAATTGTGATATTAACATGCAAACTATATCCACACCTATCCATCTATAGCATTTCCAAAAATAGGTCAAACCGATATTCATCCAGGTTTTTGCCTTAAAAGAATAGATATCAACATGTGAGCTTGTGTGTGCATGTGGCTCGTTTACTCGTTTCTATTTGTAAACCTGAGCTTTTTCACAATTCTCAACTATACACCATTAAGCCTTTTATTTTTCATTTCTTTTAGGCTTAGAATCAAAGGTTTTTTTTTTAATGATTCTTTTCAACACTTCTTTGATTTTTCTAACAAAAACATATACACCTCATGGCGGCTTTCACTCATCACAATGGCGTAGCTCTTTCCTACATTGGGCGGCTTCACAACTAAGGTGTGTAGCCCTTTCTAAGAGGGTGCTCATTGAATACTATATAGTGCCGAAGCAAAATGGATACATACCAAAGGTCATCTATCATGTACTAAGCAATAGGCTTCTAGATGCATCCATTATCTACACATTTTCAACCACATGTACTCAAAACTAAAACATACAAGAGAAGCACTAGTGCACTTTTCAAAAAATAAATTTTCAAGCTCAAGTGCATGATCTAGAAACAATAAGAGTTATTTATTTAAGATCATTACTTCTCAAGTGAGTAGCTCTCAAAGATATTGTTATCAAATAAAGTTTTGCTCATCAAACCACTCACAATCACACATAGACAATAATCAACACAATCATGTCAATGGATCTTAGAAGAGTTTTAAACCTCTTTTTGTCTAAGGACTTAGTGAACAAGTTCGCAAGTTGATTTATAGTAGGCATATGCTCTAGAGAAACAATAGAATGTTCAACATGTCTTCTAAAGAAATGATGCCTAATATCTATGTGCAATGATATCATGCATACATAGAGTTGAAAAGATGAAATAGAAAGCAAGCTTTTAGAGTAGAGAAATACCTTAGCAAGCTTTTTCACCAATGAAAGTGTAAGGATTCCCTTTTGTTGATTGGCTTATTTCGTGGTCAAACCACATGTTGGGGTTTGGTTGTAAGGGTAGTCTAGGTCGTTAAGGTTGAAGATCAAAGACCCTTTCCAAGACCTCAAGAGGACAAGCACCAAAGGTATATCTTGTGCTTACTTTGGCTTGATGAGATATAGTTGCACACACACACAACATGCATAACTCTTATTCTTGAATGTTGTGTTTATATTTTGTGTGCATTGTGCTTTATTGTTTATTCAATGTCTCTTCTTGCATTAGATTGTTTGCATCTTTTTATATGAAATGCCATGACATGATAGGCATTAGGATGCATTCAATACCCACACTTGCACTTCATGTATGTTAGCTTTTAGTGTGGAGTAATTCGTTTCCCTAAGGATGTTCGGAAACGTCCGCGCGTGCACGGTAATGTGCTTTGTTTTGCGCGATGATCGCCGGTGGAGATGCCTTTGGCTTCTCCTTGGTTTCACCATTTTTGGTGAATCGGCGGTTACGTTCGGCGGCCTGGCCGCCGTTCGAAACCGCCGAATGAGACCTGATTGAAATATATCTCTCGGGTCCAAAACGGCGGTTGGTATCGGCGGTTTACAAACCGCCGAATGAAGTCGCCGAAGTTCCCCTGTTCCACTCGGGAGCCATTCGGCGGTTCAATTCGGCGGCCTGGCCGCCGAATGAAACCGCCGATCGGTGCGTTTCAAGGGCAAAATTGTATTTTCACCTGCCCTGTTTTTGGTCTCTATAAATACATCCTTATCTCTGGTTCAGAACACAAGTCTTTGATCATAAGAACCCTAGAGAGATATTTAGAGAGACTTGAGAGAGAAAGCTTAAAGATCATATCTTTATCTCTCTAAACCCATTCCCACATGCATAAATCTTCATCTAAGCATCATCTAGGATCATCTAGCATATGCTAATGCATGGGACTTCTTCAACACACATGGTATGATTTGTTGAACACTTTTATTTTACATAATTAGTGTTTCTACTTATCAATGTTATCTCATTTATTACTTGTATGTCATTAGATTAATTTCTACATACATGATTGAGATTATGTGTTGATTGAGTTATTTATGATAGCTAGGATTTTCATGTTTATCTAACATCTAGCTAATTGATCTCATTTGTTGATTGAGATTATTTTTCATAGCTTATTTGATTAGGTCATTATTGCCTAAAAGCTATGCCATGAACATTCTTGTGTGATGTATTGATAACTAGGTTGATAGATTGTCTTTTAATCAACTAGTTAATCCTTTGAATGTTTATGGGTTTTATGTGATAGCTTTGTATCTAGGATTGGTGATCCTTTACTTAGCTAAAGTTATATGCCATGACATATAGCTATATGTGATATCTAGGATTGATTATATTGTCATCTTATAATCCTAGGTAAGCATTTAGAGTACCCTAGCTCTTATTGCATTAATTGAATATTCATACATATTCACATAGGGTTGTGCATCTCTTTTGAGAGATTGAAGTCTTGGGGCTAAGTGTGCTTAGGCCTCAAGCAAATTGGACTAGAGCCGCTATAAAAGGCCCGCGTGGTAGATTAGAGGGTGCTCATGCCAAGAGTAGTGTATCAGGGGATATCACTAGGGATTGAACCAAGAGTGGCGGGTGGTAGTGTCCACAGCCTGAGGTTATCTAGGGTGAGGGTCCGAGAATCACTTGAGGGTGTAACCGTCTTTTCATATAGTGGATTTCGAGGTTCGAGTGTGGCGCACTTACCAGCCCGTGGTTTTTCCCTGTTAAGGGTTTCCACGTAAACATCAAGTGTCATTTACTATTTCCGCATCTTATTACACTTGTATGTATTTTTGACTTGCTAGGGGTATTTTCGTAAAATTGACTTGCATGCGAAAATTGGGTAATAATTAGATAAAATCTATTCACCCCCCCTCTAGCTTTATATTGAACACACCATGAGAACTTTCAGAAAGGTCTCCGCTATTTTTATGAGTTTTCTTGGCTTGCTTGTCCTCATGACAACAAGTTGTTGGTGTGTTATCCCAAGAAAATAAAGACCAAACACTTTCAACTCAAACAAACACATGAAAATGACTTTTTCTAAAAGTCTTAACAAAATTAATCACCAAATAGATTTCAAAATTCAACTTCTTTAAAGTTAATCAACAAATTTTGACTATCATAGTGATTATGAGAATATTAAGCTCATGTATTGACTAGAGACACCAAGTTTGAATACTAGAACTAGCACATTATAAATAGCTTAGTCAAGCAACAAACTTAGAACTCTTATCAAATTAGAACAAATATATTCTCATATGTGCTACTCAATCAAGTATGAGAGCACTCACCTTTGACCATATTGGTCTTAGGTGAACCAACACAAACAATATCATGATCATTACGCATAGCAATATGAAATCTAAAAGATAAATCATCAACTATCTTCTTCATTAAAATATCACTCATATTAAACTCATCATTGTTGCCACGTACAAATATTTCATCAAGACTCTTCAAATGATTATGGTTAACACTCTTCTTAACCAACTTTTTCTCAACATTCATCTTGTCATGATTATTATTAACATGCATGTCATTCTTTTCAATCCAAATCTTCCTAGTAGGTTTCTTCACATGAATATGATCAATATGTACATTTTTCAACACATCAAAGCTATTATCATGTTTAGAAATATTCAAAGAAGATTTATCTATTTCACAATCATGCACATTATTCTTTTGAACCCAAACTTTCCTTGTTGATTTCTTTTCATTAACATGTTCATCATGCATAGTCTCTAATGCCCTAACATGTTTAGACACAACCAAAGGAAGTCTTTTCATCTCACTAGCATGCATCTCATTCCCTAGTTCACATTGTCTAATATACTTGTAGCATTTAGGTTTGATATGCCCTACAACATTGCAAAAATGACAAACCGGGATAAACTTAGAGATGTTATGTCTAGCTCTAGACTTAAACTCATGCTTAGGAGAATGATTAGGTAACTTTTTCACATTTTTATCATGTTCCACATTTCCTAGTTTGCATTGCCTAACATATTCATAACACTTAGGCCTAATGTGACCAACCACATTACAATAATGACAAACCGGAATGAACTTAGAAAAGTTACCTTTTGGGTGTGCATGCTTTGGTTGAGAAGTCGGTTGAGAAGTTCCATAGCTCTTCTTGTCTTTATCTTTGATGTTGGAAGGAATAGTAGTTGAGTCTTTCTTCTCCTTGGAAATTCTTGTAGGGAAAAATAAGGTCAAACGCAGCGGAAGCGAGACTAAAATCGGTTTTAGTATAGTTTAAAAATTTTCCTTTGATGAACCTTAACCCTTAAATTAATTAAACATATATATATACTATTAAAAGTAGAATACCTTTTGTCGCGTGATCCGATTGACTTGCGTCGATGGTAATCCGCAAGATCTTCCAATCCTATCACGAACGTGAATCACCTAGGAGCGTGGTCTCCCTTTTCTTTGAATTGCGTACCTGAGGATGGAAAAACAAAATCTCTTTTTCTTTTCATTAGTCACAAAACGTCCAAAAGACAACAAAGATTATTCCGGTCACTTTTGAGTTCTCAATCTAATGATCGAAACTCGCGTGAACCTTATTCGAAGTTGTACACAAAAGCCTATTGATGTATAAGCTATTAGTGTACTATCGAAATAGAATAATCTCTTCTCTCTTATGTATTGGTCGAAATCTACACACACTAATCACTAGAGTAGGATTTATTTTCTAAGCAAAAGAAATAATTCTCAAGCCAAGAGATAGGAGTGGCCGAATTCCATCTCTTCCCTTATAAGGGGTGACCGAAATTCCACTCCTTATTTTTCTAGGGTTGCCGCATCCTCTAGTGTAGGAGGTTGTAGGTGACCGAAATCCTCACTTCAAGAGGATTTAGGTTTTACCAAAACTCTTATCACTCTTGAGAATCCAAACCCTAATCCAACTCTATAGTGTAGTATTAAATTATGACTATATTAAAAGACTTCCTAATTTGATTGGATAAATAAATCTTTTATTTATCTAATTACCAAATTAAGTCTTTTACTTTTAGTATACTACTACCAATAGTATAATTCTAGGAAGCATATTTCCTGATCAGAAAAAGATGTTTGATTCTTAATTATATAATTAATTAATAAATTAATTAATTCTCATTTAATCAAACAATAAAATAAAATAATATCTTAGACTAATATATTAGCCTTGCCGCCCCACATACTCATATATGGGCCAAATATTATTTTCTTATTTTATTTAATCCATTGGACTTTAAATAAAAAGCCCACATGTGAACCAAACCCATTCATTAAAAGAAATAAGCCCACATGCCTTTCATTAATATATTAATATAATTTAACAGCCCATTAAATAATTAATGTGCAAATTATGTTCTTAATATATTAAGTACAATTCTAGATGGACCCATAAATTGGTCCGGTAGAATATATCAAGTGATCCATGCAAGTCCGTGCGGATTGGGGATCTTGGCGGGCTATCTAAATTTAAGCTTCAATAGACATAACCTAATCACAATCAACAAATGATTCACTTAGGTCCGATCCATTAATTTTAACTCATTCCACTAAAGAGCTAAAATTGAACTCTTCAATAAAGATAGAATAAGAAGATGTTCCTCATTCATACCCTAGACAATCATATTGGAGATAGTGTATCCTCGTGATTAATATCAGTAATCGCCAAGAGTTCATAGACCGCCTATAACTCTCTAAGTTACCATATTTACTCATATGACCACGTTTTGAACTTGGATACTTTGACTTGTCCAGAAGCCATGTTTTCAATAGTCGCTATCGAAAACTCAACGTTGAGATTTAATATCCAATTACCTCAAAACATCCATATGATGATATTATACTCTCATTTAATAAATAGAGCCACGATGTCCATATCTATAAATGAAGTTCTCTATCGATTAGCAAATGAATACCACCAAACTATCGAGGATAGACTATATTATATAATCGTACTCATTGATAGCTCAAATGATATCACTCGTAACCATAAGTCCATCATTTATCTCAGGATTAAGATAGACTCTCCGATTGTCCTGATAATGAAAAGACTTTTATCTACTGACGGTTATAGATAAAGTATTTCATTGTGATCCAGTTCAATGCACCCAGTGCACTAGATTCTTTTACTCGAAGACCCTCCGATGATTTTAGACTCATCATAACTCATTTGATCTGACTCAAATGCTAGCAAAAGAATTCTACAACTTTAACAAGGTAAAGGTGCCCAACATTTAACTTAAGTTGTGAACATTATTCAAGACTAACTAAAGAATTGTGTCTATCTCATACATATCCAGATGTACGAACATTTCTTCTTTGCTCATAGTCTTTTGACCTTATGATTATTTACTTTGACAATTATAATATTAAACTATAAATGCTATAAGATTTGTTAAACCAGAAATCACTTTATTAATATGAAAAGATTGTCAATTACAATATTACACTCTTGCTATTGAGCATAATCCTAACAATTCTTGACTTGTTCTTGGTTGTAGGAGTCTTCTTAACTTCTTCTACATAACCCAAGCCACTTTTATCTCCATGATGCTTTCCAAGTATTATCACTTCATCAAGCTTAATGGCTCCAATTTTCATGCCATTAATAGACTCTTTGCACTACAAAAAAAGGTCTTTTCTGACGGCTAAATGCCGTCGGAAAAGACCATTTCCCATCGAAAATACGCTTTTCCGATGGGAAAAAGCCGTCGGAGGCCGTCGCAAATACGATTGTCAGAAATAACTAATTACTGACGAGCCGTTAGAAATACTACCATTTCCGACGGCCATGGTTGTCGGAAAAGATGAAAATACCGTCGGTAATAGTAATTCAAGGTGGTCAAAATTACTTGTATTTCCGACGGCTTTACCACTATTTCCGACGGCTTATTGCCGTCGAAAATAGTCGAATTTTCTAAAAAAATGGTGCGACTCGACTTGATAGTCGCCATGTCACCCATCACACGCCACATCATCCGTCACCCTACACGTGCCACATCACACAACAACTTTAATTCCATGAAATTCATGTGGTTTGAACCCTTGACTTGGATGACAGTAAGGGGTTACCCTTACCATTTTGCTATAACTTTATATCTGATATGTTTTGCATACTATTTATATATAAGCTATTGATATGTTTGTATAATATCTAATTAAATATATTTTTTTTGTATACTATTTAAATATAACTATTGAGATATTGTTTTTTAAAATAATATTTTATTAAAATTATTAGAGTTTGTTTAAAAAACTCTGATATAGTAGTGTCACTAAATATAATTAAAAATAACTAAATGTTCTTGTGATTACTAATAATTTTGTTATATTTTATATTTAGTTAATTTAGTAAGATGTGTCCATAAAGTAATTTGAATTAAATTTTAGCATTTCCGATGACACTTTTTATGTTGTTAGAAAAGTGGGTAATATTGACAGCTTATTTGACTATTTTCGGACGGCCCAAAAGTCATCGGAAAAGCGGTGTTTTTTTTTTCCGACGACACAAAAAGTCCCACAAGTCATCGGCATAACTCGACAATTTGACACAACCCGAATCAATCTTGCAGATGTCATGTACGAGGGCGTTGTAATGTTCCTTGACATCCCTACGTGACTTTCCCGGCAGTTGAATGACGATATTTTACCATCGGGCAATTTCTCAAGATAAAAATGCTTATAATAAGAGGGAGTTCCTAAAGAATGATGTAAATATCTCACAAATCCCTTCATCATAATCCTGACAAATGTTTTGTGTATTTCTGTTGTATCAAAGTGTTTACTCTTGATTTTTGCACATATATGTCATTGTCCGGATAGCAATTTAGGGAAAATCAGGTGTATTAAATGCATACTATGAAATAGATTTTATATAATTATTTTATCTAACTTTTTATTTTTCAAGAAAAAATAAATCATGAAATTTTTATTTGTACAAATTATTTGAAGAAACTTTATATAAAAAATACGGTTTTAACACTAAAATAAAAAATTGGTCTTTTCCGACGGCTAAATACCGTCGGAAAAGAACATTTACCGTCGGAAATGTAGACTATTTCCGACGGCATTTAGGCCGTCGGAAAAAAATGTATTACTTTTTCCTCATTTCCAATGGAATAAAGACTATTTCCGATGGAAAAATGACTATTTCCGACGGCTTTTAGGCCGTTGGAAATGAGAAAAAATATGATACCACATTTCCGACGGCACTGAAATGGCCGTCGGAAATGGTACCTTTTCCGACGGTAATTAGTGCCGTCGGAAATAGTTCGTCACTGATAGGCTTTTTTTTTGTAGTGTTGAGAGCTTTGACTTCATCTATAAGCTCACACTCCTTTATCTTCATGATAAACAAAGAGTTCTCGTTTTGCTTGATCTTTCCTTCCATGGCAAACAACTTCATTGTAAAGTCTTCTCTTAGATCATCTAGCTCTTGAGCACTTTCTTCCACCTTTGAAAAATAATTTTCAATGGACTTTTCATGCTCCTTGATGACTTCACTTTGCTTACTCATCTTCTCCAAATACATCTTCTTTTCATTGACAAGAGTTTTAAAGATCACCACTAAATTGGCATTGATCAACTTCAACTTGTTGTTCTCTTCATTCTTTTGTTGAAGGATCTTGTCATTGAAGCTTATATAATCTTGATTTGAGGAGGCTTCTAACTCTTCATCAAAGGAGGAGACTTCACTATCTTCACTACTTGAAGAGTTTTCACTTTCCTCAATACTTGAGGAGTCTTAACTACTATCCTCAAATCTTCCTTCATATATAGCCGGGTGAGCAATGTAATTGCTAGTATATTCTCGTTCATCCGAGGACTCCTCTTCCTTTTCTACATCACTTACACTCACATCACTCCAAGAAGCCGCCATTGCTAAGCCTTTCTTAGACTCTTTCTTCCCATTAGCATGTTTGGAAGAGATAAATCCAATCCCGTTGCATCCATGGCATCGAATTAGCTTCTTCTTAGATTTATCCTTGCAATCTACCACTTCTTTTGGAGTGATCTTCTTCTTGACTTCCTCTCTCTTAGAACATATGTTCTTTAGAAATTTCTTGAGAGTTCTCACCGTACTAGCCACATCATCTTCACTCTTCTCATTGATTACCTTGAGTGCTATTCCTTTACCCTCAATCTTCGGCTTGAACCCAAGCTCATATGTTTGTAAAGACCCAAGAAGCTCATCAACCCTCATAAGATCAACATTCTTGCTTTCTTCAATTGCGGTCACCTTTGCATTAAATCTCTTAGGCAAGGATCTCAAGATCTTCCAATTAATTCTCTCTTGTGGATATAGCTCTCCCAAAGTTTGACTTTGGTTGGTGGTACTCAAGAGTCTAGGTTGGAAGTCTACTAACTTCTCATCCTCATTCATAACAAGACTTTCAAATTGAGAAGTAAGCATTTGTACTCTAGACCTTCGAACCGCTAACGTACCCTCATTGGTAGTTTGCAAAGTATCCTATACTTCCTTTGCCGATTCAATGTTTTGAATGTAGATAAATTGAGTACTATCTACACCTCCAAATATAGCATTCATCGCCTGATGATGCCACTTAGCATTATCAAAATCAATAGCCGTCCATTCGGCTCTAGGTTTCGTAATCATAGTACCATCTTCAATCCTTTTGGTAGGCAACTCATAATCTTCCTCAACACTCATCCATGCTTTTTCATTAATGGATCTAATGTAGGCTCTCATCCTAATTTTCCAAAAGGAGTAGTTACCACTATTCAATAGTGGAGGTCTACCACTAGAAGCACCTTCCGGCATTGAATCACCCATAGCTACAAAAATAAACAAACACAAAAAACACAACAAAACACAAACACAAACACTTTAATATAGATCTATCTAATTACTTATAGACACCCGCTCTGATACCAATTGAAATTCCCTTAAGCAATATAGTGTAAAATATACCTATAGAGGGGGGGGGGGGGGGGGGGGGGGGGGGGGGGGGGGGGGTGGTGAATAGGTATAGGCCCAAATTCTTCCAATATACAAAAAATATGCGGAATACAACAATTAAAAGCACACTTGATGAATTTTAACAATTGAATTGATTTATTCAACACATGTGAAAATCAATATACAAGTAATGCAATCAATACAAACATATGGCAGATAAAGAAACATAAAAACGAAACTTGACACAAGTATTTTTACGTGGTAAAACCTCAAAGAGGAAACATCCACGGGTTGATACCACAACCACCGGCAAAGCAATCCACTATACGAAAAGGACTTACACACTCAAGCTACCAACACATGATATCCGCTCAAGCTATCACCTCCTAGTCTACCCTCGGGCAAGTGAACTACCAAGCCTACTTCCTATCCGAGATGTGTCCTACACCTCTAGAAAGCAACTTCTTATCCAAGACGCTCACGTCTCTAGGAAGATTTCTTGCTTGTCTATCCGGATCCTCCCGACCCTAGACAAGTCTCCTTGCTTGACTATCCGAGTTCTCCCGACTCTAGTCAAGACTTCTTTACTCTATCCACAAAGCTTCACTCACTTTGCTAGAGACTTCAACCTTATGCAAGGCAATGATCTAAGTGATGCAAATGATGCAAACACAATCAAATAAAGCTAGATGATCAATCAAGCTAAATGTACATGCTTAGTGATAAACTAGAATTATGCTTTCAACACACAATCACAAATCTATCTAGCAATCAAAGAATGTGAATCAATAAGAACAAGATATGAATATTCAATATATCACACAGAAATCTTAGTTCTTAGATGATGAAATTAAACCTAGAAAATGTCATTAGGCACAACATATATGATATTTCTAGAATCAATTTCAAGATAGGTCAAGTTTAGCAATATATGTTCAATTGAAATCAAATGGCTAAAACTCAAACAAACACTCATTCATAAAACCCTAGCATATGATCTAACATCCTTCTCAACATATTTTATTAGTCAAATAGTAAGATTAAAAGAGATGATCAAAGATGAAATGAAAAAGAAGAAGTTGAACATACAAAGTTGAACCACGTACTGAAATCAGTCCACTGGGAAACATGTCGAAGTCAGCTGCCTCTAGAAATGCTTGGGGTTTGTATCTCTCATCAAGACCAATAATTTTGGTTTTTGGATCAATCAATTTCGAGTTCGTCTAAGAAAGTTATGATCGAAATAAGAAAACTAACATGTGAAGAATTCTGTAGAAATTTCTTTTCAAGTTTTCTTCAAGTTATTGGTTTAGAGGGAAGGAGAGGCATTTAAAAGAAGGAGAGAGAGAGGATTTTTGGCCAACCAAATGAGGCCACCTCAGCCAAGGCCCGTGTGGGGCACGTGGGCCACACGGGACCAGAGAGGTCCTCTGACCGTGGGTCCCACGGCTCCCACACGGCTTGGCTAAGCTTGGCCATTTGGCCTCGCTTGCTCTCCCGCGCACCTCTGGCGTTCTTTGTCCGTATTCGGCCGTCTGAACTCCGAATTCAAATCCGTTTTCAGATTACGAACCGTGACTCCCTCACGCATGACTATGACTACAAAACTTTGAAAAATAGTTGAGAAATCATCTCAGAAAATGACGATGAAGTCAACTCAACGAATGAAAATGCAAAGTAGTGTAGCTAAATCATTTGGACTCGAAAGCTTATGAATGAGTAACCGAAATGACCGGAACTCAATAAGGAATCAAATAAGAACATATTCAAGTCCAAAATACAAAACACATAAGCAAACAAACACAAATTCACACAAGTATGCCATATCAATGAGATAGTCACAAAACATGAAATTCTTCAATGTTTGTCTATAAAAGACCAATGCATGTGCATACTAAGAAGTGTGTGAATGTGTTATACCAAATGTTTGAACTACGATGCAGGGACACACATGTATGAATTGTGTGTGTGTGCGCTTATGCCTTGCAAGAGGAAGAAGTATCTCAATACCGTAGCATCCAAATAAGCACATTTCCTCTTGAAGACGAACTTTGCATGCGACGTTGCTTTCCTTCTTTGAAGCTTGATCTAATCACAAAACACCTAAGCAACTAAGCAATACAAATAAAGAGAGTTTTGCAATGGAATCAAGCCAACACAAATCTAGGATCTTACATGCTTAATACTTTACATATGATTTAAATGTATGAGTGAATGAATTTATTTTTATTTATGTTTTTTCAGCAATGTCTTCTGCTTTACTTCAAATACTTGCCAAAGAAAAATTAATCGGGGATAACTATACAAAATGGAAAAACAACATTAATGCAATCTTGGTTACCAAAGACCTAAAATTTGTGCTTACAGAGTGAAAGTTCTCACGGTGTGTAGGATATTAATCTTGGGGGGGGGGGGGGGGGGGGGGGGGGGGGGGGGGGGGGGGGGGAGGTGTGAATAGATTTTAATTATTTTACCCAATTTTTCGTGTATGTTCAAGATTACGAAAATACCCCTAATAGTCAATAAAATAAAGCAAGTGTAATATGGTGTGGAAAAATAAACAACACTTGATTTTTATGTGGAAACCCTCAGGGGAAAAACCACGGGCTAATAAGCGAGCCACACTCGAATCTTGAATCCACTAAATGTGTAAAACAATTACAACCTAATCCCGGTATAAGTGAACCTAGTCCAATTGCTTGCGAATTAAGCAACCTAATCCCAGTCACAACACAAGACTTAATTCTCTAAGAAAAGATTAACACCCTAAGTGAATATGTGAATATCCAAAATACAACATAGAGCAAGGGAACCCTATATGCTTATCTAAGATGATGATTTTGCAATAAAAGCAATCCTAGATATTAAGAACTAAATGACATGTCAAATAGCTTAGCTAATCAAGATTAAGCAAAAACCTAATTAGCTATCACAATACAACACTCAATCAAATCAACACAACAATCTCAATCTTGAATATTATAATCTAATCTAAGAACAATCAAGTAATGAAAGAGATTCCATAATAAATAAAACACTAATTATATGTGATAATAGTGAAAAACTTACCAAGACAAGTGTGATGATGAAGGACCCATGCAAGCAAGCATCCTAGATATGCTATAAGATGCTAGATGAATTTTGATGCAAATGAATTTTGGTTTGAGTGTTTAAATGAGCAAACTTGGTTGCTTTCTCTCTTAAAAAAACTCTCTTTTCAAAGTAGGGTTCTTGGTGATTAAAGAGTCACATTCAGAACAAGAGAAAGTGATGTATTTATAGGCATGAAAAACAGAGCATGTGAAAAGACAAGTTTGCCCCTGAAACGTACCGATCGGCGGTTTCAATCGGCGGCTGGGCCATCGATTACAACCGCCGAATTAAGCCCGAGAAGAACAGAGCATCATCGGCGGTTTCAATCAACAGTTTTGAAACTGCCGAATTAACCGCAGAATCGAGAGATTAAAACAATCAGGTATGAACGGCGGTCGTGGCTGCCGATCATAACCGCAGAATTGATCCAGAGGTCTCTGGACTCAAACACCGGTTTCATTCGGTAGCTAGGCTGCCGATCATAACCGCCGTTTCACCAAAAGAGGTGAAATCAAAGGAGAAGCCAAGGGCATTCTCCATAGGCGGTCTTTGTGCAAACCAAGCACATACTAGTGCATGCGTGGACGTTTCCGAGTAATATTGGGAAATGAATTACAAAGCACATATGCACACACAAAATACAACATCAAAGTGCAAGTGTGAAATGTGACATGTGAAGAGTATGCACACAAATGCAAGAATGCTAAGTGAGTGTGTGCAATCTAAATCTCTAGTAAATCTCTTCAAAGAAAGAACTAAGCATTAGAGATTATACCTTTGGCGTGCTTGTCTCTTAAGGTCTTGAACGGGCCTTTGAGCTTGATTCTCAACTCCTAAACTACCCTTACACAATAAACCCCAACCTGTGGTTTGTCCACGAAATAAGCCAATCAAAGAATGAGAATCCTTACATAGAGGAATGCCCTCCACAGCCTACACCCAACGTAGCACGAATTGTTTGCGAGGCCCATGAAAAATGGATTTAAAAAAATGAAAAGGCCTGCATTTATTTGCTAGCTAGCATGACCGAGGTGCTTTATTCAAAGCACGAAGCAATGACTATAGCATATGAGATGATGAAGTCATTGCAGGCCATGTTTGGGCAACCTTTTAAGCAAAAGCGACACGAAGCTATTCGTTCTGCAATGATTGCTTGCATGAAGGATGGATCATCAGTTTGGGAACATGTCCTGGGCATGATGTCCTATTTCAATACAGCTGAAGTCAATGGTGGGGCTATAAATGAGGCTTGCTAGGTGAGCATCATACTGACAACTCTTCCAAAGAGCTTTGATCAGTTTAAAAGCAACTATGGGATGAACAAGTTGAAGTTTAGTCTGACTCAGTTGCTTAATGAGCTCACAACTTTTGAGTCCATGACTAAGGACAACAAAAGTAAGACTGGCAAGGAAAAGGTTACTAAACCATCTTTCTCTGGATTTAAGAAAAGGAAGAGGTCTGTTGGCAAGGCAAAGGCTAAGCCCAAGAAGAAACAAGTTCAAAGTAAGAAGAAGAGCACCACGATCGATAAAGCAAAAGGGAAGTGTTTCTATTGTGACAAGGTTTGTCATTGGAAGAGGAATTGTCCACAGTACCTCGAGGAGCTATCTACGAAGAAGAAAGTGAAAGGTAAATCAGATTTACTTATCATTGAATCATGTTTAGTGGAAGATGAGTCTTCACCTTGGATAGTAGATTCATGGGTAACTAACCATGTTTGTTCTTCTTCAAAGTGGAATGATTATTGGACAAAGCTAGGAGGAGGGGGGGTGGCGGCGGCTTCTCAATGCGTGTTGGAACAGGGGATGCCATTTTAGCAAGAGTAGTGGGAGAAGTTAGACTAGCTTATAATAATTGTTTTCTTTTATTAGACAATGTTTATTATATTCCTGGATTTACCAGAAATTTGATTTCTGTATCCAAATTATTAGAACAATTGTATTCAGTTTCTTTTAGTAATAAATCAGTTATTATTTCTAGAAACCGATTGAATATTTGTTCTGGTTTAATTGAAAACAATTTGTATGTTTTGAGACCATAATTTCATACATCACTGCTTAACACTGAATTGTTTAAAGTTGAAAAACCTAAAACAAAGCGACAAAAGATTTCTCCAAATAATGAAACGTATCTATAGTATCTGAGACTTGGCCACATCAACGTTGACGAGATAGATAGACTAGTAAAAAGCGGATCTTTAAGTCAATTAGAGATCGACACTTTACTTGTCTGTGAGTCTTGTTTAGAAGGTAAAATGACCAAGAGACCTTTTATTGGAAAAAGGCTTGGAGCTATACAACCATTAGAGCTTATACATTCAGACGTCTGCGGACCTGTGAATGAAAACGCTAGGGGTGGCTATGAGTATTATGTCTGTAAGGTTCCCATTTGTTGATTGGCTCATTTTGTGGACAAACCACATGTTGGGGGTTCTTTGTAAGGGTAGCTTAGGTGTTGGTTTTATTGTTCGAAGCCCTTTGAAGACCTTGTGTTGATAAGCACCGAAGGTAAATTTCTATGTGCTTACTTGTCTTGAAGAGATAGTTGCACACACTCACAACTCATGCATATGTTTAATCTTTGTATGTTGTGTTTCTTATTGTTCTGCATTAATGCTTATTTTCATCTCTTCTTGCATGTTAGTTTGATTGCTCATTGCATTGTCCATTGCCTTGTCATGCATAGCCTTGGATTTGTTGCATTGTAAAGGGCGCTATTCAAAGCGCTCTACAAAGCGCTGTTCTAAACAGCGCCCACAAGACCTGACGCAAAAATGGTCATTTAAATGCATCAGGTCTGATGCATTTTGGATGAGCGCCCCCAAAAGCGCTCTACAGAGGCGCTGTACGAACAGCGCCCATTGAGCGCTGTTCAGACCTGATCGATTTAATTCGGTCACTGTTGGGTCGCTGTTGAGTCGCTGTACAAAGCGCTCTACGTACAGTGCCACTCTGGTTTCCCGAGAGAACAGAGTTGGGGCGCTGTACAGAAGCGCTCTACGTACAGTGCCCAAGGCAATTTTAGGCCAACTTATTCAAAATGACCACACTTTGTTTTGGCCTCCTATATATATGCCACTTTGACTTTAGGTCAATTAAGAGAGTTCATATTCAGATTTCATACTTAGGATATTTTTCAAGAGAAGAAAAAATTCCAAGAACTCAATTTTTACTCACTCAAACACTTTTTCATGATCATCAATCATCATCTAGCATCATCCTAGATCATCTAGATGTCTCTTTGCATGGATTCTTCATCACACTTTGCTTGGTAAGCTTTTCACTAATATCTTACATATTTTGTGTTTTTCTTAACAAGCAATCTCAATTAATTTCTTGTATGTTATTTATATATCTTTTGATACAAGATTGAGATTAGTGTGTTGTATGTTTGAGAAGTTGTATTGTGATAGCTAATTAGGTTTTGTGCTTAATCTTGATTAGCTAAACTATTTGATTGAACATGTCATTTAGTTTTAATATCTAGGATTGTTCTAATTGCATATTAATCATCTTAGATAAGCATATAGGGTCTCCCTTGCTCTATGTTGCATTTGGATATTCATATATTCACTTAGGGTGTTATTCTCTTCATTGAGAAAGTAAGTCTTGTGTGTAGCTTCCGGGATTAGGTTGCTTAGATCGCAAGCAAATCGGACTAGGTTCACTCATACCGGGATTAGGTAGGTGTGTGATTACTTCCGGGATTAGGTTGTAATCGTTTTACACATTTAGTGGATTCGAGGTTCGAGTGTGGCTTACTTACTAGCCCGTGGTTTTTCTCGTGAGGGTTTCCACGTAAAAATCAAGTGTTATTTAATTTCCGCATTTTATACTTGATTTATTGCTTTATCTATTTAGGGGTATTTTCATAATTTTGACTAAACACGAAAAATTGGGTAATAAGCTTAAAATCTATTCACCCCCCTCTAGATAGTTTTATACACACCGTGCTATAATTTGTTTCAATGTCACCTTCAGTGATGATTACTCAAGATACGGATATGTTTACCTAATGCAACGTAAGTCGAAAATGTTTGAAAAGTTCAAAGAATTTCGAGCTGAAGTTGAGAACCAATTAGGCAAAACTATCAAGGCTCTACGATCAGATCGTGAAGGTGATTATCTTGACCAAGAGTTTGAGGACTATTTGGTTGAGCATGAGATTGTATCCCAACTCACAGCTCTAGGAACACCACAACAAAATGGTGTTGCAGAGAGGAGAAATAGAACCCTGATGGAAATGGTGAGATCTATGATTAGTTTCTCATCATTACCAAATTCTTTTTAGGGATATGCACTACAAACCGCGACCTACATATTGAATGTAGTTCCATCCAAATCTGTTCCTAAGACTCCTCTAGAGTTGTGGAATGGTCATAAAGCTAGTTTGTGACATTTTGCATATGGGGGTGTCCAGTACATGTAATGAAGAAGAAATGTGGAAAGTTGGAACCTCGTTCACAAGTATGCCTATTTGTAGGATATTCAAAAGAGACTAGAGGAGGATACTTCTATAGTCCACAAAAAAAAGAAAGTGTTTGTATCGACAAATGCAATGTTTCTTAAGGAAAACTATATAAGTGATCATAAGCCTTGAAAGAAGGTTGCATTAAATGAATTGAAACTTGGTTCGACTAGTGATCAATCAACAAGAGTTGTTGACAAAGTTATTATTCCATTAACGTTTGATAGTTAGATGGTTCCTAGTCAGATCACATTACAGGGTTGTATGACAACTTGATTGCTATTTAGGTATTAGAGAGGCACAAGGTGTTGTCTCTGATGATAGTGTTGATGATCTTGTCATTTAAACATGCAATAGAAGATTCTGACAAAGAGGAATGGGTTAAAGCCATGAATCTCGAGATGGAGTCCATGTACTCCAACTCAGTCTGGGAACTTGTAGACTTACCTGATGGGATAAAACCCATAGGGTGTAATTGGATCTATAAGAGAAATAGAGGAGTAGACGGGAAGGTAGAGACTTTTAAGGCAAGGCTAGTGGCAAATGGTTATACCAAAAAAGAGGGGGTCGATTTTAAATTAGACCTTCTCGCTAGTAGCTATGTTTAAGTCTATTAGGATATTCTTATCCATAACAGCTTATTTCGATTATGAAATTTGGCAAATGGACGTCAAGACTGCATTCTTGAATGAAAATCTTGATGAGAGCATCTACATGATGCAACCAGAGGGATTCGTGTCCCAAGATCAAAAGCAAAAGGTTTGCAAGTTACAAAGGTCCATTTATGGACTGAAACAAGCATCTAGATTTTGGAACATCAGGTTTGATACTGCTATCAAAACCTATGGTTTCGAGCAAAACATCGATGAGCCTTGTGTTTACAAGCAGATCATTGACAAGAAAGTAGTTTTCCTAGTCCTTTACATAGATGATATCCTACTCATTGGGAATGATGTGGGAGTATTATCAGAAGTAAAGGGCTAGCTTACTAGCTAATTCCAAATGAAAGATTTGGGAGAGGCAAGTTATGTTCTATGGATCCAATTAATAAGGGATCGAAAGAACAAACTGTTAGCACTGTCTCAAGCATCGTATATTGATAAGATTCTTGTGCGATTCTCGATGGAGAACTCCAAGGAAGGTAATCTACCTTCTAGGCATGGAGTTCACTTGTTTAAGGAATAGTGTCAGTGTCCTAAGACACCTCAAGAAATTGAGGATATGAGGTAAGTTTCATATGCGTCAGCATTGTTAGGATTATGCTCAATAGCAAGAGTGTAATATTGTAATTAACAATCTTTTTCATATTAATAAAGTAATTTCTGGTTTAACAAATCTTATAGCATTTATAGTTTAATATTATGATTGTTAAAGTAAATAATCATAAGGTCTAAAGACTATGAGAAAAGAAGAATTGTTCGTACATCTGGATATGTATGTGGTAGACACAATTCTTTAGTTAGTCTTGAATATTGTTCACAACTTAAGTTAAAGGTTGGGCACCTTTATCTTGTTAAAGTTGTAGAATTCTTTTGCTAGCATTTGAGTGGGATCAAATGAGATATGATGAGTCTAAAATCATCGGAGTGTCTTCGAGCAAAAGAATCTAGTGCAGTGGGTGCATTGAACTGGATCACAATGAAAAGCTTTATCTAGAACCGTCAATAGATAATAGTCTTTTCATTATCAGGACAATCGGAGAGTCTATCTTAATCCTGAGATAAATGATGGACTTATGGTTGTAAGTGATATCATTTGAGTTATCAATGAGTACGATTATATAGCATAGTCTATCCTCGATAGTTTGGTGATATTCATTTGTTAATCGATAGAGGACTTCATTTATAGATATGGACATCGTGTCTCCATTTATTAAATGAGAGTATAATATCATCATATGGATGTTTTGAGGTAATTGGATATTAAATCTCAACGTTGAGTTTTCGATAGTGACTATTGAAAACATGGCTTCTGGATAAGTCAAAATATCCAAGTTCAAAACGTGGTCATATGAGTAAATATGGTAACTTGGAGAGTTATAGGCGGTCTATGAACTCTTGGCGATTATTGATATTAATCACGAGGATACACTATCTCCAATATGATTGTCTAGGGTTATGAAAGAGGAACATCTTCCTTTTCTATCTTTATTTAAGAGTTCAATTTTAGCTCTTTAGTGGAATGAGTTAAAATTAATGGATCGGACCTAAGTGAATCATTTGTTGATTGTGATTAGGTTGTGTCTATTGAAGCTTAAATTTAGATAGCCCGCCAAGATCCCCAATCCACACGGACTTGCATGGATCACTTGATATATTATACCGGAACAATTTATGGGTCCATCTAGAATTGCATTTAATATATTAAGAATATAATTTGCACATTAATTATTTAATGGGCTGCTCAATTATATTTATATATTAATGAAAGACATGTGGGCTTGTTTCTTTTAGTAAGAATGGGTCTGGTTTACATGTGAGCTTTTTATTTAAAGTCCAATGGATTAAATGAAATAAGAAAATAATATATGGCCCATTTTATACATGTGGGGCGGCAAGGTTAAAATATTAGCCTAACATATTATTTTGTTTCATTGTTTAATTAAATAAGAATTAATTTATTTATTAATTAATTGTTTAATTAAGAAACAAATCTTTTTCTGATCAGGAAATATATTTCCTAGAGTTATACTAAAAGTAAAAGACTTGTTTGATAAGAAAAATAAATAATTAAGTTTATTTATTTAATCAAATAAGAAGTCTTTTTATTTAGTCAATGAAAAGAATAAAAATACTTATGAGTTGGATTAGGGTTAGAAGTCTAAAAGATGATGTGTATTAGGGTGCAAAACAAATCCTTTTTACTATGTGATTTGCGGCAACCCTAATGGCATATGAGGTAGATTTCGGCAACCTTAATAGAAAAAGGAAGTTAAATTCGGCCACCTTATATAATACTACATATAGAATTCGGCCACCAACTCTAATGCTTGGTTGATTCAATTTTCTTCTTCTTCTAAACTCATAGACAAGTATTTGATTATTCTACTAAGACATAAAAGAGAGAAGAGATTATTCTTTTGATGGTACACTAATTGCTTGTTCATCAATAAGCTTGTGTGTACAACATCGAATTAGGTTCACGCGAGTTTCGATCATTAGATTGAGAACTCAAAAGTGACCGGAATAATTTTTGTATTCTTTTGATTGTTTTAAGACTGACAAAGAAAAAGAAAAGTTTGTTTGTCTATTCTCAGGTTTGCAATTTAAAGAAAAGGGAGACCACGCTCCTAGGTGATTCACGTTCGTGCTAGGATTGAAGATCTTGCGGATTACCATCGACGTAAGTCAATCGGATCACGCAACAAAAGGTATTATACTTTTGTTACTTTATATATGGTTAATTAAATTAAAGGGTTAAGGTTCATAAAAAGGAAAAATTTTAAAACATACTAAATCGATTTTTAGTCTCGCTTCCGCTGCGTGTACTACGGTATTTTTCCCTACAAGCAGTAGGCAGTCTCATGTATGCTATGTTATGCACGAGACCTGACATCTGCTTCGCAGTAAGAGTAGCCAGTAGATTTCAGTCTAACCCATGATTGGATCATTGGGTGGCGATGAAACTTATTCTCAAGTATCTTTGGAGAACGAGAAACTATATGTTAGTATATTCAGAACAGGATTTGACCCCGATAGGATATACGGATTATGACTTTCAGGCAGACATGGATTCTAGGAAATCCACGTCTGGGTTAGTATTCACCCTTGGTGGTGGAGCCATAGTGTGGAAGAGTATCAAGCAATCTTGTATTGCTGATTCCACCATGGAAGCCGAATATGTAGCAGCTTGTGAAGAAGCTAAAGAGGCTGTTTAGCTCCGTAAGTTCTTGAGTGATCTAGAAGTTGTTCTAGATTTGGATAAGCCCATGACACTTTATTGTGATAATAATGGTGCTATGGCTAATTCCAAAGAACCAAGAAGCCATAAAAGAGGGAAGCATATAGAAAGGAAGTATCATCTTATCAGGGAGATAATGTAGAGAGGAGATGTGACCGTGACCAAGATCGCATTGCAAGACAATCATGCTAATCCATTTATGAAGACCTTAACGGCTAAAGTTTTTAAAAAGGTCACCTAGAGGGTCTGAGATTACGAGATATGTCTCACCTGTTTTAGTGCAAGTGGGAGATTGTTGGGATTTATGTCCAAAAGTTTGTAATTTGCAAATGTTATAAACTCATTAATAAAAGAAGTAGTTATTTCATTCAATTAACATGACTCATGTTTATATTATATGTGCTAAACAACCAAGATTGCTAGATGTAATCTCAAATTGAGTATATGAATGTCATTTACAGAGAAATTCATTTTGAGACATGCAATCTAAAGAGTCCGTAGAAATCAAATAAAGCTGGGCACTTTATTTGTGGTTAATCTATAGCTGCGGTCCATTCTGTAATGTACGGTGGTCTTATCCTAGACTACTCATATGGTGATATGAGAATGGAGGCACCTTATATGATGTGATCATATAGGACTGGGCCACGATCTATATGAATCTATCACTAAGATCCATTAGTTGAAAAGATTCATATATATCGACAAATGATGGCTGTATATGGGTGATATAAATCCTGAGTGTCTTACTGAATCCTTTGAGTTAGATCGTGTTTCTTGAAATACCATGGGTGCGATCGGAGTAACATTCCCGATCAATAACTCTGTATTTTGGAATCACAGTTTGGCTTGTGGCTGGAAAGGTATGCACACAATAGTGGAATCCACTCCTTCTTGTGAGAAGTAGATGAGTAGTTCCCTTAAGGGTTGATTCGGGACTCGAACGATTAAGAGCGCTCTCCTTCTTTTGTAAAAGAATGAAGGATATACATTCATTAGAGAATCAATGGTAATTAAAGGAAAAGATATAATTAGAGAGGTATAACGGACTTTATGACCTAGCTCTAATTATGAACTACTTGTGAAGGATCATACCATAATAGCTATATCGATGGACACTGATAATTTGGTTGTGTAAAACATCTACAGTTACAAGAGTACAACCTTGGGTTTTTAGTGGAATAACTCTGAGGTTAATAATTGTGAAATATTAATTAAAGAGTTTAATTAATTTTTCTAAGTATTATTGGAGCTCAAAATTGTGGGTCTATTAGGTCTGAAACTAATTATGGCATGTCTAAACAACCTAGAGGGGGGTGAATGGGTTGTTGTCTAAACCACCTGGGGGGGTGGTGTGAATGGGTTGTTAATCCGATTAGCTACCAATTTTTCGGATTAGTCAATATTCAATAATAAACCCAATTCAATGAAATACAATCAATGAAATTAAAGTGCGGAAAACAATAAATTGCACGTTGATTGATTTACGTGAGAAACCCGCAACTGGGAAAAAACTCATGGGCTATTATGCTAGTTACACACGGTCCTCAAATCCACTACTTGTAATAGTGTTTACAACCTAGGTTGACATCAACCATTCTTGGTCGCTAACCCACCACTACTACTCTGCGGGCCTTTAATAGTGATCCTAGACCCACTTGCTTGTGCACTAAGCAACTTAGTCACAAGACTTAACTTTCACGAAGAGATCAACAACCTAAGTGAATATATGATAACACTACAAGAAATCTTGGCTTTGTTGACAGTTATTTGTTGACAGTTTTTAACTGTCAACAATCCTTGACAGTTATTAACTTTCTTGATAGTTTTTAACTGTCAAGGATTGTTGACGGTTAAAAACTATCAACAAATAACAAATATTATATATATATATATATATTATTAATATATTAAATAATATATAATAAAAATATATAATATATATTATTTAATATATTAATATATAATATATATAATAATATAATATATATAATATAAATACATATAATAATATATATATTATATAATATAATATAATATATATATATATAAATATTTTAATAGTATAATATATATAATATATATATATATATCTTAATATAATACATATATACTAATATATTAATATAATATATATGTAATAATATATAATATATATAATAGTATAATATATATAATATATATTAACTTTGTTGATAGTTTTTAACTGTCAAGAATTGTTGACAGTTAAAAAATGTCAACAAATAACAAACATTTTTTTTATATATATATTATTAGTATATTAAATAATATATAATATAAATATATAATATATATTATTTAATATATTAATATATAATATATATAATAATATAATATATACAGTCTTTCTATTATCAGTTCGAACTGACAAAAGTTATATCAGTTCCCTGTATGTGGGCCACTGGATTTAAATACTTTGACTGACAAGTGCATATAGCCAAGTCAAAGTATTTAAATCCAGTGGCCCACATGCAAGGAACTGATATAACTTTTGTCAGTTCGAACTGATAATAGAATTTCTGATAATATATAATTCATATATATAATATATATTTATATATCATTAATATAATATATAATAATAATATATTATTTTTGGAGAGGAGGGTATTTTTGGAATGGAGTTGGGGCATATAAGAGTATTTATGGAATAAAAATTTTAGTTTGGAATGGGAGGGCATTCCATTGGTTTTTGGATGGAATGCCCATTCAATCAATATGGTCGAATCCCTATTCCAATGGAATCACTATTCCATTGCATTTTAATAAACCAAACGAATGGAATGGCTTTCTTTCCATTCCATTCCATCCAACCAAACATGGCCTATATGAGACTTGTGATATCAATTGTAATAAGCATGATTTGGAATACAACTCTCATTGCAGGGGAGATATTTCCTAACATGCATCTTG
The DNA here is from genome assembly GCA_008009225.1 of Acer yangbiense. NCBI lineage: Eukaryota > Viridiplantae > Streptophyta > Magnoliopsida > Sapindales > Sapindaceae > Acer > Acer yangbiense. The sequence continues at coordinate 21,894,851 of CM017771.1, forward strand.
CAATTTAATGAACAAATGTAAGACTCAGATTACTAATTTAAATGGGTAATTGCATTATTAACGTGTCTCTTAGTATGAAACAAGAGAGTGCAAAATAAATAAACAATTTTTTTAAAATTATTTTTTTGAATTTTTTGAAAGTAAATGATTTAAAAGTAAATTTATTAAATTTTAAAATTTACTTATCCAATATCAGTTTGCCAAAAAACCAATATCTTACTCTAAAATAAATTCATATCAGGATTTTGTTTGGTGTTGAAAATAAGACGTAAAAGTTTAAAAAAATTATTAAAGATAAAAAAAAATTTATATATTATGAATGTTTTATAATATAATATATATATTATATATTATATATTATTTAATATAATAATATATAATATTTATATTTATATTATATTGTATATTATATAAATATTATAAATATATATTATTATTATATTATTAGATGTGATTTGCTATATATATATATATATATATATATATATATATATATATATATATATATATATATATATATATATATTATATTATAAAACATTCATAATATATAATTTTTTCATTATCTTTAATAATTTTTTTAAACTTTTACTTCCTATTTTCAACACCAAACAAAATCCCGATATGAATTTATTTTACAGTAAGATATCGGTTGAGGAGTTGTATCATAATTTGCTGCAGGTTTTTTCGACATGTGATGGAAGAAATCTTAAGGAAGATTGTTCCTAAGTGGTTATACCTTTATGGTGGGGTATGTGTGATTCTCGGTGTAGAGAGTCATGGTATGTTGTCGGAGAATGGATGAAGGTTTTGGGAATTCTAGCCAAAGGGAAGAATTGTTAGGTTTTGGGTTGTATTCCCAATGTGAACCAAACAACTTCAATTGATGCAAAAGTGGTCCAAATAGATTCAAATGATTGTGATTCAGGAGGCGTTTGAAAGAAGAGTCCGAGACAAAGCCAACGGTGAAAACAACATCGAAATTTGGTCCCAAACGCACCTGTATGCATCGTCGGAAGATTGTTGTGCATCACTTGCGTGTTGCTACGCGTCGGAAGTAAATGGGCACATGAGGCCTATTTTTGGTTGTCAGTTTGGCATGTGAGACTCCTAGAGGACATGGAAAAACATGTGGGAGTCGGTTTTCTTATTCGGGAAGGTTTGTTTCAGGATTACTTGTTTAGGAAAGACTTGTTAGGTGGCTTCCAACTACTTATTGAACATTTTCAAAGATTGTTGGAACATTCCGAGTGTTGGTTGGAGACCAGATTTGGTTTTCGAGTCGTGGGTTAGTTGGAATCGCTTTCTGAGTGTTTTTGGATGAAAATGGCCTTGGTGAGGGCGAGGGCGAGGACGCGCCAAAACAAGGCTTATGCCCACATGTGCAAGAATGCCTTGGTGCAGGCTAGGGTGCGCCAAAAAGCACCCTCGGCCCACGCAGGCTTGGCATGAGTTGTGAGCCAAGCAAAGCCATGCGTTGGCGCAAAGGCTTGAGCCAATGAGCATGGCATCTGCCCAAGCACGCAGGCTACGTGCCAAACATGTGCACATGCCTGCCTGTGCACCTACCCATGCAAGTGGCCTAGCTTGCCTTAGCGCTCTTTGTCCCATGTCACTGTCGTTTGTCCTGTTTTTAAAATTAGCCTTGCATACTATTTTTCAATTGAAAATTTCTCCTTCGTTTCTAAGCCAAATCGAGTGATTCAAAAATTGAGATTTTTGTCTTTTCAAGTAGAACAAATTCCAAGTGTTTAAACAGCCCAAAAAAACCAAATTTTATGATTTGAAACACGTTTTTCATTATGTGTTCTTCATTGTTGAGGTAAATCAATTCTTGTTCACATTTCTTGATTTTAATTGCCTGATTCATGATACATTGATGTTGATTTGTGTAGAAATAGATCTGAATATGTTTTGTGGAATGTTCTGCTTGTGATTAAACTATATTTATTTGATTTTGTGTTAAAAGTATATATAGTTTCCATAAATTGTTTGATTTAGCTTTCTATGTTGCATGTTTGCATCAAACACTTAGATCACGCCTTGTTGAAGGATTAAAAATCTCAATAAGTCTTGGATTAGTTTAGGTTGACTGTGGAAATTTGCTCACCAGTAAAAGGTTTGCGGGTAGTGAAACTAATTTTGGCATGCTAGGGGGGGGGGGGGGGGGGGGGGGGGGGGGGGGGGGGGGGGTGTGTGAATAGATTTTAATCGATTATTACCCAATTTTCTTGATTAGTCAATTTTACGAAAATGCCCCAAACTAGTCACAAACTAAAATCAAGTGTAAAAATGCGGAATATAAATGACACTTGATTTTTACGTGACCTTCAACAAGGAAAAACCATGGGCTGTTATGTGCGCCACACACGAACCTCGAATCAATTAATTGTAATGGTGTTTACAACTTAGGTTGCCACGTCAAACCCTACGGCTTATAACCCACCACCACTACCCGCAGGCCTATAAAAGTGAACCTAGTCCAATTTGCTTGTGGCCTAAGCAACCTTAGCCACAAGTCTTACTTCTCAATGAAGAGATAAATCAACCTAAGTGAATATGCATGATATTCAAAATGCAATTTAATGCAATTCAACACATAATCTCAATCTTGTAATTAGAAATTAATCTAAGAGCATACAAGTTATCAATGAGATAAATAGCTAAGTAAAAACACTAAGATTAGATGAAATTAGTGTTCAACTTACCATAGCATGTGTGTTAATGAAGACCTATGTAAAAATGCATCCTAGTCTCCTAGATGATCCTAGATGATGCTATAGAATGATTGATGCACATGGAAATGATTTGAGTGATCAAAGATGATCAAATATGAATTCTTGAATAAAAAACTCTCTTTGAAAATGCTCTCAATTAAAAATATGATTTTTGAGTCATTGGGGACAACTTAAAGTGAAAACATTGGTTATATAGGTGTCCCAATTGATGCAACGCCATTTTGAAAAAAACAGGGGTCGACCGTTGCGAGTATCGCTGTCAAAGCCACAGCGGTAACCACAGTGGTGGTCAATTAAAAAGCATCAGGTCAAAACGTCGTGCTTACCGCTGTGGCTTCCATAGTGGTTATGACAGCGGTAAGTGCTGTGCGCAAAACTACTGTGCATACCACTACAAAAAACCACAGCGGTCATGAGAGCTATGAAACAGAGCAACTCACCGCTGTGGCTACCGCTGCGGATTCCGACAGCGGTACCGACAGTGGTCTCCTGAACCATGCAAGGCTTAAGTGATAATCATGTAATCTTAAGCTACTTAAAGGCATGGCAATTAGCAAATGCATGAAGAGTTAAACACAGGAATGCATATACAAGAAACACACAACCTACAAGTATTAAAGATATGCATGAGTTGTGAGTTTGTGCAACTACATCTCTTCAAAGCAAGTAAGCACTTAAAAATTTACCTTTGGTGCTTCTTCTCTTGAGGACTTGAGAGGGCCTTGGTTGTGCAAAGCACCAACTATCAAAAGCATAAGCTACCCTTACATCAAACCCCACATGTGGTTGGTCACCGAAATAAGCCAATCAAACTTGAGGCACTTACAATCTCCCCCTTTGGCTATTTCGTGACAAAACCACTACTCACATTGATCCTCACAACAAAATTGAAACTAAAGGTCAACAATGATATTCTACATTGCAAAGAGATAAGGAAAAAAAAAAAAAAACTTTAAGTCTTCAATCTCTTGTAGAACTATCAATCCTTCAAAAAAAAAAAAAAATTACACTTTCCAAAGCAAGTGTATATGAGGTGATCATGTGAAGTTAAAACAAGCATTTGCATAAAATAATTTTTCATTAAAGAAAACATGCAACATTATGTAATGAATGTGCAATGCAATGCTCCCCCTCAATGGGTTACTCCCCCTCAATATGTAAACTCTCCAACATGCAAATTTGCTACTACAATTAGCATTCTCCCTTACCACTACTACTCCCTTTTTTTGTCATGGGATGGGCAAAGGAGTATCCCACATACGGGTCACTTATAGCAAAGAGAGAAGGTAGCATACAAGTCATTTGCATAATCATATAAGACACTTTATGCAACTCAATTAAATGGAGAGAAACAAGGAGATTTATTTTATTGAAGATGTGTGATTAAAATGCTTTGCATGCAAGACATATTGCATTAAATGTCCAAAAATCAATGGTATTTGGCAAAACAAATGACAAAGATTTCCAATAGAATTCAAACCAATTTCACCATTTGTCATGAGTAAAGCAAGGATATAGAGATTTCATTGAATTCAATTTTAGAGCACTATATCAAACTTTATAAGCAAAACATGGCAAGAGCGACTTTGCACCCTATTTGATTTTTCTGGGTACGATACCTGTATGATAGTAGCCATGTTCAACCAATAAAGAAAGATAGACATTTGGATTTTAAAATCCTTAGAATGGATACAAGATCCTTTATTCATTTAAGTCTCATTAACTTTTCACACATTGTTTTGCATTTAAATATTGCAATCGTCAATTCACGCTTTTTCATTTGAGCATGTCATTTGAATTTCATGCTTTTCACATTTTAAGCTTGTCATTTAAGAATCATCATGTCATGGAGATCATTATAGGTCATTCAAAGTGTACTTCCTAAGTGAATCTCCTAGTCCAAAAATGCATGTTTGAACATAAATATGACATGGATTGCAAACAAAGCATGGTTCACACTTATTAAAGTAAAAACATATAAGCATATGTGCAACCAAGATACTCAAGCAATTAATAAAGAAGCATAAAAATTTTCAAATTTTTGCATGCAACAAATATGCAATTGCTTTATTTGCTTGATTTCCCCATATGGGGTCAATCACCAAAACACATCACTCCACGAGACATATCCCAATAGATCTACTAAGTGTTTTAAACCTAGTTACATCTAAAGGTTTAGTAAATAAGTTCGCTAGTTGATCATTAGTACCTACATGTTCAAGTACTATGCATTTATTTTTAACTAGTTCTCTTATGAAATGATGACAGATGTCAATATGCTTAGTCCTAGAATGTTGCACCGGATTCTTAGAAATGTTAATAGCACTCATGTCATCACAAAAGAGGGTTAGAGTACCTTGATTGAATAAGTAGTTGACTAGCATTTGCATCATCCAAAGGAGTTGTGTTCATCCACTTCCCGCGGCTATGTACTCGGCCTCGGCCGTGGACAAGGAAATAAAGTTTTGCTTCTTGCAAAACCAAGACACCAAGTTGTTCCTTAGGAAGAAGCAACCGCCCGATGTGCTTTTCCTATCATCATAATTTCCTGCCCAATCCGCATCACTAAAGCCAACTAAACTAGCATTAGTGTCAAAAGAGTACCAAATCCCATAGTTGGATGTCCCATTCACATAGTGAATGATTCTCTTAACGGAAGAGAGAAGAGACTCCTTAGGATCTGATTGGTACCTAGCACACACACCCACACTAAAAGATATATCGGACCTACTTGCGGTTAAACAAATCAAGCTACCAATCATGCCCCGATATAGAGTTTGTTCCACATTTTTTCCACTAGCATCCTTGCTTAGCTTCAAAGTGGTACTCATGGGTGTATCACAATGTTTGGCATTTTCAAGACCAAACTTTTTCACTAGGTTTTTAGCATATTTAGCTTGGCTTATAAAAATCCCATCATTGATTTGCTTAATTTTCAAACTTAGGAAGTAACTTAGCTCACCAATAAGACTCATCTCAAATTTATGAGACATAACATCAATAAATTGTTGGACTTTGGTGTTGTTGGTGGAGCCAAACACTATATCATCAACATATATTTAAGCTATGAAAAGCTCATCATTGTTTTTCTTGATGAATAGATTCTTGTCAACACTACCCCTTGTGTAGTTATTGTCAACAAGAAATTGAGTGAGGTGCTCATACCAAGCCCTTGGTGCTTGTTTCAACCCATACAAAGCCTTTTTGAGGCGATAGACATGGTTGGGGTGGTGTGCATCCACAAACCTCTTGGGTTGCTAAACAAACACTTCCTCTTGCAAGAAGCCATTGAGGAAGGCGCTCTTCACATTCATTTGGTATAATTTGAATTTGTGCACACAAGAAATGGACAAGAGAAGCCTAATGGACTCTAAACGGGCAACGGGAGCAAATGTCTCCTCAAAGTCAATACCCTCTAAAAGGAACGAATAAACGCTCGGTGTGTATGATAAATATATCTAGAGGGGGGGGGGTGAATAGATTTTAAGCTTTATTACCCAATTTTCGCATGCAAGTCAATTTTACAAAGATGCCCCTACTAGTCAAAAAGACAAACAAGTGTAATATAGTGCGGAATTTAAATAACACTTGATGTATACGTGGAAACCCAACCACTGGGAAAAAACCACGGGCTGTTTAGTGTGCCACACTCGAACCTCGAAATCCACTAATTGAAATGGAGTTTACAACCTATGTAGACCTCGTCTAACACTCCAGTCAATAACCCCCCACTTCTACCACACGGGCCTTTAAAAGTGGCTCTAGTCCAATTGCTTGAGGCCTAAGCAATCTTAGCCTCAAGACTTAATTCTCAATGAAGAGATTATGCAACCTATGTGAATATGTATGAATATTCAAATAACAAACAAGGCTAGGGAACCTTAGATGCTTATCTAGAATGATGATATAATCAATTAAATCAACCCTAGATATCAAGAGCTAAATGACATGTCAAATAGCTTAGCTAATCAAGATTAAGTAAAAACCTAATTAGCTATCACAATACAACACTCAATAAATTCATCACAATCAATTCTCTATTCTTGTATTTAGCATATGATCTAAAACATACAGGTAATTTAAAGAGATGGCTTGATAGTAAAAATACTAAAATAAGATGAAGTTAATCAAAATCTTACCAAGCAAGTTGTGATGATGCAAACCCATGCATGATGATTGAAAAATGATCTTTGATGCATAAAGGAATGTATTTGAGTGTTTAAAGAAGAGTTCTTTGTATTTTTCTTGCTTTTTGAAAAATATCCTAAGTATGAAATCTGATTATGAACTCTCTTGATTGACCTAAAGTCAAAGAGGCATATATATAGGGGGCCAAATCAAAGTGTGGTCGTTTTGAATAAGTTGCCCTGTTTTTGCCTTGGGCCCTGTTCGTAGGGCGCCTTTGTACATCGCCTGAACAGCGCCCCAACTCTGTTCTCTCGAGAAAATAGAGCGGCGCTATACGTACAACGCTTTGTACAGCGCCTGTATAGCGACCCAATAGCGACCAATTTAAATCGATCAGGTCTGTACAGCGCTTTGATGGGCACTGTATGAACAGCGCTTTCAATAGTGCTTTGTACAACGCCTTTCACTATGTATGAATCCTAAGTCTATGCATGGCATGGCATTGGACATACAAGATGAAATCAAAATAAACATGCAAGAAGAGATGTTAATGAACATTAATGCACAACAATAAGAAACACAACATACAAGATTTAACCATATGCATGAGTTGTGAGTGTGTGCAACTATCTCTTCAAAGCAATTAAGCACATAGAAATTACCTTCGGTGCTTTTCATAATGTGGTCTTCAAAGGGCCTTGAACATGAACACCAATACCTAAGCTACCCTTACAGAGAATCCCCAATATGTGGTTTGTCCATGAAATAAGCCAATCAAGATATGGGAATCCTTACAATCTCCCCCTTTGGCTATTTCGTGACAAAACCACCACTCACATTGGTTCCTCACAACATAATAGAAACTATGGGTCAACAATGATTTTCTACTTTACAAAGAGATATATAAAAAAAAATCTTGAAGTCTTCAATCTCTTGTAGAACAATTAATCCTTGAAAGCAAAGTTTCTATACTTTCCAATTCAAGTAAAATGTGAGATTAATCAAGTGAGAGCATAAACAAGCATTTGCATTTAAGAATTTAAACACAACATCATGCAATTTAAGTGTATGCAATGCTCCCCCTTAAAGGGTTACTCCCCCTCAATGTATTGTCTCCCCAACATGCACAATTGCTACCACAATTTGCAACTCCCCTTACCACAATTCTACTCCCCCTTTTTGTCATGATATAGGCAAATAAGTAGTCCCCAACCGGGTCACTTAGCAAAGAGAGATAGTAGCATACTATATACTTGCATAATCATATAAGCCACTTTATGCAACTCAATTAATTGGAGAGAAACAAGGAGATTTATTTTTATAGAAAATGTGTGAATTAAAAATGCTTTGCATACAAGACATGTAGCATTCAAGTCCAAAATACAATGGTATTTGGCAAAGCAAATGACAAAGGTTTCTAATAAGAATTCAATCCAATTTCACCAATGTCATGAGAGAAGCAAGGATATAGAGTTTTCATTGATTTTAATATAAGAGCAACTATATCCAACTTTATAAGCGAAACATGGCATGAGCGACTTTGCACTCTATTTGATTTTTCTGGGAATGATACCCCGTATGATAGTAGCCATGTTCAACTAATAAAGAAAAAGAGACATTTGGAATCTAAATTCCTTTGAAAGGATACAAGATCCTTTATTCATTGAGTCTCTTAAACTTTTTCACACAAGTTTTGCATTTTAGAATATGCAATCATCAATTCATGCTTTTTCATTTGAGCATGTTATATGAATTTCATGCCTTTTCATTTGACATTAGCATGTTATAAAAGCTCATGCTTTTCAATTTTTAAGCATGTCTGTTAGGTTTATAGTTTGTGTTGGCATGTATTCCATATCAAAACGTGTTTCTTTTGTAATGTTTAGTGGTCCATATGTTGAAGATTTAAGAAGACGAAGAAAGTCTTGGCCACTATTCATGCAAGATGCCGGCTTCAAAGAGATATGTGCTTCATTGATTATCAAAGGTAATATAAGACCTCATATCTCTTACAAGGCTAGGCATACACACACACATGGCATCCTTGTGTGTTCCTTCATGGTTAAACATCATTTATATATCACTTTCACACACTTGATAATATATGCTCATGCATTTATACTGTCTTGACAAACTTTGCTTATTGCATGTTCTAGGACTATGTCTAGGAAATAGCATATGTGTGTGTCTTTGTGTTTGTATGTTTCCGTATTTTTGTATTTGGACTTGAATATGCTCTATTATGATTCCTTATTTAGTTCCAATCATTTCGGTTACTCATTCACTTAGTTTCGAGTCCAAATGATGTAGCTATGCTACGTTTCGTTCTCATTCGTTGAGTTGACTTCGTCGTCGTTTTCCGAGATGATTTCTCAACCATTTTTCAAAGTTGTGTAGTCATCGTTGTGCGTGAGGGAGTCACAGTTCATAATCCAAAAACGGATTCAAAATCGGAGTTCGGATGCCCAAGATACGGCTGAAGAACGTGAGGGAGAGCGCGAGAGGAGAGTGTGGCCAAAGGCCACATTGCCCAAGCCCTGTGGGAGCCGTGGGACCCACGGCCAGAGGACCTCTCTGGTCCCGTGTGGCCCACGCGCCCCCCACGGGCATGGGTGACATGGCCACCTCTGATTGGCCCAAAAAATCTCTCTCTCTCCTCCTTTTAAATTCCCTTCATTCCCTCCAATTCATTTTCAAGAAGAAAAATTGCAAATCCCGTCAGAAATTTTCTCTCCAATTTTCTCTCCAATTTTCTCACCTTCCAAACACCATAACTTCTTCATATGAAGTCGGAATTGAGTGATTCAAGTTGGAGATCGTTCGTAATCGAGTTCTCTACCTTTTCCAAGTGGTTTGGTAGCTGTTTGATCGATTTTTCTGGTGGTTCTACACAGAAAACCGAACCAGCTCGTGAATCCAAGGTATTGGTCTTATCTTTGGGATTTCTTCTTTTATAACCTTCAATTTGCTTGGGGTTTCTTCTTCTATATATACTTGTATGTTTGGTGAATGCTATTGAGAAAGATAGCTTCACAATCAATCCTAATCAAAAGTCTATTTAGAGACATTTGTGAACTAGTTTCCATGATTCTAGGTTTTTCACATGATTGTGAGTTGTATTGTGATTAGGTTGATGTCTTAGGTTGTTTGTGACTTGATTGAATCAATTTTGTGATAAATGACCTTGAGATTCGTTTTGATCCTTTGATTGATGAAATCTAGGATTATTGTATTTGTATGTGTTTTAGAGCAATCTAGGTTTTAATTGATTTATATCTTAAATCCTTGCTCTATATTTTTGGCTGGAATATTGATTGATTTGATCTCATGTCTCTAGCATTTTATTGTATGTTTATAGCATCTTGAACTTGTACTTCATGAATATATTTTGTTCAAGTGTTGTATGTGTGAATGAGACTTTGAGCTTATGTGTTTGGTGTTTACACATGCTTTAGGTTTTATTCTTGTATTTCGCATCTAGATTTTTATTACTTGTGATATCACATGTTTAGGTCTATTTGTACCATGGAATATATTGATCACATATTCTATGTTGGATTGGTTGTTTGCATCATTTGCATTCACATGATCACACTAGGAAGTCCTTGTAAAAGGCATGAAGTCTTGGTTAGAGTCGGGATGACTCGAATAGGCAAGCAAGAAGTCATGGCTAGAGTCGGGAAGACTCGGATAGTCATGCATGGGAGGCTCCCTAGAGGCATGAGTGCCTTGGATAGGGAGTTGGCTATTATATTGGTAGGCCTAGGCGTATGGTTAGACATAGACTCTAAAAGAGCGGGGTACACGGGGAGGTGTATGCACTCTTGAGGAATTTCTAATCTTCCATCGATGTTGGTTTTGTGTGTTGTCCAATATATGGTGGTTCCGCATCATTGATGGATTTCATACTTTCCAATAAGGTTGGGTAGACTTAGACTCCAGTAGGTTGGGTGAGCTAAAGATTGGTCACTTTGTGGATTCTCTATTTTTATCATCCAATATATATAGTACCCTATTGGTTGTATTTCAACCCATGGATGTTTCTTCCTTGGAGGTTTTACCACGTTAAAAAATCTCTTGTGTTAATTCTTCCTATCTCTATCTTTTATATTTTATTTGTGTATGTTATTATATTGTTTCATGTTATTCACTTGTGATGTATAGTGAAGCGAGTATTTGTAAAGTGTGATTTGTGGATTCATTCTTTTGATTTTTTTTTTTTTTTGTATATATGATTCTTTTATAGATTGTAATTTTGTATAGTGATATTTGATCACTCTTGTAACTCATTGAACATCTATTGAAATACAAGTATTCTTTGTTGTTATGTTTTTTTGTTCTTATACCTCACACAACTTGGTGATATACATAGACCTTGTTCACATGATTATATTCTCATATTGTCTATGTATGTCTTTCTTGGTTTATTTTGTTGTGTGTAAGGCTACCTTGAGGGACAAACGAAAGTTTGTTCAAGGGATTGAAAAAAGATGTAAAAACCTATTCACCCCCTCTAGGTATGCCTTAAGCAATTTAACTATGTTTGTATACTTTCAATTCGTATCAGAGCAGGTCGTCGGACGGCACTCGACGAGATCCGGTTTATACTTACGTGTGGATTGCTTAGGTTTTTGCAAGTATGGTTTTCCAAGATGATGTGATGACCGAAGGGGCTTCGAATTCTAGGCCTCCTCTTCTCAAGGGTCACAACTATGGGTTTTGGAAATTGAGGATAAAGGCTTACATTCACTCTATTGATGAGAGAGCTTGGATGACCGTTGAAGAAGGTTACCTTGCTCCTACTAAGAGTGAAGAAGGAGTTACCGTTTCCAAGCCTAGGAGTGAGTGGTCTACTAATGAGTTTGAGTTAGCAAAATGGCATCATTGGGCGGTGAATGCTATTTTCGGAGGTGTTGATAGTAGGCAATTTTCCTATATTCAAAACCTAGAAACCGCAAAGGAGGCATGGGAAGCTCTCCAAGTCACCAATAAGGGGACTAAAGCGGTGAAGAAGTCTCGTCTTCAATTGCTCACTTCCCAATTTGAGGTTTTGCAAATGGGTGAGGAAGACAAGTTTGTTGACTTCCAAGACAAGCTACTAGACATCGCCAACCAATGCCAAGCTCTTGGTACTCCTATCTCTGGTGAGAGGCTGAATTGGAAGATTCTTAGATCACTTCCAAAGAGGTTCAAAGCCAAGGTTACCACCATTGAAGAGAGCAAAGACGTTGACGTCATGAGCTTAGATGAGTTGCTAGGATCTTTTCAAACTTTTGAGGCGTGCATGAAACCAAAGGCTAAGAACAAGGGTTTAGCTCTTAAGGTTGTCAAGGAAGCTAGTAGTAGCGATGATGATAAGGAGATGGCTTTATTGGTTAGGAAGTTTAGGAAGTTCATGAGGAAATGTGCCAAGCCAAGTGGCAAGTACTCAAGGGACAAGGAAGTCAAGAAGTCCTTTATTCCACCTCATGAGAGGAGTGGCCATGCTAAAAGCAATAGAAAGGTTCAATGCTTCAAGTGTAAGAAGCTTGGACACTATGCTTCGGAGTGTCCTAGTGGTGATTCTAAGAAGGACAAGAAGGGAAAAGATATGGCGGCTACATGGAGTGAAGATGATGACTCTAGTGATGAGGAGAGCTCAAGTGATGAGTCTTCTAGTGAAGAAGAGTTAGTGAGCAACTTTGTTGCATTCATGGCTTCTCTCTCTACTCTAGAGGATGTGAATCAAGATTCGTTGGATAAGGAGATTGATCCAAGTCATCAAGAGTGTTTAAATGATAATCCAACCTACATTGATCTTTTGTCTAAGGTGAAGTTTCTTGAGGAGAAGTTGAAGATAGCCTTAAGAGAGGTTGATGAGAAGGATGATTTGATCAAGATACAAGTGGATGAGTTTGTTGCTACAACTCGTAGGCTCTTGGGTGAAAAGAATGCTCTTGCCAAGAAGCTTTGTGAAGTTGAGGGTATTGTGCTTGAAAAGGATAGGATCATCTTTAATTTGTCCTTAGGAAGCTCAAGTGACGCGGTAGTTGAGGAGAAGCTCATAGAAGCATCACTTCCTACAAGCGAAGTCATTGTTGAAGAGAAAGCTCCTAAGAAGAGACGTTCCAAGAAAAAGAACAAGTTGAAGAATAAGGTACCTCTTGAAACTCCCATTTGTGCTTCTCCAACTCTGGAAGGTAAAATCTCTCCTTTTGTTCCCATATGTCATTTTTGCAATACCATAGGCCATATGAAGCCCAAGTGCTAAAAATTCATTGAATATTGCAACTTAGAAAATGCATCTAGGAATAGAGAGATTGGACCTCATTTTATGCATGCTAAAGCTTTTGAATATGGAAAGCATGATAACATCTCAAAGCATGTTAAGAATGTCCGGAATGTGAAGAATGCATATCCTTCAAAATTTGACAATGCATGTGTTGCTAATAATGTTGACAAGAAGAGTTTTAATGATATTATTGTGAATCAAGTTGTGGAAGAACTTTACTCTAGGTTCAACATTGTGGTCAAAGAGAATCTTGATAATGTTCGTGTAAGTTCACCTAAGACTAAATTTGTCAAGGGTGAGTGCTCTTACCATTAGTGTAAGTTGCACATGTGAGTTAGCTTTAAGATTAGTGTTTTGTTGATAAGAAACTTAGCTTGTTTGCTTTGTGTCTCTACAACTTGACATGAACTTAGCTATCTCACATTGTTTGTTATGATAGTCAAAATTTGTTGATTAACTTTTGAGAAGTTTTTTTTTGGAATCTATATGGTGACAATCATGTTAAGACTTTTAGAGAAAGTCATTTTTTGTTGTTTGAGTTGAATTGCATTGTCTTTAGTCTCTTGGAATCGACACACCTATAACTTGTAGTCATGAGGACTTACAAGCCAAGAGGACTCATAAAAAGGGTGAAGGCATTGTATTTGATGAAAATAGCTTGCGAAGGTATCTCTATATCATATTGCTTGCTTACTTGATTTTTCATCTATCAACTCATTGTTTGTACCACATTCATGAAGCATGTCATAATTGAGAACTAGTATAGTGTTTATATGGTCCTCTTTGACATTTGCTAGTTTAAGATCTTTTGGTAATAAGTGTTCACATTGATCTTATTCATGATGTGTGTTATTATTTGTATGATTGTTGAGTGGCTAATTTTTGAATAATGTGAGCTTCATATTCTTTGATAGCTACTCTCTTGAGAAGTAGAGATCTTAAGTAAGTTTCTTTACTTGCTTCTTGATCATGTGCTTTTAAGCCTTAAATTTTGGTTTCAAAAATGCACTTTGCTTCTCTTGTATGTCTTGTTAAGTATGTTGAGTTTGATTGATGTTAGCTTTGGATACACCTTGAAGTCCTAAGGACTAGTACATTTAAAAATGACCAAGGTTGGTATCCATTTGCTTCGGCAATATAGAATTCAACGAGCACCCTCATGGAAAGGGCTACACACCTTGGTTGTGCAACCGCCCAATGTAGGAAAGGGCTACGCCATTGTGATGAGTGAAAGTCGCCATGAGGAGTATATGTTTTTTTTTTGTTAGAAAAAATCAAAGAAGTGTTGAATTGAATCATAAAAAAAAAAAAAATCTTTGATTCAAGCCTAAAAAAAAAAAAAAAGGGGGCATATGGAGTATAGTTGAATAATTAAATGAGCTCGGGTTGACAAATAGAAATGGGTTGACGAGCTGCATGCACACACACGCTCACATGTTGAAATCTATTCTCTTTATAAGCAAAATTTCAGATGATAACCGGTTTGACCATTTTATGGAAATGCCTAAGATGAATAGATGTTGAAATTGTTTGCATGCTTGATTATCAAACTACTTCTTTTCATATACTTGAAGCAAAATCTTCACACACTTACTTTTGCTTATTTAGTATTTTGATACTTTAGCAATTTTTGAAGACATATGAGAGTGATTGAAAATCTTGTAGGGAAAAATACCGTAGTACACGCAGCGGAAGCGAGACTAAAAATAGATTTAGTATGTTTTAAAATTTTTCCTTTTTATGAACCTTAACCCCTTTAATTAATTAACCATATATAAAGTAACAAAAGTTGAATACCTTTTGTCGCGTGATCCGATTGACTTACGTCGATGGTAATCCGCAAGATCTTCAATCCTAGCACGAACGTGAATCACCTAGGAGCGTGGTCTCCCTTTTTCTTTGAATTGCAAACCTGAGAATGGGCAAACAAACTTTTCTTTTTCTTTTGTTAGTCACAAAACAATCAAAAGAATACAAAGATTATTCCAGTCACTTTTGAGTTCTCAATCTAATGATCGAAACTCGCGTGAACCTAATTCGATGTTGTACACACAAGCTTATTGATGAACAAGCAATTAGTGTACTATCAAAAGAATAATCTTTTTCTTTTCTTTTATGTTTTAGTAGAATAAAATCTAATACTTTTCTATGAGTTTAGAAGAAGAAGAAAATTCAATCAATCAACAAGTAGGGTGGCCGAATTCTATAACAAGTGTTATATAGGGTGGCCGAAATTTTTCTCCTCTTTCTTTTAGGGTTGGCCGAAATCTCCATGTGGTCCAATTAGGGTTTCCAAATTTCCTCTACAAAAAAGGATTTGTGTTGTACCCTAATTCACATGTTAATTAGACTCCTAACCCTAATTCAACTCATAAGTATTTTTTTTCTTTTATTGACTATTATAAAAAGACTTCTTATTTGATTAAATAAATAAACTTAATTATTTATTTTCTTACCAAACAAGTCTTTTACTTTTAGTATAACTCTAGGAAATATATTTCCTGATCAGAAAAAGATTTGTTTCTTAATTAAACAATTAATTAATAAATTAATTAATTCTTATTTAATTAAACAATGAAACAAAATAATATGTTAGGCTAATATATTAACCTTGCCGCCCCACATGTATAAAATGGGCCATATATTATTTTCTTGTTTCATTTAATCCATTGGACTTTAAATAAAAAGCCCACATGTGAACCAGACCCATTCTTACTAAAAGAAACAAGCCCACATGTCTTTCATTAATATATAAATATAATTGAGCAGCCCATTAAATAATTAATGTGCAAATTATATTCTTAATATATTAAATGCAATTCTAGATGGACCCATAAATTGGTCCGGTAGAATATATTAAGTGATCCATGCAAGTCCGTGTGGATTGGGGATCTTGGCGGGCTATCTGAATTTAACCTTCAATAGACACAACCTAATCACAATCAACAAATGATTCACTTAGGTCCGATCCATTAATTTTAACTCATTCCACTAAAGAGCTAAAATTGAATTCTTAAATAAAGATAGAAAAGGAAGATGTTCCTCTTTCATAACCCTAGACAATCATATTGGAGATAGTGTATCCTCGTGATTAATATCAGTAATCGCTAAGAGTTCATAGACCGCCTATAACTCTCCAAGTTACCATATTTACTCATATGACCACGTTTTGCACTTGGATATTTTGACTTGTCCAGAAGCCATGTTTTCAATAGTCACTATCGAAAACTCAACGTTGAGATTTAATATCCAATTACCTCAAAACATCCATATGATGATATTATACTCTCATTTAATAAATGGAGCCACGATGTCCGTATCTATAAATGAAGTCCTCTATCGATTAACAAATGAATATCACCAAACTATCGAGGATAGACTATGCTATATAATCGTACTCATTGATAACTCAAATGATATCACTTGCAACCATAAGTCCATCATTTATCTCAGGATTAAGATAGACTCTCCGATTGTCCTGATAATGAAAAGACTATTATCTATTGACGGTTCTAGATAAAGCTTTTCATTGTGATCCAGTTCAATGCACCCAGTGCACTAGATTCTTTTGCTCGAAGACACTCCGATGATTTTAGACTCATCATATCTCATTTGATCCCACTCAAATGCTAGTAAAAGAATTCTACAACTTTAACAAGATAAAGATGCCCAACCTTTAACTTAAGTTGTGAACAATATTGAAGACTAACTAAAGAATTGTGTCTACCATATACATATCCAGATGTACGAACAATTCTTCTTTTCTCATAGTTTTTAGACCTTATGATTATTTACTTTGACAATTATAATATTAAACTATAAATGCTATAAGATTTGTTAAACCAGAAATCACTTTATTAATATGAAAAAGATTGTTAATTACAATATTACACTCTTGCTATTGAGCATAATCCTAACAAATCTTGATGTAACTCTCTTGGATATGTGAAGCTTATTTGCAAATCTAATAAAATTGCTTGTGATGTGATTGTGTGGTGATTTTTGTGAACATTTGTCTATCTTGATTTTAGATTAGGCACTTGTCAAGGGGGAGCATAATATGTTGAATTTTTGTTCTCTTTTATGACATGTTCGCATGTTCTTCAAGGTTGTTGTTTGTTGGCATTATTCTTATTTTTGATAAATCGTGGAGATGCTATGATAAATTCTTATATGCATGATGATTTGTTGAATATAATGCTTTGCCTTTGTATATGTTTATTGGTCACTAATTTGTTTCTATGTTTCCTCTCACTTTTTGTTTTTAGTGTTTTTGTGTTACAAGATCATGGGTAAAACGAAGAAGGTTGGTGGTAACGTTTCTTCTATTCCCATTGACAAGTCTAATCCTTCACTTTCTTCCAAGGTTTCCAAAGCCAACAATGTGAAGGATTTGGGAATATTTGGTTGCAAGAAGATCATTCAAGAAAGAGGTATAGATTTGAACTCTTGTAATGGTTCTTATGTTTATAAGGTGCTTATGGATAGAAATTGGGGTTCTTGGATTGACATGTTAGGAGTTTCTAATGAGACCATGGTTAGAGAATTTTATCATGTTTACAAAGAAAGTTCTACTGTGACTAGTGCCATTTTGAACATGAGGAAAGTTGTTTTTAGAGTTTGTGCTAGGAAGTTGAATGAATTTCTAGACTTGCCCTATGATATTGAGTCGGATTTCCTTGATGTTGATATCTTGGAAAACCTTGATTTAATGGGTAAAACTCTTTGTGATGATGTTAATTTTATGTGGAGGAAACGTGCTTTTATTAGACAAGGCGAGCTAACCAAAGTGAGTGCTTTTTGGCATTTATCGTTTGCTCCAATCTTGTTGTTTCTATTAATGCTTCCGAGCTTAATAGAGATAAAATCAAGATTGTGTATGCCTTGGTGACTAACGAACCTATAAATCTTGGTGAATTGCTTGTGGAACAAATTGAGATTGCGGCTTGCACAAGTCGATTGGATAAGAAATTAGCTTTTCCGGGATTTATTACTCAATCGTGCTTAGCCAAAGGGGTGAAGACTTTTGATGATGATGTGATACTTCCTCCCTTGGAAAAGTTAAGTGAGAAACGTGTGACAACCATGTCATACAAGGAAAAAGGAAAGTCTTGTGATACTTTTAGGCTATTTGGTGAATCTCTTGATTCTAGCCATGTTCCTTGCTCACCTACTCTTCCAAGTTGGGCTATGCAATTGAAGAATGAGGTTGAAGAGTCACGAAGAATGATTGAGGCGTCACAAAAGAAGATTGAAGATCTTTGTGCCAAGATTGTTGTACAAGATGAGAGGATCAAAGAATTGGAAGGAAAAGCAACTACAACAAAGCACTATGTGAGATCATCAAACCGCACTACTTTCCTTGGTGGCACAAGTGGCTAGAGAGTTCCTTGAGGTATATTTTCTTACTCTTTCCCTTTGGCTTCATTTCATGTCAAAAAGGGGGAGAAATATGAGAGATATGGGAGATATCTAGCATGCTTAGTCTCATTTTATTTTTTTTGTTTTAGTATATTTGGTATCAAGTTTGAACTTTATGGCATGTAATATTTTTTTGTTGAATCTTGGCTAAGAATGCTTTGTTGGATAGTATGTATTAAGGGAGAGCATACATGATCCATTTGAACTTAAATGTTTTTATTTTCTTGCCTAAGATTGTATATTGCCATATGTGTTGTCTCTTGGATATTCTTGTGCTTTCAAGTTTATTTTAGGTGATATCAAGAGAAGACCAAGATGAAGTTCAAGACTTGTTGTTTTAATTTGTGTCTATATGTGTAACTCATTGTACTCATTGTGACCAAATTTTCTTTGTAATTGTTTTAGTATATGTTTAGGGGTTTTGACATGGAATTTGCCAAAGGGGGAGATTGTTAGGTTTATAGTTTGTGTTGGCATGTATTCCATATCAAAACATATTTTTTTTTTGTCCATATGTTGAAGATTTAAGAAGACGAAGAAAGTCTTGGCCACAATTCTTGCAAGATGCCGGCTTTAAAGAGATATGTGCTTCATTGATCATCAAAGGTAATATAAGACCTCATATCTCTTACAAGGCTAGGCACACACACACACATGGCATCCTTGTGTGTTCCTTCATGGTTAAACATCATTTATATATCACTTTCACACACTTGATAATATATGCTCATGCATTTATACTATCTTGACAAACTTTGCTTATTGCATGTTTTAGGACTATGTCTAGGAAATAGCATATGTGTGTATCTTTGTGTTTGTATGTTTCCGTATTTTTGTATTTGGACTTGAATATGCTCTATTATGATTCCTTATTGAGTTCCGGTCGTTTCGGTTACTCATTCACTTAGTTTCGAGTCCATTATGATTCCTTATTGAGCTACGCTACGTTTCGTTCTCATTCGTTGAGTTGACTTCGTCGTCGTTTTTTGAGATGATTTCTCAACCATTTTTCAAAGTTGTGTAGTCATCGTTGTGCATGAGGGAGTCATAGTTCGTAATCCAAAAACGGATTCAAAATCGGAGTTCGGAAGCCCAAGATACGACTGAAGAACGCGAGGGAGAGCGTGGCGAAAGGCCACATTGCCCAAGCTGTGTGGGAGCCGTGGGACCCACGGCCAGAGGACCTCTCTGGTCCTTTGTGGCCCACGCGCCCCCCACGGGCATGGGTGACGTGGCCACCTCTGATTGGCCCAAAAAATCTCTCTCTCTCTTCCTTTTAAATTCCCTCCATTCCCTCCAATTCATTTTCAAGAAGAAAAATTGCAAATCCCGTCAGAAGTTTTCTCTCCAATTTGCTCATCTTCCAAACACCATAACTTCTTCATACGAAGTCAGAATTGAGTGATTCAAATTGGAGATCATTTGTAATCGAGTTCTCTACCTTTTCCAAGTGGTTTGGCAGTTGTTTGATTGATTGTTCTGGTGGTTCTACATAGAAAACCGAACCAGCTCGTGAATCCAAGGTATTGGTCTTATCTTTGGGATTTCTTCTTTTATAACCTTCAATTTGCTTGGGGTTTCTTCTTCTATATATACTTGTATGTTTGGTGACTGCTATTGAGAAAGATAGCTTCACAATCAATCCTAATCAAAAGTCTATTTAGAGACATTTGTGAACTAGTTTCCATGATTCTAGGTTTTTCATATGATTGTGAGTTGTATTGTGATTAGGTTGATATCTTAGGTTGTTTGTGACTTGATTGAATCAATTTTGTGATAAATGACCTTGAGATTCGTTTTGATCCTTTGATTGATGAAATCTAGGATTATTGTATTTGTATGTGTTTTAGAGCAATCTAGGTTTTAATTGATTTATATCTTAAATCCTTGCTCTATATTTTTGGCTAGAATATTGATTGATTTGATCTCATGTCTCTAGCATTTTATTTTATGTTTATAGCATCTTGAACTTGTACTTCATGAATATATTTTGTTCAAGTGTTGTATGTGGGAATGAGACTTTGAGCTTATGTGTTTGGTGTTTACACATGCTTTAGGTTTTATTCTTGTATTTTGCATCTAGATTTTTATTACTTGTGATATCACATGTTTAGGTCTATTTGTACCATGGAATGTATTGATCACATGTTCTATGTTGGATTGGTTGTTTGCATCATTTGCATTCACATGATCACACTAGAAAGTCCTTGTAAAAGGCATAAAGTCTTGGTTAGAGTCGGGATGACTCGGATAGCTAAGCAAGAAAACTTGTCTAGAGTCGGGATGACTCGGATAGGCAAGCAAGAAGTCATGGCTAGAGTTGGGAGGACTCGGATAGTCATGCATGTGAGGCTCCCTAGAGGCATGAGTGCCTTGGATAGGGAGTTGGCTATTATATTGGTAGGCCTAGGCGTATGTTTAGACATAGACTCCAAAAGAGCTGGGTACACGGGAGGTGTATGCACTCTTGAGGAATTTCTAATCTTCCATCGATGTTGGTTTTGTGTGTTGTCCAATATGGTGGTTCCGCATCATTGAGGGATTTCATACTTTCCAATAGGGTTGGGTAGACTTAGACTCCACTAGGTTGGGTGAGCTAAAGATTGGTCACTTTGTGGATTCTCTATTTTTATCATCCAATATATATAGTACCTTAATGGTTGTATTTCAACCCGTGGATGTTTCCTCCTTGGAGGTTTTACCACGTTAAAAAATCTCTTGTGTTAATTCTTTCTATCTCTATCTTTTATATTTTATTTGTGTATGTTATTATCTTGTTTCATGTTATTCACTTGTGATGTATAGTGAAGAAAGTATTTGTAAAGTGTGATTTTTGGATTCATTCTTTTGATCATTTTTTTTTGTATATATGATTCTTTTGTATATTGCAATTTTGTATAGTGATATTTGATCACTCTTGTAACTCATTGAACATCTATTGAAATACAAGTATTCTTTGTTGTTATGTTTATTTGTTCTTATACCTCACACAACTTGGTGATATACATAGACCTTGTTCACATGATTATATTTTCAAATTGTCTATATATGTCTTTCTTGGTTTATTTTGTTGTGTGTAAGACTACTTTGAGGGACAAACGAAAGTTTGTTCAAGGGATTGAAAAAAGGTGTAAAAACCTATTCACCCCCCCTCTAGGTATGCCTTAAGCAATTTAACTACGTTTGTATACTTTCAATGTCATTAAGAATCATCATGTCATGGAGATAACTATAGGTCATTCAAATCATACTTCCTATGTAAATCTCCTAGTCCAAAAATGCATGTTTGAACAAAAATATGACATGGATTGTAAACAAGCAAGGTTCACACTTATTGAATTGAAAACATATATACATATGTGTAACCAAGCTTACTCAAGCAATCGACAAAGAAGCATAAGATTTTTCAAATATTTGCATGCAACAAGTATGCATTAGCTCTCTTTGCTTGAGTTCCCCATATGGGGTCAATCACTATCCTTCATCAATGAAGGTCATGAGGTCCTATAGACCTCCCAAGTCCATTTGACTTGGTTGAACCTATTTGAGACTTGTTAGTCTCGTAGCAAGCGGGTTCATTTTTCCTTATCCACATAGATATGACATTTTTGTTCCTAGTGGTCAATGGTTCAAGAGTTCTAGAAATTATAGGATCATGAACATGAATTTTTTCCTTCCTATTAACATGCATTCTAGCTCTTGTCATTCTCTTTTCAATCATGCTTTTGAATCTACATAATTTAATGAAATGAAAGCAATTTGGTCTAATGTGACCATCAATACCACAAAAGTGACATGTAGGGATGAATTTAGAAATCATACCATGTCCTTGAGCATGCATATGAGCCTTCCCATGTCTTTGTGGTTGAGTGGGTTCAAACCTTCTTTGTTGTTGAACCGGTCTAGCTTGCTTCCTTGGTTCATTTTGCATGATTGGCCTCTTTCCATTTAGGGTCATTTGATGAGGAATGTTGACTTGGGAGACTCTAATGCGTTGAGCTTGAGGTTGTGTCCTTGGAGCTTCCTTCACTTGTGCACTTCTTGAACATTGTCATAGATCAATTTTCTTCTTAGGAGTGTGCACGGGTGAGGATTCTATCTTGCCCAAACTCTTGACAAAGACGGTCTTGGTTGGAGTAGAGATCTCCTTGCTATCTTCATACCCAATACCTTTCTTGTCACAAGGGTTCTTTCCAACACCAAGTATGTGATCAAGCTTCTTGGTGCTTGTAGTCATCCTAGTCAATGACTTTTTAGCTTCATCAAGTTCCCTCTTCAAACCCTCTTCATTCCTCTTAGACATAGCTAGCTCATCCCTTAGCTTGTCTTCAATCATCTTGGATGTTTCCACTTGCTTACTTAAGTGGTCATTGTGTGTTGAAAGCTCTAGATTTTCATCCTCTAAAATCTTCAATTTTCTATTGTTCTTCTTCAATGAACTTTCACACTTGACTATAAAGTCATGAACATCTATTTTCTCTACACTTTCATTTGTAGAGTTAGATGAGGAGTCATCTTCACTTGAGTTATCTCCTCCGCTCTCATTCTCACTTATGGAGTCATTTCCCTTATTAAGACCTTCACCTTGGTCTCTTGAGTTAATGAGAGCCATGTCCCAATGAGTAGCTACACCTATCACCTCTAGAGCTACTTCTTCATATTTTTCTTCTATGGGATCACTAGTCAAGGCATTCTCACCAACAACTTTATCTTCTACACAAGTGGCCCCAAATGCCGTGTAGTCGATGGTAAGCTCATCATCACTCAATGACTTGTCTCCCTCTCCGGAGTCATCACTTTCACTCTAAGTGGCGGTCATAACTTTTGCCATCTTATTCTTCAAATTCCCACAATCAGGTGAGATGTGTCCTATACCGCCACACTCATAGCATTGGACCACTTTCTTTTCACTCTTCTCTTGCCTAGGCTCAAAACTCTTGAAGGGAGCCTTTTTCTTCAAGTCTTGGCCTTTGGATCCAAATCATTTCTTCTCGAACTTGACAAATTTCTTGAATTTTCTAAGCATCAAAGCCATGTCTTCGTCCAAGTCACCTTTTTCCTCCTTCTCAACCTTGGAAGCTTTCAAAGCAATCCTTTTTTCCTTTTTAGGAGGAGTAATACTATGAGCTTTCCTACATTCATAGGCGAGGAGTCTTCCAATTACCTCGCTCGGCTTCATGTCTTTATAACCATAATTCTATTCTAAAGCCGTTACTTTTGCTTCAAACATAGTGGGGAGAGACCTCATAATTTTCTGCTTGACTCCCCTATCCGAATAAGGATCACCGAGTTGATGGCTTTGATTCACAATATCCATCAACTTGACTTCAAAGTCATTGAAGCATTCGTCCTCCTCCATCTTGAGCAACTCAAATTGCGTTTGAAGGACTTGAAGCTTGGAATCCTTGACAACATCGGTTCCTTCATGTGCAACCTCTAGAATATCCCATGCCTCCTTGGCTATCCTAGTGTTATGAATCAGTTTGTACTAATTTTCATCCACTGCACATAGAAGAGCGTGCCATGCCTTCCTATTCCATTTGGAAGTCTCAAACTCTTTAGTGGACCATTGAGCCTTAGGCTTGAGTACTTCTTCTCCACCACCCGTGGGAGTCATCTTAGGAGCCACATACCCATCTTCAATTGCCATCCATGCCCTATCATGGATTTGACACAAGTATGCTTCCATCTTACCTTTCCATGATGCATAATTCACACCGGTGAGGAGAGGAGGTCGTGTACTTGACGCACCCTCATGATTGCCACCGTATCCAGTCATTGTATATAATGAATGAATGAAATGAATCCAAAATGTATGAATGAGCAAAAATCACACAAATGCAAAACACACCAAATATGAGCTTGGATCTCCTAAGTATATCTAGGAACCCACTCTGATACCAATTGAAAGGAACGAATAAATGCTCGGTGTGTATGATAAATATATCTAGAGGGGGGGTGAATAGATTTTATACTTTATTACCCAATTTTCGCATACAAGTCAATTTTACGAAAATGCCCCTACTAGTCAAAAAGACAAACAAGTGTAATATAGTGCGGAATTTAAATAATACTTGATGTATACGTGGAAACCCAACCACTGGGAAAAAACCACGTGCTGTTTAGTGTGCCACACTCGAACCTCGAAATCCATTAATTGAAATGGAGTTTACAACCTATGTAGACCTCGTCTAACACTCCGGTCAATAACCCCCCACTTCTACCATGCGGGCCTTTAAAAGTGGCTCTAGTCTAATTGCTTGAGGCTTAAGCAATCTTAGCCTCAAGACTTAATTCTCAATGAAGAGATTATGCAACCTATGTGAATATGTATGAATATTCAAATAACAAATAAGGCTAGGGAACCTTAGATGCTTATCTAGGATGATGATATAATCAATTAAATCAACCCTAGATATCAAGAGCTAAATGATATGTCAAATAGCTTAGCTAATCAAGATTAAGTAAAAACCTAATTAGCTATCACAATACAACACTCAATAAATTCATCACAATCAATTCTCTATTCTTGTATTTAGCATATGATCTAAAACATACAGGTAATTTAAAGAGATGGCTTGATAGTAAAAATACTAAAATAAGATGAAGTTAATCAAAATCTTACCAAGCAAGTTGTGATGATGGAAACCCATGCATGATGATTGAAAAATGATCTTTGATGCACAAAGGAATGTATTTGAGTGTTTAAAGAAGAGTTCTTTGTATTTTTCTTGCTTTTTGAAAAATATCCTAAGTATGAAATCTGATTATGAACTCTCTTGATTGACCTAAAGTCAAAGAGGCATATATATAGGGGGCCAAATCAAAGTGTGGTCGTTTTGAATAAGTTGCCCTGTTTTTGCATTGGGCGCTATTCGTAGGGTGCCTTTGTACAGTGCCTGAACAGCACCCTAACTCTGTTCTCTCAGGAAAACAGAGCGGCGCTGTACGTACAGTGCTTTGTACATCACTTTGTACAACGCCTGTATAGCGACCCAATAGTGACCGATTTAAATCGATCAGGTCTGTACAACGCTTTGATGGGCTCTGTACGAACAGCGCTTTCAATAGCGCTTTGTACAGCGCCTTTCACTATGTATGAATCCTAAGTCTATGCATGGCATGGCATGGCATGGCATTGGACATACAAGATGAAATCAAAATAAACATGCAAGAAGAGATGTTAATGAACATTAATGCACAACAATAAGAAACACAACATACAAGATTTAACCATATGCATGAGTTGTGAGTGTGTGCAACTATCTCTTCAAAGCAATTAAGCACATAGAAATTACCTTCGGTGCTTATCACAATGTGGTCTTCAAAGGGCCTTGAACATGAACACCAATACCTAAGCTACCCTTACAAAGAATCCCCAATATGTGGTTTGTCCATGAAATAAGCCAATCAAGATATGAGAATCCTTACACCCTCAATTTGAGAGTACCCTTGTGCAACAAGCCTTGCCTTGCCTTGTTATGCACAATGTTGCCATCCTCATCGAATTTGTTCCTATATATCCATTTTGTGCCTATGACATTAGTGGTCTTAGGCCTAGGAACTAGAGTTCAAACCTCATTCCTTTAGAATTGGTTTAGCTCGTCTTGCATTGCAAGAACCCAAAATTCATCTTTTAAGGCCTCATTAACCTTTTTGGGTTCAATTTAAGAGGTGTAGCAAGTACAGCTAATAAGATTAGCTATTTGATGCCTAGTTCTAACACCTTCATTCACATCTCCAATAACATCATCTTTGTTATGGAGTCTTCTAACCCATAGAGTGGGTTCATTAGAGTTCAAGAGAGGAACTTTATCAAGAGGTTGTGTGTTCTCTTCATCAAGGTTAGACATCCCAAGAATAGGAGTCTCCACAATCTTCTCCAAATGAGAGTTATCTACTACAACAACCTCCTCCTCATGGTCACTAGGAGTTAAGCCTATTATCATCAAAGACAACATTTGATGATTCCATGACACTTCGAGTCTTCAAATTTATTCAAGGCATAGCCGATAAAGATACCCTCATCACTCTTAGCATCAAACTTGCCAAGTTGATCACGGTCATTTAAAATGTAGCACTTGCTTCCAAAAGTGTGGAAGTAGCTAACATTTGGCTTTCTACCTCTTCATAACTTATAGGAGGTTTGCCTAGTGCCGGGCCTTAGGAAGACTCTATTTCATATATAGCAAGACGTATTGACGGCTTCGGCCCATAGGTTCCTAGGGACATTGTTGCTAAGCAATATCACACGGGTTATCTCTTGAAGGACCCTATTCTTTCTCTTAACAACTCCATTTTGTTGAGGTTTCCTAAGAGCCGAAAACTCATGGGAGATGCCTAAGCTTTTGCAACAGCTTCCAAAATAAGTATTCTCAAACTCTCTCCCATGATCACTTCTAATCCGTTTAATGCTTTTAATGTTTGAGTCTTTTTCATTTTCAAGTTTATTACAAAGCATTTTAAACTTATTAAAACTTTCGGATTTTTTTCTAAGAAAATATATCCACGTGAACCTAGAGAAATCATCAACACAAACAAAGATGTATCTCTTTTCACCTAAACTCTCAGTTTGCATGGGACCTATAAGATCCATGTGGAGAAGCTCTGGGGGCTCCTTGGTGGAGAGATACTTGCCATTTTTGTGCATGCTCTTGGTTTGTTTCCCTTGTTAGCAAGGTCCACAAACACCATTAACTCTTTTCCCAAGCTTAGGAAGGCCACGCACAACATTGAACTTATCTAAGATCCTTAGATCATGATAGTTCATGTGGCCAAGTCTTTCATGCCACAACTCAATTTGCTCATCCTTGGACGTATTACAAGAGATAACTCTAGCCTCAAGACAATAGCAATTGTCACTAGATCTCATACCTTTCAATAAGGTTTATCCATTGGACTTTAGGATTAAGCAATCATCTTTGCTAAACAAGACGGAGAATCCTTCATCACTAAAATGAGAAATGCTTATTAGATTGGCTTTCAAGCCATCTATATATAAAGCATTGGATAAGGAGGGTGTTAACTGCCAAAAATGACAGGGATCAAAGAAGAATTTTCCACTGGCCTCGAAAATTAAGTCGGGGTAAAAAAGCTACTAGGGAAAAGATATCCAGGCACCCCGCCTTCTTACAAAAGACCAAGGTAGAGACTTCTACCAACTTTGATCAGGTCTAAAACCTCTAAGACCCGAAAGTACCAGGAAACCTCGAAGACAAGGCTTTAGAGATACTACTATCACGAGATCCTAGCACCTGTTTACCTCCGGGTATCCCGGTACCTCGGTAGCCCGATACCCCGGTACCCCGATACTGTCAAGCATCATTTAAGAAGAGTGAGAAGAAGGCAAGGTACTTGAGTATCCTGATCCACTAAAAATTAGTGATAGGCACCGAGTGAATAAACGACCGCATATTAATACAAAAATCCCAGTGCTCCGACCCCGCCTAAAGTGGGGAGCAGATACCTCGAGCAGCAATCTGAGAAGAAAGACAAGCATTAAACGCCATCGTTTGAGGCAGAATATTACGTGCATTCCCACCATTCAAGAGTCCTATTTAAATGTGGAGTAAACTCTTTCAGTTCTAAGAGGAATCACTTGATTTTAGGGATCAATTCCCCGACGAATTCGTTGATCGCCAAGGAAAGACTCATAAATTGCTAAAACCCTAGACCGAAGTTCTAGGAGTGCCTGGGAAGAAATGGGCCTATATATTCATCGTATGATTACAGAGAAAAGGGACGAAAACCCTACTTCTTACTTTTCCACTTATCGACTCAGACGTGAGCCTCTATCTCCATCGCCCATTGAGCTTATTATTCATAACCGCAGTTAGGATAGATCTCCATTGTAACACCATCATGTACTTGTTATTAATAAGAATGAGTTTTTTATCTGACCTATTGTTTACGTGAAACTTTTACTTAATACTCTTGATACATCGTTCTTATTGAATTTCTAGGAAGCTAAGGGTATCAAACTACCTGATACCCCTCCGACCAAGATCTACCACGATCCTGGTCCCTCTTGAATTGTTAATTGGAAATATCACCCCAGTGACAATTTTCAGTTAACACTTTTGGCGCCGTCTATGGGGACAAACTCCCCACCCTTAGTAAGCTAGCAAGCTTTACCCATAAGAAGTTAAAGATGAGGCTCCGATCCTCTCAGGGGTAGCACGCCACCTCGGGGCCCCATTCCCTCGCTTCCACCAAAAGAAATCAAGGGAAGAGGAAGGGAGCAAGAAGCCAGATCCTGGCACCGGTTCCACCATGAAACAAATTATAGCACGGTGTGTATAAAACTCTCTAGAGGGGGGGTGAATAGATTTTAAACTTTAATACCCAATTTCGCATGTATGTCAATATTACGAAAATGCCCCTAACTAGTCAATATAAATATCAAGTGTAAAAAGTGCGAAATTATAAATGACACAAGATATTTACGTGGAAACCCTCACGGGAAAAAACCACGGGCTGTTATGTGCGCCACACACGAACCTCGAATCCACTAATTGAAATGATTACAATCTAATCCCGGTTTAATGATCTAATCCCAATCGATAATCATCTCAACTACCTAATCCCGGTATAAGTGGACCTAGTTCGATTGCTTGCGAATTAAGTAACCTAATCCCAGTCACAACACAAGACTTAATTCTCTATGAAGAGATTATACAACCTATGTGAATATATAAAATATCCAAAATGCAATTAAGAGCTAGGTTACTCTATATGCTTATCTAGGATAGTGATTATGCAATTAATTCAAACCTAGATATTAAAAAGCTAGATGACATGTCAAATAGCTTAGCTAAACATAGATTAACAAAACCTAGATAGCTATCAAAAATACAACACTCAATCATGTCAACACAACAATCTCTATTTTGTATCTAGAATATATTCAAGAGCATACAAATAATATAAGAGATGTCAATGATAAATAAAACACTAATTATGTATGATAATAGTGAAGAACTTACCAAAGAATATGTGTTGACCAAAACCCATGCAAGCAAGCATCCTAACTAAGCTAGAAAATGCTAGATGATATTTTGATGCATATGAGAATGGTTTTTGAGTGTTAAAAAAGTGTTCTTGATTTGATTTTCTCTCAAATGTTTCTCTTTGAAGTTTAGGGTTCTTAGAGTTAAAGAACATTTTCTTCTGAAAATGAGAAAGTGTGATATTTATAGACATCAAGAACAGGGCATGTGAAAAGACAAGTTTGCCCTTGAAACGCACCGTTCGGCGGTTTCAATCGGTGGCCAGGCCACCGATCATGACCGCCAAATTGAGCTCATGAAGAACAGAGCATAAACGGCGGTTCATTCGGCGGTTTAGTGACCGCCGATCCCAACCGCCGAATCAGACCCGAGAGATCGAAATCGATCAGGTATGAACGGCGGTTTCGAACGGCGGTCGAGACCGCCGATCGTTACCGCAGAATTGCTCCTGGAAGCAAACGGCGGATCCATTCAGCGGCCAGGCCGCCGATCATAACCGCCGATCACCAACAGAGGTGAAAACCAAGGAGAAGCCAAGGGCATTCTCCGTGGGCGGTCTTCGAGCAAAACCAAGCACATTCTAGTGCATGCGCGGATGTTTCCGAATACTATCGGGAAACGAATTACAAGACACATAAATACACAACAAGATATAACAATCAAAGTGCTAGTGTGTAATGTGACATAGGAAGAGAATGCACACAAATGTAAGAATGCAAAGTGTGTGTGTGTGCTTCTAAATCTCTTCAAAGAAAGTTAAGCACTAGAAGAATACCTTTGGAGTGCTCGTCCCTTGAGGTCTTGAAAGGGCCTTTGAGAATGATTCTTAATCATCTAAACTACCCTTACATACAAACCCCAACATGTGGTTTGTCCACGAAATAAGCCAATCAAAGAATGGGAATCCTTACACACCACCTAATACCGGGTCAGCGCCACAGGACCCTATGGTCCCAGAGGTAAATTGAGACGCCATGGAACAACATGCTGCCACTTATGTAGAGAGCGTCCGCCTCCAGATGATTGCCCAAGGAATACCCTTTGAAGCACCCAGATTTGCGGAAGGGGCTGGACCAAGTACCCGTGTACCAGTTTTTGATAGACTCGGGCCGCCTTTACCTGTGCCGGATCACCCTAGAGATCTTAGACCTAGATAGGTGAAGTCAGCTTTTGACATCCCGCCCAGAAGGATCTAGCCAACAACTAAACCGGCAGCAGAAAGAAAGGATCCCCAGCCCAATGCAGGTGGTAGTACTGGGCCTAGGAGGAACCAACGGAGTACCCGGCCTGGGAAGGAGGAACGCAAGGAACCAACTTTGGAGTCAGAAACTTTGGACAATGAAGGATCTGTAGCCCGATCTAGGCATGATGGATCCAAACACCTTGTGGATCAGATGGCCAAGATGGCGAGGGAACTTGAGGAGTTGAAGAAGGGAAAACACCGGGGCACCCGAAAAAACCCCTTGGGAGAGATGAATGCACCCTTCTCTAGAAGGATTAGAGAAGCGGAGTTACCCCCCAAATTCAAGATGCCTACCGAGAAGTATTTCGGATCAGAGGATCCTGTGAGTCATATGGAGAGCTTTGTCCACCATATGGAAATCCAGAATGCCACTCGGTCAGCTATATGCAGAATGTTCCCTTCCACTATGACCGACTGTGCGAAGACTTGGTTCAGGAAATTACCTCCAGGTAGTGTGGATTCTTTTACAAAGCTTACTACGGATTTTTATGCTCAGTTTCAGGGGATCAAGCCTCGTCCCAAGGACCCCGTCCTGCTGCAGTATGTAATTCAGGAGCGAGGTGAAACACTGAGATCCTACGTAGAGAAGTTCTATAAGGAAGGAATCCATAAGGAAGTAATCCATATGAGAGCGTTTGCTGAGAAGGAGACCCTGGCCAATTTCAGAAGGAACCTATGGGCTGGCAGATTATTCTGGTCATTCGCCAAGCATCCGCCTGAAACCTACCAGGAGGCCTATGACAGGGCACTGGAGCAGGTGGACATAGATGAGCAACTCCGAGTCAAAGTTGAACTTGATGAAGCCCGAACAGCTAAACGGCTTAAGAAGGAATCTCCAAAATCAGTACCTGAGAAGAAGTTCTAGAACCATCCTCCAAACCGATCGACGTACAGGCCACCTCCCCCTAACACCGGGAAAGATACCCGGCTAGAAGGACTCCTCCCCGAGCAACTGTTAGGATTATGCTCAATAGCAAGAGTGTAATATTGTAATTGACAATCTTTTTCATATTAATAAAGTGATTTCTGGTTTAACAAATCTTATAGCATTTATAGTTTAATATTATAATTGTCAAAGTAAATAATCATAAGGTCTAAAGACTAGGAGAAAAGAAGAATTGTTCGTACATCTGGATATGTATGAGGTAGACACAATTCTTTAGTTAGTCTTGAATAATGTTCACAACTTAAGTTAAAGGTTGGGCACCTTTATCTTGTTAAAGTTGTAGAATTCTTTTGCTAGCATTTGAGTGGGATCAAATGAGATATGATGAGTCTAAAATCATCGGAGTGTCTTCGAGTAAAAGAATCTAGTGCACTGGGTGCATTGAACTGGATCACAATGAAAAGCTTTATCTAGAACCGTCAATAAATAATAGTTTTTTCATTATCAGGACAATCGGAGAGTCTATCTTAATCCTGAGATAAATGATGGACTTATGGTTGCAAGTGATATAATTTGAGTTATCAATGAGTATGATTATATAGCATAGTCTATCCTCGATAGTTTGGTGATATTCATTTGTTAATCGATAGAGGACTTCATTTATAGATATGGACATCGTGGCTCCATTTATTAAATGAGAGTATAATATCATCATATGGATGTTTTGAGGTAATTGGATATTAAATCTCAACGTTGAGTTTTCGATAGTGACTATTGAAAACATGGCTTCTGTACAAGTCAAAATATCCAAGTTCAAAATGTGGTCATATGAGTAAATATGGTAACTTGGAGAGTTATAAGCGGTCTATGAACTCTTGGCGATTACTGATATTAATCACGAGGATACACTATCTCCAACATGATTGTCTAGGGTATGAATGATGAACATCTTCTTATTCTATCTTTATTTAAGAGTTC
Source organism: Acer yangbiense (assembly GCA_008009225.1). Classification (NCBI taxonomy): domain Eukaryota; kingdom Viridiplantae; phylum Streptophyta; class Magnoliopsida; order Sapindales; family Sapindaceae; genus Acer; species Acer yangbiense. Next base: position 21,927,525 of record CM017771.1, read on the forward strand.
AATTTTAGCTCTTTAGTGGAATGAGTTAAAATTAATGGATCGGACCTAAGTGAATCATTTGTTGATTGTGATTAGGTTATGTCTATTGAAGCTTAAATTTAGATAGCCCGCCAAGATCCCCAATCCACACAGACTTGCATGGATCACTTGATATATTCTATCAGACCAATTTATGGGTCCATCTAGAATTGCATTTAATATATTAAGAATATAATTTGCACATTATTTGTTTAATGGGTTGATCAATTATATTAATATATTAATGAAAGGCATGTGGGCTTGTTTCTTTTAGTAAAAATGGGTCTGGTTCACATGTGGGCTTTTTATTTAAAGTCCAATGGATTAAATAAAATAAGAAAATAGTATTTGGCCCATATATATAATGTGGGGCGGCAAGGCTAAATAATTAGTCAAAAATATTATTTTATTTTATTGTTTGATTAAATGAGAATTAATTAATTAATTATTTAATTATTTAATTAAGAAACAAAATCTTTTTCTGATCAGGAAATATATTTCCTAGAGTTATACTATTGGTAGTAGTATACTAAAAGTAAAAGACTTATTTGGTAAGAAAATAAATAATAAGGTTTATTTATTTAATCAAATAGGAAGGTCTTTTATTTAGTCAATAAAAGAATAAAAACACTTATGAGTTGAATTAGGGTTAGGATTCTAAAGTTGATAGGAATTAGGGTAAAGCACAAATCCTTTTTGGTAGAGGATTTTCGGCCAACCCTAATTGCATCACAAGGAGATTTCGGCAACCCTAATTAAAATAGAAGTAGAATTCGGCCACCCTATATAAGACACCATATAGGGTTCGGCCACCCCCTCTAGTTTTACTAGATCAATTTCTTCTTCTTCTCATACTCATAGAAAAATGTTTGATTATTCGGCCAAGACAAAAAGAGAGAAGAGATTATTCTTTTAATAGTACACTAATTGCTTATACATCAATAGGCTTGTATGTACAACATCGAATAAGGTTCACACGAGTTTCGATCATTAGATTGAGAACTCAAAAGTGACCAGAATAATGTTTGTAGTCTTTTGGTTGTTTTGTGACTAACAATAAGAAAAAGAAAGTTTGTTTGTCCATTCTCAGTTACGCAATTCAAAGAAAAGGGAGACCACGCTCCTAGGTGATTCACGTTCGTGCTAGGATTGAAGATCTTGCGGATTACCATCGACGTAAGTCAATCGGATCACTCGACAAAAGGTATTCTACTTTTTGTTACTTTATATGTATGTTTAATTAATTTAAAGGGTTAAGGTTCACTAAAGGAAAATTTTTAAAATATACTAAACCTCTTTTTAGTCTCGCTTCCGCTGCGTTGACCCTATTTTTCCCTACAGCAACACCCCCTCTGAGAGAAGTAGTGTAAGGATTCCCATTAAATTAATTGGCTTATTTCGTGGTCAAACCACATGTTGGGGTTTGGTTGTAAGGGTAGTCTAGGTGATTTGTTGAAGATCAAAGACTCTTTCCAAGACCTTAAGAGGACAAGCACCAAAGGTATATCTAGTGCTTACTTTGGCTTGAAGAGATATAGTTGCACACACACACAACATGCATAACTCTTATTCTTGAATGTTGTGTTTATATTTTGTGTGCATTGTGCTTTATTGAATTATTCAATATCTCTTCTTGCATGTTGAATTGATTGCATCTTGTTATATGATAATACCATGACATGATAGGCATTAGGATGCATTCAATACCCACACTTGCACTTCATGCATGATTATCTTTTACTGTGGAGAAATTCGTTTCCCGAAGGTTGTTCGGAAACGTCCGTGCGTGCACGTTGATGTGCTTTGTTTTGTGCGATGATCGCCGGTGGAGATGCCTTTGGCTTCTCCTTGGTTTCATCATTTTTGGTGAAACGGCGGTTACGTTCGGCGGCCTGGCCGCCGTTCGAAACTGCCGAATGAGACCTGATTGAAATATATCTCTCGGGTCCAAAACGGCGGTTATGATCGGCGGTTTATAAACCGCCGAACGAAGTCGCCGAAGTTCCCCTGTTCCCGCTCGAGAGCCATTCGGCGGTTCAATTCGGTGGCCTGGCCGCCGAATGAAACCGCCGATCGTGCGATTTCAGGGGCAAAATTGTCTTTTGACTTGCCCTATTCTTGATGTCTATAAATATCACACTTTCTCATTATTTGAATAAGTTCTTTGACTCTTAAGAACCCTAAACTTCAAAGATAGATTTTGAGAGAAAATCAAATCAAGAACTCACCTTTAACCACTCAAATCAAACCCCTTTTGCATCAATTTTCATATTGCATCTCCTATGTCTATATAGAGTGCATCCATGTATGGGTTTGCATCATCACAACTTGCTTGGTAAGATTTTGATTAATTTCATCTTATTTTAGTAATTTAAATACCAAGCCATCTCTTTTAAATTACTTGTATGTTTTAGATCATATGCTAAATACAAGAAAAGAGATTAATTGTGATGAATTGATTGAGTGTTGTTTTTGATAGATATCTAGGTTTTTATAATCTATGATTATCTATGCTATGTGACATGTCATTTAGCAATTGATATCTAGGATTGATTTAAATTGATTATCTCATCATCCTAGATAAGCATCTAAGGTTACCTAGCCTTGTTTGTTATTTGAATATTCATATATATTCACATAGGTTGTTTCTCTTCATTGAGAAGTAAGTCTTGGGGCTAAGAGTGCTTAGGCCTCAAGCAAATTGGAATAGGGTTGCTAATAAAGGCCCGCTGGGTAGAAGTGAGGGGTTACAGATCGGAGTGTTAGACGAGGTCTACATAGGTTGTAAACTTCATTTCAATTAGTGATTTCGAGTTTCGAGTGTGGCGCACTATACAGCCCGTGGTTTTTTCCCAGTGGTTGGGTTTCCACGTATATATCAAGTGTTATTTAAATTCCGCATCTTATTACACTTGTATGTATTTTTGACTAGTAGGGGTATTTTCGTAAAATTGACTTGCATGCGAAAATTGGGTAATAATCGTTAAAATCTATTCACCCCCCCTCTAGATTACATATTTAGAACACACCGTATTCTTTTCAAGTAGCATGGGTATCAAGTGAGGAAGACTGGTACAACCACTACACTCCTCTCAATGCCTCCCAAGAAACCATATACCTGGCTATTCACGATAAGGCTTGCTCAGAAAGCCTGGTCCAATGAAGGTCCCAGCTGATCAAAGAAATCGCTACAAATACTGCGATTTTCACGAGGACGTCGGACACAACATATTTGAGTGCTACAGCCTCCGTAACCAGATTGAAGGATTGGTGAGAGGAGGACTCTTAGTTGAATTTTTGTAGCAAGTACGGGATAACATCAAGGCAGGGAAAGAGGTACAAGGGGAAATGCGAGAGGCAGAACAAAGGAGGAAGGATGAAGGAAAGGATTTGATGCAACAAATCCAGGTTATCCACACTATCAGCGGAGGCCCAACACTGGCAGGGACTTCTAACAATTCAAGAAAGAACCACGCTAGGAAGATCCCAAGGCTCACCGCTAATCAGGATGTGCTCCGGGTCTTCAGAGGATCACGAGAATATCCTCGCTCAGCTTAGATCAGATCATTTTCACTGAGGATAATGCCTACAACACAGTGCAGCCCCATGATGATCCAATGGTGATCACGGTACAGATTACCAATTACTGGGTTCACCGCATCCTGATAGATACCGGAAGCAGTGTCGATATTTTGTTCAAAGGGGCGTTAGAATAGCTCAACCTGAAAAATCCTTGCTACAACAGCTACACCACACCTTTGTACGGTTTTACAGGGGACTCCGTGATGCTAGTGGAAACTCACATTCTGTCAGTAATAATTGGAGAAGCCCTCCTTCAGTAGAATATCATGACGGAGTTCATAGTGGTTGATACCCCGTCAGCCTACAACGTAATCCTGGGAAGACCTTTCCTATCGGGAATCAGGGGAGTCCTATCCATTTATCACAATGTACTGAAGTTCCCGGTTGGAACCAAGTTAGGAGAAGTTAAGGGAGATCAGCAAGCAGCCCGCACCTGTTATGCAGTATCCGCCAACCCTACCGTATTAGCCAAGCAGAACGCCCATGTTACTAGCGAACCGGGCCTCACGATTACAGAGCCGGATCACTATGTCTTAGAAGAAGGAAATGAGCTAGATATGATCATAGAGGAAGCTGAAGAGGAAGAACGGGGATGGATTGGTGGGCACCCCGCGGAGCAGTTAGAAGAAATCCAGATCTGGAAAGAAGATCCAACTAAAGTAGTGAAGATAGAAGGTGAACTAGATCATGAGGTCAGAGGAAGTCTGGTAAAGCTTCTTGAAGAATATAACGACATTTTTTCCTGGAGTCATGAAGAAATGTGAAACAAATTAACGGTGTGTAGTATAGTAATCTAGGAGGGGGGGGGGGGGGGGGGGGTGTGAATAGATTTTAATCGATTTTACCAAATTTTCATATATGGTCAAGATTACGAAAATACCCTTAATAGACAATATAGTATAGCAAGTGTAATATGGTGCGGAAATTAAATAACACTTGATGTTTACGTGGAAACCCTCAAGGGAAAAACCACGGGCTAATAAGTGAGCCACACTCGAACCTCGAATCCACTAAATGTGTAAACTAATTACAACCTAATCCCGGTAAATAATCACACACCTACCTAATCCCGGTATAAGTGAACCTAGTCCAATTGCTTGTGATTTATGCAACCTAATCCTAGAAGCTACACAAGACTTACTTCTCAATGAAGAGATGAAACAACCTAAGTGAATATATGAAATACTCAAATATGCAACAAGAGCTAGGTAACCCTATATGCTTATCTAGGATGATGATATATCAAGAAATACAATCCTAGATATCAAGAGCTAAGTGACATGTCAAAAAGCTTAGCAAATCATAGATTATGCAAACCTAGAAAGCTATCACAAAACAATTCTCAAACATTCAAAAACACTAATCTCAAACTTGTATCTAAGATATATATGAATAACATACAAGTAATAAATGAGATTGCTTGCAAAGAAAGACACAAAATATGTAAGATATTAGTGTAAAACTTACCAAGCAAAGTGTGATGAAGAATCCATGCAAAATGATATCTAGATGATCAAAGATGATGCTAGATGATGATTGATGATCATGGAAATAGTGTTTGAGTAATCAAAGGTGAGTTCTTGTGTATTTTTCTTACTTTGAAAAATATCCTAAGTATGAAATCTAAAAATCAACTCACTTGAGTGACCTAAAGTCATTGAAGCATATATATAGGGGGTCAAAGTCAAAGTGTTGCGTTTTAATAAGTTCCCCTGTTTTTGCCTTGGGTGCTGTACAGGTCACTGTACGTAGAGCGACTTGTATAGCGCCTACCTGGGAAATGAAGAACATTCTTCATTGGCGTTGTTTGAACAGCGCTTCTGTATAGCGCCTGAACAGCGCCACAACTCTGTCTTCTTGGGAAAACAGCGTGTCGCTGTACGTACAGCGCTTTGTACAGCTACCCAACAGCAACCAATTAAATCGATCAGGTCTGTACAGCGCCTATCCCATTTCCTTCAGGCCTCAGATGGGCGCTGTTTGTACATCGCTTCTGTAGAGCGCTTTGAGCAGCGCCCATTGCAAAAATGCACTCCTAAGCCTATGCATGACATGGCATTTGGACATACAAGATGCAATCAAAAAGGCATGCAATAAGAGATGTTAATGAACATTAATGCACATAAATAAGACACACAACATACAAGATTTAAACATATGCATGAGTTGTGAGTGTGTGCAACTATCTCTTCAACGCAAGTAAGCACATAGAAATTACCTTAGGTGCTTATCAAAATGAGGTCTTCAAAGGGTATTGAACAAGAACACCAATACCTAAGCTACCCTTACAATGAAGCCCAACATGTGGTTTGCCCACGAAATGAGCCAATCAACAAACGGGAACCTTACAAAATACAGGGTATCCCTCTCAATCTAGCAGCTCATCGGTTAGTTGTAGATGCTACTGTCAAGCTCGTTAAACAGAAACGGAGACATTTCAACTCCAAGCGGAATGCCGCGGTACAAGAAGAAGTGGATAAACTCTTGAAAGCAAGATTCGTCAGGGAATCCCGCTACCCCGAATGGATTGCCAATGTAGTCATGGTAACCAAAGCCAATGGGAAATGGTGTATGTGTGTGGACTATACCAACCTTAACCAGGCTTGCCAAAAGGATAGCTTCCCTCTTCCTAAAATTGACTAGCTGATTGATTCTACTGCAGGTAATAAGCTTCTAAGCTTTATGGATGCTTTCTCGGGATACAACCAGATCATGATGCACCCTGCCGATCAAGACAAGACCAGCTTCATCATTGAACAAGGCCTGTACTATTACAAGGTTATGCCGTTTGGCCTCAAGAATGCTGGAGCTACTTACTAGCGTTTGGTGAACAAATTATTCAAGCAGCAGATAGGAAGGTCTATGGAAGTATACATAGACGATATGATCACCAAATCTCAAATGGCCAACCAACACCCCGAAGATTTACGCCAGACTTTTCAAGTGATCAAAGAGAATCATATGAGACTAAATCCGACTAAGTGCGCCTTCGGGGTAGCAGTAGGAAAGTTCGTTGGTTTTATGGTACATGAGAGAGGAATCGAGGCCAATCCTGAGAAGATTAAGGCCATCATGAATCTGGAATCCCCTACCACACTCCAACAAGCACAAGGATTGATTGGCCGGATAGCAGCGTTGAACCGTTTCATATTTCGATCTGCAGATAAATGCTTACCTTTCTTTAAAATCATCAAACAGGGAAAGAAGATGAAGTGGGATCAGAAGAGTGAGAAGGCATTTCAAGCACTGAAGGAGTACCTGGCCAGTCCACCTCTACTGGTAAAACCCCTTCCAGGAGAAAAACTACAACTTTACTTGGCAGTGTCAGAAACTGCGACAAGCGGAGCCCTAGTGAAGGAATGTAGTGACGGAGCCCAAATACCAATATATTATGTAAGTCACGCCTTGACAAAGTCTGAGAAGAATTATACCATTCTAGAGAAGCTCGCCTATGCACTAGTAACCACAACTAGAAAGTTTAGGCCTTACTTTCAAGCTCACACCGTTGCAGTGGTGACATACCAACCCTTGAGATAGTTCCTTTAGAGGCCAGACGTGTCAGGTAGGTTGGTCTTGTGGGCCTTAGAGCTCACTCAGTATGACATAAAATACAAGGCAAGGACGATAATCAAGGCTCAGGCCTTGGCCGACTTTGTAGCAGAATTCAGCATGATTCCCCATTCGGATACCTTTGCAGCTCCGAGCTCAAATCCGGAATCCTTGGGATGGCCAGTTGATTACAAAACCTGGAACCTGTATACAGATGGGGCATCTAATCAAGCCGGCTGTGGGGCCGGGATTGTCCTTATTGACCTCGAAGGGATTAAATGCAGTCACTGTTTTAGGTTTGAGTTTAAAGTTACCAATAACGAAGCTGAGTATGAAGCCCTGTTAGCAGGAATGAAGGTAGCTACAGAATTGGGGGCTGATTACCTCCTAGTTAGAAGTGACTCCCAGCTAGTAATTAACCAAGTATCCTGGGTGTATCAAGCAAGAGGTGACAATATGATCGCATATCTCAGAAAAGTCTAAGAAGCAGCTACGAAGTTTAAGGGTATGAAGATGGAACAGATCCCTCGAGAGAAGAATCACCGAGCAGATGTCCTGGCTAAGATAGTAGCAACAGGAGGGCGAACATTACCTAAAGGAATACCACTCCAGTTAATACCTCGACCTAGCATGGCCACGGGGCTGGAAGTGAACCTAGTCGATTGGCTGCCTTGCTGGATAGATCCCATAGCTGATTACCTCCAAAATGACATGCTTCCAGAAGACCTAGATCAAGCATGCAAGCTCAAGAGGATTGCTACCCGGTATTGCCTAATAGAAGGGCACCTCTATCGTAAAGGAAAGTCACTCCCATTGCTAAGATGTCTACACCCAGATGATGCTCAATGGGCACTAGACGAGGTACATGCAGGAGACTGTGGCAACCACATTTCAAGAGAGACGTTGGTGTACCAGGTTCTCCGGATGGGGTACTACTGGCCTACTATCCATCAGGATTCTAAAATATTTGCACAGACTTGTGAACCCTGCTAGAGGACAGCGAACCTTCACCTTCTACCACCCGAAAGGCTCACCACAATCAGCACGCCTTATCCATTTGCTATTTGGGGACTGGACCTAATCGGGCCACTTTCCATTGCACCTGGTCAAGCCAAGCATGCTGTGACAGCCATAGATTACTTTACCCGGTGGGTGGAAGCAAAATCACTGGTCTAGATAACTGAAGCCAACACCACGAGTTTTGTCAAAGAAAATATCGTATGCAGATTTGGTACCCCGATGGCCATAATCACCGATCTCAGTAAGCAGTTTGACAATGCCAACTTTAGGTTTTTCTGTGAAGAGCGGGGTATCGACCTTTGTTTGGCCTTGGTGGCTCATCCTCAGTCTAATGGGCTGGTAGAAGCTACTAACAAGACTATCAAGAAGCTCCTCAAGAAGAAACTCCAGCAGAAGAAAGGGGGATGGGTTGATGAGTTTCCGAATGTTCTTTGGGCATATCGGACTACCAAGAGGATTGCAACCGGAGAAACCCCTTACTCGCTTGCTTTTGGAACAGAGGCAGTCTCACCTATCGAGCATAGGCTAACATCTTTCAGGGTCTAGCACTTTGAGTTAGAAGAAAATGAAATGAAGTTGAGAGCCAATCTAGACCTCATTGAAGAGAAGCAAGACAGAGCTGCAGAACGGGTTGCGGCCTACCAAAGCAAGATAGCCCGATGCTTCAATAAAAATGTGAAGACTTGTAATTTTAAGGAAGAGGACTTAGTCCTTAGAAAGGTAACCCAGAATACCTGGAAGAGGTCTGACGGGGTACTGGCCCCCAATTGGGAAGGTCCATACCTGATAAAGATAGTGGTTCGTATGGGGGCATACAAGTTAGAAGACATGGATGGCTACCCGGTAGATCACACCTGGAATGCGATCACCTCAAAAGGTTTTACCCTTAGAATTTGAAAAGGAATGTTATCTCGGTTGGTATTCTATGGATATATATATACCCCGGTTTTGCTTTATATTCGCTTTTGAAAAATTTAATAAAGTCAGTTTTTATTCTCTTACGTGATCCTCCTAAGTTCGCCTAGCAAGTTTTGCCATTTTTTATCGCCTCAAGACCAAGAAAGGCCACATGGCATTCCTGCTGCCTTGGTCGGGGTATACCCTCCTTCAGGAAGGATCTGGTGCTTAACGCATAAGAGGTGTAGTTGCCTGCCAGACTCTACCTTATCAAGACCAGGAGGACCTATATGGACTTCCTGAAGCCTCGGACGGGGAATCCCCCTATCCAAGAGAAACCTGGTGCTAAAGTGGCTTTAGTTGCCTACCAGGACATACCGCCAAAGAATCAAGATTTCTAATCAGGATACTTGATACTCCACTTCTCCATATCACATATAAAATCCTGGTATTAAACGGCCTTAATATCCTACCAGTGCAAGGCATCGAGGAATCAGGTCGCCATTTCAAGATGTCAAATTCTTATTCCCGATGGGCGATCATGATAAGTCCATCATCAAGATCCCCAATGAAAGATTCATCAAGGTTCCATACTTCGACGAACAATGTTCAAATTAGGGTATCATACCCGGGTCAATATTTTCTGGTCAAGATGGTTTCATACTTAAGACAAGTTTACTTAGCTAAAAAACACTGTTAACTTATGCTAAAGGGACTAGAGTCCAAGAATTGCTTCCAAAAAAAAAAAGACAAGTGTGGATTCCTCTATTGCCAGCCAGGCAAGACTGAAGCTAAACGTTATAGTAGTCCAAGTAAGCTTTACTTGGATCACATTCAAGCATACAAAAATCATCCTACACCGGGATACAAGTTCTACAAACAGGAATATGGAGAAAGCGAAACAGAGTGATTGCAAAAAAGAAGAGAAGTTTCATTCAATCAATCAGGGTGCCCAATTCTCATTTCTAGGCTACAAAAAAAAAATTATTATCAAAAGGAAATCAAGCATTTCATTGTTTCTCCCCCACTAGCTCCTCTTGCCCGGATCCACCTTCCTCCTCAGCTCCCTTGTCACTTGCAGCATCACGAGTTTCTCCAGCTGCTGCCACAACTGCTCCAACAGGAGGATCCACTACCTCAGAAGGACGCGCAGAGTCCCACCTTAAATCATCTTGCGTAGCCAGGGGACTCTTAGTATCCTTCTCGACAGTTTCAGGAATAATAGCAGCCTGAGAAGAACCTCCCTGGTCTTGGTTTGCAAATTGGGCAGCCTTGGCCATAATCTGATCTCGATCCTAGTTAAGGGTGGTTTGCAAGTTGAAGGGAGAAGGAAATGCCTTAGCAACTTCATATGAAGCAGTGAAGTATCCATCCCCAAAGGAAGAATCCACTCTAGATTCCAGAATGCTCATGGAACCTTGTAGAGACTTGTTTTCATCCAGGAGGATAGCCATCTCCGCCTTTACAGTCTCCCTCTCAGCCCGGTGACGTGTTGATTTGATAGTTTCTATGTCATAGGCGTGCGTCATTCACTTCAGCTCCACCAAGTTAGCTTTCCTACTAGCCTCAGATTCGGAGGCAGCTTGGACCAGGGAAGTAACATTCTCCTCAGCTCGGGCTAGATCATTCTTAGTTTCCTCCAAATTGGCTTGCAACGCCAGGTTGTCTTCCTTCAGGGTAATGACTTGCTGCCCCATTACCAAAGCAAATTTAAAGCCCTATAAAAACGAAGAAGGATAGTTAAAAAAAAAAAAAAAAAAAAAAAAAAAGGGAAAAACCTTATACTCAACAAGCTAAAGGGTCAAGACTCGTACCTCAGCAAGCAGAGAAGCCCCCTTTATCGCCAGGATGTCAGCAGGCAGGGAAGACATTGACAGCAGGCCCCCACCAGGGCAAGCATCGATGAACTTGGAGATGATTTCCTCTTGGCTATAGTCTCGTGACCCCGATCCAGAGGGAGGGAGGGAGGGTCGGTGGGGGGAGTAGCCTTAGCAGCAATAACCTTCTCCTTTTCCTTCCTAGCTGGAAGCCTGATTGGAACAGTGGGGGGATGAGGAGGGGGAGGAACCATTATGGCAGATTAGGCAATGGAAACACTAGAAGTTTGTTTCAGAGTAGAAAGTGGAGAAACTTTGGCTTTGGCAGCCCGTGCCAGCATCTCACTCAAGGATGGATGTGCTGCGACCTTTGTTGGAGGTGAAGTAGGAGAATGCGAGACCAACTCCGAAATTGCAACAGGAGGGGTTGATGCGAGTGGCTGAGATCCGGAGGTAGCACCAATACCGGAGGGAGAAGGAACAAGAGAGTTGGCTGGAAAGGGATCCGGATATAACGGTCCTAAGGAGGAAGAAGGAGAAAAGGAGAGAAGAAGAGTAGCAGAAACTGTCAGAAGAAGAATTAGTAAAAGAAAAAAAAATAGAGAGAAGAAAGGACATGAAGCGAAACCTACTCGGATGCGCAATGGATATCCTCAGATACCGCTCCAACCAAACACCTTCGAAGGGATCACAAGTGGGATACTTCGAATTGGTATAGTTCCTATCCTGGATCTTCTTAAGAATCCTCTTGGATTCTACAGAAAGTACGCCCGTGCTCCACTTATCTTTCGGAGAGAATTGGATAGGAACCAGGTACTCAGCTTCATCTAGGAGTACAGAATGCCCTCAATCTCCCTTAACTACAATCCATTCATCTTTCCAGGACTTGTTGTACTTCATGTTCACCCCGGGAACAACGAACTGCTTCTTGTTCTTGGGCCGCAGGTAGAACTGACCCTGAGGGACCATGCTCGTTACTTGATAGACGTAGCGGATCTCATCGAAGCCGGGCTTTTTCTCAATATTTTCTTTCTCACATTCCTCCTCCTAGAGTACCAAGAACCCTGTCGGGTTCTTCTAGAATCCGGGTGAAATTTGTAGCGGGGCTAGCTCTAAGGCAACAAGCAACCTACGAAGAGAGGGATGAAGAGGAAGCCAGACTCTGTATTCAAAGGCGGCTACATGAATTAACAGACAGCCTGGAGGGGGAATATATACTTCATACCCCCGATGAGGGAGAGAGAGAGAGAGACTGATAGTGTCTGGGATCTTGTAAATCCTGCTGAATCGGGCTAGGGTATCGGCTGTACAGACAGAATCCGGGATGATCCGGCCATCATCAAAAGGGAGCAGGGGCCCAACAAGAACTCTGGTAGAATCAATAGCCTGAATATCATCCTTTTCCTCCTCCTCCTCCTCCTCCTCCTCCTTGTTGTCAACATCGGCACCATCCTCTTCATCCATAATCTAGACCGGGTCGTCAGGCTTGTTGTGAAAACCTGACCCGATTCGAGGATGTAGGGAAAAATACAGTGCACGCAGTGGAAGCGAGACTAAAAATAGATTTAGTATGTTTTAAAAATTTTCCTTTGATGAACCTTAACCCTTTAAATTGTATTATATATACATATAAAGTAACAAAAAGTAGAATACCTTTTGTCGCGTGATCCGATTGACTTACGTCGATGGTAATCCGCAAGATCTTCAATCCTAGCACAAACGTGAATCACTTAGAAGCGTGGTCTCCCTTTTCTTTGAATTGCGTACTTGAGAATGGATAAACAAACTTTCTTTTTCCTTTTGTTAGTCACAAAACAACCAAAAGAATACAAAGATTATTCCAGTCACTTTTGAGTTCTCAATCTAATGATCGAAACTCGCGTGAACCTAATTCGATGTTGTACACACAAGCTTATTGATGAACAAGCAATTAGTGTACTATCAAAAGAATAATCTCTTCTCTTTTTTTTTTTTGTCTTTGCAGAATAATCAAACACTTTTCTATGAGCATGAGAAGAAGAAGAAAATTTTATTCAATAAAACTTAGGGGTGGCCGAACCCTATATTATTTATTATATAGGGTGGCCGAGTTTTCTTCTCTTTTCCGTTTAGGGTTGCCGAAATCTACTTGTTGTTCACTTAGGGTTGCCGCAATCCCTCTACTAAAAAGGATTTGTGTTGTACCCTAATTCACATCAACTTTAGGACTAAATCTTGGGTGCAGCGGGATGCACCCAAGTTCTTCTCCAACTTTAGACTTCTAACCCTAATACAACTCATAAGTATTTTTATTCTTTATTGACTTAATAAAAAGACTTCTTATTTGATTAAATAAATAAACTTAATTATTTATTTTCTTACCAAACAAGTCTTTTACTTTTAGTATACTACTACCAATAGTATAATTCTAGGAAACATATTTCCTAATCAGAAAAAGATTTTGTTTATTAATTAAATAATTAATTAATAAATTAATTAATTCTCATTTAATCAAACAATAAAATAAAATAATATTTTTGACTAATAATATAGCCTTGCCGCCCCACATTAAATATATGGGCCAAATATTATTTCCTTATTTTATTTAATCTATTGGACTTTAAATAAAAAGCCCACATGTGAACCAGACCCATTTTTACTAAAAGAAACAAGCCCACATGCCTTTCATTAATATATTAATATAATTGATCAGCCCATTAAACAAATAATGTGCAAATTATATTCTTAATATATTAAATGCAATTCTAGATGGACCCATAAATTGGTCCGGTAGAATATATCAAGTGATCCATGCAAGTCCGTGTGGATTGGGGATCTTGGCGGGCTATCTAAATTTAAGCTTCAATAGACATAACCTAATCACAATCAACAAATGATTCACTTAGGTCCGATCCATTTATTTTAACTCATTCCACTAAAGAGCTAAAATTGAACTCTTAAATAAAGATAGATTAAAAAGATGTTCCTCATTCATACCCTAGACAATCATGTTGGAGATAGTGTATCCTTGTGATTAATATCAGTAATTGCCAAGAGTTCATAGACCGTCTATAACTCTCCAAGTTACCATATTTACTCATATGACCACGTTTTGAACTTGGATATTTTGACTTGTCCAGAAGCCATGTTTTCAATAGTCACTATCGAAAATTCAACGTCGAGATTTAATATCCAATTACCTCAAAACATCCATTTGATGATATTATACTCTCATTTAATAAATGGAGTCACGATGTCCATATCTATAAATGAAGTCCTCTATTGATTAACAAATGAATATCACCAAACTATCGAGGATAGACTATGCTATATAATCGTACTCATTGATAACTCAAATGATATCACTTGCAACTGAAACAAATTATAGCACGGTGTGTATAAAACTATCTAGAGGGGGGTGGTGAATAGATTTTAAGCTTATTACCCAATTTTTCGTGATTAGTCAAAATTACGAAATTACCCCTAAATAGATAAAGCAATAAATCAAGTATAAAATGCGGAAATTAAATAACACTTGATTTTTACGTGGAAACCCTCACGGGAAAAACCACGGGCTAGTAAGTAAGCCACACTCGAACATCGAATCCACTAAATGTGTAAACGATTACAACCTAATCCTGGAAGTAATCACACACCTACCTAATCCCGGTATAAGTGAACCTAGTCCGATTGCTTGCGAATTAAGCAACCTAATCCCGGTCACAACACAAGACTTAATTCTCTAAAAAGAGATTAACACCCTAAGTGAATATATGAATATTCAAATGAAACATAGAACAAGGGAAACCCTATATGCTTATCTAAGATGATGAATATGCAATCAAAAACAATCCTAGATATTAAAGCTAAATGACATGTCAATTAGCTTAGATAATCATATATTAGAGAAACCTAGATATCTATCATAAAAACAACACTCAATCAAATCAACACAACAATTTCTATCTTGAATATTAGAATATAATCTAAGAACAATCAAGTAATAAAAGAGATACCATAATAAATTAAACACTAATTATGTATGATAATAGTGAAAAACTTACCAAAGCAAGTGTGATGATGAAAGACCCATGCAAGCAAGCATCCTAGATATGCTAGAGAATGCTAGATGAACTTTGATACAAATGGATTTTGGTTTGAGTGTTTGATGAGCAAACTTGATTGCTTTCTCTCTTAAAAATCTCTCTTTTTAAAGTAGGGTTCTTGATGATTAAAGAGTCACATTCAGAACAAGAGAAAGTGATGTATTTATAGGCATGAAAAACAGAGCATGTGAAAAGACAAGTTTACCCCTGAAACGCACCGATCGGCGGTTTCAATCGGCGGCCAGGCCGCCGATCATAACCGCCGAATTAGCCCAAGAGGAACAGGAGACCAACGACGGTTTCATTCGGCGGTTTCGTGACCGCCGATCTAACCGCCGAATCAAACCTGAGATTAAAAAATCAATCAGGTGTGGAATCGGCGGTTTCATTCGTGACCGCCGATTCAACTGCCGAATTAGGCCGAGAGATAAAATCAATCAGGTCTTGAACGGCGGTTTCGAATGGTGGTCGTGACCATCGATCATAACCGCCGATCACCAACAAAGGTGAAAACCAAGGAGAAGCCAATGGCATTCTCCGTAGGCGGTCCTCGCGCTAAACCAAGCACATTCTAGTGCATGCGTGGACGTTTCCGAAAACAATCGGGAAAAGAATTACAAGACAACAAGACACAATTACACACAACAAAATATAACAAATAAATGCAAGTGTGAAATGTGACAAGTGAAGAGAATGCACACATATGCAATGTATGTTAAGTGTGTGTGTGTGCAACTAATCTCTTTAAAGAAAAGTAAGCACATAGAAATTTACCTTCGGTGCTTATCAAGGCGAGGTCTTCAAAGGGCTTGAGCAATAACACCGATACCTAGGCTACCCTTACAAAGAACCCCCAACATGTGGTTTGTTCACGAAATGAGCCAATCAACAAATGGGAAACTTACAGCAACCATAAGTCCATCATTTATCTCAAGATTAAGATAGACTCTCCGATTGTCCTGATAATGAAAAGACTATTATCTATTGACGGTTCTAGATTAAGCTTTTCATTGTGATCCAGTTCAATGCACCCAGTGCACTAGATTCTTTTACTCGAAGACACTCTAATGATTTTAGACTCATCATATCTCGTTTGATCCCACTCAAATGCTAGCAAAAGAATTCTACAACTTTAACAAGATAAAGGTGCCCAACCTTTAACTTAAGTTGTGAATATTATTTAAGACTAACTAAAGAATTGTGTCTACCTCATACATATCCAGATGTACGAACAATTCTTCTTTTCTCATAGTCTTTAGACCTTATTTACTTTGACAATTATAATATTAAACTATAAATGCTATAAGATTTGTTAAACCAGAAATCACTTTATTAATATGAAAAAGATTGTCAATTACAATATTACACTCTTGCTATTGAGCATAATCCTAACAGAGGATTCCTGCCAGAATGACGGCGCTGGGGCGGGATGCCATCACCAGTAACGTCGCCTTTGCCTCGACCATGTTTCTTTCCCCTCATTAACGGGGAACTCCCCTCCAAATCCACCTGCTGCGCGTTCAAATGTTTATCAAGACTGTCAGAAGGATTGGCTGATTTTGAACGAGAGCTTGAGGAAGCAGGTTGAGAAGGCAAAGAGGATAAACGAGCATCATGAGTAGAGGCAGAAAGTTTCGAGGAGGACGCCATTGTAGCAAGAAGAGTGAGAGGGAAGAAAACTCCTGAAAAAGGAAGAAACTCAAAAGAGGAAAAAAAAGTTTGGTTCTTGATTTCTGAAAGACAAGTGAGCGTAAGCAAATGAGGGAAGGAGTGGTGCATTTATAGATAGGAGTTGGACGGTTACTGAAATATAAAAGGAAATATGAAGTAATGGCTGAAGATGTGTGCGAGCGGTTACCGGAGCATGGAAGGAAACAAAGAGTAATGGCTAGAGAACATGTGCGAGACAGTTTCGAGAAAGCCATGCCAAAAATGGCCCGTTTGAATCCACGAAGCAACCACTGTTTGATACGTGGATCAACATTAAATACCGCCGTATACAAGGAAGATCTCCTCCTTAGCTATTGAAGGAAGCCAGCCAGACGAGACTAGTTAGGCAAACAGGATAGAAAATCCTTCAAGCGGACTAGAAATCCTGACTCCAACCCCAGTAAGATACTAGCGTTCAAGTCAGGGGGGACTTCTGTTAACCGCCAAAATGGTAGGGATCAAAGAAGAATTTTCCACCAGCCTTGAAAATTAAGTCGGGGTAAAAATGCTACCAGGGAAAAGATATCCAGGCACCCCGCCTTCCTACAAAAGACTAGGGTAAAGACTTCTACCAACTTCGATCAGGTCTAAAACCTCCAAGATCCTGAAAGTACCAGGAAACCTCGAAGACAGGCCTCAGAGACACTACTATCACGAGATCCTAGCACCTGTTTACCTCCAGGTATCTTGGTATCCCGGTACCCCGGTAGCCCGATACCTCGGTACCCCGATACCTCGGTACCCCGATACTGTCAAGCATTATTTAAGAAGAGTGAGAATAAGGCAAGGTACTTGAGTATCCTGATCCACTAAAAATTAGAGATAGGCACCTGGTGAATAAACGACCGCATATTAATACAAAAATCCCAGTGCTCCGACCCAGCCTAAAGCGGGGAGCATATACCCCGAGCAGTAATCCGAGAAGAAAGACAAGCATTAAATGCCATCGTTTGAGGCAGAATATTACGTGCATTCCCTCCATTCAAGAGTCCCATTTAAAGGTGGAGTCAACTCTTTCAGTTTTAAGAGGAATCACTTGATTTTAGGGATCATTTCCCTGACGAATTCGTTGATCGCCAAGGAAAGTCCCGTAAATTGCTAAAACCCTAGACCGAAGTTCTAGGAGTGCCTGGCAAGAAACGGGCCTATATATTCATCGTATGATTACAGAGAAAAGGGACGAAAACCCTACTTTTTACTTTTCAACTTATCGACTCAGACGTGAGCCTCCATCTCCATCGCCCATTGAGCTTATTTTTCATAACTGCAGTTAGGATAAATCTCCATTGTAACCCACCTATGTACTTGTTATTAATAAGAATGAGTTTTTTATCCGACCTATTGTTTACGTGAAACTTTTACTCAATACTATCGATACATTGTTCTTATTGAATTTCTAGGAAGCTAAGGGTATCGAACTACCTAATACCTCTCTGACCAAGATCTACCTGTAGGGAAAAATACCGTAGTACACGCAGCGGAAGCGAGACTAAAAAGAGATTTAGTATGTTTTAAAATTTTTCCCTTTTATGAACCTTAACCCTCTAATTAATTAAACATATATAATCAAAAGTATCATACCTTTGTCGCGTGATCCGATTGACATTGCGTCTGAAACAAATATTTAAATACTCGAGGTGTGTTCTATATATAAAGCTAGAGGGGGGGGGGGGGGGGGGGGGGGGGGGGGGGTGGTGAATAGATTTTATCTAATTATTACCCAATTTTCGCGTGCATGTTAATTTTACGAAAATACCCCTAGCAAGTCAACAATACATACAAGTGTAATAAGATGCGGAAATAATAAATGACACTTGATGTTTACGTGGAAACCCTCAACAGGGAAAAACCACGGGCTGGTAAGTGCGCCACACTCGAACCTCGAAATCCACTATATGAAAAGACGGTTACACCCTCAAGTGATTCTCGGACCCTCACCCTAGATAACCTCAGGCTATGGACACTACCACTCGCCACTCTTGGTTCAATCCCTAGTGATATCCCCTGATACACTACTCTTGGCGTGAGCACCCTCTAATCTACCATGCGGGCCTTTTATAGCGGCTCTAGTCCAATTTGCTTGATCCTCGAAGTCACTACTTGTAATGATGTTTACAGCCTAATCCCGGTCTGTAACCCACCACTACTACCCAGCGGGCCTATAATAGCAACCCTAGACCAAGACTTCAATCTCTCAAAAGAGATGCACAACCCTATGTGAATATGTATGAATATTCAATTAATGCAATAAGAGCTAGGGTACTCTAAATGCTTACCTAGGATTATAAGATGACAATATAATCAATCCTAGATATCACATGTAGCTATATGTCATGGCATATAACTTTAGCTAAGTAAAGGATAACCAATCCTAGATACAAAGCTATCATATAAAACCCACAAACATTCAAAGGATTAACTAGTTGATTAAAAAACAATCTATCAACCTAGTTATCAATACATCACACAAGAATGTTCATGGCATAGCTTTTAGGCAATAATGACCTAATCAAATAAGCTATGAAAAATAATCTCAATCAACAAAAGAGATCAATTAGCTAGATGGCATATGAACATTAAAGCCTAGCTATCAAATAATAACCCAATCAACACATAATCTCAATCTTATATGTAGAAATTAATCTAAACACATATAAGTAAAATATGAGATAAAATTGATAAGTAGAAACACTAATTATGTAAGATAAAAGTGTTCAACAAATCATACCATGTGTGTTGAAGAAGACCCATGCATTAGCATATGCTAGATGAACCTAGATGATGCCTAGATGATGATTTGTGCATGTGGGAATGGGTTTAGAGAATTAAAGATGTGATCTTTAAGCTTTTTCTCTCAAGTCTCTCTAAATATCTCTCTAGGGTTCTTGGGATGCAAGACTTGTATTCTGAACCAGAGATAAGGATGTATTTATAGAAACCAAAAACAGGGCAGGTGAAAATACAATTTTGCCCTTGAAACGCACCGATCGGCGGTTTCAATTGGCGGCCAGGTCGCCAAATTGAACCGCCGAATGGCTCCCGAGCGGAACAGGGGAACTTCAGCGACTTCGTTCGGCAGTTTCTAAACCGCCGATCCCAACCGCCGTTTTGGACCCGAGAGATATATTTCAATTAGGTCTCATTCGGCGGTTTCGAACGGCGGCCAGGCCGCCGAACGTAACCGCCGTTTCACCACAAATGGTGAAACCAAGGAGAAGCCAAAGGCATCTCCACCGGTGATCATCGCGCAAAACAAAGCACATCAACGTGCACGCGCGGACGTTTCCGAACATCCTTCGGGAAATGAATTACACCACACTAAAAGCTAACATACATGAAGTGCAAGTGTGGGTATTGAATGCATCCTAATGCCTATCATGTCATGGCATTTCATAAAACAAGATGCAATCAATTTAATGCAAGAAGAGACATTGAATAAACAATAAAGCACAATGCACACAAAATATAAACACAACATTCAAGAATAAGAGTTATGCATGTTGTGTGTGTGTGCAACTATATCTCTTCAAGCCAAAGTAAGCACAAGATATACCTTTGGTGCTTGTCCTCTTGAGGTCTTGGAAAGGGTCTTTGATCTTCAACCTTAATGACCTAGACTACCCTTACAACCAAACCCCAACATGTGGTTTGACCACGAAATAAGTCAATCAACAAAAGGGAATCCTTACAGCGTCGATGGTAATCCGCAAGATCTTCCAATCCAATCACGAACGTGAATCACCTAGGAGCGTGGTCTCCCTTTCTTTGAATTGTGTACCTGAGGATGGATAGCAAAATCTTTTCTTTTTCGTTAGTCACAAAAATATCCAAGAGATAACGAAGAACGTTCCGGTCACTTTTGAATTCTCAATCTAATGATCGAAACTCGCGTGAGCCTTATTCGAAATTGTGCACAAAACCTTTTGATGTAAAAGTTACTAGTGCACTATCGAAATAAGAACAAACTCTTCTCTCTATACTTCTTGGCTGAAATTATCACACTAGTCTAAGAGTTGGATTCTATTTTTTTCAAGCAAAAGAAAAAACTCTCAAGTCATAAAGACCTTAGCAATTAGGGTTACCGAATTCCTTTTTCACAAAAATAAATATATATATTTATATATATATATATCTTTTTCACGTTTTACCATGCATATCTAATATATATATACTACACGTTTTAACATGCATATCTAATATATATATATATACTACACGTTTTAACATAAATTCTGCACAATTCTTAAAAGTGCACCAAAGCTGCACGACTAAACCAATATATATTTATCATGCGAAATTAAAACTGCATGCATTATATATATATATATTTTCGGCCTTGTGCCATATATATAATATATTTTTATGTCTTGGCTAATTGCCATATAAATCATATGTATATATCTATTAATCTTTAGAATTCAACCCTAATCCAACTCTTTAGTGTATTTAGGGACGAGTGATGTGTAAAATCGTGTTATAAAAACCTAACTCACAAGTGCACGAATCGTGACATAAGTACAGCGACAAGTAGGGATCGTTCCCACGAGGAAAAGTGATCTACTAGTTATAACTAATTCTAATTAAAGCTAAGCAATTAACAGTATCCAAGAGATTTGAGATTGATTGATTGATTGATTGATTGAGAACAAAATTATCTAAGAAAGCAAGAAACAAGAATATGTGAATGTGATCAAGAGGTGAGAGGACTAGGTCATCAATGCTCCCCAACTATGTCTACTCAATGCTTCAAATTGACTTTTGATAAAAGATGTAACTCAAGTTAAGGATTCGTTCTTATCTTATTTATGATTATTACCGTATGATCCTGGGATGAACCAAGTGTTCTCAACTGTAATCCAATTTAACTCAAAAACTTGAGATATGAATCATAACCAAAAACCCATTAAGCTCAAGAACAAGTGAACAAAAATTGCATCCCAAACACTTGGGGTTGCTAATTTTATTCATTCAATTAAATATTGGCTCTCAATTATAATTTAATTTAACTCAAACACTTGAGATATAAATCACAATTAAAAACCCTAAATTCCTATCTAGCATAAAACTATGCATCAACAAGAATAAAGAATTAAGATATAGGATGAATTGAATAAATCAAAACCTGAATTAATGGAAATATAGTCAATTCTAACAAAGATTATTCATAGCGGTTCACATTGACTCCCTAGTATGAAGTTAGTTACACATTAGAAACAAAGAAATAAGAGGGAGAAAAGATAAAACCCATTGAAAAGCTTCAACAAATTCTTCAAATCATCGATGAACTCCTTCGTCTTCGAATCTTCTATGAGTAAGGTGAATGATGAATTTGTGTGATGAGCAAAAGTGTGGAATGTCTGAATGGGAGAGTCCAACCAAGCGGCAGCCCTAAAGACCACCCAATATATATATAGGCCCCCTCAATCTGAATACGAAAAGAGTCCTTATCGAGCAAGAATCACCAAATCGCTGCCATGACCGCTTCCAGTGTGGCAGCGGCGTGGCAGCGCTCTTGACAAGAAACGGGGAACCACTGCAGCTATGGCAGCGGTAGCTACTGGTTTCAGAACGCTGCTGCATCGCTGCTAAAGAATTGGGAGCGATTTCAACTGCACTATTGAATATTTGCACGAAAGCCCTTGAAGTCTTCAAAATAGCACTTTTTGCCTGATATTCTTCAATTCATTCATCTGGATCCAAAATCCTAAAAATGCTCACACACACACATTAAATCCCAAAAAGACTCGAGAAACAAGCAATTGATTAGAGTAATGGGGATCAAAAACATATACAATAAATGACCGATCAACAAGCAAGCCAAGAGTGCTCATAAAAAGGGCGAGGACCTTATCCTAAGGAGGCAACATTGTGGAAGTTCGAAGTGCGGGAGCACCATGCCATGTCTTGCCTAGACGTTAAATCGTGCGCTTGGTGGGATTCAACCCACCTAGGTATATTTTCTTTCCTTAGTTTTAATTTTTTTTATTTCTTGATTTTTAGTTTTTTGCTTAGAATAAGGTTGTGAGTTCATTTTGATAGTGGATTTAGGACTTGAATGATCACATATTTTATCCACAAGGATTGTGATGATAACTCTTGATGAATTTGCATTTCTATATCTCTTGAGTTGATTATGGGCATATAGGATGTATGGAACCACTTGATTCTATTTTGGGATAATTTTTAAAATGGACATAAATTGTGTTTTGAGACTCTTTGATTATGTATGTGTGTTGCGCAGTGTTTATTGGTTTATATGCCCCAAAAGACATTGAGGACAATGTCTAATTTAGGTTTAGGGGTGTGTGTGCATCACTGTCTCTTGTTTGCAATTGTGTGCAAATGTTTTGAGCCTAATGTTTTCAAAATTTCGAAAATCTTGGGATAATACCATGCTTGAGCATATTTTGCTTGTTGAGATTTTGCCTTTGTGTGTGCAAGTAAGGAATTGTGCATCTTTGCCATGCTTAGTTTAGATTAATTTCATGCCATTTAGGGTTGCATTGAACAAAACACGCTAGTTCTTTTCTCATGATGTTAGAGTGAATATTCAATTGTGATTGAAGGTTTGGAATTAATAGTGGAGACTTCCCATGAGATTCACAAACACGACCTTAAAAAGCGTATTTTGAGGGAAAGTTTTCACTCTTTAAACACTCATTCATACACACTTGTTAAATATTTTTAAAATGTCTCATTCACACTTAAATGTTGTTTGCCATAGAACATATGGACTGCTTGTGGATGCCTTAATTGACTTTGTGAACAAACCTTTAGAAATGATTTTAGGCAATGCATGTGAAAAACCACTAAATTAGCCTAAATACTTCCAATCCCTCTATGTGTGTGCTTCATTGCCCATTTGAAGCTAAACACAACTAAGCTTTTCATTCATGAACCACATCAACATAAACCATATAGCCTATACACTAGCTTACCTTGTACCAAATGGTTTGCTAAGGCTTAGGGGTTGAATGTAAGCTTTGAGGAGTATGAAAATGTAAGGCGTGTACCTAGGCAAATATGTATGTGCAAACACATTAAAATGATGAAATGCAATGCTTGAAAAGAAAAGAAAAGCATAGCAAAAGAAAGAAAAGAAAAGAAAAATGAGGCACAAAGTGCCTAGATCAATTATGTGGAATTAAATGAGCTACTCAATGAAAATTAAGAGTAGAAAAATACACAAAATAAATTGTAAGCCTGGACGCCAAAGTGTGGAATATGCAAGTTGTAATGAGCAAAAATGTGCTTAATATAGAATGTATGCCTTAGTGTGACCTTTGGGTTATCAATTCTTCCCAATTATTGACTCACGACTCACCTTAGGCCCCATTACAACCAAATGAAAGACCTATTTGATCTTTAGGGATGTCCACTTTGGACATTTTGGTTGATGCATGTTCTTTCCGGTTCATGATTTTCAATTCCATTCATGAGACAAAATTTCATAAATTATGTTTTTAAATGATCATGTGCAATTATATTTGATATCTTGAACATAAACTCATATTGCATATGAATTATGAGTGAAGCCTAGGAATCTGTGCGAAAATGAGAGAATCCGGTGAGGATTACATGTCGAGGCGAATTATATTCTTTTCCTAATGGCACTCTAGTCTTGAAGCTTGAGCATCTTGAATGTAGGATCGTGTTGCGTGCAATGTGTACTTAGAGTGGCATGTTTTTAATCTTCATTTAACATATCTTACATGTATATTTTTCCTAATGAGCACAACGTTGGTTAAATCTTTTCGCTATTGGTTTTACAAGTCGAAACTTGACTTTTGAGTCTGTTACAAAGAGTCGGTGCTTTATTGTTAATTGTTTGATAGTTGAAACATGTCCATGTGTGCTTATATTTGTTTTGCTCGAGGACGAGCAAAAGATAGGTTTGGGGGTATTTGATCAGACCAAAATTGGTATGATTTTGGCCCTCACTTCCTTCTCGGGCATTATCCCGTGCTTTAATGTTGTAAATTAAGTGTTTAGGTATTTACAGAGTTCAGGGGCATTGAAGTAATATTGGTGGTGTAGGGAAAAATACGGTCGACGCAGCGGAAGCGAGACTAAAATAGAGTTTAGTATAGTTTAAAATTTTTCCATAATTTGAACTTTAACCCTCTAATTAATTAAACATATATAATCAAAAGTATCATACCTTTGTCGCGTGATCCGATTGACATTGCGTCGATGGTAATCCACAAGATCTCCAATCCAATCACGAACGTGAATCACCTAGGAGCGTGGTCTCTGAAACAAATTATAGCACGGTGTGTATAAAGCTATCTAGAGGGGGGGTGAATAGATTTTACGCTTTTTACCCAATTTTTCGTGTTAGTCAAAATTACGAAAATGCCCTCAAGATAATATAACCAAGCAATTGTAATATGGTGCGGAAATTAAAACAACACTTGGTTTTTACGTGGAAACCCTCACGGGAAAAACCACGGGCTATGTAAGTAAGCCACACTCGAACCTTGAATCCACTAAATGTGCAAACGATTACAACCTAATCCTGGAAGTAATCACACACCTACCTAATCCCGGTATGAGTGAACCTAGTCCTATTTGCTTGCGATCTAAGCAACCTAATCCCGGTTGCTACACACAAGACTCACTTTCTCTAGAAGAGAATACAACCCTAAGTGAATATATGAAAATATCCAAAATGCAACATAGAGCAAGGGAAACCCTATATGCTTATCTAAGATGATTAATATGCAATTAGAACAATCCTAGATATCAAAACTAAATGACATGTTAATTAGTTTAGCTAATCAATATTAAGCACAAAACCTAATATGCTAGCACAATACAAATTCTCAAACATACATCATACTCATCTCAATATTGTATCCAAAGCATACAAAATAACAAACAAGTAATTAATTGAGATTGCTAGATAAAAGAATCACAAAACATGTAAGATATTAGTGAAAAGCTTACCAAGCAAAGTATGATGAAGATTCCATGCAAGATGACATCTAGAAGATCAAGGATGATGCTAGATGATGATTGATGATCATGAAAAAGTGTTTGAGTAATCAAAAATTGAGTTCTTGGAATTTTTCTTCTCTTTGAAAAATATCCTAAGTATGAATTCTGAATATGAACTCTCTTGATTGACCTAAAGTCAAAGTGGCATATATATAGGGGGCCAAATCAAAGTGTGGTCGTTTAAGTAAGTTTCAAAGAAATGCACCGATCGGCGGTTTCAATCGGCGGTCAGGCCGCCGATAATGACCGCCGAATTGAGCTCGTGAAGAACATAGCAAAAACGGCGGTTCATTCGGCGGTTTCGTGACCGCCGAATCAAAACAGAGAGATTAAAATCAATCAGGTATGAACGGCGGTTTCGTGACCGCCGATTCAACCGTCGAATTATACTGAGAGATAAATCAATCAGGTCTTGAAACGGCGGTTTCGAACGGCGGTCGTGACCGCCGATCTTAACCGCAGAAATCCTTCAGACCAATCTGGACTGAAACGGCAGTTTCATTCGCCGGCCAGGCCGCCGATCATAACCGCCGATCACCTAGATAGGTGAAAACCAAGGAGAAGCCAAGGGCATTCTCCATAGGCGGTATTCGCGCTAAACCAAGCACATTCTAGTGCATGCGCGGACGTTTCCGAAAGTTATCGGGAAACGAATTACACAACAACATGACACAATTACACACAACAAAATATAATAAATAAGTGCAAGTGTGAAATGTGACAAATGAAGAGAATGCACACATATGCAATGAATGTTAAGTGTGTGTGTGTGCAACTAATCTCTTCAAAGAAAAGTAAGCACATAGAAATTTACCTTCGGTGCTTATCAACACGAGGTCTTCAAAGGGCTTCGAAAAATAAGACCGATACTTAGGCTACCCTTACAAAGAACCCCAACATGTGGTTGTCCACGAAATGAGCCAATCAACAAATGGGAACCTTACAATCTCCCCCTTTGGCTATTTCGTGACAAAACCACCACTCACATTGATTCCTCACAAAGAAATAGAAACTACGGGACAACTATGATATTCTACAACATAAAGAGATAAGAAAATAAAACTTCAAGTCTTCAATCTTTTGTAGAATAATCACGCCCTGTAAATAAGATTTCTATGTTTTCCAATACAAGTGAAATGTGAGATTAATCAAGTGATATCAAAAACAAGCATTTGTATTTTTAGAATTTAGGCACAACATTACAAAATATATGCAATGTATGATAAATGCAATGCTCCCCCTCAAAGGGTTACTCCCCCTCAATGTGTTATCTCCCCAATGTGCACAATTGCAACACCAATTTGCATCTCCCCTTACCATATACTACTCCCCCTTTTTGTCATGATATAGGCAAAGGAGTAGTCTCCAACCGGGTCACTCATAGTAACGAGAGATAGTAGCATGCAAGATATGCATAATTAATATAAGTCACTTTATGCATCTCAATTTAATCGGAGAGAAACAAGGAGATTTATTGGAGAGAAAATGTGTGAATCAAACATGCTTTGCATACAAGACATGTAGCATTCAAGTCCAAAATACAATGGTATTTGGCAAAGCAATTGTAATATGGTGCGGAAATTAAAACAACACTTGGTTTTTACGTGGAAACCCTCACGGGAAAAACCACGGGCTATGTAAGTAAGCCACACTCGAACCTCGAATCCACTAAATGTGCAAACGATTACAACCTAATCCCGGAAGTAATCACACACCTACCTAATCCCGGTATGAGTGAACCTAGTCCTATTTGCTTGCGATCTAAGCAACCTAATCCCGGTTGCTACACACAAGACTTACTTTCTCTAGAAGAGAATACAACCCTAAGTGAATATATGAAAAATATCCAAAATGCAACATAGAGCAAGGGAAACCCTATATGCTTATCTAAGATGATTAATATGCAATTAGAACAATCCTAGATATCAAAACTAAATGACATGTCAATTAGTTTAGCTAATCAATATTAAGCACAAAACCTAATATGCTAGCACAATACAAATTCTCAAACATACATCATACTCATCTCAATATTGTATCCAAAGCATACAAAATAACAAACAAGTAATTAATTGAGATTGCTAGATAAGAGAATCACAAAACATGTAAGATATTAGTGAAAAGCTTACCAAGCAAAGTATGATGAAGATTCCATGCAAGATGACATCTAGAAGATCAAGGATGATGCTAGATGATGATTGATGATCATGAAAAAGTGTTTGAGTAATCAAAAATTGAGTTCTTGGAATTTTTCTTCTCTTTGAAAAATATCCTAAGTATGAATTCTGAATATGAACTCTCTTGATTGACCTAAAGTCAAAGTGGCATATATATAGGGGGCCAAATCAAAGTGTGGTCGTTTAAGTAAGTTTCAAAGAAACGCGCCGATCGGCGGTTTCAATCGGCGGCCAGGCCGCCGATAATGACCGCCGAATTGAGCTCGTGAAGAACATAGCAAAAACGGCGGTTCATTCAGCGGTTTCGTGACCGCCGATTCCAACCGCCGAATCAAAACAGAGAGATTAAAATCAATCAGGTATGAACGGCGGTTTCGAACGGCGGTTTCGTGACCGCCGATTCAACCGCCGAATTAGACTGAGAGATAAATCAATCAGGTCTTGAAACGGCGGTTTCGAACGGCGGTCATGACCGCCGATCTTAACCGTAGAAATGCTTCAGACCAATCTGGACTGAAACGGCGGTTTCATTCGGTAGCCAGGCCATCGATCATAACCGCCGATCACCTAGATAGGTGAAAACCAAGGAGAAGCCAAGGGCATTCTCCATAGGCGGTCCTCGCGCTAAACCAAGCACATTCTAGTGCATGCGCGGACGTTTCCGAAAGTTATCGGGAAACGAATTACACAACAACATGACACAATTACACACAACAAAATATAATAAATAAGTGCAAGTGTGAAATGTGACAAATGAAGAGAATGCACACATATGCAATGAATGTTAAGTGTGTGTGTGCAACTAATCTCTTCAAAGAAAAGTAAGCACATAGAAATTTACCTTCGGTGCTTATCAACACGAGGTCTTCAAAGGGCTTCGAACAATAAGACCGATACTTAGGCTACCCTTACAAAGAACCCCAACATGTGGTTGTCCACGAAATGAGCCAATCAACAAATGGGAACCTTACAGTCTCCCTTTCTTTGAATTGTGTACCTGAGGATGGATAACAAAATCTTTTCTTTTTCGTTAGTCACAAAAACTTCCAAGAGATAACGAAGAACGTTTCGGTCACTTTTGAATTCTCAATCTAATGATCGAAACTCGCGTGAGCCTTATTCGAAATTGTGCACAAAACCTTTTGATGTAAAAGTTACTAGTGCACTATCGAAATAAGAACAAACTCTTCTCTCTATACTTCTTGGCTGAAATTATCACACTAGTCTAAGAGTTGGATTCTATTTTTCTCAAGCAAAAGAAAAAACTCTCAAGTCATAAAGACCTTAGGGTTCCCCAAATTCTATATCAAGAATATATATATATACAACATATATATTGCATAAATTCTGCACACCTCTTAAAGTGCACTAATGCTGCACGCCTAAACAAATATATATTGCGGCACCCACATATATGTTTGCAAGAATAATATATCTTGCGGCACACACATTTATGTTTGCAAGAATAATATATATTGCTATATATATCTTCCTCTTGCCATATATCTTAATCTGCGTATATTCCAAGTGACATATATATTTCTCACATATATCTTGGCCATGTGCCAAATATATTTCTATGTATATCACGGCAATTTCCTCTACCATGTAGGATTTTTGTGTTTTGACCTAAATCCTAACCCTAGGTAGATTTGCTTAGAATTCCAAACCTTAATCCAACTCTTTAGTGTATTTGTGACTATTTCAAAGACTCCCTAATTTGACTAGATAAATAAATCTCTTATTTATCTACTTACCAAATAAAGTCTTTTATTTTTAGTATACTACTACCAATAGTATAACACTAGGAAACATATTTCCTAGTCAGAAAAAGATTTTGATTTTTAATTAAATAATTAATTAATAAATTAATTAACTTCCATTTAATTAAATAATAAAATAATATAATATAATCTGCCCAAGTACTCTATCATGGGCCATATATTATTTTTCCATTTTATTAAATCCATTGGACCTTAATAAAAAGCCCACATGTGAGCTGGACCCATTCTTACTAAAAGAAACAACCCCACATGCCTTTCATTAATATATTAATATAATTTAACACCCCATTAAATAAATAATGTGCAAATTATATGCTTAATATATTAAGTACAATTCTAGATGGACCCATAAATTGGTCCGGTAGAATATATCAAGTGATCCATGCAAGTCCATGTGGATTGGGGATCTTGGCGGGCTATCTAAATTTAAGCTTCAATAGACACAACCTAATCACAATCAACAAATGATTCACTTAGGTCCAATCTATTAATTTTAACTCATTCCACTAAAGAGCTAAAATTGAACTCTTAAATAAAGATAGAATAAGTAGATGTTCCTCATTCATACCCTAGACAATCATATTGGAGATAGTGTATCATCGTGAATAATATCAGTAATCGCCAAGAACTCATAGACCGCCTATAGCTCTCCTAGTTACCACATTTACTCATATGACCACGTTTTGAACTTGGATACTTTGACTTGTCCAGAAGCCATGTTTTCAATAGACACTATCGAAAACTCAACGTTGAGATTTAATATCCAATATCTCAAAACATCCATATGATAATATTATACTCTCATTTAATAAATGGAGCCACGATGTCCATATCTATAAATGAAGTCCTCTATCGATTAGCAAATGAATACCACCAAACTATCGAGGATAGACTATGCTATATAATCGTACTCATTGATAGCTCAAATGATATCACTTGTAACCATAAGTCCATCATTTATCTCAGGATTAAGATAGACTCTCCGATTGTCCTGATAATGAAAGACTTTTATCTACTGACGGTTCTAGATAAAGTATTTCATTGTGATCATGTTCAATGTACCCAGTGCACTAGATTCTTTTACTCGAAGAACCTCCAATGATTTTAGACTCATCATAACTCATTTGATCCCACTCAAATGCTAGCAAAAGAATTCTACAACTTTAACAAGATAAAGGTGCCCAACCTTTAACTTAAGTTGTGAATATTATTCAAGACTAATTAAAGAATTGTATCTACCTCATACATATCCAGATGTAGGAACAATTCTTCTTTTCTCAGAGTCTTTTGACCTTATGATTATTTACTTTTGACAATTATAATAATTAAACTATAAATGCTATAAGATTTGTTAAACCAGAAATCACATTATTAATATGAATAGATTGTCAAAAACACTATTACACTCTTGCTATTGAGCATAATCCTAACAGGTGGAATAGGGGTAAAAGTGTGATTATTGAAGGAGGATTGAAGATATTGCAGATATGGAAGAGATCAGGGGCCAAATTGTAATTCGCCATGCAAAGCGGGCGAGCGTGCCACGTCACCACAGTGATCCGGTGCATTTTGGCTAAGTGATGGGTATTGGGCTTCTAAATTGCACCCAACCCTTTTCTTAACGCACCCCACATGCAGCCCACGTTGCCCTTTAATGAAACGGTGCGTTTAAGAGGCAAGCTAGGCCTCTAAACGCACCCCAGCTTCCTGCTAACTGCACCCCACATGAGACAAAAGGGTTGGCGTCTAAGCGCACCCCACACATCTGTTAAATGCACCCCACCTTCACTATTCACCTTCTTCTTCCTCTCACGCGAACCAGCCAAGGCGTCCCTCCAAACCCTAAATCACGCCGCCACCTCGACGACCACCTTTTTCGAGATCAATCGGTTAACATTTGTGAGATTGGTTCGTTAAGGTAGCTTGAGAAGCACTTCCTGTAATCCACGTGCGATCCCATTAATTCCCTAGCAATTCCTTTAATTATTTATCCCATATATCTCTTATCTAGATTTCTATCTGTTTTATTAGTTTTATTAGGTTTATTTTACATGTATGTTTGATGGCTTGACAAACCATTCAACCATCCATTGCTTATGTTTTATTTTATCGCATATAAGAATTGTTAATTTATTCAGCTATCACTCTAATTCCCTGTGGAACGAATCCTACTTGCCACTTTACTAATTTTACATCTAAGTAGTGAAATCGGTTTTCAACACAAACACATTTAAAAACAATCATTTTGTTGAGTACCAACGACGGCTCATCAGTGCATCGCCTTCCAATTCCATTTCGATGCCTCAAACTCTTGCGCGTTCCATTGCGCCTTAGGCATGAGTACATCCTCTCCTCCACTCGTAGGAATCATCATCGGTGGAGCTTAGCCGTCTTCAACCGCCATCCAAGCCCTATCATGAAGTTGGCATATGTACGACTTCATCTTGCCTTTCCAAGAGGCATAATTCAACCCGGTGAGTAGGGGAGGTCTCATGCTAAAAGCACCCTTGTTGCCACCACTGTTTCCACTCATAGTGTTTATGAATGAATAAAATGAATGCAAATGTATGAATGAACAAAAAACACACAAAATGCAAAACACACCAAAAAGAGCAGGGATTACCTAAGTATATCTAGGAACCCGCTCTGATACCAATTAAAACTAATTATAGCGTGCTAATATTATCTAGAAGAAGGGGGCGGGGGTGAATAGATTTTAATCGATTATTACCCAATTTTCATGATTAGTCAATTTTACGAAAATGCCCCAAACTAGTCACAAACTAAAATCAAGTGTAAAAATGCGGAATATAAATGACACTTGATTTTTATGTGGAAACCTTCAACAAGGAAAAACCACGGGATGTTATATGCGTCATACATGAACCTCGAATCTACTAATTGCAATGGTGTTTACAACCTAGGTTGACCATGTCAAACCCTACGGCCTATAACCCACCACTACTACCTACAAGCCTATAAAAGTTGTAAGGATTCCCATCTATTGATTGGCCTATTTCTTGGACAAACCACATATTGGGGCTTGATGTAAGGGTAGCTTAGGTATTTGATGGTTGGTGTTTTACACAACCAAGGCCCACTCAAGACCTCAAGAGAAGAAGCACCAAAGGTAAATTCTAGTGCTTACTTGCTTTGAAGAGATCTAGTTGCACACACACACAACTCATGCATAAATCTTATTCTTGTATGTTGTGTGTTTTATATGTGTGCATGCATGTCCTTGAACATCTCTTCTTGCATGTTTTATTTGATTGCATCTTGTTCATTGAAATGTCATGACATGTTTAGGCATTCGGATGCAAAGCCATGAATTCTATTCATGCATGTTTAAGTGATTGCATCTTGTTCATTGAAATGCCATGACATGTTTAGGCATTATGATGCATTCACTTCCCACACTTGCACTTCATGATTAGTCTTAAGTCTGGTGTAATTCGTTTCCGTTTGTGTGATCGGAAACATCCGCGCTTGCATGATGGTATGCATGTCTTAGCGTGATGGTTGACCACTTGAGAAGGTCTCATTCTTCTCTTGGATAAGTGGTAGTTTTGGTTTGGTTGTTTGGAGTAAAGTGTCTAGTTTCAAAAGATTAGATTTTAATGTTTTAAATGTTTTTCAAAACTGACCTTTGTATGGTCGTGTGACCATAACTTTTTATAAAAAGATTGAAATTGAGTTTTGTAACATTTTGGACAAACTAGACACCCATACCTTTCCAACGGCATATTATTCGTAATATTTCATGACCGTTTGGATTGGTTTTAAAATCTCCAAAGTTACAACCAAAACAGGGCAACTCTGTTGTTGTTCGTTTCTGACCTTTGGTCACTCAATTAACCATAACTTTGTCTACAGACATCAAAATGTCATTCTGTAAAAAGAGTAGAATGTAGACATCCATACCTTTCCAAAGATATATCATACGAAAGGTTTTGATGTCATTTGGTCATGTTTCGAAGCACTAGAATCTTGAGCCGCTGCATTGATGCGAGTACCGCGAAAATGTCCATAATTTTTCCATTTCTTCCAAAACGACATAGTTTCACTTGGGCATTATAAATACATATCTTTCTCATCATTTTGAGAGCTGAGCCACAAAATCAAACCCTAGAGAGAGAGGCTCCATATTCTTGAGAGAGAAAGAGAGACTTGAGAGAAAAAGCTTAAAGATTACATCTTTATCTCTCTAAACCCATTCCCACATGCACAAATCATCATCTAGGCATCATCTAGGTTCATCTAGCATGTACTAATACATGGGTCTTCTTCAACACACATGGTATGATTTGTTGAACACTTTTATCTTACATAATTAGTGTTTCTACTTATCAGTTTTATCTCATTTATTACTTGTATGTTTTTAGATTAATTTCTACATACATGATTGAGATTATGTGTTGATTGAGTTAATTTTTGATAGCTTCATTGATTAGGTCTTTATTGCCTAAAAGCTATGCCCTAAACATTCTTGTGTGATTTATTTATAACTAGGTTGATAAATTGTTTTTTAATCAACTAGTTAATCTTTTGAATGTTTGTGGGTTTTTTGTGATAGCTTTGTATCTAGGATTGGTTATCCTTTACTTAGCTAAAGTTGTATGCCATGACATATAGCTATTTTCATATCTAGGATTGATTTTATTGTCATCATATAATCCTAGGTAAGCATCTAGAGTACCCTAGCTCTATATTGCATATTTGGATATCATTGCATATTCACTTAGGGTGTTGATCTCTTCGGAGAAGTAAGTCTTGTGTGATAGACCGGGATTAGGTCGTACACCAGGATTAGGTGGTCACATGAGCAAATTGGACTAGGTCTACTTTTACAGGCCTGTGGGTAGTGGTAGCGGGATATTGGCCGGGATTAGGCCGTCAAA
The DNA here is from genome assembly GCA_008009225.1 of Acer yangbiense. Classification (NCBI taxonomy): domain Eukaryota; kingdom Viridiplantae; phylum Streptophyta; class Magnoliopsida; order Sapindales; family Sapindaceae; genus Acer; species Acer yangbiense. Next base: position 21,962,065 of record CM017771.1, read on the forward strand.
CCGAGATTAGGTTGTATACGCTATCACAATTAGTGGATTCGAGGTTCGAGTGTGGCGCAGTTACCAGCCGGTGGTTTTTCCCTGTTGAGGGTTTCCATGTAAAAATCAAGTGTCGTTTATATTTCCGCACCATATTACACTTGATTATTGTTTTGTGAATTTGGGATATATTTGTAATATTGACTAATCCGAAAAATTTGGTAATAACGGATTAACAACCCTTTTTCACACCCTTTGAGTCATATTTTAAAAGACATGCACGCGTAAACGGGAATTCATTATTCCTTTCAAAAGTGAACCTAGTCCAATTTGCTTGTGACCTAAGCAACCTTAGCCACAAGTCTTACTTCTCAATGAAGAGATAAATCAACCTAAGTGAATATGCATGATATTCAAAATGCAATTTAATGCTAGGTTACACTAAATGCTTATCTAGGATTAAAAGATGACAATTAAATCAATCCTAGATATCAATGGCTATATGTCATGGCATAAAGCATAGCTAAATATGATATGGCAATCCTAGATATAGCTATCACAATACAACACTCAAACATTCAACACATAATCTCAATCTTGTAATTAGAAAGTAATCTAAGAGCATACAAGTTATCAATGAGATAAATAGCTAAGTAAAAACACTAAGATGAGATGAAATTAGTGTTCAACTTACCATAGCATGTGTGTTGATGAAGACCCATATAAAAATGCATCCTAGATGATCCTAGATAATGCTAGAGAATGATTGATGCACATGGAAATGATTTGAGTGATCAAAGATGATCAACTATGAATTCTTGAATAAAAAACTCTCTTCGAAAATGCTCTCAATTAAAAATATGCTTTTTTAGTCATTGGGGATGACCTAAAGTGAAAGCATTGGTTATATAGGTGTCCCAATTGATGCAATGCCGTTTTGAAAAAAACAGGGGTTGACCGCTGTGAGTATCGCTGTCAAAGCCACAGTGGTAGTCAATTAAAAAGCATTAGATCAAAACGATGTGCTTACCGCTGTGGTTTCCACAGCGGTTATGACAGCGGTAAGCGCTGTGCTCAAAACTGCTGTGCCTACCACTGCAGAAAACCATAGCGGTCAGGAGAGCTGCGAAACAGAGCAACTCAACGCTATGGCTACCACTACGGATTCCGACAGCGTTTCCAATAGCGGTCTCCTGTACAATGAAGGCTTAAGTGATAATCATGCAATCTTAAGCTACTTAAAGGCATGGCAATTAATAAATGCAACACAAGAATGCACATACAAGAAACACACAACCTACAAGTATTAAAGATATGAATGAGTTGTGAGTATGTGCAACTACATCTCTTCAAAGCAAGTAAGCACTTAGAAATTTACCTTTGGTGCTTCTTCTCTTGAGGACTTGAGAGGGCCTTGGTTGTGCAAAGCACCAAGCATCAAAAGCCTAAGCTACCCTTACATCAAACCCCATATGTGGTTTGTCACCGAAATAAGCCAATCAAACTTGAGGCACTTACAAGTAGGATAAGCGTGGTACAAATAGAGTGAGTCATAAGGGAGCTAGATCACTTGAGATTGTAAACATTATCCAACTAGTGAAGTAGTTTGTCATGGTTGTGGATTCAACCCGTAGATGTTTCCACATTAGAGGTTTTACCACGTAAAAAATATCATGTGCCAATCTCTCTAACTCTAAACTCATTTACATTGCTTTGAGATCATTTGTAATATCTTTGCTTATATGAGTTTTGAGAAAATGAGTGAACAATAAACTTGTATTTGTTTAATTGTTGCTTTACATATATTTTGATTCATTTTGTGCAAATTGTGAAGTTTGTGGAGGTTGGAGTGTTTGATATTATTGGATATAGGAGTTTTTTTGTTGTTTTTGTTTGTGTGGTCGTACAAGTTTTTGTAGGTTGAAGGTTTGCTCACCAAGTGTTCAACAAATTGCTTGTGTGACAATTAAAGGCTAAAAAGTTGTCGAATTTGGACTCCACCTATTCACCCCCTTTAGGTTGTTAGTGATACATCAATCTTAGGAATTACATATTAGAAAAGAAAGAGATAATAGCCATGGAATCCGTTTCCAACCAAAGCCACCTCCAATCATGATCAAAAGCAATGTAGATGACATGAAGAGCAACCTACATTTCAGCCACCAAAGAGGTGTAGACACCTAAGTTGGAGAAAAATCACCAATAAAGCTTGAGTTCCCATTACCTAAAACACTTAAGCAAGCACCATCCCCTGTGTTTCCTTTATTGCAGCCATCTGTGTTAGCTTTAATTCGCGGAGAAGGACGCCAAACACAAGAGGTAATGCAAGGAGATTTGCGAAGATGAGGTTTAACTCCAAGTTTGTTCATGATAGGACTATCTGTAGATGACACGTAGCCAGGACAAATTGAATGATTGAGAAGAATTTTTGCCTTGAGGTTAGAAATAATATGATCCACAGAAGGAGCTTTGTTATGAAACCGATGGTCATTCCTAGCTTTTCAAATATCATACACAATCTGGGTAGAGGTGCTAATCCACATATTGTAAATCTGAGGATAAAAGGACTTAGAAGTAATGGTGTTCTAAAGAATAACAAACGTGCTTGACATGGGGAAAGAAGTGTTAAAAAGAGAGGCAAGCCAACACTGTAACTAGGTAGCAAAGCTGCAACCACAAAAAAGGTGGTGAATAGTTTCCTCATTGCGAAGGCTTATAAGGCAAGCTGAAGGAGCACAAAAACCTATTTTAAGAAGGTTATCATCTGTAGGCAACTTTCCATGAAGAAGACGCAAAAAAAGGAATGAATTCTTAGAAGGGATAAAACGCCTCCAAATAATCTTACTCCAAGTGACTTTCGACTTGAAACCCCGAACAAAATCATAAAGCTCTGCAAACGAAGGAACGACAGAGCGAGAAAGCTCCTAAACAAGTTGATCCTGAGCATTATTGGGGGGGGGGGGGGGGGGGGGGGGGGGTGAAGGAAAACCTTACGAATCATATCGACAACAAGCAGATACCCAGAAATAAAAGAAGTAGGGATACACCAACAACCATGATAAATAAAAGAAGAAATTATAGAACTCAAACCTCTACAATTACCATGATAATTGACCAAAGAAAGAATTGAGTGATCCAACCATTTATCCTTCCAAAGGTTTATAAGAGAGCCATCACCAATAAGCCACCTAGAATATCGAGAGATGGAAGGGAAGCAATCCCTCACTAAAGAGACAATAGAAGACTTCATAGGAGAACCAACATGATATTTTCTAAGAAAATTACACCGGAAGTAAATACTCCAAGCGGAGTTGTCTGAGATTGAATCCCAACATAAATTAAGATTAACAGCTTTGTTTAAAGAAATCAGATCAGGAAGACCCAAGCCGCCCTCATCCTTCGAAAGGCAAACATTCACCCAAAGGGACTGTCACTAGCTTGAAAGTCTCAACATTACCAGACCAAAGAAAATTATAGCAGCATCTGCGAAGATTCAGAAGAATAGATGATGGAATTTTATAAATACGAAAGCAATGAAGGAGCATTGATTGGATGACAGATTGGATCAACTGAGCACGACCTGCCATAGAGAGAAGATGACCTTTCCAACCAGCAAATCTCACTTTCACACGGTCCAAAAGAGGTTGAAAGTAGACTCCCCTAGAACTACCATAAAAGAGAAGAACACCTAGATAAACAAATGGAAAAGTTCCTTCCTTAAAACCAATCATACTCTCCATAATAGCCTTCCTAGCGAAAGAATATTGCCCACGAAAATAACTACTTTTGTCACTGCTCACAAGTTGACTTGATGCAACACCATAAGAATCAAAGAAATCCTTCAAAGTATTAAGGGACCTACTATCAACCCTGTAAAAAATAAAGATATCATATACATATAACAATTGGATTGGAGGGAAACAACCTTTTAGAGCTGTAATAGGCTTGAGCAGACCATTGTGAAAAAGATCTGAAAGACTGTGGCTAAACGCCTCCTCAGCAAGACAGAAAAGTAAGGGAGATGAAGGATCCCCTTGATGAACTCCCCTATAACATGCAAAGAGACGGCTACGCTCCACCAACAATGACTCCTACGGGTGGAGGAGAGGATGTTCCTAAGCCCAAGGCATAATGGAGCACTCAAGAGTTTGATGCCTCCAAGTGGAACCACAAGGCGATGCACGCCATCCTATGCACTATGGACGAAAATCAATACAAATTGATTAAAACCACTAGGATCGCAAAAGAGGCGTGGGGCATCCTAGAGACAGCACATGAAGGTACCGAAGTGGTTAAGGACTCCAATCTCCAAGTCCTCTAAACTCAATTCGAAACCCTTAAGATGGAGGAGAATGAGTGCTTCAATGACTTTGAGGTGAAGTTGATAGACATAGTGAACTAAAGTCATCAACTTGGCGATCCTTACTCGGATAGAAGGATCAAACAAAAGATTATGAGATCCTTTGATCGCGCTCCAAATGTTCACATTTAGCGCTCCCTAACTTAGCTTTTGTAACCATTTTCTGAGCCCTTTTTGATATTTAATGTTGTAAATAAGTGTATTTCATGTATTTCAGCTTATCAGGGGCATTGTAGACCAAACTGGAGGAAAGTAGCAAAATAATGGGCAAAAAAGGGCAATTATGTCATTTGGAAGAATCAGGGGTCAAAGTGAAATTCTGGAGAAACTATTGCAGATTCGGTGAATAGAAGAGAAGTTAGGGGCATAGACTGCAATTTGCCAGCCAATGCACAGCAATGCGCCACGTCAATTAGTGAAATGCTGCGTTTTTGTCTTCTTCATGATGACGTCATTGTTCAAGGCATGACGTCTTCTTCAAGGCATGACATCATGATGACATCATTGTCTTCTTCATGCAGACGGGTCGAGACGACCCACGTGATCCAACCCGGATCTGGTGCAGACCCAACTTTGACCCGTAGTATTTTAGCCCGTTTTTGGCCATTTTCCAATGGGTTTTTCGATGGATTCCCACCTAGAATGGTAGCCCACGTTCTGGCAGTCCTAATGCACCCACTTCCAGCCTCCCATGCACGTGATTCTCTCTCCACCAATTCCTCCAAGTCTTCAAAGCCTCCACGGTAGAGTTCAAGCTTCGAGCTCTTCCCAGCTGCCTTGTTCCTGCGTACAACACGTCCAAACCCACGGAATCTCCATGAGTTCATGCCGAGAAGAAGATCCTATGAACCAGAAAGGCTAAACTCGAGAGAATTCTTTAGAAATCATCGTGACCTCACGCCAGCGAGATCAAACCCACGAGCCAGAGTGAACAAACCAGCTGGGTCTTCTCCACATGATGGTAGGTCGTCCCACTTGCCTTTCCCATCACCACTTGCCTCTCCCATCACCTTATCTTGTCTAACACACCTTACCACCTTAGATATTTTGAGATAAGTTACCTTAGACAACTACCTTACACTACACACTAAACACTACACACTTTAATATAGATAACTTACTCTAGTGTAGAATCTAAGAAAGAGAATAACTCTCTCAACTTTAGTCTAGTTCTCTATCATTTTCCCATCACTTTCTAGGTAGCCAAACACCACTTTGAGTTACTTAGACTTGCTCATTTCAAGTTGCTCTATAAGGATATTGTGCTTGGATTGCAAGGAGGAGTCATCTTGGCCAAGAAACTAATCCAAATGGGTTTGTTTTACTCTTCCTTTGTATTTTCTTGTTAATGTATTACTATGTGTAACTAAACCCTTTTGTTGGGGGATTGATGTAACTTGTAAGGATTCCCTTTTGTTGATTGGCTTATTTCGTGGTCAAACCACATGTTGGGGTTTGGTTGTAAGGGTAGTCTAGGTCATTAAGGTTGAAGATCAAAGACCCTTTCCAAGACCTCAAGAGGACAAGCACCAAAGGTATATCTTGTGCTTACTTTGGCTTGAAGAGATATAGTTGCACACACACACAACATGCATAACTCTTATTCTTGAATGTTGTGTTTATATTTTGTGTGCATTGTGCTTTATTGTTTATTCAATGTCTCTTCTTGCATTAAATTGATTGCATCTTGTTTTATGAAATGCCATGACATGATAGGCATTAGGATGCATTCAATACCCACACTTGCACTTCATGAATGTTAGCTTTTAGTGTGGTGTAATTTGTTTCCAGAAGGATGTTCGGAAACGTCCGCGCGTGCACGTTGATGTGCTTTATTTTGCACGATGATCGCCGGTGGAGATGCCTTTGGCTTCTCCTTGGTTTCACCATTTTTGGTGAAACGGCGGTTACGTTCGGCGGCCTGGCCGCCGTTCGAAACCGCCGAATGAGACCTGATTGAAATATATTTCTCGGGTCCAAAACGGCGGTTGGGATCGGCGGTTTCTTAACTGCCGAACGAAGTCGCCGAAGTTCCCCTGTTCCTCTCGGGAGCCATTCGGCGGTTCAATTCGGCTGCCTGGCCGCCGAATGAAACCGCCCATCGTGCGATTTCAGGGGCAAAATTGTATTTTCACCTGCCCTGTTTTTGGTCTCTATAAATACATCCTTATCTCTGGTTCAGAACACAAGTCTTTGATCATAAGAACCCTAGAGAGATATTTAGAGAGACTTGAGAGAGAAAGCTTAAAGATCATATCTTTATCTCTCTAAACCCATTCCCACATGCATAAATCTTCATCTAAGCATCATCTAGGATCATCTAGCATATGCTAATGCATGGGACTTCTTCAACACACACGGTATGATTTGTTGAACACTTTTATCTTACATAATTAGTGTTTCTACTTATCAATGTTATCTCATTTATTACTTGTATGTCATTAGATTAATTTCTACATACATGATTGAGATTATGTGTTGATTGGGTTATTTATGGTATCTAAGATTTTCATGTTTATCTAACATCTAGCTAATTGATCTCATTTGTTGATTGAGATTATTTTTCATAGCTTATTTGATTAGGTCATTATTGCCTAAAAGCTATGCCATGAATATTCTTGTGTGATGTATTGATAACTAGGTTGATAGATTGTCTTTTAATCAACTAGTTAATCCTTTGAATGTTTGTGGGTTTTATGTGATAGCTTTGTATCTAGGATTGGTGATCCTTTACTTAGCTAAAGTTATATGCCATGACATATAGCTATATGTGATATCTAGGATTGATTATATTGTCATCTTATAATCCTAGGTAAGCATTTAGAGTACCCTAGCTCTTATTGCATTATTTGGATATCATTGCATATTCACATAGGGTTTGATCTCTTCGGAGATGTAAGTCTTGTTTGTGATAGACCGGGATTAGGTCGCTACACCGGGTTTAGGTGGTCACTCAAGCAAATTGGACTAGAGCCGCTATAAAAGGCCCGCGTGGTAGATTAGAGGGTGCTCACGCCAAGAGTAGTGTATCAGGGGATATCACTAAGGATTGAACCAAGAGTGGCGTGTGGTAGTGTCCACAGCCTGAGGTTATCTAGGGTGAGGGTCCGAGAATCACTTGAGGGTGTAACCGTCTTTTCATATAGTGGATTTCGAGGTTCGAGTGTGGCGCACTTACCAGCCCGTGGTTTTTCCCAGTGGTTGGGTTTTCCACGTAAACATCAAGTGTCATTTATTATTTCCGCATCTTATTACACTTGTATGTATTGTTGACTTGTTAGGGGTATTTTCGTAAAATTGACATGCACGCGAAAATTGGGTAATAATTAGATAAAATCTATTCACCCCCCCTCTAGCTTTATATTGATAAACACGCCATCGAGTATTTAGTTACTTTCAATTGGTATCAGAGCGAGTTCCTAGACATACATAGGTGATCCTTGCTCATTTTTGGTGTGTTGTGCATTTTGTATGATTGTTGTTTTTGACATACATCTTGCATTCTTCTCATATGCATTCATTTGACTCAAACACTATGAGTGAATTTGAGAGAGAAGAAAATGACTCCGATGAGGAGATGTCCCTCTAAGGTGAGAGAGGAGACGAAGATGAAAGGGTGTTGCTCACATTACCAAAGAGCTTCAAGCCCAAGCCTTCCTCAATCTTGGTCTAACCAACCAAGAAGCCTAACTTCCCTCAACCTACGATCTTAATAGGGAAGTGATCAATCATGCAAGCTCAACCGAGCAAGCAACATTGTCTTGGTCATCATCAAAGGAGGAGAGATCCTATGCATCTTTATGAATAGTATCATCCTCATGAATATTGGACTGAAAAGGGGCTAAGCTATATTGCTAGTGCTATTGGGAAGCCTCTTTATGCTGATAGCCTAACTGAATCAATGAAAAGAATTTCGTACGCTAGAATTTGTGTCGAAATTGATGCTACTAGCAAGTTAGTTGATTCTTTTGATTTACTTATGGGCGATTGTGATGAGCTCAATAATGGGGAGAGTGTTGAAATTCTGGTTGAATACCAATGGAGACCAAAGATTTGTCTGGAGTGCAAATCGTTTGGTCATTCTACTGCAACCTGCCCAAGTCTAAAGCATGTGGAAGGCAGATTCGATGAGAACCGTGGTTCCAAAGTGAAGCAAGAATGGGTGAAGATCAATCGTGGTGCTGCAGCTCATGTATCCAACTCTTCAGGGAACCTTTCTAGAGGAGATGCAACCCTTGTTCCCTCACCTAGTGCGAATACGGAGCCTCTTCCTCTTTCCATATCGTATTTGAATGTTGATGAAGTCATTGCCGCTGGTCATTCTGAAATTGAGCCTCCATTGTGTCCTACCAACATGCCTATCGAGAATCAATGCAATGTCCTCTCTAAGGAGAGTGTTGTTGATACCTCTAACAAGTTCTCTGCTCTTGATGAGAATGGTTATAGTGTCCTTTCTAAGGATAGTGTTGTTGACTGTAGTGATGATGACTCTCCTACCACAGCCTCTCCGGATCATTCCCTATGGCTCTCAAAGATTAAGAACATTGATGGGGTTCCTATCATTGGGCTTTCTAGCACTCCAGAGTCCTCTAGTACCAAGAAGAAGAAGAAGAAGAAGAAACAGTCCGCAAAGAAAGGAATGGATAACAGCTTGCAAGCTAAGGTGAAATCTCTTCAACCTCTTAATGATTAATTTAGCTTGTTGGAACATTAGGGGTCTGAATGCTACCCCTAAACAATTAGAAGTTAAGAAGATGATACTTGACCACAAGCTTAGTCTAGTTTGTTTAATTGAGACAAGAGTAAGTATGATCCATAAGCCTCTTGTAGTCAATTCAGTTTTCACGGATTGGGAAATGTTTGACAATTACAATAGTCATGATCTTGGTAGAATTTGGATTGGTTGGGATCCTAGGATCCTCAATATCACTAAATTGTTTGAAACTGATCAGATTATACATTGCCAAGCTCATATTTTGGATGGTAATGACAGGTTCCATATCTCTTTTGTTTACGGTTCTAATGTTGATAGTTCTAGAAGAGCTCTTTGGCATAGTATATGCTCTAATCAGCAAGATACTCCTTGGATGGTTCTTGGCGATTTCAATGTCTCTAGGAGGGTGAATGAGTCAGTTGGGGGTTCATCTCGTATTTCCTCAGCTATGGAAGAGTTTAATGACTGTCTTTATGTTTCTGATCTTGATGACCTTCGTTTCTCCGGTTTTCTCCACACTTGGTGTAATAAGAGAAGAATTGGCTGCATCTCTAAGAAGTTGGACAGAGTTCTTGTTAATAAGGAATGGATGACCAAGTTTGAGCACTCTGAAGCCATTTTTCTTCCTCCTAGCATCTCGGATCACAGCCCATCTTTGGTTAAGCTCGGATTGCAAGGTAATAAGAAGAATTGCCCTTTTAAAATTTTCAATTTTCTTACGGAAAGGGAAGACTTTCTTCCTTTGGTTGAGAGTTGTTGGCAGGAGAATTTTCATGGCAATATGCAATTTCAGCTTTGCTCTAAGCTCCGAAATTTAAAGAAGGTTTTAAAGTCCCTTAACAAGAATATAGTGGGGGATTTGACGGTTAAATCTATTGAGACCAAGGCTGCTCTTGTTGATTGCCAAAGTCTTCTTGATCTGCAGCCTCTTAATGAAGGCCTTAGAATGCAAGAGAAGGAGCTTATGAGCTCTTACACTTTGGCTCTTCATACGGAGGAGGATTTTTTGAGGCAAAAATCTAGAGTTCAATGGCTTAAGGCTGGTGACCGTAACACCTCCTATTTTTTCAAAGTCATCAATGGAAGACGCAATAGAAGTAAGATCCTCTCTATTACTGGAGAAGATGGTTCCTTGATTGAAGGAGATACTCAAATAAAATCTGAGGCTGTTCGTCACTTCCAAAATATTCTTGGTTGCTCTTTGCCTTCCAGACATGGTTCTCGTCCTTTGAGAAATGTTATTGATAAACACATCTCCACTGATCAAGCTGATTTCATGAGTAAAGAGGTCACAAATGAAGAAATTCGTGAGGTTTGCTTTTCTCTCCACCCTAATAAGGCTCCTGGTCCAGATGGATTTAATGCTCATTTCTTCAAGAAGACGTGGCACATTGTTGGTGATGATGTTATTAATGCTGTTCAAGAATTCTTTCGTACTGGCCTTCTTCTTAAAGAGCTCAATGCTACGATTCTTACTTTGGTCCCTAAGGTCCCTAATCCGTCTAAAATGACAGACTTTAGACCAATCTCTTGCTGCAACACTCTCTACAAGATCATTGCTAAGATCATTGCCAATAGAATCAAGCCTTGTCTTCCTGGTATTATTAGCCCCTCCCAATCAGCTTTTGTGGCTGGTAGGAGAATTGGTGACAACATTTTTCTTGTCCAAGAGCTAATGAGAAATTACCACAAAGATGACGGTACGCCAAAGTTGGCCCTTAAGGTGGATTTGATGAAAGCATTTGATATGGTTGATTGGGGCTTCTTACTTGACACTCTTGCTGCGTTTCAGTTTCCTTTGAAAGTCATAAATTGGATTAGAGCTTGCCTTACTACTCCTAAGTTCTCTATATCTATTAATGGTGAGCTTGCTGGTTTCTTCTCCGGAAAGAGGGGTCTTCGACAAGGGGACCCTATGTCTCCATATCTCTTTGTTATGGCTATGGAGGTCCTCTCGAAACTTTTAGCCAATCATATTGCGGACTCTCCTAACTTCAAATATCATTGGAAGTGCGACAAGATTAAGCTTTCTCACCTTTGCTTTGCTGATGATCTTATTATGCTTTGCCATGGTTCCTATCATTCAGCTCTTGTTCTCAAATCAGCCCTTGATGAGTTCTCCTTGTTGTCGGGTCTTGGTGCTAATCATGCTAAGAGCAACACTTTCATTTCTGGAGTGCCCGATGTAATTAGTCAGCAGCTCATCAACCTTTTTGGTTACACGGTCGGTTCCCTTCCTATTCGTTATTTGGGGATTCCTATTATCTCTTCTAAATTGAATGTGCATGATTGCTCTCCCCTTGTTGATAAAGTTTCGAGTAGACTTTCTTCTTGGTTGAATCGGTGCCTTTCTTATGCTGGTCGTCTTCAACTTATTATCTCGGTCTTAACCAGTAGTCAAGTGTTTTGGGCTAGTCATCTTTGTCTTCCTAAAAAGGTCTTAAAGGTTATTGAGCAAAAAATTCGTAGCTTTTTATGGAATGGGGTTGAGGGTAGCAGCAAAGGTTCTAAAATTGCTTGGTCTGATATTTGTATTCCTAAAAAAGAGGGTGGTCTTGGAATCAAGGACCTCTCTTTGTGGAATAAGGCGCTAATGATTAGGCACATTTGGAATCTGGTTTATGGCACTAATAATCTTTGGACTTCTTGGATCAATGCCTACCACCTCAAAGGTTCAAGTTTGTGGGAGGTGAAAGCTCCTCATACCTGTTCTTGGAATTGGAGAAAGCTTCTTCATCTTAGGCCTTTAGTTCGTCCTTTATTTCAGCACGTTATTGGTAGTGGCTTGAACACTTCCTTATGGTTTGATAATTGGCACCTTGATGGCCCTATTTGTTCGAAATGGAGTTCCCGTGTTATCTACGATTCTGGTCTCCCTATAAATGCAAAGGTTAATGCCATTGTCCGTGGTGATAATTGGAGATGGCCTGTTGCTATGTCAATTGATCTTGCTGAAATAAAGAGTCGTATGCCTTCTTACAATCCAAACTCCATTTTAGATGATATTATTCGGTGGCTCCCCTCTCCAAATGGTATTTATTCTGCTGCTTCTGCTATGGAGTCTTTTAGAACCCATCACTCTCTTGTTCCTTGGTTTAATATTGTGTGGTTCCCTCAGAATATTCCAAAGATGGGTTTCATCCTTTGGTTGGCTATTAAAGGTAGGCTTTCTACCTTGGACCGTGTTCAGCGCTACGATCCTCAAGTTATTGCTACATGTGTCCTTTGCAATTCTCAAAATGAAACTCATGCCCACCTTTTCTTTGAGTGTTTGTATAGCAAAGCCATTTGGACTCATCTCTTGAACAAGTGTGGTTGTACTTGGATTGGTCTCAGCTGGAATGATTTAATTGATTGGATTTCCATTCATTGGAAAGGGAAATCTCCTTCCACTGTGACTAAAAAGCTTTGCCTTGCAGTGGCTGTCTACTTTATTTGGAGAGAGCGAAATTGTCGTATTTTTAAGAGCTCTAGAAGGTCTAATGCAGAGGTTACCCGGACCATTATTGACACTATTCGTGGCCAGCTTTGTTCTATCAATTTGAAGGATTGGCCTCTGATTGCTATGAATTGGAATGTAACCTCTAGATGATCCTTGTGTCGTTGGCTGTTTGTTTGCTTTCTTTAGTGTTTTTTTGCATTGTTAAAGCTTTTGTTTAGCGCTTGTTTATGAGCTTGTTGTTTTTAAGCTTTTTGTTGAGCTTGTTTTGGGCCTTAATGCTCTGGTTTCTTTGTTTCCTGGGGTATGCCCCTTGTATTTGTACATTCTTTCCTTTTTCTATGATACTATTTATTTACCAAAAAAAAAAAAAAAATTTGAAATATCTTGTGCTTCTCTTTTTGTTGCTTGAGTAAGCTTGGTTACACTATGTATACATATTTTCTATTCAATAAGTGTGATCAATGCTTGTATTGCAATCCATGTCATATTTATGTTCAAACATGCATTTTTGGACTAGGAGATATATACATAGGATAAAATTTGAATGACCTATAATGATCTCCATGACATGATGATTGCTAAAATAACATGCTAAATGCTAATCTTAAAAAGCATGTTTTGATGATTGCATTTCTTAACTGCAAAAAATGTGTGAAAAAGCTTATGAGACTCAAATGAAAAAGGATCTTGTATCCATTCAAGGATTTTACAATCCAAATGTCTCTCTTTCTTTATTGGTTGATCATGTCTACTATCATACGGATATCTTATCCGGAAAAATCAAGTAGGGTGCAAAGTCGCTCATGACATGTTTGGCTTATAAAGTCGGATATAGTTGTTCTTAAATTGAAATCAATGAAAACCTATATCCTTGCTTCTCTCATGACATTGGTGAAATTGGTTTGAATTCATATTAAAAACCTTTGTCATTTGCTTTGCCAAATACCATGGTATTTTGGACTTAAATGCTACATGTCTTGTATGCAAAGCAATTTTTTGATTCACACATTTTCTTTAAATAAATCTCCTTGTTTCTCTCCAATAAATTGAGATTGCATAAAGTGACTTATATTAATTATGCATATACTAGAATGCTACTATCTCTCTTTGCCTTGAGTGACCCGGTTGGGGACTACTCCTTTGTCTATATCATGACAAAAAGGGGGAGTAGGTTGTGGTAAGGGGAGTTGCAAATTGTAGTAGTAATTGTGCATGTTGGGGAGAATACTTATTGAGGGGGAGTAACCCTTTGAGGGGGAGCATTTGCACATTCATACATTGCATGATGTTGTACTTAAATTCTTAAATGCAAATGCTTGTTTTATCTCACTTGATTCATCTCACATTTTCTTGTATTGGAAAGTATAGAAACTGTGCTTTCAGGGATTGATTGTTCTACTTGAGATTGAAGACTTCAAGACTATTTATCTTATCTCTTTGTAAAGTAGAAAATCATAGTAGACCCGTAGTTTCTATTATATTGTGAGGAATCAATGTGAGTGGTGGTTTTGTCACGAAATAGCCAAATGGGGAGATTGTAAGGATTCCCATTTGTTGATTGGCTTATTTCGTGGTCAAACCACATGTTGGGGTTTGGTTGTAAGGGTAGTCTAGGTCATTAAGGTTGAAGATCAAAGACCCTTTCCAAGACCTCAAGAGGACAAGCACCAAAGGTATATCTTGTGCTTACTTTGGCTTGAAGAGATATAGTTGCACACACACACAACATGCATAACTCTTATTCTTGAATGTTGTGTTTATATTTTGTGTGCATTGTGCTTTATTGTTTATTCAATGTCTCTTCTTGCATTAAATTGATTGCATCTTGTTTTACGAAATGCCATGACATGATAGGCATTAGGATGCATTCAATACCCACACTTGCACTTCATGAATGTTAGCTTTTAGTGTGGTGTAATTCGTTTACAGAAGGATGTTCGGAAACGTCCGCGCGTGCACGTTGATGTGCTTTGTTTTGCGCGATGATCGCCGGTGGAGATGCCTTTGGCTTCTCCTTGGTTTCACCATTTTTGGTGAAACGGCGGTTACGTTCGGCGGCCTGGCCGCCGTTCGAAACTGCCGAACGAGACCTGATTGAAATATATCTCTCGGGTCCAAAACGGCGGTTGGGATCGGCGGTTTCTTAACCGCCGAACGAAGTCGCCGAAGTTCCCCTGTTCCTCTCGGGAGCCATTCGGCGGTTCAATTCGGCAGCCTGGCCGCCGAATGAAACCGCCCATCGTGCGATTTCAGGGGCAAAATTGTATTTTCACCTGCCCTGTTTTTGGTCTCTATAAATACATCCTTATCTCTGGTTCAGAACACAAGTCTTTGATCATAAGAACCCTAGAGAGATATTTAGAGAGACTTGAGAGAGAAAGCTTAAAGATCATATCTTTATCTCTCTAAACCCATTCCCACATGCATAAATCTTCATCTAAGCATCATCTAGGATCATCTAGCATATGCTAATGCATGGGACTTCTTCAACACACACGGTATGATTTGTTGAACACTTTTATCTTACATAATTAGTGTTTCTACTTATCAATGTTATCTCATTTATTACTTGTATGTCATTAGATTAATTTCTACATACATGATTGAGATTATGTGTTGATTGGGTTATTTATGGTAGCTAGGATTTTCATGTTTATCTAACATCTAGCTAATTGATCTCATTTGTTGATTGAGATTATTTTTCATAGCTTATTTGATTAGGTCATTATTGCCTAAAAGCTATGCCATGAACATTCTTGTGTGATGTATTGATAACTAGGTTGATAGATTGTCTTTTAATCAACTAGTTAATCCTTTGAATGTTTGTGGGTTTTATGTGATAGTTTTGTATCTAGGATTGGTGATCCTTTACTTAGCTAAAGTTATATGCCATGACATATAGCTATATGTGATATCTAGGATTGATTATATTGTCATCTTATAATCCTAGGTAAGCATTTAGAGTACCCTAGCTCTTATTGCATTATTTGGATATCATTGCATATTCACATAGGGTTTGATCTCTTCGGAGATGTAAGTCTTGTTTGTGATAGACCGGGATTAGGTTGCTACACCGGGTTTAGGTGGTCACTCAAGCAAATTGGATTAGAGCCGCTATAAAAGGCCCGCGTGGTAGATTAGAGGGTGCTCACGCCAAGAGTAGTGTATCAGGGGATATCACTAAGGATTGAACCAAGAGTGGCGTGTGGTAGTGTCCACAGCTTGAGGTTATCTAGGGTGAGGGTCCGAGAATCACTTGAGGGTGTAACCGTCTTTTCATATAGTGGATTTCGAGGTTCGAGTGTGGCACACTTACCAGCCCGTGGTTTTTCCCAGTGGTTGGGTTTTCCACGTAAACATCAAGTGTCATTTATTATTTCCGCATCTTATTACACTTGTATGTATTGTTGACTTGCTAGGGGTATTTTCGTAAAATTGACATGCACGCGAAAATTGGGTAATAATTAGATAAAATCTATTCACCCCCCCTCTAGCTTTATATTGATAAACACGCCATCGAGTATTTAGTTACTTTCATAACTCTTGTAGTTAAACCATTGATTCAATCAATCCATTTATTATTTCACTTTCTAAGGCTTTGTATGTGTGTATTATGAACTATAATGATATCTGGATGATATGTCTTTCATATACATCTATTTGTACACACTTGGTAGTTAATTTCATGCATAAAGTGTCCCACAATGTGTATGAATCCTACACTATCCATTTTGTAGAGATGTCTCTAAGTAATTCATAACTATAGTTAATTAGAGAATCTCTAAATCATTATTCCGAAATTCTCTCTTGATCACTTGTCTATGAATTTAGATTATGTGTAAGATGATAGATTTGGTGCTTTACATTATTGATGATGAAATACATGCCTTAGAATGTTGTGAATGTGCTTAATGAATGATTGGTTAATGAAATGGTTGTTACTTGAATGAATCAATCCCCTAACATCTTTAATCTAGCTTAATCCTTAGTTCATTGCAAGCTTAGTATAATTAATCTAGATAACATTAACTAGTGAACTTGTTAGGAATTAGGAATTCAATAATCAATGATAACCTAGAACTTACTTGTTAGCTAATCCACCTCCTCGTGGGAACGACCACCCTTACTTGTGTACCCTTTACTACTCACACGACTTGTGCACTTGCGAAGGGTGAACCACCCGCGCGCCCTTTGAATTCCTGTTGTAGTTTAGTTGCTTAGCATCCTTAACCTAGGACCCGCTTGGCATTAGTCATCCTCGTTTAGTGTAATTTAATATGAACCGGTTTTGGCGCGTCAAGATTTATGGCGCCGCTGCCGAGGAGGTAATGATGTAGTCTGAGTAGTTTTTGAATCATCGCTTTTAAATTGTTGCGTTTTTAATTTCTTGTTCATTTGATCGTTGGTAGTTGTCTTTTGAGTGTATTTTCAGGTTTCTTGTGTCACAATCATGACTACGGTCGAAGTAGTAGTCAATCTTTGGAGCAATTCTGCCCCACCAAACAGAAATGTGGAAGAATTGGCTCAACTTATGGCTCAACGGTTGATGAAGGACTTTTCTTTGCCCACCGTTGGAGCCCAACCCTCGGCAATCTTGTTGTATGTTGCCCAAAGGGAATATGCATTGAATAATTTGCATTACAACACTCTTCCGCATTACATGGGTGAGACGAGTGAAGACTCCCTCCAATTCATGAAGGAGTACTACAATACGGCTTCAACTATTCCACTTAGTAATCTCACGGAGGACCGACTTCGTATGCGGTGTTTTCCGTATTGGATGAAAGGCGAAGCCAAGCAATAGCTCATGGCCTTACCGGCGGGATCCCTCACCACATGGCAAGTGGTTGAGAAGAAATTTTTCGCCAAGTATTTCCCCTCTTGAAAGACAAAGGAAATTAGAGGAAAAATTACCAATTTTGAAGAGACAGAGGGAGAATATTTTCATGAGTCCTAGGCAAGATTCAAGCTTCTCTTAGCTCAATGCCCACATCATGACTACACATTGGTCTTGCTAGTTCAATCCTTCTATGATAGACTTACCGGGCTCTCCCAAGCTATCGTTGATAATGCATGTGGATGAGCAATAAGGGAGAAGACAGCCGCGTATGTGTATGCTAAGTTTGAAATGCTTGAGCAGAATTCTCAACAGAGGAATACACGGGGCAGCCGTTGCGGAAAGGAAGAGGAGTTAGCCACTCAATTGGCTAGCCTTTCTAAGGAAATGAAGACTTTAAGGAGCAATTTTGAGAAGCAACCACATGTGGCTAGCCAAGTGTGTAAAAAAGAAGGCACTTGCCTTAATGCTCCACCTAGAAGCCATGCATACAACATCAACCAAGGGTACCAATCTCAAGGGTACCAATAATGGCCAGAACAAAGTACTCAACCGTGGCATGTTCCTAGAAACCGAGACAATGACCAACCATTCGGAGGACATTCTCACGACAATCATCTTACCTCAAACTGTGATAGACTCACCTCTATGGAGGGGATTGCAAAGACCATGGAATTGCAATTAGGGCAGATTGTGGGATCTCAACAATAGAGGGAGCTCGGAAGGCTCCCTAGCCAAATTGAGCAAGCCAATGCCTTGACAATCCTCCGGAGTGGTAAGGTACTTTCTGAACCATCTCCACCTGAAATTTTTAATGTGCCTATTTATGTTTTAGGAGATAGTTCAAATAGGTACAACATTGAAGAATTGGCCAACAAAGAGGCCGGAACAAGAAAAGAACCGGAGGTGGTGCAAAATGACACCTCAAGGATGCATAAGTCTTCAGATTCGTACGTCCCTCCTATTCTCTTTCCGGGGAGACTTCAAAAGATGAAGCTGTAGGGAAAAATACCGTAGTACACGCAGCGGAAGCGAGACTAAAAATAGATTTAGTAACTTTTAAAATTTTTCCTTTTTATGAACCTTAAACCCTTTAATCAATTAAACATATATATTATCTAACAAAAGAAGAATACCTTTTGTCGCGTGATCCGATTGACTTACGTCGATGGTAATCCGCAAGATCTTCAATCCTAGCACGAACGTGGATCACCTAGGAGCGTGGTCTCCCTTTTCTTTGAATTGCAAACCTGAGAATGGACAAACAAACTTTTCTTTTTCTTTGTTAGTCACAAAAACAATCAAAAGAAGACTAAGATTATTCCGGTCACTTTTGAGTTCTCAATCTTATGATCGAAACTCGCGTGAACCTCAATCGATGTTGTACACACAAGCTTATTGATGAACAAGCAATTAGTGTACCATCAAAGAATAATCTATTCACTCTTTTTTGTTTTTTAGTAGAATAAAAACCTTTCTATGAATTGAGAAGAAGAAGAAAATTGTATCAATCAACAACCATGTGGCCGAATTCTATAAGTGAGAATATATAGGTGGCCGAAATTTGCTTCATCTTTTCTTTTAGGGTTGCCGAAAATCCTTCTCTAAAAGGGACTAGGGTTGCCGCAAATCACAAGCCAAAAAGGGTTTGTGTTGCACCCTAATTTCCATCTAGTTTAAGACTTCAAACCCTAATCCAACTCATAGATATTTTATTCTATTATTTGACTAAATAAAAAGACTTCTTATTTGATTAAATAAATAAAATTAATTATTTATTTTCTTATCAAACAAGTCTTTCAATTTTAGTATACTACTTCCAATAGTATAACTCTAGGAATCATATTTCCTAATCAGAAAAGATTTGTTTCTTAATTAAACAATTAATTAATAAATTAATTAATTCTTATTTAATTAAACAATGGAACAAAATAATATATTAGTTTAATTTATTCACCTTTGCTGCCCCACTTAAAATAAATGGGCCATATATTATTTTCTTATTTCATTTAATCCATTGGACTTTAAATAAAAAGCCCACATGTGAACCAGACCCATTCTTACTAAAAGAAACAAGCCCACATGTCTTTCATTAATATATTAATACAATTGTGCAGCCCATTAAATAAATAATGTGCAAATTATATTCTTAATATATTAAATGCAATTCTAAATGGACCCATAAATTGGTCCGGTAGAATATATCAAGTGATCCATGCAAGTCCGTGTGGATTGGGGATCTTGGCGGGCTATCTAAATTTAAGCTTCAAAAGACATAACCTAATCACAATCAACAAATGATTCACTTAGGTCCGATCCATTTATTTTAACTCATTCCACTAAAGAGCTAAAATTGAACTCTTAAATAAAGATAGAAAAGGAAGATGTTCCTCATTCATACCCTAGACAATCAAGTTGGAGATAGTGTATCCTCGTGATTAATATCAGTAATCGCCAAGAGTTCATAGACCGCCTATAACTCTCCAAGTTACCATATTTACTCATATGACCACGTTTTGAACTTGGATATTTTGACTTGTCCAGAAGCCATGTTTTCAATAGACACTATCGAAAACTCAACGTTGAGATTTAATATCCAATTACCTCAAAACATCCATATGATGATATTATACTCTCATTTAATAAATGGAGCCACGATGTCCATATCTATAAATGAAGTCCTCTATTGATTAACAAATGAATATCACCAAACTATCGAGGATAGACTATGCGATATAATCGTACTCATTGATAACTCAAATGATATCACTTGCAACCATAAGTCCATCATTTATCTCAGGATTAAGATAGACTCTCCGATTGTCCTGATAATGAAAAGACTTTTATCTACTGACGGTTATAGATAAAGTATTTCATTGTGATCCAGTTCAATGCACCCAGTGCACTAGATTCTTTTGCTCGAAGACACTCCGATGATTTTAGACTCATCATATCTCATTTGATCCCACTCAAATGCTAGTAAAAGAATTCTACAACTTTAACAAGATAAAGGTGCCCAACCTTTAACTTAAGTTGTGAACAATATTCAAGACTAACTAAAGAATTGTGTCTACCACATACATATCCAGATGTACGAACAATTCTTCTTTTCTCATAGTCTTTAGACCTTATGATTATTTACTTTGACAATTATAATATTAAACTATAAATGCTATAAGATTTGTTAAACCAGAAATCACTTTATTAATATGAAAAAGATTGTTAATTACAACATTACACTCTTGCTATTGAGCATAATCCTAACAGAAGCTCAATCAAACTTTCAAGGAAATCTATGAGGTCCTATCCAAGGTTGACATTAGCCTTCCCCTCCTTGAAGTGAATGAGGAAATGCCGGTGAAGGTTGATGTCTTCAAGACCGTGACCTTGTTAGGAGAAACAGCGGAGTTTGATGTCTTCGAGAGTATGAAGCATCCGATTGAGAACCTTGAGTGCTTCAGTATTCAAGATGAGAACTTGGAAGATGAACCCCGCCTTGTATCCGGATATTTCAAGAAATCCACTCATTTGGAGTTAGATTATATCCCTACCCCATTAGTTGAACATGACTCCTCTAGAATTGAAGACTTGGTCACCAAGCTCAAGGAAGATCACCAAGTAGTGGTGGGAATGAACTTGGAGTTGACCACCAAACTTGATGAGGTGATCAAGGGAAAGAATGGCTTAAGAGAGGAGTTTGAGCAAAGAATGAAACTAATGGAGGAGGAAATCTTGTTAAAGGATAAGTCTCTTGAAATCATGAGGACTAAGGAAAAGGAGCACCTAGCCAAGCTTGCCATGCCAAAGGTTGATACCAAAGGCAAGTCCAAGGAAGTCATCCAATAACCTCAAGTGTTGGACATGCAAGCTAAGCATAAAGAGCTCAAACCTTTTGCCTCAATGCCTATCCCAAGCCAAGTCAAGAAGAGGAGGCCAAGAAGAAGGAACAAGAAGAATTTCAACCCTTCACCAACAACAATAGGTACATCTCAATCTTTAACCCCTACTTGTTGCCATTGCCATGATTTAGGCCAAAATCAGCCTTATTTCCCAAAGTAAAAATGGCAACATGTGAACAAATTGGTTGTCAAATCCATATGGATTGATAAGTCCAAATTGGAAGGATTTGTTAGGGAGGGACCCCTTTGGGTCAAAAAGAAAGATAATGAGTACGT
The DNA here is from genome assembly GCA_008009225.1 of Acer yangbiense. Lineage (NCBI taxonomy): Eukaryota > Viridiplantae > Streptophyta > Magnoliopsida > Sapindales > Sapindaceae > Acer > Acer yangbiense. The sequence continues at coordinate 21,983,572 of CM017771.1, forward strand.
TGTTATCAAACCACCTATCATGGGTGGTGGTTGATCCTTGTGAACTTTTGATATGTTTGTTAAGTGCGTAGGAAATTGAAGATCAAAGGGCACTTAGTGGACATTTGTGGTGCACTCATTCATTTGAGTTGCACTTGTTTTGTATATTTACGAACTCTTTCATGTTTTGTTAATTATTTAGTATAGATGTTTTGCATTTGGTTTTTAGACACCTTATCTATCTCAATTCAACCTTGGTACTCAAGATACTCATGTAGGATGATAGAAGTGAAAGAGATAGGTTTGGGGGTTTGGCCTCCAAACACATTGCATTGTGTTTTAGTTGCATTTGTTGGTATTTTTGTGTTTGTTTCTATGCAATGTGCAGCTGTTTAGGTTTGCAACAAGTTGCATGAAGTCTGGGAAAATTTTGGATTCATTTTGAGCATCACCAAGAGCCCACGGATTCCTACCGTGAGACAATGCCCGCGGAATAGCATGAACCAAAATCGCTAGAAATCACAGCGACTTCAGTCCGCGGGAACAAGCCCGCTAGCCAGCAAGAGAGAACTCGTTGGAAAGTCCGTGAGATCAGTCTGCGGGATTAATCCCGCAAACCAAAAGCCTTTAAACTCGAGAGACTCAGAGAAGAAGATCGCAACTTTGGTCTTGCGGGACATTAGCCGCTGGGCAGAAGAACTGAACCCGCAGAGGATTGCTGTAGAAATTGGAAGCCGAGTGCTTTATTCTCGCGAGTTCATTCCGCAGGAACAAACCCGCCAACCCAAGGCAATAGTTTTACATTTTGTTTTAGCGGATATTTTTACGTAATTTACATTCTACAAGTTTAATCACATTATTCTTTTGCTTAGTTTAAGTGTGGTTATGTGGTTGTGATTCATTAGTGCCTAGGATGATACTAATGGAATTGCCATGTCCTCATTGGAGGAAAACTTTTATGCTAGTGGATTAGGCCATTTTTGATTGGATAGGAATTTTGGACGAATTGAAATACCATGTGTAGTTGTTTTAGGTTATTTTTGTGCTTGTTTGCAAAGTTGTTTGGTGCCCAAACAACCAAACCACGGAACTCGCATTCTTGTTCGTAAATGTTCAAACATTGAGGACAATGTAAAGTTTAGATTTGGGGGTGTGGTTACGTTAACACTTTGTCACGTTTTGTTGTATATTTTTGTGTTGAAAACTGTGTTTTTGTGTTTTTCGTAAAAAATTTCGTTTTTATTGTGATTGAGCCAAACTTGACAATTTGTCTATTTTGATGCTAAAGTGTATGTGCTGTAAAGGAATGCATTACATTTGTTAATTGCTAAGTTTTAGCTAACGGATTTCCTTCCGAGATTGCATTGCGCATTGTGTATTAGCCCCTTTCTCTTTTGCTTAGTGAATAGGACTTATTGCAAGATTGCTAGAACCAATAGTGGAGACTACCCATGTAAGATTTAGAGCCTTATCGTTCTTATTTTGAGGGTTTTTGTTTCTACTCTTATACACACTCTTTGAAACAGTTTTGCTTCAAGCATGATCTCATTTTGCATAATGCTCATTGATGACCATAGAACATGAAAATTATGTGGACTGCTTGTGTGAATTGTATTCCCTTGTTAGATAGACTTTTTGATATGATTCTAGGCAATGTGTGTGCTTAACTACTACTTATTGCCCAAACACTTTCCATGTCCCTTATGTGTGCTCCTATTGCCAACTTTGAGGCCAAACACAAACCATTCATTTCATAACTCACATCTCCATAAACAACCATATACACTAAACACAAACCATACCATAGTTGTTGATCACAAAATTAGTGCATAAATTATAAATGCAAATATTTAGCTCAAATTGTAAATAGCGTGTACTTAGGCATTTATGAGAAACTATGCAAGTTATAGAGGCAAAAAATTGTACAAGTGGGAAAATTCAACACTTGAAGCCTTTGATGTTATCAAATTGAAAAGCTACTAAAAATAAGAGTACAAAAATTAGCATTGTTGAAATTCAAAGTTTTAGCCTAGACGCTTTAAAATCAAATTGTGTAATGAGCTTGAAGTCAAATTGTTTAGTATGATCAATAACTCTAGAATTTTTCCATTCCATTTCTTTCATTCACCAAAAATCTACCCATGGCCCCATTGCAAACCATAAGGAAAGCCCTAGTTGATCTTTTAGAAAGTCTAGCTTGGGAATATGGTTTTTGCATGTTCTTTCCACGTTCGTGGCACATCAATTCTTTCATGAGATTAATTCCATAAATTGTGCTTTATTTGATAGTATTCATATGCGTTATAATTGTTGTCTATACATAACTTCCAAACTCACATATGCTTGATTAGAGTGAACTTAGGATTCCGAGAGAAAATTCGACTGAAATCCGGTGAAGATTAGAGTCAAGGCAAATTGTGTTCTTGCATTCGAGTGTTTCGTTTTTGAAACTTTGTATTTAGAGTGTGGGATTCACGTTGTTACGTGCTTTTAAGGAAGTCATCATGTTAGCCTCTAATTAGCGGCTTTGGCATGCGTCATTCCTATATTGCACATCTCTCGTTGCATCACCTTATTGTTTGGCTCTTGCAAAATGTTGTTTTGTGTGCGTTGTGTTTTGTTTGTTTTATTTTAGGACTGTATAGTTTTTGTGTTCATATTATTTGTAGTTTGCCCGAGGACGAGCAAAAGTCAGGTTTGGGGGTTTGATCGCGCTCCAAATGGTCACATTTAGCGCTCATTTACTTAGCTTTTGTAGCCGTTTTCCGAGCCATTTTTGGTATTTAATGTTGTAAATAAGTGTATTTCAGGTATTTCAGCTCATCAGGGGCATTTTAGACCAAACAGTAGCAAAATCATGGGCAAAAGAGGGAAATTATGTAATTTGGAAGAATCAAGGGTCAAAGTGAAATTCTGGAGAAACTATTGCAGATTCGGTGAATAGAAGAGAAGTCAGGGCATAGACTGCATTTCGCCAGCCAATGCACAGCAACGCGCCACGTCAATTAGTGAAACGCTACGTTTTGGTTGCTGATGGCATAGGCATGACATCATGATGATGTCATCGTCTTATTCATGCAGACGGGTCGAGACGACCCGCGTGACCCGACCTGGATCCGGTGCAGACCTGACTTTGATCTGTCATATTTTAGCCAAATTTTAGCCATTTTTCAATGGATTTTTCTAGTGGATTCCCGCCTAGATTGGTAGCCCACGTTCCGGCGGTTCTAATGCACCCACTTCCAGCCTCTCATGTACGTGATTCTCTCTCCACCAATTCCTTCAAGTCTTCAAAGCTTCCATGGCCGAGTTCAATCTTCGAGCTCTTCCCAGCTGCCTTGTTCCCGCGTACAACACGTCCAAACCTACGGAATCTCCACGAGTTCATGCCGAGAAGAAGATCCGGCGAACCAGAAAGGCTACACTCACGAGAATTCTTCAGAAATCACAGCGATCTCATGTCGGCGGGAACAAACCCGCGAGCCAGAGTGAACAAACCAGCTGGGTCTTCTCCACATGATGGTAGGTCGTCCCACTTGCCTTTCCCATCACCACTTGCCTTTCCCATCACCACTTGCCTCTCCCATCACCTTATCTTGTCTAACACACCTTACCACCTTAGATATTTTGAGATAACTTACCTTAGACAACTACCTTACACTACACACTAGACACTACACACTTTAATATAGATAACTTACTCTAGTGTGGAATCTAAGAAAGAGAATAACTCTCTCAACTTTAGTCTAGTTCTCTATCATTTTCCCATCACTTTCTAGGTAGCGAAACACCACTTTAAGTTACTTAGACTTGCTCATTTCAAGTTGCTCTAGAAGGATATTGTGCTTGAATTGCAAGGAGGAGTCATCTTGGCCAAGAAACTAATCCAAATGGGTTTGTTTTACTCTTCCTTTGTATTTTCTTGTTCATGTATTTCTATGTGTAACTAAACCCTTTTGTCGGGGGATTGATGTAACTCTTGTAGTTAAACCATTGATTCAATCAATCCATTTATTATTTCACTCTCTAAGGCTTTGTATGTGTGTATTATGAACTATAATGATATGTCTTTCATATACATCTATTTGTACACACTTGGTAGTTGATTTCATGCATAAAGTGTCCCACAATGTGTATGAATCCTTCACTATCCATTTTGTAGAGATGTCTCTAAGTAATTCATAACTATGGTTAATTAGAGAATCTCTAAATCATTATTCCGAAATTCTCTCTTGATCACTTGTCTATGAATTTAGATTATGTGTAAGATGATGGATTTGGTGCTTTACATTATTGATGATGAAATACATGCCTTAGAATGTTGTGAATGTGCTTAATGAATGATTGGTTAATGAAATGGTTGTTACTTGAATGAATCAATCCCCTAACATCTTTAATCTAGCTTAATCCTTAGTTCATTGCAAGCTTAGTATAATTAATCTAGATAACATTAACTAGTGAACTTGTTAGGAATTAGGAATTCAATAATCAATGATAACCTAGAACTTACTTGTTAGCTAATCCACCTCCTCGTAGGAATGACCACCTTTACTTGTGTACCCTTTACTACTCACACGACTTGTGCACTTGCGAAGGGTGAACCACCCGCGCGCCCTTTTAATTCCCGTTGCAGTTTAGTTGCTTAGCATCCTTAACCTAGGACCCGTTTGGCATTAGTCATCCTCGTTTAGTGGTTTGGGCGCGTCATCCCTTCCCAAGAGATTTGAGTCCAAGGTAATGGCTTTAGAAGTGAATAGTGATTACAAGAACTTGAAGCCGAGTGAAGTGATTGGGAGGCTTTTAGCCTATAAGTCTAAAAAATGTCCTACCACCACATCTCCGAAGAAGCAAAAGGGAATAGCCTTGAAATTCTCCAAGGATGAGAAGGAGGATAATGATGAATTGGATGAAGACATGGCCTTGTTGATGAGAAGGTTCAAGAAGTTTGTCAAATTCGAGAAGAAGGGTTTTAGATCCGAAGGCCAAGACTTGAAGAAAAATGCTCCTTTCAAGAAGTTTGAGCCAAGGCAAGAGAAAAACGAAAGAATGGGGATCCAATGCTTTTAGTGTGGTGGCATAGGACAATCTCTCCCGATTGTGGAAACTTGAAGAACAAGAAGAAGGGAAAGGTGATGGCCATAACTTGGAGTGGAAGTGATGACTCGGAAAAGGGAGAAGAATCTTCGGATGATGAAGATTAAGTGGCTAACTTCATAGCCTTTGCCTTTTCTCACAAGAGCAAAGATGTTGATGATGAACATGAAGAGAGTCAAAAGAAAGATGACTCAAGTAATGATGGCTCTTCATCTCACTCCACAAATGGAAATGTGGATACCATGGATCTTGAAGTTTACGTCACCATGTTTGAAAGCTTAAGGATGAAGAACAAGAAAGAAATTAGAAGATTGAAGGAGGAAAATCTAGAGCTTTCAACCATGACTTACTTGAGTAAGGAAGTAATGAGATCCAAAGAGATTGAAGAATAGACAAGAGAAGAGATAGTTATAGCTAATAGTAGTGAAGAAAGAATGGAAAGGGAGCTTGAAAAAGCTAGAAAGTTAATGACAAAGATGGCCTTTAGCACGGAGAAACTTGACCACAAGTTGGGAGTTGGAAAAATCCAAGTGACAAGAGAGGTATTGGCTTTGAAGATGACAAAGAGACCTCCACTCTAAGCAAGACCATGTTTGTCATGAGCATGAGCAACAAAGAACCTTCACCTTTGCAAAATCCTAGGAAAAAGATTGATCTAGGATAATGTTCTAATAGTGCACAAGTGAAGATGGCTGACGAAAGTCAAATTGTGTGTCGTTTAAATCACTTTGTCAAACAATATTTATAATAAACTCACAAAGCCCCAAATGGTATAAAAAGCACAAGTTTGGCGGTAAGTGGGGTGTCATCCACAAGGATCGGAGTTACTAAAACTAGTTGATACTTAAGCAATATTAATGCAATAAAAGTAAATGGTTGATGTTGTGAAATATGAATGACCATACAACTTAAAACTAAACTAGGAACGCAAACTAAAATGGAATGCGAAATGATTGAAAGATATATAAGATGGAAACTAAGGTGTTGATAGACTCGTATGCGAACATATGGGTAAAAGCAATAAACTCGTAAATAAGCACGTTTAACAATTGTAACCAACCTAGGGTGTATAGAATTGGCTATCTGTCTCTAGTAAGGGGCCAACCTAGGGTGTATAGAGAAGGCCTCCTACTAGTGATTAATCTCTCCTAAGCAACCAACCTATGGTGTATAGAGTTAGTTGCTCATATAGGATTCTAACAATGAAAGCTCGATCATCAATCGAGGGCTCAACCTATTGCTAATGTAGCCAACCTAGGGTGTATAGTGAAGGCTTCTAATCCCCTCACAAGTGCCGTCCTAGGGTGTATAGTAACGGACATCCATTCGGGGTTAGATTAAGAACGAGGTTATTGAGGATTCCGAAAATCCCTTCCATTCAATAAGCAATAAACAACCAAATAGGGTGTATACCTAGTTGTCTACACAAATGGAATCCCAAAGAATACTTGCAAATAGAGTGTATCTAAGACAAGCAAATCAAAAGAAAACCATTCATACTCTTGAATAGAACAATGAAAAGATAGAAAAATATATGAAATATAGTTTATATACAAAAGCCCAATATTCAACAAACTACTCCATCAAACCCTTAGTGGGGATTTAGCTACTCATTTCAACAATGAAAATAAAAGAAAGGATGGAGACATAACCCTTGGAGTTCATCTCCTTCCTTAAAGTTCCCTTCAATCCCTAGCTCCTTTGAAGTTGAGTAGAGAGTGTATGAAAATGAGAAGAAATGAATTCCTAGATTTAGATTTGAAGAAATCTATTTTTCTAAGTGTAAAAGCTCTTTTAAAACGTTTCTCACACATTCTATATATAGTCCTCCCAAAAATAGGTTACAAAATGACTTGAAAATGACATCTGGTGTGCATGGAGTATGGGTCAGGGACCGGCACTCACCCGCACTTTATCAATTTCTTCTTTCTTTGGACTCCCGGATCTAGGCAAGAGTGCGGGTGAAGTGCGGTTGGATAACCCTCACTCACCCACACTTTATCAGCTCTGCACATCTCAGCTACCGGGATTAGGCAAGAGTACGGGTGAAGTATGGTTGGGAACCGCACTCACCCGCACTTTATCATATCTTTAGAAATCAGGTCCTCGGGTCTGGGCAAGAGTGCGGTTGGGACCCGCACTCACCTGCACTGTTGTAGCCTTTGGTGCCTTTCTCCTTCTTTCTGCAACTCTAGGTCCCCTTTTTGTTCGAAAGTCCCGCAATACGCTCTAAACACCATAATTGGATAAACACCTACAATTACAAACACAGAGCCCATAAGATACGCTAAAATGCACGAACACGACACAAAGGATACGAAATTGATGGCTGAACTATATAACATATTTGGCACGATCAAATACCACCAAACCAAACCTTTGCTCGTCCTCGAGCAAACATAAGATAAAACAAATAAGACTGACGCACTAACAATTGACTCGACTGAAAAATTTCTAGACATCTAAGCAACAATTTCAAAAAGGTCACAAATCCAACTAGTGATGTGATACGAAAATGTGTGAACGAGAGAAGAAAACATATGTAAATAATCGAAAGCAACTTGGAGATACCGAAAGGAAACTCGCACGAACACGAATCCCACACCTAAATGTACTCATGCATCAGAGACTACTCACTCCCACACCTCGAGCATAATTCACTTTAATTCTATATCTCACTCAGATTCTCTCTTTTCTTTCCGCTCAGAGTCCTGAGTTCCACACACACACATATGCAAAGAATGATGCATAGAATTTAAACAATGCCTATCCTAGGAAAGAACCACTATGCCATGGACGTGAAAGATCATGTGTCAGCTGACATTCCCTATTTAGACTCATTATGGATCAAAAAGGTCTTTTCCTTGGTTATAACATGGCCATGGGGTTTAATGAGGTAATACAAAGAATATGGACATTTTGGAGTTCAAAATAACCAATCATACTAGAATATGTCAACACATTCGTACAATGCTCTTTTTTCTTTGATTACTTGCACGCTAACGTTCTGGGCATTCATTTTACCCATATTTGTGCTTCCAATGTTGTACTCTACTTTGTGAGTACTTAGCATCAATTAATTCAAAACTCTTTTGCTTTTTCTCATTTTCTTTTCTTTTTGAGTTTCCCACATTTTCTTTTATTTTGCAATTAAGGCTCATTAGTACTAATTTGGGTACTTTTACTTTTCTAGCCATTTGCTTAGCACATTTTCAATAATTTTTTTTCTTTTGAGCACGTTGTTTTTTGACAATTAGAGCTTAACTTCTTTCATTACCATAATTACACATCCTAACATGATTAGTAACAAAGGTAGGCATGTGTTTCGGCTATGAGGTATATGGTTGTATGTGGTACCAAATGAAAGAGTAGTGTTTGGCCTCAAGCTTGGCTTTGGAGCACACAATACGGATAGGAACATGTTTAGGCTATTGTAGGTAATTAAGTGCACACACATTGCCTCATATCATTTCCATAACCATCTATCAAGGGAATGAATGCATTCATCAAGCAATTCACTATATGATATGCATGTCCTATGGCATGTGACGTAATGTGACGAGAAGAGTGTTTAAGAATAATCAATACTAACACTCAAAATATGCAATTTGAAGGTTTGTGTTTGTGATCTCACGGAGATCTCCACTATTAGAACAAGGCGTGAAAATGCCGAGTCCCTTCAACTTAACACCAAATAATGGTGTAAGGTTCCCATTTGTTGATTGGCTCATTTCATAGTCAAACCACATGTTGGGGTTCTTTGTAAGGGTAGCTTAGGTGTTGGTGTTATTGCTTAAAGCCCTTTGAAGACCTCATTTTGATAAGCACCAAAGGTAAAACTCTAAGTGCTTACTTGTGAAAGAACAAATTAACGGTGTGTTCTAATATTAATCTAGAGGGGGGGGTGAATAGATTTTATATGATTTTACCCAATTTTCGCATGTATATCAATTTTACGAAAATGCCCCTAACTAGTCAATATAAATATCAAGTGTAATAAGTGGGGAATTTTAAATGACACAAGATATTTACGTGGAAATCCTCACGAAAAAAACAACGGGCTAATATGTGAGCCATACACAAACCTCGAATTCACTAATTGAAATGATTACAATCTAATCACGGTTTAATGATCTAATCCCGATCAATAATCATCACAACTACCTAATCCCGGTATGAGTGAACCTAGTCCGATTGCTTGTGATTTACGCAACCTAATCCCAGAAGCTACACAAGTCTTATGTTCTCAATGAAGAGATTAACACCCTAAGTGAATATATGAAATATCCAAAATGCAATAAAGAGCTAGGGAACCCTATATGCTTATCTAGGATGACAATATGGCAATTAAAATAATCATAGATATTAATAGCTAAATGATATGTCAAATAACTTAGCTAAACATAGATTATAAAAACCTAAATAGCTATCATAATACAACACTCAATCATGTCAAACACAACAATCTCTATTTTGAATATTAGATTTTAATCTAAGAACAACCAAATAATAAAAGAGATGCCTTGATAAATAAAACACTAATTATAAATGATAATAGTGAAGAACATACCAAGGGAAGTGTGTTGACCAAGACCCATGCAAGTAAGCATCCTAACTATGCTAGAAAATGCTTAGATGATATTTTGATGCATATGAAAATGGGTTTTGAGAGTTAAAGAAAAGTTCTTGGGAGTTTCTCTCTTGAAGATATTTGTCTCTCAAAAGTGTGTGTGTTGACCAATGAAGAAGAAAGCAAATATATATATATATATATATATATATATAGGGGGGTTTTCAAATATAGCCACTGTTAAGATGCCAAAACCACAAATAGCCACAAGTTATTAAAAAACCAATTTTGACCACTTTATTGTATTTAAATACCTGATCTTACAATTTTACCCCTATTCAATTCTTCTGACCTGACATCTAATTGTTCTACTAAAAGACTAAATTACCCTTGTTATAGAATCTCGGTTCAAAAGACAAAACGGAAACGGAAAGGCACCGTCTGAGTAACAAAAGCTTGAAAAGTGAGAAAGCCACAGTGAAGAACGATGACCGCAGGCCGCAAGAGAGGGAAAACGGGAAACGGGAAAGCCTTGGAAAGGGAAACGATAAAGCCACAGTGTGTGGATACTCAGACAAGAACGACGACCGCAGGTGACCACCAAATACCCCGACGACCACCGTGTGTGGAGACGAGGTAGGATCGGATTAGGTGTGTTCTTAATCGGCACGATCCTTAATAATTTCCTTTGATTTGATATCCTCTATCCCTTAATCGGCACGATCCCTAATTACATTTGATTTGATATTAGGGTTTGTTTGGAAATCTGAAATTACTTGAAATCTGGATTTAATCTTGAATTAATTCCCGATTTAGGTCTTGATTTTTACCATGATTTTCCTAAGAGTCGTTTAGGACCCAAGACCGGTCTCCATGATTTCGATGGTTCACCAAAAAAAAAAACCCTTTACATGAAGTTTCCTTGATGTTGTCATATCCCCCTAGACTTTCCATGAAGCTTTCCATGATCTTGATTTCCATGATGTTGCGAAACAAGATGCCATGTCCAAGATTAACGTTCCATGATGCATTCATGATTTTTGACATGGCATTCCATGACGTTTCCATGATGTCATGTCCAAGATTAACGTTCCATGATGCATTCATGATTCTTGACATTGCATTTCATGACGTTTCCATGACATTCAATGATGTTAACCATGACATTCGATGATGTTTACATGACATTCAATCATGATGTTTACATGACTTTTCATGACGTTGCAATACTTTCCATGATGTTATCATGACTTTCTTTCCATGATGCCATGACTTTCTTTCCATGATGTTAACATGACTTTCTTTCCATGATGCCATGACGAAGGCTAACATTCCATGATGCTTTCGAATCCATGATCTTTATATGACTTTCCATGATGCCACAATCATCTCCCATGGCTTTCAATTACTTTTCATGTTAGCCTCTTATAATTCTGACTTTCTATGCTTTCATGAACTGCCTATGGTTTTTACACGACCTGCCATTATACAACTCATATTCCCCCTATTATTTTCAGATGGCTTTGGACCCAAACGCAAGAGCCTTCTTATATCCGGATAACGAGGGATGGATCAATGCAAGGATAAACTCGAAAAGTCGGCAGCACTGTAACATTCTTGTTGACATTGACAAAGTATTAGGCAGATTACACGTTTTAGAGGTGTTTAAGCAAGGACCTTTCGATTACTACCTTGGTCTGCATTTGCCCGTCACTGTACATGGAAAGGTTTTGTATTCTATTCTGAAAAGGCAGATCGAATATACCAGTAGGTCTGATAATGCATCACCACCTTGAGATGACGAAATGTGGTTTGGGCTGGGTAGGCAACAACATCGTTTCGGGCAAGTTGAGTTTTGCCTATGTTCTGGGCTAAAAATGGGTAAATTTTCAGAAGAATTAATAAGGGCGAAATATACTCCAACGGAAAACAGCCTATACGCAAGACATTTCCAGAACCAACCTATGTACGATTCTTTGTTCCAAACTTTTAAACGACTGACCGATGATCAAGGTGAAGATGGCCTGAAGATGGCAAATCTGTTGGTTATAGGATATATCTTATGCACTCTCGATACACGTGACCGTGTACCACTATGGATGTTTGCATTAGTGGATGACGACATAGCTTTCGAAGGTTTTCCATGGGGTTCATACGTGTATAGATACTTTGAACCGGCTGAAAAATGCTATACACAAAAACGTTGACAAGCTGAGACCCAAACCGTCAAACGAAGCAGACAAGAATGAGTCATACTCCAAAACAATCGAATCAGGTGTTGAAGGAGAAGGTAAACAAGAATCACAGGACGCATGAAATTTCCCTTAAGTAGTAGTGAAATATACCTAGAGGGGGGGTGAATAGGTATAGGCTCCAAATTCTTCCAATTTAAAAAATAATGCGGAATATATCAAAGAAAATGCACACTTGATCATATTTGACAAATTAATTGATTTCACTTATACAAGAGTTAATCAATTTACAAGATATGCAATCTTCCTTTCTTTCGGTTACACACTCAAATCTCTCAAATTATTGTTTTTCTCTCTTTAGGTTTTTGAACCCCTTCCTCATGGGATAGATGGTTCTATTTATACATGTTAATTAGGGTTTTTCCCTCGATCCTTGTCGTGTTGGTAGTAGGACTTCCTCTTGGATTTGCATTAGGAGTCCCATGTTGTATTAGATTAGGATTTGTTCTCTCTGCCCTTTCCTATGACTCCTGGTTATCGTGAGTCTTCTGGGAGTTTAGGGTTTATTTTCGTGTTTCTGTCGAGTCGGTTTGTACCTAGTACGCTGATGCGGCGAACATCTCTCCTCCTGGGTATTACCCTTCGGCGACCATGTTTCTATCTTTGGCGAGTATATATTTAGCTCTGGCGACCACACCTTTGACTTTATTGACTTTGATGTTTTACATACTGACTGGTCCACGTTTTCTCCTTTGACCTGGTCGATGAGTGACGGGGCAACCTGTTCTTCGACATTTATTGATTCCTTTGATGACGTGGCTATTTGGCGAAATTATATATACAACAATACCCCCATAACTACTTCGAGCTGAGCGAATGATTTGGGTTTCTAATTCGTTTGTTTCCGCGAGCAGTATTTATATTCATGTTTATAAAATTTTGGCGTGTTTCGCAAATAACTCCCCCCCTTTTCATTTTCATCACGTGTTGAATTTGTTAGTTGATTCTTCCGGTGCAAGCCTTCATTCTTGGCCACACAATTTCTAGTGCTTCCACTCATTTGACAGGTGAAGATACATTTGACTGATTGGTGATCCCCGAGGTGCCACATGTCTGTTACTTGGTGGTGACTGTTGCGGCCAGTTATTGTGACCGTCACTCACTTTAACCAAATATCTTTTATCTGATTTTTTCTTTTTGAATTTAAAAAACTCCCTCTTTTAATGCCCGATCGTTTCTCCTTCTTCTCTATCTTCTCACATCTCCATTAATCTCTTCTTTCTCTCAAAGCAGAGTTCCTTCATTGTCTCTTATTCTTCTCCTTTAGAAACTTCTGCCATAAATTTCTTCTATTCTATTTTATTTCATTGTCGAACAGCTCATCTTGAACTCGATTGTGCTTATTTCTTGGCGTCCCCAAATCTCCTGCTCATTCTCCGAACCTAGGGTTTTTCTGGTGAGTTTTCATGGATCCCTCCTTACGTTATTCTCTTTTTAATCAAATGATGCAAGCTATAGAGCTTGGTGACTGATACTCACTTTTTCCGTCGTTAAGAAATTGCAAGGATCAAAAGATTATTTCATTTAAAAATGGGGTTTCCTACGCAATGTGCTCTAAACTAGCAAAAGACTAGTAAAGCGGCAAGCGAGGGTATCGTTCCGCAGGGAGGTGTGATTCGTCAACCATATCAAGTTCTAGAGTTTATTGTAAGCATGTAAATAGAATGCGGAAAGGTAAGAATGATGTGTGTGAAATGTATGTACAATGCCGTGTGTGTGTGTGTAGAGAATAAAAATAAAAATAAATAAAAACAAAGAGAATATGGAAGGGTGAGAATGGTGATTAAAGTGATAAATAAATGATGGATAGAAGAGATGCATGAAAATGGTCACACAAGGTTCAACAAGTTCACCATACCTAAGTGCACAAATAGTTGGTTGTTAGACATTAAGGACATCCAATTTTAGTTAAGGGTTCGTTCTTGCCTCAATCCGATTTATACCCATTCATAGAGCTAACGGTTGAAGAGTGTGCCGAGAACCTCTCAAACACGAAACCGCAACCAACATATGTGAACCGATTCTACAAACAAAACTACATTGAGCCCCAATAATAGATTCGTAATGTAAAATGGCAACGTGAAAGTCTAATGAATGTGGAAAGAGTGATTGTATCTCCGACCATGACTCACCTAGAGCCCCTAGAGTGAGAAATAGCTAAAGTCCAATTGTTTACAAGAACAATGAACCAAACCCTTCTAATATGACAATTTATAGGTTCACCCACTCTTCCTAGCTAATTAGCCAAAACTATGCCCGGAGAGCCCCTCCTAAAGCACAATCCTAACTCTAATTCACTCAAACCAATTCATGACATGCAATTTCGACCTTCCAAAGACATACATACACAAATGGGATATTTGATTACAACTACTCCTAGAATTAAGTTAATCTACTCCTAATCCCATCCATGAACACATATCAATTTCCAATCATCCATAAACATGCATTTCAAGATAAGAGATATATTCAATAATAATCAAGAATGAATCAAAACACAAATTGGATATAAAAACAACCATGTATATATTGAGCACAAAATGGGTTTACAAATATTCCCAAGTGGGGATTACACATTCAAGAAAACAAGAAATACATAGAGAGTGAGAAATAGATACAACCCTTGAAGAAAACCTCCTCCAAGAGCTCCTTCCTTTGCTAGCTCGAAATTGACCAAAGCCCACTCCTATCTCTATGCAATCTACTCCTAAATGTGGTGGAAGATGTGTAGAAGGTGAGATGGGGAGCATCCATGGAGGAAATACCTCCATGGATGCTCTTGGAAGCTTCTCTCTCTCTTATTTGGTGAAGAAAATAAAGAAGAAGAAGAAGAAGAAGAAGAAGAGGAAGTTTGTGGGGAGTGTGTTCTGATGGTTGAGAAGAGAATAAGGTGTTTATATAGTGTTGGGAGGTTAGGGCATGAATTGGGGATGAAAGGACGAAACTGTCCCTGAAATTCGCCCAAAAAATGACTTTCTGGAGTGATTCGGCGGTTTAATTCGGTGGCCCGGCCGCCGTTTTAAGTAGCCGTTTAGACCTGACAGCCTTTCAGCGTTTTCAGCATCGCACACCGTTACGGAAATGGGCATAACTTCCTGTAGAAAGCTCGGAATCACAATCTATAAAATGTTATGGAAACTAGACTTCCGGGGCTTTCCGAATATATAAAGATATCCATGTGGTTTGATCTGAGAAGGAAGATATGATCTCCGTAAGTTGTACATTCTGCACGCATATATACAATTTCAGCTCTTTTTGCTCCATTTTGCCTACCAAACTAATCTTTAAGCTCAAAACCTTATTATAAGGAATATGTACCTACACAAGGCTCAAACAAAACATTATATACAAAAATACGCTCGAAAACGAGACAAACGATCAGAAATGGGGGACCTCAAATAGGTATAAAATAGTGCGATTAGTGACAAACGTACTGCGGACAAAATCGAATCTTTGATTCAGAATTTTCACCCGGATTCTCCGGTCCCACTTTCTGTTTATGTTCCATCTTCTGTAGATGATTCTATCCCTAACATTTCTCCTTCATCTTCCGATAGTGATTCTCCAGTGATGCCGAGATCTTCTAAACTAGGTGGCAGCAAACGACGCGCCTCTAGGGTTCCTCGCGGGTCCCTACTGGATGCGCAGACAACTATTGATTCTGACGTTGAAGACCATCGACGGGATAGGCTGCATTTCTCGTTTGATCGTCCGTGTTCCTTCGACACCGAAGTTAATGTGGTAGGCGAGGATGAACTCCGCAAGTCTAGGAGTCGCTTTGAAATTCCCGACTCAGTAACTTTGATGCTATCTGGTAGTCGAGCAGCATGGAATCCTCCCGAAAATACAGTCGCCATTTATGGTGCCATGCTCAGCTGTGGAGTAACCCTTCCTCTTCAGCCTTTCATCGCCAGGTTTCTCGCGGAGGCTCGAATTGCACTAGCTCAACTTGCCCCAAATAGCTATAGGATTCTTATATGTTTGGGATTAATGTGGAAGTTGAAAGGTTATGAACCCCTTACGCCTCGTGAGATTCGCCATTTCTACACTTTAAGGCAGGCGGGCAACAGTGGAACTTACTTTCTTCTTTCTTCGCCCGTGGAGAATTAGATCCCAGAGGGAGTGGCGAATCCCGAGCAAATAGAGATTTCTAGTGATGAGAAGAAGAAAGGATTTATTTGGGGTTTCCCTACCTCAAATAAGAGATGGAAGAACAGCTGGTTCTTTGTTGGCGGTGAGTGGGGTAGAAACGTGTCCGCCCGTGGTCGCCTGAATCTTACGGCGAAGAAGGTTCCCCGGTACTTTACTTCTCCCGACACTTGGTCGAAGGCCATCCCTATATTGTTGGATGGAGAGATATCTCATCTCGCTGCTGCAGCCATCCTCCCTCTAGATGAAAGGGGCTGTCCATTTCTTTTGGACGAGGAAAAAATGATCGCTCAACGACTTTTTTCGCGCTTACCCACCAGACTTCCTCGCCGTAAGTTTTACCTGCTTTCTTTTGGTTTTATAGCTTTGCTTTTCCCATTGCTAATACTTGGTGATTTCTCTTGCATTGTGTGACTTTGATACTGTCTGTGACTTGCAAGCCCGGGCAATGAAAAATTCTGAGGCTGCCAGTAAAAGACATACTGCTGGTTTGGCAAAGGAAGGAATTGCTAGCCCGGATGGTGGTGATCCCTCATATGGCAAGGAAGCTGGTGATGTTCCTAAGGGAGGGGTCGAATCGGGACAACCCCCTGTGTATACAGAGGTTGCTGTGAACACTCCTACTGCGACTACTGCTGCTGCGACCACTCCTGCTGCTACCCTCAGCCGTAAGGGAAAAGAGAAAGTTGGAGTTTCAGGGTCATTCAGTGACACTCCTATTTTTGACGCGGATGTCCCTGAAGCTCCCCTTGATCCTGCGAATGACCTAACCCCCAGGGCCGATAGAGGCAAACGCCCGGCTGAGGGCACCCCTGATCATACTACTCGACCTTTGAAGCGGGCATCAAGAGTTATGCAGTATGTTGTTTCTTCGGACGAGGAGGGTGCTGATGGACCTGTATTCGCCGAGACTCATTCTACTCAAACAACTATTCCCGAGGCTCATGCTGGTGGGATGAGTGCGGTGGTGTCTCCATCTTATGAGGGAGTTAACAAGTTGAATGCTTCTGCCTCCTCCCCGACCGGTGCAGCTTCTCCTTCGGTGGCTGTGGGTGGGCCGAGTGTGTCTTCTGCTAGTCAACCTGGGCCATCTGGTCAGCCGGGGCCAGCTGATAAGCCGGAGCCATCGAAGCAACCTAGGGCTTCTACATCGGGTTCGGGCGCTGCTCATGAAGTTCCTCCCGTGGATCCAACTGAAGTTTGTGAGGGAGTTGAGTTTGTTTCCCTTTCAGACTTTACGGCTGCTGAGATTTGCTCATACTTGATGAACAACGATGTTTATGTCAGTGAAGGTTGGGAGCATGTGAAGAGTAGGTCTTGTAACAGAAAAATTCCAGATGGCTGACAACTACAGGCGTAGGAATTTCCTTTTTAGGGATGTGAAACGCCTGCGAGAACAGGCCTATACTTTGGCAGCTGAGAAACTCTCTGCTGAGGAAGTCCATACTCAGCAACTTGCTCAGTTGAGGGAATCTGTAGATGGTTATCTTTCAGCTCAACTGGTTGCTGAAGAGAAATTGGCTGCTGCTGAGGATGAGATTTGTTCGCTGCGAGAGCAACTCTCCACTAATCAAGAATCGCTCGCAGTACGCTTCGAGGCTGAGCGGCTAGCTGAGGAGGCAAAAGAGAGAGCTGAGCGTGAGGCTTTGGACCTGCACAACCAGTTGTCATCGCATGAAGTTATCTTAAATGATCTTAAGGCCGTGCTGGAGGTTGAAGCAGTTGATCGTTTCAAGAGATCCCTTGCCTATGATATGCTTTTGCTGCGTGAGTTTGAAAGAGGCATGAGGCAGTCGAAGAAGTTCTTCGCCATGAAGGACCATTCGAATGAAAAGGCTTTAAAACGCTTTGACAGGTCTCTTAAACAGCATATGGTCAGCGGAATGGGTTCGATTAAAGATCTGATAAAACGATGGAAAGCCCACTGCCGTTATAACAGGACTGAACCTCATCCTATGCATTTAGAAATTCCCAGTAAGCGTGTTTTCAACACTTACTACTCCGATCAGAAGGGCAGCTTTTCTGGTTCTAGTGCTGAACCTAATTTGGGTCCTGTTGCCGATAGAGATTATGGAACTTTTATGCCCGATGGGGACGAAGAAATTACCAGGCCTTTTGAAGAGGAGATCGAAGATGAGGAAGACAGCGAGGGACCTCCTACAGCTAGTTGAGATTAGGTCTTCAATTATAAATATTTATATCTTTTTTGTAGCTCCAATTGTAAATGATTTTGTTTATAAGTTAATTTATAACTCCTTTAGTTTTTACTTTTGTTCAGCTGCTTATGCTGAGTTTTCGGCTTGCTCTGTGTTTCACCAAGTCTAGCATATTTTTTGTAGGGAAAAATACCGTAGTACACGCAGCGGAAGCAAGACTAAAAATAGATTTAGTATGTTTTAAAATTTTTCCTTTTTATGAACCTTAACCCTTTAAATTAATTAACCATATATAAAGTAACAAAAGTTGAATACCTTTTGTTGCGTGATCCGATTGACTTATGTCGATGGTAATCCGCAAGATCTTCAATCCTAGCACGAATGTGAATCACCTAGGAGCGTGGTCTCCCTTTTCTTTGAATTGCAAACATGAGAATGGACAAACAAACTTTTATTTTTCTTTTGTTAGTCACAAAACAATCAAAAGAATACAAAGATTATTCCGGTCACTTTTGAGTTCTCAATCTAATGATCGAAACTCGCGTGAACCTAATTCGATGTTGTACACACAAGCTTATTGATGAACAAGCAATTAGTGTACCATCAAAAGAATAATCTCTTCTTTTCTTTTATGTTTTAGTAGAAATAAATTCTAATACTTTTCTATGAGTTTAAAAGAAGAAGAAAATTGAATCAACCAAGCATTCGTGTGGCCGAACCCTATAAGGTCTATTATATAGGGTGGCCGAATTTCTTTCTCTGTTTACTTTAGGGTTGCCGAATTCTATAAGGTGTGGTATTAGGGTTGGCCGAATTTCATCACATCACCTATATAGGGTGATCGAAATTCAACCCTAATTCCCATCATCTTTTTAGACTCCTAACCCTAATTAAACTCATAAGTATTTTTATTCTTTTATTGACTAAATGAAAGGACTTCTTATTTGATTAAATAAATAAACTTAATTATTTATTTTCTTATCAAACAAGTCTTTTACTTTTAGTATACTACTACCAATAGTATAACTCTAGGAAATATATTTCCTGATCAGAAAAAGATTTGTTTCTTAATTAAACAATTAATTAATAAATTAATTAATTCTTATTTAATTAAACAATGAAACAAAATAATATGTTTGGCTAATATTTTAACCTTGCCGCCCCACATGTATAAAATGGGCCATATATTATTTTCTTATTTCATTTAATCCATTGGACTTTAAATAAAAAGCCCACATGTGAACCAGACCCATTCTTACTAAAAGAAACAAGCCCACATGCCTTTCATTAATATATTAATATAATTGAGCAGCCCATTAAATAAATAATGTGCAAATTATATTCTTAATATATTAAATGCAATTCTAGATGGACCCATAAATTGGTCCGGTAGAATATATCAAGTGATCCATGCAAGTCCGTGTGGATTGGGGATCTCGACGGGCTATCTAAATTTAAGCTTCAATAGACACAACCTAATCACAATCAACAAATGATTCACTTAGGTCCGATC
This sequence comes from Acer yangbiense, assembly GCA_008009225.1. NCBI lineage: Eukaryota > Viridiplantae > Streptophyta > Magnoliopsida > Sapindales > Sapindaceae > Acer > Acer yangbiense. Next base: position 22,003,285 of record CM017771.1, read on the forward strand.
CATTAATTTTAACTCATTCCACTAAAGAGCTAAAATTGAACTCTTAAATAAAGATAGAAAAGGAAGATGTTCCTCTTTCATAACCCTAGACAATCATATTGGAGATAGTGTATCCTCGTGATTAATATCAGTAATCGCCAAGAGTTCATAGACCGTCTATAACTCTCCAAGTTACCATATTTACTCATATGACCACGTTTTGAACTTGGATATTTTGACTTGTCCAGAAGCCATGTTTTCAATAGTCACTATCGAAAACTCAACGTTGAGATTTAATATCCAATTACCTCAAAACATCCATATGATGATATTATACTCTCATTTAATAAATAGAGTCACGATGTCCATATCTATAAATGAAGTCCTCTATCGATTAACAAATGAATATCACCAAACTATCGAGGATAGACTATGCTATATAATCGTACTCATTGATAACTCAAATGATATCACTTGCAACCATAAGTCCATCATTTATCTCAGGATTAAGATAGACTCTCCGATTGTCCTGATAATGAAAAGACTATTATCTATTGACGGTTCTAGATAAAGCTTTTCATTGTGATCCAGTTCAATGCACCCAGTGCACTAGATTCTTTTACTCGAAGACGCTCCGATGATTTTAGACTCATCATATCTCATTTGATCCCACTCAAATGCTAGCATAAGAATTCTACAACTTTAACAAGATAAAGGTGCACATCCTTTAACTTAAGATTATTCAAGACTAACTAAAGAATTGTGTCTACCACATACATATCCAGATGTACGAACAATTCTTCTTTTCTCATAGTCTTTAGACCTTATGATTATTTACTTTGACAATTATAATATTAAACTATAAATGCTATAAGATTTGTTAAACCAGAAATCACTTTATTAATATGAAAAAGATTGTTAATTACAATATTACACTCTTGCTATTGAGCATAATCCTAACAATCTCCCACTTGCACTATAGCAAATGTGTCATATCTCTCAAGCCCATGTTCTCTAGATGCCCATCGAAACTCTTCTGAGGTAGAGCCTTTGTGAAGGGATCCGCTAGATTTTCTGCTGACGCGATTTTGGTAATCGTCACGTCACCTCTTTGAACAATCTCCCTTAAAAGATGATACTTTTTTTCAATGTGTTTTCCTCTCTTGTGACTTCTTAGTTCTTTCGAATTAGCCACTGCTCCACTGTTGTCACAGTAGATAGTGATCTGCTTATTCGCACTAGGAACCACTTCCAAGTCAATCAAGAATTGGCGGAGCCGAACAGCCTCTTTGGCAGCCTCGCATGCAGCAACATACTCAACTTCCATGGTGGAATCAGCAATACAAGATTGCTTGATACTCCTCCATATGACTGCTCCTCCTCCAATAGTAAACACGGCCTCCGATGTGGATTTTCTGGAGTCAGAATCTGATTGGAAATCAGAATCTGTATACCCAACAGGAATTAAATCCCCTCCAGAGTATACAAGCATATTATCTCTCGTTCTCTTAAGATACTTGAAAATATGCTTGACTGCCGTCCAGTGACCAGGACCAGGTTTCGATTGAAACCTGCTAACTATGCCAACAGCAAAAAAATATCTGGTCTAGTGCAGAGCATTGCATACATGAGACTTCCAACTGCCGAGACATATGGAACCCTACTCATGAATTGCTCTCCATGCTCATTCTTAGGAACTTGTTCCTTAGAAAGTTTGATTCCATGTCTGAAAGGTAACATACCATTCTTGGAATCCTGCATGGAAAACCTAGACAAGATCTTGTCTATGTATGAAGCTTGGGATAATGCAATCGTTTTATTCTTTCTATCCCTTATGACTTGGATACCTAGAATAAAACTTGCTTCTCCTAAGTCCTTCATATCAAATTGTTTTGCTAACCATTCTTTTACTGATGTTAATACTCCTACATCGTTTCCAATGAGTAGTATATCATCAACATAAAGAATCAGGAAAACCAACTTGTCGCCCTTAATCCTTTTGTATACACAAGGTTCGTCAGGATTCTGAATAAATCCAAAACCTTTGACAGCTTGATCGAACCTTATGTTCCAGGATCTGGATGCTTGCTTTAATCCATATATGGATTTCTGCAACTTGCATACCTTTTCCATTTGGCCCTTTTCAATGAATCCTTCTGGTTGCATCATGTAGATGCTTTCGTCAAGACTTCCATTAAGGAAAGTTGTCTTGACGTCCATTTGCCAAATCTCTAGATCTAAAAATGCTGCAATAGACAAGAGTATCCTAATGGATTTAAGCATGGCCACAGGAGAGAAGGTTTCCTCGTAATCGATACCTTCTTTCTGTGTATACCCTTTAGCTACTAATCTAGCTTTAAAGGTTTCCACCTTTCCATCCATACCTCATTTCCTCTTGTATACCCACTTGCACCCAATGGGTTTTATCCCTTTAGGCAAGTCTACAAGGGACCAGACTTTGTTATCGAACATAGATTCAATCTCAGATTGCATTGCCTTTTGCCAATGGCGACTATCAACATCCTCCATTGCTTCCTTATACGTGTAGGGATCATCGTCGTTCGGGAGATTCTTTACTGATTCTCCCAGACCGATGTATCTTTCGGGTTGTGTTCTAACCCTCCCACTACGACGAGGAATGGTAGGTTGTTGATCTTGTGTTGGATCGGAACTTACAATTGGGTTAGGTTTTGTAACCTCTCGTGGAATTGTATCTCCTGACATCTCATTCAGGACAATTCTACTTCTAGGCACAAAATCATTCATATAGTCCTTTTCCAGAAATTTAGCATTTTTCTAAACAAATACTTTAAGATCTGAAGGACTATAGAAATAATATCCTTTAGTTTCTTTTGGATACCCTACAAATATACATGTTTCCGAACGGGACTCCATCTTTTCTGTTTTTCCTTTTAACACATGTGCAGGACAACCAAATATCCTTAAGTGTTGTAAACTAGGCTTGCGCCCAGTCCACAACTCATGCGGTGTTTAAGGAACAGACTTAGATGGTACATCGTTTAGAATGTATATAGCAGTTTGTAAAGCATATCCCCAAAAAGAAATAGGAAGTGTTGAATAACTCAACATAGACCTAACTTATATTTCTCCTTTCTGCCACCCCATTTTGTTGAGGTGTTCCTGGTGCAGAAAACTGAGAAACTATCCCATTATCAATAAGATATTGCTGAAACTCACCAGATAGATATTCTCCACCACGATCAGATCTCAAGATTTTTATGTGTTTCTCAAGCTGATTTTCTACTTCAGCTTTGAATGCTTTGAACATGTCAAAAGCATCCGACATATGTCGCATGAGATACACATAGCCAAATCTCGAGTAATCATCTGTGAAGGTGATGAAGTAATATCCACCTCTAGCTTGAATGCTCATAGGTCCACATACATCAGAGTGTATCAATCTTAAACATTCAGTGGCCCTTGTACCTTTGGCCGAGAACGACCTTTTGGTCATTTTACCTTCCAAACAAGATTCACAAGTTGGTAGATCATCAACCTTTAAGTCACTTAAAGGTCCGTCACATACCAATCTTTTAATCCTATTAAGGTTAATATGACCTAGGCGTAAATGCCATAGGTAGGTTTCATCTATTGATAATTTTACTCTTTTATGATCAGGTTCCGTTAATTCTGTGTCTAACGAGTGAGAGATATTTCTATGCAAAAAGTATAGACCGTTTTCCAATGTACCTTGGCAAATAATTTTGTCATTCTTACTAATAATAAAAACTTTATTAAAAGTAACCGAATATCCAAATTTATTCAAACAAGAAACTGAAATTAAATTTCTCTTGAATTGAGGTACATAATAAACGTCTATCAAATCTAAATGCCTGAAAGAATCTAGATTAACTCTAATATCTCCCACTGCACTTGCAGACACTAACGTTCCGTTGCCCAAACGCAAGTTGATTTCATTCTTATTCAGCTTTCTCCTTTCTTGGAACCCCTGTAAGGAATAACAAACATGATTTGTGGCTCCAGAGTCTATGATCCAAGAATCTGTAGAATTTGCCAGAAAACATGTTTCAAGATAATTAATATTACCTTGTTCCTTCTTATTCTGGGACTTTGGGCAATTTCTTTTCCAATGTCCCTTTTCACCACAAAGGAAGCATTTCCCTTTGATCTTGGTTACTTTCTTGGTCTCCTTCTTGGTAGGCCCAAATTGCTTTTTCTTCTGTTGTTTCTTGACCTTTTGACGGGCCATAACAGTAGCAACTTTACCAACCATATGAATCTGAGATTCATAAGTAGGAGCAGGTGGTTTAGGAGCAGACAGAACAAACTTATGTTTTTCACTTTGCAGCAACAACCCAATTTTCCTTTTCCATGTTACATAATTATCTCTAGTTAAAGTGTTATCTTTCAGGATGTTTATAAGTGATGGGGTCATGATTTCTGAATAAAACAAAACATATATAAGTAAATAATCATGATAATGCACTTTTAAATATTTATCTTGAATTAAATAAATAACTCAATCATAAAAATTCAACGGCGATCCAACACCCATAAATGTTACGCCTCCTTTGGGAGTTCGCACCATTTACTAGTTAGACTAGGTCCCACCTAATTGTGAACATAACAACCAGCGTTTTCAATTTTAGCCTTGCAATTTTACTTACAAGAACTCTTGGGAGGATATCATTAAAATTACATTGAGTGTGTTACCAAGATATCGACCCTCAATTTTCTCTCACGAAAATCCCTCCTTGGGGAGTAGATCTCATTTGAGTCCATTGTCTAGTCTATCCTTGTAAGGAAGTATATTGCTAAATTCCATTCATGGACGCCCCTTGGGGGGATTACCAATAAATAATAAAGCTCAACTAACCTTGGAGGCCATAGGTGTTACAAAAACACCTTCTCCCACTCAATTATTTAAGGCGTGTGATTAAATCCCATAGAATGATTTACCAAGTTATCTAGATGCCAATTTAGATACCTAAATCATTCAATGCATGTTCATACCAAAAGAGATATATGAGTGGCACTCCTATTCTATGTCATGTTATCATACAATAACAAATATTGTAATATTTAAGCATAAAATAAATAGCAACAATTTTGGTCCATCCTAGAAAAGCAAGTAAATTACAATTGTTTAGGAATACAAGATCTTCAAGTGGCCCATCAACCATACGCTCATCCTTCGGCCTCCACCCATGGGCGAACACACCCCACAACCCCACAAAGGGGCTGCTGTGCGTAGCCCATGAGGCCACCTAGGGCTGCCGTGCGCAGCCCACCAAGTTTTGGGCTTGCCATGCGCAGCCCAATCCAATCCTAGGGTGCGCACGGTGCTCGTTCTTGGTTCCGGTTGCTTCCTTTTCCTTCACGTCTTCGAATCTTCGATGTTAGAACGTATTACAACTTTAATTAAATAATAAAAATACTGCAGTTTTTTTTTTTTTTTTTTTTTTTTTAATCACTGCAGTACTTTTTTTACATAAAAATACTGCACTAAAAATAATAAAAAAAAACTGCACATTAAATTTAACACAAATAAAAAAAATAGCAACTATCAAGAAGGAATTATGGCGATAATAGACCACCCTTCTTGTTACAATTCCATAACAAAAATTACATTGAAAATCTAGGACCAAAATCGAGCAATAACAATCCACATAAACATATATAAATCCATACATCCACATGTAATTATATATGCGAATACCTAGAGTGCCATCTCTTTCTAGACATGCATAATCACAATAAAAAGAAATAGATTCACGTATGTAAGGATTCCCGTTTTGTTGATTGGCTAATTTCGTGGACAAACCACATGTTGGGGTACTTTGTAAGGGTAGCTTAGGTATTGGTTTAATTGTTCGAAGCCCTTTGAAGACCTCGTGTTGATAAGCACCGAAGGTAATTTTCTTTGTGCTTACTTGTCTTGAAGAGATAGTTGCACACACTCACAACTCATGCATATGTTTTATCTTTGTATGTTGTGTTTCTTTTTGTTGTGCATCAATGCTTATTCTCATCTCTTCTTGCTTGTTATTTTGATGCATCTTGTGTTTATAATGTCATAGCATGTTAGGCTTTTAGGATGCATCTTGCTTTTACCTTTTTACCCCTTGCATGTTTTCTTGTAGGGTTCAAAGGAGTGGGCTGTGCGCTGGTCGTCAAGCGCCAGACCAGCGCAGATCGCCCAGTGGTCTGTCGCTGGTCGTGCGCTGGTCCAGTCCAGCGTAGCTCACCGGCGCAAAACGCCCAGTGGTTTGCCGCTAGTCGTGCGCCTGTCTGAGCGCTGGTCGTCAAGCGCCTGTGCAATTTTTGCCTTTGCGCTGGTCGTGCGCCTGTCGTCCAGCGCAAGACCACCAGCGCACAGAGCAAATTCTAGTGCGTTTTTCAAAACGACCACACTTCACTTATGGCCCCTATATATATGCCACTTTGACTTTAGGTCAGATAAGAGAGTTCATATTCATATTCTATACTTAGGATATTTTTCAAGAGAAGAAAAATACACAAAGAACTCATTTTTAATTACTCAAACACTTTTTCATGATCATCAATCATCATCTAGCATCATCTTTGATCATCTAGATGTCATCTTGCATGGATTCTGAAACAAATTATAGCACGGTGTGTATAAAGCTATCTAGAGGGGGGGGTGAATAGATTTTACGCTTTTTACCCAATTTTTCGTGTTAGTCAAAATTACGAAAATGCCCTCAAGATAATATAACCAAGCAATTGTAAAATGGTGCGGAAATTAAAACAATACTTGGTTTTTACGTGGAAACCCTCACGGGAAAAACCACGGGCTATGTAAGTAAGCCACACTCGAACCTCGAATCCACTAAATGTGCAAACGATTACAACCTAATCCCGGAAGTAATCACACACCTACCTAATCCCGGTATGAGTGAACCTAGTCCAATTTGCTTGCGTTCTAAGCAACCTAATCCCGGATGCTACACACAAGACTTACTTTCTCTTTGAAGAGAATACAACCCTAAGTGAATATATGTGAATATCCAAAATGCAACATAGAGCAAGGGAAACCCTATATGCTTATCTAAGATGATTAATATGCAATTAAGAATAATCCTAGATATCAAAACTAAATGACATGTCAATTAGTTTAGCTAATCAATATTAAGCACAAAACCTAATATGCTAGCACAATATAAAATCTCAAACATACATCATACTCATCTCAATATTGTATCTAAAGCATACAAAATAACAAACAAGTAATTAATTGAGATTGCTAGATAAGAGAAACACAAAACATGTAAGATATTAGTGAAAAGCTTACCAAGCAAAGTATGATGAAGATTCCATGCTAGATGACATCTAGATGATCTAAGATGATGCTAGATGATGATTGATGATCATGAAAAGTGTTTGAGAATCAAGAATGGAGTTCTTGGAATTTTTCTTCTCTTTGAAAAATATCCTAAGTATGAATTCTGAATATGAACTCTCTTTATTGACCTAAAGTCAAAGTGGCATATATATAGGGGGCCAAAACAAAGTGTGGTCATTTAAGTAAGTTTCAAAGAAACGCGCCAATCGGTGGTTTCAATCGGCGGCCAGGCCGCCGTTAATGACGGCCGAATTGAGCTCGTGAAGAACAGAGCATAAACGGCGGTTAATTCGGCGGTTTCGTGACCGCCGATTCCAACCGCCGAAACAGAACAGAGAGATCAAAATCAACCAGGTATGAACGGCGGTTTCGAACGGCGGTTTCATGCCCGCCGTTTCAACCGCCGAATTAGACTGACAGATAAATCAATCAGGTCTTGAAACGGCGGTTTCGAACGGCGGTCGTGACCACCGATATTAACCGCAGAAATGCTCCAGACCAATCTGGACTGAAACGGCGGTTTCATTCGGCGGCCAGGCCGCCGATAATAACCGCTGATCACCTAGATAGGTGAAAACCAAGGAGAAGCCAAGGGCATTCTCCATAGGCGGTCCTCGCGCTAAACCAAGCACATTCTCGTGCATGCGCGGACGTTTCCGAAAGTTATCGGGAAACGAATTATACAACAACATGACACAATTACACACCATAAAATATAATAAATAAGTGCAAGTGTGAAATGTGACAAATGAAGAGAATGCACACATATGCAATGAATGTTAAGTGTGTGTGTGCAACTAATCTCTTCAAAGAAAAGTAAGCACATAGAAATTTACCTTCGGTGCTTATCAACACGAGGTCTTCAAAAGGGCTTCGAACAACAAGACCGATACTTAGGCTACCCTTACAAAGAACCCCCACATATGGTTTGATCACGAAATAAGCCAATTAAAAACAACGGGAATCCTTACAATCTCCCCCTTTGGCTATTTCGTGACAAAACCATCACTCACAATGATTCCTCACAAAAAATAGAAACTACGGGACTATAATGATATTCTACATTACAAAGAGATAAGCTAATGCAACTTGAAGTCTTCAATCCTCTTGTAGAATAAACAATCCCTGAAAAGAGTTTCTAACATTTCTAATACAAGAAAAGTGTGAGATTAATCATGTGAAAACAATACCAAGCATTTGCATTTTTAGAATTTAGGCACAACATTACCAAATGTATGCAATGTATGATAAATGCAATGCTCCCCCTCAACGGGTTACTCCCCCTCAATGTATGTTCTCCCCAAAGTGTACAATAGCTTCTATATTTTGCACCTCCCCTTACCATATCCTACTCCCCCTTTTTGTCATGATATAGGCAAAGGAGTAGTCCCCAACCGGGTCACTCATAGCAACGAGAGATAGAAGCATGCAAGACTTGCATATACATATAAGTCACTTTATGCACTTCAATTAATTTGAGAGAAACAAGGAGATTTATTTTGAGAAAATGTGTGAATCCAACATGCTTTGCATACAAGACATATAGCATTCAAGTCCAAAATACAATGGTATTTGGCAAAGCAAATGACAAAGGTTTCTAATAAGAATTCAAACCAATTTCACCAATGTCATGGGAAAAGCAAGGATATAGAGATTATTGATTTCAATTTAAGAGCAACTATATCCAACTTTATAAGCGAAACATGGCATGAGCGACTTTGCACCCTATTTGATTTTTCCGGATAAAATTATCCGTATGATAGTAACCATGTTCAACTAATAAAGAAAGAGAGACATTTGGAATGTAAATTCCTTTGAATGGATACAAGATCCTTTATTCATTTTGAGTCTCATAAGTTTTCACACAAGTTTTGCATTTTTAAGAATATGCAATCATCAATTCATGCTTTTCATGTGAGCATGTTATATGAATTTCATGCTTTATCATTTGTCATTAGCATGTTATTAAAGAATCATCATGTCATGGAGATAATCATAGGTCATTCAAATCATACTTCCAATGTAAATCTCCTAGTCCAAAAATGCATGTTTGAACATAAATATGACATGGATTGTAGACAAGCAAGGTTCACACTTATGGAATTTTAAAACATATATACATATGTACAACCAAGCTTACTCAAGCAATCAAAAGAAGAGGCATAAGATATTTCAAATTTTTTGCAAGATACAAGAATGCAAAATAGCTCTCTTTGCTTGAGTTCCCCATATGGGGTCAATCATCAACCTTCAACAATGAAGGTCATGAGGTCCTATAGACCTCCCAAGTCCATTTGACTTGGATGAACCTATTTGAGACTTGATAGTCTCGTAGCAAGCGGGTTCATTTTTCCTTATCCATATAGGTGTGACATTTTTCTTCCTAGTGGTCAATTGTTCTAGAGATCTAGATGTCATAGGATCATGTAAATGAATTTCTTCCTTCCTATGAGTATGCATTCTAGCTCTAGCTTTCTTTTTCTCAATCATGCTTTTAACTCTACACATTTTAATGTAACGAAAGCACTTTGGTCTAATATGACCATCAACACCATAAAAATGACATGTAGGGACAAAGTTAGGAATCATACCATGTCCTTGTGCATGTATAGGAGCCTTCCCATGTCTTTGTGGTTGTCTTGGTTGTTGGATAGAATTTCTCCTTCTTTGTTGTTGACCAAGACTTGGTTGCTTCCACGGTTGAGTTTGCATGATTGGTCTCTTCCCTTGATGGATTTGAGTTTGAGGGAAGTTAGCATGAGGAACTCTTGTAGGTTGAGCTTGAGGTTGTCTTCTTGGAGCTACCTTCACTTGTGCACTATGAGAGCATTGTCCTAGCTCAATCTTCTTCCTAGGAGTTTGCACCGGTGAATCTTCTTTGTAGCTCAAGCTTTTGACAAACATGGTCTTGTTAGGAGTGGAGGACTCCTTACTATCTTCAAACCCAAGACCTCTCTTATCACACGGACTCTTTCCAACACTTAACATATGGTCAAGTTTTTCGGTGCTAGAAACTATCTTAGTCCTTGATCCTTTAGCCTCTTCAAGCTCTCTTTTTAATTCTTCTTCATTCCTCTTAGATAAGTCTAACTCCTTTCTTAGCTTATCTTCAATATTCTTGGATCTATCCACTTGTTCACTTAAGTGGTCAACATGAGCTTCAAGGTCTAGATTCTCTTCTCTCAATCTTCGTATCTTTTCCTTGGTCTTCATTGCTAAGCTTTTAAACTCAGTGAGGTGTTTATCTAGAACCTTTTTCTTCACATATCCATGTGAGGAGTTAGATGAAGAGTCGTCTTTATTAGAGTCACTTTCTTCTTGACTCTCATTCTCTTCTTCATTGTAGGAGATAGGAAAGGCAAAATAGTTGTTCTCACAATCATTTAAGCTTGAGGGACTTCCTTCAACAACTTTCACTTTGTTGTCCCGCTTGTGAGAGCAACCTAATGCCAAGAATTTTGCCACAATCTCTTCATCACTATTACTTGAAGTGGCGACCTCCTCTCTTTCATCTTCCAAGTTAGCACATTCCTTGGAGGTATGCCCGAATCCTCCACATTCGTAGCATTGAATCTTCTCTCTTGAAGACATCTCATGATATGGCTTGACATTCTTAATAGTGGACTTCTTCTTCTTGAAGTCATTCCCCTTTGAGCCATAATCACTCTTTTGAAGATTCAAGAACTTCTTGAATCCTTTGGCAATGAGTGCCATGTCTTCATATGAGTCATCCTCCTCCTCTTCCATCTTGGATGTCTTCAAGGCAATATCCTTTTTCTTCTTAGGAGGAGATGTGGTAGCCTTTCTTGATTCATAGGCTAGAAGTCTTCCAATGACTTCACTCGGCTTCATTTCCTTGTAAGTGTCATTTTCTTCTAAAGCCGTCACTTTGGGTTCGAACCTCTCGGGAAGTGATCGCATGATCTTTTGCTTGATTCTTCTATCCGAGTAAGGATCACCAAGTTGGTGACTTTGGTTCACAATGTCCATTAGTCTCACTTGGAAGTCATTGAAGTGCTCGTGCTCTTCCATCCTAATGGTCTCAAACCGAGTTTGAAGGACTTGAAGCTTTGAGTCCTTGACAACCTCGGTGCCTTCATGTGCAACTTCTAGGATGTCCCATGCCTCTTTAGCAATCCTAGTAATTTGAATCAGTTTGTATTGATTTTCACTCACTGCACATCGGATGGCATGAATAGCCTTGTTGTTCCACATGGAGTCAATAAATTCTTGAGGACTCCACTGTGCCTTAGGCTTGAGAACTTTTTCTCCTCCATCCGTAGAAGTCATCATAGGTGGAGCATATCCATCTTCAACCGCCATCCATGCCCTATCATGGATTTGGCATATGTATGCTTCCATCTTCCCCTTCCATGAGGAGTAATTATCGCCGGTGAGCAACGGTGGCCTCACGCTCGACGCTCCCTCTTTGCTCATCCCGAAACCACTCATAGTGTTTGGATGAATGCAAATGAGATGAATGCAAAATGTATGAATAAATCAAAAAATCACACAAAATGCAAAACACACCAAAATGAGCAAGGATCACCTATGTATGTCTAGGAACCCGCTCTGATACCAATTGAAACAAATTATAGCACGGTGTGTATAAAGCTATCTAGAGGGGGGGTGAATAGATTTTATGCTTTTTACCCAATTTTTCGTGTTAGTCAAAATTACGAAAATGCCCTCAAGATAATATAACCAAGCAATTGTAAAATGGTGCGGAAATTAAAACAACACTTGGTTTTTACGTGGAAACCCTCACAGGAAAAACCACGGGCTATGTAAGTAAGCCACACTCGAACCTCGAATCCACTAAATGTGCAAACGATTACAACCTAATCCCGGAAGTAATCACACACCTACCTAATCCCGGTATGAGTGAACCTAGTCCAATTTGCTTGCGTTCTAAGCAACCTAATCCCGGATGCTACACACAAGACTTACTTTCTCTTTGAAGAGAATACAACCCTAAGTGAATATATGTGAATATCCAAAATGCAACATAGAGCAAGGGAAACCCTATATGCTTATCTAAGATGATTAATATGCAATTAAGAATAATCCTAGATATCAAAACTAAATGACATGTCAATTAGTTTAGCTAATCAATATTAAGCACAAAACCTAATATGCTAGCACAATATAAAATCTCAAACATACATCATACTCATCTCAATATTGTATCTAAAGCATACAAAATAACAAACAAGTAATTAATTGAGATTGCTAGATAAGAGAAACACAAAACATGTAAGATATTAGTGAAAAGCTTACCAAGCAAAGTATGATGAAGATTCCATGCTAGATGACATCTAGATGATCTAAGATGATGCTAGATGATGATTGATGATCATGAAAAGTGTTTGAGAATCAAGAATGGAGTTCTTGGAATTTTTCTTCTCTTTGAAAAATATCCTAAGTATGAATTCTGAATATGAACTCTCTTTATTGACCTAAAGTCAAAGTGGCATATATATAGGGGGCCAAAACAAAGTGTGGTCGTTTAAGTAAGTTTCAAAGAAACGCGCCAATCGGCGGTTTCAATCGGCGGCCAGGCCGCCGTTAATGACGGCCGAATTGAGCTCGTGAAGAACAGAGCATAAACGGCGGTTAATTCGGTGGTTTCGTGACCGCCGATTCCAACCGCCGAAACAGAACAGAGAGATCAAAATCAACCAGGTATGAACGGCGGTTTCGAACGGCGGTTTCATGCCCGCCGTTTCAACCGCCGAATTAGACTGAGAGATAAATCAATCAGGTCTTGAAACGGCGGTTTCGAACGGCGGTCGTGACCGCCGATATTAACCGCAGAAATGCTCCAGACCAATCTGGACTGAAACGGCGGTTTCATTCGGCGGCCAGGCCGCCGATAATAACCGCCGATCACCTAGATAGGTGAAAACCAAGGAGAAGCCAAGGGCATTCTCCATAGGCGGTCCTCGCGCTAAACCAAGCACATTCTCGTGCATGCGCGGACGTTTCCGAAAGTTATCGGGAAACGAATTATACAACAACATGACACAATTACACACCATAAAATATAATAAATAAGTGCAAGTGTGAAATGTGACAAATGAAGAGAATGCACACATATGCAATGAATGTTAAGTGTGTGTGTGCAACTAATCTCTTCAAAGAAAAGTAAGCACATAGAAATTTACCTTCGGTGCTTATCAACACGAGGTCTTCAAAAGGGCTTCGAACAACAAGACCGATACTTAGGCTACCCTTACAAAGAACCCCCACATATGGTTTGATCACGAAATAAGCCAATTAAAAACAACGGGAATCCTTACAGATTCTTCATCATACGTTGCTTGGTAAGCTTTTCACTAATATCTTACATATTTTGTGTTTATCTTAACTAGCAATCTCAATTAATTACTTGTATGTTATTTTATATACTTTGAATACAAGTTTGAGATTAGTATGATGTATGTTTGAGAAGTTGTATTGTGATAGCTAATTAGGTTTTGTGCTTAATCTTGATTAGCTAAGCTATTTGACATGTCATTTAGCAATTGATATCTAGGGTTGATTAAATTGATTATATCATCATCCTAGATAAGCATCTAAGGTTACCTAGCCTTGTTTATTATTTGAATATTCATACATATTCACATAGGTTGCATAATCTCTTCTTAGAGAATTAAGTCTTGAGGCTAAGGTTGCTTAGGCCTCAAGCAATTGGACTAGAGCCACTTTTAAAGGCCCGAGTGGTAGAAGTGGGGGGTTATTGACCGGAGTGTTAGACGAGGTCTACATAGGTTGTAAACTCCATTTCGATTAGTGGATTTCGAGGTCCGAGTGTGGCGCACTAAACAGCCCGTGGTTTTTCCCAGTGGTTGGGTTTCCACGTATACATCAAGTGTTATTTAAATTCCGCACTATATTACACTTGCTTGTATTTTTGACTAGTAGGGGCATTTTCGTAAAATTGACTTGCATGCGAAAATTGGGTAATATTTGATAAAATCTATTCACCCCCCCTCTAGCTTTATATAGAACACGCCTCTAATTTGTTTCAACGTATATATACGTTAATTAATTAAAAGGGTACAACCTAGGCTCTGATACCAATTGTAGGGAAAAATACCGTAGTACACGTAGCGGAAGCGAGACTAAAAATAGATTTAGTATGTTTTAAAATTTTTCCTTTTTATGAACCTTAACCCTTTAAATTAATTAACCATATATAAAGTAACAAAAGTTGAATACCTTTTGTTGCGTGATCCGATTGACTTACGTCGATGGTAATCCGCAAGATCTTTAATCCTAGCACGAACGTGAATCACCTAGGAGCATGGTCTCCCTTTTCTTTGAATTGCAAACCTGAGAATGGACAAACAAACTTTTCTTTTTCTTTTGTTAGTCACAAAACAATCAAAAGAATACAAAGATTATTCCGGTCACTTTTGAGTTCTCAATCTAATGATCGAAACTCGCGTGAACCTAATTCGATGTTGTACACACAAGCTTATTGATGAGTAAGCAATTAGTGTACCATCAAAAGAATAATCTCTTCTTTTCTTTTATGTTTTAGTAGAAATAAATTCTAATACTTTTCTATGAGTTTAAAAGAAGAAGAAAATTGAATCAACCAAGCATTCGTGTGGCCGAACCCTATAAGGTCTATTATATAGGGTGGTCGAATTTCTTTCTCTTTTTACTTTAGGGTTGCCGAATTCTATAAGGTGTGGTATTAGGGTTGGCCAAATTTCATCACATCACCTATATAGGGTGACCGAAATTCAACCCTAATTCCCATCATCTTTTTAGACTCCTAACCCTAATTAAACTCATAAGTATTTTTATTCTTTTATTGACTAAATGAAAGGACTTCTTATTTGATTAAATAAATAAACTTAATTATTTATTTTCTTATCAAACAAGTCTTTTACTTTTAGTATACTACTACCAATAGTATAACTCTAGGAAATATATTTCCTGATCAGAAAAAGATTTGTTTCTTAATTAAACAATTAATTAATAAATTAATTAATTCTTATTTAATTAAACAATGAAACAAAATAATATGTTTGGCTAATATTTTAACCTTGCCGCCCCACATGTATAAAATGGGCCATATATTATTTTCTTATTTCATTTAATCCATTGGACTTTAAATAAAAAGTCCACATGTGAACCAGACCCATTCTTACTAAAAGAAACAAGCCCACATGCCTTTCATTAATATATTAATATAATTGAGCAGCCCATTAAATAAATAATGTGCAAATTATATTCTTAATATATTAAATGCAATTCTAGATGGACCCATAAATTGGTCCGGTAGAATATATCAAGTGATCCATGCAAGTCCGTGTGGATTGGGGATCTCGGCGGGCTATCTAAATTTAAGCTTCAATAGACACAACCTAATCACAATCAACAAATGATTCACTTAGGTCTGATCCATTAATTTTAACTCATTCCACTAAAGAGCTAAAATTGAACTCTTAAATAAAGATAGAAAAGGAAGATGTTCCTCTTTCATAACCCTAGACAATCATATTGGAGATAGTGTATCCTCGTGATTAATATCAGTAATCGCCAAGAGTTCATAGACCGCCTATAACTCTCCAAGTTACCATATTTACTCATATGACCACGTTTTGAACTTGGATATTTTGACTTGTCCAGAAGCCATGTTTTCAATAGTCACTATCGAAAACTCAACGTTGAGATTTAATATCCAATTACCTCAAAACATCCATATGATGATATTATACTCTCATTTAATAAATGGAGTCACGATGTCCATATCTATAAATGAAGTCCTCTATCGATTAACAAATGAATATCACCAAACTATCGAGGATAGACTATGCTATATAATCGTACTCATTGATAACTCAAATGATATCACTTGCAACCATAAGTCCATCATTTATCTCAGGATTAAGATAGACTCTCCGATTGTCCTAATAATGAAAAGACTATTATCTATTGACGGTTCTAGATAAAGCTTTTCATTGTGATCCAGTTCAATGCACCCAGTGCACTAGATTCTTTTACTCGAAGACACTCCGATGATTTTAGACTCATCATATCTCATTTGATCCCACTCAAATGCTTGCATAAGAATTCTACAACTTTAACAAGATAAATGTGCCCAACCTTTAACTTAAGTTGTGAACATTATTCAAGACTAACTAAAGAATTGTGTCTACCACATACATATCCAGATGTACGAACAATTCTTCTTTTCTCATAGTCTTTAGACCTTATGATGATTTACTTTGACAATTATAATATTAAACTATAAATGCTATAAGATTTGTTAAACCAGAAATCACTTTATTAATATGAAAAAGATTGTTAATTACAATATTACACTCTTGCTATTGAGCATAATCCTAACATTTTTGTGTATTCAGCTGCTATTCGCTGAATTTTTGCTTTAGTGTTTTACTAAGTTTTTAGCATATTTCGTTGTATTCAGCTGCCGTTGCTGGGTTTTGGCGTACTCAGTGTTTGTCAGGACGTATCCGGCCATACACTAAGTTTTTAACATGTTTTTATTTATTCAGCTGCCATTGCCGAGTGCTGGCGTATTCGGTGCTTTTCAGGGCGTACTCGCCCACAGCAAGTTTTTCTCTGGGGATCTTATTCTCCTTGTAGTGGTGATCACCAATTTTTTATAGCTTGGGCTATGGCGACGCAGTCGCCTTCGACCTGCTTTGATTTCGAGGGTCGCTATTCATTCTCATCGCTGCGAGTATGAAACTCATCTTTACACAATGGTATTTTGGTGATATACGACGGCGAATGCCTTTTGTAACTGGTGAGTCAAGTTATGAATTCTCAGTAATAAATTACTCTTTATTGGATACTTCCTGCAACTTTTGTCAAAACAGTAACACAGAAAAAATGCTAAAACGAAAACTGTCTAAGAATAAAAACATTGAACTAAATCCTAGAAGTAATGAAAAACGTCAAGGGTAATATATTTTCAGGTACTGCGCATTGCATGGCCAAGGTAGTTCGCCAAAACCCTCTCGAGTGATGCGATATGCCCCGTGACCAGCTATGCTTGTGATTTGATAAGGCTCTTCCCATTTGTCTGCGAGTGATCCTGCAGCTTTGTCTCTGGTTCCTGGGTTCACCCTTTTCAGCACCAAGTCGCCGAGTGCGAACCTCCTTTCACACACATGCGAATTGTAATACCTGGCTACCCTCTATTGGTACGTAGTGTTTCTTATCTGTGCGCGTTCTCTTCTTTCTTCTAACTCATCTAGATCGTATTTTAACATATCAACATTGAGTTCCGGTTGAAAGAGTTGTACTCTTGGTGAAGAGAAAGATGTTTCCACGGGAATGACAGCTTCAGCTCCGTAAGCCATGGAATATGGGGTCTCACATGTTGAACCTCTTTGAAAGTCCTAGAGGCGTGTTCAATATTAATCTAGAGGGGGGGTGAATAGATTTTATCAAATATTACCCAATTTTCGCATACAAGTCAATTTTACGAAAATGCCCCTACTAGTCAAAAATACAAACAAGTGTAATAAGATGCGGAATTTAAATAACACTTGATATATACGTGGAAACCCAACCACTGGGAAAAACCACGGGCTGTATAGTGCGCCACACTCGGAACTCGAAATCACTAATTGAAATGAAGTTTACAACCTATGTAGACCTCGTCTAACACTCCGGTCTACAACCCCTCACTTCTACCCAGCAGGCCTTTATTAGCAACCCTATTCCAATTTGCTTGAGGCCTAAGCAACCTTAGCCTCAAGACTTAATTCTCTAAGAAGAGATTATACAACCTATGTGAATATGTATGAATATTCAATTAACAAACAAGGCTAGGTAACCTTAGATGCTTATCTAGGATGATGATATAATCAATTTAATCAACCCTAGATATCAATTGCTAAATGACATGTCAAATAGCTTAGCTAATCAAGATTAAGCAAAAACCTAATTAGCTATCACAAAAACAACACTCAATTAATTCATCACAATTAATTCTCTATTCTTGTATTTATCATATGATCAACAACATACAAGTAAATTAAAAGAGAATATGCTTGATAGTAAAAATACTAAAATAAGATGAAACTAATCAAAATCTTACCAAACATATTGTGATGATGCCAATCCAATCATAGATGCTTTCTATGTAGACATAGAGGATGCAATATGAAATTTGATGCAAAAAGGATTTGATTTGAGTGTTTAAAGGTGAGTTCTTGATTTGAGTTTTTCTCAAAAATCTCTCTTGAAAGTTTAGGGTTCTAATAACTCAAGAAGCTTGATCAGAGAATGAGAAAATAAGATATTTATAGACATCAAGAATTGGGCATGTGAAAAGATAATTTTGCCCCTGAAACGCACCGTTCGGCGGTTTCAATCGGCGGCCAGGCCGCCGATAACGACCACCGAATTGAGATCGTGAAGAACAGAGCATCAATGGCGGTTTCATTCGGCGGTTTCGTGACCGCCGATACAACCGCCGAATCAAACCCGAGGGATTAAAATCGATCAGGTATGAACAGCGGTTTCTAACGGCGGTCGTGACCGCCGATCTTGACCGCATAATTGCTTCAGACCAATCTGGACTGAAACGGCGGTTTAATTCGGCGGCCAGGCCGCCGATCATAACCGCCGATCACCCACAATGGTGAAAACCAAGGGCATTCTCCATAGGCGGTCTTCGCACGAAACCAAGCACTCATTAATGCAAGCGCGGACGTTTCCGAACAATGTCGGGAAATGAATTATAAAGCACATATACACACAACAAGATATATCAACCAAAGTGCTAGTGTGTAAAGTGACATGTGAAGAGATGAACATAAAAATAAGCAAATATGCAATCATAGCAAGAATGCTAAGTGTGTGTGTGCTACTAAATCTCTTCAAAGAAAACCAAGCACAAGAGATTATACCTTTGGCGTGCTTGTATCTTGAGGTCATGGAAGGGCCTTTGATCTACAACATTAAACACTTAGACTACCCTTACATTCAAAACCCCAACATGTGGTTTGACCACGAAATAAGCCAATCAACAAAACGGGAATCCTTACACTCTTTATGTGGTTCGATATGCCCAAAGTACCTGTGGTAATTTTTCTGCCCAACTACCCTTCTTCACTGCCAATTTGGCTTTTAGGTTGTGTTTTATGATCTTGTTCACCGCTTCAGTTTGGCCATTTGTCTGCGGATATGCTGGGGAGGCATAGTAGTTGTTGATACCATACTTGTCACATAGCTCCCTGAATTCATTACCATCGAATTTGGTCCCATTGTCGGTGATGATGGTGTTTGGTATCCAGAATCTGCACAGGATATTTTTCTTCACAAAGCTTATAATGTTTGCTTCCGTTATGTGCACCAATGGTTCGGCTTCTACCCATTTGGTAAAATAATCCACTGCTACAATAGCGTGTTTTGCTCCTCCGGATGCTATTGGCATTGGGCTGATCAAGTCAATTCCCCACATGGTGAATGGCCAAGGTGAGGTAATGTTTTGCAAGAATTCAGGTGGTTGGCAGATGTTGTTTGCAATTTTTTGACACGCCTCACACCTTACTGCCACCCTTTTAGCATCGGCGAACAGTGTTGGCTAGTAGAAACCCTGCCTTAATGTTTTGTGGGCTAGGCTGGCACCCCCAGCGTGATTCCCATAATTTCCACTATGTATACTCCTTAGGATACCTTCTGCTTCTTCTGGTCCGACACATCTCTACAGTGCCCTTGAGTACCCCCTTTTGTACAGTTCTCCATTGAGTACTGAATATCTCGTAGCTCTGTACTTTAATCGTTTTGCCTCTAACGGATCACTTGGGAGTACATCATTGACGAGGTATTCTTTGATTGGTGTAATCCAGCAACCTTTCTCGCCAAAGATTGCCCCGACTTCCTTCAATCTGACTATACTCGGTTGTAGTAGGTGGATCATAGAAATAGTTCTGGGCCAGATGTTGATTGTGGTGGATGCTAATTTGGCCAAGGCATCGGCCTGCTCGTTTTCTTCTCTGGAGACCTGGACAATTCTGTATTCTTTAAATCTTTCCAGCAACTCCTTTGCTAATTCTAGGTAAGTGATCATGTTTTCATCTCTCGCCTGGTACTCATATAGCACCTGATTGACAACAACTTGAGAGTCGCTGAAGATTTCCACCTCATCTGCTCCCAGAATTGTGCAAACCTTTACTCCTGCTATGAGTGCCTCGTATTCAGCTTGGTTGTTAGTAGCTTTGAAGTCAAAACGTAAGGCACATTTGACTAAATCTCTTTCTGGGGTTGACACCATTATCCCTGCCCCGCTGCCGTGCATGTTTAACGATCCATCAACGCAGAGTTGCCATTTGAATACTTTCTTATTTTGCTCCGCCATCATTCTCTCCACTTCTACACTTGGCTCGGTGAACTCTGCTACAAAGTCTGCCACTGCCTGGGTTTTAATTGCTATCCTTGGAAGATACTCCACATTGAATTCACTTAACTCGATCGCCCACTTCGTTAATCGGCCGGATACTTCTGGTTTCTGCAGAATTAATTTTAATGGGTAGTTAGTATATACTCCGATTTTATGAGCCTGGAAATATGGCCTTAGCTTCCTCGCTGCTGTTATTAGAGCGAGTGCCATTTTTTCGGCTGGCGAGTATCTGGTCTCAGCTGGTAACAGTGCTTTGCTGGTGTAGTATATTGGTTTCTGGACCCCATCCTCCTGTCTTACCAGCACGGAACTTGTGGCCGCTTCAGAAACGGATAAGTATATGTACAGTGTTTCTCCCGTTTTTGGTTTTGATAGCAGTGGTGCTTGCCCGAGGTAATCTTTTAAGGCCTGGAAAGCCCTTTCACAGTCTTCGCTCCACTCGACTCCCTTACCCTTCTTTAGAGCTTTAAAGAATGGTAGGCATCGATCCGTCGATTTAGCTATGAACCTGTTTAGCGATGCCAGACACCCCGTGAGTCTTTGGACATCCTTCAAAGTTTTTGGCGAGACCATTTTTGCCAATGCTTGGATTTTTTCGGGGTTCACCTCAATTCTTCTTTGATGTACTTGATATTCGAGAAATCTTCCTGATGGTACGCCGAACACGCATTTTGCTGGATTCAACTTCATTCCAAATTTCACCAACACATCAAATGTCTCCCTCAAGTCATCTACATGTTTATATGCTGTGATGCTTTTTGTCAGCATGTCGTCAACGTAAACCTCCATATTTATTCCTATCTGTCTGGCGAACATCTTGTTGACTAAGCGCTGGTAAGTTGCTCCAGCATTTTTCAGGCCGAACGGCATGACTATGTAACAGTATAACCCTTGGTCCGTGGTGAATGCTATCTTCTCCTCATCTGGCTTAAGCATTTTTATCTGGTTATAACCTGAGTAAGCATCCATGAAGTTGAATGTCTCATGTCCGGCTATTGCATCGACCAATTGGTCAATTCTTGGTAGCGGGAAGCTATCCTTGGGGCAGGCCTTGTTTAGGTTGGTAAAGTCGACGCACATCCTCCATTGGCTATTCTTCTTCTTCACTAGAACTACATTCGCCACCCATTCCGGGTACTTAACTTCTCTGATTGACCCTGCAGCGAGTAGCTTGGACACCTCCTCTTTTATCGCCGCACTTCTCTCTAGGTTGAAGCTTCTCCTTTTTTGCACCACCGGTTTGCATTTTTCGTTCACAGCCAGGTTGTGTGAAATAACGCCTCTATCAATTCCCGGCATGTCCTCATGGCTCCAAGCGAAAATCCCCTTGTACTCTTTTAGCAAGCTTGTCACATGTCTCTTGACTCGTTCAGCCAACCTTGCTCTGATCCTGACTGTTTTATCCGATTCTGCTTCATTTAGAACAATTGACTCAGTTGGCTCTTCCTTTTCTCTGCTCGCTTTGTCCCTTGGGTCCAATTCGAATGCTTCCGGATTTTCTTCCTGTACTTCTTTATTTACCTCGAATATATTTAAGGTCTCCATCCCTGCCTTATCTTTAAAGATTGAAAGGTTGGCGCGGCGAGCCATCTCCTGTGACCCTTTCAGTTCTCCGACTCCAAATTCTGTGGGGAACTTTATCTTTAACGCGTGGGTTGAAGTGACAGCTCGGGCTTTGTTAAGAAACAGTCGGCCAAGCAAAGCATTATACGGCCAATTATGGATGTCGACTACAACAAAATCCAACAGGATTGTTAGCCGGCATGGTGCTGTACCAAACCTCACCGGCAGTTTCACAGTTCCCAAAGATCTCACTTCTGCGCCCCCGAAACCTTTTAGTGGTACATGAAAGGGTTCTAGATCTTTCCTATCCAGTCGCAGCTCATTGTACACTCTAGCACTTAAAATATCTGCTGAACTTCCGTTGTCAATCATTACCCGAAGGACATCCCTGTATGCAATTTGAACTCCCACTACGATTGCATCATTAGGTTTTGCATCAATTCCGTCGGAGTCTTCTGCTGTGAATGTTATGGGGTCATGTCCTTCTCTTCCTTTCTTGGGGTTCCTCTGCATAGAATTAATCTCCATGTTTCTGCTGTTTTGCATTACCTCTCAGACTTCTGACATCCTTTCTCGATTGCTTTTCCCAGTATGGGGCCCGCCAAAGATGGTGTTTATAGTGGCGTTAGGGCTGTTTCTCCTCGGACTCCTCCTTTCCTGCCCGTTCCCTTGGCGGTTGTCTTAACGACCACCTTGCTTGTCACCTTTCAAAGTAAAATCTTTTAGGTGCCCATCTCTGATCAAGCTCTCAATATGATCACGCAACTAGAAACACTTTGAAGTTTCATGCCCATGATCTTTATGAAATCGGCAGTATTTGGTTGTATCTCTCCTGGCATTAGCTGATTGTTGCCGAGGGTATTTGGCAAGTCCTTTGTCTTCTACCACAGAAAGTATTTCCTCTTGATCGCCAGCTAAGGGGGTGTAATGGTTGTACCTTCCTTGAAACCTACTGGCTCGGTTATTTCCCTTGTTTTCCCTTGGATGTCCCTTTTCGTCTCTCTGGCGATCACGCGACTACGTCTTCTTGTTATCCTTATGCTCTAATTTTGAGTCAGGCTTATGGCCATGTACGTAGCTACCCACTTGCGCTACTTCTTCCTCTTCTGCCAATGTATAATCGCGAGCTATTTCCATCATCTCCTCATAAGTTTTTGGCCTATCCCTTCGCAGATCAAAGGATAGTCGCCCACTTTGCAACCCATTGGTTAAAGCGGCGATAACAGCTACATCACTGGCATCCTCAATTTGGGCAACCTTCTTCCCGAATCTTGCTAGATACTTCTTGATCGACTCATTGCGCTCCTGCTTTAGATTTGATAGATGGGTGAGTGACTTCCTTCTCTGCACGCTCCCCATGAATTGTCTTATGAATGCTTTGCTGAGGTTTAAGAAATTGCTTACACTTCCGGGTGGAAGTCTTCCAAACCACCTGGAGGCGAGGTCGCCGAATGTTTACGGGAAGGTAAGGCATAGCAGTCCGTCATTGGATGAATACTGGGCCATAATATTACGGAATCGGTGAACATGCTCCTTCGGATCTCTACTTTCCTTATACTGTTCAATGGTTGGCATTCTGAATCTATCTGGGAACCAGGTGCGAGCAATGTGATCGACGAATGGACTCTCTAACTCATCATCTGAAGACACGTTGCGACCATATCTCCATGCCATTGCTGAAACCTTTCACGACAGCTCTTGCAAAACGATATCTCGATGGCCAGTTGGTTCTCCGATTGGAGCGAGTCTGCTCTTGATTGTCATTCTCCCATAGTTATCCTTATCATTCGAATTCCTACCAATCTGATCTTCCATGCTCTCAGACCTTCTTCGTCGTACCCTTTTGGATGGTAATTCTCTTCTTTGTTAGGGACTTCTGTCTTCAGATGAGATTGAGCGGTTTCTCCGCCGTCTCCTTTGGTGTGTGTCATCATTGGAATTTATCCCATGTATCTGTCCGTGATCTTGCATCTCCGGGGTTTCGTCATTTGCCACGCATTTTCTCTTTCCATATCTTCTTTCCTCGAAACCTTCTAGGTGATCCTGCGGAGTTTCTTCGAGGGTCTGCCTCACTTGAGCATCAGGGGTTGCAATGTGGATTTCTGACTGTAATCTCCCGAACGGCTAGATTCCAGGTGTGGCTAATTCGTAGGGAGAAGAGATTACCGGGCCTATGGGAAGTGAGAGTCCTATTTTGTTAGCCTCGTTGATCAAATTCATCAACGCAGTTTGGAAGTGCTGCAGAGTTCCTGGGTCAGTTGCCCTAGCTCTTGGTGTTGCCACCGATTGTTCCCCGATTGTCGTCGCCCCATCGCCTGTTGGTGCAGTTGCCTCAACAATCTGATCTCCGCTGGAGTTGCCATTCTTGTCACTGTTCATGTTTTCAAGTCGCAAGGGTTCTTCGATGTTTCTGTTCAATCACCCCCTCCTTCTAGCGCCAATTGTTGACGGTGAAATTTGGATTACCACGCGACCAACAATTAAATCAAAACAATCGTCAATTAAGAAAGAAAATCAATGCATGCAAGAGACCAATTTACGTGGAAAACCCTTGAATGGGAAAAAACCACGGCGTCCCGGAGGACAAGAAAATATCACTATAGTTCCTTTATTTCGGTTACACGCTCAAATCTCTCGAATTATTGTTTTTCTCTCTTTAGGTTTTCGAACCCCTTCCTCATGGGATAGATGGTTCTATTTATACATGTTAATTAGGGTTTTTCCCTCGATCCTTGTCGTGTTGGTAGTAGGACTTCCTCTTGGATTTGCATTGGGAGTCCCATGTTGTATTGGATTAAGATTTGTTCTCTCTGCCCTTTCCTATGACTCCTGGTTATCGTGAGTCTTCTGGGAGTTTAGGGTTTATTTTTGTGTTTCTGTCGAGTCGGTTTGTACCTAGTACGTTGATGCGATGAACATCTCTCCTCCTAGGTATTACCCTTCAACGACCATGTTTCTATCTTTGGCGAGTACATATTTAGCTCTGGCGACCACACCTTTGACTTTATTGACTTTGATGTTTTACATACTGACTGGTCCACGTTTTCTCCTTTGACCTGGTCGATGAGTGACGGGGCAACCTGTTCTTCTACATTTATTGATTCCTTTGATGACGTGGCTGTTTGGCGAAATTATATATACAACACTGGGATTAGGTAGGTGTATGAGTAATTCCAGGATTAGGTAGTAATTTTTATCACTTAGTGGATTCGAGGTTCGGGTGTGGCTCACTCATTAGCCTGTGGTTTTTCCCGTGAGGGTTTCCACATAAAAAATCAAGTGTTATTTAATTTCCACATTTTATACTTGATTTATTGCTTTATCTAGTTAGGGGTAATTTCGTAATATTGACTTCACACGAAAAAATTGGGTAATACGTTTAAAATCTATTCACCCCCCTCTAGATAGTTTTATACACACCGTGCATTATTTGTTTCAAATGGGACAAACCCATGAAGGTGCATGATCGAACCAAAATTGGTATGATTTTGGCCCTCACTTCTTTCTCTTTTTGCTTGATTCTCCAGTAATATCCTGTGATTTAATGGTGTGATTAAGTGTTTTCAGGTATTTATAAAGTTCAGGGGCATTGGAGTAATATTGATCAATTAGGGGTGAAACTGTAATTATTGAAGGATGATTGAATATATTGTGAGTTTAGAAGAGATCAGGGGGAATATCGTAATTGGCCATGCAAAATAGCCTGCTCATGCCACCTCATTTAATAAAACAGTGCGTTTAATGTTGTTGGGCACAAATCAGCGCCAAGCCCAAATATATTTAAATTGATTCAGTGTGGTGAGCTCACCACACTTAAGCCCAAATGCACCCCAACCACTTCTAAACGCACCCCACCTTCTACAAATCTTCATCTTCTTCCTTGAGCATCGTGAACCAGCCATGGCGACCTAACCCTAACCTCTGTTCTAGCCGTCAGAAGCTCCTCTCCCGTGCCCTATTCCGGCTAATTTTTGGTCCAATCGAATGGCGAGCTCAACCCGAGTGCGATGCCACCCTTATCGGCTCTCCAAACCACCGGAATCCAAGCCACTATTTTTGGTCCAGCCATGCTCCGTCGCCCCCCATTGTCGCCCTCAATCCCAAACCGCGACCACACTGAAAATCAATGTCGCGGTTTGCATTTCGATGTTGCCATGGCGACAAAGAGTTGATTTTGGCTCCAGATTGTGTCGCCATTTGGGTCGCCCAAGCATCGCCATTGAAGCAAGCAGTGACCACTTCTCTGTACAATTGTGATTGGTCGGAAAAATTACAAGATGTACCCCTCTTATGGACTAAATGGTAATTTGCCATGCAAGAGGGATGTTTTGGTAAATTACCACCCGTGACCTAAATTGAAAATCCTATAAATTCATCACTATTTTCCCTTTTTAGACAACTCTTGATCAATCAACTCTTGGCAATCAAGAAACCTTCTTTCTCCACTATTCCAAATCCCACCATTCTCCTCTCCAATAAACACTTAGATTACTCCACCTAAATCAGTCCTCTCTATCCACTTTCTCCACACCTTTCCTTTGTCACTTTCCATGTGACTCCACCTATCTAGACACATCCTCAACACCCACGTTTTGCACAAGATTCAAGCAAGGAAGCTGAAGGAAGGATTAAGCTTACAAGAGAGACCCAAGGGTGATTTCTCTCCATTTTACTTCTTTTTCTTGTTTGTGATTATATGTAATTAAACCCCCATTTTAGGGGATGATTTGAGATACTTTTTGGACATGAGTATTTATTAAAGCTTTGAATATTATGTTTGCATGATTATGGTTCTATTTACTTTTTAATTAGATCTTACACTTATGTGATTAAATGAGTATTGACACACGTGTTGATTACAATCTGTTGTAGGATTTATTTGTGATAAAATTAGTTAAGTTATTGACACACTTGATTGATTGTAGCACTTAGTGAATAGGATAGGTTTTTGGAGGGATGATCACCCTCGATTGCCTAGGCCTTTGATCGTCAATAACCGATCCCACCTTGACCCCCTTTCCTTAATCGGTTAGGCATTTTGGTGGAAAGTTATTTAGGGTTCATAGTGACGACCTAAACAACACTTTCGAATGAGATCGGTCTTTGATTGTGTAGATAGTACATTAATGAAGCCATGTATGAATTGCTTATAGTCCATTAGCTACTCTATCATTTTCCTAGAATCCCTATTAATTGTTTAATCCATTTTCTTATCTAAGTTGTTTGTATTGGATTCCTATCTCCATTCATATTCTTTTTACATTCTTGTCATTTAATTTACATGCATTGTTTGGTGGTTTCTCAAACCACACACTATCCAACTAACCATGATTTATTTTATTGCACACTAGTTAGACTAACTTAGATTAGATAGCAAATAGATTAATCTAACCTAATCCCTGTGGAATGAATCTTAAACTGGCCGCTTTACTAGTTTTCAAAACTTAAAGTATATTGCGTAAGAATTCATTTATAAATATCTTTTGATAATTCACAATTTGGTAACGACACAAAAAGTGAGTCATCATAATGGCGTTGCTGGCAGGGATTGGTGTTTAGATTTATTGATTTGTGTTATTTCTTTTTGTAGTTAGATTTTTTTTTTTTAGGTTGTGTGTCATTTTTGTTATTTTTAGATTTTCTAGTCTTGTTTCTTTTGTGTCTTGCTTTCGTATTTTCTTTTTGTTTTCTTTTCAGGAACAATGGATCCTTTTGGCTTGCAATTGACAAATTCAACCGGGACATGAAATTATTTGCCTCAAGGCACTCAAGGGAAGAAAGAGCTCATGACTCAAATTCTTCCAATACGGTGCCGAAGGATGGGAATCCCGAGGAAGAAATGCTAGAGGTCATCTGAGCATCACAAATCTCATACGAGCGAACTTTGAGCGGATGTTTGGAGGCAAGTGCACATAGGTTTTCAGGATTAGAAGCTTCGTTGAGAAGAATAGAAGTGCACTTTGGAGCCATCATGGAAGCCATGCAAGGGAAAGAGAGCCAAGAGTTCCCAAGTCCACCAATGCTAGAAGAAGCTACCACCGTCCATTGGATTGGTGAGAATGTAGAGCATAATCATTTTCATAATTTTGCTAATGAGTCTTCTAGTATTTCAGGTGAAGGAGTAGGAGAAGAGGAGACGAATGTTGAAATGAAGGAATTGAAGCCTAATGTCCCTCTTACTTTTTCTCAAAGCCGCCTACTCAAAAGCATTTGGTATAGGTTGTTTCATAAACTTATTAAGCCACTTTTTCAAGTGCACATTTACTTGCCTTTGCTTTATGTGATTAGGAACACGCCGGCGGGAGACAAATACTTCCAAGACCTAATTGCATATAGGCACATATTCGAAGCCTTGGAATTCGGTTGACCAATCCAAGTAGCACGTTTAGCAGGGACGTAAAACCAAGCGCTTGGTGGGAGGCAACCCACCTTGGTACAATTTCTTTTCTTGCTTTTTAATTTGTTTTATTTCTTGCTTTTTATTTTCTTGTTTAGAATAAGGGTATGAATTGTTTATGATAGTGGATTTAGGCTTGAATGATCACATATTTTGTCCACATGGATTGTCATGATAACTCTTGATGAATTTACATTGTCATATCTCTTGAGTTGTTGATGAATATATAGGATAAAATTGAACCTCTTGATTCCAATCTTTGGGATAAAATTTTGATATGGACTTTAATTGTGTTTTTAAAACTCTTTGATTGTGGATATGTATTGCGCCGCGTTTACCGGTTTATATGCCTCAAAGACATTGAGGACAATGACTAATTTAGGTTTGGGGTTGTGTGCGCAACACCGTCTCTTGTTTGCAATTGTGTGCAAATATTTTGAGCCTAATTTTTTCAAAAATTTCAAAACTCTTGTGATAATGCCATGTTTGAGCATATTTTGTTTGTTGAGATTATGCTATTGTGTGTGCAAGTAAGGATATGTGCATCTTTGTGTTGCTTAGTTTAGATTAACTTCATGCCATTTAGGGTTGCATTGCACAAAGCGCGCTAGTTCTTTTCTCTTGATGTTTAATCGGACTTTTGCAAGTACCAAAATTCCACACTTGGAATACACAAATCGAATGAGATGTATAATGGCAAGCCGGATCGCTCCTCAAGGAAAGGGAGGATATTTGGCTATAACTAAGCTATATACACTAATCTAAACTATATGTGGAAAAGTAAAATTCATTTTTGAAGATTGTTTTGAAACTAACTAAATTAAAGCAATACTTAAAGAACAAGTAATTAAAGTGCTAGTGCGAACGTATAGGAATGGATATTGGGGAATTGAGTTGACAACTAAAAGATTTCCTAATGTAATGAACTAGTCCAATTAAGCACTTTGATCCAACTCAAGGTTTGAAATTGATTTAACTCATTAACATACAAATTCAAACCTTGACTCAAGTAAACCCTACTATGAGTCTTGGCAAAAATATAGGTTCAAGCTTTTACTCAAGTGAGCCTCACTATGAGTATTCACCTAAACAAGATTCTCAAGAACAAAATTAAAGTCTCATGATATAAGACATTCAAACATATATATTCCAATTCATAGATGCTAAAGGTTGGAGAGTGAGTTGAAAACCCTTCAAACTCTAAACCACAACCAACACATGTGAACCATTTTATCACAAGCTAAATTGAGCCCCAATGTTAAATTAGTAAAATAAAATGGCAACTTC
The DNA here is from genome assembly GCA_008009225.1 of Acer yangbiense. NCBI lineage: Eukaryota > Viridiplantae > Streptophyta > Magnoliopsida > Sapindales > Sapindaceae > Acer > Acer yangbiense. The sequence continues at coordinate 22,033,261 of CM017771.1, forward strand.
AAGGTAATGAAAATGGAATATACCAAGAGAGGATGTAAAATATATGACTAGTTCAAATACATGGATTATCACAAAAGTTGTCTCATCAATTCCCCAATATGAGGGGTTAGTTACACATGATGGAAATATAAATGAAGAGAACAAAGTGGTAGAGAAAACCCATGAAAGCCTTCACAAAGTCTTCTTGTTCCTTGATGTGCTTGAGATCCCCTTAGCCTTGGTGAATCTCCTCTTCTCTCTTCAATTAATTCTCTAAAATGTGGTGGATGTTGGTGGGAGTGATTATCGTAGAGATTTGGGTTAGTGGAGGTTAGAGAGAGGTTAGGGTTACCTACTTACCTTATTGAAATGTTTCCAAAATTCCTCCTAGCCATTCATTACGTACTTCCTTGCCTTGTTTCTTTGAATCAAAGTGTTATCCCGATGACTGACGGGTTTGCCTTGTGTTGGGACGGTAGGCAAGTTTCGTATGCACTTTGAATGGGTTCGTTTTGTAAGCATTCCCATATATTGATTGGCTTATTTCGTGGACAAACCACTTGTTGGGGTTGATAATGTAAGGGTAGTTTAGGTGTTTGAACTTCATGCTCGAAGGCCCTTTCAAGACCTCAAGGGACAAGCACGCCAAAGGTATAATTTCTTGTGCTTGATTTTTCTTTGAAGAGATTTAGTTAGCACACACTCACTTAGCATACTTGTTCATGTGTGCATTCTCTTCACATGCCACTTTACACACTAGCACTTTGTTTTATATCTTGTCGTGTATTTATGTACTTAGTAATCCGTTTCCCGATAGTGGTTGGAAATGTCCGTGCTCACACGTATGTGTGCTTGGTTTTACACGAAGACCGCCCATGGAGAATGCCCTTGGCTTCTCCTTGGTTTTCACCATTGTTGGTGATCGGCGGTTATGATCGGCGGCCTGGCCGCCGAATCAAACCACCATTTCAGTCAAGAGAGGTCTGAAGCAATTATGCGGTCACGATCGGTGGTCACGACTGCCGTTCGAAACCGTCGTTCATACCTGATCGATTTTAATCTCTCGGTCTAATTCGGCGGTTGTATTGGCGGTCAAGAAACCGCCGAATGAAACCGCCGTTGATGCTCTGTTCTTCACGGGCTAAATTCGGTGGTCGTTATCGGCGGCCTGACCACCGATTGAAACCGCCGATCGGTGCGTTTCAGGGGCAAACTAGTCTTTTCACATGCCCAATTCTTGATGTCTATAAATATCTTACTTTCTCATTCTATGATCAAGCTTCTTGAGTTATTAGAACCCTAAACTTCAAAGAGAGATTTTTGAGAAAAAATCAAATCAAGAACTCACCTTTAAACACTCAAATCAAATCCTTTTTGCATCAAAGTTCATCTTGCATTCATCTATGATTGGGTTTGCATCATCACAACATGCTTGGTAAGATTTTGATTAATTTCATCTTATTTTAGTATTTTACTATCAAGCATATTCTCTTTTAATTACTTTTATGTTTTTGATCATATGATAAATACAAGAATAGAGAATTAATTGTGATGAATTGATTGAGTGTTGTTTGTGATAGCTAATTAGGTTTTTGACTAATCTTGATTAGCTAAGCTATTTGACATGTCATTTAGCAATTGATATCTAGGGTTGATTTAAATTGATTATCTCGTCATCCTAGATAAGCATCTAAGGTTACCTAGCCTTGTTTGTTATTTGAATATTTATACATATTCACATAGGTTGCATAATCTCTTCATAGAGAATTAAGTCTTGAGGCTAAGATTGCTTAGGCCTCAAGCAATTAGGACTAGAGCCACTTTTAAAGGCCCGAGTGGTAGAAGTGGGGGGTTATTGACCGGAGTGTTAGACGAGGTCTACATAGGTTGTAAACTCCATTTCGATTAGTGGATTTCGACGTCCGAGTGTGGCGCACTAAACAGCCCGTGGTCTTTCCCAGTGGTTGGGTTTCCACGTATACATCAAGTGTTATTTAAATTCCGCACTATATTACACTTGCTTGTATTTTTGACTAGTAGGGGCATTTTCGTAAAATTGACTTGCATGCGAAAATTGGGTAATAATAGTTAAAATCTATTCACCCCCCCCCCCCTCTAGATAATATTTACCATACACACCGAGCGTTATTGTTATTTACTTTCAATTGGTATCAGAGCGGGTTCCTAGATATACTTAGGTGATCCTAGCTCATTTTAGGTGTGTTTTGCATTTGTGTGATTTTTGCTCATTCATACATTTTGCATTCATTTGAATTCATTCATTACATACAATGAGTGGATACGGTGGCAACCATGAGGGTGCTTCAAGCACACGGCCTCCCCTCCTCACCGGTGTGAATTATGCCTCATAGAAAGGCAAGATGGAGGCATATGTGTGCCAAATCCATGATAGGGCATGGATGGCTATTGAAGATGGGTATGCACCTCCTATGATGACTCTCACGGGTGGTGGAGAAAAAGTACTCAAGCCTAAGGCTCAGTGGTCACCTGAAGAGTTTAAGACTTCAAAATGGAATAGGAAGGCATGGCATGCTCTTCTATGTGCAGTGGATGAAAATCAGTACAAACTGATTCAGAACACTAGGATAGCCAAGGAGGCATGGGATATCCTAGAGGTTGCACATGAAGGAACCGATGTGGTTAAGGATTCTAAGCTACAAGTCCTTCAAACGCAATTTGAGTTGCTTAAAATGGAGGAGGACGAGTGCTTCAATGACTTTGAAGTCAAGTTGATGGATATTGTGAATCAAAGCCATCAACTCGGTGATCCTTATTCGGATAGGAGAGTTAAGCAGAAAATTATGAGGTCTCTCCCTACTAGGTTTGAATCAAAGGTGACGGCTTTAGAGGAAAATAGCACCTATAAGGACATGAAGCCGAGCGAGGTTATTGGAAGACTCCTCGCCTATGAATCTAGGAAGGCTCCTAGCATTTCACCTCCTAAAAAGCAAAAAAGGAATTGCTTTGAATGCTTCCAAGGTTGTGAAGGAGGAAAAATGTGACTCGGACGAAGACATGGCATTGTTGCTTAGAAGGTTTAAGAAATTTGTCAAGTTCGAGAAGAAGGGTTTTGGATCCAAAGGCCAAGACTTGAAGAAAAAGGCTCCCTTCAAGAGTTTTGAGCCTAGGCAAGAGAAGAGTGAAAAGAAAGGGGTCCAATGCTATGAGTGTGGTGGTATAGGTCACATCTCACCCGATTGTGGGAACTTGAAGAACAAGATGGCAAAAGTGATGGCCACCACGTGGAGTGAAAGTAATGACTCCGGAAAGGGAGACAAGTCGTCTAGTGATGATGAGCTTACCATCAACTACACGGCATTTGGGGCCACTTGTGTAGAAGATAAATTTGTTGGTAAGAATGACTTGACTAGTGATCCCATAGAATAAAAAAATGAAGTAGTAGCTCTAGAGGTGATAGGCGAAGCTACTCATTGGGATATGGCTCTCATTGACTCAAGAGACCAAGGTGAAGGTCTAAATGAGGGAAATGACTCCATTAATGAGAATAAGAGTGGAGGAGATAACTTAAGTGAAGATGACTCCTAATCTAACTCTACAAATGGAAGTGTAGAGAAAATGGATGTAAATGACTTTATAGTCAAGTGTGAAAGTTCATTGGAGAAGAACAATAGAAAATTGAAGATTTTAGAGGATGAAAATCTAGAACTTTCAACACACAATGACCACTTAAGTAAACAAGTGGAGGCATCCAAGAAGATTGAAGACAAGCTAAGGGATGAGCTAGCTATGTCTAAGAGGAATGAAGAAGGGTTGAAGAGAGAGCTTGTTGAAGCCATAGAGTCATTGTCTAGGATGACTACAAGCACCAAGAAACTTGACCACATTCTTGGTAGTGGAAAGAACCCTTGTGACAAGAGAGGTATTGGGTATGAAGTAAGCAAGGAGATCACTACTCCAACCAAGACCATCTTTGTCAAGAGTTTGGGCAAGAATGAAGCCTCACCGGTGCACACACCTAGGAAGAAAATCGATCTAGGACAATGCTCAAGAAGTGCACATGTGAAGGAAGCTCCAAGGAGACAACCTCAAGCTCAAAAAGTTCCTCAACCAAACTTCCCTCACGCTCAAATTCATCAAGGGAAGAGGTCAATCATGCAAAATGAAGCAAGGAAGCAAGCGAAACCGGTTCAACAACAAAGAAGATTTGAACCCGCTCAACCACAAAGTCATGGGAAGGCTCCTATGCATGCACAAGGACATGGTATGAATTCTAAATTTATCCCTACATGTCACTTTTGTGGTATTGATGGTCACATTAAACCAAATTGCTTTCATTTCATTAAATTATGTAGAATCAAAAGCATGATTGAAAAGAGAATGACAAAAGCTAGAATGCATGCTGATAGGAAAGAAAATATTCATGTTCATGATCCTATTATTTCTAGTACTCTTGAACCATTGTCCACTAGGAAGAAAAATGTCATATCTATGTAGATAAGGAAAAATGAACCCGCTTGCTATGAGACTAACAAGTCTCAAATAGGTTCATCCAAGTCAAATGGACTTGGGAGGTCTATAGGACCTCATGACCTTCATTGATGAAGGATGATGTTGACCCCATATGGGGAACTCAAGCAAAGAGAGCTTATGCATACTTGTTGCATGCAAATATTTGAAAAATCTTATGCTTCTTTGTTAATTGCTTGAGTAAGCTTGGTTGCACATATGTATATATGTTTTCAATTCAATAAGTGTGAACCATGCTTGTTTACAATCCATGCCATATTTATGTTCAAACATGCATTTTTGGACTAGGAGATTTACGTAGGAAGTATGATTTGAATGACCTATAGTTATCTCCATGACATGATGATTCTTAATGACATGCTTAAAAAATTGAAAAGCATGAGTGTTTATAACATGTTAATGTCAAATGAAAAAGCATGAAATTCATATGACATGCTCAAATGAAAAAGCATGAATTGATGGTTGCAATTTTTAAATGCAAAACTTGTGTGAAAAAGCTTATGAGACTCAAAATGAATAAAGGATCTTGTATCCGTTCGAAGGAATTTATATTCCAAATTGTCTCTCTTTCTTTATTTGTTGAACATGTCTACTATCATACGGGTTTCATTCCCGGAAAAATCAAATAGGGTGCAAAGTTGCTCATGACATGTTTGGCTTATAAAGTTGGATATAGTTGCTCTTATATTAAAATTAATGAACACTCTATATCCTTGCTTCTCTCATGACATTGGTGAAATTGGTTTGAATTTTTATTACAAACCTTTGTCATTTGCTTTGCCAAATACCATTGTATTTTGGACTTGAATGCTACATGTCTTGTATGCAAAGCATGTTTTGTTTCACACATTTATTTCAAAATAAATCTCCTTGTTTCTCTCCTATTGATAGAGTTGCATAAAAGTGCATTTTATGATTATGCAAATGACTTGAATGCTATCATCTCTCTTTGCTAAGTGACCCAGTTGGGGACTACTCATTTGCCTATATCATGACAAAAAAAGGGGAGTAGAAAGGTGGTAAGGGGAGTTGCAATTATGCATGTTGGGGAGACAACACATTGAGGGGGAGTAACCCTTTGAGGGGGAGCATTGCATTCATCCTACATTGCATGATGTTGTGTTTAAATTCTTAGAAATGCAAATGCTTATTTATGTCCTCACTTGATTAATCTCACATTTTACTTGAAGTGGAAAGTACAAAAACTTTTGCTTTCAGGGATTGATAGTTTTACTTGAGATTGAAGTCTTCAAGATTATTTTTATATATCTCTTTGTATAGTAGAAAATCATAGTAGACCCATAGTTTCTATTATGTTGTGAGGAATCAATGTGAGTGGTGGTTTTGTCACGAAATAGCCAAAGGGGGAGATTGTAAGGATTCCCATATATTGATTGGCTTATTTCGTGGACAAACCACTTGTTGGGGTTGATAATGTAAGGGTAGTTTAGGTGTTTGAACTTCATGCTCGAAGGCCCTTTCAAGACCTCAAGGGGCAAGCACGCCAAAGGTATAATTTCTTGTGCTTGATTTTTCTTTGAAGAGATTTAGTTAGCACACACTCACTTAGCATACTTGTTCATGTGTGCATTCTCTTCACATGCCACTTTACACACTAGCACTTTGTTTTATATCTTGTCGTGTGTTTATGTGCTTAGTAATTCGTTTCCCGATAGTGGTCGGAAACATCCGCGCTCACACGTATGTGTGCTTGGTTTTACGCGAAGACCGCCCACGGAGAATGCCCTTGGCTTCTCCTTGGTTTTCACCATTGTTGGTGATCGGCGGTTATGATCGGCGGCTTGGCCGCCGAATCAAACCGCCGTTTCAGTCAAGAGAGGTCTGAAGCAATTATGCGGTCACGATCGGTGGTCACGACCGCCGTTCGAAACCGCCATTCATACCTGATCGATTTTAATCTCTAGGTCTAATTCGGCGGTTGTATCAGCGGTCAAGAAACCGCCGAATGAAACCACCGTTGATGCTCTGTTCTTCACGGGCTCAATTCGGCGGTCGTTATCGGCGGCCTGGCCGCCGATTGAAACCGCTGATCGGTGCGTTTCAGGGGCAAACTTGTCTTTTCACATGCCCAATTCTTGATGTCTATAAATATCTTACTTTCTCATTCTCTGATCAAGCTTCTTGAGTTATTAGAACCCTAAACTTCAAAGAGAGATTTTTGAGAAAAAATCAAATCAAGAACTCACCTTTAAACACTCAAATCAAATCCTTTTTGCATCAAAGTTCATCTTGCATTCATCTATGATTGGGTTTGCATCATCACAACATGCTTGGTAAGATTTTGATTAATTCATCTTATTTTAGTATTTTACTATCAAGCATATTCTCTTTTAATTACTTGTATGTTTTTGATTATATGATAAATACAAGAATAGAGAATTAATTGTGATGAATTGATTGAGTGTTGTTTGTGATAGCAAATTAGGTTTTTGACTAATCTTGATTAGCTAAGCTATTTGACATGTCATTTAGCAATTGATATCTAGGGTTGATTTAAATTGATTATCTCATCATCCTAGATAAGCATCTAAGGTTACCTAGCCTTGTTTGTTATTTGAATATTTATACATATTCACATAGGTTGCATAATCTCTTCATAGAGAATTAAGTCTTGAGGCTAAGATTGCTTAGGCCTCAAGCAATTAGGACTAGAGTCACTTTTAAAGGCCCAAGTGGTAGAAGTGGGGGGTTATTGACCGGAGTGTTAGACGAGGTCTACATAGGTTGTAAACTCCATTTCGATTAGTGGATTTCGAGGTCCGAGTGTGGCGCACTAAACAGCCCGTGGTTTTTCCCAATGGTTGGGTTTCCACGTATACATCAAGTGTTATTTAAATTCCGCACTATATTACACTTGCTTGTATTTTTGACTAGTAGGGGCATTTTCGTAAAATTGACTTGCATGCGAAAATTGGGTAATAATAGTTAAAATCTATTCACCCCCCCTCTAGATAATATTTACCATACACACCGAGCGTTATTGTTATTTACTTTCACGTTTCTTTCCGGCTGACGAGGCAATAACCTGATATTTATATTACTTCTCCACTACCCTTATCCGATCCGATAAATGCCCATGGGGGGTTTAGCAACTCAGAGTCTCGAAAAGAATCAATAGAAAAAGAAAGAATCGGAATGGATCGATATATTTCTTGAAACAAACGAAAAGTTTCAAGAAAATGTGTGGGTTCCCTTAAGAGAAGGAAAAAATGGGATATTTATATGTGGATCACAAAAGATAGGGTTGAAATCCCGGTGCTGCTGACGTGTCGCTGTATCGGCGAACAAGCCGCCGAATGGTAACCGTCGATTTGAGATAGGCGATACTGGAATGGATCGGCGGTTGGATCAGCGGTTGGATTATTGCCTCTGTTGAAGGTGATTTTTCGTAGTCACTCAATCAACGATTTGATATCAAGTTTATGAATGAGAATGATTGAAATTAACACTACAAAGCATTAGCAATAATGAACAGAAAATACGTGGTAAAACTCCGATTGTCGGAGAAACATCCACTGGTTGTTGCCTAAGCAACGAAGTCAAATCCACTATAAAAGCTGTTATTGAATACACACTCTGATCTCTCCTCTCAATTCTCATGTACCCCTTATTTTGTGTGTTACAAGGGTATTTATACATAATGCTACTAGGGTTTATGGGTGCCGCTAGGGTTTGGTGTCGTGGTGCCCAAGTTTTGGGCGATTGTCCAGTCCTAACGGATTCTGTTTCCTTTTCAAGTGTAACATGTTTCCTGATTTGGCTGAGTCCGAGTTTGGGCCGGATTCTTTCTCCTCTATTTACGGGAAACCTATTTGTTTCCTTGTTAAACTCTGTGCAGCCGCACCGTTGTTTATTGTGGGGATGCTGGTTACTGATTCTGCCCACGTGTTCGGGACGTGAATGCTGGTGACTATCTTTTTTATCGAATCCCGAGCATGCCCGAGCTGGCTTTGCTGCCCGAGTCGAGCCGAGCCGAGCCGATTTCCTTGGTCTGTGGTTGGGTTTTTGCTACTCAGGTTGATTTCCCTTCACTTCTGCTTACGTGGCCTCTTATGGTGATGATGTGCCTTTTACGACTATTTTTACATATAACAATACCCCCTTAAATATTTGAGCCGACTGTGTCGAATCAAGTCTTCTCGGGACAAATATTTAACTTCATATACTTCTTTTTGTTATAACTTGTCTTCGTTCGTCATTTTCTGTATTAATGTATCCTCGTTTGATTTGAAACATTAAATGACGTGTCTTAATTACGTCCGCATGCATCCGATTTAGCACTCATTCAGAAATCTCTTGATAGTGATGTTTTGGCTCTCCGACGGCTCAAGGCGCTCTTTGGTTGCCACCTGTCTCCTTTTGTTTGGTCGTGGTACAAGGCATTTATGAGACATGACCCTTCTGCTCGCCTGTGCGCAGCCCACGTCACGACCCACGTCACGACCCACATCCCTCTGTTTTCCCGCTTCTCCGCATATCTCCTAAGGTTTTGGTGTTTTTTGAAATCGATATCGTGCCTATATATATAAGCTTTGCACTTATGGGAAAATCTCTATTTCTTTCTCCGCCATTTTCTTCTTTCTTCGAGAGAAAAGTTCGCCTGCATCTGTTGTATTTCTGGGAATTTTGTTTTGTTCTTCGATTCGTTTTGAGTTTAAACGCTTCTTGGTCTTACTTTGCCGAGATACTCAGTTCCAATCCCCAGATCTTTTGAAGACTCTTCCTCTACAATTCGCGTATCTCCAGTTTTTCGATATATCAAGGTTAGTTCTCATGGATTCTGCGGCTAGGCACCGACTTTTTACTGTTGGTATGATTGCCATTGAACGAAATGATGCTCTTACTACCACGGTTGTCCACAGGTTGCTAGGAGATCCTCTTTTCGATCAGCCTCGCTTCTTAGACACCGACGTTTCTAGGCTTTTTCGCGAAGCCCCTGCTACTTCTGAAGTTCCACCTGCTTCTGAAGTTCCCTCCACTTCTTCTGACTCTTCAAAACCTGAGTCTTACCAACCCGAAGCTTAATTAGATCCTTATATTTCTGTCTGTGGTGACACTCGGCTGTGGAAACGAATGGGGAAGAAGAAAAGTCAGCGCAAAATCTACAAGGATTCTTACTCCCGGGAAAGCCGAATCGAAACCCAGAGAGTTGTTGAGAATGACATTGAAGAGAGTGGCAATCTATGGGGCGATGCTTACTTGTGGTGTTACTCTCCCTCTTCATCCTTTCATTACTTGGTTCTTAGCTGAGGCTCAGCTTGCCCCGGCACAGCTGACTCCGAACAGCTATCGTATTTTGATGTGCATGTGGCACATGTGGCATAGGATGAAACGGCCACCTCCCACCCCTCGTGAAATTAGGCATTTTTATTCGTTGAGGCCTCTGGGGAAATCCGGGGTTTAGTTCCTTCTTTCGACCCAGGCTGAGAACTGGATACCAAAAGACATGATGGTCAAGGGTGAAGTCGAAATGGTCGCGGACGAGAAGATGAAAGGATTTGTTTGGGGCTTCCCTTCTTCAAATAAATTCTAGAAGAACAGTTGGTTCTTCGTGGGTAAACGCTGGGGCCAATTGATTAGCTTTGATCTTAATGGTACTCGGGTGACACGCAAGGTCCCTCGGTACTTTTGCTTGCCCGACAAATGGAATCATACGACTCCTTATTTCACTGACGAGGAGCTTAAAACTCTGGCCCGGGCGACCATTCATCCTTTGGAGAAGAGGGGGAAACCTTATCTCTTCGACGAAGAGAAAATGATTAGGGCTCCCTTTTTTCCTGAGATTACTTCACCCCAACGACGCTGTAAGTTTTCATAGAACTTTTGTAGGAAAAAATACCGTAGTACACGCAGCGGAAGCGAGACTAAAAATCGATTTAGTATGTTTTAAAATTTTTCCTTTTTATGAACCTAAACCCTTTAAATTAATTAACCATATATAAAGTAACAAAAGTATAATACCTTTTGTTGCGTGATCCGATTGACTTACGTCGATGGTAATCCGCAAGATCTTCAATCCTAGCACGAACGTGAATCACCTAGGAGCGTGGTCTCCCTTTTCTTTGAATTGCAAACCTGAGAATGGACAAACAAACTTTTCTTTTTCTTTTGTTAGTCACAAAACAATAAAAAGGATACAAAGATTATTCCGGTCACTTTTGAGTTCTCAATCTAATGATTGAAACTCGCGTGAACCTAATTCGATGATGTATACCCAAGCTTATTGATGAACAAGCAATTAGTGTACCATCGAAAGAATAATCTCTTCTATCTTTTATGTCTTAGTAGAATAATCAAATACTTTTCTATGAGTTTAGAAGAAAAAGAAAATTGAATCAACCAAGCCTTAGAGTTGGCCAAAACCTATCACAATAAATAAATAGGGTGGCCGAATTTCTCTTCCTTTTTACTTTAGGGTTGCCGAATTCTATGTGGTGTGGTATTAGGGTTGGCCGAATTTCATCACATCACCTATATAGGGTGACCGAAATTCAACCCTAATTCCCATCATCCTTTTAGACTCCTAACCCTAATTTAACTCATAAGTATTTTTATTCTTTTATTGACTAAATATAAAGACTTCTTATTTGATTAAATAAATAAACTTAATTATTTATTTTCTTATCAAACAAGTCTTTTACTTTTAGTATACTACTACCAATAGTATAACTCTAGGAAATATATTTCCTGATCAGAAAAAGATTTGTTTCTTAATTAAATAATTAATTAATAAATTAATTAATTCTTATTTAATTAAACAATGAAACAAAATAATATGTTAGGCTAATATTTTAACCTTGCCACCCCACATGTATAAAATGGGCCATATATTATTTTCTTATTTCATTTAATCCATTGGACTTTAAATAAAAAGCCCACATGTGAACCAGACCCATTCTTACTAAAAGAAACAAGCCCACATACCTTTCATTAATATATAAATATAATTGAGCAGCCCATTAAATAATTAATGTGCAAATTATATTCTTAATATATTAAATGCAATTCTAGATGGACCCATAAATTGGTCCGGTAGAATATATCAAGTGATCCATGCAAGTCCGTGTGGATTGGGGATCTTGGCGGGCTATCTAAATTTAAGCTTCAATAGACACAACCTAATCACAATCAACAAATGATTCACTTAGGTCCAATCCATTAATTTTAACTCATTCCACTAAAGAGCTAAAATTGAACTCTTAAATAAAGATAGAAAAGGAAGATGTTCCTCTTTCATAACCCTAGACAATCATATTGGAGATAGTGTATCCTCGTGATTAATATCAGTAATCGCCAAGAGTTCATAGACCGCCTATAACTCTCCTAGTTACCATATTTACTCATATGACCACATTTTGAACTTGGATATTTTGACTTGTTCAGAAGCCATGTTTTCGATAGTCACTATCGAAAACTCAACGTTGAGATTTAATATCCAATTACCTCAAAACATCCATATGATGATATTATACTCTCATTTGATAAATAGAACCACGATGTCCATATCTATAAATAAAGTCCTCTATCGATTAACAAATGAATATCACCAAACTATCGAGGATAAACTATGCTATATAATCGTACTCATTGATAACTCAAATGATATCACTTGCAACCATAAGTCCATCATTTATCTCAGGATTAAGATAGATTCTCCGATTGTCCTGATAATGAAAAGACTATTATCTATTGACGGTTCTAGATAAAGCTTTTCATTGTTGAAAGTCCTAGAGGCGTGTTCAATATAAAGCTAGAGGGGGGGTGAATAGATTTTAGCTATTATTACCCAATTTTCGCATACAAGTCAATATTACGAAAATGCCCCTACTAGTTAAATATACAAGCAAGTGTAATATAGTGCGGAATTAAAATAACACTTGATGTATACGTGGAAACCCAACCATTGGGAAAAACCACGGGCTGATTAGTGCGGCACACTCGGACCTCGAAATCCACTAATCGAAATGGAGTTTACAACCTATGTAGACCTCGTCTAACACTCCGGTCAATAACCCCCCACTTCTACCACTCGGGCCTTTAAAAGTGGCTCTAGTCCAATTGCTTGAGGCCTAAGCAACCTTAGCCTCAAGACTTAATTCTCTAAGAAGAGATTATGCAACCTATGTGAATATGTATTAATATTCAAATAACAAACAAGGCTAGGTAACCTTAGATGCTTATCTAGGATGATGATATAATCAATTTAATCAACCCTAGATATCAATTGCTAAATGACATGTCAAATAGCTTAGCTAATCAAGATTAAGCAAAAACCTAATTAGCTATCACAAAAACAACACTCAATTAATTCATCACAATTAATTCTCTATTCTTGTATTTATCATATGATCAACAACATACAAGTAAATAAAAAGAGAGTATGCTTGATAGTAAAAATACTAAAATAAGATGAAACTAATCAAAATCTTACCAAGCATATTGTGATGATGCCAATCCAATCATAGATGCTTTCTATGTAGACATAGAGGATGCAATATGAAATTTGATGCAAAAAGGATTTGATTTGAGTGTTTAAAGGTGGGTTCTTGAATTGATTTTTTTTCAAAAATCTCTCTTGAAAGATTAGGGTTCTAATTGCTCAAGAAGCTTGTTCAGAGATTGAGAAAACAAGATATTTATAGACATCAAGAATTGGGCATGTGAAAAGACACTTTTGCCCCTGAAACGCACCGTTCGGCGGTTTCAATCGGCGGCCAGGCCGCCGATGACGACCGCCGAATTGAGCTCTTGAAGAACAGAGCATTAACGGCGGTTTCATTCGGCGGTTTCGTGACCGCCGATCCAACCGCCGAATCAAACCCGAGAGATTAAAATCGATCAGGTATGAACAGCGGTTTCGAACGGCGGTCGTGACCGCCGATCTGGACCGCATAATTGCTTCAGACCAATCTGGACTGAAACGGCGGTTTCATTCGGCGGCCAGGCCGCCGATAATAACCGCCGATCACCAACAATGGTGAAAACCAAGGAGAAGCCAATGGCATTCTCCATAGGCGGTCTTCGCGCGAAACCAAGCACTAATTAGTGCAAGCGCGGACGTTTCCGAACAATGTCGGGAAACGAATTATAAGGCACAAATACACACAACAAGATATATCAACCAAAGTGCTAGTGTGTAAAGTGACATGTGAAGAGATGCACATAAAAATAAGCAAGTATGCAATCATAGCAAGAATGCTAAGTGTGTGTGTGCTACTAAATCTCTTCAAAGAAAAACAAGCACAAGAGATTATACCTTTGGCGTGCTTGTATCTTGAGGTCATGGAAGGGCCTTTGATCTTCAACACCAAACACTTAGACTACCCTTACATTCAAAACCCCAACATGTGGTTTGACCACGAAATAAGCCAATCAACAAAACGGGAATCCTTACAATTGTGATCCAGTTCAATGCACCCAGTGCACTAGATTCTTTTGCTCGAAGACACTCCGATGATTTTAGACTCATCATATCTCATTTGATCCCACTCAAATGCTAGCAAAAGAATTCTACAACTTTAACAAGATAAAGGTGCCCAACCTTTAACTTAAGTTGTGAACAATATTCAAGACTAACTAAAGAATTGTGTCTACCACATACATATCCAGATGTACGAACAGTTCTTCTTTTCTCATAGTCTTTAGACCTTATGATTATTTACTTTGATAATTATAATATTAAACTATAAATGCTATAAGATTTGTTAAACCAGAAATCACTTTATTAATATGAAAAAGATTGTTAATTACAACATTACACTCTTGCTATTGAGCATAATCCTAACAATCTCCCACTTGCGCTATAGCAAATGTGTCATATCTTTCATGCCCATGTTCTCTAGATGCCCATCGAAACTCTTCTGAGGTAGAGCCTTTGTGAAGGGATCCGCTAGATTTTCTGCTAACGCGATTTTGGTAATCGTCACGTCACCTCTTTGAACAATCTCCCTTAAAAGATGATACTTTCTTTCAATGTGTTTTCCTCTCTTGTGACTTCTTGGTTCTGTCTAATTAGCCACTGCTCTACTGTTGTCACAGTAGATAGTGATCTGCTTATTCGCACTAGGAACCACTTCCAAGTGAATCAAGAATTGGCGGAGCCAAACAGCCTCTTTGGCAGCCTCGTATGCAGCAACATACTCAGCTTCCATGGTGGAATCAGCAATACAAGATTGCTTGATACTTCTCCATATAACTGCTCCTCCTCTAATAGTAAACACAGCCCCTGATGTGGATTTTCTGGAGTCAGAATCTGATTGGAAATCAGAATCTGTATACCCAACGGGAATTAAATCCCCTCCAGAGTATACAAGCATATTATCTCTCATTCTCTTAAGATACTTGAAAATATGTTTGACTGCCGTCCAGTGATTAGGACTAGGTTTCGATTGAAACCTGCTAACTATGCCAACAGCAAAACAAATATCGGGTATAGTGCAGAGCATTGCATACATGAGACTCTCAACTGCCGAGGCATATGGAACTCTACTCATGAATTGCTCTTCATGCTCATTCTTAGGAACTTGTTCCTTAGAAAGCTTGATTCCATGTCTGAAAGGTAACATACCTTTCTTGGAATCCTGCATGGAAAACCTAGACAAGATCTTGTCTATGTATGAAGCTTGGGATAATGTAATCGTTTTATTCTTTCTATCCCTTATTACTTGGATACCTAGAATAAAACTTGCTTCTCCTAAGTCCTTCATATCAAATTGTTTTGCTAACCATTCTTTTACTGATGTCAATACACCTACATCGTTTCCAATGAGTAGTATATCATCAACATAAAGAATCAGGAAAACCAACTTGTCGCCCTTAATCCTCTTGTATACACAAGGTTCGTCAGGATTCTGAATAAATCCAAAACCTTTGACAGCTTGATCGAACCTTATGTTCCAGGATCTGGATGCTTGCTTTAATCCATATATGGATTTCTGCAACTTGCATACTTTTTCCATTTGGCCCTTTTCAATGAATCCTTCTGGTTGCATCATGTAGATGCTTTTGTCAAGACTTCCATTAAGGAAAGCTGTCTTGACGTCCATTTGCCAAATCTCTAGATCTAAAGATGCTGCAATGGACAAGAGTATCCTAATAGATTTAAGTATGGCCACAGGAGAGAAGGTTTCCTCGTAATCGATACCTTCTTTCTGTGTATAACCTTTAGCTACCAATGTAGCTTTAAAGGTTTCCACCTTTCCATCCATACCTATTTTCCTCTTGTATACCCACTTGCACCCAATGGGTTTTATCCCTTTAGGCAAGTCTACAAGGGACCAGACTTTGTTATCGAACATAGATTCAATCTCAGATTGCATTGCCTTTTGCCAATGGCGACTATCAACATCCTCCATTGCTTCCTTATACGTGTAGGGATCATCGTCGTCCGGGAGATTCTCCACTGATTCTCCCAGACCGATGTATCTTTCGGGTTGTGTTCTAACCCTCCCACTACGACGAGGAATGGTTAGGTTGTGTAACCTCTCGTGGAATTGTATCTCCTGACATCTCATTCAGGACAATTCTACTTCTAGGCACAAAATCATTCATATAATCCTTTTCCAGAAATTTAGCATTTGTCGAAACAAATACTTTAAGATCTGAAGGACTATAGAAATAATATCCTTTAGTTTCTTTTGGATACCCTACAAATATACATGTTTCTGAACGGGACTCCATCTTATCTGTCTTTCCTTTTAACACATGCGCAGGACAACCAAATATCCTTAAGTGTTGTAAACTAGGGTTGCGCCCAGTCCACAACTCATGCGGTGTTTGAGGAACAGACTTAGATGGTACATCGTTTAGGATGTATATAGCAGTTTGTAAAGCATATCCCTAAAAAGAAATAGGAAGTGTTGAATAACTCAACATAGACCTAACCATATCCAAAAGAGTTCTATTTCTCCTTTCTGCCACCCCATTCTGTTGAGGTGTTCCTGGTGCAGAAAACTGAGAAACTATCCCATTATCAATAAGATATTACTGAAACTCACCAGATAGATATTCTCCACCACGATCAGATCTCAAGATTTTTATGTGTTTCTCAAGCTGATTTTCTACTTCAGCTTTGAATGCTTTGAACATGTCAAAAGCATCCGACTTATGTCGCATGAGATACACATAGCCAAATCTCGAGTAATCATCTGTGAAGGTGATGAAGTACTCATATCCACCTCTAGCTTGAATGCTCATAGGTCCATATACATCAGTGTGTATCAATCCTAAACATTCAGTGGCTCTTGCCCCTTTGGCCGAGAACGACCTTTTGGTCATTTTACCTTCCAAACAAGATTCACAAGTTGGTAGATCATCAACCTTTAAGTCACTTAAAGGTCCGTCACTTACCAATCTTTTAATCCTATTAAGGTTAATATAACCTAGGCGTAAATGCCATAGGTAGGTTTCATCTATTGATAATTTTACTCTTTTATGATTAGGTTCCGTTATTTGTGTCTAACGAGTGAGAGATATTTCTATGCAAGAAGTATAGACCATTTTCCAATGTACCTTGGCAAATAATTTTGTCATTCTTACTAATAATAAAAACTTTATTAAAAGTAACCGAATATCCAAATTTATTTAAACAAGAAACTGAAATTAAATTCCTCTTGAATTGAGGTACATAATAAACGTCTATCAAATCTAAATGCCTTCTAGAATCGAAATAAACTCTAATATCTCCCACTGCACTTGCAAACACTAACGTTCTGTTGCCCAAGCACAAATTGATTTCATTCTTACTCAGCCTTCTCCTTTCTTGGAACCCCTACAAGGAATAACAAACATGATTAGTGGCTCCAGAGTCTATGATCCAAGAATCAGTAGAATCTGCCAGAAAACATGTTTCAAGATAATTAACATTACCTTCTTCCTTCTTATTCTGGGACTTTAGGCAATTTCTTTTCCAATGTCCCTTTTCACCACAAAGGAAGCATTTCCCTTTGATCTTGGTTACTTTCTTGGTCTCTTTCTTGGTAGGCCCAAGTTGCTTTTTCTTCTGTTGTTTCTTGACCTTCTGTCTTAACAGTAGCAACTTTACCAACCATATGAATCTCTTGACCTTTGCTTTTCACAAGGATCTTTCCAGCACTTTGAACATCTTGCATCAGGCCTTGTAAGGTGTATTCCTTTTTGTTCAAAGTGTAGTCCAATTTGAACTGATCAAAGGAATCTGACAATGAATTGACAACCATATCAATTTTTGTCTCACCATCTATCTCAGCGCCATGCAGTTCAACAATGTTGAGATGTGCTATGACTTTCATCATGTGATCCTTCACAGCCTGTCCAGGTTTCATCCTAAGATTCATAAAAGCAGTCACTACCTCTCTCTTAGTCGTCCTGGACTTCATAGCAAACATCTCCTCTAGAGACATCATTATATCAGCAACGGACTCCATTCCTTCATGCTGCTGTTGCAACACGTCGGAGATAGTGGCCATAATGTAACATTTGGCCATATCATCTGAAGTCTTCCACTGCTCATACTTATCTCTATACATTATGCTAGATTCATTATTAGGAGCAGGTGGTTTAGGAGTAGTTAGAACAAACTTATGTTTTTCACTTTGCAGCAACAACCCAATTTTCCTTTTCCATGTGACATAATTATCTCCAGTTAAAGTGTTATCTTTCAGGATGTTCATAAGTAATGGGGTCATGATTTCTGAATAAAACAAAACATATATAAGTAAATAATCATGATAAAGCACTTTTAAATATTTATCTTGAATTAAATAAATAACTCAGTCATAAAAATTCAACGGTGATCCAACACCCATAAATGTTACGCCTCCTTTGGGAGTTCGCACCATTACTAGTTAGACTAGGTCCCACCTAATTGTTAACATAACAACCAACGTTTTCAATTTTAGCCTTGCAATTTTACTGACAAGAACTCTTGGGAGGATATCAATAAAATTACATTGAGTGTGTTACCAAGATATCGACCCTCAATTTTCTCTCACGAAAATCCCTCATTAGGGAGTAGATCTCGTTTGAGTCCATTGTCTAGTCTATCCTTGTAAGGAAGTATGTTGCTAAATTCCATTCATGGACGCCCCTTAGGGGGATTACCAATAAATAATAAATCTCAACTAACCTTGGAGGCCATAGGTGTTACAAAAACACCTTCTCCCACTCAATTTATTTAAGGCGTGTGATTAAATCCCATAGAATGATTTACCAAGTTATCTAGATGCCAATTTAGATACCTAAATCATTCAATGCATGTTCATACCAAAAGAGATATATGAGTGGCACTCCTATTCTATATGTCATGTTATCATACAATAACAAATATTGTAATATTTAAGCTTAAAATAAATAGCAACAATTTTGGTCCATCCTAGAAAAGCAAGTAAATTACAATTGTTTAGGAATACAAGATCTTCAAGTGGCCATCAACCATATGCTCATCCTTCGGCTTCCTCCCATGGGCGAACACACCCCACAACCCCACAACCCCACAAAGGGGCTGCTGTGCGCAGCCCATGAGGCCACATAGGACTGCCGTGCGCAGCCCACCAAGATTTGGGCTTGCCATTCGCAGCCCAATCCACTCCTAGGGTGCGCACGGTGCTCGTTCTTCGTTCCGGTTGCTTCCTTTTTCTTCAAGTCTTTGAATCTTCATTACTCAAACATACTACAGCAGTATTTAAACTAATAAAATACTGCAGTATTTTGTTTTTTTTTTTTTTTATTCACTGCAGTACTTTTACAAAAAACAAACACTGCACATAAAATTAAATTAAAAAAAAAACTGCAGTAAAATTACTGCACTAAAAAATAAAAATAAAAAGAAAACCTAGCAACTACCAAGAAGGGATTATGGCGATATCTACATCGAACACTAAAAGAGACTTTCAAGTTAATAAGCCGACTAGGAAAGAGAGCAATCAATAAAGTTGTTAGGATTATGCTCAATAGCAAGAGTGTAATATTGTAATTAACAATCTTTTTCATATTAATAATGTGATTTCTAGTTTAACAAATCTTATAGCATTTATAGTTTAATTATTATAATTGTCAAAAGTAAATAATCATAAGGTCTAAAGACTATGAGAAAAGAAGAATTGTTCGTAAATCTGGATATGTATGAGGTAGACACAATTCTTTAGTTAGTCTTGAATAATGTTCACAACTTAAGTTAAAGGTTGGGCACCTTTATCTTGTTAAAGTTGTAGAATTCTTTTGCTAGCATTTGAGTGAGATCAAATGAGATATGATGAGTCTAAAATCATCGGAGTGTCTTCGAGTAAAAGAATCTAGTGCACTGGGTGCATTGAACAGGATCACAATGAAAAGCTTTATCTAGAACCGTCAATAGATAATAGTCTTTTCATTATCAGGACAATCGGAGAGTCTATCTTAATCCTGAGATAAATGATGGACTTATGGTTGCAAGTGATATCATTTGAGTTATCAATGAGTACGATTATATAGCATAGTCTATCCTCGATAGTTTGGTGATATTCATTTGTTAATCGATAGAGGACTTCATTTATAGATATGGACATCGTGGCTCCATTTATTAAATGAGATTATAATATCATCATAGGATTGTGCTAATTGCATATTAATCATCTTAGATAAGCATATAGGGTCTCCCTTGTTCTATGTTGCATTTGGATATTCATATATTCACTTAGGGTTGTATTCTCTTCATAGAGAAAGTAAGTCTTGTGTGTAGCTTCTGGGATTAGGTTGCTTAGATCGCAAGCAAATTGGACTAGGTTCACTCATACGGGGATTAGGTAGGTGTGTGATTACTTCCGGGATTAGGTTGTAATCGTTTTACACATTTAGTGGATTCGAGGTTTGAGTGTGGCTTACTTACTAGCCCGTGGTTTTTCCCGTGAGGGTTTCCACGTAAAAATCAAGTGTTATTTAATTTCCGTATTTTATACTTGATTTATTGCTTTATCTTTTTAGGGGTAATTTCGTAATTTTGACCAACACGAAAAATTGGGTAAAAAGCTTAAAATCTATTCACCCCCCTCTAGATAGTTTTATACACACCGTGCTATTATTTGTTTCACGACTCATCATCCGAAGATACGTTGCGACCATACCTTCGTGCCATCGCTGAAACCTTCCTTGATAGCTCTTGTAAGGCGACATCTCGCTGACCAGTTGGCTCCCCTGTTGGATCGAGTCTGCTCTTGACTGTCATTCTCCCATAATTGTCTCTATCATCTGGGCTCCTTTTATCTTCTGTGCTTTTGGATCTTCTCCGTCGTGCTCTTTTGGATCGTAATTCCCTTCGTGGACGAGGACTTTTATCTTCAGACGAAATAAAACGGTGTCTCCACCGGTTCCTTTGGTATGTGTCACTAGAATTGATCCCATGTGTTCTTATCTGGTCTCGCTCCTCCCTAGATTCTTCGTTCATCACACCTTTTCCCTTCCTTTGTTTCTACCCTCGAAATCCTCAGGGTGACCTTGGGGAGTCTCTTCAGTGGATTGTCTTGCTTGAGCATTAGGGGTTGCGATGTGAACTTTCGACCGTAGTCTTCCAGGCGGCTAGATTCCCGGAGTAGTTAACTCATAGGGAGACGAAACTCCCAATCCTATGGGAAGCGAAAGCCCTATTTTGCTTGCCTCGTTGATTAAGTTTACCAATGCAGTTTGGAAGTGCTGCAGAACCCCGGGGTCGGCTACCCTAGTTCCTGGCGTTGCTGCTGACTGTTACCTGATCGTCACCGCCCTATCTCCTGTCGGCACGGTTGGTTCAACAATTAGATCTCCGCTGGAGTTACTATCTTTGTCACTATCGTTGTTCATGTTTCTCAATTCGTAAGGGTTCCTCGAAGTTTTTGTTCAAGCGACCCCCTCCTTCTAGCGCCAATTGTTGACTGTGAAATTTGGATTGCCACGCACTCAACAATTATATTAATTCAATGTAAAACGAGAAAATAAAGAATGCATGCTAGAGACAGATTTTACGTGGAAAACCCTTGAATGGGAAAAAACCACGACGCCCCAGAGGGCAGAAAGATAATACTATGCTTATTGCTTTGTTTACACACTTAGATCTCTCATACAATTGCTCTCTTCTCTCAGTTTTTGAACCCCCTCCTCATGGGATAGATGGTTCTATTTATACATGTTAATTAGGGTTTCCCCTTGCTTTTAGCCGTGTTGGTGGTAGGATTCCTCCTTTGATTTGTACTAGGATTCCCATGTTGTCACGGATTCGGATATGCTTTATCTCTTTTCCTTTTTCTGATTCCTTGTTGCCATGGGTCTTCTAGAAGTTAGGGTTTATTTCTGTGTTCCTGCCGGGTCGGTTTGGACCCAATACGTTGATGCAGCGAACACCTCCACTTCTGGGTATTACCTTTCGGCGACCACGTTTTTATCTTTGGTGAGTAAATGTCTAGCTCTGGCGACCACACTCTTGACTTACTGACTTAAGACGGCACACTGACTGGCCACGTTTTTCTCCCTTGACCTAGTCAATGTGTGACGTGGCCACCTTTTCTTCAGCATTTATTGATTCTGTTGATGACGTGTCTGCTTGGCGAATTTATACATACAACAATAGTCATGCATGGAAGGCTCCCTAGAGGCATGAGTGCCTTGGATAGGGAGTTGGCTTATATGTTGGTAGGCCTAGGCGTATGGATAGACATAGACTCCAAAAGAACGGGGTACATGGGATGTGTATGCACTCTTGAGGAATTTCTAATCTTCCATCGATGTTGGTTTTGTATGTTGTCCAATATATGGTGGCTCCGCATCATTGAGGGATTTCGTACTCTCCAATAGGGTTGGGTAAACTTAGACTCCACTAGGTTGGGTGAGCTAAAGATTGGTCACTTTGTGGAATTTCTAATTTACTTTCCAATATATATAAGTACCCAATGGTTGTAGTTCAACCTGTGGATGTTTCCTCCTTGGAGGTTTTACCATGTTAAAAAATCTCTTGTGTTAATTCTTCCTATCTCTATCTCTTATATTTGTATATGTGTATGTTGTTATCTTGTTGCATAATATTCTCTTGTGATGTATTTTGTAACAAGATTTTGTAAAGTGTGATTTGTGATCTTAGTCATTTGATCTTACTTGTAAATATAATTCTTTTGTATATTGTATTTCTTGTGTATAGTATTATTTGATTATACTTATAATACATTGAACAAATATTGAAATACATGTATTCTTTGATGTTGCATTTATGTGTTCTTATACCTCATACAACTAATTGATATTCATAGACTATGCTTATATGATCATATGCTTATCTTTTTTTCAATCAAATAAAACTATATAAATAAGAAAAAAGAAAAGAACAAAAAGTAGCAAAGGCCAAACCAACCACAAAAACACCAAGAGCAAAAGCCCCAACTAGAAAAGTGGCGCGCAGGCCACACAAGAAAACAAAAACAACAAGAAAAATGAAAAGACTCCCGACCCATGCAGTCAACTCAGATCACTGAGAACCTGCCTCAAAGAACCATTCTCATCCCTCTCAAGAAGCAAAGAAAACGGAGGCACAGTAGACACATCAATATCCACCAGAACATGCGCAAAATGTCCAAAATCACCCTCTACAGTAGCCCTATCCAGCCGTAAAGGCACTCCAATCCCTCTAGCTAAATCAGAAATAATCTTCGGATGCCAATATTCCCATGACAGATCATAAAAACGGACCCAAACCTGAGCATTTGAAGACTTATGTAATGCCGGATTAAAATCCGGCATCCAAGGCTGAAGCCGTAAAACACCTGGTTTGAGATTAAGAGAACCCAAACTCTAAACCATATTCTTGTCAGCATCTGAATTCAACAGAATCTGAAAGTACCCCTTACCTAAAGAAATCAGCCTCCAAACAGAGTTCAACTTCCAAATAGACTGCATCTTGGCTTTAAGATCAGCAAACTTCCAAGGCTTCTCACCACTAGAAAGGACAACTCGACCAATGAGAGAAAACTTACAAACCTCCAATCTAGACTTATAAGCAGAGGGATCCACCTGAACAGCCATATAACCACCCTTTTTTGAAAGAATCGAAGGACTGGAAACATTATCCTCTTGAATTTGGGCAGCCATAAAAAGATCCGCATATCCCCCTTCTTAGAGGGAACTGATGGCACCGGTAAAGTCTCAACAGGACAAGATTTGAAGAGACCCGCAAAAGACTTACAACCCTGGACCATAGGTGCTGAACTCTGAATGAAACCTGTAACCGAATCAGGAACAATCACTGAAACACCCCCCTCAGGCTGAGGAGGAATCGGCCCACCAACCAAAGAACACATCCCACCAGATGCGAGAGGAACAACCCGAGAAGAGGAATTTACTCCACTCACCGTACTTAGACCAACCTGACTATTCAAGGTGGAAGACACTGCCACCGGAGATGAAAGAGACAAAGTGGCCTCTATGCACATAGGATCCATAGAGCTCGATAAACTGTAGCAGAAGTACTGTAGAGAAATCACTGTAGCAGATACTGTAGCAGGGAATGAGATTGTAGCGAAAACACTGTAGCAGCAGCGGAACACTGTAGCGGGGGCATTGTAGCAGCAACGGAAACACTGTAGCGGCAATAGAAACACTGCAGTGGCACTGTAGTAGTGATGAAAACAATGTAGCATTGACGGAACTGTAGCGGTGGCACTGTAGCAGTGACGGAATTACTGTAGCAGCAACCACCATTCACCTTCTTTTTTTTTCCTAGGGTTCCCTCATGGCTTGATCATATGCTTATCTTGTCTATGTATGAATTTGTGGTTTATGTGTTGTATGTAAGGCGTTTGTTCAAGGGATTGAAAAATGCGTAAAAACCTATTCACCCCCCCCCCCCCCCCCCCCCCCCCTCTCTCTCTCTAGGTATGCTTTAAGCTATTTAACTCCGTTTGTATACTTTCAATATGTGGATCACAAAAGATAGGGTTGAAATCCCGATGCTGTTGACGTGTCGCTGAATCGACGGTTTCAAATGGCGGCCAGGCTGCCGAATGTTAACCGCTGATTTGAGATGGGCGATACTGGAATGAATCTGCAGTTGGATCGGCGGTTGGATTATGGCCGCCAAATTGCACTGGCACTTCTGGAGGAATACGGCGGTTTCAATATGCTAGCCAGGCCGCTGTTTTGAACCGTCGATTGCTCATTTTCTTGTAAAATGACCGTTCTGCCCCCAAAAGCTCTCCTTTCACAGCTTTTAGTCCAAAATCCCCAAGTTTCTTCATTGATCAGCCCAGAATCCCAAAAGTACCTGTACAATCAACATCGAGCCATAAAATACATGAATTTACTCGAAAGTAAAACATAACTATCGGAAATAGGGGATGTATTTCTATATATGTAATGGCTCAATCAATGTTGGAGTGAATACTCAATTGTGCTTGAAGGTTAAGAATTAATAGTGGAGACTTCCCGTGAGATTCACAAACACAGCCTTAAAAAGTGTATTTTGAGGGAAATTTTTCACTCTTTAAACACTCATTCAAACACACACGTTAAGTATATTTAAAATGTCTCATTCGCACTTAAATGTTGTTTGCCATAGAACATATGGACTGCTTGTGGATGCCTTAATTGACTTTGTGGATAAACCTTTAGAGATGATTTTAGGCAATGCATGTAAAAAACCACCAAATTGGCCTAAATACTTCCAATCCCTCTATGTGTGTACTCCATTGCCCATTTGAAGCCAAACACAATTAATTTTTTCATTCATGAACCACATCAACATAATCCATATAGCCTATACACTAGACTTACCTTGTACCAAATGGTTTGCTAAGGCTTATGGGTTGAATGTAAGCTTTGAGGTGTATAAAAATGTAAGGCGTGTTCCTAGGCAAGTATGTATGTGGAAACACATTAAAAAGATGAAATGCAATGCTTGAAAAGAAAAGAAAAGAAAAGAAAAGAAAAGCATAGCAAAAGAAAGAAAAGAAAAGATGAATGAGGCACAAAGTGCCTAGATGAATTTTGTGGACTTAAATGAGCTACTCAATGAAAAATTAAGAGTAGAAAATGCACAAAGTAAATTGTAAGCCTTGACGTCAAAGTGTGGATTATGCAAAGTTGTAATGAGCAAAGTATGCTTAACTTATAATGTATGCCTTAGTGTGATCTTTGGGTGTTTGTTATCAATTTTTCCCATTTATTGACTCACCATTCACCTTAGGCCCCATTACAACCAAATGAAAGACCTATTTGATCTTTAGGGATGTCCACTTTGAAAATTTTGGTTGATGCATGATCTTTTCAGTTCATGGCTTTCAATCCCATTCATGGAACAAATTTTCAAAAATTGTGTTTTTAAATGATCATGTGCAATTATATTTGATATCTTGAACATAAACTCATATTGCATATGGATTATGAGTGAAGCCTAGGAATCTGTGAGAAAATGAGAGAATCCGGTGAGGATTAGATGTCGAGGCGAATTACATTCTTTTCCGAATGGCAATCTAGTTTTTGAAACTTTGGCATCTTGAATGTAGGATCACGTTGCATGAAATGTTTACTTAGAATGGCATGTCTTTAATCTTCATTTAGCATCTCTTACATTCATATTATTTCCTAATGAGCACAACGTTGGTTAAATCTCTTCGCTTTTGGTTTTGCAAGTCGAATTCTGACTTTTGAGTCTTTTATATAGAGTTGGTGCTTTAATGTCGATTGTTTGATATTTAGACACATGTCCATGAGTGCTTATATTTGTTTTGCTCGAGGACGAGCAAAAAATAGGTTTGTGGGTATTTGATCGAACCAAAATTGGTATGATTTTTGCCCTCACTTTCTTCTCTTTTTGCTTGATTCTCCGGTAATATCCCGTGATTTAATAGTGTGAATTAAGTGTTTTCAGGTATTTATAAAGTTCATGGGCATTGGAGTAATATTGATCAATTAGGGGTGAAACTATAATTATTGAAGGAGGATTGAATTTATTGTGATTTTAGAAGAGATCAGGGGGCATATTGTAATTTGCCACGCAAAATAGCCCGCTCACACCACCTCATTTAATAAAACAGTGCGTTTAATGTTGTTGGGCACAAATCAGCGCCAAGGCCAAATGAATTGCCAAGCCCAAATATACTTAAAATGATTCAATGTGGTGAGCTCACCACACTTAAGCCCAAATGCACCCCAAGCACTTCTAAACGCACCCCACCTTCTACAAATCTTCATCTTCTTCTTTGAGCATCGTGAACCAGCCATGGCGACCTAATCCTAACCTCTGTTCCGGCCGTCAGTAGCTCCTCTCCCGTGCCCTATTCCGGCCAATTTTTGGTCCAATCGAATGGCGAGCTCAACCCGAGTGCAATGACACCCTTCTTGACTCTCCAAACCACCGGAATCCAAGCCACTATTTCTAGTCTAGCCATGCTCCGTCGCCCCCCATTGTCGCCCTCAATCCCAAACCGCGACCACACCGCAAAAATCAATGTCATGGTTTGCATTTCGATGTCGCCATGGCGACAGGGAGTTGATTTTGGCTCCAGATTGTGTCGCCATTTGGGTCGCCATTGAAGAAAGCAGCGATCACTTCTATGTACAATTGTGATTGGTGGGAAAAATTACAAGATTTACCCCTCTTAAGGTTCTGGTTCGGTTCTGGTTCCGGTTCCACGGTTAGGTGGAACCGGACTTAGACGGTTCCGGTTTCGGTTTCGGTTTCGGTTTCGGTTTCGGTTCCGGTTCCGACCGAACCGACGGTTCTGAACCGGTATTTTTTTTTTTTTTTTTTTTTTTTTTTTTTTTTTTTTAACATTACAAAATATTACATTTTATTTATTAAAAAAATAAAATGTTAGAAAAGGACATTACAAAGTATTGGCCCATGGCCCATAACCTTTGTCCAAGTAATTATATTTTTCTTTGCATTCTCCTCCTTTTTATATAGGTTAAGCATCTCTCCACTTCTCATATTTTTCCAATGTGGGATGTGAGATTTTTTTATCCTTTCTATTCTAATTGTTTTGTTTTTCTTTGTTGTTAATTCTATCCACTTAGACCTAGATCTACCTCAACCCACACCATTTTCTACTGTAAGTAAATTAACGTACACAAAATTAAGTATTTAAGAAATAAATTCACGTTGAGATAAGAAATGTGGGGCACTGGGACAAAAGATATATATAGATATATTAGATAATGAAGAATGGTAGAGCATAAAAAGAAAAGAAGAAAGGCAGTGCTTTGTATAATGAATAATTGAATTTCGTCAAAAAAAAATATTAAAAAAAATGAATAATTGAAATTTGAAACAATGACACTGAATAAGAACAAAAGATATGAGTAGGCAAGCACATAGCTGATGGCTCCCAATTGAAATCCCATAACTTTTTATTTTTTTTATTTTTTTATTTTTTTATTAATGGATTCTCCACCCACAGTTAAATATGGTACCAAGTCCAAGATCAAAATGTCTAAAGTTAACTCTCTCACTTCTACTTAAATTAGTAAGCTATAACTAGAATAGAAAGGAAAAGAAAATCTCACATCCCACATCGGATAAATGAGGGAAATGGAGAGAGATCTAACCTATATAAAAAGGAAGAGAATGCAAAGGAAAATATACTAATTACTTGGACAAGGGTTATGGACCATGGTTCAATACTCTTCAATATCAATTTTTTTTTAACATTTTATTTTTATAAATAAAGTGTAATTTTTTTTAAAAAAAGAAATTAAAAAAAAAAAAAAAAAAAAAACCCTTGAACCGGCGGTTCGAGCAAATCATAGAACCGGAACCGGCCTCCTCCGGTTCAGGTTCCGGTTCCGGTTCCGGTTCCGGTTCTGGTTCCGGTTCCGATTCCGGTTCCGGTTTTTCCAGTTCCGATTTCGATTTCGATTTCGATTTTGATTTCGATTTCGATTTCGATTCCGATTCCGATTCTGACCAGTTCCACCGGTTCGAACCGGAACCGTGCCAGGTCTACCTCTTATGGACTAAATGGTAATTTGCCATGCAAGAGGGTGTTTTGGTAAATTACCACCTGTGACCTAAATTGAAAATCCACCTGTGACCTAAATTGAAAATCCTATAAATTCATCACTATTTTCCCTTTTTAGACAACTCTTGACAATCAAGAAACCTCCTTTCTCCACCATTCCTAATCCCACCATTCTCCCCTCTAATAAACACTTAGATTACTCCACCTAAATCACTCCTTTCTATCCATTTTCTCCACACCTTTCTATCCATTTTCTCCACACCTTTCCTTTGTCACTTTTCATATGACTCCACCTATCTAGACACATCCTCAACACCCACTATTTGCAAAAGATTCAAGCAAGGAAGCTCAAGGAAGGATTAAACTTACAAGAGAGGATTAAACTTACAAGAGAGACCCAAGAGTGATTTCTCTCCATTTTACTTCCTTTTCTTGTTTGTGATTATGTATAATTAAACCCCCATTTTAGGGGATGATTTGAGAGACTTTTTGGACATGAGTATTTATTAAAGCTTTGAATATTATGTTTGCATGATTATGGTTCTATTTACTTTTTAATTAGATCTTGCACTTATGTGATTAAATGAGTATTGACACATTTGTTGATTACAATCTGTTGTAGGATTTATTTGTGATAAAATTAGTTAAGTTATTGACACACTTGATTGATTGTAGAACTTAATGTGTAAGGATTCCCATATCTTGATTGGCTTATTTCGTGGACAAACCACGTATTGGGGATTGTATGTATGGGTAGCTTAAGTGATTCATAATCAAGCTCAAGACCCTCTTATGTCCTCAAGGTTGACAAGCACACCAAAGGTAAACTTCTATGTGCTTAATTTGCTTTGAAGAGATTAATTGCACACACACACTCACATCTCATGCTTACTTCATTTTCTTGTACGTTGTGTATGTGTTGTTATTATGTGCTCATTAATGTTCATTTACATCTCTTCTTGCATGCCTTTCATGATTGCATTTTGTTGACCAAAGTCATGTTCATTCTAGACTTAGGATTGCATTCATTGTGATGGGCGCTGTACAAAGCGCTGTACGAACAGCGCCCATATAAGCGCTGTACAGACCTGATCGATTTAAATCGGTCGCTGTTGGGTTGCTATACAGGCGCTGTACAAAGCGCTGTACGTACAGCGCCACTCTGTTTTCCCGATAGATCAGAGTATGGGCGCTGTATAAGAGGCGCTCTACGTACAGCGCCCAAGGCAAAAATAGGTGTAACTTATCAAAACGTACCATTTTGGTTTTGACACCCTATATATATGCCTCTATGACTTTAGGTCATCCAAGTGAGTTGATTTTCAGATTTCATACTTAGAATATTTTTCAAGCAAAGAAAAATACAAAAGAACTCACATTTAACCACTCAAATCAAATCCTTTGTGCATCAAATTTCATATTGCATCTTCTATGTCTATATAGAAAGCATCCATGAATGGGTTTGCATAATCACAACATGCTTGGTAAGATTTTGATTAATTTCATCTTATTTTAGTATTTTACTATCAAGCATATTCTCTTTTAATTTACTTGTATGTTTTTGATCATATGATAAATACAAGAATAGAGAATTAATTGTGATGAATTGATTGAGTGTTGTATTGTGACAGCTAATTAGGTTTTTGATTAATCTTGATTAGCTAAGCTATTTGACATGTCATTTAGCAATTGATATCTAGGGTTGATTTAATTGATTATATCATCATCCTAGATAAGCATCTAAGATTCCCTAGCCTTGTTTGTTATTTGAATATTCATACATATTCACATAGGTTGCATAATCTCTTCATTGAGAATTAAGTCTTAGGGCTAAGGTTGCTTAGGCCTCAAGCAATTAGAACTAGAGCCACTTTTAAAGGCCCGCATGGTAGAAGTGAGGGGTTATTGACCGGAGTGTTAGACGAGGTCTACATAGGTTGTAAACTCCATTTCAATTAGTGGATTTCGAGGTTCGAGTGTAGCGCACTAAACAGCCCGTGGTTTTTCCCAATGGTTAGGTTTCCACGTATATATCAAGTGTTATTTAAATTCCGCATCTTATTACACTTGCTATATTTTTGTGACTAGTTAGGGGTATTTTCGTAATCTTGACATGCATTCGAAAATTGGGTAATAACGATTGAAACAAATTATAGCACGGTGTGTATAAAACTATCTAGAGGAGGGGTGAATAGATTTTAAGCTTTTTACCCAATTTTTCGTGATAGTCAAAATTACGAAATTACCCCTAAATAGATAAAGCAATAAATCAAGTAAAATATGCGGAAATTAAATAACACTTGATTTTTACGTGGAAACCCTCACAGGAAAAACCACGGGCTAGTAAGTAAGCCACACTCGAACCTCGAATCCACTAAATGTGTAAAACGATTACAACCTAATACCGGAAGTAATCACACACCTACCTAATCCCGGTATGAGTGAACCTAGTCCAATTTGCTTGCGTTCTAAGCAACCTAATCCCGAATGCTACACACAAGACTTACTTTCTCTATGAAGAGAATACAACCCTAAGTGAATATATGAATATCCAAATGCAACATAGAGCAAGGGAAACCCTATATGCTTATCTAAGATGATTAATATGCAATTAGAACAATCCTAGATATCAAAACTAAATGACATGTCAAATAGTTTAGCTAATCAAGATTAAGCACAAAACTTAATTAGCTATCACAAAAAAACTTCTCAAACATACATCATACTAATCTCAAATTTGTATTCAAAGTATATAAAATAACATACAAGTAATTAATTGAGATTGCTAGCTAAGAGAAACACAAAATATGTAAGATATTAGTGAAAAGCTTACCAAGCAAAGTATGATGAAGAATCCATGCAAGATGACATCTAGAAGATCAAGGATGATGCTAGATGATGATTGATGATCATGAAAAAGTGTTTGAGTAATAAAAAATGAGTTCTTGGAATTTTTCTTCTCTTTGAAAAATATCCTAAGTATGAATTCTAAATATGAACTCTCTTAATTGACCTAAAGACAAAATGGCATATATATAGGGGGCCAAATCAAAGTGTTGTCGTTTAAGTAAGTTTCAAAGAAACGCGCCGATCGGCGGTTTCAATCGGCGGCCAGGCCGCCGATAATGACCGCCGAATTGAGCTCGTGAAGAACAGAGCATAAACGGTGGTTTATTCGGCGGTTTCGTGACCGCCGATTCCAACCGCCGAATAAAAACAGAGAGATTAAAAACAATCAGGTATAAACGGCAGTTTCGAACGGCGGTTTCATGACCGCCGATTCAACCGCCGAATTAGACTGAGAGATAAATCAATCAGGTCTTGAATTGGCGGTTTCGAACGGCGGTCGTGACCGCCGATCTTAACCGCAGAAATGCTTCAGACCAATCTGGACTGAAACGGCGGTTTCATTCGGCGGCCAGGCCACGAATCATAACCGCCGATCACCTAGAAAGGTGAAAACCAAGGAGAAGCCAAGGGCATTCTCCATAGGCGGTCCTCGCGCTAAACCAAGCACATTCTAGTGCATGCGCGGACGTTTCCGAAAGTTATCGGGAAACGAATTACACGACAACATGACACAATTACACACAACAAAATATGATAAATAAGTGCAAGTGTGAAATGTGACAAGTGAAGAGAATGCAAACATATGCAATGAATGTTAAGTGTGTGTGTGCAACTAATCTCTTCAAAGAAAAGTAAGCACAAAGAAATTTACCTTCGGTGCTTATCAACATGAGGTCTTCAAAGGGCTTCGAACAATAAGACCGATACTTAGGCTACCCTTACAAAGAACCCCAACATATGGTTTGTCCACGAAATGAGCCAATCAACAAATGGGAACCTTACAACGATTAAAATCTATTCCCACCCCCTAGATATATTTAGAACACACCGAGCATTTATTTGTGAACTTTCAATAGTGAATATGATAGGTTTTTGGAGGGATGATCACCCTCGATTGCCTAGGCCTTTGATCGTCACTAACCCCTTTTCCTTAATCGGTTAGGCATTTTGGTGGGAAGTTGTTTAGGGTTCGTAGTGACGACCTAAACAACACTTTTGAATGAGATTGGTCCTTGATTGTGTAGATAGTACGTTAATGGAGCCATGTATGAATTGCTTATAGTCCATTAGCTACTCTATCATTTTCCTAGAATCCCTATTAATTGTTTAATCCATTTTCTTATCTAAGTTGTTTGTATTGGATTCCTATCTCCATTCATATTCTCTTTACATTCTTGTCATTTAATTTACATACATTGTTTGGTGGTTTCTCAAACCACACACTATCCAACTAACCATGATTTATTGCACACTAGTTAGACTAACTTAGATTAGATAGCAAATCGATTAATCTAATCTAATCTAATCACTGTGGAACGAATCTTAAGCTGACCGCTTTACTAGTTTTCAAAACTTAAAGTATATTGCGTAAGAATTCATTTATAAATATCTTTTGATAATTCACAATTTGGTAACGACACAAAAAGTGAGTCATCAGTGCAAGCGAACCCTTAGGTGGCACCAATCTACATCACAAGATCATTACGCATACAAAGAACTTGCCAAAAGCACATGCTAAAGGCATCACATCCAAACTAATTAAAGCTCGAAATTTTTGGCCAAGTGACAAAATTTGAAAAACTTGGACACTAAAAAATTAAAAAGACTCAATAAAAAGACTCAAGATGACTCAACAAAGGCGTCTACACTTCTAAACCAAAACTCAACAATGTCCCCATTGTTGGAAACCAAAAGCATGGCCTAGTGGGGGGAAACACCTTACAAGACTCAAACAGGCTCTACTAATCAAGGCGATTCATACAACATGTCATAAAGCGATTTTTAACCTATATCAAGCATATTCTCAAAATTGACGGAACGGGGGCACTACAACCCCCAAACCAGATCTTTTCATAAGATCAAACCTGTACACGTATATGATCAATATGCATCAAAAATGTGTTCATTCATATCAACAATGAAAGTTCTCACGGTGTGATAAATATTAATCTAGAGGGGGGGTGAATAGATTTTAAACGATTTTACCAAATTTTCGTGTTAGGACAAGATTACGAAAATACCCCTAATAGTCAATAAAATAAAGCAAGTGTAATATGGTGCGGAAAAATTAACAACACTTGATTTTTATGTGGAAACCCTCACGGGAAAAACCACGGGCTAATAAGTGGGCCACACTCGAACCTCGAATCCACTAAATGTGTAAACGATTACAACCTAATCTCGGAAGTAATCACACACCTACCTAATCCCGGTATAAGTGGACCTAGTCCAATTGCTTGCGAATTAAGCAACCTAATCCCGGTCACAACACAAGACTTAATTCTCTAAGAAGAGATTAACACCCTAAGTGAATATGTGAATATCCAAAATGCAACATAGAGCAAGGGAACCCTATATGCTTATCTAAGATGATGATATTGCAATAAAAGCAATCCTAGATATTAACAACTAAATGACATGTCAAATAGCTTAGCTAATCAAGATTAAGCAAAAAACTAATTAGCTATCACAATACAACTTCTCAAACAATCAATACACTAATCTCAATCTTGTATCCAAAATATATATGAAAATCATACAAGAATTAAATGAGATTGCTTGTTAAGAAAAGACACAAAATATGTAAGATATTAGTGAAAAACTTACCAAGCAAAGTGTGTTGAAGAACCCATGCAAAATGATATCTAGATGATCAAGGATGATGCTAGATGATGATTGATGATCATGGAAAAGTGTTTGAGTAATCAAATATGATCAAAGATGAGTTCTTAATGAAAAAGCTCTCTTTGAAAATGCTCTCAATTAAAAATATAATATTTGAGTCATTCAGGATGACCTAAATTTGAAACAATGTTTATATAGGTGTCTCAATTGATGAAACGCCGTTTTGAGAAAAACAGGGCATAAACCGCTGCCGTTACCGCTGTCAAAGCCACAGCGGTAATGATAGCGGTGCATTAAAAATGCATCATGTATGAAACCGCTGTGCCTACCGCTGTGGCTTCCACAGCGGTCATGACAGCAGTGCATTAAAAATGCGTCAGGTATGAAACCGCTGTGGCTACGGCAGCGGTACGCACTGTTCACGAAACCGTTGTCTAACAGCTGCGAAAAAACCCACAGCGGTCGGAGTGATGCAAATAGAGCATCACACCGCTATGGCTACCGATGCGGATACCGGCAGCGGTAATGGAAGCAGTCTCCAGACCTCATGTCAAGCAAAAGCAAGGCTTTGCATCCTAATGCCTAAATGTCATGGCATTTTAATGTACAAGATGCAATCAATTAAGAACATGCATGAAGAGATATAAATGATCATTAATGAGCACATAATAAAAACACATACACAACATACAAGTAAACGAATTATGCATGAGATGTGAGTGTGTGTGTGCAACTAATCTCTTCAAAGCAAATTAAGCACTTAGAAATTACCTTTGGTGCTTATCAATAATGAGGACTTCAAACTTGAACACCAATACTAAGCTACCCTTACAATGAATCCCCAATATGTGGTTTGTCCACGAAATAAGCCAATCAACACATAGGAATCCTTACAAACAAAATATTCCAAATCCACATTTAACAAAAACTTGAAATCAATTAATCGCAAAATATGAGAGGTAAAAACTCCTTTAGAAGGAAGATTGGTTCTTTGCGTGCAACTGCCATATGTTTCCCAAAAAGATGAAGAACCTAGCTTAAACACAATACCTCTATCAAACAAATGTCAAATGCAATTCAAAACATAATCTATAAAGTCCAAAGGAACTACAAATCAAAAGGGAATAAAAACTAGCTAAAAGTACGAATAATTCAAAACAGTTCAAAATAAATAGCAATAAAAATGGAGGAAATGGGTGGTCAATCCTCGTCTGACGATGGCTCCTCTCCTACGCTAGATACCTCCTTCCCTCTGGGGTCTAATTCTGCTCTAATTCTTTCTTCATGCTCTTTCCTTGATGATTGCTTTAGTTCTACACATAGTGTAGCCCTAATTTCATATCATTTTGTGTTCGTTTCTCTAGTAAAAGCCGTGGTTTTAACACTTTAAATAAGTTATGCAGGGGCAAAGTGTTCTATTAGTCTTTCACTGGGAAAGGAGCTAAAAAGAAAGTCGAAGCGGAATTTCTGCCTCCAAAGCGACTCCAAGGCGACCTCAGGCAGCTCGCCTCGAGGTCGCTATGCTCTCAGGCCAGGATCAGCTCGTCACCAAGTCAAGCGAGCTCAAGCAGCTCGCCCCGAGCTCGCTAAGCTCTCGGTTTTTTCTCCCATCCAAGTCAAGCGAGCCCAAGGCGAGCCCAAGAAGATCGCCCCGAGCTCGCTATCATCTCGGGTCCAAAATTGCTCGCCTTTTTGGCAACCCTAGGGCGAGCTCACCAAGCTCGCCCCAAGCTCGCCCTTCGCCCAGATTTTGCTTTTCTTCGTGGAAATTACTCTCTTGCCCTTGCCTTATTTAGCTCCCCTATATATTCTACAGTCTTTTCTTTGGGAGACTTACCAACTTTTTCTCCCAAATTGAACCAAGAACACATTTTTATCCATTTCCTTACATCACCACCTCCATCCTTTGAAATTCACAAAGATCCCTCCTTTCTTAACATCCAAACACACTCATCACACTACCTTACCATCACTTCCATCTATTCATCTTTTGGGCGGATTAGAGTTGAAGGAGCTTGGAAGAGGAAGAGCAAAGCAAAGAAGGAGCCTTTCCAAATAGTTTCTTCTATCTCTTTCTCTTTTTCATGTTCTTTTTGTTAGCCATGTATTCATTTGAAGTTATCTTTTGTATGGCTACTTTTTGTGATATGAGCTAAACACTTAGTGCTAGGATTTGATGAAACCCCACCCAATGACTATATATTTATATTGATTCTTATCTACCCATTTATGTGCAACTTGTAGTTTGTATGGATGTTTTGGTATGCTTAGTGTTTATATTGATAGATTGATCTCCTATTAATTGTTCTTTTGTGGTTTGTTATGTATCAACCGGAGACGCACGCCACGTGCTCGACAAAATGTTCTCTATGCATGTCTAGAAAAGTATATCCACTTAAGCTAGCGTATAGGATTCATTAGTGTGCCAACAAACTCAATGAACCCATTCATATATTCTGAGTAATTGAAAGATAGGCTTGGGTATGATTTTGGGTGTAATCTACTCTACTTGACCAAGATTGTAGGTTAAAATTAGGGTGCATGAATCTATGAATTGCATGAGCATGTTATGGGTGAATAATTGAGTCTAAAACGGAAGTCAACATAGGATGGGGTGTAGTCGAGTCCTAGCATATTTCTCTATATTATCACATTTGTGTTTATTTTTGTGTTACTTCATTTTGCTTTAGCGTTAATCAATTAGGTTGCTTTAGTTTATTTTGTTAATTTAGAAATCCTCATTAAAGATTGTTTAAATAGCACCCAAACTAATCAATTTCGGTAATCGGTCGCTCGATCCCTGTGGGAACGAACTTCACTTCATCATTACATTACTCTCCGACCTCGTCCTATTGCGAGAGTCATAAAAGAGACTAGCCAATTTTTGGCGCCGCTGCCGGGGATTGAGCGGATGATTGATATCGATACTAGTTAGTTTATTGCTAATTTGAACATTTTAATTTAGTTTGTGTGTTTCTCTTGATAGGTACCATTGCTCTTGCATGCACCCACGAACAATGAGCCAAAATCTTCATTTCTTGAACTTTGATCCGGAAATTGAAAGGATAGCTCGAAGAAATAGACGTGAAGCTCGGAGAAGAGCAGAGATGGGTGATCAAAATGCACAGCTAGGGCAAATGGGAGTGCCAAATGTGGTAAATGTAAATCAAGGGGAATTACCTCCTCAGGGCATGCCAATTCAAGAAGCTCATGTTGGAGATGAGCGCACACTACGGGATTATACAATGCCTAGAGTTGAGCTGAACCAGTCATCCATTCGCCGACCAACAATTGTGGCAAATTCTTTTGAGATCAAGTCGTCGATTATTCAGATGATTGGCACTACTTGCATGTTCAACGGTTTAGTGAATGATGATCTGAACCTACACCTTCAGAAATTCAACGAGATTTGTGACACCTTCAAGTACAACGGGATTCCCGATGATTTTATCAAGTTGAAGTTGTTTCCATTCTCTTTGGGAAACGATGCAAGGATATGGTTGAACTCCCAACAACCAAACTCGATCACCACCTTTGATCAGTTGGCCCAAGCCTTTTTGAATAGATATTTTCCACCGGGGAAGGCCACTCGTCTTAGGAATGAAATCCTCTCATTCCAACAATTTGAGAATGAGAGCATGTATGAAGCTTGGGAGAGGTTCAAAGAGCTTCAAAGGAGATGTCCTCACAATGGCCTTGCACAATGGCAAACTTTGCAAGCTTTCTACCAAGGGCTCACGGTGTCAACAAGGAATTTAGTAGATGCAGCAGCTGGAGGTTCATTAATGAGCAAATCAATGGATGCAACCAATGATCTCCTAGAAGAAATGGCACTCAACAATAGACAATGGGGAAGCCAAAGGCAAGTACCGAAGAAGATTCTGGGTGTGCTAGAAGTGGATGAGAGGACAAGTGTTCAAGCTAAATTAGCAAGTCAAGATCATCAAATAGCTATCCTTCAAAATCAATTAGCCAAGATGAGTGCAGGGCCTAGTAATATGCAAGTAGCCCAATGTGAGTGGTGTTCGGGGCCGCACTCTAGCATGGATTGTCAAGTGGGAAACCCTTTTGCTTCGAGCTCATCAGAACAAGTTTCCTTTGTAAACTACAATCGAAACTTCCAAAACCAACCTCAACAACACCATGCTAACCAAAATCCCCAAAACATTCCCTACCAAAACACATATAACCCGCCATGGAGAAACAACCAAAACTTATCTTGGAGGGACAATCAACCCCAACATCAACAAAACCTCAACCAAAAACAACCTCCCGGATTCCAACAATCTCACCAACAAAACTACCATAACCAAGCCCCGAACAACCAAGTGGAGAGAAAGCCTAACCTAGAGGAAATGTTCTCTAAAATCATAGGCAAGCTAGACAATAGGATGGAGACCCAAGACTTAGCCTTGAGGAAGCTTGATACGAAGATTGACCAACTTGCCAACCATTCTCAAGCCTCGATCCAAAATTTAGAGATGCAAGTCGGCCAACTAGCTAGGGGGCAAGAAGGGAGACAACAAGGGTCTTTACCAAGCGACACAGTGGTTAATCCTAAGGAACAATGCAAGGCCATTGCCTTGAGAAGTGGTAAAGAGGTGGAATTGCCGGATAACTTTGGAAGGGGGAAAGGAGTTGTTGTTGAAGATGAGGGCGGTTGTGAAGAAGAAATTGAGGTAGAAGAGAAGAGCTCTAGTCATGATGAAGTGCCTACCACACCAAATGATCTGTAGGGAAAAATACGGTCAACGCAGCGGAAGCGAGACTAAAAAGGGTTTTAGTATAGTTTAAAATTTTTCCTTTTATGAACCTTAACCCTTAAATTAATTAAACATATATAATCAAAAGTATCATACCTTTGTCGCATGATCCGATTGACATTGCGTTGAAGGTAATCCGCAAGATCTTCCAATCCAATCACGAACGTGAATCACCTAGGAGCATGGTCTCCCTTTCTTTGAATTGTGTACCTGAGGATGGATAACAAAATCTTTTCTTTTTCGTTAGTCACAACAAGTTCCAAGAGACAACAAAGAATGTTCCGGTCACTTTTGAATTCACAATCTTTAGATTGAAACTCGCGTGAACCTTATTCGAAATTGTGCACAAAACCTTTTGATGTAAAAGTAACTAGTGTACTATCGAAATAAGAACAAACTTTTCTTTCTATTCCTCTTTGCCGAAAATCACACTAGTCTTAGAGTTGGATTCTATTTTTCTCTAGCAAAAGAAAAAACTCTCAAAACCAAGACATTAGGGTTTTTGAAAATATACAAAGAATATATATTTATATCTTTAGTGGCCGCTCAATATTATATATATTTTTGCACCGCTTATTATATCATATATTTTTGCGCCTATGCCCAATATATATATATATATATATATCTTATATAGTCAAAATCTGCACTTTACTTATATATATATATATATATATATATATATATATATATATATATATATATATATATTCTGCACCGAATACCACTTATATTATATATATATTTATTTCTATAAAGCATATATATATCTTTATATATTCCGGTTAATTGCCATATATATTTTATATATATCTATATATTGAGGCCGAAATCCTTTACCATTTAGGATTTGTGTCTTTTGACTTAAATCCTAATCCTAGATAGATTTCCTTAGAATTCCAAACCCTAATCCAACTCTTTAGTGTATTTGTGACTATATAAAAGACTTCCTTATTTGACTAGATAAATAAATCCCTTATTTATCTACTTAACAAATAAAGTCTTTTATTTTATTTATACTACCACAATAGTATACTACTAAGAAACATATTTCCTAGTCAGAAAAAGATTTTGATTTTTAATGAAATAATTAATTAATCAATTAATTAATTTCCATTTAATCAAATAATAAAAATAAAACAATATCATATCATATATATATCTCGGCCATGTGCCATATATATTAATATAACTATATATTGTTTTTCTACTTTATTAAATCCAATGGACCTTAATAAAAGGCCCACATGTGAACTAGACCCATTCTTACTAAAAGAAACAAGACCACATGCCTTTCATTAATATATTAATATAATTGATCAGCCCATTAAATAAATAATGTACAAATTATATTCTTAATATATTAAATACAATTCTAGATGGACCCATAAATTGGTCCAGTAGAATATATCAAGTGATCCATGCAAGTCCGTGTGGATTGGGGATCTTTGCGGGCTATCTAAATTTAAGCTTCAATAGACATAACCTAATCACAATCAACAAATAATTCACTTAGGTCCGATCCATTAATTTTAACTCATTCCACTAAAGAGCTAAAATTGAACTCTTAAATAAAGATAGAATAAGAAGATGTTCCTCATTCATACCCTAGACAATCATATTGGAGATAGTGTATCCTCGTGATTAATATCAGTTGTAAGGATTCCCTTTTGTTGATTGGCTTATTTCGTGGTCAAACCACTTGTTGGGGTTTGGTTGTAAGGGTAGTCTAGGTCATTAAGGTTGAAGATCAAAGACCCTTTCCAAGACCTCAAGAGGACAAGCACCAAAGGTATATCTTGTGCTTACTTTGGCTTGAAGAGATATAGTTGCACACACACACAACATGCATAACTCTTATTCTTGAATGTTGTGTTTATATTTTGTGTGCATTGTGCTTTATTGTTTATTCAATGTCTCTTCTTGCATTAAATTGATTGCATCTTGTTATATGAAATGCCATGACATGATAGGAATTAGGATGCATTCAATACCCACACTTGCACTTCATGTATGTTAGTTTTTAGTGTGGAGTAATTCGTTTCCCGAAGGTTGTTCGGAAACGTCCGCGTGTGCACATTGATGTGCTTTGTTTTGCACGATGATCGCCGGTGGAGATGCCATTGGCTTCTCCTTGGTTTCACCATTTTTGGTGAAACGGCGGTTACGTTCGGCGGCCTGGCCGCCGTTAGAAACCGTCGAATGAGACCTGATTGAAATATATCTCTCGGGTCCAAAACGGCGGTTGGGATCGGCGGTTTAGAAACCGCCGAACGAAGTCGCCGAAGTTCCCCTGTTCCACTCGGGAGCCATTCGGCGGTTCAATTCGGCGACCAGGCCGCCGATCGTGTGATTTCAGGGGCAAAATTGTCTTTTCACTTGCCCTGTTCTTGATGTCTATAAATATCACACTTTCTCATTATCTAATCAAGTTCTTTGACTCTTAAGAACCCTAAACTTCAAAGATAGATTTTGAGAGAAAATCAAATCAAGAACTCACCTTTAACCACTCAAATCAAACCCCTTTTGCATCAAATTTCATATTGCATCTCCTATGTCTATATAGAGTGCATCCATGTATGGGTTTGCATCATCACAACTTGTTTGGTAAGATTTTGATTAATTTCATCTTATTTTAGTATTTTAAATGCCAAGCCATCTCTTTTAAATTACTTGTATGTTTTAGATCATATGCTAAATACAAGAAAAGAGATTATTTGTGATGAATTGATTGAGTGTTGTTTGTGATAGCTAATTAGGTTTTTAATTAATCTTGATTAGCTAAGCTATTTGACATGTCATTTAGCTATTGATATCTAGGGTTGATTTAAATTGAATATATCATTATCCTAGATAAGCATTTAGAGTACCCTAGCTCTTATTGCATTAATTGAATATTCATACATATTCACATAGGGTTGTGCATCTCTTTTGAGAGATTGAAGTCTTGGT
Organism: Acer yangbiense; assembly: GCA_008009225.1. Taxonomy (NCBI): domain Eukaryota; kingdom Viridiplantae; phylum Streptophyta; class Magnoliopsida; order Sapindales; family Sapindaceae; genus Acer; species Acer yangbiense. Next base: position 22,075,106 of record CM017771.1, read on the forward strand.
CTAGGGTTGCTATTACAGGCCCGCTGGGTAGTAGTGATGGGTTACAGACCGGGATTAGGCTGTAAACATCATTACAAGTAGTGACTTCGAGGATCAAGCAAATTGGAATAGGGTTGCTAATAAAGGCCCACTGGGTAGAAATGAAGGGTTATAGACCGGAGTGTTAGACGAGGTCTACATAGGTTGTAAACTTCATTTCAATTAGTGATTTTGAGTTCCGAGTGTGGCGCACTATACAGCCCATGGTTTTTCCCAGTGGTTGGGTTTTCCACGTAAACATCAAGTGTCATTTATTATTACCGCATCTTATTACACTTGTATGTATTGTTGACTTGCTAGGGGTATTTTCGTAAAATTGACATGCACGCGAAAATTGGGTAATAATTAGATAAAATCTATTCACCCCCCCTCTAGCTTTATATATAGAACACACCTCGAGTATTAAATATTCCTTTCAATTGGTATCAGAGCGGGTTCCTAGATATACTTAGGTGATCCTAGCTCATTTTGGTGTGTTTTTGCATTTTGTATGTTTGTTTGATTTCTTCATACATTTTGCATTCTTCTCATTTGCATTCATTCAACGCAAACACTATGAGTGAATTTGTGAGAGAAGAAATTGACTCCGTTGAGGAGATGCCTCTCTTACTAGAGAGATTTAGGAGATTTGTGAAATTAACCACCTCACCTCCTAAGAAGAAGTTGACCACCTCACCTCCTAAGAAGAAGAAGACAATTGCTTTGGAAACTTCGAAGCATGACAAGAAGGAGGGTATCTCAATTGAAGACATGGGACTCATTAACAAGCCAAACCAAGGAGTGTCTTCAAGAGAGGGGATTCAGTGCTACGAATGTGGAGGATTCGGGCATTTCTCCCCGGAGTGTGGAAACTTGAAGGATAGAAGAAAAGGGAAGGCGAAGGCCACCTTATGGGATAAATATGAAGATGACGAAAATCCTTCAAGTGATGAAGAACTTGCCATCATCTACACGGAATTTGGAGCCAAGAGTGTAGAAGTTGAAGAAGATGGCAAAGTTGCTTTTCCTTGTGATCCCCAAGAAGAACTAGGTATAGAAGTAGTTGGTGTAGCTACTCATAGGGATTTGGCTCTTTCCTCATCAAGAGAAAAATTTGATGATCTTGATGAAGGAGATGACTTCATTGGTGAAATGGAGATTAAAGGAGATGACACAAGTGTTGAATATTTGTCATCTAACTCCACAAATGGAAGTGTGGAGTGTATGGATCTTAATGACTACAAAGTCAAAGTTGAGAGCTCAATGATGAGGAACAAGGAAGAAATTAGAAGATTAAAAGAAGAAAATCTAGAGCTTTCAACACTAGTAGACCACTTATGTGAAGAAGTGGTGAGATCCATGGCGGATGAAGATAAGCTAAAAGAAGACCTAGTCTTATCTAAGAGGAGAGAAGAAGAGCTAACAAGAGAGCTTGAAGAAGTTAAGGTCTTAATGGCCAAGATGACTTTAAGCACCAAGAAGCTTGACCACATGTTGGGAGTTGGAAGAAAGCCAAGTGACAAGAGAGGTCTTGGCTACATTGATGACACGGATGCCTCCTCCACAAGCAAGACATCCTGTGCCATGGACATGGACTTCAATATGTCCCCTCCTCCTCAACAACCTAGGAAGAAAAGTGACCTAGGAGAGTGTTCAAGAAGTGCCCAAGTGTTTGAGGCACCAAAAGGTCAAGCTCAAGCTCACACCCAAAGGGCTCCTCACACTATCTTCCCTCAAACTCAAAAACAGAAGGGGAAGAGTTCAATCATGCAAACTCAGACAAGCAAGCAACCTCGTCTTGGTTATCAACAAAGGAGGAGAGATCCTATCCAACAACCAAGACAACCACAACGACAAGGGAAAGCTCCTATCCATGCTAAAGGGAATGGTATGATTCCTAACTTTATTCCCACTTGTCATTTTTGTGGTATTGTTGGTCATATTAGACCAAGTTGCTTGCATTACATTGAAATGTGTAGAGCTAAAAGCATGTTTGACAAGAAAAAGGCTAGAGCTAAGATGCTTCATAAAAAGGAAGAAAATCATGTGCATGATCCTTTTTCATCTTGTACTCTAGAACCTTTGTCCACTAGGATTGACTTAGTGTCACCTAAGTGGAATAAAAAGAATGAACCCGCTTGCTACGAGACTAACAAGTCTCAAATAGGTTCAACCAAGTCCAAAGGACTTGGTAGGTCCATAGGACCTCATGCCCTTATTTGAAGCGGTATGGAAAATTGACCCCATATGGGGGAACTTAAGCAAAGAGAGCTATTTTGCATCTTGTCACTTGCAAAAAATTTGAAATATCTTATGCTTCTCTTTTTGTTGCTTGAGTTAGCTTGGTTACACTATGTATATATATTTTCTATTCAATAAGTGTGATCAATGCTTGTATTGCAATCCATGTCATATTTATGTTCAAACATGCATTTTTGGACTAGGAGATATATACATAGGATAAAATTTGAATGACCTATAATGATCTCCATGACTTGATGATTGCTAAAATAACATGCTAAATGCTAATCTTAAAAAGCATGTTTTGATGATTGCATTTCTTAACTGCAAAAAATGTGTGAAAAAGCTTATGAGACTCAAATGAAAAAGGATATTGTATCCATTCAAGGATTTTACAATCCAAATGTCTCTCTTTCTTTATTAGTTGATCATGTCTACTATCATACGGATATCTTATCCGGAAAAATCAAATAGGGTGCAAAGTCGCTCATGACATGTTTGGCTTATAAAGTTGGATATAGTTGTTCTTAAATTGAAATCAATGAAAGCCTATATTCTTGCTTCTCTCTTGACATTGGTGAAATTGGTTTGAATTCATATTGAAAACCTTTGTCATTTGCTTTGCCAAATACCATGATATTTTGAACTTAAATGCTACATGTCTTGTATGCAAAGCAATTTTTTGATTCACACATTTTCTTTAAATAAATCTCCTTGTTTCTCTCCAATAAATTGAGATTGCATAAAGTGACTTATATTGATTATGCATATACTAGAATGCTTCTATCTCTCTTTACCTTGAGTGACCCGGTTGGGGACTACTCCTTTGTCTATATCATGACAAAAAGGGGGAGTAGATTGTGGTAAGGGGAGTTGCAAATTGTAGTAGCAATTGTGCATGTTGGGCAGAATACTTATTGAGGGGGAGTAACCCTTTGAGGGGGACCATTTGCACATTCATACATTGCATGATGTTGTACTTAAATTCTTAAATGCAAATGCTTGTTTTATCTCACTTGATTCATCTCACCTTTTCTTGTATTGGAAAGTATAGAAACTGTGCTTTCAGGGATTGATTGTTCTACTTGAGATTGAAGACTTCAAGACTATTTATCTTATCTCTTTGTAAAGTAGAAAATCATAGTAGACCCGTAGTTTCTATTATGTTGTGAGGAATCAATGTGAGTGGTGGTTTTGTCACGAAATAGCCAAAGGGGGAGATTGTAAGGATTCCCTTTTGTTGATTGGCTTATTTCGTGGTCAAACCACTTGTTGGGGTTTGGTTGTAAGGGTAGTCTACGTCATTAAGGTTGAAGATCAAAGACCCTTTCCAAGACCTCAAGAGGACAAGCACCAAAGGTATATCTTGTGCTTACTTTGGCTTGAAGAGATATAGTTGCACACACACACAACATGCATAACTCTTATTCTTGAATGTTGTGTTTATATTTTGTGTGCATTGTGCTTTATTGTTTATTCAATGTCTCTTCTTGCATTAAATTGATTGCATCTTGTTATATGAAATGCCATGACATGATAGGCATTAGGATGCATTCAATACCCACACTTGCACTTCATATGTGTTAGTTTTTAGTGTGGAGTAATTCGTTTCCCGAGGTTGTTCGGAAACGTCCGCGCGTGCACATTGATGTGCTTTGTTTTGCGTGATGATCGCCGGTGGAGATGCCATTGGCTTCTCCTCGGTTTCACCATTTTTGGTGAAACGGCGGTTACGTTCGGGGGCCTGGCCACCGTTAGAAACCGCCGAATGAGACCTGATTGAAATATATCTCTCGGGTCCAAAACGGCGGTTGGGATCGGCGGTTTAGAAACCGCCGAACGAAGTCGCCGAAGTTCCCCTGTTCCACTCGGGAGCCATTCGGCGGTTCAATTCGGTGGCCAGGTCGCCGAATGAAACCGCCGATCGTGCGATTTCAGGGGCAAAATTGTCTTTTCACTTGCCCTGTTCTTGATGTCTATAAATATCACACTTTCTCATTATCTGATCAAGTTCTTTGACTCTTAAGAACCCTAAACTTCAAATATAGATTTTGAGAGAAAATCAAATCAAGAACTCACCTTTAACCACTCAAATCAAACCCCTTTTGCATCAAATTTCATATTGCATCTCCTATGTCTATATAGAGTGCATCTATGTATGGGTTTGCATCATCACAACTTGTTTGGTAAGATTTTGATCAATTTCATCTTATTTTAGTATTTTAAATGCCAAGCCATCTCTTTTAAATTACTTGTATGTTTTAGATCATATGCTAAATACAAGAAAAGAGATTATTTGTGATGAATTGATTGAGTGTTGTTTGTGATAGCTAATTAGGTTTTTAATTAATCTTGATTAGCTAAGCTATTTGACATGTCATTTAGCTATTGATATCTAAGGTTGATTTAAATTGAATATATCATTATCCTAGATAAGCATTTAGAGTACCCTAGCTCTTATTGCATTAATTGAATATTCATACATATTCACATAGGGTTGTGCATCTCTTTTGAGAGATTGAAGTCTTGGTCTAGGGTTGCTATTACAGGCCCGCTGGGTAGTAGTGGTGGGTTACAGACCGGGATTAGGCTGTAAACATCATTACAAGTAGTGACTTCGAGGATCAAGCAAATTGGAATAGGGTTGCTAATAAAGGCCCGCTGGGTAGAACTGAGGGGTTACAGACCGGAGTGTTAGACGAGGTCTACATAGGTTGTAAACTTCATTTCAATTAGTGATTTCGAGTTCCGAGTGTGGGGCACTATACAGCCCGTGGTTTTTCCCAGTGGTTGGGTTTTCCACGTAAACATCAAGTGTCATTTATTATTTTCGTATCTTATTACACTTATATGTATTGTTGACTTGCTAGGGGTATTTTCGTAAAATTGATATGCACGCGAAAATTGGGTAATAATTAGATAAAATCTATTCACCCCCCCCCCCCCCCCCCCCCCCCCCCCCCCCCCCCCCCCCTCTAGCTTTATATATAGAACACACCTCGAGTATTAAATATTCCTTTCATCAGTAATCGCCAAGAGTTCATAGACCGCCTATAACTCTCCAAGTTACCATATTTACTCATATGACCACGTTTTGAACTTGGATATTTTGACTTGTCCAGAAGCCATGTTTTCAATAGTCACTATCGAAAACTCAACGTTGAGATTTAATATCCAATTACCTCAAAATATCCATATGATGATATTATATTCTCATTTAATAAATGGAGCCACGATGTCCATATCTATAAATGAAGTCCTCAATCAATTAACAAATGAATATCACCAAACTATCGAGGATAGACTATGCTATATAATCGTACTCATTGATAACTCAAATGATACCACTTGCAACCATAAGTCCATCATTTATCTCAGGATTAAGATAGACTCTCCGATTGTCCTGATAATGAAAAGACTATTATCTATTGACGGTTCTAGATAAAGCTTTTCATTGCGATCCAGTTCAATGCACCCAGTGCACTAGATTCTTTTACTCGAAGACCCTCCGTTGATTTTAGACTCATCATATCTCATTTGATCCCACTCAAATGCTAGCAAAAGAATTCTACAACTTTAACAAGGTAAAGGTGCCCAACCTTTAACTTAAGTTGTGAACATTATTCAAGACTAACTAAAGAATTGTGTCTTCCTCATACATATCCAGATGTACGAACAATTCTTCTTTTCTCATAGTCTTTAGACCTTACGATTATTTACTTTTGGCAGTTATAATATTGAACTATAAATGCTATAAGATTTGTTAAACCAGAAATCACTTTATTAATATGAAAAAGATTGTCAATTACAATATTACCCTCTTGCTATTGAGCATAATCCTAACATGATCCTCCTCCACAACCCCAAGTAAAAGCCTATGTTCCTCCCATCCCATATCCGCAAAGATTGAAGAAGCACAAGGATGCTCACAACTTCAATAAATTTTTGGAGGTATTCAAGAAGCTTCACATTAATATCCCTTTTGCTGAAGCACTTGCCCAAATGCCCACCTATGTGAGGTTCCTTAAGGAATTGCTCTCCAACAAAAGAAAGTTAGAAGAATTCGAGACGGTGGCGCTCACGGAAGAATGTAGTGCAATCCTACAAAATAAACTTCCACCAAAGCTAAAAGATCCCGGGAAGTTCACAATCTCATGCACCATTGGCCAAACGGAATTTGGAAGGGCATTGACGACTCCGGGGTGAGCATAAATTTAATGCCATACTCAGTTTTTGAGAAGTTGGGAGTGGGGGAAGTAAAGCCTACTCATGTCACCCTACAACTAGCCGATAGGTCAATCAAATACCCAAGGGGAGTCATGGAAGATGTCTTGGTCAAAGTAGAGAACTTATACTTCCCGGTAGATTTTGTGATACTTGAGATGGAAAAGGATGTGGAAATACCCTTACTCCTAGGTAGACCTTTCTTGAAGATGGCCGGGGCATTGATAGATGTGAAGGAGGACAAGATGACATTGAGAGTGGGAGATGAACACGTGGTATTCAACATGAAAAAGGCAGCCAAGAGACCGATGGAAGTAGATGGGTGCTTAAAGATTGACTTGGTGGAACCTTTAGTTGAAGAGTTTGTTAGGAAAGGAACTCCCAAGGAACCTTTGGAGGCTTGTTTGGTCTGGGGTGCCACTGAAAAAGATGAAGATGAGGAAGTTATGGAATATGCCCTCCATTTGAATTCCCAACCATTGAAGAAGTTTAGGGAAAGGAGAAGATACGAGGAGTTAGGAGGGGGGAAACCTAGACTACCCCCTTCCATTGAAAAACCTCCAAAGCTTGAGTTGAAGCAACTTTCGGAGCGCTTGAGATATGCATTCCTTGGTGAGTCACTATCACTACCAGTGATAATTTCGGCCTCTTTGTCAAAGATTGAAGAAGGAAATTTGTTGAGGGTCTTGAGAAGCCACAAGAAAGCCATTGGTTCGTCTATCTCCGATATTAAGGGTTTGAGCCCTTCAATTTGCATGCACAAGATCTTGATGGAGGAGGAGGTCAAACCAACAGTGGAGCACCAAAGAAGATTGAATCCTAACATGCAAAAGGTGGTTAGAGCCGAGGTCCTTAAGCTCCTAGATGCGGGTATCATATACCCAATTTCAGACAGTTCATGGGTTAGTCCAGTACATGTGGTGCCTAAGAAAAGAGGGATCACAGTGGTACCTAATGAGCATAACGAGCTAATTCCAACACGGACCGTCACAGGGTGGAGAGTGTGTATTGATTACAGAAAACTCAACACGGCTACACGTAAAGATCACTTCCCTTTGCCCTTCATAGACCAAATGTTAGAAAGGCTAGCAGGGCACGAGTACTATTGTTTCCTAGATGGGTATTCAGGCTATAACCAAATTCCAATAGTCCCCGAAGATCAAGAAAAGACAGCGTTCACATGTCCATATGGAACGTTTGCCTATCGAAGAATGCCCTTTGGACTTTGTAACGCTCCGGCGACATTCCAAAGATGTATGATGGCCATTTGTTCTGACATGGTGGAGAGGTACATTGAGATCTTCATGGATGATTTCTCCATTTTTGGGTCTTCATTTGATGGTTGCTTAGAGAACCTAGGGAAAGTGCTTGAAAGATGTAAAGAGACCAACCTCATTCTCAACTAGGAGAAGTGCCACTTCATGGTAAGAAAATGGATTGTGTTGGGACATAGAATCTCCTCCGAAGGTATTGAAGTGGACAAGGCAAAAATTGAGGTGATAGAGAAGTTGCCACCGCCAACCTCAGTGAAGGGAATCCGAAGTTTTTTGGGACATGCCGGGTTCTATAGAAGATTCATCAAGGACTTTTCGAAGATTGCAAAGCCTTTGTGCTCCCTTTTGATGAAGGATGTGCCATTTGTGTTTGACGAAACTTGTTTGGAGGCTTTTGAACTTTTGAAGAAGGAGCTTGTTTCGGCTCCAATAATGAGAGCCCCGGATTGGGATCTCCCATTCGAGTTAATGTGTGATGCGAGTGACTATGTGGTGGGCGCCGTATTGGGTCAAAGAAAAGATAAGCGTCAACATGTCATTTACTATGCAAGTCATACACTAAATGAGGCACAAGTCAACTACGCAACAACGGAGAAAGAATTGTTGGCTATCGTGTTTGCCTTTGACAAATTTAGGTCATACTTGGTGGGATCCAAGGTAATTGTCTACACAGACCATGCAGCCATTAAATACCTCCTAGCAAAGAAGGATGCAAAGCCAAGGCTAATAAGATGGGTGCTTCGATGCAGTAAAATCTGTGTTCAATTTACTAAGAAAGATCGTTCACTGGGATCGGCAATTCTATCGGTCAAAGCCAATTAATCTAGCAAGGATTACTCTAAGTGCGAAAAACTAAATTGCATAATGCTTTGTTTTGGAAATTGTTTAATTCTAAAATTAACCTAAATTATGACTACTTGAACTAAAGACTAAAATCAAATCAAATCAAATCAGAGATCACACACAAGGAATGAATATATGGAGAGAAATACTAGGGAATCGATGCACCTTTCTTAGACACTCAATGCTCTCAATCAGTCTCAATAAACACCTCAATAGAGTTCAGGGCTTGTTTTGATAATAAACAATTAAGAACGAATCTCCTTCCCACCACTCGCACAAAGGTCATGTGTCAAGTGATGGTAACGAAATCCTTTAGAACAAAACTCTAAGCCAAATCAATGCAACAAGGCCATGTAAACATTAACTTTCAAAATCTATTAAGCTTATGATCATGGTTTAAATGGAAAAGGCCATTCACATCTAAACCCTAATCTCATGGATAAACTAAATCACAAACCCATATCAATTGAGGCCACAAAATAATATGAATAAGTAATGTAGAGCAATTAATTCAATAGACAAGACTAAAACCAAATTGATTAACAAAAGATAGAGTAATTGATTACATAGAGTTGTCCAAAATTGGTTACATCAATCCCCTAATAAAGGTTTAGTTACACATCAATGGAGAGAATAAAAACATAGAAGAGATGTAGAGAAAACCCATATTTTATCTTGATAGCTTCTTGGCTGGAAATCTCCTTCTTCTTGCTTCCAAGAATCCTCCAAGGATGGATGATGTGTATGAAAGAATCAATGGAATGAATGAATGTGAAAGAGGGTCTAATCCCCTTGTGGTGGCTCTCTCTCAAAATAAGATATCAATTTCTATATATAATCCTCTCAAAAATAGGTTACTTGCTGTCCCAAACGAACCAAATTTATGAATTACCGCTGCCCAGGCAAGTTGCCTCCACAGCTGCACACGAGGCGGAATTGTTCTGCGCTGGCTCGCTGCCCAGGCAAGTTGCACGGGGGGCGGTCTGGGCCGCGGTAGACATTTCAGCCCTGACCTTCGGTTACTAAATCGGTCATAACTTCTTCTAGGAATATCGGAATTGCGATCCGAAAAGTGCACCGGAAACTAGACTTCCGGGGATTTCAATCCATAGGTGGTAGGACACACAATTCAATCGGAACTGAGAGATATGGGCCCCGCAACATAGAGGTTCTGCACTGGCCGAAAATCATCTTTTCATTGTTTCTTCCAATTTGCTCCTTTTCTTCCAAAATAAGATTTAACACCACTTGAATGAAATGGACCTACACATGCTCAACAAACACATTAAACAACCTAATTTACTCGAGAACAAAGCATAAATAATAGGAATTCGGGGCCTAAAACATGTATAGAAATGAACCGATCATGCTTCTCCTCCAAGAGTTTGACCTTGAGATTAGAGACAAGAAAGGGACTGAGAATGTGGTTGCGGATCACCTTTCGAGGCTTGAGAGGGATGATATTGGGAAGGATGATGAGCCTATCAAAGAAGAGTTCCCCGATGAGCAACTTTTTGAGTTGCAAAGCCTACTAATCCCATGGTTCGCGGATGTGGTGAACTACCTAGCTAGTGATATAGTGCCCCCGGAATTAAATATGCACCAAAAGAGAAAATTCTTTGCGGAGTTGAAATTCTACTTTTGGGATGAGCCTCTCTTGTTTAGGCTTTGTGGAGATGGGGTAATTCGTAGGTGTGTTCCCGAAGAGGAGATGCTAGATATTTTGGGGCATTGCCACTCCAAGGAGTGCGGAGGTCACTTTGGTGCATCACGAACGGCTAGGAAAGTCCTCCAATCGGGCTTCTGGTGGCCATCTTTATTCAAGGACTCGAGGAGCTTTGTGGAGGCATGTGACCGGTGCCAAAGAACCGGCAACATAACTAAGAGAGATGAGATGCCGATGAATGTCATGCTAGAGGTGGAACTTTTTGATGTTTGGGGCATAGACTTCATGGGACCATTCCCAATGTCTTTTGGGAAAAGGTATATTCTAGTTGCCGTAGACTATGTGAGTAAATGGATCGAAACAATAGCCACTCCTACATGTGAAGGAAAAGAGGTGACAAAGTTCCTAAAAGGAAACATATTTACCCGCTTCGGCACTCCGAGAGCAATAGTAAGCGATGGAGGCTTTCACTTTTGCAACAAGAAGTTTGAGGCCCTATTGAAGAAATATGGAGTGAAACACAAGGTCACCACCCTATACCATCCACAAGCCAACGGTCAAGCCGAAGTCTCGAATAGAGAAATTAAGAGTATTTTGGAGAAAACCGTGGGAATCAAGAGGAAGGATTGGGCCAAGAAGTTAGAAGATGCCTTATGGGCTTATCGAACGGCCTACAAAACTCCCATTGGTATGTCCCCTTTCCGGTTAGTATATGGGAAAGCTTGTCACTTACCATTCGAGCTTGAGCACAAGGCATGGTGGGCAATTAAGCTTCTCAACATGAACATGCAAGAGGCTGGTGAAAAGAGGTGCCTCCAATTGAGTGAGCTAGAGGAGCTACGGCTTGAATCTTTTGAGAATTCGAGGATTTTCAAAGAAAAGACCAAGAGGTGGCATGACAAGAAGATAGAAGTCAAGGAGCTACAAGTGGGTCAAAAGGTACTTCTCTTCAACTCAAGGTTGAAGCTTTTCCAGGGCAAGTTAAAGAGCCGATGGACGGGGCCTTACACCATCACCGAAATTTTTCCTCACGGAGCAGTGGAGATCAAGAATGAAAAGAGGGAAAGGTTCAAGGTGAATGGACAACGGCTAAAGATCTTTTGGGAAATGGAGAAGCAGAAACTCAAGGAGGTGGTAGACCTCCACAAACCTCCATAAGCAAGAAATCTAAGGGAGGTACCATCTTTTGTAAATATTAGTTGTAATCTTTCTTTTAAATTTCTTTAGCTTAGCTTAAATTGCTTTTATTTTCTTTCTTTTTAGTTTTTGCAACCGCATCTTCTTACTTGTGCTCAAATTGATAGATTAGGCGTGTTTGATGTGGTGTGCTAGTTGTTTATGTTTCTTTTGTAGGATGCTTTTATTTTATTTTTCTCAGCTGATCAGATCTACCAGGGTGTCTAAAGTCGAGACGATAGCGACCTCAGGGCGAGCTCGCCAAGCTCGCCCCAAGGTCGCCCATATAGGCACATGCATAGTCAGACCCGAGGCGATAGCGAGCTCAAGGCGAGTTCAAGCAGCTCGCCACAAGCTCGCCTGATGCAGCATACAGAGCAGTCAGACCCGAGGCGATAGCGAGCTCAAGGCGAGTTTAAGCAGACTCACCCTAAGCTCGCCTGCGCGCAAAGAAGACAAGTGGAACGCTGTCGTTTCAGGGAAAGGGTGAGCCCAAAATCAGGGTATAAACGCTAGGTCGTGGCAGTTCAAGCAAATCACAAAATTTTCTCCCCAAATCTTCTCCCAACTGCTGCAGCAACAATGGGCTCCTCTCTAAGGTAATTATAACCCTAACTTTCTCCATTTTTGTTAGAAAGAAGCATCTAGGTCACATTCTCTTCCTACATTCTTTTTGCTTCAATTGAGAAAGGTTCTGAGAAGGGTTTTTAGAATGGTTTTTAGAAGAATTTGGGGATTTTCTTGAAAATTGATGTGTTTAAATTGAATAATTGTTGAGTGGGTTTTGATTATATTGTCTTTGGAAGTGTGATTTTGGTAGTTTTGAGTAGTTTAAATTTAAGTGTGGTGTGATTTCTTTGTGTTGGAGTGGTTTGAGTAAATATGGTGGGTGGAAAGAAAACCAAGCGTTTTATGAATAGAGGAAAGGGTACAGGAACCTCAGGCCCATCCATTCTGCCTCCTCCCTCAGGAAAAGGGAAAGGTGACATAGTCTCACCACCCCCAGACCCGGACAACCCAAAAAAATGGGCTTTATTTGGTAACAGGAGGGTATGGCCGGAAAGAGGATAGATATGATAGTTTTCGGCTCCACTTTCATTCCACAGGCGGTCGAAACATTGGGTTGGGCTGGTTTTGTAAGGACCCCAAATATGGCAGCGCTTGATTTGGTGCGAGAGTTTTATTATGCCATGGTACCTCACCATTTCTCTTAGGGCATTCCAGTGATAGTTAGAGGGCAAGAGGTCCGAATTACAGCCACCAGGATAAACGAATGGTTTGAAGCTCCCTAGAACCTTGGTGATTATGTCGACGGCCTTCCGAACCATCAGTTCTTTGAGCTTTACAGCTCGTATCTGGCGGCCGATTTGAGGATAGATGGAAGCCCACTTTGGAATGAATACCGTAGTCCTCTGTTACTTAGTGAGCTCAAGCTTGATGCGGCCTTTTGGAACTTGTTCTTTGATTATTCATTGGCGCCCAAGACCTACCGCACTGATCTAGGTTATGACACTGCTCGCTTCTTGTTCTGTGCAAGAAACATGCTGCAGATAGACATTGGCCAAATCATTATGCAGCACATTCATAAAGGTGCGAAGTCAAAAGGGCCACTCCCTTTCCCCTACCTTATCACTCATTTCTGTGAGGAGGCGGGCATTGAGTGGGACAGAACAGGTGACAACATGATTACTCCAGCATCTGTCATAGGGAAGAAGACCTACAATGAGCTTGCAAGGCGCAGAGGGGTCAGGTCAATTGGGGCCAATGTGCTAGATGATGATGATGACTTGGGCCTGAATGAAGACGACCTCTTGGGCCTGAATGAATTGGATGACCCAAATGACGCAGATTTTGATGACCAAAACCCAAGGGGTGGTCCAGATACGGGTACAGGTACAGGTACTCAGGACCCGTCCACGGCTCAGATGATGTAGAAGATGAGTGAGCAGCTAGAAGCCAACTCCCAGTACCTTCAGACGATGAGCCAACAGATGAGCTCCAACCACAATACCTATATGTGTGAGTTCGCCAGCATAAATGAGAGGTTGGATGCTTTCCAGAAGGGGTTAGTCAGCAGAGGAGTCGAGATCCCATTTGTATACCGAAGGGAGGGTAGGTATCATCTCAGGTGAGCAGAGAGCAGTTCACAGCAAGCACCACCAGGCACGAGCAGGCCACATCAGGGCCCATAGTTGTTATCGCCCGCACTTGTTTTATTTTATTTATTTTTCTGTTTGACTTCTTAGACCTTATTAACTACTACTGTTTATTTGCCTTCTATTTTATTTCGCTTTTTGGATTATATTTTATTTCAGTTTTTCTTTTGTTTTTATTTAAGTGCTTAGTTTAAGTGTGTGGGGTTGTATTGTGCCTAGTTTTTAGGTTTGCAGTGTGATTTTTAGGTTGCGTTTGGCCTCCCTCCCGCTTCTAAGCTTACATTGTCCAATCCGCTTTTGTGCAAACATTGGGGACAATGTTTTGTTTAGCTTTGGGGGTGCGGCCATTCTATGACCATTTTTGCATGATTATTTTGCTTGTGCTTATTTTGTGAAATTTTTTTAAAATATTTGCATGATTGTGTGTGTAGAGTCTTGTTCTGTCCGTTCTCCTGTTTTGAGCCAAATTTTGGAGCATTAGCTTGTTTTAATGAGATGTTTTTGGGTTGTGCCGTTTGAGGCAATTTTTGCATGTGTTGATTCCCTGAGTCTAAGCAAAGGTTGTGTTAGTTAAAACTACACCACATTGCTTGCACGCACCCTACCAGACTCGAAAGTGTCTAAGTAATTGGGTATCGCGCTTAAGATGTCTAGATCATTAGTGGAGACTACCCGTGTGAGGCCAGAGCCTAAATAGCGTCCTTATGAGTGTTTGCTTTTTCATTGTTTCATCTTAAACACTCTTCTTGTAGATAAATAAGCGTAAAAATAAAAGGGATCTCACTCCATACTTTGGACATTAAAGAACGCCATTTTAAGAGCATCACCGTGGTTTTGCCTTTGTTTGCTTGCTTAGCTCGTGCCTACAGGGATGACATAGGCAATGTGTGTTAAGTCACTACAAATGTCCCAAACACGTCCCATGCCTTGTGTGTGTGCTTAATTGTCCTATCTATGTAGACCTACACACTAAACCCCATCACTATATCCTCCCATATCATACATATCACCACATCTTACATAAACACTAAACCATCCCACTTGCTACGATTATGGCTTGTTATCTTATCATAATGAAACTCAAGAGAAATCAAAAGTGTAAAATAGCGTGTACTTAGGCTAAATGTGTGAAATGTGCAAAGATCAAGGCTTGTTTTACTTATTTGTATATTATCTACAAAAAAAAAAAAAAAAAAACGCGCAAAAGCCTTCTAAGCTCTAAAGTGTGAAAGTTGCTAAAACATAAAGTAACTTAAAAATGAGCACAAGATGATTAAGTGAATAATTCTTGCCTAGACGTTAATTTTGTGAAGAGTGTGCCTAAAAGAAGTTTAAGCATAATTGGTAGCTAGCCCATAATCCCGTACCCACCTAACCTCTCCACCACCATCTCACCATAGCATCACTTGAACTTTAAAGAAGTCCTAATTGATCTTTAGGAGGAGTTTAGCTTGTTGACGAAGGCATCAAATGGTGTTTGCTCTTGTTCTTAATGTTCAAATCCGTTCTTGTGGTCCATTTGCATTCAAACATTAGCGGTTTTTCAAAATGTGTCATATGCATGTCATTTGAAAATTCTTGTGCTTAATTTCCAACCGCATATGTTTGTTGAGTGAGCCTAGGTTCTGAGTGGTAAAATGAGAGAGATCCGGAAAGGTATAGAGTCGAGGCGAAATGTTATCATGAGACTCTTATGTTCGATGCTTTTTAAAGCTTTGTTCACTAAGAAGTATGGAATAGCAATCTCTCTTGTTGTAGCACCTTAGCTTGCATAACCCAAGCCTTTTCTTAGGGGTCTTAGCATGCATGTGCTTCAATTCGGTTCACCCATTATTACATCTCTGTCTATAGTTGGCTCAACAGGAAAGACGTTTGTGGGTGTCGTGCTGTAAACCCTCACGAGACTTCACTCGTCCTACTAGGGATCGCCTAGGGGTTTAAAATACTTATCCGGAAGTTTTATTTCTTGTTGTTTTTGTGTCCTTTACTGTTTGTTTTCTTTTTGTTTATTTGTTTTGGTTTTGCTCGAGGACGACCAAAAGATAGGTTTGGGGGTGTTGATTACTTTAGTTCTACACATAGTGTAGCCCCAATTTCAAATCATTTTGTGTTCGTTTCTCGAGTAAAAGTCATGGTTCTAACACTTTAAATACGTTGTGCAGGGGCAAAGTGTTCTATTAGTCTTTCGCTGGGAAAGGAGCTAAAAAGAAGGTCAAAGTGGAATTTCTGCCTCCAAAGCGACCCCAAGGCGACCTCAGGCAGCTCGCCTTGAGGTCGCTATGCTCTCAGGCCAGGATCAGCTCATCACCAAGTCAGGCGACCCCAAGGCGAGCTCAAGCAGCTCGCCCCGAGCTCGCTAAGCTCTCGGTTTTTTCTCCCATCCAAGTCAAGCGAGCCCAAGGCGAGCCCAAAAAGATCGCCCCGAGCTCGCTATCATCTCAGGTCCAGAATTGCTCGTGAAACTTATTATAGCACGGTGTGTATAAAGCTATCTAGAGGGGGGGTGAATAGATTTTACGCTTTTTACCCAATTTTTCGTGTTAGTCAAAATTACGAAAATGCCCTCAAGATAATATAAACAAGCAAGTGTAATATGGTGCGGAAATTAAAACAACACTTGGTTTTTACGTGGAAACCCTCATGGGAAAAACCACGGGCTATGTAAGTAAGCCACACTCGAACCTCGAATCCACTAAATGTGCAAACGATTACAACCTAATCCCGGAAGTAATCACACACCTACCTAATCCCTGTATGAGTGAACCTAGTCCTATTTGCTTGCGATCTAAGCAACCTAATCCCGGTTGCTACACACAAGACTTACTTTCTCTAGAAGAGAATGCAACCCTAAGTGAATATATGTGAATATCCAAAATGCAACATAGAGCAAGGGAAACCCTATATGCTTATCTAAGATGATTAATATGCAATTAAGAACAATCCTAGATATCAAAACTAAATGACATGTCAATTAGTTTAGCTAATCAATATTAAGCACAAAACCTAATATGCTAGCACAATACAACTTCTCAAACATACATCATACTCATCTCAATATTGTATCCAAAGCATACAAAATAACAAACAAGTAATTAATTGAGATTGCTAGATAAGAGAAACACAAAACATGTAAGATATTAGTGAAAAGCTTACCAAGCAAAGTATGATGAAGATTCCATGCAAGATGACATCTAGATGATCTAAGATGATGCTAGATGATGATTGATGATCATGAAAAAGTGTTTGAGTGATTAAAAATGAGTTCTTTGTGTATTTTTCTTCTCTTGAAAAATATCCTAAGTATGAAGCATGAATAAGAACTCTTGTAAATGACCTAAAATCAAGTTAGCATATATATAGAGGCCATAAGTGAAGTGAGGTCGTTTTGAAAACGCGCCAGAAAATTGCTCTGTGCGCTGGTGGACCTGCGCTGGACGACGGGCGCAGGACCAGCGCACACGCATATTTTTGCTTTGGCGCTGGATGACATGCGCTCACACAGGCGCCAGACCAGCGGAGCCATACTGGGCGATCAGCACTGGTGGCCTTGCGCTGGTGTAGACCAGCGCACGACCGGCGACGGAGAACTGGACGATCTGTGCTGGTGGACTGCGCTGGTGTGGACTAGCGCACGACCAGCGGCACGCCACTGGGCGTTTTGCACCGATGAGCGGCGCTGGACGACAGGCTCAGGAGGACCAGCGCACAGCCCACAACTTTGAACCCCACAAGCAATCATGCAAGGGGAACAAAGGTAAACTAAGATACATCCTAAAAGCTTAAATGCTATGATGTTATAAACACAAGATGCAATCATAATAACAAGCAAGAAGAGATGTAAATAGGCATTGATGCACAACAAAAAGAAACACAACATACAAAGATTAAACATATGCATGAGTTATGAGTGTGTGCAACTATCTCTTCAGGACAAGTAAGCACTTAGAGTATTACCTTTGGTGCTTGTCAATAATGAGGTCTTCAAAGGGCCTAAGCAATAACAACAACATCTAAACTACCCTTACAAAGAATCCCCACATATGGTTTGATCACGAAATAAGCCAATTAAAAAACAACGGGAATCTTTACAGCTCGCCTTTTTGGCGACCCCAGGGCGAGCTCACCAAGCTCGCCCCAAGCTCACCCTTCGCCCAAATTTTGCTTTTCTTCGTGGAAATTACTCTCTTGCCCTTGCCCTATTTAGCTCCCCTATATATTCTACAGTCTTTTTTTTAGGAGACTTACCAACTTTTTCTCCCAAATTGAACTTGAACACATTTTTATCCATTTCCTTACATCACCACCTCCATCCTTTGAAATTCACAAAGATCCCTCCTTTCTTAACATCCAAACACACTCATCACACTACCTTACCATCACTTCTATCTATTCATCTTTTGGGCGGATTAGAGTTGAAGGAGCTTGGAAGAGGAAGAGCAAAGCAAAGAAGGAGTCTTTCCAAATAGTTTCTTCTATCTCTTTCTCTTTTTCATGTTCTTTTTGTTAGCCATGTATTCATTTGAAGTTATCTTTTGTATGGCTACTTTTTGTGATATGAGCTAAACACTTAGTGCTAGGATTTGATGAAACCCCACCCAATGACTATATATTTATATTGATTCTTATCTACCCATTTATGTGTAACTTGTAGTTTGTATGGATGTTTTGGTATGCTTAGTGTTTATATTGATAGATTGATCCCCTATTAATTGTTCTTTTGTGGTTTGTTATGTACCGACCGGAGACGCACGCCACGTGCTCGACAAAATGTTCTCTATGCATGTCTAGAAAAGTATACCCACTTAAGCTAGCGTATTGGATTCATTAGTGTGCCAACAAACTCAATGAACCCATTCATATATTCCGAGTAATTGAAAGACAGGCTTGGGTATGATTTTGGGTGTAATCTACTCTATTTGACCAAGATTGTAGGTTAAAATTAGGGTGCATGAATCTATGAATTGCATGAGCATGTTATGGGTGAATAATTGAGTCTAAAACGGAAGTCAACATAGGGTGGGGTGTAGTCGAGTCCTAGCATATTTCTCTATATTATCACATTGTGTTTATTTTCGTGTTACTTCATTTTGCTTTAGCGTTAATCAATTAGGTTGCTTTAGTTTATTTTGTTAATTTAGAAATCTTCATTAAAGATTGTTTAAATAGCACCCAAACTAATCAATTTCGGTAATCGGTCGCTCGATCCCTGTGGGAACGAACTTCACTTCATCATTACACTACTCTCCGACCTCGTCCTATTGCGAGAGTCATAAAAGAGACTAGCCACTTGACCTCTCCATTACTACTTGTAGCTCTGCCGCTTCCAGGTCAATGGTTGGACCTCCTAAAGGTGGTGAAAAGGGGCAGCCCTCTTCTTCTTCCTTGGATAAGATGGGAGACTAAGCGCCTCTCTCATGTTAGTGAGGTTGTCCCACACATCTGCAAAGCATCCAATGGTCTCTGCTATGTTATCAGCAATTTGCATCTTGTTCTCTAGAACATCAGTCTTAACGCTTGTCAAACCTGTAAGCAAAGTTTGCCAGGGAATTTCCTCAGAAGATTCCTGCGGAGGTGGGGGAATCTGATCATACTCCATATCATCATGTTTGAACCCCATTTGTTCTGGAACCTCCTCAGCCTGTCTACTTATGCTTGCCCCTCGAGTAGGTTTCTTCCTCCCAATTCTGACTCTGATTCCGAAAGGGTCCCGTTCTCTCAATTGGTTATTCCATGTGGCCCTGTCAACAGGCCCTATACCACTCTCAAAAGGATCATCCCCGAAATCTACCCCTGCCTCCTTACAGATAGCGGTGATCAGGCTAGGGAATATGAAAGGTTGCTTGTCCACCCTTTGACGAGCCCAAGCCGGTTCTATAATTACTACTACAATTTACACTATTTTACTACGGTTATTCTAAGGGGGCGCACGAGTGTTTCACCCTTTTTGCAAGCGCACAAGTCGTATGAGTGTAGTGTTCAGAATAAGGGTTATCGTTCCCGCGGATGATAGCAATTTACACTTACTTAGAATAAAAGTTAATGATACTAAAGTTCGATCTAACTAAAGTCAATTCAATTAACTAAGATGATCAACACATTAACTATGCTCAATTTGGAATTGATTAAGGAACAATTACAACTATTGGGTTTTAACTCTAGATCAAAAGATTGCTAGGGAATAGATTAAATCAAGTAACAACCTATTAAATAATCAATCATGTATTAAACTACATCACAAAGATCCTACATGCATCTATTCATTGAAATTATAAGGCATTAAGTCCTCAACTTTAGTCATAATCTAAGATTAGAATAATGACTAAAGGAAGCTTACTCAAGGTATTAGTAAAGATTAACAAGTTAGTAATCTCTACAACATATATGGCATAAGGAACTCATGCATAAATGGTCTTAATTGCATACAAGTTCATCAAGTTATTAGTGCATCAAATGATAGGTTGGTGGTTGCAACCACCACTCATAGTTGAATTAAAAAGCATATACATCACTTGAGAAGGTGAAGTCAATATGATTGATCATAAAGCAAGGTTAATTACAATAATTACATCTAATCCCCTAACAAGAAAGATTTAGCTACCCATAGAATTAAAGCAACTAAGAAATAGAATTGAAGAAAACATCACCATATGATAAATCTTGTTGAATGGAAATGATTCCCTTTTGCAATCAAAGCAACAACTCTTCTATGATAACTTGAAGTAATTTATATTAAGATACCAAAGATAGTGTTTGGTTTCCTAGAGAATTGCCAAGAACAACTAGCTTGGCTTTTTTAAGAGAAAAATATCTAAAATAATATCTATTCTATAATATCAGCCAAAACGCTGCGTTTTACCTGTTGGGATTGCCGCGGGATTGTCTCTGGCGGGAATATTTCAGCGGTGGAAACCGCGGGGATATTCAAACTCAGTCTCCGTGGGTTTCACTTCTTCTGGTCCGTGGGATTATTTCCGCGGATTAAACCTCGCCAAGATTCCCTAGAAAATTTTCAAATTCCCGCGACTTTCATACATTCTGTTTCGCGGGAGAAGTCCAGCAAAGATGAACTCACCAGATTTCTTCAAAAATCCTTCACCATCCTGTGGGTTTCCTCTTTCTGGCTGGCAGGCAAAGTCCCGCAAGAATGTAACTAGCCAGATCTCCTAAGTATCCTCCGTGACTTTCATACAGTCTGGTTTGCGGGAGTATTCTCGCAGAGATGAACTCGCCATATTTTCTTGTATTTCCTCCTTCTCTGTGAGTTTCTTCCCTCTAGCTGGCGGGCGGGCAAAGTCCCGCAGACTAAACCAGCGAGAACCTAAACCTATTCATTTCTCTTGTTTGAGTTTCCTTCTTCAAAATTTCCTATCACCTGCACAATATGACCATGCAAACACACAAAACACCACATATATATATACTACATTACGCAATCCACATTAAACTAAGGTATGGTTAGGACTTCAAACCCCCAAACCTTTCTTTTGTTCCCCCTACTATTGAAAGATAAATCTTAAAGCTCTTCGGGGAAAACACGAGCTAGAATTGGTTGCTCAATTATCCTATACCACATCATAGAAACAATTAACTTATTTGATAATCAAAATATGTACAATGCTTGTGTTTGCTAAGCATGCCTTTGATACACAATCTATGCACACCTTAGCAAACCTTAAGCCATTTATCTCCTCCAAGCCACACCTAAACTAGGTGGCTCAATAACAACGTATCCCTTGTCCTCCTTTTTGACCCAAAGAGGTCCCTTTCCACTAATGCCCTCCATCTTGGATTTCTCAACCAAAATGGACATGACACGTGTTTTGGGCAATGAGGTGATACTTTTTCTAACTTGCCACTTTTTATTTGGGCAATAAGGCCTAATGTGGCCTATCCTATGGCAAAAATGACAAGTCGGAACAAAAGTAGAAAATGTACCTCCCGATGTAGTCCTCGAAGGTTGAACGTTGTTCTTCCTCCTTCTCCTCCTTCTTGGGTTTGGAACAAAGGTATTGGGCTCCTTATGTGACACATGCATTGTCTTCCCGGGAGATGGCTTCACCACTTCCTTGGACTTGACCTGAGTGCCTATCTTTGGCATAGCACGTTTAACTTGCCTTCGAATTCCTTGTTCAAAGACTCATTTCATTCATCAAATTCATCCACTAGAGAGAAATCATCCTCGATTTTGTCTTGGAGGGCATAGATTTCCTCTAAAGCCTCATCAAGCTTGTTAGTGAGTTCAAAGTTCTTTTCCACCAACTCCCAATTTTCTTCCTTGAGTTGAGCAATGGTGTCTTCGTAGCTCGATGAATCATGCTTTAGGAGAGGGGTTTTGTTAGTCACCTCGCCATGAGCGAGTGCTATGTACTCCCCTAGAATGGAGTGAGGGTCATCCTCATGTTCAGCGCTTCCAATATTGAAACAATCACTACCCTTCAACAGGTTCCTCATGCTCTCAAAAACTTCAAACTATGTGGTTTGTCCTAAGACTTTCATGGAAAGCCATCCCTTATGGACATCGATGATTGCCTTGGTGGTAGATATGAAGGGTCGTTCGAGCAATATCGGCATTTCCCGAGCCTTAGATGAGTCACTCTCCATTTCTAGAATAACAAAGTCAGCTGGGATTATCAGTTCTCCCACCCTAACCAAAACATCCTCGACCACTCATATTGGATGTCTTACTGAGCGGTCTACTAAAATCAATTCCATGGTAGTTGGTTTCAATCCTTTTAACCCTAGATCCTTAAACAATGCGTAAGGCATTAGATTGATTGAAGCCCCTAAGTCTAACATCTCCTTCTCCTTCCGAGTTTCACCGACTGATACAGTAATGATGAAACTTCCAGGATCCTTCATCTTAGGTGGCAATGCCGTTTCCATGGCTGCACTTGCTTCCTTGGAGATCACTATCTTCTCCAGAAATATTTTCTTCCGCGCCTTTGAATTAAGCTCCTTAAAGAACTTGGTGTATTCAGGCATCTTCTCAATGACTTCAAGTAAGGGGAGGCTCACATTCACTTTTGACAAAATGTTGTATATCTCCCGGAAAGCTTGATCCAACTTCATCTTCTGGAGCCTTCCTAGAAATGGAATTGGAGGCACATAGGGGTTTGGAGATTTGTGTATTCTGGATGTGTCCTTTTGACCTAACTCCGGACCTCTACTTGTCCCTATCCCTACTTGGGTATCAAAGTTCTTCCTGCTAGGTACGTCCTTGTCTGCTAAACATTAACAGGAATATCAAAAAATTTAGATGGAGTTGGGTTTGAAAGTACCTTACCACTTCTGAGCACTGTGGTTGCCTTGGCTTGCTCAGATTGACTTAGGAGCTTCATTGGCTCCTTCCTCTGACTATGTTAGGTTTTTGGTTTGTCTTGGCATGTATTCCATATCAAAACATGTTTCTCTTGTGATGTTAGTGGTCTAAGAATTGTAGATTCAAGTCATCAAAGAAAGACATGGCCACAATTCATGCAAGATGCCGGCTTCAAGGAGAAATGTGCTTTATCGGTCTACAAAGGTATATAAGATCTCATTTCTCTTACAAGGCTAGGCACACACACACACACATGGAATTCTTGTGTGTTCCTTCATGGTTAAATATCATTTACATATCACTTTCACACACTTGGTAATGTATGCTCATACATTAGCTTTAATTTGATAATTATTGGAATTTGCATGTTCTAGGACTATGTCTAGGAAATGCATACGTGTGTGATTTTGTGGTTATTTGTTTCCATATTTTTGTATTTGGACTTGACAATGATCTCTTATGATTCCTTATTGAGTTCCGGTCATTTTGGTTACTCATTCATTTAGTTTCGAGTCCAAACGATGTAGCTACGCTACTTTTCATTCTCATTCGTTGAGTTGTGTTCGACGTCGTTTTCCGAGATGAATTCTCAACCATTTATCAAAGTTTCATAGTCTTTGTTGTGCGTGAGGGAGTCACGGTTTGTAATCCAAAAACAGATTTGAATTTGGAGTTCGGATGCCCAAATACTGCTGAAGAACACGAGTGGTGCGCGGGAGAAGCTAGCAAGGCCAAGTGGCTAAGCTGGGCCACCCCGTGTGGAGGCCGTGGGGCCAATGGCCAGACCAGCCCTCTAGTCCCGTGTGGCCCACGCGCCCCACATGGGCTTGGGCTGATGTGGCCTATTTTGATTGGCCAATATCTCTCTTCTCCCTCCTTTTTTTTTAAATTCCTAAATTCCTTCCCATTTGATTTCAAGAAGAAAAAGTGTGAAATCCCGTCTAGAATTTCTCTCCAATGTTTCTCATCTTCAAATCATCATAACTTTCTCATACGAACTCGAAATTGAGTGATTCAAGTTGGAGATTGTTCGTAATCGAGTCCTCTAACTATTCCAAGTGATTTGGAAGCTGTTTTATCGACGGTTCTGGTGGTTGCATACTGAAAACCGAACCAGCTCGTGAATCCAAGGTAGTGTTCACATCTTTGGGATTTCTTCTTTTATAACCTTCAATTACCTTGGGGTTTCTTCTTCTATATGTATATGTATGTTTTATGATTGCTATAGAGAAAGATAGCTTCTTAATCAATCTTAATCAAAAGTCTATTTAGAGACACTTGTGAACTAGTTTCTTAGATTCTAGGTTTTTCACATGTTTGAGAGTTGTATTGTGATTAGATTGATATCTAGGATTATTTGTGACTTAACTGAATCATTTTATGATTAATAATCCTTGAAATGTGTTTTGATCCTTTGATTGATGAAATCTAGGATTATTGTATTTGTATGTGTTTTTAGAGCAATCTTGGATTCAATTGATTTATCTTTTAATCCTTGCTCTAAATCTTTGGCTAGAATATTCATTGATTTGATTTTATGATTCTAGCATTTTATTGTATGTTTATAGCATCTTGAACTTGTGCTTCATGAATATGTATTGTTCAAGTGTTAAATGTAATGAATAGAACTATGAGCTTATGTGTTAGATGTTTTTCACTTGCTCTAGGTTTAATTCATGTTTTTAGCATCTAGATTACTTTACTTGTGTTATCACATGTTTAGGTCTAGTTATACCATGGAATGTATTGATCATATGTTCTATGTTGAATTGATTGTTTGCATCATTTGCATTCACATGATCACACTAGGAAGTCCTTGTAAAAGGCATGAAGTCTTGGTTAGAGTTGGGATGACTCGGATAGCCAAGCAAGAAGACTTGTCTAGAGTTGGGAGGACTCAGATAGGCAAGCAAGAAGTCATGGCTAGAGTCGAGAAGACTCAGATAGTCATGCATGGGAGGCTCCCTAGAGGCATGAATGCCTTGGATAGGGAGTTGGCTTATATGTTGGTAGGCCTAGGCGTATGGATAGACATAGACTCCAAAAGAGCGGGGTACATAGGATGTGTATGCACTCTTGAGGAATTTCTAATCTTCCATCGATGTTGGTTTTGTATGTTGTCCAATATATGGTGGCTCCGCATCATTGAGGAATTTCGTACTTTCTAATAGGGTTGGGTAGACATAGACTCCACTAGGTTGGGTGAGCTAAAGATTGGTCACTTTGTGGAATTTCTTATTTACTTTCCAATATATATAAGTACCCAATGGTTATTGAAACAAATTATAGCACGATGTGTATAAAACTATCTAGAGGGGGTGAATAGATTTTAAGCTTTTTACCCAATTTTTCGTGTTAGTCAAAATTACGAATTTACCCCTAAATAGATAAAGCAATAAATCAAGTATAAAATGCGGAAATTAAATAAGACTTTATTTTTACCTGGAAACCCTCACGGGAAAAACCACGGGCTAGTAAGTAAGCCACACTCGAACCTCGAACCTCGAACCTCGAATCCACTAAATATGTAAAACGATTACAACCTAATCCCGGAAGTAATCACACACCTACCTAATCCCTGTATGAGTGAACCTAGTCCAATTTTGCTTGCGATCTAAGCAACCTAATCCCGGATGCTACACACAAGACTTACTTTCTCTATGAAGAGAATTACAACCCTAAGTGAATATATGAATATTCAAAATGCAACATAGAGCAAGGGAAACCCTATATGCTTTTCTAAGATGATTAATATGCAATTAGAGCAATCCTAGATATCAAAACTAAATGACATGTCAAATCAAATAGTTTAGCTAATCAAGATTAAGCACAAAACCTAATTAGCTATCACAATACAACTTCTCAAACATACATCATACTAATCTCAAACTTGTATTCAAAGTATATAAAATAACATACAAGTAATTAAATGAGGTTGCTTGTTAAGAGAAACACAAAATATGTAAGATATTAGTGAAAAGCTTACCAAGCAAAGTATGATGAAGAATCCATGCAAGATGTCATCTAGATGATCAAGGATGATGCTAGATGATGATTGATGATCATGGAAAAGTGTTTGAGTAAACTAAAATTGAGTTCTTTGGAATTTTTCTTCTCTTTGAAAAATCTCCCAAGTATGGAATCTGAATATGAACTCTTCTAATTGACCTAAAGTCAAAGAGGCATATATATAGGAGGCCAAAACAAAGTGTGGTCATTTTGATAAGTTTGCCTCAATATTGCCTTGGGCGCTGTACGTAAAGCGCCTCTTGTACAGCGCTTGTACAACGCCCCTACTCTGTTCTCACGGGAAAACAGAGCGGCGCTGTACGTAGAGCGCTTTGTACAGCACATGTACAGCGACCGAATTAAATCGATCAGGTCTGAACAGTGCTCAATGGGCGCTGTTCGTACAGCGCTTCTGTAGAGCGCTTCTGGGAGCGCCCAATGCAAAAATGCAATCCTAAGTCTAAACATGACAATGCAATTGAATATGCAAGATGCAATCAAACTAACATGCAAGAAGAGATGTTAATGAACATTAATGCACAAAAATAAGACACACAACATACAAGTATTAAACATATGCATGAGTTGTGAGTGTGTGCAACTATCTCTTCAAGGCAAGTAAGCACAAAGAAATATACCTTCGGTGCTTATCAATACGAGGTCTTCAAAAGGGCTTCGAGCAATAATACCAACTCCTAAGCTACCCTTACAAAGAACCCCAATATGTGGTTTGTCCACGAAATAAGCCAATCAACAAATGGGAACCTTGCAATCTCCCCCTTTGGCTATTTCGTGACAAAACCACCACTCACATCGATTCCTCACATTAAACTAGAAACATCGGGATAATATAGATTTTCTACAATACAAAGAGATAAGAAAATAAACTTCAAGTCTTCAATCTCTTGTAGAATAACCAATCCCTGAAAATAAGTTTCTAACATTTCCAATACAAGTAAAGTGTGAGATTAATCAAGTGAGAACAATAACAAGCATTTGCATTTTAAAAGTTTAAGGCACAACATTATGAAATGTATGTGTATGTGTATGCAATGCTCCCCCTCAACGGGTTACTCCCCCTCAACGAATGTTCTCCCCAATATGCACAATCGCCTCTATTTTGCAACTCCCCTTATCATATCCTACTCCCCCTTTCTGTCATGATATAGGCAAAGGAGTAGTCCCCAACCGGGTCACTCATAGCAACGAGAGATAGAAGCATGCAAGATATTTGCATATATATATATATATATATATCACTTTATGCACCTCAATTAATTGAAGAGAAACAAGGAGATTTATTTGAGAAAATGTGTGAATCCAACATGCTTTGCATACAAGACATATAGCATTCAAGTCCAAAATACAATGGTATTTGGCAAAGCAAATGACAAAGGTTTCTAATAAGAATTCAAACCAATTTCACCAATGTCATGAGTAAAGCAAGGATATAGAATATATTGATTTCAATTTAAGAACAACTATATCCAACTTTATAAGCGAAACATGGCATGGGCGACTTTGCACCCTTTTTGATTTTTCCGGATAAGATATCCGTATGATAGTAGCCATGTTCAACCAATAAAGAAAGAGAGACATTTGGAATGTAAATTCCTTTGAACGGATACAAGATCCTTTATTCATTTTGAGTCTCATAAGCTTTCACACAAGTTTTGCATTTTAAGAATATGCAATCATCAATTCATGCTTTTCATGTGAGCATGTGATATGAATTTCATGCTTTTTCATTTGACATTAGCATGTTATTAAAGAATCATCATGTCATGGAGATAATCATAGGTCATTCAAATCATGCTTCCTATATACATCTCCTAGTCCAAAAATGCATGTTTGAACATAAATATGACATGGATTGTAAACAAGCAAGGTTCACACTTATTGAATTGAAAACATATATACATATGTGCAACCAAGCTTACTCAAACAATTAAAAGAAGAGGCATAAGTTATTTCAAATTTTTTGCAAGTGACAAGAATGCAAAAAAGCTCTCTTTGCTTGAGTTCCCCATATGGGGTCAATCATAGAACATCACTCCACAAGACATATCCCAATAGATCTACTAAGAGTTTTTAATCGAGTAGCATCTAAGGGTTTAGTAAATAAGTCTGCAAGTTGATCATTAGTACCTACATGTTCAAGTACTATGCATTTATTTTCAACAAGCTCTCTAATGAAGTGATGGCGGATGTCAATATGCTTAGTTCTAGAATGTTGTATCGGATTCTTGGAAATATTAATAGCACTCATGTTATCACAAAAGAGAGTGAGAGTACCTTGGTTGAATCCGTAGTCTACTAGCATTTGCTTCATCCATAGGAGTTGTGTGCATCCACTCCCCGCGGCTATGTATTCGGCCTCGGCCGTCGACAAGGAAATCGAGTTTTGCTTCTTACAAAACCAAGACACCAAGTTGTTGCCTAGAAAGAAGCAACCGCCCGATGTGCTCTTTCTATCATCACAATTTCCTGCCCAATCCGCATCACTAAAGCCTACAAGACTAGCATTAGTGTCAAAAGAGTACCAAATCCCATAGTTGGATGTCCCATTCACATAGCGAATGATTCTCTTTACGGAAGAGAGATGGGACTCCTTAGGATCCGCTTGGTACCTAGCACACACACCCACACTAAAGGAGATATCGGGCCTACTTGCGGTCAAATAAAGCAAGCTACCTATCATGCCACGATATAACGTTTGTTCCACACTTTTACCACTAGCATCCTTGCTTAGCTTCAAAGTGGTACTCATGGGTGTATTACAATGTTTGGCATTCTCTAAACCAAACTTCTTCACTAGGTTCTTGGCATATTTGGCTTGGGTTATGAAAATCCCATCATTTAATTGCCTAATTTGCAAACCTAGGAAGTAACTAAGATCACCAACAAGACTCATCTCAAATTCATGAGACATGACATCAACAAATTGTTGGACCTTGGTGTTGTTGGTGGAGCCAAATACAATGTCATCAACATAGATTTGAGCTATAAATAACTCATCTTTGTTTCTCTTGATGAACAAGGTCTTGTCAACACTACCTCTTGTGTAGTCATTGTCAACAAGAAATTGAGTGAGGCGCTCATACCAAGCCCTTGGTGCTTGTTTCAACCCATATAGTGCCTTCTTGATGCAATAGACATGGTTGGGGTGGTGTGCATCCACAAACCCCTTGGGTTGTTCAACAAACACTTCCTCTTGCAAGAAGCCATTAAGGAAGGCACTCTTGACATCCATTTGGTGCAATTTGAACTTGTGCACACAAGAAATGGACAAGAGAAGCCTAATGGACTCTAAACGGGCAACGGGAGCAAATGTCTCCTCAAAGTCGATACCCTCAATTTGAGAGTACCCTTGTGCTACAAGTCTAGCCTTGTTCTGCACTATGTTGCCATCCTCATCGGATTTGTTCCTAAATATCCATTTAGTGCCTATGACATTAGTTGTCTTAGGCCTAGGAACTAGAGTCCAAACCTCATTCCTTTCGAATTGGTTTAGCTCTTCTTGCATGGCAAGAACCCAAAATTCATCATTTAAGGCTTCTTCAACCTTTTTGGGTTCAATTTGAGAGGTGTAGCATGTGTAGCTAATAAGATTAGCAAGTTGACGTCTAGTCCTAACACCTTCATTAACATCTCCAATAACATCCTCTTTGTTATGGAGTCTTCTAACGCATGGAGCGGGTTCATTAGAGTCCAAGAGAGGGACTCTAGTAGTGGGTTGTGTGACTTCATCATTTTCATTAGATGTCCCAACATTGGGAGTCACCACAACCCTCTCCAAAGGAGAAACATCACTAAAAATAACCTCCTCCTCATGATCATTTGACTTGAGCCTAGTATCATCAAATACGACATTGGATGATTCCATAACACTTAGAGTTTTTAAATTGAAAACTCTGTAGGCTCTACTATTCAAGGCATAGCCAATGAAAATACCCTCATCACTCTTAGCATCGAATTTGCCAAGTTGATCACAGTCATTCAAAATGTAGCATTTGCTTCCAAAAGTGTAGAA
This sequence comes from Acer yangbiense, assembly GCA_008009225.1. NCBI lineage: Eukaryota > Viridiplantae > Streptophyta > Magnoliopsida > Sapindales > Sapindaceae > Acer > Acer yangbiense. The sequence goes on from CM017771.1 coordinate 22,105,065, forward strand.
GTAGCTAACATTTGGCCTCTTGCCTTTCCATAACTCATAGGAGGTATTTCTAGTACCGGGCCTTAGGAAAACATGATTCCCTATATAGCAAGCCGTATTGACGGCTTCGGCCCATAGGTTCCTAGGGACATTGTTGCTAAGCAACATCACACGGGCCATGTCTTAAAGGACCCTATTCTTCCTCTCAACAACTCCATTTTGTTGAGGTGTCCTAGGAGCCGAGAACTCATGGGAGATGCCTAAGCTATTGCAATAGCTTTCAAATGAGGCATTCTCAAATTCCCTCCCATGGTCACTTCTAATCCGTTTTATGCTTTTAATATTAGAATTCATCTCATTTTGTATTTTATTACAAAGCATTTTAAACTTATCAAAAGTTTCGGATTTTTCTCTAAGAAAATATGTCCATGTGAACCTAGAGAAATCATCAACACAAACAAAAATGTATCTCTTTCCACCCAAACTTTCGATTTGCATGGGACCCATGAGGTCCATGTGGAAAAGCTCAAGAGGCTCCTTGGTGGTGAGATACTTACCCTTTTTGTGCATGCTTTTAGTTTGCTTTCCTTGTTGGCAAGGTCCACAAACACCATTGGCTTTCTTCCCAAGCTTAGGGAGGCCACGCACACAATTGAACTTTCCAAGGGTCCGTAGATCCCTAAAGTTCATGTGGCCAAGTCTTTCATGCCACAACTCAATTTGCTCATCCATGGACACATGATTAGATACAATACTAGCTTCAAGACAATAACAATTGTCGCTAGATCTCATGCCCTTCAACAAGGTTTGTCCATCGGGTTTTAGGATAGAGCAATAATCTTTAGAAAACAAGACGGAATATCCTTCATCATTAAGATGTGAAATGTTTATTAAATTGGCTTTCAAGCCATCAACAAATAAAGCATTGGATAAGGAGGGTAGTCCGGGAACGAAAATGGTTCCTTTCCCTACAACATTTCTTTTGGATCCATCACCAAAAGTGACATTTCCACCTTCCTCCATAACAAGAGTCTCGAAGAAACTCTTGTTTCCCGTCATGTGCCTAGAGCACCCACTATCCAAATACCAAAAATTAGAAGAATTTGCCTTCAAGGCTATTTGTGCAACATGGCAAACATTTTTATTCTTTCTAATCCACTTAGCAACAATTTTAGATTTCTTAGTGGTCTTTGGTACATGTGCTCTACTATTCCTAGGATCATGCAAATCAATATTGTTATTCCTAGGAACATGCATCTTGGCTCTATTCTTTCTCTTTTCTATCATGCTTCGTGTTCTACACATTTTAATATATTGAAAGCAATTTGGTCTAATATGACCATCACAACCACAAAAGTGACAAATAGGGATGAAAAAAGGAATCATACCTCGTCTTTGTGCATGTATGGGAGCTTGTCCATGTCTTTCTGGATAAGTGGGTTCAATCCATCTTCGTTGTTGAACCGGTCTAGGTTGCTTCCAAGCTTGAGGTTGCATGATAGGTCTCTTTCCTTTGTGAGCCATTTGTGGAGGAATGTTGGCTTGAGGGACCCTAGGGGGTTGAGCTTGAGGTTGCCTTCTTGGCCCCATCTTCACTTGTGCATTAGAGCATTGTCCTACTTCTAATTTCTTCTTAGGAGCTTGCACCAATGAAGCTTCTTTACTCCCCAAACTCTTAACAAAAATGGTCTTCTTGGAAGTGGAAGTCTCCATAACATCTTCAAACCTGAGACCTCTCTTGTCACTTGGACTCTTTCCAACACCAAGTAAATGATCAAGCTTCTTGGTGCTAGAACCTATCCTAGCCAAGGACCCTTTAACTTCTACAAGTTCCCTCTTCAAGCCTTCTTCACTTCTCTTGGATAAGTCTAACTCCTCAATTAACTTATCCTCTCTCATCTTCAATATTTCCACTTGTTCACTTAAGTGGTCATTGTGAGCCGAAAGTTCAAGGTTCTCTTCTCTCAACCTCTCAATCTTTCTTGTGCTTTTAATTGCTAAATCATTGAACTCGGCATGGTATTTAGCAAGCACCTTTTGCTCCACAAATTTCTTTATGGAATTAGAAGAGGAGTCACTTTCTTCTTCACTAGAGTCAATTTCCTCTTGACTCATTTCCTCTCTCTCACTAGCACTTTTGCTCTTGTGAGATGAGGCAAAAGCTAGAAAGTTAGCCATGAGCTCTTCTTCACTTGAAGTCTCATCTTCCTCATTGGAGCCATCACTACTCCCACTCCAAGTGGCGGCCATCACTTTGTCCTTCTTCTTTTCATTGTGATTAGCACATTCAGGGGCAAAGTGACCAATCCCACCACATTCAAAGCATCGGACCCCTTTCCTTTCGGTCCTCTCTTGTCTAGGCTCAAACTTCTTGAAGGAACCTTTTTTCTTCAAGTCTTGTCCTCTTGACCCAAATCCCTTCTTCTTCTTGAACCCCATAACCTTATTAAACCTTTTCACGAATAAGGCAAGGTCTTCATCCGAGTCATGCTTTGCCTCCTTTGCATCCTTAGATGCTTTCAAAGCTATTCCTTTAGACTTTTTAGGAGGAGTAGTGGTGCTAAGAGCCTTCCTAGACTCATATGCAAGGAGACGTCCAATCACCTCACTTGGCTTCATATCCATGCAGCCACTATTTTCTTCTATGGCCGTCACCTTTGATTCAAACCTATCGGGGAGAGATCTCATAATTTTTTGCTTGACTCTCCTATCCGAATACTGGTCTCCGAGTTGATGGCTTTGATTTACAATGTCCATCAATTTGATTTCGAAGTCATTGAAGCATTCATCCTATCCCATCCTAAGTAGCTCAAATTGAGTTTGGAGGTGTAAGGATTCCCTTTTGTTGATTGGCTTATTTCGTGGTCAAACCACATGTTGGGGTTTGGTTGTAAGGGTAGTCTAGGTCATTAAGATTGAAGATCAAAGACCCTTTCCAAGACCTCAAGAGGACAAGCACCAAAGGTATATCTTATGCTTACTTTGGCTTGAAGAGATATAGTTGCACACACACACAACATGCATAACTCTTATTCTTGAATGTTGTGTTTATATTTTGTGTGCATTGTGCTTTATTGTTTATTCAATGTCTCTTCTTGCATTAAATTGATTGCATCTTGTTTTATGAAATGCCATGACATGATAGGCATTAGGATGCATTCAATACCCACACTTGCACTTCATGTATGTTAGCTTTTAGTGTGGTGTAATTCGTTTCCCTAAGGATGTTCGGAAACGTCCGCGCGTGCACGTTGATGTGCTTTGTTTTGCGCGATGATCGCCGGTGGAGATGCCTTTGGCTTCTCCTTGGTTTCACCATTTTTGGTGAATCGGCGGTTACGTTCGGCGGCCTGGCTGCCTTTCGAAACCGCCGAATGAGACCTGATTGAAATATATCTCTCGGGTCCAAAACGGCGGTTGGGATCGGCGGTTTCAAAACCGCCGAACGAAGTCGCCGAAGTTCCCCTGTTCCACTCGGGAGCCATTCGGCGGTTCAATTCGGCGGCCTGGCCGCCGAATGAAACCGCCGATCGGTGCGTTTCAAGGGCAAAATTGTATTTTCACCTGCCCTGTTTTTGGTCTCTATAAATACATCCTTATCTCTGGTTCAGAATACAAGTCTTTGATTATAAGAACCCTAGAGAGATATTTAGAGAGACTTGAGAGAGAAAGCTTAAAGATCATATCTTTATCTCTCTAAACCCATTCCCACATGCATAAATCTTCATCTAAGCATCATCTAGGATCATCTAGCATATGCTAATGCATGGGACTTCTTCAACACACATGGTATGATTTGTTGAACACTTTTATCTTACATAATTAGTGTTTCTACTTATCAATTTTATCTCATATTTTACTTATATGTGTTTAGATTAATTTCTACATATAAGATTGAGATTATGTGTTGATTGGGTTATTATTTGTTAGCTAGGCTTTAATGTTCATATGCCATCTAGCTAATTGATCTCATTTATTGATTGAGATTATTTTTCATAGCTTATTTGATTAGGTCATTATTGCCTAAAAGCTATGCCATGAACATTCTTGTGTGATGTATTGATAACTAGGTTGATAGATTGTTTTTTAATCAACTAGTTAATCCTTTGAATGTTTGTGGGTTTTATATGATAGCTTTGTATCTAGTTAGCTAAAGTTATATGCCATGTCATATAGCTATATGTGATATCTAGGATTGATTATATTGTCATCTTATAATCCTAGGTAAGCATTTAGAGTACCCTAGCTCTTATTGCATTAATTGAATATTCATACATATTCACATAGGGTTGTGCATCTCTTTTGAGAGATTGAAGTCTTGGTCTAGGGTTGCTATTACAAGCCCGCTGGGTAGTAGTGGTGGGTTACAGACCGGGATTAGGCTGTAAACATCATTACAAGTAGTGACTTCAAGGATCAAGCAAATTGGACTAGAGCCGCTATAAAAGGCCCGCGTGGTAGATTAGAGGGTGCTCACGCCAAGAGTAGTGTATCAGGGGATATCACTAGGGATTGAACCAAGAGTGGCGATTGGTAGTGTCCATAGCCTGAGGTTATCTAGGGTGAGGGTCCGAGAATCACTTGAGGGTGTAACCGTCTTTTCATATAGTGGATTTCGAGGTTCGAGTGTGGCGCACTTACCAGCCCGTGGTTTTTCCCTGTTGAGGGTTTCCACGTAAACATCAAGTGTCATTTACTATTTCCGCATCTTATTACACTTGTATGTATTTTTGACTTGCTAGGGGTATTTTCGTAAAATTGACATGCATGCGAAAATCCCCCCCCCCCCCCTCTAGCTTTATATTGAAAAACACACCTTGAGAACTTTCAATTAGTATCAGAGCGGGTTCCTAGATATACTTAGGTGATCCTAGCTCATTTTTGGTGTGTTGTGCATTTTGTATGATTATTGTTTTTGACATACATCTTGCATTCTTCTCATTTGCATTCATTCAACGCAAACACTATGAGTGAATTTGAGAGAGAAGAAAATGACTCTGATGAGGAGATGTCCCTCTAAGGTGAGAGAGGAGACGAAGATGAAAGGGCGTTGCTCACATCACCAAAGAGCTTCAAGCCCAAGCCTTCCTCAATCTTGGTCTAACCAACCAAGAAGGCTAACTTCCCTCAACCTACGATCCTAATAGGGAAGTGATCAATCATGCAAGCTCAACCGAGCAAGCAACATTGTCTTGGTCATCATCAAAGGAGGAGAGATCCTATCCAACTACCAAGACAACCACAACGACAAGGGAAAGCACTTTTGCATGCTCAAGGGAATGGTATAATTCCTAACCTTATCTCCTCTTGTCATTCGTGTGGTATTGTTGGTCATGTTAGACCAAGTTGCTTGCATTACATTTAAATATGTAATCTTATATGCATGATTGAAAAGAAAAAGGCTAGAGCTAAGATGCATGTCCTTAAAAAGGAAGAAAATCATTTGCATGATTCTTTGCCATCTAGAACTCTAGAACCTATGACCACTGTAAGGATTCCCGTTTTGTTGATTGGCTTATTTCGTGGTCAAACCACATGTTGGGGTTTTGAATGTAAGGGTAGTCTAAGTGATTAGTGTTGAAGATCAAAGGCCCTTCCATGACCTCAAGATACAAGCACGCCAAAGGTATAATCTCTTGTGCTTGTTTTTCTTTGAAGAGATTTAGTAGCACACACACACTTAGCATTCTTGCTATGATTGCATACTTGCTTATTTTTTATGTGCATCTCTTCACATGTCACTTTACACACTAGCACTTTGGTTGATATATCTTGTTGTGTGTATATGTGCCTTATAATTCGTTTCCCGACATTGTTTGGAAACGTCCGCGCTTGCACTAATGAGTGCTTGGTTTCGCGCGAAGACCGCCTATGGAGAATGCCCTTGGCTTCTCCTTGGTTTTCACCATTGTTGGTGATCGGCGGTTATGATCGGCGGCCTGGCCGCCGAATGAAACCGCCGTTTCAGTCCAGATTGGTCTGAAGCAATTATGCGGTCACGATCGGCGGTCACGACCGCCGTTCGAAACCACCGTTCATACCTTTAATCTCTCGGGTTTGATTCGGCGGTTGGATCGGCGGTCACGAAACCGCTGAATGAAACCGCCGTTAATGCTCTGTTCTTCACGAGCTCAATTCGGCGGTCGTCATCGACGGCCTGGCCGCCGATTGAAACCGCCGAACGGTGCGTTTCAGGGACAAAATTGTCTTTTCACTTGCCCTGTTCTTGATGTCTATAAATATCACACTTTCTCATTATCTGAATCAGTTCTTTGACTCTTAAGAACCCTAATCTTCAAAGATAGATTTTGAGAGAAAATCAAATCAAGAACTCAACTTTAACCACTCAAATCAAACCCCTTTTGCATCAAATTTCATATTGCATCTCCTATGTCTATATAAAGTGCATCCATGTATGGGTTTGCATCATCACAACTTGCTTGGTAAGATTTTGATTAATTTCATCTTATTGTAGTATTTTAAATACCAAGCCATCTCTTTTAAATTACTTGTATGTTTTAGATCATATGCTAAATACAAGAAAAGAGATTATTTGTGATGAATTGATTGAGTGTTGTTTTTGATAGATATCTAGGTTTTTATAATCTATGATTATCTATGCTATTTGACATGTCATTTAGCTATTGATATCTAGGGTTGATTTAAATTGAATATATCATCATCCTAGATAAGCATTTAGAGTACCCTAGCTCTTATTGCATTAATTGAATATTCATACATATTCACATAGGGTTGTGCATCTCTTTTGAGAGATTGAAGTCTTGGTCTAGGGTTGCTATTACAGGCCCGCTGGGTAGTAGTGGTGGGTTACAGACCGGGATTGGCTGTAAACATCATTACAAGTAGTGACTTCAAGGATCGAGCAAATTGGAATAGGGTTGCTAATAAAGGCCCGCTAGGTAGAAGTGAGGGGTTACAGACCGGAGTGTTAGACGAGGTCTACATAGGTTGTAAACTTCATTTCAATTAGTGATTTCGAGTTCCGAGTGTGGCGCACTATACAGCCCGTGGTTTTTCCCAGTGGTTGGGTTTTCCACGTATACATCAAGTGTCATTTATTAATTCCGCACTATATTACACTTGTATGTATTTAATTACTTTCAACCACTAGGTATGTTATTGAGACACCTAAGTGGATTAGAAAAGACGAACCCGCTTGCTACGAGACAAACATGTCACAAATAGGTTCAACTAGGTCCTATGGACTTGGTAAGTCTTTTAGACCACATGCCCTTCATTGAAGTGGTGTGGATTTTGACCCCATATGGGGAACTTAAGCAAAGAGAGCTATTTTGCATTCTAGTCACTTGCAAAAAATTTGAAATATCTTATGCTTCTCTTTTTGTTGCTTGAGTTAGCTTGGTTACACTATGTATACATATTTTCTATTCAATAAGTGTGATCAATGCTTGTATTGCAATCCATGTCATATTTATGTTCAAACATGCATTTTTGGACTAGGAGATATATACATAGGATTTAATTTGAATGACCTATAATGATCTCCATGACATGATGATTGCTAAAATGACATGCTAAATGCTAATCTTGAAAAGCATGTTTTGATGATTGCATTTCTTAACTGCAAATATTGTGTGAAAAAGCTTATGAGACTCAAATGAAAAAGGATCTTGTATCCATTCAAGGATTTTACAATCCAAATGTCTCTCTTTCTTTATTGGTTGAACATGTCTACTATCATACGGATATCTTATCCGGAAAAATCAAGTAGGGTGCAAAGTCGCTCATGACATGTTTGGCTTATAAAGTTGGATATAGTTGTTCTTAAATTAAAATCAATGAAAACCTATATCCTTGCTTCTCTCTTGACATTGGTGAAATTGGTTTGAATTCATATTGAAAACCTTTGTCATTTGCTTTGCCAAATACCATGGTATTTTGGACTTAAATGCTACATGTCTTGTATGCAAAGCAATTTTTTGATTCACACATTTTCTTTAAATAAATCTCCTTGTTTCTCTCCAATAAATTGAGATTGCATAAAGTGACTTATATTGATTATGCATATACTAGAATGCTACTATCTCTCTTTGCCTTAAGTGACCCGGTTGGGGACTACTCCTTTGTCTATATCATGACAAAATGGGGGAGTAGGTTGTGGTAAGGGGAGTTGCAAATTGTAGTAGCAATTGTGCATGTTGGGGAGAATACTTATTGAGGGGGAGTAACCCTTTGAGGGGGAGCATTTGCACATTCATACATTGCATGATGTTGTACTTAAATTCTTAAATGCAAATGCTTGTTGTATCTCACTTGATTCATCTCACCTTTTCTTGTATTGGAAAGTATAGAAACTGTGCTTTCAGGGATTGATTGTTCTACTTGAGATTGAAGACTTCAAGACTATTTATCTTATCTCTTTGTAAAGTAGAAAATCATAGTAGACCCGTAGTTTCTATTATGTTGTGAGGAATCAATGTGAGTGGTGGTTTTGTCACGAAATAGCCAAATGGGGAGATTGTAAGGATTCCCTTTTGTTGATTGGCTTATTTCGTGGTCAAACCACATGTCGGGGTTTGGTTGTAAGGGTAGTCTAGGTCATTAAGATTGAAGATCAAAGACCCTTTCCAAGACCTCAAGAGGACAAGCACCAAAGGTATATCTTGTGCTTACTTTGGCTTGAAGAGATATAGTTGCACACACACACAACATGCATAACTCTTATTCTTGAATGTTGTGTTTATATTTTGTGTGCATTGTGCTTTATTATTTATTCAATGTCTCTTCTTGCATTAAATTGATTTCATCTTGTTTTATGAAATGCCATGACATGATAGGCATTAGGATGCATTCAATACCCACACTTGCACTTCATGTATGTTAGCTTTTAGTGTGGTGTAATTCGTTTCCCTAAGGATGTTCGGAAACGTCCGCGCGTGCACGTTGATGTGCTTTGTTTTGCGCGATGATCGCCGGTGGAGATGCCTTTGGCTTCTCCTTGGTTTCACCATTTTTGGTGAATCGGCGGTTACGTTCGGCGGCCTGGCCGCCGTTCGAAACCGCCGAATGAGACCTGATTGAAATATATCTCTCGGGTCCAAAACGGCGGTTGGGATCGGCGGTTTCAAAACCGCCGAACGAAGTCGCCGAAGTTCCCCTGTTCCACTCGGGAGCCATTCGGCGGTTCAATTCGGCGGCCTGGCCGCCGAATGAAACCGCCGATCGGTGCGTTTCAAGGGCAAAATTGTATTTTCACCTGCCCTGTTTTTGGTCTCTATAAATACATCCTTATCTCTGGTTCAGAATACAAGTCTTTGATTATAAGAACCCTAGAGAGATATTTAGAGAGACTTGAGAGAGAAAGCTTAAAGATCATATCTTTATCTCTCTAAACCCATTCCCACATGCATAAATCTTCATCTAAGCATCATCTAGGATCATCTAGCATATGCTAATGCATGGGACTTCTTCAACACACATGGTATGATTTGTTGAACACTTTTATCTTACATAATTAGTGTTTCTACTTATCAATTTTATCTCATATTTTACTTATATGTGTTTAGATTAATTTCTACATATAAGATTGAGATTATGTGTTGATTGGGTTATTATTTGTTAGCTAGGCTTTAATGTTCATATGCCATCTAGCTAATTGATCTCATTTATTGATTGAGATTATTTTTCATAGCTTATTTGATTAGGTCATTATTGCCTAAAAGCTATGCCATGAACATTCTTGTGTGATGTATTGATAACTAGGTTGATAGATTGTTTTTTAATCAACTAGTTAATCCTTTGAATGTTTGTGGGTTTTATATGATAGCTTTGTATCTAGTTAGCTAAAGTTATATGCCATGTCATATAGCTATATGTGATATCTAGGATTGATTATATTGTCATCTTATAATCCTAGGTAAGCATTTAGAGTACCCTAGCTCTTATTGCATTAATTGAATATTCATACATATTCACATAGGGTTGTGCATCTCTTTTGAGAGATTGAAGTCTTGGTCTAGGGTTGCTATTACAAGCCCGCTGGGTAGTAGTGGTGGGTTACAGACCGGGATTAGGCTGTAAACATCATTACAAGTAGTGACTTCAAGGATCAAGCAAATTGGACTAGAGCCGCTATAAAAGGCCGCGTGGTAGATTAGAGGGTGCTCACGCCAAGAGTAGTGTATCAGGGGATATCACTAGGGATTGAACCAAGAGTGGCGATTGGTAGTGTCCATAGCCTGAGGTTATCTAGGGTGAGGGTCCGAGAATCACTTGAGGGTGTAACCGTCTTTTCATATAGTGGATTTCGAGGTTCGAGTGTGGCGCACTTACCAGCCCGTGGTTTTTCCCTGTTGAGGGTTTCCACGTAAACATCAAGTGTCATTTACTATTTCCGCATCTTATTACACTTGTATGTATTTTTGACTTGCTAGGGGTATTTTCATAAAATTGACATGCATGCGAAAATTGGGTAATAATTAGATAAAATCTATTCACCCCCCCTCTAGCTTTATATTGAAAAACACACCTTGAGAACTTTCAGGAGGACTTGAAGCTTGGAAACCTTCACCACCTCGGTTCCCTCATGTGCAACTTGAAGGATGTCCCACGCCACTTTTGCAATCTGAGTATTCTGAATAAGCTTGTATTGATTCTCATCCATTGCACACATGATGGCATTCATAGCCTTCCTATTCCACTTAGAAGCCTCAAACTCTTGCACGTTCCATTGCGCCTTAGGCTTCAAAACTTCTTCTCCTCCACCACCCGGAGTCATCTTGGGTAGATCATATCCGTCTTCCACCGCCATCCATGCACGGTCATGAATTTGGCATATGTAGGATTCCATCTTCCCTTTCCATTGGGAATAATTTAAACCGGTAAGAAGTGGAGGTCTTGTGCTAGAAGCACCTTCGTGGCCACCACCATTTCCACCGTTTCCACTCATAGTGTTTATGAATGAATGAAATGAATGCAAATGTATGAAAGATCAAAAATCACACAAAATGCAAAACACACCAAAAAAGCAAGGATCACCTATGTATGTCTAGGAACCCGCTCTGATACCAATTGAAACAAATTATAGAACGGTGTGTATAAAACTATCTAGAGGGGGGTGAATAGATTTTAAGCTTTTTACCCAATTTTTCGTGTTAGTCAAAATTACGAATTTACCCCTAAATAGATAAAGCAATAAATCAAGTATAAAATGCGGAAATTAAATAAGACTTTATTTTTACCTGGAAACCCTCACGGGAAAAACCACGGGCTAGTAAGTAAGCCACACTCGAACCTCGAACCTCGAACCTCGAATCTCGAACCTCGAACCTCGAATCCACTAAATGTGTAAAACGATTACAACCGAATCCCAGAAGTAATCACACACCTACCTAATCCCGGTATGAGTGAACCTAGTCCAATTTTGCTTGCGATCTAAGCAACCTAATCCCGGATGCTACACACAAGACTTACTTTCTCTATGAAGAGAATTACAACCCTAAGTGAATATATGAATATTCAAAATGCAACATAGAGCAAGGGAAACCCTATATGCTTATCTAAGATGATTAATATGCAATTAGAGCAATCCTAGATATCAAAACTAAATGACATGTCAAATCAAATAGTTTAGCTAATCAAGATTAAGCACAAAACCTAATTAGCTATCACAATACAACTTCTCAAACATACATCATACTAATCTCAAACTTGTATTCAAAGTATATAAAATAACATACAAGTAATTAAATGAGATTGCTTGTTAAGAGAAACACAAAATATGTAAGATATTAGTGAAAAGCTTACCAAGCAAAGTATGATGAAGAATCCATGCAAGATGTCATCTAGATGATCAAGGATGATGCTAGATGATGATTGATGATCATGGAAAAGTGTTTGAGTAAACTAAAATTGAGTTCTTTGGAATTTTTCTTCTCTTTGAAAAATCTCCTAAGTATGGAATCTGAATATGAACTCTTCTAATTGACCTAAAGTCAAAGAGGCATATATATAGGAGGCCAAAACAAAGTGTGGTCGTTTTGATAAGTTTGCCTCAATATTGCCTTGGGCGCTGTACGTAAAGCGCCTCTTGTACAGCGCTTGTACAACGCCCCTACTCTGTTCTCACGGGAAAACAGAGCGGCGCTGTACGTAGAGCGCTTTGTACAGCACATGTACAGCGACCGAATTAAATCGATCAGGTCTGAACAGTGCTCAATGGGCGCTGTTCGTACAGCGCTTCTGTAGAGCGCTTTTTAGAGCGCCCAATGCAAAAATGCAATCCTAAGTCTAAGCATGACAATGCAATTGGATATGCAAGATGCAATCAAACTAACATGCAAGAAGAGATGTTAATGAACATTAATGCACAAAAATAAGACACACAACATACAAGTATTAAACATATGCATGAGTTGTGAGTGTGTGCAACTATCTCTTCAAGACAAGTAAGCACAAAGAAATATACCTTCGGTGCTTATCAATACGAGGTCTTCAAAAGGGCTTCGAGCAATAATACCAACTCCTAAGCTACCCTTACGAAGAACCCCAATATGTGGTTTGTCCACGAAATAAGCCAATCAACAAATGGGAAGCTTACAGTTATAGTTCAACCCGTGGATGTTTCCTCCTTGGAGGTTTTACCACATTAAAAAATCTCTTGTGTTAATTCTTCCTATCTCTTTCTCTTATATTTGTATTTGTTGTAAGGTTCATGATTTGTATTGGCTTGATTCCATTGCAAAACACTCTATATTTGTATTAGTTGTTGCTTAGGATATACTTTGAAGAAAGGAAGCTTAAAAGGTGAAGCGCAACGTCTAGTGCAAAAGTCGTCTTCAAGAGGTGAAAAGCGTCAAAGGTATATCTTGACTTCTATCCTCTTGCAAGGCGTTAGCGCACACACACACAATTCATACATGTGTGTCCCTGCATCGTGGTTCAAACATTTGATATAACACATTCACATATCTCATAGTATGCTCATGCATTGATCTTGTATAGACAAACATTGTGGAATTGCATGCTTTGTGACTATCTCTTTGATATGGCATGCTTGTGTGAATATGTGTTTATTTGTTTGTATATTTTGTGTTTTGGACTTGTACATGTTCTTATTTGATGCCTTATTGAGTTCCGGTCGTTTCGGTTACTCATTCATAAGGTTTCGAGTCCAAACGATGTAGCTACGCTACTTTTCGTTCTCATTCGTTGAGTTGACTTCATCATCATTTTCTGAGATGATTTCTCAACCATTTTTCAACGTTGTGTAGTCTTCATCGTGCATGAGGGAGTCACGGTTCGTAATCGGAAAACGGATTCAAAATCGGAGTTCGAATGCCCAAGATACGGCTGAAGAATGTGAGAGTGCGCGAGAGAGGTGAGATTGGCCATGAGGCCACTTGGCCCACGCCGTGAGGGAGGCCGTGGGCCCCACGGCCAGAGGGGCTCTCTGCCCCCATGAGGCCCACACGCCCCCCACGGGGTGGGTGATGTGGCCCTTGCTGATTGGCCCGAAAATCTCTTCTCTCTCTTCTTTTTAAAGACTTCTCCTTCCCTCCACATGTGTTGAAGAACTTGAAGAACATTTCCACGAAAGTCTGCAGTTTTCTTCAATTTGTAGTTTTAGTATTTTGGTCATATCTTTCTCATACGAACTCGAAATCAATCGATTCAAAAGCCAAAAATGTTGGTCTTGAGGAGAGCTACAAACCCCAAGCATTTCCAGAGGGAGCTGACTTCGTCATTGTTCCCAGAAGCCTGATCTTCAGTACGAGGTCAAGGTTGATTGTTCAACTTCTTCTTTTTCAATTTCATCCTTGATCATCTCTTGATTCTTACTATTTGATTGATGAAATTTGTTGAGAAGTATGTTAGATCATATGCTAGGGGTGTTTGATCATTTGTCAATTGAGTTTTGGTTTTGTGATTTCTCTTGAACATATTTGTGCTAAACTTGATTCAACATGAAATTGATTCTAGAAAATGTATATATGATGTGCTTCATGTTATTTTCTATGTCTAATTTCATGATCTAAGAACTAGGTTTTTAGTGTGATATATTGAATATTCATACCTTGTTCTTATTGATTTGCATGTCTTGATTTCTAGATACATTTGTGATTGTTTGTTGAAAGCATATTCTAGATTATCTTTGAACATGTACATTGAGCTTGATTGATCATCTAGCTTAATTTGATTGTGTTTGCATCATTTGCATCACCTAGATTATAGTCTTGCATTAGGTTGAAGTCTCTAGCAAAGTGAGTGAAGCTTTGTGGATAGAGCAAGGAAGTCTTGATTAGAGTCGGGAGGACTCGGATAATCAAGCAAGGAGACCTGTCTAGGGTCGGGAGGATCTGGATAGGCAAGCAAGAAATCTTCCTAGAGACGTGAGCGTCTTGGATAGGAAGTTGCTTTCTAGAGGTGTAGGACACATCTCGGATAGGAAGTAGGCTTGGTGATTCACTAGCCCGAGGGTAGATTAGGAGTTGATAGCTTGAGCGGATATCATGAGTTGGTAGCTTGAGTGTGTAAGTCCTTTTTCACATAGTGGATTGTTTTGCCGGTGGTTGTGGTATCAACCCGTGGATGTTTCCTCTTTGAGGTTTTACCACGTAAAAAATACTTGTATTCATTTTTGTTTTTTCTTTATCTTCCATATCTTTCATTGATTGCATATCTTGTAAATTGATTAACTCTTGTATAAGTGAAATCAATTAATTTGTTAAATATAATCAAGTGTGCATTTTCTTTGTTATATTCCGCATTATTTTTTAAATTGGAAGAATTTGGAGCCTATACCTATTCACCCCCCCTCTAGGTATATTTTGCACTACTTAAGGGAAATTTCATATGTGTATGTTATTACCTTGTTGCATAATATTCACTTGTGATGTATTTTGTAACAAGATTTTGTAAAGTGTGATTTATGATCTTAGTCATTTGATCTTACTTGTAAATATAATTCTTTTGTATATTGTATTTCTTGTGTATAGTATTATTTGATTATACTTGTAATACATTGAACAAATATTGAAATAAAAGTATTCTTTGATGCTGAGTTTATGTGTTCTTATACCTCATATAACTAATTGATATTCATAGACTATGCTTATATGATTATATGCTTATCTTGTCTATGTATGAATTTGTGGTTTATGTGTTGTATGTAAGGCTACCTTGAAGGTCGAATGAAAGTTTGTTCAAGGAATTGAAAGAGGCGTAAAAACCTATTCACCCCCCCCCCCCCCCCCCCCCCCCCCCTTCTAGGTATGCTTTAAGCTATTTAACTCCGTTTGTATACTTTCAGACTAACTTCAGCATACTGCCCTATTTGTCTTTCTAATGTCTTGACCACCCTTTCCATAGAGGTAATTCTTGTGCGGTTAGAATCATTGTGGCGATACTAGTCAGTGGGCCTATACTCATCGTCTTTCTAGCCCTGTTGGCGCCAGATTAAATTTTCTTTTACCTTCCACAGTTGCGTACTCTGTTGTGGTCTTGGTTGGTGTCCCTGAGGTGGATACCAGTTGTTGTTGTTCTGTTGAGGTAATGGGGGATTCAAACAGTGGTTGTTCCCGTAATTCAGGTTTGGATGCCTTGCCCATCTCGGATTGTATGTGTTGGAAAAAGGATCCTCCAACTGTCTTGACTGACGTGGAGGATACACCACTTGTATTTTTTCCTTTCTAGGTGGCACTGGCTCAAACATGGGATTCATGTCCATCCCACAGTTTTCCTTAACAAAAACCTGATCCGTTTTCGTAGGTTGGTTTCCA
Organism: Acer yangbiense; assembly: GCA_008009225.1. NCBI lineage: Eukaryota > Viridiplantae > Streptophyta > Magnoliopsida > Sapindales > Sapindaceae > Acer > Acer yangbiense. Next base: position 22,120,805 of record CM017771.1, read on the forward strand.
AACCTACTCATGAGTGTCTCAATGTTCTTACTCATATCACTCATTTGGCTTGCCATTTCCATGCTCACTCCTCCTCGACTACCTCGAGTGTTCCTCTACTGGGAATTCTGTTCAAGTATCTCGTACTTATCAAACACAAACTGTGCCGTCTTCTCTCGCATTGCTCCTCCACATGTGTTATCAACAATCGCTTGTGAGAGCCCCGTCAGTCCATCATAGAATGACTGAACTTGGGATACTAAAGTATACTCGTGATGAGGGCACTGTGCTAAAAGTAGCTTGAATCTACCCCATGACTCATGAAATACATCGCCTTCCCTTTCCTGGAAATCAGCTATCATACTTTGTATCTCTTTCGTCTTCCATGAGGGAAAGTACTTAGCAAAAAATTTCTACTTTACACCATTCCATGTGGTAAGCGATCCTACCGGTAATGCCATGAACCACTTATTGGCGTCATCTCTCATACAATATGAAAAACATCGCATGCATAAGTGATCTTCTGTCAGATTCCTGAGCGGGAACGTGGTCACCACATTATAGTATTCCTTCATGAATTGAAGGTAATCTTCACCGAGGGTACCACTAAAGTGGGGGAGTGTGTTGTAGTGCAAATTTTTCAGCTCGTAGTTCCTCTGGGCATCATCTAGCAATATGGCTGAGGGATGTGATCCAACGGTAGGCAATGAGAATTCCTTCATCATCTATTGATTATGTGCTTGCTCGGATCCAGCTGATGAACTGTTAGAAGAGACTGAATTGCTCTCGAGATCGAATAGTCCTCTGGGATTGTCTGTCATTGTCGGTAGCCTGGCTATGCGATCAATATTTTCGATAAAAGGTTCGAGCGGACTTCCCAAAGATCGTCTTCCGTGCATCAAGTGGTAACAAGTAACCTGAAATCACGCTAACAAGAAACTACCAAAAGGTTAAGTGTTCAAAACAAAATTCTAACTACAAATAAGGACAATTATACTAACTAATGATCTAAGAATGCGCAAACGCTGTCCCCGGCAGTGGCGCCATAAATCCTTGACGCGCCCAAACCGGTTCTATAATTACTACTACAATTTACACTATTCTACTACAGTTATTCTAAAGGGGGGCGCGAGTGTTTCACCCTTTTTGCAAGCGCACAAGTCATACGAGTGTAGTGTTCAGAATAAGGGTTATCGTTCTCGCAGAGGATAGCAATTTACACTTACTTAGAATAAAAGTTAATGATACTAAAGTTCGATCTAACTAAAGTCAATTCAATTAACTAAGATGATCAACACATTAACTATGCTCAATTTGGAATTGATTAAGGAACAATTACAACTATTGGGTTTTAACTCTAGATCAAAAGATTGCTAGGGAATAGATTAAATTAAGTAACAACCTATTAAATAATCAATCATGTATTAAACTCCATCACAAAGATCCTACATGCATCTATTCATTGAAATTATAAGGCATTAAGTCCTCAACTTTAGTCATAATCTAGGATTAGAATAATGACTAAAGGAAGCTTACTCAAGGTATTAGTAAAGATTAACAAGTTAGTAATCTCTACAACATAGATGGCATAAGGAACTTGATGAGGTCGTTTTGGTACTCAACAAAATACAATATTTGTGTAAAAATGTGATCTTTAGAAAACAATGTTTTTACCACTAGAAAATCCTTTTAGGATGTAAAGATTAGTAAAACGGTAAGTAAGGATTCGGCCACAGAGATTAGGTTAGATTAATCAATTTGTGAAATATTCTAAGTTAGTCTAATCTAGATGCATAAAACATAAATCATATTTTGGGGATTTTAATAGGTTAAGATATAATAGATAATATAATAAACTAGAAAAGTAAATAACAATAATATAAAGAGAAATTGAATAGATAGAAGTCCAACATCAATAATACTAGATAAGAGAGTGTTCTTAACAATTAATGAAAGATATTAGGGATTTAATTACACAAGTTACAATCAAAATAGAAAACAAGTAATATGTAAGGAAATCACCCATAGGCCTCCTTCTTTAATGTTTGATCCTTGCTTTCTTTTGATGCTCCTAGTGCAAAGAGTGAGAGAAGAGGATGTGTCTGTTAGGATTATGCTCAATAGCAAGAGTGTAATAGTGTTTTTGACAATCTATTCATATTAATAATGTGATTTCTGGTTTAACAAATCTTATAGCATTTATAGTTTAATTATTATAATTGTCAAAGTAAATAATCATAAGGTCTAAAGACTATGAGAAAAGAAGAATTGTTCGTACATCTGGATATGTATGTGGTAGACACAATTTTTTAGTTAGTCTTGAATATTGTTCACAACTTAAGTTAATGGTTGGGCACCTTTATCTTGTTAAAGTTGTAGAATTCTTTTGCTAGCATTTGAGTGGGATCAAATGAGATATGATGAGTCTAAAATCATCGGAGTGTCTTCGAGCAAAAGAATCTAGTGCACTGGGTGCATTGAGCTGGATCACAATGAAATACTTTATCTATAACCGTCAGTAGATAAAAGTCTTTTCATTATCAGGACAATCAGAGAGTCTATCTTAATCCTGAGATAAGTGATGGACTTATGGTTGCAAGTGATATCATTTGAGTTATCAATGAGTACGATTATATCGCATAGTCTATCCTCGATAGTTTGGTGATATTCATTTGTTAATCGATAGAGGACTTCATTTATAGATATGGACATCGTGGCTCCATTTAATTAAATGAGTGTATAATATCATCATATGGATGTTTTGAGGTAATTGGATATTAAATCTCAACGTTGAGTTTTCGATAGTGTCTATTGAAAACATGGCTTCTGGACAAGTCAAAATATCCAAGTTCAAAACATGGTCATATGAGTAAATATGGTAACTTGGAGAGTTATAGGCGGTCTATGAACTCTTGGCGATTACTGATATTAATCACGAGGATACACTATCTCCAACATGATTGTCTAGGGTATGAATGAGGAACATCTTCCTTTTTTATCTTTATTTAAGAGTTCAGTTTTAGCTCTTTAGTGGAATGAGTTAAAATTAATGGATCGGACCTAAGTGAATCATTTGTTGATTGTGATTAGGTTATGTCTATTGAAGCTTAAATTTAGATGGCCCGCCAAGATCCCCAATCCACACGGACTTGCATGGATCACTTGATATATTCTACCGGACCAATTTAAGGGTCCATCTAGAATTGCATTTAATATATTAAGAATATAATTTGCACATTATTTATGTAATGGGCTGCTCAATTATATTTATATATTAATGAATGGCATGTGGGCTTGTTTCTTTTAGTAAGAATGGGTCTGGTTCACATGTGGGCTTTTTATTTAAAGTCCAATGGATTAAATGAAATGAGAAAATAATATAAGGCCCTATTTTAGACAAGTGGGGCGGCAAGGGTTAATATATTAGCCTATATATTATTTTGTTTCATTGTTTAATTAAATAAGAATTAATTAATTTATTAATTAATTATTTAATTAAGAAACAAATCTTTTTTGATTAGGAAATATGTTTCTTAGTAGTATACTATTATAGTAGTATAATATATATAAAAGACTTTATTTGGTAAGTAGATAAATAAAGGGAATTTATTTATCTAGTCAAATTAGGAAGTCTTTGATATAGTCACAAATACACTAAAGAATTGGATTAGGGTTTGGAATTCTAAAGAAATCTACCTAGGGTTAGGATTTAAGTCAAAAGACAAATCCTACATGGTAGAGTTTTTTGGCCACAATATATAAATATATATTAAATATATATGGCACAAGGCCGAAAATATATAAGTATTATAAGGCATGCAGAATTATTTTCAAAAGATATATATATATATATATATATTTATTTATTTGTACGTGCAGTTTTGGTGCATTTTAATAGGAGTGCAATACTTATCATATAAATATATAATATGCAAGTTGAATTCGAGAATATATATATATATAGTATTACATATTTTATAGATGTAGAAAAGAGTGGTGCGGCAATATATATGATATATTTATTTTTGTGCAAAGTGAATTGAAAAACCCTAATTGCTAAGTCTTTGGACTTGAGAGTTTTTCTTTTACTTGAGAAAAATAGAATCCAACTCTTAGACTAGTGTGTGATAATTTCGGTCAAGAGGTATAGAGAGAAGAGTTTGTTCTTATTTCGATAGTGCACTAGTAACTTTTACATCAAAAGGTTTTGTGCACAATTTCGAATAAGGCTCACGCGAGTTTCGTTCATTAGATTGAGAATTCAAAAGTGACCGGAACGTTCTTCTTTATCTCTTAGAAGTTTTTGTGACTAACGAAAAAGAAAAGATTTTGTTGTCCATCCTCAGGTACACAATTCAAAGAAAGGGAGACCACGCTCCTAGGTGATTCACGTTCGTGATTGGATTGGAAGATCTTGCGGATTACCATCGACGCAATGTCAATCGGATCACGCGACAAAGGTATGATACTTTTGATTATATATGTTTAATTAATTTAAAGGGTTAAGGTTCATAAAAAGGAAAAATTTTAAAACATACTAAATCTATTTTTAGTCTCGCTTCCGCTGCGTGTACTACTGTATTTTTCCCTACAGTGTCTAGATAGGTGAAGTCATATGAAGAGTGACAAAGGAAGTGGATGGAGAAGATGGGAAGAGAGGAAGGATTTAGGTGAGGTAGTCTAGTTGTTTGTTGATGAGATTGGAGAGGAGAGATGGGTGGATTAGGAATGGTGGAAGAAGGAATTTCTTGCTTCACAAGTTGTGTCAAGAGTCTATTCAAAGGAGAAAATATGATGAATTTATAGTATTTCCAAAATAGGTCACAAATGGATAATTACCAAAAGACCCCCTAAGTTTGCACTATTGCCATTTTGGCCCCTCTAAGGGTGCATTGTGTAATTTTCACACCCAATCAAATGAGCACAGAGGAGAGGTCGTTGTTTGTGTAAATGGCGATGCTTGGGGCGAAGTTGGGCGAATCCATCAGGTGCCTAAATCAGTTTCCTGTCGCCGTGGCGACATCTTTGGACAAATGGCGACATTAGGGGAGATTAGGCGACCAAAGGGTGAGGGAGGTGTGATAGGGGGCTGAGATTCCAGCGTTTGGAGCACCGGGAAGTGGAACAATAGGGCAGCCGGTGATCTCGCCGTTCTTTTGGAACCGAAATCAACCGGCGGTAGGTCGGTTATGGCCGACTTCCAGCGGCGGCAAGAGGCTAAGGTTTTGGCGCCATGGCAGCTGCACACGTGGGGAAGAAGAAGAAAGGTTGAAGAAGATGGGGGACATTCAGCAAGGGAGTGGAGTGCGCACAGCAGCTTTGTTTTGTCTTTAATGGTGGTGTGCTTAGCAATGGATTGGGGTGCATTCAGCGTGGCACTAGCAGCTGCTTGGGCTTGTGCGTTTGGGCTGCTTGTGGGTGTGTTAAGAACTGGACATGGGCTCAATAAGAGGCCCAAACCACGCCTAAACGCACCAGATCACTTATCCACGTGGCGCCTTTTGCCTATTTGCGTGGCAAATTACAAAACGCCCCCTCATCTCTTCCAATATTATGGAATCTTCAATCTTCGCCATAATTTTACACATTTGCCCTCAGTTTCACCAAATTACCACAATGCCCTTAATCTTTATAAATACTTGAAAATACTTAATTAACAATATTAAAATACGGGGAAATACCCGAGAATCAAGCATAAAGAATATGAAATAAGGGTACAAAATCGTACCATATTTGGTCTGATCAGAACTCATGCATAAATGGTCTTAATTGCATACAAGTTCATCAAGTTATTAGTGCATCAAATGATAGGTTGGTGGTTGCAACCACCACTCATAGTTGAATTAAAAAGCACATACATCACTTGAGAAGGTGAAGTCAATATGATTGATCATAAAGCAAGGTTAATTACAATAATTACATCTAATCCCCTAACAAGAAAGATTTAGCTACCCATAGAATTAAAGCAACTAAGAAATACAATTGAAGAGAACATCACCATATGATAAATCTTGTGGAATGAAAATGATTCCCTTTTGCAATCAAAGCAACAACTCTTCTATGATAACTTGAAGTAATTTATATTAAGATACCAAAGATAGTGTTTGGTTTCCTAGAGAATTGCCAAGAACAACTAGCTTGGCTTTTTTAAGAGAAAAATATCTAAAATAATATCTATTCTATCTATTGATGATTACCTTTTTTTTTCTTCTACTTAGAGAAGTAAAATTGGATGGATAATTACAATAAAGGGGAGACCTTTCAAAGACAAGCAAGGGTCCTTTAGACTAAAACAAAGGCTAAAAATGTAAAAGGGATGGAAAGTAAGTATGAAATGCTGGATTCCATCCACTTGTAGCTCGTGAGAGTGTCCAGCAGGTATGTTCCGCGGTTTCTTTCTCGCGGAATGAACCCGGGGCTAATCTTTCTCTGTTCTCTCGGACTCTGTCCGCGGGAATAGTCTCTCCGGAGGAATGGTCTAAAACCGCTGCTGTGTTCCCGCGGTTTTGGTTGGCGGTTTTATGCCCGTGGGACAGAAGACATGAAGTCGCCGGATGAGGGTTTGATGCATCCTGTGGCTTCCTTCAACTAGCATATTCCCGCGGGGCAGGGGAGATAAACCCGTGGGTCTCTGTTTTCTTTCCTTCTGCTTCCTTCCATTGGACCTTTCCCGTAGGGCTTTGATGTATGAACCCGCGGGAACAGGGCATGCTCTGTTTCTCTGCCTTTTTTGCCTTATTTTCTTCATTTCGGGCCCGAATGCCTTCGAAACGCCATACTTACCTGAAAACACATATTTACAATATTAAACCCCTAAAATTGCACGGAAAATGATTACAAAAACCAAGTAAGGGGACGCTAAATGTGAACATTTACAACACGATCACCCTTATGCTCCCAAGTTCGAGTATCTCCCTTTTGACCAAATAACCAATGTCCACCAACTGCTCATGAAGGATGCAATAAAGGACCATGACAGCATTGAAATTAACTGAGGTCCTGTGCTTCCTGGGAATCAAGGAGTGAGAGATGAAGACATGCCAAAAACCCAATTCCAACTTCAAGTTGGTATGCTTCATAAGGTAGTCTGGGGCCACCCAAAACTCCATTGGTCTGATCACTAATTCATTAGCAAACTCCACACTCTGTGTCATGAAAAGGTCATTCCAAGTCACCCCATTATAGAGCCTTCCCACAGCCTCTGGATCCTCTAAAAGCTCAGTCATGTAGTACTTGTTGATGTCAGCTATTGTCATCCGTACTTCCACTCCTCGGACCAATACAGAGCCATATTGCTGAAAATATTTCGGTACCAATGCAGCATAGAACTCTTCCACTACTCTTCTGCAATACATAGGAAGGGAGCTAGCGAAAGTTTCCCACCCCCTCCTTTCAATTACTCGAGGTATATAAGTGTTTGCTAGCTCTTCTAATGCTAATCCTCTCTCTACCACAATGTCACGCCATCCGTGTAAGGTTCCCGTTTATTGATTGGCTTATTTCGTGGACAAACCACATGTTGGAGTTTATTGTGTAAGGGTAGTTTAGGAGTTTGAGAATCAAGCTCAAAGGCCCTTTCAAGACCTCAAGGGACAAGCACGCCAAAGGTATAATCTCTAGTGCTTAGTTTTTCTTTGAAGAGATTTAGATTGCACACACTCACTTAGCATTCTTGCATTTGTGTGCATACTATTCACATGTCACATTTCACACTCGCACTTTGATGTTGTATTTTGTGTGTGCTTATGTGCCTTGTAATTCGTTTCCCGATATTGCTCGGAAACGTCCGCGCATGCACTAGTATGTGCTTGGTTTGTGCGAAGACCGCCTACGGAGAATGCCCTTGGCTTCTCCTTTGATTTCACCTCTTTTGGTGAAATGGCGGTTATGATCGGTGGCCTGGCCGCCGAATGAAACCGCCGTTTGAGTCCAGAGACCTCTGGATCAATTCTGTGGTTATAATCAGCGACCACGACCGCCGTTCGAAACCGTCGTTCATACCTGATTGATTTAATCTCTCGGGTTTGATTCTGCGGTTAATTCGATGGTTTCGACACCGCCGATTGAAACCACCGTTGTTCCCCTGCCTCTCTCGGGAGCCATTCGGCGGTTGTAAACGGTGGCCTGGCCACCGATTGAAACCGTCGATCGGTGCGTTTCAGGGGCAAACTTGTCTTTTCACATGCTCTATTTTTCATGCCTATAAATACATCACTTTCTCTTGTTCTGAAAGTGACTCTTTAATCATCAAGAACCCTACTTTTAAAAGAGAGATTTTTAAGAGAGAAAGCAACCAAGTTTGCTCATTTAAACACTCAAACCAAAATTCATATGCATCAAAATTCATCTAGCATCTTCTAGCATATCTAGGATGCTTGCTTGCATGGGTCTTTCATCATCACACTTGTCTTGGTAAGTTTTTCACTATTATCATATATAATTAGTGTTTTATTTATTATGGCATCTCTTTCATTACTTGATTGTTCTTAGATTAGATTCTAATATTCAAGATAGTGAATGTTGTGTTGATTTGATTGAGTGTTGTGTTGTGATAGCTAATTAGGTTTTTGCTTAATCTTGATTAGCTAAACTATTTGACATGTCATTTAGTTCTTAATATCTAGGATTGCTTTTATTGCAAAATCATCATCTTAGATAAGCATATAGGGTTCCCTTGCTCTATGTTGCATTTTGGATATTCACATATTCACTTAGGGTGTTAATCTCTTCTTAGAGAATTAAGTCTTGTGTTGTGGCCGGGATTAGGTTGCTTAATTCGCAAGCAATTGGACTAGGTTCACTTATACCGGGATTAGGTAGGTGTGTGATTACTTCCGGGATTAGGTTATAATTTTATCACATTTAGTGGATTCAAGGTTCGTGTGTGGCTCACAAAATAGCCCGTGGTTTTTCCCGTGAGGGTTTCCATGTAAACATCAAGTGTGATTTACATTCCGCACCATATTACACTTGTATGTCTATTTGACTAGTTAGGGGTATTTTCGTAAAATTGACTTGTATGCGAAAATTGGGCAATATCGATTAGAATCTATTCACCCCCAGATTAATATTTAACACACCGTGAGAACTTTCAATCTGAAATATTCCAAGCGGGCATCAAACTCATCGTGTCTGACACAAGTAGACACTTGAGATGCCCTCATTTGCCCTCTCCCAGAACCTTGACCTACTTGTTTAGCAATCCTCCTGGTTCTCCTTGACATCTGCACAAGAAATACAATACAATTAAGAGGACATCCTATCAAGGAACTAGAGATCACTTAAAAAAATTCAAAGCAGCAAATTTTTGGCCCTGACTGATAGAGTGCGGGTGGAGTGCTGGTCAGTGACCCGCACTCACCTGCACTTTAACTCGTTTCCAGTTTTCCAACGCATTCAAAACCAAAATATCATCACATTCATGCTCACAATCACACCAACATACATAACTTGATATCCAAATTAATGTCAAACACTTCTCAAGCACAATTAATCAACAATTTGTCATTCCACTTTTAAAACTCATTCAAAAACCCCAAATTTTGAGATTACATTCATGTAAGTGAAAATAACAACACTACCTAAACTCAATTCCTTCAACATGCAATCACAAGATACTCTTTACATGCATCATAAATAAGCAAAAAGAATGGCATAAATTCGTGACCCATCCATAACCAATAGAGTTCATGCATATATAGAGAGAATCATAAAGAGAAAAGATGAAAATCACAATTATAATAGCATGTAAACAAAATTAGAGAAAGATTTCATACCTTGGTTGTCCAAAAATTGAAACATGGGGCACAAGGTATACCTTAGGGTTTGTAGAGGGTGAAAAGAGAAGTGGGGCATTCTTTGTTTTGTTGGAATGTGGTGGAGCCCTAATGAAATCGACATGGGATATATATATCACGTGCCCAAAGTGTGGGTGTAGTGCGGGTCAGTGACCTATACTCACCCGCACTTTATTACCTGATGCTCTCTGCTTACTCAAAGTACGGGTGGAGTGTGGGTCAGTGACCCGCACTTGACCCGCATTGTTACCCAGGCACATGCAGTAAATTCTGCTCCTTATCTTCCCTGCCCAAAAACACCACAGTCAACAAGTTTTCATACCTTATAAACCAAATATCACCTAAAACCAATACTATCTAAAAAAAGAAAAAATGCAAAAAATATTAAAACTAAATCAAAAACGGTTTCAATGCACTCAAAGCGAGACATGGTCAACCAAAGAAGGTTTGACCGGATTGGGGAGCACACTCTTCTTGACTACCCAAACGGGTGCCAATGGCCTATTTATTGTGTTTATCCCCACTGTCCTCACTTGACTTACTACATCTTTTCTAACCCAAATTTGTTTGACTTTTGGTGGGTACATCCTATACCTCATTAACCTTTTGAAACTAAAGCAATGGGCCTTAGTGTGCCCTCTTTTGGCACAAAAATAACAAGTGAAAGAACGGTCAGGAAAACTCCCTATTTGGTTATGGATGTGGGGCCCTCGGTATTGTCGAATCCGAAAGGATTTCAACTCTTTCTCCGCCTCGTCCAGTTGGACTATAAAGTCGCATTCCTTGACCTTAGCGAGCTTTAATTCTTCCTCCTTCTTGTGTAACCGTGCTTGCAACTCCATTACGGCACTGGTTGACTTCTCAACCCCCATAAGCATCTTTCTTGACTTCCTAGAATTTTCTTCCTCAAACTCTTCAGAGAGCTTGGTCAATTCCTCTAGGTTCTTAGAGACTAACTTCTCCTTTTGGTCAAGCACAATGACTTGCTCTCCCAGCTCCGTGTTTAAGGTCGAGAATTCCTGGACCTTCTTTCTCAGAATCCCATTTTCAGCCTTTAGCAACTTAACTTCTAGGTTGAGCTTTGTGTTCTCTTTTTCTAGCTCACCTATCTCCTCAAAAGTTCTTTCGGCCAAATCATCTTCTTCAAGCTCAATTACTTTTTGTTCCTTCAAACAATCATGGTTGCCCTTTCTATATCGGTAACACCCTCAAAATCTTGCACGAGAGTGAATACTCGGCTTCTCTTCTTTCTTAACTTGGGATGGTCAACCTTGAAGTTCACACTCTTACCTCCATAACTGAATGAAATGTTCCTAGAAAGGATATCAACCACCATCCCAGTTGTGGCCATAAACGACCTCCCAAAAAGCAACTTCCAATCCCTATCATAAGATCCACTCCTTTTGACGTCTAACACAATGAACTCCACAGGTACTATCAAATCGTGCACATTCACGGAAACTTCCTCCATTACACCTACTGGAGTTTTGGGAGAGTTGTCTACCATAATGAGAGTAATAGTAGTCGGCTTAATTGACTGGATCTTCAACTGCTTGTATAACTCAAGTGGTATCATGTTGATGCTAGCCATATCAAGCACTGCTCCTAATTTTTGTGAGTAATGTCTGTCACAAAACTTCCAGGATCTGTAAGTTTAGTGGGGAAACCTTCACCCTTTTCCCGTTCATCATTTTGTGCGACCTTCACCATATTATCCACATCCACCTTAATGGAGTGATCTAGAACTCTCACTTGGTTGGGTACAATCTCTGGTCCTACCACTTTCTCAACCTTTTCCTTTACCACTTCTAGCACATTAATTTGCTCATCGGTACTCGATGACTTTCCATTGTTCTACTTAACCACTGCCTCCAAGAGTTGGGCCAATTGGGTCTCCATCTTCTTTAGTGACGCTCCATGATTATTGGCTCTCTGATCGTTGGATTGCATGTAAGTTGTCATTCTCTGCTCAAATGCATGTAGAGTGTTCTTGAGGGCTTCAGAACCGATACCAACTGTCTTTATCACCGTACTGACTATCTCCTCCAATGATTTTTCCTTAGGTTGATTAAAGGGTGCTTGGGAGTTGCAATTGGTTGGTGGGTTGTTACTCAAACTTCCCCACTGGTTGTTGGTGTTGCTAGGACCTCTTTGGTTGTACCTATTGTACCACGATTTTGGTACCCTTGATTGTTATTCCCACCTTGGTAGTTGTTTCCACTTTGATAGTTGTTCGCACATTGGTAGTTACTTGCACCTAGGTGGTTGTTGTTTGACCAAAACAAGTTAGGGTGGTTCCTCAACCTTGGATTATACGTATTTGAGCAAGGGTCATTCCTTGGTCTCTGGAATTCCCTAAGGGCTTAGGCTTCCTCTTCTTGCCCAAACTACCCTTCTCCCTCATCTATCTCTCCCATGGCTTGACTCACTCCATGGGAAGACCCTGGCTTTCCTGTTATAAGATCCTTAATGGATTGAAGTTCTTTAGTCATCCTCAACATCTGAATTTGCACTTGGGTGTCCACCCCAACTTCTATCCTTTCGCCCTTTCTCACATTTGATGACCTATGTTGTGAGTTCTGGGCGATCTTTTCCAAGATATCATAGGCTTCGACTGCTCTCTTATTTGCGATTGTACCCCCCACATGCATTATCCACTAGCATATGCGTAATAGAAGAAAGTCCAATGTAGAAAGAATTCACCTTCAACTCTGGAGGGTATGTATGCGGTGGCATCTGAGCAAGCAACAAGTTAAACCTTTCCCATGCCTCGTGGAAGGCCTCACCATCCTCCTCTTAAAAAGATGCTATCTTCAACCGAAGGTCCTTTGCCTTCTGTGACGGGAAAAACTTGTTAAAAAAAAACCTTGCACAATTAGTTCCATGTGACCAATGATCCTAGCCTCAAGTTCATGTACCAAGTCATCGCCCCGTCCTTCAAACAGTACTAGAAACATCTGAGGTGAAGCTGCTCTCTCATTAACACTGCTTGGCGAGCCATCACTGGGAATGTCTCTAAGGTGGCACCATATTGCTTCATAAATTGAAGGCAATCTTCAATAGGTCTTCCACTAAAAGTTGGAAGGAGGCCAATGTGCATATTTTTCAATTCATACTACCTTGCTACATCGTCTAGTACTATGGCCGTAGGCATATTTCCTACAAAGGTGAGTGTGTACTCACCCATGGTGAGACCCAACTGCTTATCCTCGTGTACACTGCTATCATGGTCATGAGCCTATTGCTCACGTTGATTTGGACCATGAACCTGTTGTTCATACTGATTCTGAGGAACTCTTTTTTCCATGGTTTCCTCAAATTGATTGACTATTCTTCCTACTTGATTGATATTATTGTTGAATGGTAAAACTGGTCTTCTTAGTAATCTTCGTCCGCGCATATACCTAAAATCCTAAAATTTCATAACAAATACCGCACGACGTGAAAAGACACAACAAAATTAAAACAAAAATGTAACTACAAACTAATACTATTCAAGTAAAACTAATCAAGCTAAACTCGCTAATCCCTGGCAGCGGCGCCAATTTGACAAAAGTCGGATTGTGTGTCATTTAAATCACTTTGTCAAACAATATTTATAATAACCTCATAAAGCCCTAAATGGTGTAAAAAGCACAAGTATGGCGGTAAGTGGGGTGTCGTCCACAAGGATTGGAGTTAACTAAAACTAGTTGATACTTAAGCAATATTAATGCGATAAAAGTAAATGGTTGATGTTGTGAAATGTGAATGAGCATACAACTTAAAACTAAACTAGAAATGCAAACTAAAATGGAATGCGAAATGATTGAAAGATATATAAGATGGAAACTAAGGTGTTGACGGACTCGTATGCGAACATATGGGCAAAAACAATAAACTCGTAAATAAGCACGTTTAACAATTGTAACCAATCTAAGGTGTATAGAATTGGCTATCTATCTCTAGTAAGGGGCCAACCTAGGGTGTATAGAGAAGGCCTCCTACTAGCGATTAATTCCTCCTAAGCAACCAACCTAAGATGTATATATTTAGTTGCTCATTTAGGATTCTAACAATGAAAGCTCGATTATCAATCAAGGGCTCAACCTATTGCTAATGCAGCCAACGTATGGTGTATAATGAAGGCTTCTAATCCCCTCACAAGTGTCGTCCTAGGGTGTATAGTAACGAACACCCGTTCGGGATTAGATTAAGAACGAGGTTATTGAGCCAGGATTCCGGAAATCCCTTCCATTCAATAAGTAATAAACAACCAAATAGGGTGTATACCTAGTTGTCTACACAAATGGAATCCCAAAGAATACTTGCAAAGAAAGTGTATCAAAGACAAGCAAATCAAAAGAAAACTATTCATACTCTTGAATAGAACAATGAAAGATAGAAAAATTTCATATACAAAAGCCCAATATTCAACAAACTACTCCATCAACCCCTTAGTGGGGATTTAGCTACTCATTACAACAATGAAAATAAGAGAAAAGATAGAGAAATAACCCTTGGAGTTCATCTCCTTCCTTAAAGTTCCCCTCAATCCCTAGCTCCTTTGAAGTTGAGTAGAGAGTGTATGAAAATGAGAAGAAATGAATTCCTAGATTTAGATTTGAAGAAATCTATTTTTCTAAGTGTAAAAGATCCTTTAAAACGTTTCTCACACATTCTATATATAGTCCGCCCAAAAATAGGTTACAAAATGACTTGAAAACGACATCTGGTGCGGGTGGAGTGCGGTTCAAGGACCCGCACTCACCAGCACTTTATCAATTTCTTCTTTCTTTAGACTCCCGGATATGGGCAAGAGTGAGGGTGAAGTGCGGTTGGATGACCCGTACTCACCCGCACTTTATCAGCTCTACACATCTCAGCTATCGGGACTAGGTAAGAGTGCGGGTGAAGTGTGGTTGGGAACTGCACTCACCCGTACTTTATCATATCTTCAAAAATCAGGTCCCCGGGTTTAGGCAAAATTGCGGTTGAAGTACGGTTAGGACCCGCACTCACCCGCACTGTTGTATCCTTTGGTACCTTTCTCCTTCTTGCTATAACTCTAAGTCCCCTTTTTGTCCAAAAGTCCCGCAATACACTCTAAACACCAGAATTGGATAAATGCCTACAATTACGAACACAAAGCCCATAAGATACACTAAAATGTACGAAAATGACATAAAGGATATGGAATTGAGGGCCGAAATATATAACATATTTGGCACGATCAATGGCACCAAGAAGTCAAGCTCAAGCTCAAGCTCAACCAAAAAGGGCTCCTTAAGCTATATTTCCTCAACACAAGACTCACCAAGGCAAGAGGCCAATCATGCAAGCTCAACCGAGGAAGCAACCTAGTCTTGGTTAACAACAAAGATGGAGAGAACCATTCCAACAACCAAGACAACCACAAAGACATGGGAAAGCGTCAATGCATACACAAGGACATGGTATGACTCCTCACTTTACCCCTACATGTCATTTTTGTGGTATTGATGGTCATATTAGACCAAATTGCTTTTATTACATTAAAATGTGTAGAGTTGAAAGCATGATTGAAAAAAAAAAAAAAAAAAAGCTAGAGCCAAAAAGCATGTCCTAGGAATGTTAAAACTAATTTGCATGATCCTAGGACATCTAGAGCCCATGTACCAATGACCACTATGAAGGAAATTGTCTCACCTAGGTGGATTAGAAGAGATGAATATTTTTGCTATGTTGCTCAAATTGCCTTGAAGGCAAATTCTTCTAATTCTTGGTACTTAGATAATGGGTGCTCTAGGCACATGACGGAAAACAAGAATTTCTTTGAGACTCTTGTCATGGAGAAAGGGGGATTTGTCACCTTTGGTGATGGGTCTAAAAAGAAATTTGTAGGAAAATGAAGCATTTTTATTCCTGGTTTACCCTCATTATCCAATGCTTCATATGTAGATGGCTTGAAAGCCAATCTAATAAGTATTTCTCATCATAGTGATGAAGGACTTTCCGTCTTGTTTAGCAAAAATGATTGCTCTATTCTTAAACCCAATGGACAAACCTTATTGAAATGAAAGAGATCTAGTGACAATTGCTATTGTCTTGAAACTAGTGTTATCTCTTGTAATATGTCCAAGAGTGATTAAATTGAGTTGTGGCATCAAAGACTTGGCAACATGAACTATCGGGATTTAAGGATCTTAGATAAGTTTAATGTTGTGCGTGGCCATCCCAAGCTTGGGAAGAAAGTTGATGGTGTTTGTGGACCTTGTCAACAAGGGAAACAAACCAAGAGCATGCACAAAAAGGGCAAGTATCTCTTCACCAAGGAGCCCCTAGAGCTTCTCCACATGGATCTTATGGGTCCCATGCAAATTGAGAGTTTAGGTGGAAAGAGATACATTTTTGTTTGTATAGATGATTTCTCTAGGTTCACATGGACATACTTCCTTATAGAAAAATCCGAAACTTTTGATAAGTTTAAAAAGCTTTGCACTAAAATTCAAAATGAAAAAGACACTAACATTAATTGTTTTAAAAGGATTAGAAGTGATCATGGGCAGGAATTTGAGAATGCTTACTTTGAAAGCTATTGCAATAGCTTAGGCATTTCTCATGAGTTTTGGGCTCATAGGACACCTCAACAAAATGAAGTTGTTGAGAGGAAAAATAGGGTCCTTCAAGAGATGGCCCGTGTGATGTTGCTTAGCAACAATGTCCATGGGAACCTTTGGGCCGAAGCCGTCAATACGGCTTGCTATATAGGAAATAAAGTCTTCCTAAGGCCCGGTACTAGGCAAACCTCTTATGAGTTGTAGAGGGGTAAAAATCCAAATGTTAGCTACTTCCACTCCTTTAGAAGCAAATGCTACATTCTTAATGACCGTGATCAACTTGGAAAGTTTGATGCCAAGAGTGATTCAGGAATTTTCATTGGCTATGCCTTAAATAGTAGAGCCTATAGAGTTTTCAATTTGAAGACTCAAAGTGTCATGGAATCATCTACTGTTATCATAGATGATTGTAGGCTCAAAACTATTAACCATAAGGAAGATGTTGTTGAAGTTGATGACTCTCCTTTGGAGAAGGTTGTGGAGACCCCTATTGATGGGAGGTCTAACCTTGATGAAGAGGACACACAACCTCTTGATAGAGTTCCTCCTTTAAACTCTAAAGAATCCGCTCCATGGGTTAGACATCTTCATAACAAAGATGATGTTATTGGAGATATGAATGAGGGTGTTAGGACTAGGCGTCAAATAGCTAATCTAATTAGCTATACTTACTACACCTCTCAAATTAAACCCAAAAAGGTTGATGAGGCCTTGAATAATGAATTTTGGGTTCTTGCCATGTAAGAAGAGCTAAACTAGTTTGAAAGAAATGAGGTTTGGAATCTAATTCCTAGGCCTAAAAGCACTAATGTCATAGGCACCAAATGGGTGTATAGGAACAAATCCAATAAGGATGGCAACGTTGTGCGTAACAAGGCATGGCTTGTTGCACAAGGGTACTCTCAAATTGAGGGTATTGACTTTGAGGAGACATTTGCCCCCGTTGCTCGTCTAAAGTCTATAAGGCTTCTCTTATCCATATCTTGTGTGCACAAGTTTAAATTGCACCAAATGGATGTGAAAAGTACCTTCCTCCATGGCTTCTTGCAAAAGGAAGTGTTTATTGAACAACTTAAAGGGTTTGTAGATGCACACCAGCCCAACCATTTCTATCGCCTCAAGAAGGCTTTATACGGATTGAAACAAGCACCAAGGGCTTGGTATGAGCACCTCACTCAATTTCTTGTTGACAATGACTACACAAGGGGTAGTGTTGACAAGACCTTATTCATCAAGAAAAAAAAATGATGAGCTTTTCATAGCTCAAATATATGTTGATGATATTATGTTTGGCTCCACCAACAAATCCAAAGTCCAAAAATTTGTTGATGTCATGTCTCATGAATTTAAGATGAGTCTTGTTGGTGAACTTAGTTACTTCCTAGGTTTGCAAATTAAGCAATCGAATGATGGGATTTTCATAACCCAAACTAAATATGCAAAGAACCTAGTGAAGAAGTTTGGTCTTGAGAATGCCGAACATTGTGACACACCCAAGAGCACCACCTTGAAGCTAAGCAAGGATACTGGTGGAAAGAGTGTTAAGCAAAGCCTATATCAGGGCATGATAGGAAGCTTACTTTACTTGACCGCAAGTAGACCCGATATCTCATTTAGTGTGGGTGTGGGTGTGTGTGCTAGGTACCAAGCGGATCCTAAGGAGTCCCATCTCTCTTCTGTAGAGAGAATCATTCGCTTTGTGAATGGAACATCCAACTATGGGATATGGTACTCTTTTGACACTAATGCTAGTTTGGTTGGCTTTAGTGATATAGATTGGGCAAGAAATTGTGATGATAGGAAAAGCACATCGGTCGAAGCCGAATACATAGCCGCGGGGAGTGGTTGCACATAACTCCTTTGGATGAAGCAAATGCTTGTCGACTACAAATTCAATAAAGGTACTCTAAGTCTTTTTTGTGATAACATGAGTGCCATTAACATTTCAAAGAATCCCGTGCAACATTCATGAGATTTCTAATTTTTCTTCTTAAAATGAAATGGGAGGGAAATGAAGAACTTAAAAGAAATGAAAAAGAGGGAAAAGGGCAGCCAATCAAGTGAGGCCACCTCACTGCCCTGTGAGAGGCGTGTGAGCCTTATGGGGGCAGAGAGGTGGTGAGGCCGTGAGCCTCACGGCATCCTCATGTGCCTACAAGCTTGGCCGTTGGCCAAAGCTTGCTTCCCTCGTGCTCATCTCCCGTTCTTCGGCCGAATTCAGGCCTCTGAACTCTGAATTCAAATCTATCTTTGGATTACGAACCGTGACTCCCTCACGCACAAGGACGACTATGAAACTTTGACAAAAGGTTGAGAATTCGACTCGATACACGAAGACGAATACAACTCAACGAATGAGAACGAAAAGTAGTGTGGCTTCCTAGTTTGGACTCGAAACCTAATGGGTGAGTAATCGAAATGACCGGGACTTAATAAGGAATCATAAGAGATCATGTTCAAGTCCAAAATCAATAAAATGGAAACAAATAAACACAAAGTCACACACGTATGCCGTTTCCTAGACATAGTCCTAGAACATGCAATTAACAATGTTTATCAAATTAAATCTAATGCATGAGCATACATTACCAAGAGTGTGAAAGTGTTATATAAATGGTGTACAACTATGCAGGGACACATATGAATGCCATGTGTGTGTGCCTATGCCTTGTAACAGAAATGAGGTCTAATATACCTTTATTGTGCAATGTAGCACATTCCTCTTTGAAGACACCATCTTGCAAGAATTGTGGCCGAGTCTTTCTTTGAAGTTTTGAATCATCATTTCTAAGACCACTAATCAATACAAGAAAAATATCATTTTGAGATGGAATACATGCCAAGACAAACCAAAAACCTAATACTCTGGTTCTCCGAACCATTGTATATGAAGAAAATCGAAAAGGAAAGAAATTAAAAAGAGAGTTTTTTTTTTTTTTGGAAGCAAACCTTTTTTAACCCAAACACTAAGATCACTCTGAATGCTTGAAAATTTGTAAATGAAGATGAGAAATAATCCTCCCTATTTATAGCACTCTAACCGCCTCAAGGAGGAATCGGAAATGACGCGACAGTAACCCTACCAATGTGACAATCAAGTAACCGTCACGCCACTCCACGTGCCATGTGTCACCCATTCTCAATCCCTGGAAAATGGGCCCGACCAAGAGAAGAATAGGCCCACACCTCAAGCCCATAACCCGTTGCAGCATCGTAGGGACCTCCATCCATTACGGCTGATGGACTTGAGGGTGAATTTGGTTTCAATTCCAAAAAATATATATTATGCTGTCATTCCAATAAGGAAACACTAAGTTTCTAAGAACACATCTCAGAAAAATTAGTATAACAACATGAACCACCAAAAAAACAAACAAAATTTAAATATCATCTATATAAGATTGTAACCACTAAAGCATACCCAACAAGGTAACAACAATTGAAACAAATTAGAGGCGTGTTCTATATAAAGCTAGAGGGGGGGTGAATAGATTTTAACTATTATTACCCAATTTTCGCATGCAAGTCAATTTTACGAAAATGCCCCTACTAGTCAAAAATACATACAAGTGTAATATAGTGCGGAATTTAAATAACACTTGATGTATACGTGGAAACCCAACCACTGGGAAAAACCACGGGCTGTATAGTGCGCCACACTCGGAACTCGAAATCACTAATTGAAATGAAGTTTACAACCTATGTAGACCTCGTCTAACACTCCGGTCTGTAACCCCTCACTTCTACCCAGCGGGCCTTTATTAGCAACCATATTCCAATTTGCTTGAGGCCTAAACACTCTTAGCCTCAAGACTTACTTCTCAATGAAGAGAACAACCTATGTGAATATATATATGAATATTCAAATAACAAACAAGGCTAGGTAACCTTAGATGCTTATCTAGGATGATGATATAATCAATTTAATCAACCCTAGATATCAATTGCTAAATGACATGTCAAATAGCTTAGCTAATCAAGATTAAACAAAAACCTAATTAGCTATCACAATCAACACTCAATCATTTTCATCACAAATAATCTCTAACTTGTATCTAGCATATAATCAAAAGCATACAAGTAATTAAAGAGATGTATTAATATGAAAAACACTAAAGTAATATGAAATTAGTGAAGAACATACCAAATAAGATGTGATGATTCAAAACCATGCATGGATCAATTCTATGAAGGCATAGAAGATCAAATATGAAATTTGATGCAAAAGGGATTTGATTTGAGTGTTTAAAGATGGGTTCTTGATTTGATTTTTTCTCAAAAATCTCTCTTGAAAGTTTAGGGTTCTAATTGCTCAAGAAACTTGATCAGAGATTGAGAAAATAAGATATTTATAGACATCAAGAATTGGGCATGTGAAAAGACACTTTTGCCCTTGAAACGCACCGTTCGGCGGTTTCAATCGGCGGCCAGGCCACCGATGACGACCGCCGAATTGAGCTCGTGAAGAACAGAGCATTAACGGCGGTTTCATTCAGCGGTTTCGTGACCGCCGATCCAACCGCCGAATCAAACCCGAGGGATTAAAATCGATCAGGTATGAACGGCGGTTTCGAACGGCGGTCGTGACCTCCGATCTTGACCGCATAATTGCTTCAGACCAATCTGGACTGAAACGGCGGTTACATTCGGCGGCCAGGCCGCCGATCATAACCGCCGATCACCAACAATGGTGAAAACCAAGGAGAAGCCAAGGGTATTCTCCATAGGCAGTCTTCGCGCGAAACCAAGCACTAATTAGTGCAAGCGCGGACGTTTCCGAACAATGTCGGGAAACGAATTATAAGGCACATATACACACAACAAGATATATCAACCAAAGTGCTAGTGTGTAAAGTGACATGTGAAGAGATGCACATAAAAATAAGCAAGTATGCAATCATAGCAAGAATGCTAAGTGTGTGTGTGCTACTAAATCTCTTCAAAGAAAAACAAGCACAAGAGATTATACCTTTGGCGTGCTTGTATCTTGAGGTCATGGAAGGGCCTTTGATCTTCAACACTAATCACTTAGACTACCCTTACATTCAAAACCCCAACATGTGGTTTGACCACGAAATAAGCCAATCAACAAAACGGGAATCCTTACAATAATACTAATTTTTTTATATAAAAAACAAAAAAAAACAAAAAAAAAAAAAGGAAAAAAAAAAACATCTTTGTAAGTGAAAAAATGAACACTAAAACATGAAAAAACTATAAAAATTATCATCTAGCACTAGCACCCACAAAATCACTCCAAAAATGCATTGAACCACTAAATTATCAAGAGTAGCCATTCACCAATCTTCATCTTCAATCAAATTCCAGAAGAAAAAAAAAACTAGAAATCTATTTTCTTTAAAAAAAAATAAAAAAAGGCGACATGCGCGTTCCATTTTAGATAGATGATCTCTAACAACGGAGTGTCAAGGTTTGAAACCCACCAGCGTCAATGGCGGCCTATGCACGATGGATTACGTCTCCATCCTCCCCCTCCGAACGAGGGAAGGTTGACTCCGATTCGCAGCACCATCACAAACTGAATGGGGGCGTCGACAAGAAGTTGAAGATCTGCGAACCGGGTTTGAGTCGAAACAGAAGTGAAGCTGCTGTCGTCGTCGAAGCAGAAGAGAAGTGCGATCTGCAAACTGGGTTTGGGAATATCCAATGGATTTGGATATATATATACAGGTGGACAAGTCTATGCACCGATGCCAGGAACGATGCCGACACCACCCTTTTCAACCTCAACCTCCGCCTCTCCGAGTCTTCCGTCCTCGAGGTCCTCAAGTATAGCCACCGCAATGGCGCTGACGTCCTCTACTACCTCAAGTTATTCAAGTTTGATTGAATAAAGGTTAAGTTTTTTAAATTAATAAATTTCCACCGTCCATCTTTTTTTAAAATTAAAAAGATGAACGGTGGAGATCAATTGTTTTCTAAATTTTAATTTTTATAAATAAATTATTTTTTTTTAATTTCTGATTTTGTTAATAAAAAAAATAAATGTTAAAAGACGTTATTACCTTTTGAAATATCGATGTCAAACTCTATTAGTAGGGAGGTGAGTGTCAATTATTGATAAAGTTATTTTTTAATATCAATTGGAAAACTTTAGGTAGGTTTCCGGTAATTACTTCTTTTATTAATCATTATTATACTTCTCTTTTCTTCCTTGTTAGCGTCAAACACACTTGTCATTTTTCTTAAAATAAAAAATAAAAAATCATCTTTTACGAATCATGGCAGTAAATGGTGCTTTAATTGATCGATACTCTCAATTACGATAATAAAGTTGAATTTGGTACTATTTGTGGAGAAAAATAAGTATCCATGCTCTATTGATTCAAACACGTGAAAATTCCAACTGTTTGTGTAGAATAAAACCATAAAAGTGGAGAGATGCCAGCTAGAAAAAGCAGGACCACACATCATCATTCTCTTGATATAAACAAACAAGATCCCTTTACCATTACTTTACTGCAAATTTTTTGTGATTTGTTTTGAGGAATGATCACAATCATTATTTAACTAGTATTAATGTATTATTAGCTTCTATTTTATACAAATAAAACAATCTAATAATCTAGCACGTCCACCAAATTGATGATGGACCAGGACCACCCTCCTATTTTGCCTCACAAGAGAAGAGAAAAGAAAGGTGTAACTAACTGACAAATCACATCTTTCAACCACCATCGAATTCATAAACCTACCATTTGAGGTGCAAATGGAATGAACTCAACTCTCAAACACACAAGACGTTTGACCATCCATTACTTCGATTAGTTGGGTTGTCAACTTGTCATGTTCTTTCAACATAAATGGAATATGCAAATTCCATAACCCTTTTTTGTACATAATCTGTATAAGAGTAGAAGCAATCAACTTTGAATTGGGAATAGATAAATTTAAGAATGTGGATATATGCTCTAGGCACTCACAAGATCATGGATGATCTAAAAGATACAAAAAATAATTATAAAAAACAAAAAACAAAAAACTTACAAAAAGGACGAATAAGGGACCGATCTTTCCATGAATCTCTAGTTCTAGTGAAACCAATTCTGTATTTGCTCTTCCCTCGAGTGTACAACCAAAGTTTTTATCTCATATCACACCCTGTAATGGCAGGCTACCTTCTATACATGAATTGAATTATTGGCATATAGTTTAGAGATCTTGGTGTTCGTTCTATAGCTCCTTCAGAAGATCCTATAATGGGATTTCTTCAAGTATACAACCCATCACAATCTTCCTAATAGCTCTCAAGAACAAAATCCTTCATCTCTCTAAGTCTCTGTAAAGAACTACCTTTCGTTCTTTTGTAGTCACTACCACTCTAGGAGAACACAGGTAAATGCCACAATCTCTCACAACAGTAATCAAGTACTGCTCAACAGATCAATGGATGGAATTTGCAAGCACTCCTCAGGGTTTGAATAGAAGTAATCCTCTTCTTTCGGTCTGTCTGGGATCACCAACCTATTAACAGGGCCACCCATGCGATCAGAATGAGATTCCTTAACAGCAGCCGAAAATTCATCCCAACTCAGTGATCCATTAGTATATTGGTCGATTAGATCGACCAAAAGCCTTCTGTCCAACAAGACTGTCTTCTTGAACCCAAGGAATCTGACAAAGCATTAACAAAGCATTGTTACATTCAAGTCGAAAAAACAAAATCATCAAACAGGATGCTAAAATTATTATTCCTCAGAACAGAAAAAGCTTCCCTGTTTTATATAATACTAATAAGGAAAATAAAGGTCCGAAAGATGTCAACATCGTGTTTGCTTCCAGAAAAAAAGAACTTTATCTAATTTACGGATGCCTTTGTATACTATTATCATCGGGTAAAGAGAATAATTGGAGAATGTTTATTTATCTTAAGTCAGAGAAAACGACTAAAATCAGTAAATCTAAATAACTTCTGATATAGACATATAAAAACCAAATTTAACAAGACTAGTACCTGCGATGGCCTTCAACAACTTTAGCCATGTTCCCATCATATGTAGGAACAAAAATGTCACTCTCCAATGACACAAGATAATCTAATGCTGCCATCTGTGAAGAGTGGTTCTGGAAAAATCTAAGGTCTGATGCTCCCAACAATGTTTCCTTTCTGACCTGTTTCAAAAACCCAGAAGTCACATATTAACACAGTGGAAAAACCAATAACCCAGTAACAATTCCAAGTAGATGACTTCAGGTTTTATTTACTAACCAAGTTCGGAAAAGCTGTAGCAAGACTTGCCATTCTCCTTTCTCCACCATATATTTCCCCAGCTGCAATATAGATCTGCATACTTGGATCAATGTCCAGGGCCCTCAATGTAAGAGCAGTTTCCTCAGGTGTCAAAGGGCATAATCCATCTTTTCTCTTCAAGTCAGAATTAATAATTTTTTCTTTCCACCAAGGATAAGCATATCTGCCAAGATATGAAAATATGGGCTGCAGTAAGGATCCAGTTTATACTTCAGACTGACTTGATTTAAATGGATATGTGCATAACTTACCTCATCCTTGTGAGCTCTTCCACCTCCTCTTCATTGCAACCTTGAGTACAGCCAGAAAACGCCAACATGTCCATTTCATATCTAAGATGAAGTACTAGAAAGGGGCCATTCTGTCTAAGAAGCCTGATAACTCTTTTACCCAACTCCTCTATCTGAGAAGTGAATCTTAAAGCACTAAAATTCACACGACATCGCAGTTTCTGAATCTCTAACGGTTGACCATTATTGGCAAGTCGAGAATCAGTTCTGTTCAGTTGAACAACTTTGTATTTCTGTATCAATGGAAGAATCTGTAAAAACAATAAATATCAAAAAGATTAATTCCTGTGAGAGAGGTCCAAGAACAAGAAAATTGAGCAAGCATTACGGAACTTTGATTTCCACTCTATTATTATAACCTAATGAGCATACTAAACAACCTAATATATGAGGCAACCTTTTCATGTTTATGTTATTCCCATTAAGAAGAGCATCACAAGAGACCTCAAGTACGTGGTCAGCAAATTAATGTACAAGTTCTATGCATTCTCTAACGAATAAAGATAAATATGTAATGACAATGAACGTAAATTGAAAGGCGAAGACAAACTGACCTGATTATGATAGTAAGATATATCAGACCAACTAATTGGTGGCATGGAATAAACCCTTCCCAATTCCACTCTCCTCTTGAGCCTAGGAGGCAGCTCTTTTAATATCCGAACCTCATCCCTCAATGATGTAATAAAATGTTCCACATCAAATATGTCTTTAAACTCACTGCCATATCAAATACAACAGAAGAAACTATAAGAACAATTATCTCAGTTCAAAATCAAGAGGAGAAAATTTGCATACATCCTCTTGTAACCTAACAGTATGCAGTAGCCTAAAAGTTGCAGAAGAAGTTGATACCTAGGATCAGCCCAAAAGGAGGATTTATCCAGCTCAGGGACTATAAGTGTGACATTCAAATATCTTGCAATAGCCACCATGTCACAAATCTGTTAAACATAATAAGCAGTCAAATAACCTAAAATAAAGAATAAAGTAATGTCCATTGAATTTTTCAAACCACTCACCGCTGCTCTCATTTGATTGAGACCTCCATTGCATGAAACCATCAGATAACCATTGTTCTTATAGACCCCTACATGAACCAAGCATCAAAATTGAGCGTTAAATTGCAAATTCTGACCAAGAAATTAGTATACTTAAGTACACAATTTATAAAAATCATCATAAAATTGTACTCTACAATTCCCAAAACAAAACATTCAAAACGAGGATGCATACATTCTAAAATATCAAAAGAATAAGAAAAAACGCACATCAAAAATGTTTTCAACACACATTATCAAAATTCCATAAAAAAAAACAAATGAATTTAGATAGAAACTCACTCTTAGGAGGAAGAATGATATTAAGAAAAAACGCACATCAAAAATGTTTTCAACACACATTATCAAAATTCCATCAAAAAACAAATGAATTTAGATAGAAACTCACTCTTAGGAGGAAGAACACGTTGCGGAATCGAAGGAAGCGTATCGTGGACGAGCGAAGAAGCAGCGTCGGACTCGCGGTTGAAACAAGGAGGCCAAACGTTCAAGACTCTGGGACCCCACGTATCGCCGATAGCCGTCAAC
Organism: Acer yangbiense; assembly: GCA_008009225.1. Lineage (NCBI taxonomy): Eukaryota > Viridiplantae > Streptophyta > Magnoliopsida > Sapindales > Sapindaceae > Acer > Acer yangbiense. Next base: position 22,147,310 of record CM017771.1, read on the forward strand.
TGGACGATGCAAGTCCAGAGCAAAACCGACGTAGTCGCTCTTATCATCCAAAGCTTCATTTTTGAACCTTTAAGCTGCTTCTCAACTCCTCCTCTACTCTCACCCTTTAAAATCCCACCCATCTCTCTCTTTCTCTCAACCTTCTTCTCTATCTTGCACATTTACAACATCTAAAACGACGACGCTTTTCAATGTAGCGCTGGCATCCGAAAACGGAAACAAAACAAAAATGCCTTGTTTTTTTTACTTTCTTTTTTCGACCTAAATCGACTTATTATCAGTACCTTCCAGATCCAAAATCAAAACCAAAATGGGATCAAAATCTGATCCAGATAATTTTGCCAACAAAATTTCCCAAATTAGCACGATTATCTCCTCAATTGCACAGATTCCTCCACTATAATGGCGTCAAATTCACTAATTTCCTATCACATTACCCAAAAAAAGCGAAAATCAACGATCTTTCAATCCTCATCGACAAAAACAAACCCTAATGTAAAACCAATAATAATAAAAATTGGATCCACGCATTCAAAAAGGAATAATATTTACGAGAATCAGCCGAATTTAGCGGCGGGATTTTGTCGGTGGTACACGCCGGTGACTATGACACAGAGAGTACAGAGAGAGAGAGAGAGAGACATTATTTGTATAAACGACGCGTCGAAACGCGTAAGTGAAAAATGTGGTGGTTTAAGAATATGATCCGTACACCGCTTGATGGATTTGATCACCACAACCCTTTGATTTAACCATGGTTAAGTATTTTGGTTGACTATGGTTTTCATTATAGTGAGCGATGGTTTGTGGGGTCCATTAGTATAACAAGGTGGATTAAGTGGAAATACGGCTGGGTCCACCGTTATTTATGTGTCGTGCGCGTGGCTCTCTTTGGTTCGTCGATGCTTTTTACACGTATAGTATGTGTCTGATCTCTGGCCACGCCGTTACATTGGGCGGGTTTTTCCAGTTTTCGATACGCCGACAATATCTCGCGATAATTTCAAATATATATTTTTTTGGATATACATAATTTCAATTTTTTTGACAGAAATTTTTTCAATATATATAACCTAAAAGTATTCCACTAAAAGTTCAAAGTTCAAAGTTCAAAGTTGCACCCTAATAGCCCATGTTATTATGTAAAACCTATTTTAATTAAAAATATTTTAAATTATAATTGGGGTTGGTCTTAGAAAAATAATAATCACATAATTAATCCTCTATAATGCTCGTAATTAAATTATGCTCAAAATCTTTGTCATGCATTTTTAATTACTTATTTATTCCTATAAGTCACTAAATAAATTGCAGGCACAGATTTAAATGATCAATTTCTGCAGACAGCTTAGGTGAGCATCAAAACATAGATTCCATATTACAAACATATTTTCCTAGGATCCATAAAATTAAATATCCAAATCGTCGAGGTTTTGACCATATACAATAAGTCTCACTCTTTAATAACTCAAAAGAAATAAATTATGAATTTATGTCCATTAGAGCATCTCCAATGGTATCCTTAAAAGTAGGAGAGTAATCAAAATTTGATTATTTATCCAAAAAAACATTGTCCAATGGAGTCACTAAAATTTAGCAATAGCTGTTATCAATAATCAAATTGCCTTATCAATAATCAAATTTGAAGATTGACTTTCAATCATCAAATACAAACTTAACCTAAATTAACTGTTGTAATTTTATTCTTTCTCTCTCTTCTGTGGCTTTTTTTTTTCATCTTTTTTTCTTTGATCATCTATGTATTTCATCATTGTTTCAACTCCAAAAATTTCAATTAAGTAAAATTCGTCTCTTCATTACGAATGGATCAATACCCATATCATATACCTTCTCTTGTCTTTTATATTTTTTTTTTTTAGCAAAGAAAATAATATACCATTGTGTTATAATTACAAGTGTACCATTGTGGACTATACAATCATCAAATTTAGCAATCCCTGAAAACAATCCTCAAAAGTTGCCACCTCAGCATTTGAGGATCCAAATTTGCTTAAGATTAAGATCCAAATTTGCTGAGGTGGCAACTTTTGAGGATCCAAATTTGCTTATACCATTGGAGATGCTCTTATTTGCTTAAGATTAAGATCAACTATGTTTATTAAAGCTTCCATAAGCCATGATCAAATGACATTAGTTATAACAGATCACAACTTATTATATTAGTCAAGTTCAATGTATATCTAATATACACTAGTTTTCTTGATAAATCACTTACTTAAGAAATAGGAAAGCTACAATTTTATCAATATGAAACGTCAATTTCATAAATAATTGTGAACTTTTATTTATAAATAATGTGTGATTTATATCTTTCTATATTAACGTCGTATGTTAATACATAAATCACACACACTTTATAAATATGGTTTTTGTATAACATTATTAACATATGCTCACATATGTGAAATAAACACTATTTTATTAAATTATAAAAAATATATATATATTATTACACAGAAATTCTATTATCAGTTCGAACTGACAAAAGTTATATCAATTCATTGCATGTGTGCCACTGGATTTAAATACTTTGACTTGGCTGTAATCACTTGTTAGTCAAAGTATTTAAATCCAGTGGCTCATATACAAGGAACTGATATAACTTCTATCAGTTCGAACTGATAATAGAAAGACTGTATTATTACAATTCATGCTTTAAGGGCTTTAAAATAACATTAAGTCTAACATAAACAACAATATATAAGTCATATGGAGTTTTTCTCTAATAGGCATATAACTATGAGCATCCTTAGAGCATCTCCAATGATAATATGGGTTGTGAAAAAATTAGATGCCACGTAGGATGAACAACTACTTTGTTAAAAAATTTATCTCCAATGCAACCTCTCTAGTACAACTTCAAGCTGAGGTGACAACTTTTTTTTTAGAGACCGTCAACATGACTCTCTGAAATCAGAGGGTCTGTTGGACAGCCATTTTATTGGCCCAGTCAGTAACCACTCTTTGCTTCTACTTTATTTTATTCAACAATTCTAAAGTATATTTAAGGAGACCAATAATAAATTGACATGTCATTAAAAACATGTATTTTACAAGTGAAGCATTGAAGACCACTTTTTCATTTGGATGTCTATCAAATTTAGTTACATACCACATATGAAGCAATTGGTTTGACAATGTTGACATATCACCATTTTTTCAAATGTAAGCCAAATTACCATTGAAGATGCTCTTATAGCACACTTATCCACCTTATCACTTTTTGCCAGAAAAAGCATTGCACTTGGGTTAAATAATGCTTACATGACAAAAAGTGATGAAGTGAATAAATATACTTTAAGTATGCTCATAGTTATATACTTATTAGAGAAAAACTCAATCATACGTGTATATACAAATGTAGAAGAAATACATGATAGGTTTTTATTATTATTATTATTATTTTAATATTACAAAAATTCGGGGGTTTTAGGGAAGGGGAAGAGACTTGAACCCACAATGTCGTGGTATAGGTGTGAGGGGCATACCACTAGGCAGTCCAGGCCAATCTCATCTTGCCTATATGATAGGTTATTATATTGAACTATAATTCCTCTTTTGTTCTTAATTGGGTCTCCGTTGATATTCTTGTTTCCTTGTAATTGTTTTTTGTATTAATGGTGTTGTGAATGTAGTATTTTCAAATTGAGTAATACTATACAACCCAAATAAATAATCAAAAATTCATTTGCCACATCATTTAGGTTGAGTTTTGGGCTATTTTTTGGTGTTTTCCAGCATTAGTGTTTCAAATTATATGGCTTCTTTAAATAGAGACGTACCTGTGTGGGGGCTATGGTGGGCTTGGCTTGAGCCCACCCTAGCCCACCTTAAAAAAAAAAATTTAATGGTATAAAAAAAATTAATTAAAGAATTTTTTTTAAATGAAAAATTGATTAAAGAATTAATGATATTTTCTATTTAAAGTAGAATAAATAATTTTTCTTTTCTTTTTCTTCTTTTTATAATAACAATTCTTTTGTCATCATTCTTCTCAAATTTGACTCAATCTTTTTATGAACATCCAACAATTAATCTTCAAATTATATATGTTTGGCCGTTTGGGTGAATATTATAGCTTTAAATATTTATTTTGTTTTAAAATATTAGAGTTACTATAATTTTTAGTTAATGAGATCTTAGGAGTAATCCAATTTTAAATTTACAAAGTAAATATATTATTATATGAATTTCATTAAATATTTCAGAACATTATATTAGTATATTTCGAATGAATTAAACTAATATAATAATATAAGAACATTATTTATTTAAATTTTTTTTTTTTTTTTTTAGTAATGAAAATTATCAGAACATCATTTCGCATTAAGATGAAATATGAATTTTTAAAAAACTTCATGCATGTCTACATTGAAATAAAGATTATCGTTGTCATTAATAAAAAAAAAAAAAAATTCAGGATACAATTTAATTAATATTTGTATTTGTATTTTTTGTTTCCCTTATAATTTGTTTTGACTTTTTAAAAATAAAATAAAATCTGATAACGTATTTATTTTGAATGTGTATTTTATAGGAACGTCTAATTATGTCCTTCAAACAGGTGATGTTGATGTTCAGTAAAAAAAAAATATCCTACCCTGGTTTTCAATCATGGTTACATCCCTATCTTTAAACATAGTATGCAATTTCTATGTAATTGTAAATAAAATTTTAAAATCTTAATTGTTGAGAATATAACATTTTCTAAATATTTAATTACATATTACTGCTTATTCAAGCATATTATATGGGTTCTCTGTAATAAAATTGGTGTTTATATGAGTTGGAAAAAATTAAGGCAATGATGTTATTTTATGTCCGCTATCAATTTTTTATTTTTTTATTTTTTTGAAGTATTATATAAAATTGGGGATTTTTTAGGAAGGGGAGCACTCGAACCTGCAACTTCGTGGTGCAGGTGTGAGACGTATACTACCAGACCAACCTCATCCGTTATCATTTTAACCATCACATATTTGATTGAAATATTACATCTAAAATAGATTATATATTCAATAAAATTAACTGATAATTTTGTATTAATTTCAATTTTTATATAATTCATAAGTGGTATATAAAAAAAATATAAATCATCAGTTTTTTTTTTATATATATATAGAAATATATATATATATATTTTATTACAAAATATTCGTAAAAAATAGAAATTATAGAACTATGTAAGTCCATTTCCAATGCATACGCCAATGCCAATGTTAAATTTTGCACAAAAAAATCATCTTCGATGCATATGCTAATGCCATTGTTAAATTTGGTACAAGAATAGTAAAATGCTATATTTAGCACATCATTTTAGCATTGTACTCCAATGCATAGTTTTATTTGAAATGCTATTTTTATTTTTTTATTATTTAAAATTATAAAAGTCAACAAATATAATTAATGCATTCAATTTATATAATATTTTTTATTATTTAAAATTATAAAATTCAACAATTAATGCATTCAACGCAATTATAAAATGATATTTTTGTAATTAAAAAAGCAGCATTTATTGCCATGTCAAATTTGGCATATGCTATTCTTTGTGCCAAATAGCATATGCCAAATTTAGTAAAACATTTGGCCTAGGAAGCACGGATACTCCATTTGGCGGAGGTAACTCGTATCCAGTTTAGATACTTCCCGGATACTCCAAGATACGTATCCGATACGCCAAATGGCGTATCCGTTGACTTTTTCACAAGTTTGACTAGAGGATACTTGGGGGATACTTGGGGGATACTTAGGGGATACTTGGGGGATACTTAGAGGATACTCGGAGGATACGTTTGGGGCAATATTATAATTATTTTAGTATAAAATGGGGTCAAATTATAATTTCAAAATTTTAGGAGTCAAAATGAATTGTAAAGAAATTTTGGTTTTGATTCCATTGACATGGAGAATACCGGGATACTTGAGATTGCAAACTTTTCTCTTGATGAACCAGAGTTAGAGGCGAATTATTTATATCCTTTAACAATATGAATGATGATAATGGAGTTAATTAGGAATTTAAAATATGTTTTATGAATTTTTTTTATGTATTATTTGGATTTTGTAATATGTTATGATTTATATGACGTATGTTTTATTTGGATTTTGTAATATGTTCGACTTATGTGACATGTTTTATTTGGATCATGTAATATGTTACATTATTATGACTTATGTAGTTATGTGACATGTTTTATTTGGATTCTGAATATGTTTTTATTTTGAATGAATTATCAAATATGTTTTCATATATTATTATTATTTTATAAATATAAATATATATTATTTTAATTGACATATCCTGCTGTATCAGTATCCTAGTTTTTGAAGATTTACCGTATCCCCATATCGTGCCGTATCCATATCCCGTACCTGTATCCGTATCCGTGCTACATAGCATTTGATATTGCATTGAAGTATGTTTTTTTTTCTTTGTTCTAAATTATAGTATTGGCACACTAAGACCATCTCCAATGTATATGTTAATGTCAATTCTAAATTTGACATAAAAAAAAATAGTAAAATGTTATATTTTGCACATCATTTTATCATTGTACTCCAATGTATAATTCTATTTGAAATGCCATTTTTTTTATTATTATTTAAAATTATAAAAGTCAACAAATATAATTAATGCATTCAATTTATATAATATTTTTTATTATTTAAAATTATGAAATTCAACAATTAATACATTCAATACAATTATAAAATGACATTTTTTGTAATTAAAAAAGCAGCATTTATAGCATATTCCAAATTTGAAGTACGTTTTTTTTTTTTACTTAACTAAATTATAGCATTGATATACTAAAATAGTATTGCATTGGAGATGTTCTAAAATGCTATATTTGACACATCATTTTAGCATTGTACTCGAATGCATAATTATATTTGAAATGCTATTTTTATTATTTTATTATTTTTATTATTTAAAATAATAAAAGTCAACAATTAATGCATTCAATACAATTATAAAATGGTATTTTTATAATAAAAAAATTAGCATTTATTGTCATGCCAAATTTGGTATATGTTTTTTTGTCAAATTTAGCATAAAGAATAGCATATGCCAAATTTGACACAACATTTGACATTGCATTTGAGTATTTTTTTTTTTTTTTTTTTTTTTACTTTATGCTAAATTATAACATTGGCAAACTAAAATAGCATTGCATTGGAGATGCTCTAAATCAAATAAAACATCAAATATTATATGTTAAAAGTTAAAAATGCAACTAAAAAAAAAAAAAAACCTTAAGAAAGTGTATCACAATATTACTTTTTTTCTTTTTGAAAAACTAATTCTCTTAACAAATAAACAAAAAAAAAATTGTTTAATGAGAAAAAAAAAAAAAACAAATATATTGAGTTTCACATGAAAAAAAAAATTCTTATTTAAAATACTAATGCCAGACAACCCAAAACGTTAACTTAAAATCCAACCCAAATGATGTGGTAAGTAGTATTTTCATGAACCACATCATCTCATTATTTGTGTGGTAATATCAACTTATTTACCACATCATTTGGGTTAATTTTGGATAAATTATTTGGATTGTATATTATTACTCTATTTTAAACCATCTATATGTTATTTTTTTAACTTTATTATTAACTGAGTCAGACTATATCAACTCAAATTTCTGACTTAATTTTTGACTTCAATATTTCAACATTCATTTGTTCTCTTTAAGAGACAAGTGAACTATTTATGCCCAACTTCTTAAAATTTTGATGGTTTTATTTATTTTTTTGATTTATTTCCAGGATTACCCTTCTACATATTTTTCAAACTTAATACACCCTATATCTTTTTCAAAACAATAAAAATAAAAATACACTTCATCTCTAATCTTTATATACAGTTTTCTCATATACATTTGAAGAACTTGTTTTTTCTTCTTATTTCATAGTGAAACCATCCTTATTAGATGCAATTTTTTTTTTCTGTAGTCGATTGGATTGTTGGTGGTAAATTATGAGTGTGATACTGATCTTCTAATGGTTTTTTTGAGCAATTGAGTTAGGGTTTTGGTGTGGTTTCGCTTCGTCAAAGATTAGGTTTTCTTGGTTGCGATTCTTATTGCGATTTCGTCGTTTTTTTTTTTTGGTTTGTAAGGATTCACATATCTTGATTGACTTATTTCGTGGACAAACCACGTGTTGGGGATTGTATGTAAGGGTAGCTTAAGTGATTCATTATCAAGTTCAAGACCCTTTCAAGTCCTCAAGGTTGTCCAACACTCTAAAGGTATACTTCTAGTGCTTAACTTTCTTTGAAGAGATTTAGGAGCACACACACATTTTGTATTCTTATACTTATGTGCATTCTCTTCATATGTCACATTACACACTAGCACTTTGATTGTTATATCTTGTTGTGTGTTATGGGTCTGGTAATTCGTTTCCCGACATTGTTTGGAAACGTCCGCGCATGCACTAGAATGTGCTTGATTTTGCGAGAAGACCGCCTACGGAGAATGCCTTTGGCTTCTCTTTGGTTTTCACCTCTGTTGGTGATTGGCGGTTATGATCGGCGGCCTGGCCGCCGAATGAAACCACCGTTTGTGTCCAAAAGTGTTTGGAGCAATTCTACGGTTAAGATCGGCGGCCACGACCGCCGTTCGAAACCGCCGTTCATACCTGATCGATTTATTCTCTCGAGTTTGATTCGGCGGTTGGATCAGCGGTTATGAAACCGCCGAATGAAATCGCCGTTGATGCTCTGTTCTTCTCGGGCTTAATTCGACGGTTGTAATCGACGGCTTGGCCGCCAATTGAAACCGCTGATCAGTGCGTTTCAGGGGTAAACTTGTCTTTTCACATGCCATGTTCTTGATGTCTATAAATATCACACTTTCTCATTTTCTGCATAATGTTCTTTAACTCTAAGAACCCTAAACTTCAAAGAGAGACATTTGAGAGAAAATCAAATCAAGAACACATTTTTAACACTCAAAAACCATTCTTATAAGCATCAAAATATCATCTAGCATTTTCTAGCATAGTTAGGATGCTTGCTTGCATGGGTTTTGGTCAACACACATTCTTTGGTAAATTCTTCACTATTATCATATATAATTAGTGTTTTATTTATCATTGACATCTCTTATATTATTTGTATGTTCTTAGAATATATTCTAGATACAAAATAGAGATTGTTGTGTTGACATGATTGAGTGTAGTATTTTGATAGCTATATCTAGGTTGTTTAATCTTTGATTAGCTAAGCTTTATGACATGTCATTTAGCTCTTGATATCTAGGATTGAATTAATTGAAAAAATCATCATCCTAGATAAGCATATAGGGTTACCTAGCTCTAATTGCATTTTTGGATATTTCATATATTCACTTAGGTTGTATTATCTCTTCTTAGAGAATTAAGTCTTGTGTTGTGACCGGGATTAGGTTACTTAATTCGTAAGCAATTGGACTAGGTCCACTTATACCGGGATCAGGTAGTTGTGATGATTATTAATCGGGATTAGATCATTAAACCGGGATTAGGTTGTAATCATTTCAATTAGTGGATTCGAGGTTCGTGTGTGGCGCACATAACAGCCCATGGTTTTTCCCGTGAGGGTTTCCACGTAAATATCAAGTGTTATTTACATTCCGCACCATATTACACTTGTTATATTATTGTGACTAGTTAAGGGCATTTTCGTAAAATTGACATACATGCAAAAATTGGGTAATAACGATTAAAATCTATTCACCACCCCTCTAGATAGTTTTATACACACCGTGCAATATTTGTTTCAATTGGTATCAGAGCGGGTTCCTAGAAATACTTAGGAGATCTAAGCTCATTTTTGGTGTGTCTTGCATTGTGTGTGTTTGTTTGATTTCTTCATACATTTTGCATTCATCCAAACACTATGAGTGATTTCGGGATGAGCAAAGAGAGAGCGTCGAGCGTGAGGCCACCGTTGTTCACCGGCGATAATTACTCCTCATGGAAGGGGAAGATGGAAGCATATTTATGCCAAATCCATGATATGGCGTGGATGGCGGTTGAAAATGGATATGCTCCACCTATGATGACTCCTATGGATGGAGGAGAAGAGGTTCTCAAGCCTAAGGCACAGTGGAGTCCTCAAGAGTTTATTGACTCCATGTGGAACAACAAGGCCATACATGCCATCCAATGTGCAGTGAGTGAAAATCAATACAAACTGATTCAAATTACTAGGATTGCCAAAGAGGCATGGGACATCCTAGAAGTTGCACATGAAGGAACCAAAGTAGTTAAGGACTCCAAGCTCCAAGTCCTCCAAACTCGGTTTGAGACCATTATGATGGAAGAGCACGAGCAATTCAATGACTTCCAAGTGAGACTAATGGATATTGTGAACCAAAGTCACCAACTCGGTGATCCTTACTCGGATAGAAAAATAAAGCAAAAGATAATGCGATCACTTCCCGAGAGGTTCGAACCCAAAGTGACGGCTTTAGAAGAAAATGACACCTATAAGGATATGAAGACGAGTGAAGTCATTGGAAGACTTCTAGCCTATGAATCAAGAAAGGCTACCACTTCACCTCCTAAAAAGAAAAAGAATATATCTTTGAAAACTTCCAAGGTGGAAGAGGAGGAAGATGACTCAAATGAAGACATGGCACTTATTACCAAGGGATTCAAGAACTTCTTGAATCTACAAAAGAGTGGTTATGGCTCAAAGGAAGATGACTTCAAGAAGAAGAAGACCACAATCAAGAATGTCAAGCCATATCATGAGATGTCTTCAAGAGAGAAGATTCAATGCTACGAATGTGGAGGATTCGGGCATATCTCCAAGGAATGTGCAAACTTGGAAGATGGAAGAGAAGGAAAGGAAATTGCCGCCATTTCAAGTGATAGTGATGAAGAGGTTGTGGCAAAATTTTTGGCTTTAGGTAGCTCTCACAAGCGGGACAACAAAGTGAAAATTGTTGAAGAAAGTCCCTTGAGCTTTAATGATTGTGAGAATAATTATTTTGCCTTTCCAATCTCCTATAATGAAAAAGAGAATGAGAGTCAAGAAGAAATTGACTCTAGTGAAGATGACTCTTCATCTAACTCCACACATGGATATGTGGAGAAAAAGGTTCTAGATGAATACCTCACTAAGTTTAAAAGCTTAGCAATGAAGACCAAGGAAAAGACTCAAAAATTGAGAGAAGAGAATCTAGACCTTTTAGCTCATATTGACCACTTAAGTGAACAAGTGGAAAGATCCAAGAAAATTGAAGATAAGCTAAGAAAGGAGTTAGACTTATCTAAGAGAAATGAAGAATGATTGAAGAGAGAGCTTGAAGAAGCCAAAGGGTCAAGGACTAGGATAGTTTCTAGCACCGAAAAACTTGACCACATGTTAAGTGTTGGAAAGAGTCCTTGTGACAAGAGAGGTCTTGGGTTTGGAGATGGCAAGGAGTCCTCCACTCCTAACAAGACTGTGTTTGTCAAGAGCTTGAGCTACAAAGAAGCTTCACCGGTGCAAACTCCTAGGAAGAAGATTGATCTAGGACAATGCTCTCATAGTGCACAAGTGAAGGTAGCTCCAAGAAGACAACCTCAAGCTCAACCTACAAGTGTTCCTTATGCTAACTTCCCTCAAACTCAAATCCATCAAGGGAAGAGACCAATCATGCAAACTCAACCGAGGAAGCAACTAAGTCTTGGTCAACAACAAAGGAGGAGAGATCCTATCCAACTACCAAGACAACCACAAAGATATGGGAAGGCTCCTATGAATGCACAAGGACATGGTATGATTCCTAACTTTATCCCTACATGTCATTTTTGTGGTATTGATGGTCATATTAGACCAAAGTGCTTTCATTACATTAAAATGCATAGAGTTAAAAGCATGATTGAGAATAAGAAGGCTAGAGATAGAATGCATGCTCATAGGAAGGAAGAAATTCATTTACATGATCCTATGACATCTAGATCTCTAGAACATTTGACCACTAGGAAGAAAATTGTTTCACCTAAGTGGATTAGAAAAGATGAACTCGCTTGCTACAAGACAAACTTGTCTCTAATAGGTTCAACTAAGTCCAATGGACTTAGTAGGTCCATAGGACCCCATGACCTTCTTTGATGAAGGATGGTGATTGACCCCATATGGGGAACTCAAGCAAAGATAGCTATTTTGCATACTTGTCACTTGCAAAAATTTGAAATATCTTATGCTTTCTTTTTAATTGCTTGAGTGAGCTTGGTTGCACATATGTATATATGTTTTCAATTCAATAAGTGTGAACCATACTTGTCTACAATCCATGTCATATTTATGTTCAAACATGCATTTTTGGACTAGGAGATCTACATAGGAAGTATGATTTGAATGACCTATAATTCTCTCTATGACATGATGATTCTTTTATAACATGCTAATGTCAAATGAAAAAGCATGAAATTCATATAACATGCTCAAATGAAAAAGCATGAATTGATGATTGCATATTCTTAAAATGCAAAACTTGTGTGAAAAAGCTTATGAGACTCAAAATGAATAAATGATCTTGTATCCGTTCAAAGGAATTTAAATTTCAAATGTCTCTCTTTCTTTACTTATGGAACATGGTTACTATCATACGGGCATCATTCCCAGAAAAATCAAATAGGGTGCAAAGTCGCTCATGCCATGTTTCGCTTATAAAGTTGGATATAGTTGTTCTTAAATTGAAATCAATGAAATCTCTATATCTTTGCTTTACTCATGACAATGGTGAAATTGGTTTGAATTCTTATTAGAAACTTTTGTCATTTGCTTTGTCAAATACCATTGTATTTTGGGCTTGAATGCTATATGTCTTGTATGCAAAGCATGTTTGATTCACACATTTTCATTAAATAAATCTCCTTGTTTCTCTCCAATTAATTGAGATGCATAAAGTGACTTATATGATTATGAAAATATCTTGTATGCTATTATCTCTCTTTGCTAAAAGTGACCCGGTTGGGGACTACTCATTTGCCTATATCATGACAAAAAGGGGGAGTAGAATAGTGGTAAGGGGAGTTGCTAATTGTAGTAGCAATTGTGCATGTTTGGGAGAATATACATTAAGGGGGAGTAACCCGTTGAGGGGGAGCATTGCATACACATACATTGCATGATGTTGATGTTGTGCTTAAATTCTTAAATGCAAATGCTTGTTTTATTCTCACTTGATAATCTCACATACTCTTGCTTTGGAAAGTATAATCTTTTGTTTGAAGGGTTGATAGTTCTACAAGAGATTGAAGACTTGAAGTTTTTTATATTCTTATATCTCTTTGTAATGTAGAATATCTTTGTTATCCCGTAGATTCAATTATGTTTGTGAGGATCAATGTGGGTGGTGGTTTTGTCACGAAATAGCCAAATGGGGAGATTGTAAAGATTCTCATATCTTGATTGGCTTATTTTGTGGACAAACCACGTGTTGGGGATTGTATTTAAGGGTAGCTTAAGTGATTCATTATCAAGCTCAAGACCTTTTCAAGTCCTCAAGGTTGTCAAGCACTCCAAAGGTATACTTCTAGTGCTTAACTTTCTTTGAAGAGATTTAGAAGCACACACACATTTTGCATTCTTATACTTGTGTGCATTCTCTTCATATGTCACATTACACACTAGCACTTTGATTGTTATATCTTGTTGTGTGTTATGGGTCTGGTAATTCGTTTCCCGATATTGTTCGGAAATATCCGCGCATGCACTAGAATGTGCTTGATTTTGCGCGAAGACCGCCTACGGAGAATGTCACATCTGTTGGTGATCGACAGTTATGATCAGCGGCCTAGCCGCCAAATTAAATCGCCGTTTGTGTCCAGAAGTGTCTAGAGAAATTCTACGGTTAAAATCGGTGGCCACGACCGCCTTTTGAAACCGCCGTTCATACCTGATCGATTTATTCTCTCGGGTTTGATTCGGCGGTTGGATCGGCGGTTATGAAACCACCGTTGATGCTCTATTCTTCTCGGACTCAATTCGGTGGTTGTAATCGGCGGCCTAGCCGCTAATTGAAACCGCCGATCGGTGCGTTTCAGGGGCAAACTTGTCTTTTCACATGCCCTGTTCTTGATGTCTATAAATATCACACTTTCTCATTTTCTGTATAATGTTCTTTAACTCTAAGAACCCTAAACTTCAAAGAGAGACATTTGAGAGAAAATCAAATCAAGAACACCTTTTTAACACTCAAAAACCATTCTCATATGCATCAAAATATCATCTAGCATTTTCTAGCATAGTTAGGATGCTTGCTTGCATGGGTTTTGGTCAACACACATTCTTTGGTAAGTTTTTCACTATTATCTTATATAATTAGTGTTTTATTTATCATTGACATCTCTTATATTATTTGTATATTCTTAGAATATATTCTAGATACAAAATAGAGATTGTTGTGTTGACATGATTGAGTGTAGTATTTTGATAGCTATATCTAGGTTGTTTAATCTTTGATTAGCTAAGCTTTATGACATGTCATTTAGCTCTTGATATCTAGGATTGAATTAATTGAAAAAATTATCATCCTAGATAAGCATATAGGGTTACCTAGCTCTAATTGCATTTTTGGATATTTCATATGTAAGGATTCCCATTTTGTTGATTGGCTTATTTCGTGGACAAACCACATGTTGGGGTACTTTGTAAGGGTAGCTTAGGTATTGGTTTAATTGTTCAAAGCCCTTTGAAGACCTCGTGTTGATAAGCACCGAAGGTAATTTTCTTTGTGCTTACTTGTCTTGAAGAGATAGTTGCACACACTCACAACTCATGCATATGTTTTATCTTTGTATGTTGTGTTTCTTTTTGTTGTGCATCAATGCTTATTCTCATCTCTTCTTGCTTGTTATTTTGATGCATCTTGTGTTTATAATGTCATAGCATGTTAGGCTTTTAGGATGCATCTTGCTTTTACCTTTTTACCCCTTGCATGTTTTCGTGTGGGGTTCAAAGGAGTGGGCTGTGCGCTGGTCGTCAAGTGCCAAACCAGCGCAGCTCACCGGCGCAGATCGCCCAGTGGTCTGTCACTGGTCGTGCGCTGGTCCTGTCCAGCGTAGCTCACCGGCGTAAAACGCCCAGTGGTTTGCCGCTGGTCGTGCGCCTGTCTGAGCGCTGGTCGTCAAGCGCCTGTGCAATTTTTGCCTTTGCGCTGGTCGTGTGCCTGTCGTCAAGCGCAAGACCACCAGCGCACAGAGCAAATTCTGGTGCGTTTTTCAAAACGACCACACTTCACTTATGGCCCCTATATATATGCCACTTTGACTTTAGGTCAGATAAGAGAGTTCATATTCATATTCTATACTTAGGATATTTTTCAAGAGAAGAAAAATACAAAAAGAACTCATTTTTAATTACTCAAACACTTTTTCATGATCATCAATCATCATCTAGCATCATCTTTGATCATCTAGATGTCATCTTGCATGGATTCTTCATCATACTTTGCTTGGTAAGCTTTTCACTAATATCTTACATATTTTGTGTTTATCTTAACTAGCAATCTCAATTAATTACTTGTATGTTATTTTATATACTTTGAATACAAGTTTGAGATTAGTATGATGTATGTTTGAGAAGTTGTATTGTGATAGCTAATTAGGTTTTGTGCTTAATCTTGATTAGCTAAGCTATTTGACATGTAATTTAGCAATTGATATCTAGGGTTGATTAAATTGATTATATCATCATCCTAGATAAGCATCTAAGGTTACCTTGAATATTCATACATATTCACATAGGTTGCATAATCTCTTCTTAGAGAATTAAGTCTTGAGGCTAAGGTTGCTTAGGCCTCAAGCAATTGGACTAGAGCCACTTTTAAAGGCCCGAGTCGTAGAAGTGGGGGGTTATTGACCGGAGTGTTAGACGAGGTCTACATAGGTTGTAAACTCCATTTCGATTAGTGGATTTCGAGGTCCGAGTGTGGCGCACTAAACAGCCCGTGGTTTTTCCCAGTGGTTGGGTTTCCACGTATACATCAAGTGTTATTTAAATTCCGCACTATATTACACTTGCTTGTATTTTTGACTAGTAGGGGAATTTTCGTAAAATTGACTTGCATGTGAAAATTGGGTAATAATAGTTAAAATCTATTCACCCCCCCCCCCCCTCTAGCTTTATATAGAACACGCCTCTAATTTGTTTCATCATATATTCACTTAGGTTGTATTATCTCTTCTTAGAGAATTAAGTCTTGTGTTGTGACCAGGATTAGGTTACTTAATTCGCAAGCAATTGGACTAGGTCCACTTATACCGGGATTAGGTAGTTGTGATGATTATTGATTGGGATTAGATCATTAAACCGGGATTAGGTTGTAATCATTTCAATTAGTGGATTCGAGGTTCGTGTGTGGCGCACATAACAGCCCGTGGTTTTTCCTGTGAGGGTTTCCACGTAAATATCAAGTGTTATTTACATTCCGCACCATATTACACTTGTTATATTATTGTGACTAGTTAGGGGTATTTTCGTAAAATTGACATATATGTGAAAATTGGGTAATAACGATTAAAATCTATTCACCCCTCTCTAGATAGTTTTATACACACCGTGCAATATTTGTTTCATGTTTAATAACATTAAACTAATTTTAGAATATCCGGAATAAAATCTGTAAAAGAATTCATACAAATCATAGAATACCTGGAAGATCTAAAAGAAAATAAACTAGAGAGAGAAAAAAAATAGCAAACATGGATCTGGAATTTAAAAAGAAAAACAAAACAAACATGTGAAACAATAAAATCAATAAATACTAAACATTGGAAATATTAGATTGAGATGTGAAAGAAAATTTAAACAAAAATAGTAAACATTAAGTGATTTGAAATAATCTGTTAACAGCTTTTTTTGGCAGGGGTCCAAAAAATAATTTTCCATCATTGCCAAGACCGTATGGAGTAGAAGGATGCCGCAAGAAGCATCTAGCCACCATGTAAAAGTACCAAGAGAAATAGAAGCCAAGGTCCTAGAGACCCCGTTACTACATAGACTTGGTACCCCACTATAGCATTATCTTGGTACCCCGCTACAGCATTATCTTGGTACCCCGTTATCCCGACATACCAGTACCTAGATATCCTGCCTCTAGAGGCAGGATATCTAGGTACCCCGACCTCTCCTAGAGCCAGCCTACCAAGCAGTAAAAGCGCTAGAAGAGTAGATTTATCAAGATAAGACAGGTACGCCAAATACGCCAAGATCAAGCTACAAAGAAGGACAGTAAAAACGTCGACGTTTAAATAACAAGGAAATTGCCTTGTTCCCACTGCTCAAGAGTTCCATTCGAAAGCGAAGTCAACTCTTTCAGTTTCGCTAAAAAAGGGATCACTTGATTCTAGGGATTAAAATTCCCACGATATTCTTGCTTATCGCCAAGGAAAGTCCCATGATTGCTGAAACCCTAGACCAAATTTAGGGGAGTGCGTAACAAGAAATGAGACCTATATAAAGGACATGATACTCGACAGAAAAGGGGATGAGATTTTCTTCTTCTCCAACAAGACTTCTTTTTCTTCTTCTTTTCTACTGATTAGAGAAAAGATCATACACCCACCTATTATTGTAAGCTCTTTGGAGCCATTTATGTTGTATTATTCTCCTACTTGTGTAAGCTCCCCAGAGCATGCCTTATTGATAAATATATAAAGGATCTCTCTCCACTGGATACTATTTAGGGGTTTTTCAGCATATGATCATACGTGATGCTTTTTCCCCCCTAGGCCAGTTCACCTTCTATCAAAAGACTTGTCATTCTCTCCCTATCTATCTATTTTATTATGCATGTATGTATGTATGCGAGTTACACTGTCTTAGCTCTCTCCACCTATCTGCATGACATATCACAAACAAAGAAGGGGAAAGAACCTTCAGATTAGTTAGAAGAACTGAGGTGGTTTCATCCTTTATATCACTGAAGAACCCCTATCCCTCCTCATACTTGCTTGTTATCTGGGTCAGGGAATTGCAAAGAAGAATTGAAAAGGAGATCTAGAAAAGAGTATGGGGTATGGGGTACGGGGTACGAGGTATGGGGTACGGGGTACGGGGTACGGGGTACGGGGTACGGGGTACGGGTTACGGGTTACGGGTTACGGGGTACGGGGTACGGGGTACCGGGTACGGGTTAAGGGGTACCGGTTACGGGGTACGGGGTACGGGGTACGGGGTACGGGGTATGGGGTATGGGGTATGGGGTACGGGGTACGGGGTACGGGTTATAAGGGGTAAGGGGTACGGGGTACGGGGTACGGGTTATGGGGTACGGGGTACGGGTTACGGGGTACAGGGTAAGGGGTATGGGGTATGGGGTATGGGGTACGGGGTATGGGGACCAAGTACCAACGGGTTACGGGGCATGAGGTATGGGTTACGGGTTACGGGTTACGGGTTACGGGTTACGGGGTACGGGTTACGGGGTAAGGGGTATGGGGTATGGGGTACGGGGTACGGGGTATGGGGTACGGGGTATGGGGACCAAGTACCACAACCAGGACTGTCTACCAGGATCGAGAACCACGACCAGGGACCAAGACCAAGGATCAGGATACAATATAATACATTGATTTCCCTTCGCTTTTAACCATTATTGCACCTAGCTTGTCTCCTGAGATTGCATAGGTATCGAACTACGTGATACCCCTCCGGACCGTGGTCTATTACGATCGGGGTCCCTTGAAGTTGTTAATTGGAGTTTCACGCCGTTGACAATTTTCAGTTAACATAATCTATGTCATTAGAGCTTTGAAATAAGGAAAGTGTGGTTTTATTAGTTTTACTTTGTACAGGATTTTTTAAATAAAAATTGTATGTCTCTTTAAGTAATTTGATAAATGGAAAAAAAAAATATTAAATAATTTAAAAAGTGGGATATAAATAATTCAGTAGTGGGTGTGCCAATATCATCACTCACTCTTTAATTCAATGGTTGAAAAGGTGAAGTTAAAAAATTGAGTTATGGGTCGTTTGTTTTTTTGTCTGAAGACTGAACGGTCCTGAATTTTTCTAAAGATTGAATATGGATTGAAATCTGAACTTGAATGACATGTTTGTTTGTTTTTTTTTTTCTTTTCTCATATCTGAATGTATTGTCAACAGATTTGTTTTTTAAGAGTAAAATTGTCTGAAAATAAGTAATTTTATATATATACCCATGTTAAACAATTATACATATAATATGGAATAAACACAATCCAAAAATAATAATTATATATGAACACATGATCATGATCTTCTTCTTCCATTATAAACAAATTTCATTTTTACTAAGAAAAGAAGATGTTTTAAAATAAATAAATAAATAAATAAATAAAAGGGGTAGCAGGAAAACTCACACAAAACACTCTAAAAAAAATAATATATAAATACATCACCCTAATATCATAATAAAATATTGATATTAAACACCCATATGAGAAGTGATTATGGTCTTTTTTTATTTTTAAAGCTATTTAAAATAAACAATATATTAAAATAAAGATTTCTATACTATATATAATTATGATGAAATTGGAATTATGTTATATACGGGGGATAGTATCGGAATAAAAGATTTTGGATTCCATTTAATGTAATTAAGTGAAAAGTCATGATTTTTTATTTTTTATTTTTTATTTTAAGTTGTTTTTTTAATATTTTAAAGTTGTTTGACCATTTAAAAAAAAAAAACAAAATAACTTAATAATTATAATTCAGACCCATTAAATTTTAAGTGGAAAAAACAAACCACCCCTTAGAGATTTAAAGGGAAAAGTTCATTTTTAACCATTTGAAACATTGAGTAATTGTTGATAACCTACTTTCAAATTTTAATTGTTTATAACCTAATTTTTGTACTATTACCGTAATACCCCTATATAAAAGGGGGAAAAGTTCATTTTTAACCATTTGAAACATTGAGTAATCATTTATAACCTACTTTCAAATTTTAATTGTTTATAACCTAATTTTTGTACTATTACTGTAATACCCCTATATAAAAGGGGCCATCTAAAAAAAAAAACCCCTTCCCTTTACTCTCTTCTCTCCTCCATTACATCTCTTCTTCTCCTCTTTCCTTCTTTCTCTTCTTCTTCCATTCTCAATATCAAAAATTGTACAATTTTCCTATTATTTTTTATATTATAATTTTTTAATTTGAATAAAAGATTTTTTTTTTTTTTTTTTTTTTTTTTGAAATAGCAATCTTTATTAAGGAGGGACAAAAATCCCAAAAACAAGAAATTATAGGCCAGAGAGACCAAACACAAACAAAAAGCACACTCGCCCAGCAAAGAAAAAAAAAAAGCAAGAAACATAAAGCACCACAAAAAGCAAAACTGCACCATGATCAAAAACCAAAAATCTAGCACAACACAAGCATTTATCTAATAACTCATGATTTAGAATTAAAAAACTCATAATAACCGGATAAAATCTTAGTGATCAATTAATGTTTGCTGCGCTTTATTGTTTGTTCTTCAAACCAAAAAAAAAAATGTTTGGATCTATACAATCTCTGATACATGTTGGACGGTGATGATCATTGATTTCCAAATTTTGATTTATTTTTGGTTAAAAATGATTGATAGAGTCTGAATATATATATATATATATATATATATATATATATATATATATATATATATATATATATATATATGTATATTTGAAATAGTCTAAATATTGTTTTTGAAATTTGGAATTTTTATAAAAAAAAATCTGAATTTTGTTGTTAATCTAGTTTTTTTTTTTGTTTTTTTTTTGTTTTCTTTTTAAATTTGGATTTTGATCGATTGTTATTTTTTTGAAATAAATTTTGATCAATTGTTTTTGTTTGAAGAGATTTGGAAATTTCCAGATCTCTTCAAAACTTGAAATAAAAAATTGAAATAAAAAAGGTAATGAATTACTTTTATATGAAAATACTTATGGGATTTTTAATTTTTGAAGAGATGAAGAGATGAAGAAGAAGAAGTCAAAGATTGGAAAAGAAGAAAAAAAAAAAGAGCAGGAAAGAAGAAAGAAGAGAGGTCATGGAAGAGAAGAAGAGCAAAGGGAAAAAATTAAAAAATTAATTGGCTGGGGTATTTTTGTAATTTTAGCTAGGGATTGAAAGAATTTATTGCAAAATGGTTATAAACAATTAAAATATGAAACAAGGCTAAAAACAATCTTCCCATCTCAGATTTAAATTGATATAGTCCGACTCTAATTAATAATATTAATCTGTTATATTTCTAGTTTTCTACAAATAAGCTTCGTTTCTTCACATTCGACAATTTAGGTTGAAAGGACGGTATTTTGGCGAGAATACAGTGACAACTGGCTCTATCGTACTGTTGCAGGTGAGTGTCGGTTGTGCCGTTAAGACGGCGTCAAGTGTGAAAATGTCAGAACGGTCGAGAGATATGATGGGGACGAGTGTTAATAGCTGCCAGGTGGCAGAATCGGGATGGCTTTAAGGACCATTAATGTTATTTGATACCAATAACGTGGGTCCATTTACAATGTGATTAAGATGGATTCAGGGGAGTATGCGATACACGCGCTATTAACTCACTGTGGAGGTTGCAGAGGGCCATGTGTCGACATCAATTTTGAGATGCTGATGTGGAAGTGTGGTACACTGGTACCGGTGTTACTGGACGGTGTTTTCTACGCGCTTGAAGGGCGATGTGGTTGTTGGGGTTCTTATATTATGCGGCAAGGTATATAGTAACAGACTAACAGCTGCAGAAAGAGATACCAACGTGGCCTCTGTGTTCGTTTGCATTTGAAATATTCATTAACATTTTTTTAGCTATAATATAATATTCATGGATTTTTACAATGCATAAATCCAAAATGATGTTGTGTCCATGTCTCCATGATAAACGGTTTATGAGTTTGAATCCTCTAATTCTAAAATATTGTAATAATTAAAAAAAATAATAATTATTGTTATAAAAAGTCAAAATAAAAAAGTTAAATAATAAGATGTTTTAAAAAAACAATATTAATAAGAACAATACTGGTTTAAATTTAAAAAGGATCAACAAAATATTTGGTTTACATTATATTAAACACTAAATGAGGTTAATTAGGCTATTTTAAGGAAATAATTTAATTACTATTTTATTAGCGAGGCACTCAAAAGAATAAAAAGTTCAGTTCAGGGAAGATCAATTTGTATTTTATATTTATTTTCGTTGTAATATAACACCAAAGGGGTCAGGGCAAGCAATCAAACACTCTGGGGATTCCCTAAAAAAATTAACTTTTATATAAAAATTATATATTCGTTTATAAAATTTGTAAAATTCTTACTTTGTCTCCTCCTTAATTTTTTTTGTTTTAATGTATTGATCCTTCAAAAAATGATTTTCCTGTTTCGCCCCGTAAACACTATATGTACAGTCCAAATATTGATGCCCGTAATATTAAAGAGAAAACTCATAACTCATGTTTGTAAAATACACATAGTCGGACTCGAATCCCCACACGTTAAGCATCTCCCGACGGTGAATTTGCTTTAAAATATACCTTGAGGGAGTTTTGTAATCCATAACATAATTAATAATAATGTACAAAAAGTATATTATATAACAACTGGAACTTGATAATTTGTGAGACTAAATCAATGTTTTTCACCACCAAAACACATTTTCAAGGAATAAATATATTATACAGAAATTATAAACATATAAATACTTATTTGATTCTCTCTCTCTCTCTCTATATATATATATAGATTTTCTATTATCAGTTCGTCTTGACAATAAATATATTAGGACGAAAGAATGTGGACCACTAGATTTACATACTTTGACTCAAAGTGTATGCACTTGTCAAAACTTCTCCATAATCTATGGTCCACATTCTTCGTCCTGATATATTTATTGTCAGGACGAACTGATAATAGAAAGACTGTATATATATATACAGTCTTTCTATTGTCAGTTTGAACTGATATAAAATATATCAGTTCCTTGCATGTGGGCCATTGGATTTAAAAGATGCTTTGACAACTACATACAACTAAGTCAAAGTATTTAAATCCAATGGTCCACATGCAAGGAATTGATATATTTTATATCAGTTCAAACTGACAATAGAAAAATTGTATATATATACGTGAAAGGTGAGTAAATGTTATTGAGAAAGTAAGTAGCTTCCAAAGATTCGTATGCAATTACTAAATTAATTGGTTTTGGAATAAATGGAATACTCTTTTTTTTTTTTTTTTTTTTTTGTTGTTGATGAAATTGGACTGATCTAAGGGGGAAAAGTATCACAAGAGATCATATACTAAAAAACCCCTAGGCAGTATCCATAAATATATAAATAAAGGAAAAAAGAAACAGAAGAATCCAAAAAATACAACAAAACAGAGGACACAGCCCCAAAAAACCTAAAGGCACGCATGCCAAACAAGAAAAAACAAAACTAGGAAAACCTGAAGGATTCTTTACCCATGCAATCATTACCAACTAACCGAGAACAGAATGAAGGAGTGGAGGACCACCATAAATTAGAAGGAACACCCAAAGCGTGCTTAGAGAGAGCATCTGCCACCTGGTTACCTTCCATGAAGATGTGAGAAACCTGGAAATCCATATGCGAGATCTGATAAATACAACATTGCCAAGCTTGACGAACATGCCAGGTAATCTTATTAGACCTATCTGAAAGAAGTTGAACCATATAAGAAGAGTCACTTTCGAGTCAGATCCTATGCTAACCCAGCTTCCACGCATAATTGACGGCGAAAGAAGCAGCAAGGAGCTCAGCCTCAAAAGTAAAAACCTGACTAAGGGGGATCGCGAAACAGGATTTAACAAAAGATCTACAAGTCCGAAAAACACCTCCACACCCCCCCTCCCCCCACACTTGGAGAACCTAAAGCAGCCTCATCCGTGTTAACCTTGATCCACCTCGGAGCTAGAGGCAACCAGACAACACTTCTGATAATCGGAGCTTTACCAGGACGACTACTGAAGCCAAACCGACGAAGAATCAACAAATCATCAACACAGTTACGCATGCAGCCGATCCCCAAACGGTTCGTATCATAGACCGAACGCCAAACAAGAGATATAGCAGCCTGAAATCAACAGACTTCCTATGAAAAATCCACTGATTACGGGAGTACCACACACTTCAAACCACAACATGAATGGCCACTTTCCACAAAATCCTAATATAATCACTGAAAGAAACAGACATGGCCTGACAGAAGAAAGAGCCCTAAGTGTCAGCGGAGACACGCATCTGAAAAGCAGAAAAAACCACCTCCCAAAGAGCAGCAACAAAAAAGCACTTAAGAAAAAGATGATCCACAGTCTCCGAGCTAATGCCACAAACACTACATCTAGAGACTAATTGAAAACCGGACCTACATAAACGGTCTTCGGTGGGTAATCTATTAAGAAGAGGACGCCATGATAGGAAAGAACGGAATGAGGGATATAGCGAGACCAGACATCCCTCCACCATGGGACCTGAGAAATATCATGAAACATCCTAGAATAAGCCGCCTTACAAGAGACCCTTCTGTCCCTAGAATGAGGCCACACCAATCAGCCACAAGAGAAATGACAATTTTCTCAATCCAAAAACAGAGATCTGAGAATCTAGCACGAAAATGATCTTCCACCATCCCTAATGAAATTCGAAACCCTAGCATGAAAATGAATGACCACGAAATCAGGAATACCAAGAAGATCCACAATGGGCACCCGAAGCCAATTATCACACCAAAAATCTCTTTAGGAGTCGTTCCCGATGAGCCAGATACCATCCTTAAGGAGCTAAGCATAGTTAGACTTAAAAGAAGTCCATATGTAGGAGGTGATGTAGCCTCCATGAGGTTTCTGCAACTGATTAATATATCTCTCACGCAAAAAAGTGAAAGCAAAACTGTTAGAAGTTATAAACTTCCAGGTAAGCTTCCGAAGTAAAGAATCGTTCAACAACGCTAGATCTTTCAAACCAAGACCCCCGAGAGCATAAGGTCTACAACAACGTTTCCGATCAACACGGACCAACTTGGAGTCCTCACAAAAATCAGTCCATAAAAAATTTCTGATCTTTTTAGTAATCTTCTGGATTAGGGAAACCGGCCACTTATAAACCATAAAAGAGTGAACAAAGGAGCCATTAATCACTGAATGAATCAAAGTAGCCCAGCCAGCCATAGAAAGGGACTTACCTTTCCACCTAGCAAATTTAGACACAATCTTATCTGCAATGGGCATTAAAATAGACTTCCTGGGCTTGCCTCGGAACAAAGGAACCCCCAGGTAAGAAAACGAAAAATGACCAATCTGCATCCCAACTAAGGAGGGTGTATTCAATTAGGATTCTTGAGGACATTTAAAGACATTATAAATCATGGTGTATTCAATTTGGACATTTAAAGACTTTAAAATAGTCCATATGAATCCAGTGGTATTCAATTAGGATTTATATGGACTTTTAAAGAATCCTTCCAAATCCAAGTGTATTGAATTGGGACTTTAAAAATGTCTACAAGAATCAAGGTGTATTCAATTAGGACTGGATTTTAAAGGATTTTCTTAAGTCATGGATTTTGATGGATTTTGGTGGACTTGATGGTGAAAGATATAAATATCAAATGTCATAACATGTCCAGCCTTCCCCCCAAAGATTTTGGTGGATTTTGCTTTCCCTCTCTCTCTCAAATCAGAAACGAAAAGCACTAATATGTAAAAATTAAAAAAACCGATGCATGTGAGAATAATAAGCTTCCATCCCCAGTATGTTCTGTGAATTAAAAAGGAAAAAAAAAAAAACTGCACATAATTATATATGTGAGAATATATTGCAGTCACATAATTATATACAGTATAACAAGTACAAAACTCACTACGTGCCAGAATTGCACAAAACAACACCAAATTAATCTGTAGAGCCTTCAATCAAACACCAAAATACTCACTCTTTATTAGCTTTTTTTTTTTTTTTTGAAAAACTCTTTATTAGCATTTTATTTTAAAGAAAAATAATTCATCTACACTTCATGCAAGCAGTGCCTTTACGCAGATAAGCCTTAGCCAATTTTGGGTTCAATTCAATCGCTTTGTTTGCATCAGCAACAACCTCAGACTATATATATACACAAATATAGATTGACTGGTGTATCAAATTTTGCTCATTCTAACTTCAAAGGTTTTTTTTGATAATTAGCTATAATTAGCTTACTATTGATAAGTCAGAGATAACAAATTCATGAAAGCCTTAGCCAATTTTGGATTCAATTCAATCGCTTTGTTTTCATCAGCAACAACCTCAAAATATATATATACGCAAATATAGATTGACTGGTGTATCAAATTTTGCTCATTCCAACTTCAAAGGTTTTTTTTTATAATTAGCTATAATTAGCTTACTATTGATATATAAGTTAGAGATAACAAATCCATGAAAATCCTTGGATGTCTAAACAAATCCATAAAAGTCTGAGATAGATGTCTAAACAAATCCATAAAAGTCTGAGATGGATGTCTAAACAAATCAATGAAAGTCCATGTGGATTTATAAAAGTCTGTAGAAATCCATGAAAATCTGTCACTTAAAAAATGTCTTTAAATGTCTTCAAGAATCCTAATTAATCCTAATTGAATACACCCCCCTAAGGACCGAAGAGAACTAATCCGGATATGAGAAACAGATGACCCGAAAAAGATGGAGGATTTACTCCAGTTAACAAGTTGACCCGAAATGTTACCATAAACACATAAAGCATTCATAACATTCCTCAGATTATTAGCCGTGCCCTTACAAAAAATCAGCACATTATCGGCATACAACAAATGAGTTGGGGCAGAAGAAATGGAATACTCTACAAGTTCATTTTTTTTATTTTATTTTCATTTCTTTGTCTTTATTCTAACGAAGAAAACAAAAAGGATTTCCTGATAAAGAAAGAGATAATATGATTAAAATGTCTTTGTTGTTTCAGCAGAAACAAGAAACTGTCTCCCAAATTTAAACTTTTGCAACCACTACATTTAAAAATAACAGTATTATATACAAGCACAATTGCATTTTTAACAAAACCTTGCAAATACCAATCTCTATGAGACAAGGCCGGCTCAATGGTATTATGGAGCTTTAGGCAATAATTTAAAGTGAGGTCTTCAATGTTTAATGTGAAAATATTAAATTAATGGCAAAAATATTTTATTGTACATAATCGATTGTTCAGTAATTAAATTTTCATCCATATCGTATATGTTTTACTACTTGTAACAATTTATTAATAACCCTTTTTGTGATTAAAATATAAAGAAATACAGATATATATATATACAATTTTTCTATTATCAATTTGATCTGACAAAAGATATATCAGTTCCTTGCATGTGGGCCATTGGATTTAAATACTTTGACTTAGCTGCATGCACTTGTCAAAGCATCTTTTAAATCCAATGGTCCACATGCAAGGAATTGATATATTTTATATCAGTTCGAACTGATAATAGAAAGACTGTATATATATATATATATATATATATATATATATATATATATATATATATATATATATATATATAAGTAATAAAGATCGGAACAATAAAACCTAAAATGTCACTAAATTTTTATTTATTTATTTTATTTTTACTATAGAGAGAGACTTGAAAGATTTTGATAGAATGGAAGATATAAAATTATTAGGTTATAATATGAAATTAAGAATAAAGCAGATAGCTTTAATTTTTACAAAAATAACGTTGAATAAGACAAGATGAGGTTAATCAAGCTGTATACCTCCTCATATCTACGTCATGAGGTTGTGGGTCCGTGTTCCCTTTCTCAAAAAATCCAAATTCATCTAGTATTTCAAAAAAAAAAAAAAAAACTTTGAATGTACTTTAAATTGACACCCTATGAGGCTAGCATGAGGAATTTGAAAGATTTTTATTTGGGAAAAAAAATGAAAGATTGAATTATTTTATTTTATTTTATTCTATTTTCAAATTTAGTGTTGACAATCATAGGAACGTTTTTAATATAAAGATTAATTTCTAGGGCATATACATCGAAGGATGTCAAAAAAAAAAAAACTGACCCCGTAGGGACTCGCTCGGTAGCCCCACGCCGTCCCATACGAGACAGGGTTTTATCAAAATAAAAGGGTTTGGGGCAGGTTTTTGGGGTGAGTCCTACACCCCGTTTTAGAAACGAGACATCATCTAAAGCGACCTCCTCCTCATGGTCATTAGACTTGAGCCTAGTATCATCAATGACAACATTAGATGATTCCATGACTATTCGAGTCTTCAAGTTGAAAACTCTATAGGCTTTACTATTCAAGGCATAGCTAATAAAGATACCCTCATCACTCTTAGCATCAAATTTGCCAAATTGATCACGATCATTTAAAATGTAGCATTTGCTTCCAAAGGAGTGGAAGTAGCTTACATTTGGCCTTCTACCTTTCCATAACTCATATGAGGTATTTCTTGTTCCAGGCCTTAAGAAAACTCTATTCCCTATATAGCAAGCCGTATTGACGGCTTCGGCCCATAGGTTCTGTAAGGATTCCCATTAAATTGATTGGCTTATTTCGTGGTCAAACCACATGTTGGGGTTTGGTTGTAAGGGTAGTCTAGGTGATTAAGGTTGAAGATCAAAGACCCTTTCCAAGACCTCAAGAGGACAAGCACCAAAGGTATATCTTGTGCTTACTTTGGCTTGAAGAGATATAGTTGCACACACACACAACATGCATAACTCTTATTCTTGAATGTTGTGTTTATATTTTGTGTGCATTGTGCTTTATTGTTTATTCAATGTCTCTTCTTGCATTAAATTGATTGCATCTTGTTTTATGAAATGCCATGACATGATAGGCATTAGGATGCATTCAATACCCACACTTGCACTTCATGTATGTTAGCTTTTAATATGGTGTAATTCGTTTCCCGAAGGATGTTCGGAAACGTCCGCGCGTGCACGTTGATGTGCTTTGTTTTGCGTGATGATCGCCGGTGGAGATGCCTTTGGCTTCTCCTTGGTTTCACCATTTTTGGTGAAACGGCGGTTACGTTCGGCGGCCTGGCCGCCGTTCGAAACTGCCGAATGAGACTTGATTGAAATATATCTCTCGGGTCCAAAACGGCGGATGGGATCGGCGGTTTATAAACCGCCGAAGTTCCCCTGTTCCGTTCGGGAGCCATTCGGCGGTTCAATTCGGCGGCCTGGCCGCCGATTGAAACCGCCGATCGAAACCGCCGATCGGTGCGTTTCAAGGTCAAAATTGTATTTTCACCTGCCCTGTTTTTGGTCTCTATAAATACATCCTTATCTTTGGTTCAGAATACAAGTCTTGCATCCCAAGAACCCTAGAGAGATATTTAGAGAGACTTTAGAGAAAAAGCTTAAAGATCACATCTTTAATTCTCTAAACCCATTCCCACATGCACAAATCATCATCTAGGCATCATCTAGGTTCATCTAGTATATGCTAATGCATGGGTCTTCTTCAACACACATGGTATGATTTGTTGAACACTTTTATCTGACATAATTAGTGTTTCTACTTATCAATTTTATCTCATATTTTACTTATATGTGTTTAGATTAATTTCTACATATAATATTGAGATTATGTGTTGATTGGGTTATTATTTGATAGCTAGGCTTTAATGTTCATATGCCATCTAGCTAATTGATCTCATTTGTTGATTGAGATTATTTTTCATAGCTTATTTGATTAGGTCATTATTGCCTAAAAGCTATGCCATGAACATTCTTGTGTGATGTATTGATAACTAGGTTGATAGATTGTTTTTTAATCAACTAGTTAATCCTTTGAATGTTTGTGGGTTTTATATGATAGCTTTGTATCTAGGATTGGTTATCCTTTACTTAGCTAAAGTTATATGCCATGACATATAGCTATATGTGATATCTAGGATTGATTATATTGTCATCTTATAATCCTAGGTAAGCATTTAGAGTACCCTAGCTCTTATTGCATTAATTGAATATTCATACATATTCACATAGGGTTGTGCATCTCTTTTGAGAGATTGAAGTCTTGGTCTAGGGTTGCTATTACAGGCCTGCGGGTAGTAGTGGTGGGTTACAGACCGGGATTAGGCTGTAAACATCATTACAAGTAGTGACTACGAGGATCAAGCAAATTGGACTAGAGCCACTTTTAAAGGCCCGCATGGTAGAAATGAGGGGTTATTGACCGGAGTGTTAGACGAGGTCTACATAGGTTGTAAACTCCATTTCAATTAGTGGATTTCGAGGTCCGAGTGTGGCGCACTTAACAGCCCGTGGTTTTTCCCAGTGGTTGGGTTTTCCACGTAAACATCAAGTGTCATTTATTATTTCCGCATCTTATTACACTTGTATGTATTGTTGACTTGCTAGGGGTATTTTCGTAAAATTGACATGCACGCGAAAATTGGATAATAATTAGATAAAATCTATTCACCCCCCCTCTAGATAACATATTTAGTACACACCGTATTCTTTTCAATTGGTATCAGAGCGGGTTCCTAGATATACTTAGGTGATCCTAGCTCATTTTGGTGTGTTTTTGCATTTTGTATGTTTGTTTGATTTCTTCATACATTTTGCATTCTTCTCATTTGCATTCATTCAACGCAAACACTATGAGTGAATTTGTGAGAGAAGAAATTAACTCCGTTGAGGAGATGCCTCTCTTACTAGAGAGATTTAGGAGATTTGTGAAATTAACCATCTCACCTCCTAAGAAGAAGTTGACCGCCTCACCTCCTAAGAAGAAGAAGAAGACAATTGCTTTGGAGACTTTGAAGCATGACAAGAAGGAGGGTATCTCAATTGAAGACATGGGACTCAATGACAAGCCAAACCAAGGAGTGTCTTCAAGAGAGGGGATTCAGTGCTACGAATGTGGAGGATTCGGGCATTTCTCCCCGGAGTGTGGAAACTTGAAGGATAGAAGAAAAGGGAAGGCGTTGGCCACCTTATGGGATAAATATGAAGATGTCGAAAATCCTTCAAGTGATGAAGAACTTGCCATCATCTACACGGAATTTGGAGCCAAGAGTGTAGAAGTTGAAGAAGATGGCAAAGTTGCTTATACTTGTGATCCCCAAGAAGAACAAGATATAGAAGTAGTTGGTGTAGCTACTCATCGGGATTTGGGTCTTTCCTCATCAAGAGAAAAATTTGATGATCTTGATGAAGGAGATGACTTCATTGGTGAAATGGAGATTAGAGGAGATGACACAAGTGTTGAATATTTGTCATCTAACTCCACAAATGGAAGTGTGGAGTGTATGGATCTTAATGACTACAAAGTCAAAGTTGAGAGCTCGATGATGAGGAACAAGGAAGAAATTAGAAGATTAAAAGAAGAGAATCTAGAGCTTTCAACACTAGTAGACCACTTGTGTGAAGAAGTGGTGAGATCCATGGCGGATGAAGATAAGCTAAAAGAAGACTTAGCCTTATCTAAGAGGAGAGAAGAAGAGCTAAAAAGAGAGCTTGAAGAAGTTAAGGTCTTAATGGCTAAGATGACTTCAAGCACCAAGAAGCTTGACCACATGTTGGGAGTTGGAAGAAAGCCAAGTGACAAGAGAGGTCTTGGCTACATTGATGACACGGATGTCTCCTCCACAAGCAAGACATCCTGTGCCATTGACATGGACTTCAATATGTCCCCTCCTCCTCAACAACCTAGGAAGAAGAGTGACCTAGGAGAGTGTTCAAGAAGTGCCCAAGTGTTTGAGGCACCAAAAGGTCAAGCTCAAGCTCACACCCAAAGGGCTCCTCACCCTATCTTCCCTCAAACTCAAAAACAACATGGGGAGAGTTCATTCATGCAAGCTCAGACAAGCATGCAACCTCGTCTTGGTTATCAACAAAGGAGGAGAGATCCTATCCAACAACCGAGACAACCACAACGACAAGGGAAAGCACCTATCCATGGTAAAGGGAATGGTATGATTCCTAACTATATTCCCACTTGTCATTTTTGTGGTATTGTTGGTCATATTAGACCAAGTTGCTTGCATTACATTGAAATGTGTAGAGCTAAAAGCATGTTTGACAAGAAAAAGGCTAGAGCTAAGATGCTTTATAAAAAGGAAGAAAATCATGTGCATGATCCTTTTTCATCTTGTACTCTAGAACCTTTATCCACTAGAATTGACTTAGTGTCACCTAAGTGGATTAATATGAATGAACCCGCTTGCTACGAGACTAACAAGTCTCAAATAGGTTCAACTAAGTCCAAAGGACTTGGTAGGTCCATAGGACCTCATGCCCTTCTTTGAAGCGGTATGGAAATTTGACCCCATATGGGGAACTTAAGCAAAGAGAGCTATTTTGCATCTTGTCACTTGCAAAAAATTTGAAATATCTTATGCTTCTCTTTTTGTTGCTTGAGTTAGCTTGGTTACACTATGTATATATATTTTCTATTCAATAAGTGTGATCAATGCTTGTATTGCAATCCATGTCATATTTATGTTCAAACATGCATTTTTGGACTAGGAGATATTTACATAGGATTTATTTGAATGACCTATAATGATCTCCATGACATGATGATTGCTAAATGACATGCTAAATGTTTATCTTAAAAAGCATGTTTTGATGATTGCAATTTTTAAATGCAAAACTTGTGTGAAAAAGCTTATGAGACTCAAATGAAAAAGGATCTTGTATCCATTCAAGGATTTTACAATCCAAATGTCTCTCTTTCTTTATTGGTTGAACATGTCTACTATCATACAGATATCTAATCCGGAAAAATCAAGAAGGGTGCAAAGTTGCTCATGACATGTTTGGCTTATAAAGTTGGATATAGTTGTTCTTAAATTGAAATCAATGAAAACCTATATCCTTGCTTCTCTCATGACATTGGTGAAATTGGTTTGAATTCATATTAAAAACCTTTGTCATTTGCTTTGCCAAATACCATGGTATTTTGGACTTAAATGCTACATGTCTTGTATGCAAAGCAATTTTTTGATTCACACATTTTATTTAAATAAATCTCCTTGTTTCTCTTCGATTAATTGAGATTGCATAAAGTGACTTATATTGATTATGCATAAACTAGAATGCTACTATCTCTCTTTGCCTTGAGTGACCCGGTTGGGGACTACTCCTTTGTCTATATCATGACAAAAAGGGGGAGTAAGTTGTGGTAAGGGGAGTTGCAAATTGTAGTAGCAATTGTGCATGTTGGGGAGAATACTTATTGAGGGGGAGTAACCCTTTGAGGGGGAGCATTTGCATATTCATACATTGCATGATGTTGTACTTAAATTCTTAAATGCAAATGCTTGTTTTATCTCACTTGATTCATCTCACATTTTCTTGTATTGGAAAGTATAGAAACTGTGCTTTCAGGGATTGATTGTTCTACTTGAGATTAAAGACTTCAAGACTATTTATCTTATCTCTTTGTAATGTAGAAAATCATAGTAGACCCGTAGTTTCTATTATGTTGTGAGGAATCAATGTGAGTGGTGGTTTTGTCACGAAATAGCCAAAGGGGGAGATTGTAAGGATTCCCATTAAATTGATTGGCTTATTTCGTGGTCAAACCACATGTTGGGGTTTGGTTGTAAGGGTAGTCTAGGTGATTAAGGTTGAAGATCAAAGACCCTTTCCAAGACCTCAAGAGGACAAGCACCAAAGGTATATCTTGTGCTTACTTTGGCTTGAAGAGATATAGTTGCACACACACACAACATGCATAACTCTTATTCTTGAATGTTGTGTTTATATTTTGTGTGCATTGTGCTTTATTGTTTATTCAATGTCTCTTCTTGCATTAAATTGATTGCATCTTGTTTTATGAAATGCCATGACATGATAGGCATTAGGATGCATTCAATACCCACACTTGCACTTCATGTATGTTAGCTTTTAGTGTGGTGTAATTCGTTTCACGAAGGATGTTCGGAAACGTCCGCGCGTGCACGTTGATGTGCTTTATTTTGCGCGATGATCGCCAGTGGAGATGCCTTTGGCTTCTCCTTGGTTTCACCATTTTTGGTGAAACGGCGGTTACGTTCGGCGGCCTGGTCGCCGTTCGAAACCGCCGAATGAGATCTGATTGAAATATATCTCTCGAGGCAAAACGGCGGTTGGGATTGGCGGTTTATAAACCGCCGAACGAAGTCGCCGAAGTTCCCCTGTTCCGCTCGGGAGCCATTCGGCGGTTCAATTCAGCGGTCTGGCCGCCGATTGAAACCGCCCATCGGTGCGTTTCAAGGGCAAAATTGTATTTTCACCTGCCCTGTTTTTGGTCTCTATAAATACATCCTTATCTCTGGTTCAGAATACAAGTCTTGCATCCCAAGAACCCTAGAGAGATATTTAGAGAGACTTGAGAGAAAAAGCTTAAAGATCACATCTTTAATTCTCTAAACCCATTCCCACATGCACAAATCATCATCTAGGCATCATCTAGGTTCATCTAGTATATGCTAATGCATGGGTCTTCTTCAACACACATGGTATGATTTGTTGAACACTTTTATCTTACATAATTAGTGTTTCTACTTATCAATTTTATCTCATATTTTACTTATATGTGTTTAGATTAATTTCTACATATAAGATTGAGATTATGTGTTGATTGGGTTATTATTTGATAGCTAGACTTTAATGTTCATATGCCATCTAGCTAATTGATCTCATTTGTTGATTGAGATTATTTTTCATAGCTTATTTGATTAGGTCATTATTGCCTAAAAGCTATGCCATGAACATTCTTGTGTGATGTATTGATAACTAGGTTGATAGATTATTTTTTAATCAACTAGTTAATCCTTTGAATGTTTGTGGGTTTTATATGATAGCTTTGTTTCTAGGATTGGTTATCCTTTACTTAGCTAAAGTTATATGCCATGACATATAGCTATATGTGATATCTAGGATTGATTATATTGTTATCTTATAATCCTAGGTAAGCATTTAGAGTACCCTAGCTCTTATTGCATTAATTGAATATTCATACATATTCACATAGGGTTGTGCATCTCTTTTGAGAGATTGAAGTCTTGGTCTAGGGTTGCTATTACAGGCCTGCGGGTAGTAGTGGTGGGTTACAGACCGGGATTAGGCTGTAAACATCATTACAAGTAGTGACTATGAGGATCAAGCAAATTGGACTAGAGCCACTTTTAAAGGCCCGCGTGGTAGAAGTGGGGGGTTATTGACCGGAGTGTTAGACGAGGTCTACATAGGTTGTAAACTCCATTTCAATTAGTGGATTTCGAGGTCCGATTGTGGCGCACTTAACATCCCGTGGTTTTTCCCAGTGGTTGTGTTTTCCACGTAAACATCAAGTGTCATTTATTATTTCCGCATCTTATTACACTTGTATGTATTGTTGACTTGCTAGGGGTATTTTCGTAAAATTGACATGCACGCGAAAATTGGGTAATAATTAGATAAAATCTATTCACCCGCCTTCTAGCTTTATATATAGAACACACCGAGTATTTGTTTCAGGTTCCTAGGGACATTGTTGCTAAGCAACATCACACGGGCCATCTCTTGAAGGGCCCTATTCTTCCTCTCAACAACTCCATTTTGTTGAGGTGTCCTAGGAGTCGAAAACTCGTGGGAGATGCCTAAACTATTGCAATAGCTTTCAAAGATGGCATTCTCAAATTCTCTCCCATGGTCACTTCTAATCCGTTTAATGCGTTTAATGTGAGAATTCGTTTCATTTTGAATTTTAGTACAAGGCATTTTAAACTTATCAAAAGTTTTAGATTTTTCTCTAAGAAAATATGTCCATGTGAACCTAGAGAAATCATCAACACAAACAAAAATGTATCTTTTTCCACCCAAACTCTCGGTTTGCATGGGACCCATAAGATCCATGTGGAGAAGCTCTAGAGGCTCCTTGGTGGAGAGATACTTACCCTTTTTGTGCATGCTTTTGGTTTGTTTTCCTTGTTGGCAAGGTCCACAAACGCCATTGGCTTTCTTCCTAAGCTTGGGAAGGCCACGCATAACATTGAACTTATCTAAGATCCGTAGATCATGATAGTTCATGTGGCCAAATCTTTCATGCCACAACTCAATTTGCTCATCCTTGGACACATTGTTTGAGACTATTCTAGCTTCAAGACAATATCAATTGTTGTTAGATCTCATACCTTTCAATAAGGTTTGACCGCTGTTCACCTGTTCTACGTAGGGCGGGTGTACAGCGGTCCACCTGGGAAATGAAGAATAATGTTGTTCGTGACTGCCCTACATAGGGTGGAATCCAGGCTACCTAGGGGCAGTTGCTCTCTGGTTTAAAGAGTCGCTCTTCACCCGCTCTACATAGAGCGGGTTTTGGGCGAACCAAAGTTGATAATTAAATCAACCAGTGGCACCATTGTTTACCTACTCTACATAGAGTGGTTGTATAGCAGATAAGAGCAAAAATGCTCAAAGCCCCTTATGGGCGCTGTTCGTAGGGCGACCCTAGAGCGGGTGAACAACGCTCATACTTACACAATGCATCCTAGTTCTAATCATGACATGACATTTGAACCACTAGATGGAATCAATAAAAAATGCAAGAAGAGATATTTGAAAACATGAATGTACACATATAACACCACAATATACACAAAGTATGGATATGCATTGGATGTGAGTGTGTGCAACTAAATCTCTTCGAAGCAAAGTAAGCACAAGAAATTTACCTTTGGTGCTTCTTCTCTTGAGGTCTTGAAGGCCTAAGCTATCCTTACAACAACCTCAATTGTGGTTTGTCACCGAAATAAGCCAATCAAACTTGAGGAACTTACATTTTTCCTATAGGTAAAAACCACCTTACAACCAGGGTGATCCCTCAGAAACAAAAGAATATCACTAATGAATAAACCAATATCAGAGAGAGGGACAGAGCCAGAATTAATAATCTTTACCACCGCTTGGGTGTCAGACTCCTCCATACAAGGGAAGAGGCTAGAATCGCGCACAAAACACAAACCTCTGAAAACAGCAAGTGCCTCCACCACGGCCGGGGAAAACCAAACCACAACAGGTTGAGCACTAGAAGCAAAGACCTCCCACTGAAAATCTCTAATAATAATACCAATTCCCACCTTATCGCTTGTCACCTGAAGGGTAGCATTATTGTTGACTTTAGTCAAACCATAGTCAGGAGGCCGCTAAGCAGACTCACCAGGCCTGAAGAGACTTGAATCCGGTGGAACAAGGAGGTTAGCTTTTCAGAAATCATCAAGGAAGGAGCAAACCCAATGAAAATGATCCGCATCAGGAGAGGGCTGCTTATTATAGGCCACACAGTTCCTACGAAACCAGACCCTCCAAATCAAAGTGCAAAGAAGTTCCATATCAGCCGGACTAAGACAGGACATACTAGAGATCATGAAGTCCAAAAAACTGGTCTCCTCACCAATCGCAACATCACTCAACAAGCCACACTGCTCCCTGATTCCTTTCAGAGCAGGACATATCCATAGAGCATGAGTCGTAGATTCCAGGTGACGTCTACAAATTAGGCAAGACAGGTTCATATCGACTCCTCTTTTGGACAGATTAACGACGGAGGGTACCTAATCGTGACAAGCCCACCAAATCAACAGTTTAATCTTCGAAGGCACTTTAATCCTCCAGAGATATTTCCACCAAGACTCTGTCACTCCCAATCCAGATGAGCTGCGATTTGAAGAAAGGGACATGGCCAAACAGTAACCACTCTTGATGGAATAGCTGCCTAAATTATCGAAGTGCCACATAAGCTTATTAGGAAGAAGACTGTAAGAACAAGGGATACTAAGAATAAGAGACGCTTCATCCGGAGAGAAATAGTCACGAACAAGCTGTGTATTCCACCCCCCATCCTCCAATTTCAGAGATTTAACTGTAGCAGCAGGATTAAGGGAAGCAGGCGAGCGGACGCGGCAACCAACAATCAGCATAGATACACACTGACGAGCCATCCCCAATGCGCCACCTAGAACCAACAGAAATGATCTCCCTCCCCTATAAGAAGCTGTGCCAAATATACGAGCCAGAAGAGGATCCCCCAGCCTGCAAAATAGTAGAATCAGGAAAGTAATGTTGCTTCAACACCCTGGCTGCCAAGGAATCAGGGTGATGGACCAGCCTCCAAACTTGCTCAGTGAGAAGCACTTTGTTAAAGACTGCAAGGTCGCGAAAACCAAGACCCCCACCATCTTTACTAAAACAAAGTTTACGCCACTTCCCCCAATGAATCTTGTGGTTTTCATCATCTGACCCTTACCAAAAACGTGCACTAGCTCTATGAAGATCGTTCATAAGGCCTTAGGGCAGTCGGAAGAGAGACATAGAATAGGTAGGGATACTTTGGATCACAGCCTTAAGTAACACTTCTTTACCCCCAGCTAAGAAGAGTTTACATTGCCAACTTATTAAACTCAATAACAACATTTAAATTTTATTTTATGTGTTGTTATTGAGTTTATTCAAAATATAATAATTTATTTTATTAATGAATCCACCTCATTGACATCCTTATATATATATATATATATATATATATATATCTTTCCATGATAGTGGAGGTTAAGTCCTATCATGTATATTTTAAAAGCATATATTTTCGTGTTATGAGAGTAGATATACATGCTGCGTATATAGTGTTTGATCTCCACAAGTCCTGATTAGATATCTAGGTCCACATGTAGTGATTGATCTCAACATGAAAGTTCTACCAACAATTTGTTATTACAAATTCCATTAATTTTTTTTTTAAATACCATATACAGGTACGACAACTAGAAGTTAAGACATTACCAGGCTAAATGAATGTTTTGTACCACCCAACTATATTATGCGGTGGTAACAAATTTCGTTATTGTGTAGAGAAATATAAACATCAGGGATTTTTAACATAGGCTATAATTCAAAAATTAAGAGAATAAGGTTTCCAAATAATAGATTGACATGAAACCATTAAATTCATGCAGTATGTTCATAGTTTGTATTCAATCCAACACGAACCAATGAAATTTTACTCCCATATCTTCCTTCATGCCATATATCTAGCAATCAGTAATTTCTTTCAAGTCATGGCAATATGAAAAATTAAATATCTTTTAATTCATCAATTGCCCACCATAAATCTAGATCATCAATTTGCTTCACCATAAATTAGATACTTGCCGTGTCAGAAGAGATTGAGTGTTGATATCATAAATTGTATTATTATAGTTGATAATCAAGCCTAACAGTCTACTATTAAAGTAAATATTAGCCTTGTGATCATGTCAAATGAGATTGAGTGTAAGAAAAAAATAATAATCATATGACTGGTGTATATATATATTTAATTTAGTTGCTATAAATAAATTTGTCATAATATTTGGACAAAGTTTTGGACGGGTAACATCATTCTTTTTATTTATATAAACAGTGACATCCAAGAATTTAGCAGTTTTCTGTAAAGATGAGCATATAATTTTCTATTAGTAGTATTTCTTACAAAATGCAATTAGTCAATTTCTATCATAACTTTATGATAAAATATTTTAAGTAATACTATGTCTAAATTTGGTACCTAAATGTTGTGGCATCATTAAAACCCAATAAGCTTATTGATGTTGTACATTGAAAACATAAATTCTCATTTGACTTTAGAGCATTTGAACTCAATGATCACTCCTAAATGAGCACCCGCAATAGTACGGAGCCGTAGGAATAACACAATGATAATTACGAATTCGTTCCGCAAGGATTGATGAATTGAATACCACAATTGATTGATTAACTACTATTTAGACAAGCAATATTTAAATGATTGAATTGCACTACTCAAATTTAACTAAATTAAACATATAACTAAAATGCAATAATTGAAACTAGGCAAGCAAACAAACTCAAGTAAGTCAAACACAAACAAGTGATTGTATTTCTTATGGGAAATTAGGCTAAGACCATGAATATACCTATCTAATTCTCATCAATTTTAGGCACATCAATAAGCTAATGTATGTAAGTGTGTGTGTAGATTCGTGACACCCTCAATTTGTCTCTAACCTCTCTCAAGTGATAAAGACAACATTTATATGCACCAACAACCTATTTCTCAATGGTTATCCAAACTACATACAAATTTATTAAGTTCGTGGCACACAAATTGAATCCTAGAGGCTAGCATCACATATCTCTATCTTACCAACCCCTATCACTCATTTCATCGAGCACGTTGTGTGCTTCTCCTCTCGGTGCTTCACACAACAACCAATCAATCACCAAATGCTAGCTAAACATTCAATAATCATTAAGAACATGGAATAAGTGTACACAACACAAGCAATAATGATAAAGTGATGGCCTTTATTAATAATTCATGGGAAAGGCTTCATCTTGGCCTTAGCCAAGGAGGTTTTAGTTCATGATACAATAAATGGCTACAAAATATGTGTAATGAGTACAAGCCATAAATGAGGATAAACAAATGTAAAGAGAGAAGGGATTAGAATAAACTAATGTGAAGAACTCCTTCTCTCTTGCTTGGTTGTGCTAGGCTTCTTCTCTCCTTGACTTCTTTTGCCCCAAGGTGTGATTTTTATGGTGGATCTAGGTGAGGAAATAAGGTGGTGAAGTGAGAAATGGGTTTAGATGATGGTTTGATGAAGGATTTGGGTGATTTAGTGAAGGATTTTGGTGAAAGATTTGTTCTTGGATGTTTTGGAGTGATATGGGAGTGTTTTGGAGCTCCAGGGTCGTGCAAGAGGTAAGGTGAAAAGAGCTGAACATGGGTATTTATATGTTTGGAAACAGGGCACGAAACCCTAGGCGTGCTGTCTAGAAAATGGCCTAGCCGCTGTTCACCCACTGTTCGTAGGGCGGGTGAACAGTGGTTCTTCTTGTTTGCTGAAGGGCGATTTTTGGGCGAACAAGGGGCGGTAGTCTGCAGGAATTGAAACCGCTGTTCACCCATCCTACGTAGGGCCGGTGTAAGGTGGTTCTTTTGATTTTTACATTCCGATCGCTGTTCGTAGAGCCAATTTGGGGCGATTGAGAAGTGGTGGTCTTCTAGAGTGAATCCACTGTTCACCTACTGTTCGAAGAGGGGGCGTAGGGTGGTTTTGCTCTCTAATCTTCCAAGAATTCCAGATTTGCCCCAAACTTCTTCTTTCTTTGGCAAAATACCCCTGGAAGCTAAGAAACATGCACAAACTTATTTTAAGCGTTAAATACTTGGTTTTACCCAGAAAACGGATGCAAAAAGATAGGAAACGGGGCTACACCAAGTGTATAAATGGGCATTATCACTCAATCTTTCTATTTTAGTTATTGGGTTGACCATCCATTTTTTTTTTTATACCTAATTTAAGTAACCTTATTTTATTCAAAATGGTGAATAAAGTGGTAATTAATTACACATTTTGTTTTGAAAAGTAATGGAATGGTAATTACACATTACTTGTGCACATTCTTACCACGTTATTTAGACAAGCTTTACATTCTTGGGCAAAATAACATTACTTTACATTAATTATATATGTTATAGTTTTTAGTTTAAAAAAGTTATGATATAGTTTTTTATTTTTATTTTTATTTTTAAGAGAGATCATGATATAGTTTTCATTTTTAAACATGTTGACGGTGATTTTTGGATTAAATAAAATCTACCACGCGTCACACAAACAATTATGTATTAAGGTGTTGCTTAAAGAACGAATTGAAAAGAAAGCATGCAAACACACAATTTTATATGGAAAACCCAAAGAGGGAAAAAACCACGGGTGCTGGAGACGGCGAGAACAAGTGCACTATGAACTTTTTGAATTACACACTCAATCTCACTCGTATATTCGTAGCTATCCTAGTCGTAACCCTATTCTGGTGTTTTGGGGGTCTATTTATACATGCATAGAAACCTTAATTTTTACTGTACAAGTCAGGGGTGGTTGACGAGGCTTTATCAAACTCTAACTTGTAGGGGTCGTCTTGATCTTCTTTCCAATTCTGCATCTTGTGCGTTTTGATGAGTCCTTGTTGGATTTGAACTCTATTTCTTATAAGGAAGGTTGTTTCCTTACCGGAATGTTCTTCTAGATGCCTTATTAACATAAGGATCTTTTTTCTCTATGTACTCGAGTCGTGGAGGCATTAAATACAACATTATTCACATGTCGCTTATCCAGCCATTTGTTTTACTCAACCAGGGATTGTTTTTCTCGATCGGTTATTTATTCCTGACCAACCTAGTTATCCCGATCGTACCATCTTAACCCGATCGTTGTTGTTACCTCGATCGTGTTATCTTAGTCCGATCGTTTGGACTTCCCCAATTGGATGTTGGATTTACCTGGTGGTGATCGGGGTTGAATTCTTTCCTGGTTTTGACTTTTGGTGACGTGGCGTGTCTGACAACTGTTTTTCCCGGTTCCCATGATGACTTGTCATCTTTCCGAATTTCACCAATAACAATACCCCTTTAAATATCTAAACCGAACATCTTGTCTTTGCTTTAAGAAGAAATCTGCTCGGTGAAGCATATTTAATTCTGCATTTATTTTTGTCCTTTTGCTCTTTAATGCCATTATTATGTTAGACAGCTAAGCATTTACTTTTAATCACAACATCCATTTTGCCTTCTTGATGTGACACGACAATTGGACTGATGGACATCTCTTTTTGTTTCCCGTGCTACACGTGTTTATCTTTTAGCGGACGCGTGGGAAAGTATTCTTAAGCCTTACGCACCAACTTCCATGTGCACTCACATCTTTCCAGACGTGGGATGACGTCACTTTCTATTATAAATTTCGAAACCTCTTCATTTTCCCTCTCTCAAAAGCTTATTTTTTACCTTCTCCTTTTTGTAACCCTATTTTCTTCTCTACTTCTTTCGATAGCTCAAAGAATCTGCTATTTCTTTTTCTCTCCCAAGATTTCCACCATTTTTTGGCTTTTTGTCTTGCTAGAGACATCACTCGTTGTTCCCCGTCATCTAAAGATACTCAGGTATGGATCCTATCACCCGCCATTGATTTGTTAAGTTTTATATTCGTGCTGTTGAGATGGGTGACAAAAAATGCTGCTAGGCTTGAGTCCTTATTAAGGAAACACTTTTAAACTTTTAATCCTCAGGCCCAACACGTAGCTCTCAACGTGGATTATTCCATTGCGAGACCTGAGTTCCAACCTCCTTTGTCTAATCCTAATATTTTTTCTATGGATCTGTGTTTAGATATGTCGAGAGCCACGCGCACAGGTTAAGGTGGCAGAGCCACCGCCAGGTCTTCTTTGCATATAGAGCTAAAGATCCCTTCTTAGTGTTTAAAAATGGAGGAAGTTCCTAGAAATCGTCAACCACACTTGT
Organism: Acer yangbiense; assembly: GCA_008009225.1. Classification (NCBI taxonomy): domain Eukaryota; kingdom Viridiplantae; phylum Streptophyta; class Magnoliopsida; order Sapindales; family Sapindaceae; genus Acer; species Acer yangbiense. The sequence goes on from CM017771.1 coordinate 22,190,635, forward strand.
TGACTTTCACCGCCACTGAACCATGTGCGTTTGACACTTAAGTGAACGTGGTCGCCGATCAGGAGATTGAGAAGTATGCTGAGAGATTTGACATTCATGGGGTGGTGGTGCCTTTTTTGAGCGATCAACGCGCTGTTTGGAACCCTCATAGGGGTGCTGTTGCTATCTACGGGACCATGCTCACCTCACGGGTGACTCTCCCCTTACAACCTTTCATTGCCAAATTTTTGGCGGCAGTCGGGATTGCTCCCGCTCAGTTAGTTCCCAACTTGTACATGACCTTGGTCAGTTTATGGCAGTTGTGGAAACTGATCGGGGCTAGGGAACCACCAACCCCCTAGGAGATTTGCAACTTCCATACCCTTGGTCGATCAGATACCGGAGGCACTTTCTACCTCCAATCCACCTCTTCTAGTCATTGGATTCCTCACGAGTTCGAAGAAAAGGTACCTCCTCCATCTTTCAAAGATCACAAGGGCTTTATTTGGGGGTTCCCGTCTTCGAACAAATACTGGAAGAACAGCTAGTTCTTCGTTAAAGGAGATTGGGGTGAAACCGTGGTGGTCGACTCTTGCCAAAATTTGAACAAAAACTGTGTCCCGAGTCACTTATGCAGTCCAGAGGTTTGGAATAAAACTCCTCCTGGGCTAACCAAAGATCAAGCTAGGAACTTAGTCCGGGCCACACAAAAGTCTTGAGAATCCTGGGATCGTCGAGAATTGTTCATGGAGAACAATTTGATTCGTTTGGGGCTTTTCACGGCTTTTTCAAGGCATCGGAGGCGACGTAAGTTCATACTTTTCCCTCTTTTGTTTCTCCTTATTGCGCTCCCGTTTTCTTGATATTTGCTTGTATTCTTTCCTCAGTGTATAAGGTTAATGTGGTTGTTGGCGACCAAGCCGAGAAGGCTAAAAGCATAGACGAGGTGAGCTAGAAGGAAACTGCTACCCAACTGACTCAGGAAAATTACTCCTCCAGATCGAGACCCTGTGGAGCATGTCTACGAACCTAACCCTAACGCTTCATCTGAACCATCTGTTCAAGGGCGGGAGGATAGCCCGGCTCGTTAAAGGGATCCAAAAAGGAAACCTTTAAGGGGAACTTCCACCAAGAGGGTTGCTAAGGAAACTGTTGGAAGGAAGGTTGCAAAAATAGCCGCTGAGACTTCTACCCTTGAGGCCTCCCGCGCCAAAAAGAATGTCACGGTCGAGGTTGGCCTAGAGGCTCATCACGTGCGGGTTTGGTAAAGGATCTTGATGAGGATGCTGAAGATGAAGAAGATTAGGAAACCTTGAGTGACTTGATCTCAAGAGAGTAGCGCTCAAAGAGTAGGTCTGACCGTCCCATTGCTGTACACACTCCTATATCATTTGATCTCAATGTAGAGACCAAGATCCCCAAGCCCCTTATGTGACCACGGCTCAAGCTTCTCAAACCTATGTGCGAGCCTCTTCTGATCTTCCCGTCCGGCCTCTCGTTAGTCCTCTAATAAGGTTCATAGTGAGTTGGTAACTTATTCTCATTGAATTTGACAAGGATGTGACTAATGAGGATGCTGCACCCGATTGCCCCGTTGATCAATCTGCCAAGGGTCATCTAGGTTCAAGCCAGAAACCCCCTCAATGTAGAAACTGGCTAATGACTTGAGTAATCAGCAGGTCAGTATAGAGATGCTTTCAAAGGAAGCCCAACTGGCTCATGAGATCCATGTAGGGAAAAATACCGTAGTACACGCAGCGGAAGCGAGACTAAAAGTAGTTTTAGTATGTTTTAAAATTTTTCCTTTTTATGAACCTTAACCCTTTAATTAATTAAACATACATATAATCAACAAAAGATATCATACCTTTTGTCGCGTGATCCGATTGACTTACGTCGACGGTAATCCGCAAGATCTTCAATCCTAACACGAACGTGAATCACCTAGGAGCGTGGTCTCCCTTTTTCTTTGAATTGCAAACCTGAGAATGGACAAACAAACTTTTCTTTTTCTTTTGTTAGTCACAAAACAATTAAAAGAAGACTAAGATTATTCCGGTCACTTTTGAGTTCTCAATCTAATGATCGAAACTCGCGTGAACCTAAATTGATGTTGTACACACAAGCTTATTGATGAACAAGCAATTAGTGTACCATCAAAGAATAATCTATTCACTCTTTTATGTTTTAGTAGAATAAAAATAATACTTTCTATGAATTGAGAAGAAGAAGAAAATTGCATCAAGCACAACCTCTAGGGTGGCCGAATTCTATAAGTCCAAATATATAGGTGGCCTAATTTGCTTCCTCTTTTCTTTTAGGGTTGCCGAAAATCCTTCTCTAAAAGGGACTAGGGTTGCCGCAAATCACAAGCCAAAAAGGGTTTGTGTTGCACCCTAATTTCCATCTAGTTTAAGACTTCAAACCCTAATCCAACTCATAGATATTTTATTCTATTATTTTGACTAAATAAAAAGACTTCTTATTTGATTAAATAAATAAAATTAATTATTTATTTTCTTATCAAACAAGTCTTTTAATTTTAGTATACTACTACCAATAGTATAACTCTAGGAATCATATTTCCTAATCAGAAAAGATTTGTTTCTTAATTAAACAATTAATTAAACAATTAATTAATAAATTAATTAATTCTTATTTAATTAAACAATGAAACAAAATAATATATAGGCTAATATATTAACCCTTGCCGCCCCACTTGTCTAAAATAGGGCCTTATATTATTTTCTCATTTCATTTAATCCATTGGACTTTAAATAAAAAGCCCACATGTGAACCAGACCCATTCTTACTAAAAGAAACAAGCCCACATGCCTTTAATTAATATATAAATATAATTGAGCAGCCCATTACATAAATAATGTGCAAATTATATTCTTAATATATTAAATGCAATTCTAGATGGACCCTTAAATTGGTTCGGTAGAATATATCAAGTGATCCATGCAAGTCCGTGTGGATTGGGGATCTTGGCGGGCTATCTAAATTTAAGCTTCAATAGACATAACCTAATCACAATCAACAAATGATTCACTTAGGTCCGATCCATTAATTTTAACTCATTCCACTAAAGAGCTAAAATTGAACTCTTAAATAAAGATAGAAAAGGAAGATATTCCTCATTCATACCCTAGACAATCAAGTTGGAGATAGTGTATCCTCGTGATTAATATCAGTAATCGCCAAGAGTTCATAGACCGCCTATAACTCTCCAAGTTACCATATTTACTCATATGACCACGTTTTGAACTTGGATATTTTGACTTGTCCAGAAGCCATGTTTTCAATAGACACTATCGAAAACTCAACGTTGAGATTTAATATCCAATTACCTCAAAAACATCCATATGATGATATTATACTCTCATTTAATAAATGGAGCCACGATGCCCATATCTATAAATGAAGTCCTATATCGATTAACAAATGAATATCACCAAACTATCGAGGATAGACTATGCGATATAATCGTACTCATTGATAACTCAAATGATACCACTTGCAACCATAAGTCCATCATTTATCTCAGGATTAAGATAGACTCTCTGATTGTCCTGATAATGAAAAGACTATTATCTATTGACGGTTCTAGATAAAGCTTTTCATTGTGATCCAGTTCAATGCCCTCAGTGCACTAGATTCTTTTGCTCGAAGACACTCCAATGATTTTAGACTCATCATATCTCATTTGATCCCACTCAAATGCTAGCAAAAGAATTCTACAACTTTAACAAGATAAAGGTGCCCAACCTTTAACTTAAGTTGTGAACAATATTCAAGACTAACTAAAGAATTGTGTCTACCACATACATATCCAGATGTACGAACAATTCTTCTTTTCTCATAGTCTTTAGACCTTATGATTATTTACTTTGACAATTATAATATTAAACTATAAATGCTATAAGATTTGTTAAACCAGAAATCACTTTATTAATATGAAAAAGATTGTTAATTACAACATTACACTCATGCTATTGAGCATAATCCTAACAATCTCCCACTTGCGCTATAGCAAATGTGTCATATCTCTTAAGCCCATGTTCTCTAGATGCCCATCAAAACTCTTCTGAGGTAGAGCCTTTGTGAAGGGATCCGCTAGATTTTCTACTGACGCGATTTTGGTAATCGTCACGTCACCTCTTTGAACAGTCTCCCTTAAAAGATGATACTTTCTTTCAATGTGTTTTCCTCTCTTGTGACTTCTTGGTTCTTTCGAATTAGCCACTGCTCCACTGTTGTCACAGTAGATAGTAATCTGCTTATTCGCACTAGGAACCACTTCCAAGTCAATCAAGAATTGGCGGAGCCAAACAGCCTCTTTGGCAGCCTCGCATGCAGCAACATACTCAGCTTCCATGGTGGAATCAGCAATACAAGATTGCTTGATACTCCTCCATATGACTGCTCCTCCTCCAATAGTAAACACGGCCCCCGATGTGGATTTTCTGGAGTCAGAATCTGATTGGAAATCAGAATCTATATACCCAACAGGAATTAAATCCCCTCCAGAGTATACAAGCATATTATCTCTCGTTCTCTTAAGATACTTGAAAATATGCTTGACTGCCGTCCAGTGATCAGGACCAGGTTTCGATTGAAACCTGCTAACTATGCCAACAGCAAAACAAATATCTGGTCTAGTACAGAGCATTGCATACATGAGACTTCCAACTGCCGAGGCATATGGAACTCTACTCATGAATTGCTCTTCATGCTCATTCTTAGGAACTTGTTCCTTAGAAAGCTTGATTCCATGTCTAAAAGGTAACATACCTTTCTTGGAATCCTGCATGGAAAACCTAGACAAGATCTTGTCTATGTATGAAGCTTGGGATAATGCAATCGTTCTATTCTTTCTATCCCTTATTACTTGGATACCTAGAATAAAACTTGCTTCTCCTAAGTCCTTCATATCAAATTGTTTTGCTAACCATTCTTTTACTGATGTCAATACACCTACATCGTTTCTAATGAGTAGTATATCATCAACATAAAGAATCAGGTAAACCAACTTGTCGCCTTTAATCCTTTTGTACACACAAGGTTCGTTAGGATTCTGAATAAATCCAAAACCTTTGACAGCTTGATCAAACCTTATGTTCCAGGATCTGGATGCTTGCTTTAATCCATATATGGATTTCTGCAACTTGCATACCTTTTCCATTTGGCCCTTTTCAATGAATCCTTCTGGTTGCATCATGTAGATGCTTTCGTCAAGACTTCCATTAAGGAAAGCTGTCTTGACGTCCATTTGCCAAATCTCTAGATCTAAAGATGCTGCAATGGACAAGAGTATCCTAATGGATTTAAGCATGGCCACAGGAGAGAAGGTTTCCTCGTAATCGATACCTTCTTTCTGTGTATACCCTTTAGCTACCAATCTAGCTTTAAAGGTTTCCACCTTTCCATCCATACCTCTTTTCCTCTTGTATACCCACTTGCACCCAATGGGTTTTATCCCTTTAGGCAAGTCTACAAGGGACCAGACTTTGTTATCGAACATAGATTCAATCTCAGATTGCATTGCCTTTTGCCAATGGCAACTATCAACATCCTCCATTGCTTCCTTATACGTGTAGGGATCATCGTCGTCCGGGAGATTCTCCACTGATTCTCCCAGACCGATGTATCTTTCGGGTTGTGTTCTAACCCTCCCACTACGACGAGGAATGGTAGGTTGTTGATCTTGTGCTGGATCGGAACTTACAATTGGGTTAGGTTGTGTAACCTCTCGTGGAATTGTATCTCCTGACATCTCATTCAGGACAATTCTACTTCTAGGTACAAAATCATTCATATAGTCCTTTTCTAGAAATTTAGCATTTGTTGAAACAAATACTTTAAGATCTGAAGGACTATAGAAATAATATCCTTTAGTTTCTTTTGGATACCCTACAAATATACACGTTTATGAACGGGACTCCATCTTATCTGTCTTTCCTTTTAACACATGCGCAGGACAACCAAATATCCTTAAGTGTTGTAAACTAGGCTTGCGCCCAGTCCACAACTCATGCGGTGTTTTAGGAACAGATTTAGACGGTACATCGTTTAGAATGTATATAGCAGTTTGTAAAGCATATCCCCAAAAAGAAATAGGAAGTGTTGAATAACTCAACATAGACCTAACCATATCCAAAAGAGTTCTATTTCTCCTTTCTGCCACCCCATTCTGTTGAGGTGTATCTGGTGCAGAAAATTGAGAAACTATCCCATTGTCAATAAGATATTGCTGAAACTCACCAGATAGATATTCTCCACCACGATCAGATCTCAAGATTTTTATGTGTTTCTCAAGCTGATTTTCTACTTCAGCTTTGAATGCTTTGTGTAGGGAAAAATACGTTTGCACGCAGCGGAAGCGAGACTAAAATCAGTTTAGTATAGTTTAAAATTTTTCCATAATTTGAACCTTAACCCTCTAATTAATTAACATATAATACTAAAGATATCATACCTTTGTCGCGTGATCCGATTGACATTGCGTCGATGGTAATCCGCAAGATCTTCCAATCCAATCACGAACGTGAATCACCTAGGAGCGTGGTCTCCCTTCTCTTTGAATTGTGTACCTGAGGATGGATTAACAAAACTTTTTCTTTTTCATTAGTCACAACAAATTCCAAGAGGCTACAAAGAATGTTCCGGTCACTTTTGAATTCACAATCGTTAGATCGAAACTCGCGTGAACCTTATTCGAAATTGTGCACAAAACCTTTTGATATAAAAGTTACTAGTGCACTATCGAAATAAGAACAAACTTTTCTCTCTTTTCCTCTTGGCTGAATTCTCACACTAATCTAAGAGTTGGATTTTATTTTTCTCAAGCAAAAGAAAATACTCTCAAGTCCGCATTAGGGTTTATCAAAATATACAAAGAATATATATATATATATTTAGTGGCCGCTCAAAAAAAAAAAAATCAATTATATATATTTTTGCGCCACTACTTATATCATATATTTTGCGCCTATGCCCAATCTCTATATATATCAATACTAAGAAACATATTTCCTAGTCAGAAAAAGATTTTGATTTTTAATTAAATGATTAATTAATCAATTAATTAATTTCCATTTAATCAAATAATAAAAATAAAACAATATAATATCATATATATATCTCGGCCATGTGCCATATATAAACATATAATAGGAAGTGTTGAATAACTCAATATAGACCTAACCATGTCTAAAAGAGTTCTATTTCTCCTTTCTACTACCCCATTCTGTTGAGGTGTACCTAGTGCAGATAACTGAGAAACTATCCCATTATCAATAAAATATTGCTGAAAACCCACCAGATAGATATTCTCCACCACGATCAGATCTCAAGATTTTTATGTGTTTCTCAAGCTGATTTTCTACTTCAGCTTTGAATGCTTTGAACATGTCAAAAGCATCCGACTTATGTCGCATGAGATACACATAACCAAATCTCGAGTAATCATCTGTGAAGGTGATGAAGTACTCATATCCACCTCTAGCTTGAATGCTCATAGGACCACATACATCAGTGTGTATCAATCCTAAACATTCAGTGGCTCTTGCGCCTTTGGCCGAGAACGACCTTTTGGTCATTTTACCATTCAAACAAGATTCACAAGTTGGTAGATCATCAACCTTTAAGTCACTTAAAGGTCCGTCACTTACCAATCTTTTAATCCTATTAAGGTTAATATGACCTAGGCGTAAATGCCATAGGTAAGTTTCATCTATTGATAATTTTACTCTTTTATGATTAGGTTCCGTTATTTCTGTGTCCAACAAGTGAGAGATATTTTTATGCAAAAAGAATAAGCCGTTTTCCAATGTACCTTTGCAAATAAATTTGTTATTCTTACTAATAATAAAATCTTTATTAAAAGTAACCGAATATCCAAATTTATTCAAACAAGAAACTGAAATTAAATTTCTCTTGAATTGAGGTACATAATAAACGTTTATCAAATCTAAATGCCTAAAAAAAAAATCTAGATTAATTCTAATATCTCCCACTGCACTTGCAGACACTAACGTTCCGTTGCCTAAACGCAAGTTGATTTCATTTTTATTCAACTTTCTCCTTTCTTGGAACCCCTGTAAGGAATAGCAAACATGATTTGTGGCTCCAGAGTCTATGATCCAAGAATCTGTAGAATCTGCCAGAAAACATGTTTCAAGATAATTAATATTACTTTGTTCCTTCTTGTTCTGGGACTTTGGGCAATTTCTTTTCCAATGTCCCTTTTCACCACAAAGGAAGCACTTCCCTTTGATCTTGGTTACTTTCTTGGTCTCCTTCTTGGTAGGCCCAAGTTGCTTTTTCTTCTGTTGTTCCTTGACCTTCTGACGGGTCTTTAACAGTAGCAACTTTACCAACCATATGAATCTAGGATTCATAAGTAGGAGCAGGTGGTTTAGGAGCAGACAGAATAAACTTATGTTTTTCAGCTTGCAGCAACAACCCAATTTTCCTTTTCCATGTGACATAATTATCTCCGGTTAAAGTATTATCTTTTAAGATGTTCATTAGGTGATGGGGTCATGATTTCTGAATAAAACAAAAATATATATGAGTAAATAATCATGATAAAGCACTTTCGAATATTTATCTTGATTTAAATAAATAACTCAATCATAAAAATTCAATGGTGATCCAACACCCATAAATGTTACGCCTCCTTTGGGAGTTCACACCATTTACTAGTTAGACTAGGTCCCACCTAATTGTTAACATAACAACCAGCGTTTTCAATTTTAGCCTTGCAATTTTACTGACAAGAACTCTTGGGAGGATATCAATAAAATTACATTGAGTGTGTTACCAAGATATCGACCCTCAATTTTCTCTCACGAAAATCCCTCCTTGGGGAGTAGATCTCGTTTGAGTCCATTGTCTAGTCTATCCTTGTAAGGAAGTATGTTGCTAAATTCCATTCATGGACGCCCCTTGGGGGGATTACCAATAAATAATAAAGCTCAACTAACCTTGGAGGCCATAGGTGTTACAAAACACCTTCTCCCACTCAATTATTTAAGGCGTGTGATTAAATCCCATAGAATGATTTACCAAGTTATCTAGATGCCAATTTTAGATACCTAAATCATTCAATGCATGTTCATACCAAAAGAGATATATGAGTGGCACTCCTATTCAATATGTCATGTTATCATACAATAACAAATATTGTAATATTTATGCAAAAAATAAATAGCAACAATTTTGGTCCATCCTAGAAAAGCAAGTAAATTACAATTTGTTAGGAATACAAGATCTTCAAGTGGCCATCAACCATCCGCACATCCCTCGGCTGCCCCCCATAGGCGTGCACACCCCACAACCCCACAAAGGGGCTGCCGTGCGCAGCCCAATCCACTCCTACGGTGCGCATGGTGCTCGTTCTAGGTTCCGGTTGCTTCCTTTTCTTCATGTCTTCGAATCTTCAATACCCGAACATATTAGAGCAGTATATAAACATTTAAAATACTGCAGTATTAATTCTTTTTTTTTTAATTCACTGCAGTACTTATTACAAAAAAAAAACTGCACTTAAAATAAAATAAAAAAACAGCAGTAAATTATAATACATAAAAAACTGCACTTTTTAATTACAATAAAAATAAAAGAAAACCTAGCAACTATCAAGAAGGAATTATGGCGATGATAGACCACCCTTCTTGTTACAATTCCATAACAAAAAATACATTGAAAATCTAGGACCAAAATCGAGCAACAACAATCCACATAAAAACATATATAAAAAACATACATCCACATGTAATTATATATGCGAATACCTAGAGTGCCATCTCTTTCTAAACATGCATAATCACAATAAAAAGAAATAGATTCACGTATATATACGTTAATTAATTAAAAGGGTTCAACCTAGGCTCTGATACCAATTGTAGGGAAAAATACGTTTGCACGCAGCGGAAGCGAGACTAAAATCAGTTTAGTACAGTTTAAAATTTTTCCATAATTTGAACCTTAACCCTCTAATTAATTAACATATAATACTAAAGATATCATACCTTTGTCGCGTGATCCGATTGACATTGCATCGATGGTAATCCGCAAGATCTTCCAATCCAATCACGAACGTGAATCACCTAGGAGCGTGGTCTCCCTTCTCTTTGAATTGTGTACCTGAGGATGGATTAATAAAACTTTTTCTTTTTCGTTAGTCACAACAAATTCCAAGAGGCTACAAAGAATGTTCCGGTCACTTTTGAATTCACAATCGTTAGATCGAAACTCGCGTGAATCTTATTCGAAATTGTGCACAAAACCTTTTGATATAAAAGTTACTAGTGCACTATCGAAATAAGAACAAACTTTTCTCTCTTTTCCTCTTTGCCGAATTCTCACACTAATCTAAGAGTTGAATTTTATTTTTCTCAAGCAAAAGAAAATACTCTCAAGTCCGCATTAGGGTTTATCAAAATATACAAAGAATATATATATATATATATATATATTTAGTGGCCGCTCAAAAAAAAAAAATCAATTATATATATTTTTGCGCCACTACTTATATCATATATTTTGCGCCTATGCCCAATCTCTATATATATCAAAATCTGCACTTTACTTATATATATATTTTTTATATACAAAATCTGCACTTTACTTATATATATATTTTTTATATACAAAATCTGCACTTTACTTATATCTATATATACTGCACTGAACTTATATTATATATATATTTATTTCTATAAAGCATATATATATATATATCTATATATATTCCGGTTAATTGCCATATATATTTTATATATATATCTATATATTGAGGCCGAAATCCTTTACCATTTAGGATTTGTGTCTTTTAACTTAAATCCTAATCCTAGGTAGATTTCCTTAGAATTCTAAACCCTAATCCAACTCTTTAGTGTATTTGTGACTATATAAAAGATTTCCTTATTTGACTAGATAAATAAATCCCTTATTTATCTACTTACCAAATAAAGTCTTTTATTTTATTTATACTACCACAATAGTATACTACTAAGAAACATATTTCCTAGTCAGAAAAAGATTTTGATTTTTAATTAAATAATTAATTAATCAATTAATTAATTTCCATTTAATCAAATAATAAAAATAAAACAATATAATATCATATATATATCTCGGCCATGTGCCATATATATTAAAATATCTATATATTGTTTTTCTATTTTATTAAATCCATTGGACCTTAATAAAAGGCCCACATGTGAACCAGACCCATTCTTACTAAAAGAAACAAGCCCACATGCCTTTCATTAATATATTAATATAATTGATCAGCCCATTAAATAAATAATGTGTAAATTATATTCTTAATATATTAAATACAATTCTAGATAGACCCATAAATTGGTCCGGTAGAATATATCAAGTGATCCATGCAAGTCCGTGTGGATTGGGGATCTTGGCGGGCCTATCTAAATTTAAGCTCCAATAGACATAACCCAATCACAATTAACAAATGATTCACTTAGGTTCAATCTATTAATTTTAGTTCATTCCACTAAAGAACTAAAATTGCACTATTAAATAAAGATGGAATAAGAAAATGATTCTCATTCATACCTTAGACAATCTTATAGGAGATGGTGTATCCTCGTGAAGAATATCAGTAATCGCCAAGAGCTCATAGACCGCCTACAGCTCTTCAAGTTACCATATTTCCTCATATGACCACATTTTGAACTTGGATATTTTGACTTGTCCAGAAGCCATGTTTCAATAGACACTATTGAAAACTTAACGTTAAGATTTAATATCCAATACCTCAAAACATCCATATGATGATATTCTACTCTCATTTAATAAATGGAGCCACGATGTCCATATCTATAAATGAAGTCCTCTATCGATTAACAAATGAATACCACCAAACTATCGAGGATAGACTATGCTATATAATCGTACTCATTGATAACTCAAATGATAACACTTGCAACCATAAGTCCATCATTTATCTCAGGATTAAGATAGACTCTTCGATTGTCCTGATAATGAAAAGACTTTTATCTACTGACGGTTCTAGATAAAGTATTTCATTGTGATCCAGTTCAATGCACCTAGTGCACTAGATCTTTTACTCAAAGCCACTTTGATGATTTTAGACTCATCATAACACATTTGATCCCACTCAAATGCCAGTAAAAGAATCTACAACTTTAACAAGATAAAGGTGCCCAACCTTTACCTTAAGTTGTGAACATTATTCAAGACTAACTAAAGAATTGTGTCTACCTCATACATATCCAGATGTACGAACAATTCTTCTTTTCTCACAGTCTTTTGACCTTATGATTATTTACTTTTGACAATTATAATAATTAAACTATAAATGCTATAAGATTTGTTAAATCAGAAATCACATTATTAATATGAATAGATTGTCAAAAACACTATTACACTTTTGCTATTGAGCATAATCCTAACACTTTGAACATGTCAAAAGCATCCGACTTATGTCGCATGAGATACACATAGCCAAATCTCGAGTAATCATCTGTGAAGGTGATGAAGTACTCATATCCACCTCTAGCTTGAATGCTCATAGGTCCACATACATCAGTGTGTATAAATCCTAGACATTCAGTGGCTCTTGCACCTTTGGCAGAGAACGACCTTTTGGTCATTTTACCTTCCAAACAAGATTCACAAGTTGGTAGATCATCAACCTTTAAGTCACTTAAAAGTCCGTCACTTACCAATCTTTTAATCCTATTAAGGTTAATATGACCTAGGCGTAAATGCCATAGGTAGGTTTCATCTATTGATAATTTTACTCTTTTATGATTAGGTTCCGTTAATTCTGTGTCTAACGAGTGAGAGATATTTCTATGCAAAAAGTATAGACCGTTTTCCAATGTACCTTGGCAAATAATTTTGTCATTCTTACTAATAATAAAAACTTTATTAAAAGTAACTGAATATCCAAATTTATTCAAACAAGAAACTGAAATTAAATTCCTCTTGAATTGAGGTACATAATAAACGTCTATTAAATCTAAATGCCTTCTAGAATCCAAATATACTCTAATATCTCCCACTGCACTTGCAGACACTAACGTTCCGTTGCCCAATCGCAAATTGATTTCATTCTTACTCAGCCTTCTCCTTTCTTGGAACCCCTACAAGGAATAACAAACATGATTAGTGGCTCCAGAGTCTATGATCCAAGAATCATTAGAATCTACCAGAAAACATGTTTCAAGATAATTAACATTACCTTCTTCCTTCTTATTCTGGGACTTTGGGCAATTTCTTTTCCAATGTCCCTTTTCACCACAAAGGAAGTATTTCCCTTTGATCTTGGTTACTTTCTTGGTCTCCTTCTTGGTAGGCCCAAATTGCTTTTTCTTCTGTTGTTTCTTGACCTTTTGACGGGCCTTAACAGTAGCAACTTTACCAACCATATGAATCTCTTGACCCTTGCCTTTCACAAGGATCTTTTCAGCACTTTGAACATCTTGCATCAGGCCTTGTAAGGTGTATTCCTTTTTGTTCAAAGTGTAGTCCAATTTGAACTGATCAAAGGAATCTGACAATGAATTGACAACCATATCAATTTTTGTCTCACCATCTATCTCAGTGCCATGCAGTTCAGCAATGTTGAGATGTGCTATGACTTTCATCATGTGATCTTTCACAGCCTGTCCAGGTTTCATTCTAAGATTCATAAAAGCAGTCACTGCCTCTCTCTTAGTCGTCCTGGACTTCATAGCAAACATCTCCTCTAGAGACATCATTATATCAGCAGCGGACTCCATTCCTTCATGCTGCTGTTGCAACACGTCGGAGATAGTGACCATAATATAACATTTGGCCATATCATCTGAAGTCTTCCACTGCTCATACTCATCTCTATACATTATGCTAGATTCATTATTAGGAGCAGGTGGTTTAGGAGTAGTTAGAACAAACTTATGTTTTTCACTTTGCAGCAACAACCCAATTTTCCTTTTCCATGTGACATAATTATCTCCAGTTAAAGTGTTATCTTTCAGGATGTTCATAAGTGATGGGGTCATGATTTCTGAATAAAAACAAAACTTATATAAGTAAATAATCATGATAAAGCACTTTAAATATTTATCTTGAATTAAATAAATAACTCAATCATAAAAATTCAACGGTGATCCAACACCCATAAATGTTACGCCTCCTTTGGGAGTTCGCACTATTTACTAGTTAGACTAGGTCCCACCTAATTGTTAACATAACAACCAACGTTTTCAATTTTAGCCTTGCAATTTTACTGACAAGAACTCTTGGGAGGATATCAATAAAATTACATTGAGTTTGTTACCAAGATATTGACCCTCAATTTTCTCTCACGAAAATCCCTCATTGGGGAGTAGATCTCGTTTGAGTCCATTGTCTAGTCTATCCTTGTAAGGAAGTATGTTGCTAAATTCTATTCATGGACGCCCCTTGGGGGGATTACCAATAAATAATAAAGCTCAACTAACCTTGGAGGCCATAGGTGTTACAAAAACACCTTCTCCCACTCACTTATTTAAGGCGTGTGATTAAATCCCATAGAATGATTTACCAAGTTATCTAGATGCCAATTTAGATACCTAAATCATTCAATGCATGTTCATACCAAAAGAGATATATGAGTGGCACTCCTATTCTATATGTCATGTTATCATACAATAACAAATATTGGAATATTTAAGCAAAAATTAAATAGCAACAATTTTGGCCCATCCTAGAAAAGCAAATAAATTACAATTGTTAGGAATACAAGATCTTCAGGTGGCCATCAACCATACGCTCATCCCTCGGCCTCCTCCCATGGGCGTGCACAGCCCACAACCCCACAAAGGGGCTGCCATGCGCAGCCCATAAGGCCACACAAGGCTGCCGTGCGCAGCCCACCAGAATTTGGGCTTGCCATGCACAGCCCAATCCACTCCTAGGGTGCGCACGGTGCTCGTTCTTGGTTCCGGTTGCTTCGTTTTTCTTCGTGTCTTCGAATCTTCAATACCCGAATACATTACAGCAGTATTTAAACAAATAAAATACTGCAGTATTTTTTTTTTTTTTTAATCACTGCAGTATATTTACAAACAAAAAACTGCACATAATAAATAAAAAAAACTGCAGTAAAAACTGCACTTAAAATAAAAAAAATAAAACCTAGCAACTACCAAGAAGGAATTATGGCGATGATAGACCACCCTTCTTGTTACAATTCCGAAACAAAAAATTACATTGAAAATCTAGGACCAAAATCGAGCAACAACAATCCACATAATAAACATATATAAAACCATACATCCACATGTAATTATATATGCGAATACCTAGAGTGCCATCTCTTTCTAAATATGCATAATCACAATAAAAAGAAATAGATCCACGTATATATACGTTAATTAATTAAAAGGGTTCAACCAAGGCTCTGATACCAATTGTAGGGAAAAATACCGTAGTACACACAGCGGAAGCGAGACTAAAAGTAGTTTTAGTATGTTTTAAAAATTTTCCTTTTTATGAACCTTAACCCTTTAATTAATTAAACATACATATAATCAACAAAAGATATCATACCTTTTGTCGCGTGATCCGATTGACTTACGTCGATGGTAATCCGCAAGATCTTCAATCCTAGCACGAACATGAATCACCTAGGAGCGTGGTCTCCCTTTTTCTTTGAATTGCAAACCTTAGAATGGACAAACAAACTTTTCTTTTTCTTTTGTTAGTCACAAAACAATCAGAAGAAGACTAAGATTATTCCGGTCACTTTTGAGTTCTCAATCTAATGATCGAAACTCGCGTGAACCTAAATCGATGTTGTACACACAAGCTTATTGATGAACAAGCAATTAGTGTACCATCAAAGAATAATCTATTCACTCTTTTATGTTTTAGTAGAATAAAAATAATACTTTCTATGAATTGAGAAGAAGAAGAAAATTGCATCAAGCACAACCTCTAGGGTGGCCGAATTCTATAAGTCCAAATATATAGGTGGCCTAATTTGCTTCCTCTTTTCTTTTAGGGTTGCCGAAAATCCTTCTCTAAAAGGGACTAGGGTTGCCGCAAATCACAAGCCAAAAAGGGTTTGTGTTGCACCCTAATTTCCATCTAGTTTAAGACTTCAAACCCTAATCCAACTCATAGATATTTTATTCTATTATTTTGACTAAATAAAAAGACTTCTTATTTGATTAAATAAATAAAATTAATTATTTATTTTCTTATCAAACAAGTCTTTTAATTTTAGTATACTACTACCAATAGTATAACTCTAGGAATCATATTTCCTAATCAGAAAAGATTTGTTTCTTAATTAAACAATTAATTAATAAATTAATTAATTCTTATTTAATTAAACAATGAAACAAAATAATATATAGGCTAATATATTAACCCTTTCCGCCCCACTTGTCTAAAATAGGGCCTTATATTATTTTCTCATTTCATTTAATCCATTGGACTTTAAATAAAAAGCCCACATGTGCACCAGACCCATTCTTACTAAAAGAAACAAGCCCACATGCCTTTCATTAATATATAAATATAATTGAGCAGCCCATTACATAAATAATGTGCAAATTATATTCTTAATATATTAAATGCAATTCTAGATGGACCCTTAAATTGGTCCGGTAGAATATATCAAGTGATCCATGCAAGTCCGTGTGGATTGGGGATCTTGGCGGGCTATCTAAATTTAAGCTTCAATAGACATAACCTAATCACAATCAACAAATGATTCACTTAGGTCCAATCCATTAGTTTTAACTCATTCCACTAAAGAGCTAAAATTGAACTCTTAAATAAAGATAGAAAAGGAAGATGTTTCTCATTCATACCCTAGACAATCAAGTTGGAGATAGTGTATCCTCGTGATTAATATCAGTAATCGCCAAGAGTTCATAGACCGCCTATAACTCTCCAAGTTACCATATTTACTCATATGACCACGTTTTGAACTTGGATATTTTGACTTGTCCAGAAGCCATGTTTTCAATAGACACTATCGAAAACTCAACGTTGAGATTTAATATCCAATTACCTCAAAAACATCCATATGATGATATTATACTCTCATTTAATAAATGGAGCCACGATGCCCATATCTATAAATGAAGTCCTCTATCGATTAACAAATGAATATCACCAAACTATCGAGGATAGACTATGCGATATAATCGTACTCATTGATAACTCAAATGATACCACTTGCAACCATAAGTCCATCATTTATCTCAGGATTAAGATAGACTCTCCGATTATCCTGATAATGAAAAAACTATTATCTATTGACGGTTCTAGATAAAGCTTTTCATTGTGATCCAGTTCAATGCACCCAGTGCACTAGATTCTTTTGCTCGAAGACACTCCGATGATTTTAGACTCATCATATCTCATTTGATCCCACTCAAATGCTAGCAAAAGAATTCTACAACTTTAACAAGATAAAGGTGCCCAACCTTTAACTTAAGTTGTGAACAATATTCAAGACTAACTAAAGAATTGTGTCTACCACATACATATCCAGATGTACGAACAATTCTTCTTTTCTTATAGTCTTTAGACCTTATGATTATTTACTTTGACAATTATAATATTAAACTATAAATGCTATAAGATTTGTTAAACCAGAAATCACTTTATTAATATGAAAAAGATTGTTAATTACAACATTACACTCTTGCTATTGAGCATAATCCTAACAATCCAAGCTGTTGATCGATATAACAGGTCTCTCACTTTCGACGTTGTTATGCTAAAAGAGTTAGAACGCGGGCTGAGTATTGCTCATGTGTTCTTTGACAGCAGGGAGAGGTCCATAGAGGATGCCCGTCGGAGATTGGAAAGAACGATTGTGAAGCACAGGGCTAACTCCCTAGAAGCCATTAAAAATCAGAGGATAAGGTGGCGAGCCTATTGTTGATCGATCGGGAAATAGCCTCATGCTATGTACCTAGAGTTGCCCTCTGTCTCTTCTCTGGTGACTTTTCACGCTGTCAAAAAAGTCACCCCTCAGGTGAAATGGTTGATGTTAGGCCTCTTCCAGATGTAGACTACTCCCCTTTCATGACCGATGACCCCGATGAAATCAGTTGACCAGATTTTAGTAACCTCTCTAAAGGATACGGAGATGGTCTTCTGGCACATCCAGTCTCGAAGAAACCTTAGGCACCTCACAGGGTTAATCCACAGTCTCAACACCCTAATTTTCTTTTGTATTTATTTTCAGTCCATTGTATGTACCCTTGTAATTATTCTATGAATATAATTTACAGGTTTTTCCTTCGGTTGTTCTGCCTCATCTTTTCTTGCTACCTTAGGCTTTGCAACCCCTATGAATGTTTGGTCGGTTGACACAATTATTCGGTTGTATTCTAGCCCAAACTAATCGCGTCATGGATAGCACAAAAACTTGCTTAATTGGCCAAATCTAACTTTAACCAACAGCTTCACTTAACCGGTTGTTTTGTAACTGATCGTCATTTGATCCAATCAGTTGCTTCACCAACTGGTCATATGTTATCCCAACCAACTACCTTATAGGTTGGTCGTATCTGATTCGATCAATGATCAATCTTTTAGCTATTTTGCTTGGATTGATCTCGATTGATCTCCGTGTTTGCTAAGCCATGTTCTTTTAAACTCACTTACGTGGTATCTAGTTTATAGACTTTTGTCTTTTATCTGGTAATTAAGTCACTAAGACGTCTGTAAGGATTCCCGTTTTGTTGATTGGCTTATTTCGTGGTCAAACCACATGTTGGGGTTTTGAATGTAAGGGTAGTCTAAGTGTTTGGTGTTGAAGATCAAAGGCCCTTCCATGACCTCAAGATACAAGCACGCCAAAGGTATAATCTCTTGTGCTTGTTTTTCTTTGAAGAGATTTAGTAGCACACACACACTTAGCATTCTTGCTATGATTGCATACTTGCTTATTTTTATGTGCATCTCTTCACATGTCACTTTACACACTAGCACTTTGGTTGATATATCTTGTTGTGTGTATATGTGCCTTATAATTCGTTTCCCGACATTGTTCGGAAACGTCCGCGCTTGCACTAATTAGTGCTTGGTTTCGCGCGAAGACCGCCTATGGAGAATGCCCTTGGCTTCTCCTTGGTTTTCACCATTGTTGGTGATCGGCGGTTATGATCGGCGGCCTGGCCGCCGAATGAAACCGCCGTTTCAGTCCAGATTGGTCTGAAGCAATTATGCGGTCCAGATCGGCGGTCACGACCGCCGTTCGAAACCGCCGTTCATACCTGATCGATTTTAATCTCTCGGGTTTGATTCGGCGGTTGGATCGGCGGTCACGAAACCGCCGAATGAAACCGCCGTTAATGCTCTGTTCTTCACGAGCTCAATTCGGCGGTCGTCATCGGCGGCCTGGCCGCCGATTGAAACCGCCGAACGGTGCGTTTCAGGGGCAAAAGTGTCTTTTCACATGCCCAATTCTTGATGTCTATAAATATCTTGTTTTCTCAATCTCTGAATAAGCTTCTTGAGCAATTAGAACCCTAATCTTTCAAGAGAGATTTTTGAGAAAAAATCAATTCAAGAACCCACCTTTAAACACTCAAATCAAATCCTTTTTGCATCAAATTTCATATTGCATCCTCTATGTCTACATAGAAAGCATCTATGATTGGATTGGCATCATCACAATATGCTTGGTAAGATTTTGATTAGTTTCATCTTATTTTAGTATTTTTACTATCAAGCATACTCTCTTTTTATTTACTTGTATGTTGTTGATCATATGATAAATACAAGAATAGAGAATTAATTGTGATGAATTAATTGAGTGTTGTTTTTGTGATAGCTAATTAGGTTTTTGCTTAATCTTGATTAGCTAAGCTATTTGACATGTCATTTAGCAATTGATATCTAGGGTTGATTAAATTGATTATATCATCATCCTAGATAAGCATCTAAGGTTACCTAGCCTTGTTTGTTATTTGAATATTAATACATATTCACATAGGTTGCATAATCTCTTCTTAGAGAATTAAGTCTTGAGGCTAAGGTTGCTTAGGCCTCAAGCAATTGGACTAGAGCCACTTTTAAAGGCCCGAGTGGTAGAAGTGGGGGGTTATTGACCGGAGTGTTAGACGAGGTCTACATAGGTTGTAAACTCCATTTCGATTAGTGGATTTCGAGGTCCGAGTGTGGCGCACTAATCAGCCCGTGGTTTTTCCCAGTGGTTGGGTTTCCACGTATACATCAAGTGTTATTTTAATTCCGCACTATATTACACTTGCTTGTATATTTAACTAGTAGGGGCATTTTCGTAATATTGACTTGTATGCGAAAATTGGGTAATAATAGCTAAAATCTATTCACCCCCCCTCTAGCTTTATATTGAACACGCCTCGAGTATTTAATTACTTTCAACGTCTTTCAGTAGTCTATTACTTAAGACTCGTTGTAATGGGAACGCTTAACTTACTTTAGCCGAATATCTTGTACATTGTACATTTGCGTTCAAGTATCAAGTTTTTACTGTTACATTTAACTCTTACGCATCCCATTAGGTATATAACATGTAAGGTTCCCATTTGTTGATTGGCTCATTTCGTGGACAAACCACTTGTTGGGGTTCTTTGTAAGGGTAGCTTAGGTGTTGTTGTTATTGCTCAAGCCCTTTTGAAGACCTCGTCTTGATAAGCACCGAAGGTATATTTCTATGTGCTTACTTGTCTTGAAGAGATAGTTGCACACACTCATAACTCATGCACCGAAGGGTAGCTTAGGGATTGTTCTAATTGCATATTAATCATCTTAGATAAGCATATAGGGTTTCCCTTGCTCTATGTTGCATTTGGATATTCATATATTCACTTAGGGTGTTATTCTCTTCATTGAGAAAGTAAGTTTTGTGTGTAGCTTCCGGGATTAGGTTGCTTAGATCGCAAGCAAATCGGACTAGGTTCACTCATACCGGGATTAGGTAGGTGTGTGATTACTTCCGGGATTAGGTTGTAATCGTTTTATACATTTAGTGGATTCGAGGTTCGAGTGTGGCGTACTTACTAGCCCGTGGTTTTTCCCGTGAGGGTTTCCACATAAAAATCAAGTGTTATTTAATTTTCGCATTTTATACTTGATTTATTGCTTTATCTATTTAGGGGTAATTTCATAATATTGACTAAACATGAAAAATTGGGTAATAAGTTTAAAATCTATTCACCCCCCTCTAGATAGTTTTATACACACCGTGCTATAATTTGTTTCATAACACCTGAAGGCGTGCTAATAGTGCTTCTTATGCACTTGGTTAGTTTCGGCGAGTGCGCATAGTCTTTTCGACTTTTGCTTTTGGTTCCCGTGTATAACCCCTCTAGTGCCAGTTTGGCCTTAGCCATCTATGGTTCTCGGGTTTGTCTTTGTTTATGAAGACAAATTCAAACACTTTACTTGGAATTTTGAAGAAATGTTTCCATTTGTGGGGATTCTTATTGATAATTTCATTCTAACATGTTAAAAATAACAACTAATTAGACATGCAAATTTAATCAAATTGTATTAAAAAGCAAAAAATAAAAACATGGAAGAAGCTCTTTACTGGGCATTGCAAGGTCGAGGTAACTCTCTCCCCTCAGGTCGGGTTAAGCGATACGCTCCATGCCCGGCTATCCCGACCACTTGATAGGGTCCTTTCCACTTGTCTGCCAACGACCCAGCTACTTTTACTTTTGTGCTCTGGGAGACTCTTTTGAGGACCTGGTTTCCAAGCTGAAATCTTCTTGTCCGGACATGGGAGTTGTATTATCTGGCGACCCTGTGTTGGTAGGCTGCATTTCTTATTCTTGCCCAGTCCATTTTTTCTTCTAACTCATCCAAGTTTTCCACCACCATACTAACATTCTCCTTGGGGTGGTAAAGTTGAACTCTTGGGGAGGTATGGATTACCTCGACGATAACCGCTTCAGTCCCGAATGCCAGCGAGAAAGGGGTTTCCCCTGTTACCGATCTCTCAGTCATTCGGTAAGACCAAAGTACTTCATGCAGCTTTTCTGCCAAGTTCCCTTTCCTGCTTTTGAGCTTGGTCTTCAAGGTATGCTTGATGATCTTATTCACTGCCTCAGTTTGCCCAATAGTTTGTGGATGGGTAGGTGTGGCGTAGCAATTCTTGATGTGATATTTCTAGTACATTTCCCTGAAGTTATCACTATTGAACTGGGTCCATTATCAGTGATGATTGTGCATGGGATCCCAAATCGATAGATGATGTTTATCTTTACAATGCTAGTGGTGTTGGCTTCTGTTATATGTGTAAGGATTCCTATATCTTGATTGGCTTATTTTGTGGACAAATCACTTGTTGGGATTGTTTGTGTAAGGGTAGTTTAGGTGATTGATCTTCAAGCTCGAAGGCCTTTCCAAGACCTCAAGGGACAAGCACGCGAAAGGTATAATTTATAGTGCTTGGTTTTCTTTGAAGAGATTTAGTTAGCACACACACACTTAGCATACTTGTTCTTGTGTGCATACTTTTCACATGTCACTTTACACACTAGCACTTTGATTGATATCTTGTTGTGTGTATATGTGCTTAGTAATTCGTTTCCCGATAGTGTTCAGAAACGTCCGCGCATGCACTAGTATGTGCTTGGTTTTGCGCGAAGACCGTCCACGGAGAATGCCCTTGGCTTCTCCTTGGTTTTCACCTCTGCTGGTGATCGGCGGTTATGATCGGTGGCCTAGCCGCCGAATGAAACCGCCGTTTGCATCCAGAAGTGTCTGGAGCAATTCTACGGTCACGATCAGTGGTCACGACCGCCGTTCAAAACCGCTGTTCATACCTGATCGATTTAATCTCTCGGGTTTGATTCGGCGGTTGGATCAGCGGTCACGAAACCGCCAAATGAAACCGCCGTTGTTCCCCTGTTCTTCTCGGGTTCAATTCGGCGGTTATGATCGGTGGCCTGGCTGTCGATTGAAACCGCCGATTGAAACCGTCGATCAGTGCATTTCAAGGGCAAACTTGTCTTTTCACATGCCCAATTCTTGATGTCTATAAATATCTTACTTTCTCATTCTCTGATCAAGTTCTTTGAGTCTTTAGAACCCTAAACTTCAAAGAAAGATTTTTGAGAAAAAATCAAATCAAGAACTCAATTTTAAACACTCAAATCAAATCTTTTTTGCATCAAATTTCATATTGCATCTTCTATGTCTATATAGAATGCATCCATGATTGGGTTTGCATCATCACAACATGCTTGGTAAGATTTTGATTAATTTCATCTTATTTTAGTATTTTACTATCAAGCATATTCTCTTTTAATTTACTTGTATGTTTTTGATCATATGATAAATACAAGAATAGAGAATTAATTGTGATGAATTGATTGAGTGTTGTATTGTGATAGCTAATTAGGTTTTTGACTAATCTTGATTAGCTAAGCTATTTGATATGTCATTTAGCAATTGATATCTAGGGTTGATTTAAATTGATTATATCATCATCCTAGATAAGCATCTAAGGTTACCTAGCCTTGTTTGTTATTTGAATATTTATACATATTCACAAAGGTTGCATAATCTCTTCATAGAGAATTAAGTCTTGAGGCTAAGGTTGCTTAGGCCTCAAGCAATTAGGACTAGAGCCACTTCTAAAGGCCCGAGTGGTAGAAGTGGGGGGTTATTGACTGGAGTGTTTGACGAGGTCTACATAGGTTGTAAACTCCATTTCGATTAGTGGATTTCGAGGTCTGAGTGTGGCGCACTAAACAGCCCGTGGTTTTTCCCAGTGGTTGGGTTTCCACGTATACATCAAGTGTTATTTAAATTCCACACTATATTACGCTTGCTTGTATTTTTGACTAGTAGGGGCATTTTCATAAAATTGACTTGCATGCGAAAATTGGGTAATAATAGTTAAAATTTATTCACCCCCCCTATAGATATATTTATCATACACACCGAGCGTTATTGTATTACTTTCAATATGTACCAATGCTTCCGCTTTAGCCCACTTTGTGAAATAATCCATCACCATAATAGTGTGCTTCGCCCTTCCTTTTGTTGCAGTTTGCATTGAGCCGATCAAATCTATCCCCCACATAGCGAATGACCAAGGTGAAGTTAAGCTTTTAAGCTGTTCAGGTGGCCGTATGATGTTATTAGCGATCCTTTGGTAGGTCTCACCCTTTCTTGCCACTATTTGTGCATCCTGAAAAAGGGTTGGCTAGTAGAAACCTTGCCTAAGGGTTTTATGTGCCACACTCTTACCCCTTGTGTGATTTCCGCAAGTTTCGCTGTGTATGCTTTTCAAAACATTTATGCCTCGATTGGGCTAATACATCTCTGCAACGTTTTTGAGAACCCTCTTTTGTACAACTCTCCACAAACTATCGAGTACCTAATGGCTCTGTATTTGACTTGTTTTGCTTCCACCAAATCTTCTGGAAGTCCCCCTCTCCCCAAGTCTTCTCTGATTAGAGTCATCCATGTGGTCTATCCTTCCTCGATCACTTCTATGGTTAGCTTTTCTTTCCCCTCAATGCTTGGTTGCACAAGATGAGCTACCGGGATTGTCTTGGGCCATATGCTGATGGTTGTAGATGTTAATTTTGCCAATGCATCTGCCTTCTCGTTTTCCTCCATTAGGATCTGGGTGATCCTATAATCTTTGAATTTCCTGAGCAGCACTTTGGCTATTCTTAAGTATGCTATCATGTTATCTTCTTTTGCCTGGTACTCGTCTAGGACTTGATTGACCAAAACCTGAGAATCACTTAATACTTCTAGTTCGTCCGCACCTAAAGCTGTGCAAACTCTAAGTCCTACCAACAATGCTTCGTATTCGGCCATGTTGTTCGCAGCTTTAAAGTCGAGGCGTAGGGCACACTCCACCTAATCACCTTCAGGTGTGGACACCACTATACCGGCCCCGCTGCCCTGCGTGTTTGACGAACCATTCACATGTAACTACCATTGGAAGGTTTTCCTTTCCTTTTCCTTTCCTTTTCCTTTATCATTCTGATCACCACACTGTTTGGCTCAGTGAACTCGGCGATAAAATCTGCTATTGCCTGGCCTTTCACCGAGGCTCTTGGTATGTAAGTAATGTCAAACTCACTTAGTTCGACTGCCTATTTTATCAACCTCCCGGATACTTCGGGTTTGGATAGGATCTGCCTGAGTGGGCAATCTGTATAAACTCCGATCCGGTGGGCCTGGAAATACGGTCTTAGCTATCTTGCCGCTGTTATTAATGCTAACGCCATTTGCTCGGCTGCAGAGTATCTAGTTTTTGCTGGAAATAAGGCCTTACTAGCATAATACATTGGCCTTTAGACCTCTTCATCCAACCTGACCAACGTCAATCCTATGGCCACTGGTGTAATTGATAAGTATAGATACAGGGTTTCACCATCGAGTGGCTTTGGAAGGATCGGAGCTTTACCAAGATACTCATTAATCTGTTGGAATGTCGTCTTACATCCTTTGGTCCATTCCACCCCTTTGCCCTTCTTTATCACTTTAAAGAAAGGAAGGCATTTGTCTGTCGACTTACTGATGAATCGGTTCAATGAAGCAAGGCACCCAGTTAGCCGTTGGATTTCCTTCAGGGTCGTGGGAGACTTCATATCCTTAAGCGCCTTTATCTTTTCAGGGTTGACCTCGATTCCCTTTTGGTGTACCTGGAACCCGAGGAACTTCCCTGAATGTACCTTGAAAACACACTTTTTTGGGTTGAGTTTCATCCTATACCTCCTTAAATCCTCAAAGGTTTCCTTAAGGTCCATTACATGCTTCTCTATCATGATGCTCTTGGTTAGCATGTCATCTACATATACCTCCATGTTTCTACCAATTTGTCGAGCAAATATCTTGTTACTAGTCTTTGATTAGTTGCCTCAGCATTCATCAGGCCAAATGGCATCACTTTGTAACAGTATAGCCCTTGGTCGGTTGTGAAGGTTGTCTTTTCTTTATTTGGTTTAAACATCTTGATTTGATAATTGAGCAGTTCATGTCCGGCCGTAGCATCTACTAGCTGGTCTATTCTTAGGAGTAGGAAGCTGTCCTTCGGGCATGCCCTACTAAAATCAGTGAAGTTTACGCACATCCTCCACTAGTCATTCTTCTTTTTTACTAGTACCACATTGGCGACCCATTCTGGATACTGTACTTCCCTTATTGACTTTGAGGCCAACAATTTCTCAACTTCCTCTCTAATAGCTTTACTTCTTTCGGGATTAAACCTGCACCTATTTTGGATGACTGGTTTATACTCAGGGTTGACAATTAGATGATGGGAGATAACTTTAGCATATATCCCCGGCATATCCTTATGTCTCCAGGTGAAGATATCCTTGTATTCTAACAGCAAACTCACCAAATCGCTTCTGATACGATCGGGTAAGTAAGCTCTCAACTTAACTGTTTGATCGGGCTTATCGATATCTAGGATAATCTCCTTTGTTGCTTTGCCATCCTCTTGGCCCTTTTCGTAATCCAGAGTTGTCTCCCTAGGGTCTAGCTCGAATTGGGTCGGGGTTTCCGCTCGGGCTTCTTCTTCATCCACCCTCGATCTATCGTCCTTGCTGAGTGATTCGATCTGCATCACATCCAGCTCCACATTTTTTCTGTATATAGCCAAGTTCGCCCCTATTCCTAAAAGCTTTTCATGAAGCCTACCCATGCATCGATCGGGAACTTGATTGTCAAAGCAAAGGTCGTTGTGATAGCTTTTGACTTGTTCAAGAAGGGTCTTCCCAGTAATGCATTGTATGGCCAGTTCTTTGTGTCCACCATGATGAAGTTGAGTAGTACCGTCTTTTGGCAAGGGTAAGCCCCAATTTCAACTAGTAACTTGACTATCCCTAAAGATTGATCTTTAGCTCCACCAAAACCTCTGAGTGGTAATCGTTAGCGGCTGTAGATCCTTCTTTCATAGTCCTAGTTGATCAAATACCTCAAGTGTAAGGTCTTCATATTTTGATTGGCTTGTTTCGTTGACAAACCACATTTTGGAATGTCTATGTAATGGGTAGCTTAGGTTCTCGTTGACAAGCTTCCATGCATCTCAGTGAGTTCAAGAGCAAGAGCGAAAGGTAAATCACTTGACTTGCCTCTTGAGGAGATTAGTGCACATACACACACTTCTTCATGCATGTTTTATTCATCTTGCATTTGTGTTCTAATTGCTTATATATATGTGCATCCTTTACACAATCACACTTGCACTTCATTGTTAGATCTAAGTGTGGTTTGTGTGATGTAATTTGTTTTCGTTTGTGTGATCGGAAACGTTCGTGCTTGCACGATGGTGTGCATATCTTAGCGCGATGGTTGACTAATTCTCTTGAATTAGTGTTAGTTATGGTGCAGTTGATTGGAGTAAGGTGTCTAGTTTCAAAAGATTGGATTTCAAGGTTTCTAGTGTTTTCAAAACTGACATTTGCATGGTCTTGTGAACATAACATTTTATAAAAAGTTTCAAAATGAATTTTGAAATTTTCTATACAAACTAGACACCCATACCTTTCCAACGGTATATTATTCGTAATATTTCATGACCGTTTGGATTGGTTTTGAAATCTCCAAAGAGAGCACAAAAACAGGGCAACTCTATTTTTATCCGAATCTGACCTTTGGTCACTCAATTGACTATGACGTTTTCTACAGACATCCAAATCTTGTTTTGTAAATTGGAGTAGAAATTAGACTTCCATACCTTTCCAACGGTATATTATACGAAAGGTTTTGATGTCGTTTGGTCATATTTCGGTGCACTCAAATATTGAGCTGTGTGTTGTGGCGAAATTCGGTGGTCCCTAACCGCCGAATTAGGGTGTTGAATTGAAACCAGAATGTCTGGTTGCTTTTCTGTGCCCTTGATTCTGTAGGCACAGACCTCAAAATTGCCCATATTTTCTGGGCACTTTTCCAAAATGACGCATCTTTGTTTTGACCTAGTATTTATGTTCTCTCTTCTTCCTTGCTCGTTTTTGTGAGCTCAAAAACTGAACTTAGTAAGAGGAAGCTATATCCTAGAGAGAGAGAGACTCCCATGAGTTGTTCTTTAACTCTCCAAACCCAAACCCATGTGCATCTAACATTTTTCATGCATCAATCTTTATGGGTCTTCTTGGTTTCTTAACTTGGTAAGTAGAACAAACACTACATCTTCATTTATTGTTCTTAGTCAAGACATGTCTTAGATTGCTTAGTTTAGAAAATCTTCACTCTTATTGCATATTTTGTGAAGTTATGACATGATTGGGTTTTGTTTGTGATAGCTTACATGATTAGGATGATTTTCCCTAGCTAACCCTAGAACATTCCTGTGAAATTGGTTGATGGTTAGGTTGACAGATTAATGTTTATTTATCTAGTCAAGCTTTATTGAATGTTCTTGTGGATTTGATTGACAATTATGTTGTTAGAAATTGTCTACAGCTAATTGAGTTCACATGTATGGACATGTTGACATTGTTGATAATTAGGATGTTAAATTGCATTATCTACATCTAGTTAAGCATTAGATGTTCGTCTAGCATATTTTGTGTTGAGCATAATTGTCATATGCATTTAAACTTTTAATTCTCTTCAAGAGTCAAAGTCTTGTGGCTTCTAGGTGAAGTGCACAAGCAAGATTGGTTAAGTGCCACTATAAATTGCCTATAGGTAGAGTAGTGTATCGAGGGATATCACTAGGGATTGAACCGAGAGAGGTGAGTGGTAGTGTCTATAGCTTGAGGTTGTCTAGGGTGAGAGTCCGTGTATCACTTGAGGGTGAAAGGAATGAATAAATGCTCGGTGTGTATGATAAATATATCTAGAAGGGGGGGGGGGGGGGGGGGGGGGGGGGGGGGGGGGGGGGGGGGGGGGGGTGTGTGAATAGATTTTAACTATTATTACCCAATTTTTGCATGCAAGTCAATTTTACGAAAATGCCCATAATAGTAAAAAATACAAACAAGTGTAATATAGTGCGAAAATTAAATAATACTTGATGTATACGTGGAAACCCAACCACTGGGAAAAACCACGGGCTGTATAGTGCGCCACACTCGAACCTCAAAATCCACTAATTGAAATGGAGTTTACAACCTATGTAGACCTCGTCTAACACTCCGGTCAATAACCCCCCACTTCTACCACGCGGGCCTTTAAAAGTGGCTCTAGTCCAATTGCTTGAGGCCTAAGCAATCTTAGCCCCAAGACTTAATTCTCAATTAAGAGTTAATGCAACCTATGTGAATATGTATGAATATTCAAATAACAAACAAGGTTAGGGAACTTTAGATGCTTATCTAGGATGATGATATAATCAATTAAATCAATCCTAGATATTAAGAGCTAAATGACATGTCAAATAGCTTAGCTAATCAAGATTAAGCAAAAACCTAATTAGCTATCACAATACAACACTCAATCAATTCATCACAATTAATTCTCTATTCTTATATTTATCATATGATAAAAAACATACAAGTAAATTAAAAGAGAATAGCTTGATAGTGAAATACTAAAATAAGATGAACTTAATCAAAATCTTACCAAGCAAGTTGTGATGATGCAAACCCATTCATGGATGAATGCAAGATGAACTTTGATGCACAAAGGTATGTATTTGAGTGTTTAAATGAGCAAACTTAGTTGCTTTTTCTCTCAAAATCTCTCTTTAAAATATAAGGTTCTTGATGATCAAAGAGTCATTAGTTCAGAACAAGAGAAAGAGATGTATTTATAGGCATGAAAAACAGAGCTTGTGAAAATACAAGTTTACCCTTGAAATGCACCGATTGGCGGTTTCAATCGGCGGCCAGGCTGCCGATCATGACCGTCGAATTGAGCCCGAGCAGAACAGAGCATCAACGGCGGTTTCATTCGGCGGTTTTGTAACCACCGATCCAACCGCCGAATCAAACCCGAGAGATTAAATCGATCAGGTATGAACGGCGGTTTCGAACGGCGGTCATGACCGCCGATCTTGACCGTAGAATTGCTCCAGACACTTCTGGACACAAACAGCGGTTTCATTCGGTGGCCAGGCCGCCGATCATAACCGTCGATCACCAAAAGAGGTGAAAACAAAGGAGAAGCCAAGGGCATTCTCCGTAGGCGGTCTTCGCTCAAAACCAAGCACATTCTAGTGCATGCGCGAACGTTTCCGAACAATGTCGGGAAACGAATTACAAGGCACATATACACACAATAGGATATAACAATCAAAGTGCTAGTGTGTAAAGTGACATGTGAAGAGTATGCACACAAATGCAAGTATACTAAGTGTGTGTGTGTGCATTCTAAGTCTCTTCAAAGAAAACCAAGCACTAGAGATTATACCTTTGGCGTGCTTGTCCCTTGAGGTCATGAAAGGGCCTTCGATCTTGAAGTTCAATCACCTAAACTACCCTTACACAATAAACCCCAACATGAAGTTTGTCCACGAAATAAGCCAATCAAGATATGGAATTCCTTACAATCTCCCCATTTGGCTATTTCGTGATAAAACCACCACTCACATTGAATCCTTACAACATAATAGAAACTATAGGTCTACTATGATTTTCTACTTTACAAAGGGATATATAAAAATAATCTTGAAGTCTTCAATCTCATGTAGACAAATCAATCCCTGAAAGCAAAGTTTCTATACTTTCCAATACAAGTAAAATGTGAGATTAAGAGCATAAACAAGCATTTGCATTCTAGAAATTTAAGTACATTAACAACATCATGCAATGTATGATGAATGCAATGCTCCCCCTCAAAGGGTTACTCCCCCTCAATGTATTGTCTCCCCAACAAGCACAATTGCTACCACAATTTGCAACTCCCCTTACCACCATTCTACTCCCCCTTTTTGTCATGATATAAGCAAATGAGTAGTCCCCAACCAGGTCACTTAGCAAAGAGAAATAGTAGTATACTATATACTTGCATAATCATATAATCCACTTTATGCAACTCAATCAATTGGAGAGAAACAAGGAGATTTATTTAAAATAAATGTGTGAATCAAAACATGTTTTGCATACAAGACATATAGCATTCAAGTCCAAAATACAATGGTATTTGATAAAGCAAATGACAAAGGTTTCTAATAAGAATTCAAACCAATTTCACCAATGTCATGAGAGAAGCAGGGATATAGAGTTTTCATTGATTTTAATATATGAGCAACTATATCCATCTTTATAAGCCAAACATGTCATGAGCGACTTTGCACTCTATTTGATTTTTTCGGGAATAAAACCCGTATGATAGTAGACATGTTCAACAAATAAAGAAAGAGAGACATTTGGATTTTAAAATCCTTTGAATGGATACAAGATCCTTTATTCAATTTGAGTCTCATAAGCTTTTTCACACAAGTTTTACATTTTAGAATATGCAATCATCAATTCATGCTTTTTCATTTGAGCATGTTATATGAATTTCATGCTTTTCATTTGACATTAGCATGTTATAAAAGCTCATGCTTTTCAATTTTAAGCATGTCATTAAGAATCATCATGTTATGGAGATAACTATAGGTCATTCAAATCATACTTCCTATGTAAATCTCATAGTCCAAAAATGCATGTTTGAACATAAATATGACATGGATTGTAGACAAGCATGGTTCACACTTATTGAATTGAAAACATATATACATATGTGCAACCAAGCTTACTCAAACAATCAACAAATAAGCATAAGTTTTTTTTTAAATATTTGCATGCAACAAGTATGCAATAGCTCTCTTTGCTTGAGTTCCCCATATGGGGTCAATCACCATCCTTCATCAATGAAGGTCATGAGGTCCTATAGACCTCCCAAGTCCATTTGACTTGGTTGAACCTATTTGACACTTGTTAGTCTCGTAACAAGCGGGTTCATTTTTCCTTATCCACATAGATATGACATTTTTCTTTCTAATGGTCAATGGTTCAAGAGTTTTAGAAATTATAGGATCATGAATATGAATTTTTTCCTTCCTATTAACATGCATTCTAGCTTTTGTCATTCTTTTTTCAATCATGCTTTTGAATCAACATAATTTAATGAAATGAAAGCAATTTGGTCTAATGTGACCATAAATACCACAAAAGTGACATGTAGGGATGAATTTAGAAATCATACCATGTCCTTGAGCATGCATAGGAGCCTTCCCATGTCTTTGTGGTTGAGTGGGTTCAAATCTTCTTTGTTGTTGAACCGGTCTAGCTTGCTTCCTTGGTTCATTTTGCATGATTGGCCTTTTTCCATTTAGAGTCATTTGATGAGGAATGTTGACATTGGAGACTCTAATGCGTTGAGCTTGAGGTTGTCTCCTTGGAGCTTCCTTCACTTGTGCACTTCTTGAACATTGTCCTAGATCAATTTTCTTCCTAGGAGTGTGCATCGACGAGGCTTCTATCTTACCCAAACTCTTGACAAAGATGGTCTTGGTTGGAGTAGTGATCTCATTGCTTTCTTCATATCCAATACCTTTCTTGTCACAAGGGTTCTTACCAACATCAAGTAAGTGGTCAAGCTTCTTGGTGCTTGAAGTCATCATAGTCAATGACTATTTAGCTTCATCAAGCTCTCTCTTCAACCCTTCTTCATTCCTATTAGACATAGTGAAATTTCCCTTAAGTAGTAGTGAAATATACCTAGGGGGGGGGGGGGGGGGGGGGGGGGGGGGGGGGGGGGGAATAGGTATAGGCTCCAAATTCTTCCAATTTAAAAATAATGCGGAATATATCAATGAACATACACACTTGATTATATTTGACAAATTAATTGATTTCACTTATACAAGAGTTAATCAATTTACAAGATATGCAATCAATGAAAGATATGGAAGATAAAGAAAAGTAAAAGCAAAAATGAACACAAGTGTTTTTACGTGGTAAAACCTCAAAGAGGAAACATCCACGGGTTGATACCACAACCACCGGCAAAGCAATCCACTATGTGAAAAAGGACTTACACACTCAAGCTATCACTCATGATATCCGCTCAAGCTATCAACTCCTAATCTACCCTCGGGCTAGTGAATCACCAAGCCTACTTCCTATCTGAGATGTGTCCTACACCTCTAGAAAGCAACTTCCTATCCAAGACGCTCACGTCTCTAGGAAGATTCCCTTGCTTAGCTATCTAGATCCAATGATCCTAGTCAAGCTTCTCTAGCTCAACCATCTGGAGTATAAAAACTCCTAGCTAAGACTTTTGCTTGCCTATCCGGATCCTCCCGACCCTAGACAAGACTTCCTTGCTCTATCCACAAAGCTTCACTCACTTTGCTAGAGACTTCAACCTAATGCAAGGCTATGATCTAAGTGATGCAAATGATGCAAACACAATCAAATTAAGCTAGATGATCAATCAAGCTCAATGTACATGTTCAATGATAGTCTAGAATATGCTTTCAACAATCAATCACAAAAGTATCTAGAAATCAAGACATGCAAATCAATAAGAACAAGGTATGAATATTCAATATATCACACTAAAAACCTAGTTCTTAGATCATGAAATAAAACATAGAAAATAACATGAAGCACATCACATATACATTTTCTAGAATCAATTTCATGATGAATCAAGTTTAGCACATATATGTTCAAGACAAATCACAAAGCTAAATCTCAATTAACAAATGATCAAACAACCCTAGCATGTGATCTAACATACTTCTCAACAAATTTCATCAATCAAATAGTAAGAATCAAGAGATGATCAAAGATGAAATTGAAAAAGAAGAAGTTGAAACAAACATACTGACCACGGACTGAAAATGGATCAACTGAGAAAAATGGTGAAGTCAGCTGCCTCTGGAAATGCTTGGGGTTTGTAGCTCTCTTCAAGACCAACAATTTTGGTTTTTGAATCGATTGATTTCGAGTTTGTATGAGAGAGATATGATCAAAATACTAAAACTAAAGTTGAGAGAATTCTGCAGAATTTTGTGAGTGTTCTTCAAAATTCTTCATCAAGTGTGGAGGGAAGGAGATGAGTTTAAAAGGAGGAGAGAGAGAGATTTTTTGAGCAAATCAGAGCATGCCATGTCACCTCCCCGTGGGGGGCGCATGGGGCCCATGGGAGCAGAGGGTTCCCTTGGCCGTGGGGCCCACGGCCTCCCTCACGGCCAGGCCTTGTGGCCTCATGCGCTCCAGACCACTCTCACGCGCTCCTTTGGTTCTTCAGCCCGTATCTTGGGCATCCGAACTCCGATTTCGAATCCATTTTCGGATTACGAACCGTGACTCCCTCACGCACGATGATGACTACACAACTTTGAAACATGGTTGAGAAATCATCTCAGAAAATGATGATGAAGTCAACTCAATGAATGAGAACGAAAAGTAGCGTAGTTACATCGTTTGGACTCGAAACCTTATGAATGAGTAACCGAAACGACCGGAACTCAATAAGGCATCATAATATAATATATTCAAGTCCAAATACAAAAATATGGAAACAAACAAACACAAATTCATACAAGCATGCCATATCAAAGAGATAGTCATAACGTATGCAATTCTACAATGTTTATCAATACAAGATCAATGCATGAACATACTATGAGATGTGTGAATGTGTTATACCAAATGTTTGAACCACGATGCAGGGACACACATGTATGAATTGTGTGTGTGTGCGCTAACGCCTTGCAAGAGGATAGAAGTCAAGATTTACCTTTGACGTTTTTCACCTCTTGAAGACGACTTTTGCACTAGAAGTTGCTCTTCACTTTTTAAGCTTCCTTTCTTCAAAGAATGTCCTAAGCAACAACTAATACATACATAGAGTGTTTTGTAATGGAATTAAGCCAATACAAATAGTGAACCTTACACATAGCTAGATCATCCCTTAGCTTGTCTTCAATCATCTTGGATGTTTCCACTTGCTTACTCAAGTGGTCATTATGTGTTGAAAGCTCTAGATTTTCATCCTCTAAAATCTTCAACTTTCTATTGTTCTTCTTCAATGAACTTTCACACTTGACTATAAAGTCATGAACATCCATTTTCTCTACGCTTCCATTTGTAGAGTTAGATGAGGAGTCATCTTCACTTGAGTTATCTCCTCCGCTCTCCTTCTCACTTATGGAGTCATTTCCCACATTAATACTTTCACCTTGGTCTCTTGAGTTAATGAGAGTCATATGCCAATGAGTAGCTACATCTATCACCTCTAGAGCTACTTCTTCATCTTTTTCTTCTATGGGATCACTAGTCAAGGCATTCTTACCAATAACTTTATCTTCTACACAAGTGGCCCCAAATGCCGTGTAGTCGATGGTAAGCTCATCATCACTCGATGATTTGTCTCTCTCTCCGGAGTCATCACTTTCACTCCAAGTGGCGGTCATAACTTTTGCCATTTTATTCTTCAAATTCCCACAATCGGGTGAGATGTGTCCTATACCGCCACACTCATAGCATTAGACCCCTTTCTTTTCACTCTTCTCTTGCCTAGGCTCAAAACTCTTGAAGGGAGCCTTTTTCTTCAAGTCTTGGCCTTTGGATCCAAATGCTTTCTTTTCGAATTTGAAAAATTTCTTGAATTTTCTAAGCATCAAGGCCATGTCTTCATCTGAGTCACATTTTTCTTCCTTCTCAACCTTGGAAGCTTTCAAAGCAATCCCTTTTTACTTTTTAGGAGGTGAAATACTAGGAGCCTTCTTAGATTCATAGGCGAGGAGTCTTCCAATTACTTTGCTCGGCTTCATGTCTTTATAACCATAATTCTCTTCTAAAGCCGCCACTTTTGCTTCAAACCTAGCGCGGAGAGACCTCATAATTTTCTGCTTGACTCTTCTATCCGAATAAGGATCACCGAGTTGATGGCTTTGATTGACAATATCCATCAACTTGACTTCAAAGTCATTGAAGCATTCGTCCTCCTCCATCTTGAGCAACTCAAATTGCATTTGAAGGACTTGAAGCTTGGAATCCTTGACAACATCGGTTCCTTCATGTGCAACCTCTAGAATATCCCATGCCTCCTTGGCTATCATAGTGTTCTGAATCAGTTTGTATTGATTTTTATCCACTGCACATAGAAGAGCGTGCCATGCCTTCTTATTCCATTTTGAAGTCTCAAACTCTTCAGTGGACCATTGAGCCTTAGGCTTAAGTACTTCTTCTCCACCACCCGTGGGAGTCATCTTAGGAACCACATACCAATCTTCAATTACCATCCATGCCCTATCATGGATTTGACACAGGTATGCTTCTTTCTTGCCTTTCCATGAGGCATAATTCACACCGGTGAGGAGAGGAGTTCGTGTACTTGATGCACCCTCATGGTTGCCACTGTATCCACTCATTGTATATAATGAATGAATTCAAATGAATGCAAAATGTATGAATGAGCAAAAATCACACAAATGCAAAACACACCAAAAATGAGCTAGGATCACCGAAGTATATCAAGGAACTCGCTCTGATACTAATTGAAAGGAACGAATAAACGCTCGGTGTGTATGATAAATATATCTGGGGGGGGGGGGGGGGGGGGTGAATAGATTTTAACTATTATGACCCAATTTTCGCATGCAAGTCAATTTTACGAAAATGCCCTACTAATCAAAAATACAAACAAGTGTAATATAGTGCAGAAATTAAATAACACTTGATGTATACGTGGAAACCCAACCACTGGGAAAAACCACGGGCTGTATAGTGCGCCACACTTGAACCTCGAAATTCACTAATTGAAATGGAGTTTACAACCTATGTAGACCTCGTCTAACACTCTGGTCAATAACCCCCCACTTCTACCACGCAGGCCTTTAAAAGTGGCTCTAGTCCAATTGCTTAAGGCCTAAGCAATCTTAGCCCCAAGACTTAATTCTCAATTAAGAGTTAATGCAACCTATGTGAATATGTATGAATATTCAAATAACAAACAAGGCTAGGGAACCTTAGATGCTTATCTAGGATGATGATATAATCAATTAAATCAATCCTAGATATCAAGAGCTAAATGACATGTCAAATAGCTTAGCTAATCAAGATTAAGCAAAAACCTAATTAGCTATCACAATACAACACTCAATCAATTCATCATAATTAATTCTCTATTCTTATATTTATCATATGATAAAAAACATACAAGTAAATTAAAAGAGAATAGCTTGATAGTGAAATACTAAAATAAGATGAACTTAATCAAAATCTTACCAAGCAAGTTGTGATGATGCAAACCCATTCATGGATGAATGCAAGATGAACTTTGATGCACAAAGGTATGTATTTGAGTGTTTAAATGAGCAAACTTAGTTGCTTTTTCTCTCAAAATCTCTCTTTAAAATATAAGGTTCTTGATGATCAAAGAGTCATTAGTTCAGAACAAGAGAAAGAGATGTATTTATAGGCATGAAAAACAGAGCATGTGAAAATACAAGTTTGCCATTGAAATGCACCGATTGGCGGTTTCAATCGGCGGCCATGCCACCGATCATGACCGCCGAATTGAGCCCGAGAAGAATAGAGCATCAACGACGGTTTCATTTGGCAGTTTTGTAACCGCCGATCCAACCGCCAAATCAAACCCGAGAGATTAAATCGATCAGGTATGAACGACGGTTTCGAACGGCGGTCATGACCACCGATCTTTACCGTAGAATTGCTCCAGACACTTATGGACACAAACGGCGGTTTCATTCGGCGGCCAGGGCGCCGATCATAACCGCTGATCACCAAAAGATGTGAAAACCAAGAAGAAGCCAAGGGCATTCTCCGTAGGCAGTCTTCGCGTAAAACCAAGCACATTCTAGTGCATGCGCGGACGTTTCTGAACAATGTCGGGAAATGAATTACAAGGCACATATACACACAATAGGATATAACAATCAAAGTGCTAGTGTGTAAAGTGACATGTGAAGAGTATGCACACAAATGCAAGTATACTAAGTGTGTGTGTGTGTGCATTCTGAGTCTCTTCAAAGAAAACCAAGCACTAGAGATTATACCTTTGGCGTGCTTGTCCTTTGAGGTCTTGAAAGGGCCTTCGATCTTGAAGTTTAATCACCTAAACTACCCTTACACAATAAACCCCAACATGTGGTTTGTCCACGAAATAAGCCAATCATGATATGAGAATCCTTACAGAGGGTATAACGTTGATGAGGCCGTTTGTTAATCAACAAAATGATGTTTTATGTTCTTTTGAAAACTATATTTTAACCACTTAAAAATCCTTTAAGATCATATTTCTTAGCAAGTGGTAAGCAAGATTCGTTCCACAGGGAGATAGAGAATGTATTGGATCAATTGACTAATCTTAAACAATAAAATAAATCTTTGAAAATGGATAGTTGTTTGGGTTTTACAACCCACAAAATTGCAATTAAAATAAACATATAAAAGTGATATGAAAAATAGAAGACTCAACAATCTTGATAAGAGAGATGATAAAATCAATTAATAGAAGTTAGGGAATAGATTGAGTTACTCATGAAT
The DNA here is from genome assembly GCA_008009225.1 of Acer yangbiense. Classification (NCBI taxonomy): domain Eukaryota; kingdom Viridiplantae; phylum Streptophyta; class Magnoliopsida; order Sapindales; family Sapindaceae; genus Acer; species Acer yangbiense. Next base: position 22,229,037 of record CM017771.1, read on the forward strand.
TTGAGTAATGCTTTCAAGCCTCAATAATGACCAATCTCATTAATGCTAACCATTTGTTTTCTAAAGTGTGTTCAGGTCATTGCTATGAACACTAAATACATTCCCACCTCAATGCCTAACCGATTAAGGAGAGGGGGTCAAGGTTGGATTAGTTGAGTACAAATCAAAGTTTGGATTAATGGGGTTGATATACCCACCACTAATCCATCCTATTCACTAAGTTCTTCAACAAATCAAGGGTGTCAATCCAAGATTGGTTTCACAACAAATTATCCAACACAATATCATGATCTACTAGTGATATACAATGCAAATCACAATAAGCATAAGATCTAAATATAAGAAAAGGAAACAATTATATTGAAACAAATTATATCACGGTGTGTATAAAACTATCTAGAGGGGGGGGGGGGGGGGGGGGGGGGGGGGGGGGGTGAATAGATTTTAAGCTTATTACCCAATTTTTCGTGATTAGTCAAAATTATGAAATTACCCCTAAATAGATAAAGCAATAAATTAAGTATAAAATGCGGAAATAAAATAACACTTGATTTTTACGTGGAAACCCTCACGGGAAAAACCACGGGCTAGTAAGTAAGCCACACTCGAACCTCGAATCCACTAAATGTGTAAAACGATTACAACCTAATCCCGGAAGTAATCACACACCTACCTAATCCCGGTATGAGTGAACCTAGTCCGATTTGCTTGCGATCTAAGCAACCTAATCCCGAAAGTTACACACAAGACTTACTTTCTCAATGAAGAGAATAACACCCTAAGTGAATATATGAATATCCAAATGCAACATAGAGCAAGGGAAACCCTATATGCTTATCTAAGATGATTAATATGCAATTAGAACAATCCTAGATATTAAAAACTAAATGACATGTTCAATCAAATAGTTTAGCTAATCAAGATTAAGCACAAAACCTAATTAGCTATCACAATACAACTTCTCAAACATACAACACACTAATCTCAATCTTGTATCAAAAGATATATAAATAACATACAAGAAATTAATTAAGATTGCTTGTTAAGAAAAACACAAAATATGTAAGATATTAGTGAAAAGCTTACCAAGCAAAGTGTGATGAAGAATCCATGCAAAGAGACATCTAGATGATCTAGGATGATGCTAGATGATGATTGATGATCATGAAAAAGTGTTTGAGTGAATAAAATTTGAGTTAATAAAATTTGAGTTCTTGGAATTTTTTCTTCTCTTGAAAAATATCCTAAGTATGAAATCTGAATATGAACTCTCTTAATTGACCTAAAGTCAAAGTGGCATATATATAGGAGGCCAAAACAAAGTGTGGTCGTTTTGATAAGTTGGCCTGAAATTTACCTTGGGCGCTGTACGTAGAGCGCTTCTGTAAAGCACCTGTACAGCGCCCCAACTCTGTTCTCTCGGGAAAACAGAGTGGCGCTGTACGTAGAGCGCTTTGTACAGCGCCTGTACAGCGACCCAACAGCGACCGAATTAAATCGATCAGGTTTGAACAGCGCTCAATGGGCGCTGTTCGTACAGCGCTTCTGTAGAGCGCTTTTGGGAGCACCCAATGCAAAAATGCAATCCTAAGTCTAAGCATGACAAGGCAATTGGATATGCAAGGTGCAATCAAACTAACATGCAAGAAGAGATGTTAATGAACATTAATGCACAAAAATAAGACACACAACATACAAGGATTAAACATATGCATGAGTTGTGAGTGTGTGCAACTATCTCTTCAAGACAAGTAAGCACATAGAAATTTACCTTCGGTGCTTATCAACACAAGGTCTTCAAATGGCTTCGAACATTAATACCAACACCTAAGCTACCCTTACAAAGAACCCCCAACATGTGGTTTGTCCACGAAATGAGCCAATCAACAAATGAGAACCTTACAAGATTCAATTACAAATAGCTAAGCAAATACTCATAACCACAAGTTCCTCAAATCTATTCCCTAAATTAGGGGTTTAGTTACACATAGTTACAATCAAATGAATAGGAAGTAATAGTTAAGGAAATCACCCTTATGCCTCCTTCTTTAGAGCTTGCTCCTTCCTTTCCCTTGATGCTCATAGTGTCAAGAATGGTAGAAGAGGATGTGTCTAGATAAGTGGGTGTCTAATGTTAAGTGACAAAGGTATGGAAATGGAGAGAATGGAAAGAGAGGAATGGTTGAGTGTAGTAATCAAGACATTCGTGTTGAGGTTTTGGATGGAAAAGATAGTTCAAGTTTAGAGAATGGAGGAAGTTGAAGAGTGAAAAATGGATGAGAAACTAGGGTTAGATTTAGTAGGAATTCATGCTCTCTAAGAATGGTGTGTCTCTCAAGTTTGGAAGAAGAAGAGTATATATAGTGGCAATGGACATGTACTGATAACTGCTGGAAAATCTGAGGTGGCAAGGTGTCGCCACTTCTATTGTCGCCATTTGTCATGGCGACAGACGGTTATTCCGTCTAAGATTCATATGTCACCACAATCTTCATCTTTTTCGTCATATTGCAACTGGCGACAGAAAGTGGCAAAAACCCTTGATGCTTTCAAAGACCTTCTGTCGCCATGGCGACGCTTGTGGCGACAATTCTATCACCACTTTCCAAGTGGCGACAGTAAGTGGCGATGCTTGACTTCCTTCTGTGTTGCCATATGTCAAGTGGCGACATCAAGTGGCGACGACACCTGGTTGAATTAGCCTGGAAATAAACCTTCTGTCGCCATGGCGACACAAGTGGCGACGCTTTGTGGCGACAATGCCCTGTTTTTCCAACTTGTGCACCTTTTGAATCAAACTTCACATTTTCTTCACAAAAGCACTTGAGACCAAAATAAACCTGAAATGCTCAATTTAACACTATTAAATACGGGGACACGCCCGAGAATCAAGCATAAAGAGACGGGAATGAGGTACAAAATCATACCAATTTTGGCTTGATCAAATACCCCCAAACCTATCTTTTGCTAGTCCTTGAGCAAAATAATCACAAATCAACCCCAAAGACAAGCATCAAGACACTTCAAAGGTTTTAATACTCTCTAACTTCTCCAATCAAAGACTTTTCTTATGAAAATTAATTATGCAAAACCAATATGGAGAGATTAAAACAATGATGCACTAGTGAGGATTTTAAACATGTAAGAGAATGTTAAGTAAAGATTAAGAACATGCCAATCTAGATATGATTGTATGTAATGCGACCTTACATTCAAAATGCCAAAGCTTTAAAGCAAATGTGCTATTCGGTTTAGAATGTAATTCGCCTTGATAACTGATCCTCACCCGATTCTCTCTTTTCTTTTCTAAGATTCCTAGGTTTCACTCAAAATACATATGCAATATGAATTCATGTCATGGATATCTAATTGATTGCATATGATGACATTTAAAACGCAATTTCTGACAAGTAAGTCTCATGAATGGAATTGCAAGCCATGAATTAGAAAGAGCATGTATCAACAACATTTTACAATGTGGACACTCCTAAAGATCATGAAGGCCTTAGGTGATGGTGAAACAAAGAATAGGGCAATGGATAACAAAGAACCCAACGATAACACTAAGGCATACATTCTGATTGTGAGTTCCGATGCTTCACATATAATGTTTACACACTAGGCGTCCAGGCTTACAATTTCAATTTATATATGCACTATACTCTAATTTTTTTTTTCATTTGAGTAGTTCATTCCACTTTTCACTTCCCCTCTAGGCCAATTGTGCCTAATTCTTGGTTCTCTTTTCCTTGATTTTTTTTTCTTTTCTCTTTGCCAACCTTTTCTTTTCATATTCCTTTTCTTTGCTTTTCTTTGGTTTTCAAGTTTTCTTGCTTTGCAAGATTCTTTTGCACACATTTTCATGCCTAGGTACACGCCTTTACATTTTCAAGTATAAGATCTTACATTGATTTCCTAAGCCTTAGTAAATCATTTGGTCAAGGTAAGTCAATCATGTAGGCTATAAGGTTCATGTAGACGTGGTTCATGAATGAAAAACTTAAAACGTGTTTGGCTTCAAAGGGGCTTGGGAGCACACACTGTTAGGATTATGCTCAATAGCAAGAGTGTAATATTGTTTTTGACAATCTTTTCATATTAATAAAGTGATTTCTGATTTAAACAAATCTTATAGCATTTATATATTGAATATTATAATTGTCAAAAATAAATAATCATAAGGTCAAAAGACTACGAGAAAAGAAGAATTGTTCGTACATCTGGATATGTATGAGGTAAACACAATTCTTTAGTTAGTCTTGAATAATGTTCACAACTTAAGTTAAAGGTTGGTGAAATAAATTATAGCACGGTGTGTATAAAACTATCTAGAGGGGGGGGGGGGGGGGGGGGGGGGGGGCGTGAATAGATTTTAAGCTTTTTACCCAATTTTTCGTGTTAGTCCAAATTACGAAATTACCCCTAAATAGATAAAGCAATAAATCAAGTATAAAATACGGAAATTAAATAACACTTGATTTTTACGTGGAAACCCTCACGGGAAAAACCACGGGCTAGTAAGTAAGCCACACTTGAACCTCGAATCCACTAAATGTGTAAACGATTACAACCTAATCCCGGAAGTAATCACACACCTACCTAATCTCGGTATGAGTGAACCTAGTCCGATTGCTTGCGAATTAAGCAACCTAATCCCGGTCACAACACAAGACTTAATTCTTTAAAAAGAGATTAACACCATAAGTGAATATATGAATATTCAAATGCAACATAGAGCAAGGGAAACCTTATATGCTTATCTAAGATGATGAATATGCAATTAAAAACAATCCTAGATATTAAAGATAAGTGACATGTCAATTAGCTTAGATAATCATAGATTAGAGAATATTAGAATATAATCTAAGAACAATCAAGTAATAAAAGAGATGCCATAATAAATTAAACACTAATTATGTATGATAATAGTGAAAAACTTACCAAAGCAAGTGTGATGATGAAAGACCCATGCAAGCAAGCATCCTAGATATGCTATAGAATGCTAGATGAACTTTGATGCAAATGGATTTTGATTTGAGTGTTTGATAAGCAAACTTGATTGCTTTCTCTCTTAAAAATCTCTCTTTTTAAAGTAGGGTTCTTGATGATTAAAGAGTCACATTTAGAACAAGAGAAAGTGATGTATTTATAGGCATGAAAAATAGAGCATGTGAAAAGACAAGTTTGCCCCTGAAACGCACCGATCGGCGGTTTCAATCGGCGGCCAAGCCACTGATCATAACCGCCGAATTGGCCCGAGAGGAATAGGGGACCAACGACGGTTTCATTCGACGGTTTCGTGACCACCGATCCAACCGCCGAATCAAACCTGAGATTAAAAAATCAATCAGGTATGAAAACAGCGGTTTCATTCGTGACCGCCAATCCAACCGCTGAATTAGGCCGAGAGATAAACTCAATCAGGTCTTGAACGGCGGTTTCAAACGGCGGTCGTGTCCACCGATCATAACCGTAGAATTGCTCCATACACTTCTGGAAGCAAACGGCGGTTTCATTCGGCGGCCAGGCCGCCGATCATAACCGCCGATCACCAAAAAAGGTGAAAACCAAGGAGAAGCCAAGGGCATTCTCCGTAGGCAGTCCTCGCGCTAAACCAAGCACATTCTAGTACATGCGCGGATGTTTCCAAAAACAATCGGGAAATGAATTACAAGACAACAAGACACAATTACACACAACAAAATATAACACATAAGTGCAAGTGTGAAATGTGACAAGTGAAGAGAATGCACACATATGCAATGTATGTTAAGTGTGTGTGTGCAACTAATCTCATTAAAGAAAAGTAAGCACATAAAAATCTACCTTCGGTGCTTATCAAGACGAGGTCTCCAAAGGGCTTGAGCAATAACACGATACCTAGGCTACCCTTACAAAGAACCCCCAACATGTGGTTTGTCCACGAAATGAGCCAATCAACAAATGGGAACCTTACAGTTGGGCACCTTTATCTTGTTAAAGTTGTAGAATTCTTTTACTAGCATTTGAGTGGGATCAAATGTGTTATGATGAGTCTAAAGTCATCAGAGGGTCTTCGAGTAAAAGAATCTACTGCACTGGGTGCATTGAACTGGATCACAATGAAATACTTTATCTAAAACCGGCAATAGATAATAGTATTTTCATTATCAGGACAATCAGAGAGTCTATCTTAATCCTAAGATAAATGATGGACTTATGGTTGCAAGTGGTATCATTTGAGTTATCAATGAGTACGATTATATAGCATAGTCTATCCTCGATAGTTTGGTGATATTCATTGTTAATCGATAGAGGACTTCATTTATAGATATGAACATCGTGGCTCCATTTTTTAAATGAGAGTAGAGTATCATCATATGGATGTTTTGAGGTATTGGATATTGAATCTTAACGTTAAGTTTTCGATAGAGTTTATTGAAACATGGCTTCTGGACAAGTCAAAATATCCAAGTTCAAAATGTGGTCATATGAGTAAATATGGTAACTTGGAGAGCTATAGGCGATCTATGAGCTCTTGGCGATTACTGATATTCTTCACGAGGATTCACTATCTCCTATAAGATTGTCTAGGGTATGAATGAAAATATTCCATCTTTATTTAAGAGTGCAATTTTAGTTTTTTAGTGGAATGAATTAAAATTAATAGATCGAACCTAAGTGAATCATTTGTTGATTGTGATTGGGTTATGTCTATTAGAGCTTAAATTTAGATAGGCCCGCCAAGATCCCCAATCCATACGGACTTGCATGAATCACTTGATAAATTCTACCGGACTAATTTATAGGTCCATCTAGAATTGTATTAAGGCATGTGGATTTGTTTCTTTTAGTAAGAATGGGCCTAGTTCACATGTGGGCCTTTTGTTAAGGTCCAATGGATTTAATAAAATAGAAAAACAATATATAGATATATTAATATATATGGCACATGGCCGAGATATATATAATATTATATTGTTTTATTTTTATTAAATTGATTAAATGGAAATTAATTAATTAATTGATTAATTATTTAATTAAAAATCAAAATTTTTTTCTGACTAGGAAATATGTTTTTTAGTAGTATACTATTGTGGTAGTATAATAAATATAAAAGACTTTATTTGGTAAGTAGATAAATAAAGGATTTATTTATCTAGTCAAATAAGGAAGTCTTTTATATAGTCACAAATACACTAAAGAGTTGGATTAGGGTTTGGAATTCTAAGGAAATCTACCTAGGGTTAGGATTTAAGTCAAAAGACACAAATCCTACATGGTAAAGGATTTCGACCTCAATATATAGATATATATAAAATATATATGGTAATTAGCCGATATATATATATATATATATATATATATATATATATATATATATATATATATATATATATATATTTATAAAGCATGCTGAATTGACATATATATATATTTATATGTAGCATGCAGAATCGTATATATATAGGATGCAGAATTCGTGATATAGAGATTGACAAATATATATTATTTGGAAAGTGACTTTCGGCCATGATATATATATTCTTTATATAGAATTCGAATAACCCTAATGTCTTGGACTTGAGAGTTTTTTCTTTTACTAGAGAAAAATAGAATCCAACTCTTAGACTAGTGTGATTTTCGGCCAAGAGGAATAGAGAGAAAAGTTTGTTCTTATTTCGATAGTGCACTAGTTACTTTTACATCAAAAGGTTTTGTGCACAATTTCGAATAAGGTTCATGCGAGTTTCGATCTAAAGATTGTGAATTCAAAAGTGACCGGAACATTATTTGTTGTCTCTTGGAACTTGTTGTGACTAACGAAAAAGAAAAAGTTTTGTTAATCCATCCTCAGGTACACAATTCAAAGAGAAGGGAGACCACGCTCCTAGGTAATTCACGTTTGTGATTGGATTGGAAGATCTTGCGGATTACCGTCGACGCAATGTCAATCGGATCACGTGACAAAGGTATGATATCTTTAGTATTATATGTTAATTAATTAGAGGGTTAAGGTTCAAATTATGGAAAAATTTTAAACTATACTAAACCTTTATTTTAGTCTCGCTTCCGCTACGTGCACGTATTTTTCCCTACACACACATTAGAGGGTTAGAAGTGTTTAGGCCAATTAGTGGCTCACACATGCATTGCCTAAAATCCTTTCTAAAGGCTTGTCCATAAAGCAAAATAAAGCATCCACAAGTAGACCATATTATTCTATGGCAAGCAATATTTATGTGCAAATGTGACCTATTCATGCTTTAATGAGTGTTTGAGAGTGAGTGTTTAAAGAGTGAATATTTGAAACTCGAAATACGCTTTTTAAGGCCGTGTTTGTGTTCCTCACAGGAATCTCCACTATGAATTCCTAGCCTTTAAGCAACATTGATAATTTACCCTAACAATTTGAGAAAAAGATTAACGCACTTTGTTCAATGACACCCTAAATGACATGACGTTAATCTAAACCAAACAATGGCAAAGATGCACAATTCCTCACTACTCATGTAAAGATCAATCTCAACAAGCAAAGTATGCTCAATTATGGCATTATCGCAAAATTTTTGAAAAATTCGGCTTAAGTTTTACAACCAAGCAAAATGGTGCTGCACATATGTACCCCCAAACCTAAATTAGACATTGTCCTCAATGTTTATGGGAGGTAAAAACTATACAAAGGCGCAATACACAAATAATTCATTCTATTATGCACAACTCAACCAAACAGAATATTCAATTATGACAAGTATATCCTCAATATTCCATTCAATCAACAATCCTCAAATAAGCACATTCATCCTCCAACTTCTACCAAAATCCAAAACACACCCTTATTCTAAGCAAAAACAAAACAAAAGCAAAAATAAGGAAATTCAACTCAAAGAAATTCAAATGAAGGTAAAACCAATGTAATCAATAAGTAACAATACCAACATAGCAAATAAAACTAAAGTGCTCAAAATATCCAAATCTAAATATGATGCACATGTGATAGTCCAAATGATATTTAAATGATGGTGGTACTACTCTGACTCCTCCTCAGAATGCTCTAACTCTGCTATCTTCCCTCTCGGGTCCGTCAGCTATGCCTCTCTAGCTGCAGCCTCTCTCAGGGCCTGCGCCTCTGTTAATCTTCTACGGGTAGCTAACTCATTCACTTGGGGTCCTCCTCTGGTACGAACGCCATGATCTGTGAGAGAACGGGCTAAGGCCAGCTCATACTGCTCTACCTCTTCAATGGCAGACCGTGCGGTCTGTAGGATAGGGTATGCTATAATCACTGGTGCATCTGAGGAACTGGGCCCTACTACTGTGGCTGGGATAGGTGGAGTCTTTGTGGCGGTAGTGGTTCTGGAGAAGGTGGCTGGGCTAGTAGTCCTCCTCGGTCTCCTCACATATGGAGTGAGTCTCAACTCCTTACGGAGGTCTATGAAGTCTGTAATCATTGACTCTGACATCTCCCTAATCAGATCCTCTAGAGACGACTGCTTATCACTAAGCTCTGACTGTTTCTTCTCCAAGGCCATCTGCCTATTCGCCAAAGCTAACCCATCAGCGTGCAAAATATCAAAGTCAGCAGTCTGAATGTCTATAATATGCTTTATACCATCTAGGATCCGAAGACCTAAAGGCTGACTAGGATCATTCATAACAGTTGGGGTCTCTACATCCTCATCATCATCATCATCATCATCATCATCATCACCAAAACACTCCTCATCTTGAATCACTCTATCAAACTCTGCCTCGGCACTCATGTCGGCCCCTGATCTGTGTGCTCTCTTCCGCCTCCCAACAGTCGGTCTCACCGGATCTCTGGGCAACCTAACTCCACGCATGCTCAACAAGCGACGCCATATAGACAAACCCATATTGGATGTAGGGGGTTTCAAAGTATCCCCAGATAAATCCACACCCACTAACCTACATATCTCGGTGATAGTGCATGGGAAAGGTAGAATGTCTAAATCTGACTCATTCCAACCTATCCTCTGAATCTCCATATTTATTATCACTCTTACATCAATGGGCTGCCCTTCCATAATACAATGCAATATCCGGGCAGCCTCAAATGGTACTGTGGACCTGTGGGAAACCAGCCTAAGCAAGTATGCAATGAAAATGTTCCAAAAAAGCCGGCTCAACCTTCAAGTTGGAATGCTTGAGAGGGTATCCTCTAGCAATCTAGCATGTCATAGGAGTAATGGTCAAGGTGTTGGTGAAGTCCACTGAACCTTTCTCATACAACGGATTCGAGGTGATCCCCTCTATCATGCGCTCATGCAATTCATCAAACTCTAAAAGTGTGGTTCCAAAATAAATATTGATGTCCACCGCATTCATGTACACGGGAACCCCTCTCACTAAAATTGGACCACCTCTCATGAACTCCCTGGGGTTCATCCCCACATAGAACTCCCTCACAAGTGTCTCACTGTAAATGGGTGGCGTGGCTGCTAATCCTCCCCATCCTCTACCATTTACCGTCGTCGCCATTGGGGTGTTCCCTAACTTGTCTAACCTAATTCCCCTTTCTGGCCAAATCTTCTTCTCCCTAAATATTTCCATTCGGTCTTCAAAGTCTATATTTAGGGTACATTCTGGCCCATTTTTCTTTTGAGTTGTAGAGGCTTTACTACCCTTACCTCCCTTATTTGGCAATTTCATCTTTGGTGCCATTTTCCACACAAATTTGGATATCAAATTTCAGACGAAAATCCGGCAGCACAACTGCGCTTCAATAGCAATATCACCACAAGAAAACACTTCTCTTGTTAGGATTATGCTCAATAGCAAGAGTGTAATATTGTTTTTGACAATCTTTTCATATTAATAAAGTGATTTCTAGTTTAACAAATCTTATAGCATTTATAGTTTAATATTATAATTGTCAAAGTAAAAAATCATAAGGTCAAAAGACTATGAGAAAAGAAGAATTGTTCGTACATCTGGATATGTATGTGTAAGGATTCCCGTTTTGTTGATTGGCTTATTTCGTGGTCAAACCACATGTTGGGGTTTTGAATGTAAGGGTAGTCTAAGTGTTTGGTGTTGAAGATCAAAGGCCCTTCCATGACCTCAAGATACAAGCACGCCAAAGGTATAATCTCTTGTGCTTGTTTTTCTTTGAAGAGATTTAGTAGCACACACACACTTAGCATTCTTGCTATGATTGCATACTTGCTTATTTTTATGTGCATCTCTTCACATGTCACTTTACACACTAGCACTTTGGTTGATATATCTTGTTGTGTGTATATGTGCCTTATAATTCGTTTCCCGACATTGTTCGGAAACGTCCGCGCTTGCACTAATTAGTGCTTGGTTTCGCGCGAAGACCGCCTATGGAGAATGCCCTTGGCTTCTCCTTGGTTTTCACCATTGTTGGTGATCGGCGGTTATGATCGGAGGCCTGGCCGCCGAATGAAACCGCCGTTTCAGTCCAGATTGGTCTGAAGCAATTATGCGGTCCAGATCGGTGGTCACGACCGCCGTTCGAAACCGCCGTTCATACCTGATCGATTTTAATCTCTCGGGTTTGATTCGGCGGTTGTATCGACGGTCACGTAACCGCCGAATGAAACCGCCGTTAATGCTCTGTTCTTCACGAGCTCATTTCGGCGGTCGTCATCGGCGGCCTGGCCGCCGATTGAAACCGCCGAACGGTGCGTTTCAGGGGCAAAAGTGTCTTTTCACATGCCCAATTCTTGATGTCTATAAATATCTTGTTTTCTCAATCTCTGAATAAGCTTCTTGAGCAATTAGAACCCTAATCTTTCAAGAGAGATTTTTGAGAAAAAATCAATTCAAGAACCCACCTTTAAACACTCAAATCAAATCCTTTTTGCATCAAATTTCATATTGCATCCTCTATGTCTACATAGAAAGCATATATGATTGGATTGGCATCATCACAATATGCTTGGTAAGATTTTGATTAGTTTCATCTTATTTTAGTATTTTTACTATCAAGCATACTCTCTTTTTATTTACTTGTATGTTGTTGATCATATGATAAATACAAGAATAGAGAATTAATTGTGATGAATTAATTGAGTGTTGTTTTTGTGATAGCTAATTAGGTTTTTGCTTAATCTTGATTAGCTAAGCTATTTGACATGTCATTTAGCAATTGATATCTAGGGTTGATTAAATTGATTATATCATCATCCTAGATAAGCATCTAAGGTTACCTAGCCTTGTTTGTTATTTGAATATTAATACATATTCACATAGGTTGCATAATCTCTTCTTAGAGAATTAAGTCTTGAGGCTAAGGTAGCTTAGGCCTCAAGCAATTGGACTAGAGCCACTTTTAAAGGCCCGAGTGGTAGAAGTGGGGGGTTATTGACCGGAGTGTTAGACGAGGTCTACATAGGTTGTAAACTCCATTTCGATTAGTGGATTTCGAGGTCCGAGTGTGGCGCACTAATCAGCCCGTGGTTTTTCCCAGTGGTTGGGTTTCCACGTATACATCAAGTGTTATTTTAATTCCGCACTATATTACACTTGCTTGTATATTTAACTAGTAGGGGCATTTTCGTAATATTGACTTGTATGCGAAAATTGGGTAATAATAGCTAAAATCTATTCACCCCCCCCCCCCCCCCCCCCCCTCTAGCTTTATATTGAACACGCCTCTAGGACTTTCAATTGGTATCAGAGCGGGTTCCTAGATATACTTAGGTGATCCTAGCTCATTTTAGGTGTGTTGTGCATTTGTGTGATTTTTGCTCATTCATACATTTTGCATACATTTCATTCATTCATTTGAGACAATGAGTGGATTCGGTGGCAACCATGAGGGTGCTTCAAGCACACGGCCTCCTCTCCTCACCGGTGTGAATTATGCCTCATGGAAAGGCAAGATGGAGGCATATGTGTGCCAAATCCATGATAGGGCATGGATGGCAATTGAAGATGGGTATGCACCTCCTATGATGACTCCCACGGGTGGTGGAGAAGAAGTACTCGAGCCAAAGGCCCAATGGTCACCTGAAGAGTTTGAGACTTCAAAATGGAATAGGAAGGCATGGCATGCTCTTCTATGTGCAGTGGATGAAAATCAGTACAAACTGATTCAGAACACTAGGATAGCCAAGGAGGCATGGGATATCCTAGAGGTTGCACACGAAGGAACCGATGTGGTTAAGGATTCGAAGCTACAAGTCCTTCAAACGCAATTTGAGTTGCTTAAAATGGAGGAGGATGAGTGCTTCAATGACTTTGAAGTCAAGTTGATGGATATTGTGAATCAAAGCCATCAACTCGGTGATCCTTATTCGGATAGGAGAGTTAAGCAGAAAATTATGAGGTCTCTCCCCGCTAGGTTCAAATCAAAAGTGACGGCTTTAGAGGAGAATAGCACTTACAAGGATATGAAGCCGAGCGAGGTGATTGGAAGACTCCTCGCCTATGAATCTAGGAAGGCTCCTAGTATTTCACCTCCTAAAAAGCAAAAAGGAATTGCTTTGAATGCTTCCAAGGTTGTGAAGGAGGAAAAAGTTGACTCGGACCAAGACATGGCTTTGCTACTTAGAAGATTCAAGAAGTTTGTCAAGTTCGAGAACAAGGGCGTTGGATCCAAGGGCCAAAACTTGAAGAAAAAAGCTCCCTTCAAGAATTTTGAGCCTAGGCAAGAGCATAGTGAGAAGAAAGGGGTCCAATGCTATGAGTGTGGTGGTATAGGTCACATCTCACCGGATTGTGGGAACTTGAAGAACAAGATGGCAAAAGTGATGGCCGCCACATGGAGTGAAAGTGATGACTCCGGAGAGGGAGATAAGTCATCAAGTGATGATGAGCTTACCATCAACTACACGGCATTTGGGGCCACGTGTGTAGAAGATAAAGTTGTTGGTAAGAATGACTTGACTAGTGATCCCATAGAAGAAAAAGATGAAGAAGTAGCTCTAGAGAAGATATATGTAGCTACTCATTGGGATATGACTCTCATTGACTCAAGAGATCAAGGTGGAGGTCTAAATGAGGGAAATGACTCCATTAGTGAGAATGAGAGTGGAGGAGATAACTTAAGTGAAGATGACTCCTCATCTATCTCTACAAATGAAGGTGTAGAGAAAATGGATGTAAATGACTTTATAGTCAAGTGTGAAAGTTCATTGGAGAAGAAAAATATAAAGTTGAAGATTTTAGAGGATGAAAATCTAGAACTTTCAACACACAATGACTACTTAAGTAAACAAGTGGAGGCATCCAAGAAGATTGAAGACAAGCTAAGGGATGAGCTAGCTATGTCTAAGAGGAATGAAGAAGGGTTGAAGAGAGAGCTTGTTGAAGCCATAGAGTCATTGTCTAGGATGACTACAAGCACCAAGAAACTTGACCACATTCTTGGTAGTGGAAAGAACCCTTGTGACAAGAGAGGTATTGGGTATGAAGAAACAAAGGAGATCACTACTCCAACCAAGACCGTCTTTGTCAAGAGTTTGGGCAAGATAGAAGCCTCACCGGTGCACACTCCTAGGAAGAAAATTGATCTAGGACAATGTTCAAGAAATGCACAAGTGAAGGTAGCTCCTAAGAGACAACCTCAAGCTCAAAAAGTTCCTCAACCTAACTTCCCTCAAACTCATATTCATCAAGGGAAGAGGCCAATCATGCAAAATGAAACAAGGAAGCAAGCTAGACCGGTTCATCAACAAAGAAGATTTGAACCCGCACAACCACAAAGTCATGGGATGGCTCCTATGCATGCACAAGGACATGGTATGAATTCTAAATTTATCCCTACATGTCACTTTTGTGGTATTAATGGTCACATTAGACCAAATTGGTTTCATTTCATTAAATTATGTAGAATCAAAAGCATGATTGAAAAGAAAATGATAAGAGCTAGAATGCATGCTAATAGGAAGGAAAACATTCATATTCATGATCCTATTAATTCTAGTACTCTTGAACCTTTGACCACTAAGAAGAAAAATGTTATATCTATGTGGATAAGGAAAAATGAACCCGCTTGCTATGAGACTAACAAGTCTCAAATAGGTTCAACCAAGTCAAATGGACTTGGTAGGTCCATAGGACCTCATGCCCTTCATTAATGAAGGATGATACTAACCCCATATGGGGAACTCAAGCAAAGAGAGCTATTTTTGCATTCTTGTCACTTGCAAAAAATTTGAAAAATCTTATGCTTCTTGGTTGATTGCTTGAGTAAGCTTGGTTGCACATATGTATATATGTTTTCAATTCAATAAGTGTGAACCTTGCTTGTTTACAATCCATGTCATATTTATGTTCAAACATGCATTTTGGACTAGGAGATGTATGTAGGAAGTATGATTTGAATGACCTATGATTATCTCCATGACATGATGATTCTTAAATAACATGCTCAAATGTAAAAGCATGAATTGATAATTGCGTTATTAAATGCAAAAAACTTGTGTGAAAAAGCTAATGAGACTCAAATGAAAAAGGATCTAGTATCCATTCAAGGATTTTACAATCCAAATGTCTCTCTTTCTTTATTGGTTGAACATGTCTACTATCATACGGGTTTCATTCCCGGAAAAATCAAATAGGGTGCAAAGTTGCTCATGACATGTTTAGCTTATAAAGTTGGATATAGTTGTTCTTAAATTGAAATCAATGAAATTTCTATATCCTTGCTTCTCTCATGACAATGGTGAAATTGGTTTGAATTCCTATTAGAAACCTTTGTCATTTGCTTTGCCAAATACCATGGTATTTTTGGACTTGAATGCAATATGTCTTGTATGCAAAGCATTTTGTTTCACACATTTTATCTAATAAATCTCCTCGTTTCTCTCGGATTAATTGAGATTGCATAAAGTGACTTATATTGATTATGCATATACTAGAATGCTACTATCTCTCTTTGCCTTGAGTAACCCGGTTGGGGACTACTCCTTTGTCTATATCATGACAAAAAGGGGGAGTAGAATGTGGTAAGGGGAGGTGCAAATTATTGTAGCAATTGGTGCACATTGGGGAGAATATACATTGAGGGGGAGTAACCCTTTGAGGGGGAGACCCTTTGAGGGGGAGCATTGCTTTCATCATACATTGCATGATGTTGTGTTTAATTTCTTAGAAATGCAAATGCTTGTTTATGTCCTCACTTGATTCATCTCACTTTTACTTGTTTTGGAAAGTTTAGAAACCTTGTTTCAGGGAATGATTGTTCTACAAGAGATTGAAGACATCAAGTTTTATTTTTATATATCTCTTTGTATTGTAGAAAATCTTCATTGACCCATAGGTTTATTTTTGTTGTGAGGAATCAATGTGAGTGGTGGTTTTGTCACGAAATAGCCAAAGGGGGAGATTGTAAGGATTCCCGTTTTGTTGATTGGCTTATTTCGTGGTCAAACCACATGTTGGGGTTTTGAATGTAAGGGTAGTCTAAGTGTTTGGTGTTGAAGATCAAAGGCCCTTCCATGACCTCAAGATACAAGCACGCCAAAGGTATAATCTCTTGTGCTTGTTTTTCTTTGAAGAGATTTAGTAGCACACACACACTTAGCATTCTTGCTATGATTGCATACTTGCTTATTTTTATGTGCATCTCTTCACATGTCACTTTACACACTAGCACTTTGGTTGATATATCTTGTTGTGTGTATATGTGCCTTATAATTCGTTTCCCGACATTGTTCGGAAACGTCCGCGCTTGCACTAATTAGTGCTTGGTTTCGCGCGAAGACCGCCTATGGAGAATGCCCTTGGCTTCTCCTTGGTTTTCACCATTGTTGGTGATCGGCGGTTATGATCGGCGGCCTGGCCGCCGAATGAAACCGCCGTTTCAGTCCAGATTGGTCTGAAGCAATTATGCGGTCCAGATCGGCGGTCACGACCGCCGTTCGAAACCGCCGTTCATACCTGATCGATTTTAATCTCTCGGGTTTGATTCGGCGGTTGTATCGGCGGTCACGTAACCGCCGAATGAAACCGCCGTTAATGCTCTGTTCTTCACGAGCTCATTTCGGCGGTCGTCATCGGCGGCCTGGCCGCCGATTGAAACCGCCAAACGGTGCGTTTCAGGGGCAAAAGTGTCTTTTCACATGCCCAATTCTTGATGTCTATAAATATCTTGTTTTCTCAATCTCTGAATAAGCTTCTTGAGCAATTAGAACCCTAATCTTTCAAGAGAGATTTTTGAGAAAAAATCAATTCAAGAACCCACCTTTAAACACTCAAATCAAATCCTTTTTGCATCAAATTTCATATTGCATCCTCTATGTCTACATAGAAAGCATCTATGATTGGATTGGCATCATCACAATATGCTTGGTAAGATTTTGATTAGTTTCATCTTATTTTAGTATTTTTACTATCAAGCATACTCTCTTTTTATTTACTTGTATGTTGTTGATCATATGATAAATACAAGAATAGAGAATTAATTGTGATGAATTAATTGAGTGTTGTTTTTGTGATAGCTAATTAGGTTTTTGCTTAATCTTGATTAGCTAAGCTATTTGACATGTCATTTAGCAATTGATATCTAGGGTTGATTAAATTGATTATATCATCATCCTAGATAAGCATCTAAGGTTACCTAGCCTTGTTTGTTATTTGAATATTAATACATATTCACATAGGTTGCATAATCTCTTCTTAGAGAATTAAGTCTTGAGGCTAAGGTTGCTTAGGCCTCAAGCAATTGGACTAGAGCCACTTTTAAAGGCCCGAGTGGTAGAAGTGGGGGGTTATTGACCGGAGTGTTAGACGAGGTCTACATAGGTTGTAAACTCCATTTCGATTAGTGGATTTCGAGGTCCGAGTGTGGCGCACTAATCAGCCCGTGGTTTTTCCCAGTGGTTGGGTTTCCACGTATACATCAAGTGTTATTTTAATTCCGCACTATATTACACTTGCTTGTATATTTAACTAGTAGGGGCATTTTCGTAATATTGACTTGTATGCGAAAATTGGGTAATAATAGCTAAAATCTATTCACCCCCCCTCTAGCTTTATATTGAACACGCCTCTAGGACTTTCAGTATGAGGTAGACACAATTCTTTAGTTAGTCTTGAATAATGTTCACAACTTAAGTTAAAGGTTGGGCACCTTTATCTTGTTAAAGTTGTAGAATTCTTTTGCTAGCATTTGAGTGGGATCAAATGAGTTATGATGAGTCCGAAATCATCGAAGGGTCTTCGAGTAAAAGAATCTAGTGCACTGGTGCATTGAATAGGATCACAATGAAATACTTTATCTAGAACCGTCAGTAGATAAAAGTTTTTTCATTATCAGAACAATCGGAGAGTCTATCTTAATCCTAAGATAAATGATGGACTTATGGTTACAAGTGTTATCATTTGAGTTATCAATGAGTACGATTATATAGCATAGTCTATCCTCGATAGCTTGGTGGTATTCATTTGTTAATCGATAGAGGACTTCATTTATAGATATGGACATCGTGGCTCCATTTATTAAATGAGAGTAAAATATCATCATATGGGTGTTTTGAGGTATTGGATATTGAATCTTAACGTTAAGTTTTCGATAGAGTCTATTGAAACATGGCTTCTGGACAAGTCAAAATATCAAAGTTCAAAATGTGGACATATGAGTAAATATGGTAACTTGGAGAGCTATAGGCGGTCTATGAGTTCTTGGCGATTACTAATATTCTTCATGAGGATACACCATCTCCAATAAGATTGTGTAGGGTACGAATGAGAAATATTTACTTATTCTATCTTTATTTAAGAGTTCAATTTTAGCTCTTTAGTGGAATGAGTTAAAATTAATAGATCGGACCTAAGTGAATCATTTGTTGATTGTGATTAGGTTATGTCTATTGAAGCTTAAATTTAGATAGCCCGCCAAGATCCCCAATCCACACGGACTTGCATAGGTCTTTGGCTTGAGAATATTTTTCTTTTACTTGAGAAAAATAAAATCCAACTCTAGAGATTAGTGTGCTAATTCGGCCAAGAGAGAAAAAGAGAAGAGATCGTTTTACTTCGATAGTGCACTAGTAGCTTATACATCAATAGGTTTTGTGCACAACTTCGAATTAGGTTCACGCGAGTTTCGATCATTAGATTGAGAATTCAAAAGTGACCGGAACGTTCTTTGTTATCTCTTGGAGGTTTAGTGACTAACGAAAAAGAAAAAGTTTTGTTAATCCATCCTCAGGTACACAATTCAAAGAGAAGGGAGACCACGCTCCTAGGTGATTCACGTTCGTGATTGGATTGGACGATCTTGCAGATTACCATCGACGCAATGTCAATCGGATCACGCGACAAAGGTATGATATCTTTAGTATTATATGTTAATTAATTAAAGGGTTAAGGTTCAACTTATGGAAAAATTTTAAACTATACTAAACTCTAATTTAGTCTCGCTTCCGTTGCGTGACCATATTTTTTCCCCTACAATTGGTATCAGAGCCTGGTTGTACCCTTTGATTAATTAACGTATACATACGTGAATCTATTTCTTTCTATTGTGATTATGCATGTTTAGAAAGAGATGGCACTCTAGGTATTCTCATATATAATTACATTGGAATGTATGGATTTATATATGTTATATGTTGTTATAAAGTGAATTGTTATTGCTCAATTTTGATCCTAGAATTTCAATGTATTTTTGTTTCGGAATTGTAACAAGAAGGGTGCCCTATTATTGTCACAATTTCCTTCTTGGTAGTTGCTAAGTTTTTTTTTTATTGTATTAAAATTAAGTGCAGTTTTTTTTTTTATTGTATTAAAATATAGTGCAGTTTTTTTTTTGTATTAAATACTGCAGTGATTAAAAAAAAAAAAAAAAAAAACTGCTGTATTTTATTGTTTAAATAATGTTGTAATACGTTCAAGCATCGAAGATTCGAAGACTTGAAGAATTGGAAGCAACCGGAACAAGTTTGGGACCGTGCGCACCATAGCAACATGCATGCACGCAAGATTGCTCGCAGCTGTGCATGTTGGACTGTGGGCTGCGCACGGCAGCCCCATGAAGTGCCATGGGTTGCGCACGCCCATAGGGGCAGCCGTGGGACGTACAAGTGATCATTGGCCGCTTGAAGACTTGTTCGCCAAGAAAGGAGTTTTTTGTATTCCAAACAAATGTAATTTACTTGTTTTTCTAGGATGGATCAAAATTGTGGCTATTTATTTTGCGTAAATATTACAATATTTGTTATTGTTTGATGACATGTCATATAGAATAGGAGTGCCACTCATATATCTCTTTTGGTACGAACATGCATTGAATGATTTAGGTATCTAATTGGCATCTAGATAACTTGGTAAATCATTCTATGTGATTTAATCACATGCCTTAAATAATTGAGTGGGAGAAGGTATTTTGCAACACCTATGGCCTCCAAGGTTAGTTGAGCTTTATTATTTATTGGTAATCCCCCCAAGGGGCGTCCATGAATGGAATTTAGCAACAAACTTCCTTACAAGGATAAACTAGACAATTGACTCAAACGAGATCTACTCCCCAATGAGGGATTTTCGTGAGAGAAAATATTGAGGGTTGATATCTTGGTAACACACTCAATGTGATTTTATTGATATCCTCCAAAGAGTTCTTGTCAATAAAATCACAAGGCTAAAATTGAAAACGCTGGTTGTTATGTTAACAATTAGGTGGGACCTAGTCCAACTAGTAAATGGTACGTACTCCCAAAGGAGGCGTAACATTTATGGGTGTTGGATCACCGTTGAATTTTTATGATTGAGTTATTTATTTAAATCAAGATAAATATTCGAAAGTGCTTTGTCATGATTATTTACTCATATATAAGTTTGTTTTATTAAGAAATCATGACCCCATCCCTAATGATCATCCTAAAAGATAAATATTTTAACTAGTGATAATTATGTCACATGGAAAAGGAAAATTGGGTTGTTGCTGCAAGCTGAAAAACATAAGTTTGTTCTGACTACTCATAAAAACCACCTGCTCCCACTAATGAATCTAATGTGATGCAAAGAGACGAGTATGAGCAGTGGAAGACCTCGAATGAGATGGCCAAATGGCTACCATCTTCGACGTGTTGCAACAGCAGCATGAATGAATGGGGTTTGCTGTTGATATGATGATGTCTCTAGAAGAGATTCATATGGTTGGTAAAGTTGCTACTGTTAAGACCTGTCAAAAGGTCAAGGAATAACAGAAGAAAAAGTAACTTGGGCATACCAAGAAGGAGACTAAGAAAGTAACCAAGATCAAAAGGAAGTGCTTCTTTTGTGGTGAAAAGAGACATTGGAAAAGTAATTGCCCAAAGTCTCAGAATAAGAAGGAACAAGGTAATGTGAATTATCTTGAAACATGTTTACTGGCAGATTCTACATATTCTTAGATCGTAGACTCAGTAGCCAATAATCATGTTTGTTATTCCTTATGGGGGTTTCAAGAAAGGAGAAGGCTGAATAAGAATGAAATCAACTTGCGTTTAGGCAACGGACCGTTGGTGTCTGCTAGTGCAGTGGGAGATATTAGAGTTAATCTAGATTCTAGTAGGCATTTAGATTTGATAGACATTTATTATTTACCTCAATCCAAGAGAAATTTAATTTCAGTTTCTTGTTTAAATAAATTTGAATATTCGGTAACTTTTAATAAATTTTTTTATTATTAGTAAGGATGACAAATTTGTTTACAAAGGTATATTGGAAAATGGTCTATTCTATTTACATAGAAATATCTCTCAATTGTTAGACACAGAATTAACGCAACCTAACCATAAAAAAGTAAAATTATCATAAGATGAAACCTACCTATGCCATTTGCGCCTAGGTCATAATAACCTTAATAGGATTAAAAGATTGGTTAGTGATGGACCTTTAAGTGACTTAAAGGTTGATGATCTACCAACTTGTGAATCCTGTTTGGAAGGTAAAATGACCAAAAGGTCGTTCAGGACCAAAGGCACAAGAGCCACCGAATGTTTAGGATTAATCCATACTGATGTATGTGGTCCTATGAGCATTCAAGCTAGAGGTGGATATGAGTACTTCATCACTTTCACAGATGATTACTCGAGATTTGGTTATGTGTATCTTATAAGACATAAGTCGGATGCTTTTGACATGTTCAAAGCATTTAAAGCTGAAGTGGAAGAATCAACTAGAGAAACACATAAAAATCTTGAGATCTGATTGTGGTGGAGAATATCTATCTGGTGAGTTTCAGCAATATCTTGTTGATAATGGAATTGTTTCTCAGTTTTCTGCATCAGGTACACCTCAACAAAATGGGGTGGCAGAAATGAGAAATAGAACTCTTTTGAATATGATTAGGTCTATGTTGAGTTATTCAACACTTCCTATTTCTTTTTGGGGATATGCTTTACAAACTGCAATATACATTCTAAACGATGTACCATCTAAGTCGGTTCTTCAAACACCGCATGAGTTATGGATTGGGCAAAAGCCTAGTTTACAACACTTAAGGATATTTGGTTGTCCTGCGTATGTGTTAAAAGGAAAGACAGAAAAGATGGAGTCCCGTTCAGAAACATGCAAATTTGTGAGGTATCCAAAAGAAACTAAGGATATTATTTCTATAGTCCTTCAGATCTTAAAGTATTTGTTTTAACAAATGCTAAATTTCTGGAAAAGGACTATATGAATGATTTTGTACCCAAAAGTAGAATTGTCTTGAATGAGATGTCAGGAGATACAATTCCACAAGAGGTTACACAACCTAGCCCAATTGTAAGTTCCGCACCATCACAAAATCAACAACCTACCATTCCTCGTCGTAGTGGGAGGGTTAGTAGAAAACCCGAGAGATACATCGGTCTGGGAGAATCAATGGAGAATCTCCCGGACGATGATAATCCCTACATATATAAGGAAGCAATGGAGCATGTTGATGGTCGCCATTGGCAAAAGGCAATGCAAGTTGTAAAAATCCAAATATGGATTAAAGTAAGCATCCTGATCCTGGAACATAAGGTTCGATCAAGCTATGACGAACCAAAGGATTAATGGCGACAAGTTGGTTTTCCTAAAATCTTTATGTTGATGCTAAACTACTCATCGAAAACGATGTAGGTGTATTGACATCAGTAAAAGAATGGTTAGTAAAACAATTTGATATGAAGGACTTAGGAGAAGCAAGTTATATTCTTGGTATCCAAGTAATAAGGGATAGAAAGAATAGAACGATTGCACTATCCCAAGCTTCATACATAGATAAAATCTTGTCTAGATTTTCCATGCAAGATTCCAAGAAAGGTATGTTACTTTTCAGAAATGGAATCAAACTTTCTAAGGAACAAGTTCCTAAGAATGAGCATGAATAGCAATTCATGAGTAGGATTCCAAATGCCTCGGCAGTTGGAAGTCTCATGTATGCAATGCTCTGCACTAGACCAGATATTTGTTTTGCTGTGGGCATAGTTAGCAGGTTTTAATCGAAACCTGGTCCTAATCGCTGGACGGTAGTCAAGCATATTTTCAAGTATCTCAAGAGAACGAGAGATAATATGCTTGTATACTTAGGAGGGGATTCGATTCTCGTTGGGTATACAGATTTTGATTTCCAGTTGGATTCTGACTACCAGAAAATCCACATCAAGATATGTGTTTACTATTAGAAGAGGAACAGTCATATGGAGAAGTATCAAGCAATCTTGTATTGTTGATTCCACCATGGAAGTTAAGTATGTTGCTGCATGCGAAGCTTCCAAAGAGGCTATTTGGCTCCGCCAATTCCTGATTGACTTGGAAGTGGTTCCCAGTGCGAATAAGCAGATCACTATCTACTGTGATAACAGTGGAGCAGTGGCTAATTCGAGAGAACCAAGAAGTCATAAGAGAGGAAAACTCATTGAAAGGAAGTATCATCTTCTTAGGGAGATTGTGCATAGGGGTGACGTGACGATTACCAAAATCGCGTCAGTAGAAAATCTAGCGGATCCCTTCACAAAGGCTCTACCACATAAGAGTTTTGATGGGCACCTAGAGAACATGGGAATGAGAGATATGACACATTTGCTATAGCGCAAGTGGGAGATTGTTAGGATTATGCTCAATAGCAAGAGTGTAATATTGTTTTTGACAATCTTTTCATATTAATAAAGTGATTTCTGGTTTAACAAATCTTATAGCATTTATAGTTTAATATTATAAATGTCAAAGTAAATAATCATAAGGTCAAAAGACTATGAGAAAAGAAGAATTGTTCGTACATCTGGATATGTATGAGGTAGACACAATTCTTTAGTTAGTCTTGAATAATGTTCACAACTTAAGTTAAAGGTTGGGCACCTTTATCTTGTTAAAGTTGTAGAATTCTTTTGCTAGCATTTGAGTGGGATCAAATGAGTTATGATGAGTCTGAAATCATCGAAGGGTCTTCGAGTAAAAGAATCTAGTGCACTAGGTGCATTGAATAGGATCACAATGAAATACTTTATCTAGAACCGTCAGTAGATAAAAGTTTTTTCATTATCAGGATAATCGGAGAGTCTATCTTAATCCTGAGATAAATGATGGACTTATGGTTAAAAGTGTTATCATTTGAGTTATCAATGAGTACGATTATATAGCATAGTCTATCCTCGATAGTTTGGTGGTATTCATTTGTTAATCGATAGAGGACTTCATTTATAGATATGGACATCGTGGCTCCATTTATTAAATGAGAGTAAAATATCATCATATGGATGTTTTGCGGTATTGGATATTGAATCTTAACGTTAAGTTTTTGATAGAGTCTATTGAAACATGGCTTCTGGACAAGTCAAAATATCCAAGTTCAAAATGTGGACATATGAGTAAATATGGTAACTTGGAGAGCTATAGGCGGTCTATGAGCTCTTGGCGATTACTGATATTCTTCACGAGGATACACCATCTCCAATAAGATTGTGTAGGGTACGAATGAGAAATATTTACTTATTCTATCTTTATTTAAGAGTTCAATTTTAGCTCTTTAGTGGAATGAGTTAAAATTAATAGATCGGACTTAAGTGAATCATTTGTTGATTGTGATTAGGTTATGTCTATTGAAGCTTAAATTTAGATAGCCCGCCAAGATCCCCAATCCACACGGACTTGCATGGATCACTTGATATATTCTACCGGACCAATTTATGGGTCCATCTAAAATTGTATTTAATATATTAAGAATATAATTTGCACATTATTTATTTAATGGGCTGATCAATTATATTAATATATTAATGAAAGGCATGTGGGCTTGTTTCTTTTAGTAAGAATGGGCCTAGTTCACATGTGGGCCTTTTATTAGGGTCCAATGGATTTAATAAAATAGAAAAACAATATATAGATATATTAATATATATGGCACATGGCCGAGATATATATATGATATTATATTGTTTTATTTTTATTATTTGATTAAATGGAAATTAATTAATTGATTAATTAATTATTTAATTAAATGTCAAAATCTTTTTCTGACTAGGAAATATGTTTCTTAGTAGTATACTATTGTGGTAGTATAATAAATATAAAAGACTTTATTTGGTAAGTAGATAAATAAGTGATTTATTTATCTAGTCAAATTAGGAAGTCTTTGATATAGTCACAAATACACTAAAGAGTCGGATTAGGGTTTAGAATTCTAAGGAAATCTATTTAGGGTTAGGATTTAAGTCAAAAGACACAAATCCTATATGGTAGAGGATTTTCGGCCACATGATATATATATATAGCTAATATATATATATATATATATTATATATATTAGAAATATATATGGCACTTGAGCCGGGATATATATATTATAAATATATATGGCACTTGAGCCAGAAGATAGATATTAGAAATATCTTGGCCGGAATATAAAGACATATATATATATATATATATATATATATGATTCTTGCAAAAAGAATGGGTTCGGTACTAATACTTTATTGGTCAAGAGGAATTGAAAAAAACCCTAGGTCTTTGGCTTGAGAATATTTTTCTTTTACTTGAGAAAAATAAAATCCAACTCTAGAAATTAGTTTGATAATTCGGCCAAGAGAGAAAAAGAGAAGAGATCGTTTTACTTCGATAGTGCACTAGTAGCTTATACATCAATAGGCTTTGTGCACAACTTCGAATTAGGTTCACGCGAGTTTCGATCATTAGATTGAGAATTCAAAAGTGACCGGAACGTTCTTTGTTATCTCTTGATATGGCGACATTTTAAAATTTTAAGTGGATGTCGCCAATTGATGTCGCCATTTTGGCCGAGTAACCCAAGTGGCGACATTCACTTGTTGGACCAACCTGACCACTTTTTCAGTTGAATTTGATCCTGCAAAATTCCACCCTACCCAACATAAGAATGAAATGAACTAAACAAGGTCATTGGAACACTTATTAGAAAACTAAAGCTAGCAAGAAAACACACAACACAAAAATATAAAACACAACACATTTTATTTAAAGCATAAAAAAAACATCAAAGTGCAAATCCGCACTATCGCATCTCAACATGCGAATTAGGACCATGTTGCTCATCACAAGGGTCAACCAAACATTCATTCATGCTTCTCTTGACTACCCAAATTGGTCCCCTAGAATCAATTCGGACTTGGTCTACCAAATCCTTTCTAACCCAAACTTTCTTAACATCGTTAGATACCACTCTAGGTCTATTTTGCTCATGATTAACATGCTTCAAAAATTCTAAACACCTAGATTTAGTATGACCCTTCCTATGACAAAAATAATAAGATATAGAAGAGAAAGGAATCCTCCATTTTTGTGTTGGAGCTTGAGGTTTGAGTTGACCATCCTTGGTGAGTGTCTTGATGGCTTGTTCCATCCGATCTATCTCCACCAAATAGTCACACTCCTTCGCTTTCGCATTTTTTAGTGCCACCTCTTTCTTTCTCATCTTTTCTTTCTCATCTTTTCTTTTACCTCTTCTATTGCCTTGTTCTTGGCTTCTACACTCATAAGGGTCTTCCTCATTTTTTTTTAGGCTTCTTCCTCAAATTCTTTAGTGAGCTTGGCTAAATCCTCAAGCTCTTGCACCGTTGACTCATTCTCTTTGGTAAGAGACATATTAAGCTTCTTGAGTTTGTGATTCCTCCTAGATAGGTCTTCAACCTTCTTCTCAAGAGCATATTTTTCCACCTTGAGCACCTCCACTTCAAGCATAAGCTCTTGATTTGCATTTTTGAGCCCTTCAATCTCTGAGTCACCTACACTCTTCTCATCTTCTTGGCTACTCTTCTCATACAATTGAACCAAGTTGCTCACATTTCCACCTTTATTCTTCGGTGGTTGCACATCCACCACATTGCAACTCCCAATGCTTTTTGGATCATTGTTGCAAGCGATAGAATCAAGCTCAAGCTCTCTCTTAAATGAGTGTATCACAACTCTTCTCTTGCACACATCAATCTTCATTTGAGCGGTAGCCATAAAAGGTGTACCTAGCAAAACTTGCCATCTTGCCACATCATTGGACTTTTCTTCAATGTTTAATACCACGAAATCGGTCGGGACCACAATTCTATCCACTAGAATAGGTATGTCTTTTATCTCTCTATGTGGTGCTCGAGAAGTTCGATCCGCCAACATAAGCTTCTTTCTAGTTGGTTTTAGACCTATCAATCCTAACTTCTCATATAATGCCAAGGGCATCATATTGATGCTTGCTCCCAAGTCAAGCATTCCCTTTAGTATTTCACTTCCTCCAACCGATATAGGGATCACAAAACTCCCTAGATCATCTACCTTAGTTTGGAAAGCTTCCTCAAACATCATTGCTTCATCTCTAACTCCGTCCCTATTGATAAAATTCCCCTCCTTAGCTTGCTTGGTGTGACTTGGAAACTTCACCTTCTCTTGCTTTTGGAGAGCCTCGGCAATTTGCCCCATTTGAGCCTCTAATTTCCCGAATGAAGCGTCCAAGTTGCCAAATCTTTAACCACTAGCTTGCATGAAGTTTGTTAATGTGCTCTCGGCTCTTTGGAAACCTTGCATCATTCCTCTCATTTTTTCATCAACACTACGGCGAGGTTGATAGTTACTAGATTGAACGTTGTTGTTGTTGTTGTTATTCCATTGATTACTTCCCTATTGATTTCCTCTTTGGTGGTATCCTCCTTGTTGATATCTACCTTGTTGATCTATCTGACGGTATCCACCTTGATTATTTCTGCCTTGTTGGTATCCTTGTTGGTTCCTAGGTTGTAGGTTCAATATGTTGTTGTTGTTGGACCAAGAGAGATTTGGATGGTTTCTCAATCCTGGGTTGTAAGTGTTTGAGTAAGGGTTGTTCCATTGACCTTGGAAACCCATAGCTTGGACCTTCTCTTGCTCTTGCCCTTGATTCATGTCATTGAATCTTTCATCATTACTAAATTGATCACTAGAGCTACCCTCTTGTCTTCCTAGCATCTTCACCCCGGCCTTGGGAAATCCCATGCTCTCAATGTAAGATGTCAAAGACTCCATCTTCTTATTCATCCTAGAGATCTCAATGGCAGTTTCCGTGTTTGCACTCACATCAAATTTTCCTCCTCGAACACTATTTGCATTCCTTTGTTGAGAGTTTTGTGCTAGCATTTCATAGATCTCATAAATCTTAGTTACGGTCTTTGTATTAAAAGAACCTTCGCAAGCATTATCCACCAATACTTGAGAGAAACGTGTGAGGCCACCTTGGAAACAAGACACTTTGTATTCTTCCGTGAACATGTGAGGTGGGCATTGGGCCAAAAGGAGTTGGTACCTCTCCCATGACTTATGAAATAGCTCCCTTTCACTCTCATTGAAGTCTGCTATCTTCACCTTTAGCTCCTTAGCCTTCCTAGTGGGGAAAAACCTATTGAAGAATACACCACATATTTGGCCCCAACTTGTCAAAGATCCCGGTCTAAGTCCCATCAACCACTTCATTGCCAAGTCCTTTAGGCAATATTGGAAACACCTCATGTGAAGTTGCTCCCTAGAAAGTTGCATGATTGGAAATGTCTCAATGATTGCGCTATACTTTTCCATGAATTGTAAGCAATCCTCATTCATCTTTCCAAAGAAGGATGGTAGAAGGTTGATGTGCATACTCCTAAGTGATCGCCCGCTTTTTTGTGTCGTTACCAAATTGCGGATTATCAAAAGATATTTATAAAGAAATTCCTACGCAAAGTGCTCTAAGTTTTGAAAGCTAGTAGAGCGGCAAGCTAAGGATCGTTCCATAAGGAATTAGAGTAATTAGTTGAATTATTTAACTACTCTAAAATGCAAATAAAGTAAATCATGGTAGTTTGAATGGTGTATGGTTTAAGAAACCATCAAACATACATGGAAAATAAAAATAACAAAATGTAAAGAGAATATGAATAGATAGGAATCCAACAACAACAACTTTGATAAGAAAATGGTTTAAACAATTAATTGAGAGTCTAGGGAAATGATAGAGTAACTAATGGACTTTGAGCAATTTATCAATGGCTTCATTAACGCACTATTCACACAATCAAGGACCGATCTCATTCAAAAGTGTTTCTTAAACCGTCACTACGAACCCTAAACAACTTCCCATCAAAATGTCTAACTGATTAAGGAAAGGGGGTCAAGGTAGGATCGGTTAGTGACGATCAAATGGCCTAGGTGATGAGGTCGTTTTGGTACTCAACAAAATGATGTTTTATGTGTTCATTTAGAAAACCAATTTTACCACTAGAAAATCCTTTTAGGATGTAAAGATTAGTAAAATGGTAAGTAAGGATTCGTTCCATATGGATTAGGTTAGATTAAAATATTTGTGAAATAATCTAAGTTAGTCTAATCTAGGTGTATAAAACATAAATAATATTTTTGGGTTTTTGATTGATTAAGATATAATAAACTAGAAAAGTAATTGTAATGTCTCATTTGTTGATTGGCTCATTTCGTGGACAAACCACAATTAGGGTTCATTGTAAGGGTAGCTTAGATATTAGGTTCAAGTTCAATGCCCTTTGAAGACCTCATCATTGATAAGCACCAAAGGTAAATTTCTAAGTGCTTAGTTTTCTTTGAAGAGATTTAGATTGCACACACATACTTAGCATACTTGCATTTGTGTGCATACTCTTCACAAGTCATATTTCACACTTGCACTATGTTTTTTGTATTTTGTGTGTGCTTATGTGCCTTGTAATTCATTTCTCAATATTGCTCGGAAACGTCCGCGCTTGCACTAGTATGTGCTTGGTTTTACGTGAAGTCCGCCTACGGAGAATGCCCTTGGCTTCTCCTTTGGTTTCACCTCTTTTGGTGAAACGGCGGTTATGATCGGCGTCCTGGCCGCCGAATGAAACCGCCGTTTGAGTCCAGAGACCTCTGGATCAATTCTGCAGTTATGATTGGCGGCCACGACCGCCGTTCGAAATTGCCGATCATACCTGATTGATTTAATCTCTCGGGTTTGAATCTGCGGTTGGTTCAGCGGTCTCGAAACCGCCGAATGAAACCATCGATGATGCCCTGTTCTTCTCGCGCTCAATTCGGCAGTTGTAATCAGCGGTCTGGCCGCCTATTGAAACCATCGATCGGTGCGTTTCAGGGGCAAACTTGTCTTTTCACATGCTCTATTTTTCATGCCTATAAATACATCACTTTCTCTTGTTCTGAATGTGACTGTTTAATCTTCAAGAACCCTACTTTTAAAAAGAGAGATTTTTGTGAGAAAAAGCAATCAAGTTTGCTCTTTTAAACACTCAAACCAAAATTCATATGCATCAAAATTCATCTAACATCTTCTAGCATATCTAGGATGCATGCTTGCATGGGTATTTCATCAACACACTTGCTTTGGTAAGTTCTTCACTATTATCATATATAATTAGTGTTTTATTTATTATGGCATCTCTTTTATTACTTGATTGTTCTTAGATTAAATTCTAATATTCAAGATAGAGATTGTTGTGTTGATTTGATTGAGTGTTGTATTGTGATAGCTATCTAGGTTTTCATAATCTATGTTTAGCTAAGCTAATTGACATGTCATCTAGCTTTTAATATCTAGGATTGAATTAATTGCAATATCATCATCCTAGATAAGCATATAGAGTAACCTAGCTCTAAATTGCATTTTGAATATTTCTCATATTCAGTTAGGTTTTATTATCTCTTCTTAGAGAATTAAGTCTTGTGTTGTGACCGGGATTAAGTTGCTTAATTCGCAAGCAATTGGACTAGGTCCACTTATACCGGGATTAGGTAGGTTTGTGATTACTTACCGGGATTTGGCTGTAATCGGTTTACACACTTAGTGGATTCGAGGTTCGAGTGTGGCTCACTTATTAGCACGTGGTTTTTCCCGTGAGGGTTTCCACGTAAAAATCAAGTGTTATTTAATTTCCGCTTTTTACACTTGATTTATTGCTTTATCTAGTTTGCGGTAATTTCGTAATATTGACTATTCACGAAAAATTGGGTAATATCTTTAAAATCTATTCACCCCCCTCTAGATAGTTTTATACACACCGTGCAATATTTGTTTAAGTAAATAACAATAATATAAAGAGAAATTGAATAGATAGGAAATCCAACATCAACAATACTAGATAAGAGAATGGTCTTAATAATTAATGATAGATATTAGGGATTTAATTACACATAGTTACAATCAAATAAAAAGAAAGTAATAAATAAGGAAATCACCCGTAGGCCTCCTTCTTTAATGCTTAATCCTTGCTTCCCTTTGATGCTTCTAGTGCAAAGAGTGGGAGAAGAGGATGTGTCTAGATAGGTGAAGTCATATGGAGAGTGTCAAAGGAAATGGATGGAGAAGATGGGAAGAGAGGAAGGATTTAGGTGAGGTAATCTAGTTGTTTGTTGATGAGATTGGAGAGGAGAAATAGGTGGATTAGGAATGGTGGAAGAAGGAATTTCTTGCTTCACAAATATATATTCAAAAGAGAAAAATAGGATGAATTTATAGTGAATTCAAATCAGGTCACGAGTGGATAATTACCAAAACATCCCCTGAGCTTGCAATATTGCCATTTTAGCCCCTCTAAGGGGCCTTCTTGTAATTTTCCAACCAATAAAAGTTGGACACATTGATGGTCGCTATATGGCTTCAATGGCGACGCAAAAAGGGCGACACTAGGGCGAAGTAATCAGGTCCAGAACAAGTCCCTGTCACCATGGTGACGTCACTGTGCAAATGGCGACAATTGGGTGGAAGAGGCGTGATTTGGAGGAGATCGTGGCTGCTATAACCGTCGGTTTGGAGGGCAGAAAAGTTGACGTCAAGGTTGCCGCTGACCTTGCCGTTCGTTTGGAGTAGAAATTGGCCGGCGGTAGGTTGGCGATGAGTGACTTCAGGCGGTGGCGGCTGCACTAGGGTTTAGTTTCCATGGCTGGTTCGTGCTAAGCTCAAGGAAGAAGATGAAGATGGTGAAGATGGGGTGTACTCAGTAGGTCGTTGGGGTGCGTTTGGCCTTGGCTCTTTTGCCTCTAATGGGGTGCATTTAGAAGCTAGGTGGGGTGTAATTAGGCTCATGTCTTTGACCTTCTTTGCGGGTGTATTTAGAACGCTGTGGGGTGCATTTGGGGTTCTAATTGGGCCACGCCAATTGTGCCCAGCTTATGAAACGCACCGTTTCATTCATAAGGTGGCAAGCGTTTCTGGTCAATTGCAATTCAGCCCCTGTCTTCTTCCAAATTCACAATAACTTCAATTCTTCCTTCACTAATTTTAGTTTTGCCCTTACTTCAACAATATTACTCCAATGCCCCTAACTTCGTAAATACTTGAAAAATACTTAATTAACAATATTAAAACACAGGGAAATACCCGAGAATCAAGCATAAAGAATATGAAATAAGGGTACAAAATCGTACCATATTTGGTCCGATAAAATACCCCCAAACCTATCTTTTGCTCATTCTCGAGCAAAACAATCATCAATCAACCCCCTAAGGACATGCATCAAGCTATTTCAAAGATTTTCAAAAAATGTTCTAATTCACTCTAGCAAGGATCTACTATCCGATGATTAACATGTGAAACCAAAATGAAGAGATTAACACAATGATGCACTAGTGAGGACTTATACATGTAAGAAAATGTTAAGTAAAGATTAAGAGCATGCCACTCTAGATATGATTGTACATAATGCAACCTTACATTCAAAATGCCAAAGCTTCAAAGCAAATGTGTGATTCGGTTTAGAATGTAATTCGCCTTGATCTAATCCTCACTAGATTCTCTCTTTTCTTCTCTCAGATTCCTAAGCTTCGCTTAAAATACATATGCAATATGAATTCATGTCATGGATATCTAATTGATTGCATATGATGACATTTAAAACGCAATTTCTGATAATTAAGTCTCATGAATGGAAATGCAAGCCATGAATCAGAAAGAACATGTATCAACCAAATCTCACAAAGTGGACATCCCTGAAGATCGTAAAGGTCTTTCTATGGTTGTAACGGGGCCTTAGGTGAATGGTGATTCAAATAATGGGGCAATAGATAACAAGGAACCTAATGATTTATACTTGAGGCATACATTCTAATTACAAGTTCCACTTGCTTCACACATTCGTATTACGCCTTTGGCGCCCATTGCTTACAATATCATTTCAAATGCATATTATGTACTCAACTTTCTTGAGCATCTTATGCAATATTAACCCTCTATCTAGGCCAACTGTGCCTAATTCATGGTTTTTTTTTTTATTTAATTTGGCTTTGCCCTTTCTTTTCTTTTCTTTTGCATACATCTTTTTCTTTCAAACGTTTTCTATTTTTTTTCTTTTTCTTTGCTTTTGCTTTTATTTTTCTTTTCTTTTTATCATTGCTTTTTATCCCCTCTTTCATTTCAATACTCTTTACACAAAATTACATGCCTAGGTACATGCATCAACATTTTCTCATAAAAGAGCTTACATTCATAACCTAAACCTTTAGCAAAATCATTTGGTTCAGGTAAGTCAACTATGTAGCTAATATGGTTAATTTAGATGTGGTTCACAAAATGAAAAGCTTAGATGTATTTGGCTTCGAAAGGGCTTAGGAGCACACACATTTAGAGGGTATGGAAGTATTTAGGCCAATTTATGGTTTTCTTCACATGCATTGCCTAAAGTCCTTTCTAAAGGTTTGTCCACAAAGCAAAATAAAGCATCCACAAGCAGTCTATAATATTCTATGGCAAGCAATATTTAAGTGCAAATGAGACCTATACATACTTGAATGAGTGTTTGAGAGTGAGTGTTTAAAGAGTGAATATTTGACAATTCAAAATACGCTTTTTAAGATCGTGTTTGTGATCCTCACGGGAATCTCCACTATTAATTCCTAGCCTTCAAGCAAAATTGATAATTCACCCTAACATTATGAGAAAAAGATTATGCACTTTGTTCAATGACATCCTAAATGACATGACATTAATTTAAACCAAACAATGGCAAAGATGCGCAATTCCTCACTACTTATGTAAAGCATAATCTCAACAAGCAAATTATGCTCAAATATGGTATTATCGCAAAGATTTAAAAAATTCGGCTCAACTTTTAAAAACCAAGAAAGGTAAGCAAAGTGGTGTTGCACAAATGTACCCCCAAACCTAAATTGGACATTGTCCTCAATGTTCATGGTAGGCAAAATTTGTCAAAAGGGGCAACCCAACAAATCTAAAGCAAAATGATGCATATATGTCCTCAAATAATCAATGTATTTTCAAAAAATTTGGCAAAGTGCCCTCTCATCCTAATATGCACAAAATCATCTAAAAAGATGTTCAATTATCAATAGCATATTCTCAATATTTCTATCATCCAAAAATTAATCAATAAAGCACATACATCCTAAATCCACTACCAAAATCCATCTCACACCCTTATTCTAAATAAGAAAACTAAAAAGCAAAATAAAATGAACAAAGAAAAAAAATTATACCTAGGTGGGGTGCCTCCCACCAAGCGCCTGGTTTTACGTCTTTAGCTAGACGGGCTACTTGGATCGGTCAACCGAATTCCAAGGCTTCAAATTTGTGCCTATATGCAATTAGGTCTTGAAAGTATTTGTTGCCCGCCGGCGTGTTCCTAATCACATAAAACAAAGGCAAGTAAATGTTCACTTGAAAACAACCTATATCATTTGCTTTTTTGTAGGCGACATGGAAAAGTAGTGGGAGGGATATAAGGCTTGGGTTCCTTCACTTTGTCTCTCTTTTCCTCCTTTCCTACTTCTTCACCTGAAATACTAGAAGAATCATTAGCAAAATTATGAATGAAATCATGCTCTATATTCTCACCACTCCAAGGGATGGTGGAAACTTCTTCTAGCTTTGGTGGAATTGAGAACTCTTCACTCTCTTGGCTTTGCATGGCCTCTATGATTGTTCCCATGTGCACTTATATTCTTCTCAATGAAGCTTCTAGTCCCGAAAACCGAAGTGCACTTTCCTCTAAACATCCATTCAACGTATGCTCGTATGACATTTGTGATGCTCGGATGGCCTCTAGCATCTCTTCCACGGGATTCCCCTTCTTCGGCCCCGTATTGGAAGAATTCGAGTCATGAGCTCTTTCTTCCCTCGAGTGCCTTAAGGCAAACAATTCCATTTCCCGATAGAAGTTGGCCAATTGCAAGTCAAAAGAATCCATTGTTCCTAGAAAGAAAACAAAAAAAAAGAAAAACAACACAAGACACAAAAGAAAAATAACACTAGAAAATCTAAAATTAACAAAAATGACACATAACCTAGAATATCTAACAACAAGGAAAGTTACACAAATCAACTACTTTAAACACCAATCCCCAGCAGCGGTGCCAATTTTGATGTGGCCATTTTTGCACAACAAAATGATGTTTTTATGTGTTCATTTAGAAAACCAATTTTACCACTAGAAAATCCTTTTAGGATGTAAAGATCAGTAAAACGGTATGTAAGGATTCGTTCCACAGGGATTAGGTTAGATTAATCAATTTGTGAAATAATCTAAGTTAGTCTAATCTAGGTTCATAAAACATAATTCATATTTTTGGGTTTTTGATTGATTAAGATATAATAAACTAGAAAAGTAAATAACAATAATATAAAAAGAAATTGAATAGATAGGAAATCCAACATCAACAATACTAGATAAGAGAATGGTCTTAATAATTAATGATAGATATTAGGGATTTAATTACACATAGTTAGAATCAAATAAAAAGAAAGTAATTGAAAATATATAATACGAGTGTCTAAATACAACCTAGAGGGGGGGTGAATGGGTTGTTAATCGATTATTACCAATTTTTCGATTAGTCAATATTAACATATAAAACCCAATTCAGCAAACAATAAAAATAAAGTAAAAATGCGGAAAGTAAAGAACACTTGATTTTTAAGTGGAAACCTTCAACAAGGAAAAACCACGAGCTATTCAGCTAGCCACACTCAATCCTCGAATCCACTGTATGTAATGATGTTTACAACCTAGGTGTTATAATGATGCACAAATGCAATGAGTGCTAGATTAAACACTATATGCTTAACTAGATGTTATAATGCAAATCAACATCCTAGTTATCAACAAAGCCTACATGCACATAAATGAGGTCTCAATAAGTTGTAGAGATTTCTAACAACCTAATTGTCAACAAACAAAGCCAAATCAACACAAGTTGTCAATAATCATGGCAAGGACTATAAATATGCAATTAACAAATGCAATCAAGGAGTCCTACACATCAATGTCTAAATGCAATGCATATAGACTTAGCTAGAGGGCAAAATGGTCCTAAATGCTAGCTATCACAAGCAACACATAAACATTCAAAAGCTTAACTAGTTGATTCAAAGACAATCTATCAATCTAGTCATCAATAAACCACACAAGAATGCTTATGACTTAGCTTTTTAGGCAAAAATGACTTAATCAATTAAGCTATCAAAATATAAATCCAATCATGTCATAACTTCACAAAATATGCAATAAGAGTGAAGATTTGCTAAACTAAGCAATCAAAGACATGTCTTGACTAAGATAGAACAATAAATGAAGATGTGGTGTTTGTTCTACTTACCAAGTTAAGAAACCAAGAAGACCCATGAAGATTGATGCATGAAAGATGTTAGATGCACATGGGTTTGGGTTTGAAGAGTTAAAGAAGCTTTCTTGAGGCTTTCTCTCTCTAGGAAACTCTTAATCTCTATCTAGGGTTTTGTATCTTTTGTTTCTTTGAATACAAATGAGAGAAAAAGATGTATTTATAGTGCTAAGATAATAGCCCTATAAATTTCGTGACTTACCCAACAAAAATGAGTTAAATCGGTCTCCAAATGAGTGAGATGTGGCTAAATTATGAAATAGGGTCGGGAATCAGGCTTGCCGCAGTATAGGTGCTGTGGCCATTCAAGATGGCACTTGGACCACAGAAATTGCTATCACTAGCATGCCACTGTCACCAACCGTGGCACTTGAACCGCGGCGAAGCGTCACAACACAAAGCTTGATTTTCAAGTGACTAAAAACATAACCAAACGACATCGAAACCTTTCATATGATATACCGTTGGAAAGGTATGGATGTATACTTTCTACTCCAATTAACAAAACATGATTTGGATTACTATATAAAAAGTTATGGTCATTTGAGTGACCATAGGTCAAATTCGGATAACAGCTGTGAAGCCCTGTTTTAGTGGTCACTTTGGAGATTTCAAAACTAATCCAAACGGTCATGAAATATTATGAATAATATACCGTTGGAAATGTATGGGTGTCTAGTTTGTCCATAATTTTATAAAACTCAATTTCAATCTTTTTATAAAAAGTTATGGTCACAAGACCATACAAAGGTCAGTTTTGAAAAACATTTATGTTAACCGCCATAAAAAAAAGGCAGGGATCAAAAAAGAATTTTCCACCAAACCTGAAGAATGAGTCGGGGTAGAAAGCAACAATAGGGGAGATACCCGGGAACCCCGCCTATTTACGAGAAGGCTAGAGTACGAACTCCTACCCATCTCGGCCAGGTCCAAAACCTTCAGGACCATGGAAAGCCCCAGGAAACCTCAAAGAAAGAGCCCCAAAGACTCTATAACTACGAAATCGTAGCGCCTGTCTACCCCCAAGTAGCCCGGCAGCCCGATACCCCGGCATCCAGGTACCCTAATCTGGTAAAGCAAGAACGTGAAAGGAGAAGAAGAAACAAGTATCCCGATCCACTAAGAAGCCAGCGGTAAGCACCAGAGGAATAAATCAGACGATAAGCACATAAGTCTTCCGACCCCGCCAGAAACAAGTATCCCGATTAGCACGAGAAGGAAAACGAGCATTAAACGCCACCGTTGAAGACAAAAAACTCAAGTTAAAACATAGCATTCATTCCCGCCATACAGAATCCTATTTTAAATAGAAGTCAACTCCCATCAAATCGGACGAAAGAAGGAATCACTTGATTGAAGGAATAAATGCCCCGACGAACCCATTGATCGGGAAGGAAAGACCCGTAATTTGCTAAAACCCTAGACCGAAGTTCTAGGAGCACACAACAAGAAACGGGCCTATATATTCATCGTATGTTGACAGAAAAGGGGATCGAAACCCTACCAGACTTTTTCCACTTATCGACAGACACAAAAAAGCTCCATCACCATTGCCTACCAAGTTACTTTCATTTTCAATGTTGTTATGATCATGCTTATGCTTTCAAAAGATTGTAAGTTTCATTATATGTTATACTAAATAAAATAAGTTGAATTTCATTCCATCAAATACCAGAATCTTTGTCATCCTACTACTATACACCACACTTAGCCGATTTGTAGGAACCAACGGGATATTGAGCTACTAGGTATCCCGCTAGCCCAGATCTATCCTGATCTGGGTCCCTCATAAATCGTTAATGAGAAATTTCACCCCGGTGATAATTTTTGGTTAATACTTTGGCGCCGTCTGTGGGAAACAAACTCCCCACCCTTCACAAACTATCAAGTTCAACCCAGAGGAAGTTAGAAGATGAGGCTCCGATCCTCCCAGGGGCAGCCCGTAAACTCAGGGCCCCATTCCCTCGCTTACACCCGGAGAAATCAAGGGAAAAGGAAGGGAACCAGAAGCCAGATCCCGGCACTAGTTCCACCACCTAATCCCGGATCAGCACTGTAGGACCCCGCAGTCCCAGAAGCAACTCGGGAGGCCATGGAGCAACATGCTACTGCCTATGTAGAAAGCGCCTGTCTTCAGATGATCGCTCAAGGTACCCTTTAAAGCACCCAGATTTGCAAAGGGGGCATGGCCTAGCACCCGGGTACCGATCTTTGACAGGCTCGGACCACCCTTATCGGAACAAGACCATCCCAAAAGGATCCAACCACTAACAAGTCCGGATGCAGGAAGAAAGGGTCTGCAGCCCGATACAGGTGTCGATACTAGATCTGGGAGGAAGAACGGGGGAAAGAACTTAATGCAACAAGTCCAGGTTATTCATACTATCAGCGGAGGCCCGATCTTAGTAGGGGCTTCCAACAATTCAAGAAAGAACCATGCTAGGAAGATCCCAAAACACGCAATTGGCCAGGATTTGTTCCGGGTATCCAGAAGGTCATGAGAATACCCTCATTCTGCTTAGATTATTTTCGCTGAGGATGATGCCTACAGCACAGTACAACCCCATGACGATCCAATGGAGGTCACAGTCCAGATTACCAATTGTCGAGTCCACCGCATCCTGATAGACACCGGAAGCAGCGTGGATATCCTGTTCAAAGTAGCATTGGAGAAACTCAACCTTAAAAACCCTTGTTACAACAGTTGCAATACACATTTATACGGATTTATAGGGGATTCCGTGACGCCAGTAGGAACACACAACCTGCCAGTAATAATTGGAGAAGCCCTCCTTCAGCAGAACATCATGACGGAGTTCATCGTGGTAGATACCCCGTCCGCCTACAATGCAATCTTAGGAAGACCTTTCTTATCGGGAATCAGGGGGGTCATATGCACTTATCACAATGTCCTGAAGTTCCCGGTTGGGACCGAAGTAGGAGAGGTCAGGGGAGATTAGCAAACAGCCCGCACCTGTCATGCGGTATCCACCGACCCCACCATTCTGACCAAGCAATACACCCATGTTACCCATGAGCTGGGTCACAGGATTTTAGAGCCGGACCATAGTATCATAAAGGAAGCGGAGATGCCAGACATGATCATAGAGGAAACAGAAGAGAAAGAAAGGGGATGGACTGGTGGACACCCCGCGGAGAAGTTAGAAGAGATCCATATCAGAAAAGATGACCTAACTAAAGTAGTGAAGATAGGAGGTGCATTGGATAGCGGGGTCAGAAGGAGCTTGATAGAACTTCTTAAAGAATACAATGACATTTTTGCCTGGAATCACGACGAAATGCCAGGCATCCCTCTCAACCTACCAGTTCATCGACTGGTTGTGGATGCTATCGTCAAACCTGTTAAGCAGAAACGGAGGCATTTCAACTCGGAGCGGAACACTGCAGTACAGGAAGAGGTGGACAAACTCCTAAAAGCCAGATTCATCAGGGAATCCCGCTACCCCGAATGGATTGCCAATGTAGTCATGGTAACCAAAGCCAATGGAAAGTGGCGTATGTGTGTGGACTATACCGATCTTAACCGGGCATGCCTAAAGGGCAGCTTCCCTCTTCCAAAAATCGACTAGCTGATTGATTCTATAGTAGGAAATAAGCTCCTAAGTTTTATGGATGCCTTCTCGAGAAACAACCAGATCATGATGCACCCCGCCGATCAGGACAAGACTAGCTTCATCACTTGACAAGGCCTTTACTACTACAAGGTCATGCCTTTTGGCCTCAAGAATGCTGGAGCCACATATCAACGCCCGGTGAACAAGCTATTCAAGCCGCTGATAGGGAGGTCTATGGAAGTATACATAGATGACATGATCACCAAGTCACAAATGACCCATCAGCACCCTGAAGATTTACGCTAGACTTTCCAAGTGATCAT
Source organism: Acer yangbiense (assembly GCA_008009225.1). Taxonomy (NCBI): domain Eukaryota; kingdom Viridiplantae; phylum Streptophyta; class Magnoliopsida; order Sapindales; family Sapindaceae; genus Acer; species Acer yangbiense. The sequence continues at coordinate 22,269,910 of CM017771.1, forward strand.
GGAGAATCAGATGAGGCTAAACCCGACTAAATGTGCTTTCGGGGTAGCAGCGGGAAAGTTCCTTGGCTTCATGGTGCAAGAGAGAAGAATCAAAGCCAATCCCGAGAAGATCAAGGCCATCATGGATCTGGAATCTCCTAGCACACTCCAACAAGCATAGGGGTTGACTGGACGGATAGCAGCACTGAACCGTTTCATATCTCGATCCACAGATAAGTGCCTACCCTTATTCAAGATCATCAAACATGGGAGGAACATGAAATGGGATCAAGAAAGTGAGCAGGCATTTCAGGCCCTGAAAGAGTATCTAGCCAGTCCACCACTACTGGTAAAACCCCTCCCATGAGAAGAATTGCAACTTTACTTAGCAGTATCAACAACCGCGACAAGTGGAGCCTTGGTGAAGGAATGCAGTGATGGAGCCCAGAGACCAATCTATTATGTAAGTCGTGCTCTATCAAAATATAAGAAGAACTACACTATTCTGGAGAAGCTGGCCTTTGCATTAGTAACCACGGCCAGAAAACTTCGGCCTTATTTTCAAGCTCACACCATTGTAGTGGTAACAGACCAACCCTTGAGACAATTCCTCCAAAGACCAGACGTATCAAGCAGACTAGTCTTGTGGGCTTTAGAACTCACTCAGTATGACATAAGGTACAAGGCTAGGACTACAATCAAAGCCCAAGCTCTGGCCGACTTTGTAGCAGAATTCAGCATGGTTCCCCATCCGGATGTGCCTACAGCTCCAGGCTCAGATCCGAAATCTTCGGGATGGCCGACTGATTGCAAGACCTAGATCCTGTATACAGTTGGTTCCTCAAATCAAGCCGGCTGTGGAGCTGGGATCGTCCTTATTGACCTCGAAGGGATCGAATGCAGTCACTGTTTCAGGTTTGAGTTTAAAGTTACCAATAATGAGGCAGAATATGAAGCTCTGTTGGCAGGAATGAAGGTGGCTATAGAGTTAGGAGTCGAGTACCTCGTAGTTAGAAGTGACTCCCAGTTGGTAATCAACCAGGTATCCGGCACGTATCAAGCAAGGGGTGATAACATGATAGCATACCTCCGAAAAGTCCAAGAAGCAGCTACGAAGTTTAAGGGTATGAGGATGGAACAGATCCCTCGAGAGAAGAATCACCGAGCAGATGTCCTAGCCAAGATAGCTGCAACATGAGGATGAGCATTACCTAAAGGGATTCCGCTCTAGTTAGTACCTCGACTAAGTACGACCCCGGGGCTGGAAGTAAGCCCGGTCATTCGTTTGCCTTGCTGGATGGACCCATAGTTGACTACCTCTAGAATGATACGCTCCCTGAGAACTTGGATCAAGCACGCAAACTCAAGAGGATTGCAATCTGGTACTGCCTGGTAGAAAGGCACCTCTATCGCAAAGGAAAATCACTCCCGTTGCTGCGATGTCTACACCCGGATGATGCTAAATGGGCATTAGATGAGGTACATGCAGGGGACTGCGGCAATCACGTTTCAGGAGAGGCTTTGGCGTATCAAGTTCTCAAAATGGGGTACTACTAGCCTACTATTCATCAGGACGCCAAAAAATTTGTACAATCCTGTGAGCCATGCCAGAAGACCACGGACCTTCACCATTTACCCCCAGAAAAGCTCACTTCCATCAGTACATCTTATCCATTCGCTGTCTAGGGGCTGGACCTAATCGGGCCGCTTTCTACTGCGCCTAGTCAAGCCAAGCATGCTATAATAGCCATAGACTATTTCACCCAGTGGGTAGAAGCAAAATCCTTGGTCTAGATAACCGAAGCCAATACCACAAGCTTCGTCAAGGAATACATTGTCTGCAGATTCGGTACCCCGATGGCCATAATCACCGATCTTGGTAAACAGTTTGACAATGCCAACTTCAGATTTTTTTACGAAGAAAGGGGTATCGATCTTCGCCTGGCCTCAGTGGCTCATCCTCAGTCTAACGGATTAGTCGAAGCCACTAACAAAACTATCAAGAAGCTCCTCAAGAAGATACTCCAACAGATGAAAGGGGGATGTGTTGATGAGCTTCTAAACGTTCTCTAGGCGTATCGGACTACCAAAAGGACCGCTACTGGGGAAACCCCTTACTCTCTTGCTTTTGGAACAGAAGCAGTCTCACCCATCGAGCATAGGTTGACATCTTTCAGGGTCCAGCATTTTAAGTTGGAAGAAAACGAAATGAAGTTGAGAGCCAATTTAGACCTCCTCGAAGAGAAGCAAGATAGAGCTGCCAAGCGGGTAGCGGCCTACCAAAACAAGATAGCCCGATGCTTTAATAAGAAGGTGAGGACTCGAAATTTCAAAGAAGGGGACTTGGTCCTCAGAAAAGTGACCCAGAATACCCGAAAGAGGTTAGACGGGTTACTGGCCCCCAACTGGGAAGGTCCATACCTGATAAAGGTAGTGGTACGTAGGGGAGCATACAAGTTAGAAGATATGGATGGTTACCCAGTGGATCACACTTGGAATGCCGATCATCTCAAGAGATTTTACCCTTAAAGTTTTGAGGAAGGATGTATCTCGGTGGGTAAACTCCTGATACATATACCCCGATTTTTCCTTTGTATTTGCTTTTAAGAAATTCAATAAAGTCAGCTTTTTCTCCTACGGATTTCTCCTAAGTTTGCCTAAGCAAGCTTTCGCCATCCCTTTCGCCTCAAGACCAGGAAGAGCCACATGGCATTCTTGCTGCCTTGGTCGGGGTATACCCCCCTCCAGGAAGGATCTGGTGCTTGAATGCATAAAAGGCGTAATCGCCTACCAGACTCTACTCTATCATGACCAGGAGGACCTATATGGGCCCCCTGAAGCCTCGGACAGGGAATCCCCCTCTCCAGGATAAACCTAGTACCAAGGTGGCCTTAGTCGCCTACCAGGATAGGTCGCCAAAGAATCAAGGTAATCCATTAGGATACTTGACACTTCACTTCGTTATATCGCCAAATCTCAGCGAGAAAGACCTGGTACTAAGGTAGCCTTAGTTGCCTACCAGGATTGACTATTACAGAATCAAGCCAGACACCTCATCCTGATGGACAGTTTAAATCACATAACCTGGGTCAAGAACTACAGGCCAAGATAGCTCCCTACTTATACAAGTTTACTTGGTTGAAAAAAACGCAGCGAACTAAGGCTGGGGGGACCATCATCCAAGAACGATTTGTAGAGTATAAGTATGGGTTTTCCTATTATCAATCAAGCAGAATCCAAGTCAAGCATTACGATTTCACAAATGATTAAGGAAGTAAAGCAAAAAAAAAAAAAAACAAAAAACAACCTCCGAAGGAAGAATCCACTATAAACTCCAAAATGCTTATAGAAGCCCGCAGGGACCTGTAGTTGTCTAGAAGGATAGTCATCTCCGCCTTGACGGTCTCTCTCTCATCCCGGTGGTGGGTTGATCTGATAACCTCCATGTCATAGGCGTGTGTCACCCGCTTCAGTTCCATCAAGGCAGCTTTCCTACCAGCTTCAGATTCCGAGGCATCCTGAACCAGGGAAGAATCGTTCTCTTCAGCGTGGGCTAGATTGTTCCTAGCCTCCTCTAGATTAGCCTGAAGAGCCAGGTTGGCCTCCTTTAGGGCAATCACTTGCTGCCCCATGGCCAGGGCGAACTTGAAACCTTGTAGAGAAGTACAAAGAAGGTATAAAAAGAGAGGGGTGATTCATGCATAACAAGCTAAGGAGTCTGGCACATACCTCAGCGAGTAGAGAGGCCCCATTTGAGGCCAAAATATCAGCAGGAAGAGAGGACATTGGCAGCAGACCCCCATCGGGATAGGCCGCAATAAACTTGAAAAAGACTTCCTCCTGGCTAGAGTCTCGCGACCCCGACCCAGAAGGAAGATCAACCGGGGGATGGGTAGCCTGAGCAGCGTCAACCTTCCCTTTTTCTTTCCTGACTGGAAGCTGAATTGAAGTGGTGGGAGGAGCAGGAGGAGGAGCAACCATCATTGCAGGTGGGGGAGCAGCCGCACTTGAAACCTTTCTCGAAGTAGGGAATGGAGAAACCTTGGCTTTGGCCGCCCGTGCTACCATCTTGCTCAAAGATGAGCGTGCTACGACCTTTGTGGGAGGAAGAGTAGGAGAATGTGAAGCCAACCCTGTAGTTACAGAAGGAGGGGTTGACATGAGTGGCTGAGATCTGTAGGCAGCACCAACGCTGGAAGGAGAAGGGACAGGAGAATTGGCCAGAAGTGGATCTGGATGTGTCGGTCCTGATAGAGAAGAAGGAAGAAGGAAGAAGGGGAGTAGCAAAAACTGTCAGAAGAGTAATCAGTAAAAAAAAAAAAAAAAAATGGAACTAAAGGACGAGAAGCAAGGCCTACCTGGATGTGCGAGAGATATACGCAGATACCGCTCCAACCGAGCGCCTTCAAATGGGTCACAAGTGGGGTATCTCGAATTGGTGTAGTTCCTGTCTTGAATCTCCTTAAGAATCCTTCTGGATTCTGCAGAAAGTACACCCATGCTCCACTTATCTCTTGGAGTAAAACGAATCGGAATCGGATACTCGACCCCATCCAAGTACACCGATTGGCCCCAGTCACCCTCAACTACAACCCACTCATCTTTCCAAGGTGGGTTGAACTTCACATTCGCCCGAGGAACAACAAACTGCATCTTGTTCTTAGGCCTCAGATAGAATTGGCCCCGAGGAACCATACTCGTTATTTGATAAATATAACGAAATTCATCGAAGCCGGGCTCCTTCTCAATGCCTTCTTTTTCACACTGCTCCTTCCAAAGCACCAGGAACCCCGTCAGATTCTTCCAAAATCCAAGTGAAATTTGCAGCGGAGCTAGTTCTAGAGTGACAAGCAACCTGCAAATAGATGGATGAAGAGGAAGCCGAACTCCACATTCAAAGGCACCTACATGAATTAACAGGCAGCCTGAAGGAGGAGTATATACATCATATCCCCGATGAGGGAGGGAAAGACGGATAGCGTCTGGAATACTGTAGGCCTTCCTAAGCCAGGCTAAGGTGTTAACGGTGCAGACTGACTCCGGATTATACGGCCTTCACCAATGTAAGGTTCCCATTTGTTGATTGGCTCATTTCGTGGACAAACCACATGTTGGGGTTCTTTGTAAGGGTAGCTTAAGTGTTAGTGTTATTGCTCAATGCCCTTTGAAGACCTCATCTTGATAAGCACCGAAGGTATATTTCTATGTGCTTACTTGTCTTGAAGAGATAGTTGCACACACTCACAACTCATGCATATGTTTAATTCTTGTATGTTGTGTGTCTTATTTTTGTGCATTAATGTTCATTAACATCTCTTCTTGCTTGTTAGTTTGATTGCTTCTTGCATTGTCCATTGCCTTAACATAATTAAGCTTAGAAGTCATGCATTGCAAAGGGCGCTGTTCAAAGCGCTCTACAAGGCACTGTTCGAACAGCGCCCATATGACCTGATGGAAAAATGGTCATTTTAATGCATCAGGTCTGATGCATTTTGAAGAGGCGTTGTACGAGCGCTGTATAAAAGCGCTGTTCATACAGCGCCCAACTGAGACCGGATTGAAAATGTTCATTTTAATGCATCAGGTCTGATGCTTCTTGGGTAGGCGCTGTACAGAAGCGCTGTACGTACAGCGCCACTCTGTTTTCCCGAGAGAACAGAGTTGGGGCGTTGTACAGGCGCTGTACAGAAGCGCTCTTCGTACAGCGCTCAAGGCAAAATAGTGGTGTCACTTATCAAAACGACCACACTTCATCTTGACACCCTATATATATGCCACTTTGACTTTAGGTCAATTAAAAGAGTTCATGTTCAGATTTCATACTTAGGATATTTTTCAAAGAAAAGAAAAATTCCAAGAACTCATTTTTAATTACTTAAACACCTTTTCATGATCATCAATGATCATCAATCATCATCTAGCATCATCTTTGATCATCTAGATGTCTCTTTGCATGGATTCTTCATCATACTTTGCTTGGTAAGCTTTTCACTAATATCTTACATATTTTGTGTTTTTCTTAACAAGCAATCTCAATTTATTACTTGTATGATCTTTATATATATTTTGGATACAAGATTGAGATTAGTGTGTTGTATGTTTGAGAAGTTGTATTGTGATAGCTAATTAGGTTTTGTGCTTAATCTTGATTAGTTAAACTATTTGACATGTCATTTAGTTTTAATATCTAGGATTGTTCTAATTGCATATTCATTATCTTAGATAAGCATATAGGGTTTCCCTTGCTCCATATTGCATTTGGATATTCATATATTCACTTAGGGTGTTATTCTCTTCATTGAGAAAGTAAGTCTTGTGTGTAGCTTCCGAGATTAGGTTGCTTAGATCGCAAGCAAATTGGACTAGGTTTACTTATACCGGGATTAGGTAGGTGTGTGATTACTTCCGGGATAAGGTTGTAATCATTTTACACATTTAGTGGATTCGAGGTTCGAGTGTGGCTTACTTACTAGCCCGTGGTTTTTCCCGTGAGGGTTTCCACGTAAAAATCAAGTGTTATTTAATTTCCGCATTTTATACTTGATTTATTGCTTTATCTATTTAGGGGTATTTTCGTAATATTGACTTCACACGAAAAATTGGGTAATAAGTTTAAAATCTATTCACCCCCCTCTAGATAGTTTTATACACACCATGATATAATTTGTTTCAACCAAAAGGGAGGAGGGGCCCAACAAGAGCTCCTAGAGAGTCCACAGTAGAGCTATCATCCACCTCCTCCCCTTCCATGCCATCGACATCAGCACCCTCCTCTTCGTCCACTATCTGGACCGGGTCATCAGGTTCGTTATGAAAACCCGACCCGATTTAAGGATTCCTCCCAGAACGATGATGTTGTTGGGATTGAATACCCTCTCCAGCAACGTCACCATCACCCCTACCGCATTTCTTTCCCTTGACTGATGGAGAACTCCCTGCCGAATCTTCCTTCTGAACGTGCGAAGGTTCGCCAAGGTTACTAGGAAGATGGGTGGAGGCAAAACGAGAACCTGAGGAAGCAGGTCGAGAAGGCAAGGAGGACGAAGGAGCACCCTGAGTAGGGGTAGGAAATATTGAGGGAGATGCCATTGTAAAAAAAAAAAAAAAAGATTCGAAAGGAGGAAAAGACTTCAATTCTTGATTTCTGAAAGACAATTGAAGCGTAAACAAGAAAAGAGAAGAGAGATTTATTTATAGATAGGAGAAGGACGGTTACTGGAGCATAGAAGGAAACAAAGAGTAATGACTGGAGACGTGCACGAGGACAACTCCGAGAAAGCCACGCCCAAAACGGCCAGTTTGAATTTGAAGCAACCACCGTTTGGCCCATGGATCGTCATTAAATACCATCTTATACAAAGAGGATTTCCCCTCTTAGTTATGGAAGCCTTCCGGACGAAGCTAGACAAGCAGACAAAACGGAAAAAATTCTTCAAACGGACTAGAAATCCTGACTCCAACCCCAGCAAGATACCGGTGTTCAAGTCATAGGGGACTTTTGTTAACCGCTAAAAAAAAAAAGGCAAGGATCAAAGAAGAATTCTCCACCAACCCTGAAGAATGAGTCGGGGTAGAAAGCAACAATAGGGGAGATACCTGGGAACCCTGCCTATTTACGAGAAGGCTAGAGTACGAATTTCTACCCATCCCGGCTAGGTCCAAAACCTTCAGGACCAAGGAAAGTCCTAGGAAACCTCAAAGAAAGAGCTCTAGAGACTCTATAGCTATGAAATCGTAGCGCTTGTCTACCCCCAAGTAGCCCGGTAGCCCGATACCCCGGTATCCCGGTACCCCGATCTGGTAAAGCAAGAACGTGAAAGGAGAAGAAGAAACAAGTATCCCGATCCACTAAGAAGCCAGCTGTAAGCACCACAGGAATAAATCAGACGATAAGCACATAAGTCCTCCGACCCCGCCAGAAACAAGTATCTCGATTAGCACGAGAAGGAAAACGAGCATTAAACGCCACCGTTCAAGACTGAAAACTCAAGTTAAAACATAGCATTCATTCCTGCCACACAGAATCCTATTTTAAATAGAAGTCAACTCCCATCAAATCGGACGAAAGAAGAAATCACTTGATTTAAGGAATAAATGCCCCGATGAACCCGTTGATCGGGAAGGAAAGACCCGTAATTTGCTAAAACCCTAGACCGAAGTTCTAGGAGCACACAGCAAGAAACGGGCCTATATATTCATCGTATGTTGGCAGAAAAGGGGATCGAAACCCTACCAGAATTTTTCCACTTATCGACAGACACAAAAGAGCTCCATCACCATTGCCTACGAAGTTACTTTCATTTTCATTGTTGTTATGATCATGCTTATGCTTTCAACAGATTGTAAGTTTCATTATATATTATACTAAATAAAATAAGTTGAATTTCATTCCATCAAATACTAGAATCTTTGTCATCCTACTACTATACACCACACTTAGCCGATTTGTAGGAACCAGCGGGATATCGAGCTACTAGGTATCCCGCTAGCCCAGATCTATCCCGATCTGGGTCCCTCATAAACCGTTAATTAGAAATTTCACCCCGGTGACAATTTTTGGTTAACAATTTAAATCAATGAATTCCAATCTTTTGAAACTAGACACTTTACTCCAAATAACCAAACCGAATCTAACACTTATCCAAGAGAAGAATGAGACCTTCTCAAGTGGTCAACCATCACGCTAAGACATGCACACCATCGTGCAAGCGCGGACGTTTCCGATCACAAAAATCGAAACGAATTACACCACACTTAAGACTAACATGAAGTGCAAGTGTGGTTGTGAATAAATAACATGCATGGGAATGGATAACATCATGAATAATCACCAAGCATGTGACACACAAAAGATATGCAATATATGAAAATGCATAAGTGTGATGATAAAGCATATAAGCACACAATTAAGTGAAACACAAATGCAATCATGTAAATGCAATGAAAGTGTGTGTGTGCTAAATGACATAGATGCACAAATCAATGAAACACACATGCATGGTAACAAATGCAAGATAGATAAAGATGCATGCAAGTGTGTGTGTGCACCTAATCTCTTCAAGAATCAAGGTCAAGTGATATACCTTTTGAAGCTCTTGATCTTGAAGACATGGAGATGCTTGGAAGCTTACCTTGATAACATCAAGATGACCTAAGCTACCCATTACAAATCATCCCCAATGTGGTATGTCATGAAATAAGTGTAAGGTTCACTATTTGTATTGGCTTAATTCCATTGCAAAACACTCTATGTATGTATTAGTTGTTGGTTAGGACATTCTTTGAAGAAAGGAAGCTTAAAAAGTGAAGAGCAACTTCTAGTGCAAAAGTCATCTTCAAGAGGTGAAAAACGTCAAAGGTAAATCTTGACTTCTATCCTCTTGCAAGGTGTTAGCGCACACACACACAATTCATACATGTGTGTCCCTACATCATGGTTCAAACATTTGGTATAACACATTCACACATCTCATAGTATGCTCATGCATTGATCTTGTATTGATAAACATTATAGAATTGCATGCGTTGTGACTATCTCTTTGATATGGCATGCTTGTGTGAATTTGTGTTTGTTTGTTTCCGTATTTTTGTATTTGGACTTGAATATGTTCTATTATGATTCCTTATTGAGTTCCGGTCGTTTCGGTTACTCATTCATAAGGTTTCGAGTCCAAACCATGTAACTACGCTACTTTTCGTTCTCATTCGTTGAGTTGACTTCATCGTCATTTTCTGAGATGATTTCTCAACCATTTTTCAAATTTGTGTAGTCATCGTCGTGCGTGAGGGAGTCACGGTTCATAATCCGAAAACGGATTCGAAATCAGAGTTCGGATGCCCAAGATACGGGCTGAAGAACCGAAGGAGCGTGTGAGAGTGGTCTGGAGCGCGTGAGGCCACAAGGCCTGGCCGTGAGGGAGGCCGTGGGCCCCACGGCCAAGGGAGCCCTCTGCTCCCGTGGGCCCCACGTGCCCCCCATGGGGAGGTGACATGGCACGTTCTGATTTGCTCGAAAAATCTCTCTCTCTCCTCCTTTTAAACTCATCTCCTTCCCTCCACACTTGATGAAGAATTTTGAAGAACACTCACAAAATTCTGCAGAATTCTCTCAACTTTAGTTTTAGTATTTTGATCATATCTCTCTCATACGAACTCGAAATCAATCGATTCAAAAACCAAAATTGTTGGTCTTGAAGAGAGCTACAAACTCCAAACATTTCTAGAGGCAGCTGACTTCACTAGTTTTCTCAGTTGATCCATTTTCAGTCCGTTGTCAGTATGTTTGTTTCAACTTCTTCTTTTTCAATTTCATCTTTGATCATCTCTTGATTCTTACTATTTGATTGATGAAATTTGTTGAGAAGTATGTTAGATCACATGCTAGGGTTGTTTGACCATTTGTTAATTGAGATTTAGCTTTGTGATTTGTCTTGAACATATATGTGCTAAACTTGATTTATCATGAAATTGATTCTAGAAAATGTATGTGTGATGTGCTTCATGTTATTTTCTATGTTTTATTTCATGATCTAAGAATTAGGTTTTTAGTGTGATATATTGAATATTCATACCTTGTTCTTATTGATTTGCATGTCTTGATTTCTAGATACTTTTGTGATTGATTGTTGAAAGCATATTCTAGACTATCATTGAACATGTACATTGAGCTTGATTGATCATCTAGCTTAATTTGATTGTGTGTGCATCATTTGCATCACTTAGATCATAGCCTTGCATTAGGTTGAAGTCTCTAGCAAAGTGAGTGAAGCTTTGTGGATAGAGTAAGGAAGTCTTGTCTAGGGTCGGGAGGATCCGGATAGCCAAGCAAAAGTCTTAGCTAAGAGTTTTTATACTCCGGATGGTTGAGCTAGAGAAGCTTGACTAGGATCATTGGATCTAGATAGCTAAGCAAGGGAATCTTCCTAGAGACGTGAGCGTCTTGGATAGGAAGTTGCTTTCTAGAGGTGTAGGACACATCTCGGATAGGAAGTAGGCTTGGTGATTCACTAGCCTGAGGGTAGATTAGGAGTTGATAGCTTGAGCGGATATCATGAGTGATAGCTTGAGTGTGTAAGTCCTTTTTCACATAGTGGATTGCTTTGCCGGTGGTTGTGGTATCAACCCGTGAATGTTTCCTCTTTGAGGTTTTACCACGTAAAAACACTTGTGTTCATTTTTGCTTTTACTTTTCTTTATCTTCCATATATTTCATTAATTGCATATCTTGTAAATTGATTAACTCTTGTATAAGTGAAATCAATTAATTTGTCAAATATAATAATGTGTGTATTTTCATTGATATATTCCGCATTATTTTTAAATTGGAAGAATTTGGAGCCTATACCTATTCACCCCCCCTCTAGGTATATTTCACTACTACTTAAGGGAAATTTCATTTGGTATCAGAGCGGGTGTCTAGACGTACTTAGATAAATCCTTTCTTTGTAGTGTTTTGTGTTTTTTGTTTGTGATAATCATGATTAAGGAAGTGTATTCCTATGTGGCTTCTTTTGTTGAACATATTGACTTAGATGAGAAAAAGATCAATGATCTTACTTTTGAAAATGAACGTTTATCCAAAGTCAATATGTCCCTCAACAAGAAGCTAGAAGATCATGATCTTGGCTTAAAGGAGTTCAATGAACTTAAAGACAAGATCCTAAGTCTAGAATTGAATCTAAAAGATAGCAATGATAGACTTGGTATCTTGAAGCAAGAAATTGAGCAAAGAGATTGTTCTCTTGTAAATGCTAAGAAACTTGAAAATGTGCTTAAATCTAAACTTAATGAGCATTTAAATCAAGAGAAAGAGTATGAACAATGGCTTAATAAATCAAGAGAAGATGTTAGGAAAAGTGATGACATCTTAGAAAAATATGCCATTAAAAATAGGGTGCTTAGTGAGAAACTTGATGAGGCTAATAGGATGATTAACCAGATGTCATCTAGTTCTAACAAAGTTGAAACCCTCATTAGAAGTGGTAAGCATCCATGTGACAAAAGAGGTTTGAGTTATATCAATGAGAAGGAAACTCCTTCATCTAACAAATCTATTTTTGTCAAAGCAATTATTGAACAAAATGCAGGTACTCTCTCTCATGGTAAAGCAATGAAAGCTACCGGAGGTGCCTCTACATCAACAAGGAAGTTCAATGGAAGAACTCAACAAGATCAAATTCAAAAAGCATCAACCTCAAATGGAATAGGTGAAGCACCAAGGGTTGCTCTTCAAAGAGGTAAAATTGTGAGAAGACCAAATGCTATGGAAGCAAATGCAAATGGTAAAATTCTCAAATTCATACCTATTTGTCATCATTGTAATATGGTAGGACATATTCGACCTAGGTGTTTTGAATACATTCGAAAATGCGAATTTGATAATGCTTTTCATGATATGTCTTTGAATGGACCTAGGCAATCATCCATGTATGGATATGGAAATAGACCTAGGAAGACCTTGGAAAAGCATGTTGTGAAGAATGTTGTTGATGACTTGCTTGCTAAATCTTGTGTTGTGCCTCACTCTACTATGCATAAGAAAATTGATAATGCTTTGTTTGATATTTTTGAAAATGTGACCAATGAGGTCAAGGTGCATGAAAAAAAGCCTAACATTGAGTCAAAGCATGTTAGAAGTAAGAGTGAAAGGCATGTTGTGAAAAATGTGTGGATTAGAAAAGACACATCTAAATGTCATGTTGCACAATATGCTTTACGTGCCAACTCCTCCTATTCTTGGTACCTAGATAGCGGTTGCTCTAGGAACATGACCGGGAACAAAGAGTTCTTTAAGAATCTTGTTTTAAAGGATGGAGGTTGGGTTACTTTTGGTGATGGTACCAAAAAGCAAGTTCTTGGCAAGGGAACAATTTGTATCCCCGGATTGCCTAAACTTCGCAATACTTTGTATGTTGATGGGTTACAAGCTAACTTGATAAGCATTACTCACTTGTGTGAAATTTTTAAAGAAGTTAGCTTTAACAAAGATGTGTGCACTATAATTGATAAAAAGGGCGATGTCATCCTAAGAGTCAAAAGGTCTATAGACAATTGCTATTGTCTTGAGATAGATCCTTTAACATGCAACATGGCACATGAGTGCAATAAGCTTGATTTGTGGCATCAACGTTTGGGTCACATGAATTTTAAAGATTTGAAAAAGCTTGAAAAACATGGCATTGTTAGAGGTCTTCCTAATCTTGGTAAAAAGCTTGAGGTGGGTTGTGAACCTTGCCAATTAGGTAAGCAAACCAAAGTGTCTCATAAGAAAAATTCTTACATAGCTACCAAGAGACCTTTAGAACTTGTGCATATGGACCTAATGGGGCCAATTCAAACCGAGAACATTAATGGCAAAAAATACATTTTTGTATGTGTTGATGACTTCTTTAGGTTTACTTGGGTTTATTTTCTTAGAAACAAGACCGAGGCTTTTGATTACTTTAAAAAGTTTTGTAATCAAGTTCAAAATGAAAAAGGTCTTGATATCAAGAAAATATGTCGCATTAGGAGTGATCATGGGACGGAATTTGAAAATGCAAAATTTAGTGAGTTTTGTGATGGTCTAGGGATTTCTCATGAGTTCTCCGCACCTAGAACTCCTTAACAAAATGGTGTTGTTGAGAGGAAAAATCGTGTCTTGCAAGAGATGGCTAGGGTCATGCTCAATAGCAAGAAAGTTCCTAGAAACCTATGGGCCGAGGCGGTCAATACCGCTTGTTATGTGTCTAATCGAGTTTTTAAGAGGCCCGGCACAAAACAAACGTCCTATGAGCTATGGAAGGGCAAGAAGCCCAATGTGAGTTACTTCCACACTTTTGGGAGTAAATGTTATATTTTGAATGATAGAGATCACTTAGGAAAGTTTGATGCAAAAAGTGATGTTGGTCTCTTTCTTGGCTATGCTATTAATAGTCGTGCATATAGAGTCTTTAATTTGACTACTAAGACTATTATGGAGTCTATCAATGTGAAGATAGATGATCTTAGCATGCTAAATTTGTGTGATGATAATGGTGTCAATGAACCTAAAGAAAACATGATGAATGACACTAAAACACCTATTGATGTGGCTAGTAGTGTTTCTAGTCAAGATGATGAAAATGATAGTCATGTTGAATTTGAAAGTCAAGGGTTGGAAAATGGTTTAAATGACAATCAACAAAATGACCAAGTTGTTGAACATTCTCACCCAAGACTTAGAAACTTACACTATCAAGAAGACATCATAGGTGATTTAAATGAAGGGGTTAGAACAAGAAATCAAATTGCTAACCAAATATCCTATGCTTGCTACACATCTCAAATTGAACCCAAAAATATTAATGAAGCAATTGTTGATGAATATTGGGTTGGGGCTATGCAAGAAGAACTTAATCAATTTGAGAGAAATGAAGTGTGGTCCTGATGTAGCGGAAGCTCTGTCGAGAAAAACCTGCAAGATACAAATCGAAAACAACCTACTAACGCTCCGTTGATTCGCGCACGAATACCGGATTATTAGGCTTCAAATACGATAATCGACTTCGCGCACGAAGGATAATGTAATTGGATAGTTGAGAAACATCTCTGAATTTTTATTAATCAAAAGCTCTCTTTCAAACCCTAATACAATCTACTTAAATAGAATTTCAAAACTTGACTAACAAGAAATTCCTAAACAAACGGGAAAGAATCCTAAATGGAAAAGATATCAAATCTCCTAAAATCAAAAGAATTCTAAAATATTAAAAACCTATCTAAAAAGGAAATAATTAATAACCTAATTACATATAAACTAAAAGGAAATAAAATAAACGTACGGAATCATGACGGTAATTAAAAACCATAAAACAAGAAATTGCTGTCTTGGTGCGCCAGAAACTAAATGGCCAGATTCGGATATGCTGTGGCCCGTTATAGAAGACGGAGTCTTCATAACATTTGTAGGGCTCGTCTTGGGATTTCCGGAAACATATTATAATAGATGATCCGACCTCATATGCCCTCTGTAGAGGTCCACGAAGTTCAGCCCGGATCATCTCGTCCAGCTCTCGTCCATCTTCGCGCAATAATCTAGATGGCCGAAATTGGATATTCTGCAGCCCGTTATAGAAGACGGAGTCTTCATAACATTTGTAGGGCTCGTCTTGGGCTTTTCGGAAATATATTACATTGTTGATTTTGAGTTCGGTTGCCCTCTGAAAAGACCCCCGAAATTGGCCCTTCTGATAGGGGCTGATCCAAGTCATTGAGCTGACCATTCCGAGCGGGCTGACCAAACCGTCCAGGCTGACCATTCTGATCGTTTCGACCATTCCGAGTGCTTGCCGTATCATCTTTGCTTGCTGCACCATTCTCTCCAGGTTGGAGAAAATTCGTCCTCGAATTTTGGAAAGGTAAACTGAACACACCAACCTATACGACGTCGGATGCTTCTCGGTCTTGATTCCCAAATTTTCGTCAACTACCTGCTCATCCACATTAGTAATTGTTGCAAAGGCTGCACGTGGAGTGAAACACACAGGTCTCTCCACCATGGTTGTCCCTTGTTCTTCTGCTATGTCGCCTCTTCCTATTTCTGTTGTGTTGCCTCTTCCCAAAACCACCTCCTTGTCAAATTTTGGTGCGGAATAACACTTCTCTTCAACTATCTTTGGTTTGACATCATCAATAATGGTGATGATAGCAGGTCGGACCATTAACAATGGACCAACATCGCTTTCCTCCCAATCTTTGTTGGCTGTCTCATCTTCATCAAACTGCAGCTCTTCACCAACTTCCACATTTTCTTCTTGAACTTCCTCCTCTTCATCAAATTTTGGTTCAGCTCCGATGTTATCCACTAATTCTTCTTGGACTACCTCCTCTTCATCAAATATGGGTTCAGCTCCAATGTTTACGCCTCCATCCTCTTCATCAAATTGCG
Source organism: Acer yangbiense (assembly GCA_008009225.1). Lineage (NCBI taxonomy): Eukaryota > Viridiplantae > Streptophyta > Magnoliopsida > Sapindales > Sapindaceae > Acer > Acer yangbiense. The sequence goes on from CM017771.1 coordinate 22,285,796, forward strand.
GTTCAACTCCAATGTCTGCGTCTCCATCCTCTTCATCAAATTTATGTTCAGCTCCAACGTCTACGCCTCCATCCTCGCCTTTGTCAAACTGCAGCTCGTCCCCTACTTCAACTTCTCTTTCTTCTTCTTCCGTTTCGGCGATCAATACTCTCTTGCTCAATTTCTTGCACTTGGACTGTCTGTGTTCAACATCACCATAACTGCAGCATCTCAACCCACTCGACGACCTAGGTTGCTGTTTTGGGTTAGAAACTGGACGTGGAACAATGCCACTACTGCCCACCGCTGCTCGGCTGGTTGCGTTGCCACTGCTGGTGCCTGATCGCAGTCCGCCTCCTCCCTTACGTGTGACGGTCTTCTCCACTTGCAAGGCTCTTTGATGGGCTGCAGATACAGTACCCGGGTCAAAGAGTTTCACCACCTCAACGATTTGCGAACAACGGCCACCGCAATACCTTAATTTCTGAAAATTGAGGGGCAAAAATTGAGCGCGCAATTTCTGAGCCATCTTCTCCCAATCCGTGATTTTTGATTTTCCCATTCGAGTCCGTGAGAGCTTTAGTTGCTGCCACCATGCGGCTGCCCGTCCTTGAAGCCGAGTTGCCGCCAAGGCTACCCTTGCATTCGTCGGCACTTTTTTAAACTCCAAGATCTCCTCCACATCTCTTAGCCAATCAAGGAATTCTTCAGGTGAGAGGTCTCCCTGAAATTTCGGAATCTTTGTCTGCATACCCAACTTCCACCGCTGGCTATCTTCACATGCTCGAGCTCTTCGACGTGGCTGCGGAACCAAGTCTTCATCACTTCCTTCCTTGTCTCCATCCGAACTTGAGTCTAGGGGACGGAAGGTTTTTTGGTTGGCCATTAACATAGCGATTTGCTCAGTTAATCGCGAAACCTGTTGCCCCAATCGTGCCATACGGTCACATTCGATGGCTTCTTCTACGGGAACCTGGTTTGGACGTATTCTCGGCGGCATGATAATGTCCCGAACGAACCTGGCTATGATACCAACTGATGTAGCGGAAGCTCTGTCGAGAAAAACCTGCAAGATACAAATCGAAAACAACCTACTAACGCTCCGTTGATTCGCGCACGAATACCGGATTATTAGGCTTCAAATACGATAATCGACTTCGCGCACGAAGGATAATGTAATTGGATAGTTGAGAAACATCTCTGAATTTTTATTAATCAAAAGCTCTCTTTCAAACCCTAATACAATCTACTTAAATAGAATTTCAAAACTTGACTAACAAGAAATTCCTAAACAAACGGGAAAGAATCCTAAATGGAAAAGATATCAAATCTCCTAAAATCAAAAGAATTCTAAAATATTAAAAACCTATCTAAAAAGGAAATAATTAATAACCTAATTACATATAAACTAAAAGGAAATAAAATAAACGTACGGAATCATGACGGTAATTAAAAACCATAAAACAAGAAATTGCTGTCTTGGTGCGCCAGAAACTAAATGGCCAGATTCGGATATGCTGTGGCCCGTTATAGAAGACGGAGTCTTCATAACATTTGTAGGGCTCGTCTTGGGATTTCCGGAAACATATTATAATAGATGATCCGACCTCATATGCCCTCTGTAGAGGTCCACGAAGTTCAGCCCGGATCATCTCGTCCAGCTCTCGTCCATCTTCGCGCAATAATCTAGATGGCCGAAATTGGATATTCTGCAGCCCGTTATAGAAGACGGAGTCTTCATAACATTTGTAGGGCTCGTCTTGGGCTTTTCGGAAATATATTACATTGTTGATTTTGAGTTCGGTTGCCCTCTGAAAAGACCCCCGAAATTGGCCCTTCTGATAGGGGCTGATCCAAGTCATTGAGCTGACCATTCCGAGCGGGCTGACCAAACCGTCCAGGCTGACCATTCTGATCGTTTCGACCATTCCGAGTGCTTGCCGTATCATCTTTGCTTGCTGCACCATTCTCTCCAGGTTGGAGAAAATTCGTCCTCGAATTTTGGAAAGGTAAACTGAACACACCAACCTATACGACGTCGGATGCTTCTCGGTCTTGATTCCCAAATTTTCGTCAACTACCTGCTCATCCACATTAGTAATTGTTGCAAAGGCTGCACGTGGAGTGAAACACACAGGTCTCTCCACCATGGTTGTCCCTTGTTCTTCTGCTATGTCGCCTCTTCCTATTTCTGTTGTGTTGCCTCTTCCCAAAACCACCTCCTTGTCAAATTTTGGTGCGGAATAACACTTCTCTTCAACTATCTTTGGTTTGACATCATCAATAATGGTGATGATAGCAGGTCGGACCATTAACAATGGACCAACATCGCTTTCCTCCCAATCTTTGTTGGCTGTCTCATCTTCATCAAACTGCAGCTCTTCACCAACTTCCACATTTTCTTCTTGAACTTCCTCCTCTTCATCAAATTTTGGTTCAGCTCCGATGTTATCCACTAATTCTTCTTGGACTACCTCCTCTTCATCAAATATGGGTTCAGCTCCAATGTTTACGCCTCCATCCTCTTCATCAAATTGCGGTTCAACTCCAATGTCTGCGTCTCCATCCTCTTCATCAAATTTATGTTCAGCTCCAACGTCTACGCCTCCATCCTCGCCTTTGTCAAACTGCAGCTCGTCCCCTACTTCAACTTCTCTTTCTTCTTCTTCCGTTTCGGCGATCAATACTCTCTTGCTCAATTTCTTGCACTTGGACTGTCTGTGTTCAACATCACCATAACTGCAGCATCTCAACCCACTCGACGACCTAGGTTGCTGTTTTGGGTTAGAAACTGGACGTGGAACAATGCCACTACTGCCCACCGCTGCTCGGCTGGTTGCGTTGCCACTGCTGGTGCCTGATCGCAGTCCGCCTCCTCCCTTACGTGTGACGGTCTTCTCCACTTGCAAGGCTCTTTGATGGGCTGCAGATACAGTACCCGGGTCAAAGAGTTTCACCACCTCAACGATTTGCGAACAACGGCCACCGCAATACCTTAATTTCTGAAAATTGAGGGGCAAAAATTGAGCGCGCAATTTCTGAGCCATCTTCTCCCAATCCGTGATTTTTGATTTTCCCATTCGAGTCCGTGAGAGCTTTAGTTGCTGCCACCATGCGGCTGCCCGTCCTTGAAGCCGAGTTGCCGCCAAGGCTACCCTTGCATTCGTCGGCACTTTTTTAAACTCCAAGATCTCCTCCACATCTCTTAGCCAATCAAGGAATTCTTCAGGTGAGAGGTCTCCCTGAAATTTCGGAATCTTTGTCTGCATACCCAACTTCCACCGCTGGCTATCTTCACATGCTCGAGCTCTTCGACGTGGCTGCGGAACCAAGTCTTCATCACTTCCTTCCTTGTCTCCATCCGAACTTGAGTCTAGGGGACGGAAGGTTTTTTGGTTGGCCATTAACATAGCGATTTGCTCAGTTAATCGCGAAACCTGTTGCCCCAATCGTGCCATACGGTCACATTCGATGGCTTCTTCTACGGGAACCTGGTTTGGACGTATTCTCGGCGGCATGATAATGTCCCGAACGAACCTGGCTATGATACCAACTGATGTAGCGGAAGCTCTGTCGAGAAAAACCTGCAAGATACAAATCGAAAACAACCTACTAACGCTCCGTTGATTCGCGCACGAATACCGGATTATTAGGCTTCAAATACGATAATCGACTTCGCGCACGAAGGATAATGTAATTGGATAGTTGAGAAACATCTCTGAATTTTTATTAATCAAAAGCTCTCTTTCAAACCCTAATACAATCTACTTAAATAGAATTTCAAAACTTGACTAACAAGAAATTCCTAAACAAACGGGAAAGAATCCTAAATGGAAAAGATATCAAATCTCCTAAAATCAAAAGAATTCTAAAATATTAAAAACCTATCTAAAAAGGAAATAATTAATAACCTAATTACATATAAACTAAAAGGAAATAAAATAAACGTACGGAATCATGACGGTAATTAAAAACCATAAAACAAGAAATTGCTGTCTTGGTGCGCCAGAAACTAAATGGCCAGATTCGGATATGCTGTGGCCCGTTATAGAAGACGGAGTCTTCATAACATTTGTAGGGCTCGTCTTGGGATTTCCGGAAACATATTATAATAGATGATCCGACCTCATATGCCCTCTGTAGAGGTCCACGAAGTTCAGCCCGGATCATCTCGTCCAGCTCTCGTCCATCTTCGCGCAATAATCTAGATGGCCGAAATTGGATATTCTGCAGCCCGTTATAGAAGACGGAGTCTTCATAACATTTGTAGGGCTCGTCTTGGGCTTTTCGGAAATATATTACATTGTTGATTTTGAGTTCGGTTGCCCTCTGAAAAGACCCCCGAAATTGGCCCTTCTGATAGGGGCTGATCCAAGTCATTGAGCTGACCATTCCGAGCGGGCTGACCAAACCGTCCAGGCTGACCATTCTGATCGTTTCGACCATTCCGAGTGCTTGCCGTATCATCTTTGCTTGCTGCACCATTCTCTCCAGGTTGGAGAAAATTCGTCCTCGAATTTTGGAAAGGTAAACTGAACACACCAACCTATACGACGTCGGATGCTTCTCGGTCTTGATTCCCAAATTTTCGTCAACTACCTGCTCATCCACATTAGTAATTGTTGCAAAGGCTGCACGTGGAGTGAAACACACAGGTCTCTCCACCATGGTTGTCCCTTGTTCTTCTGCTATGTCGCCTCTTCCTATTTCTGTTGTGTTGCCTCTTCCCAAAACCACCTCCTTGTCAAATTTTGGTGCGGAATAACACTTCTCTTCAACTATCTTTGGTTTGACATCATCAATAATGGTGATGATAGCAGGTCGGACCATTAACAATGGACCAACATCGCTTTCCTCCCAATCTTTGTTGGCTGTCTCATCTTCATCAAACTGCAGCTCTTCACCAACTTCCACATTTTCTTCTTGAACTTCCTCCTCTTCATCAAATTTTGGTTCAGCTCCGATGTTATCCACTAATTCTTCTTGGACTACCTCCTCTTCATCAAATATGGGTTCAGCTCCAATGTTTACGCCTCCATCCTCTTCATCAAATTGCGGTTCAACTCCAATGTCTGCGTCTCCATCCTCTTCATCAAATTTATGTTCAGCTCCAACGTCTACGCCTCCATCCTCGCCTTTGTCAAACTGCAGCTCGTCCCCTACTTCAACTTCTCTTTCTTCTTCTTCCGTTTCGGCGATCAATACTCTCTTGCTCAATTTCTTGCACTTGGACTGTCTGTGTTCAACATCACCATAACTGCAGCATCTCAACCCACTCGACGACCTAGGTTGCTGTTTTGGGTTAGAAACTGGACGTGGAACAATGCCACTACTGCCCACCGCTGCTCGGCTGGTTGCGTTGCCACTGCTGGTGCCTGATCGCAGTCCGCCTCCTCCCTTACGTGTGACGGTCTTCTCCACTTGCAAGGCTCTTTGATGGGCTGCAGATACAGTACCCGGGTCAAAGAGTTTCACCACCTCAACGATTTGCGAACAACGGCCACCGCAATACCTTAATTTCTGAAAATTGAGGGGCAAAAATTGAGCGCGCAATTTCTGAGCCATCTTCTCCCAATCCGTGATTTTTGATTTTCCCATTCGAGTCCGTGAGAGCTTTAGTTGCTGCCACCATGCGGCTGCCCGTCCTTGAAGCCGAGTTGCCGCCAAGGCTACCCTTGCATTCGTCGGCACTTTTTTAAACTCCAAGATCTCCTCCACATCTCTTAGCCAATCAAGGAATTCTTCAGGTGAGAGGTCTCCCTGAAATTTCGGAATCTTTGTCTGCATACCCAACTTCCACCGCTGGCTATCTTCACATGCTCGAGCTCTTCGACGTGGCTGCGGAACCAAGTCTTCATCACTTCCTTCCTTGTCTCCATCCGAACTTGAGTCTAGGGGACGGAAGGTTTTTTGGTTGGCCATTAACATAGCGATTTGCTCAGTTAATCGCGAAACCTGTTGCCCCAATCGTGCCATACGGTCACATTCGATGGCTTCTTCTACGGGAACCTGGTTTGGACGTATTCTCGGCGGCATGATAATGTCCCGAACGAACCTGGCTATGATACCAACTGATGTAGCGGAAGCTCTGTCGAGAAAAACCTGCAAGATACAAATCGAAAACAACCTACTAACGCTCCGTTGATTCGCGCACGAATACCGGATTATTAGGCTTCAAATACGATAATCGACTTCGCGCACGAAGGATAATGTAATTGGATAGTTGAGAAACATCTCTGAATTTTTATTAATCAAAAGCTCTCTTTCAAACCCTAATACAATCTACTTAAATAGAATTTCAAAACTTGACTAACAAGAAATTCCTAAACAAACGGGAAAGAATCCTAAATGGAAAAGATATCAAATCTCCTAAAATCAAAAGAATTCTAAAATATTAAAAACCTATCTAAAAAGGAAATAATTAATAACCTAATTACATATAAACTAAAAGGAAATAAAATAAACGTACGGAATCATGACGGTAATTAAAAACCATAAAACAAGAAATTGCTGTCTTGGTGCGCCAGAAACTAAATGGCCAGATTCGGATATGCTGTGGCCCGTTATAGAAGACGGAGTCTTCATAACATTTGTAGGGCTCGTCTTGGGATTTCCGGAAACATATTATAATAGATGATCCGACCTCATATGCCCTCTGTAGAGGTCCACGAAGTTCAGCCCGGATCATCTCGTCCAGCTCTCGTCCATCTTCGCGCAATAATCTAGATGGCCGAAATTGGATATTCTGCAGCCCGTTATAGAAGACGGAGTCTTCATAACATTTGTAGGGCTCGTCTTGGGCTTTTCGGAAATATATTACATTGTTGATTTTGAGTTCGGTTGCCCTCTGAAAAGACCCCCGAAATTGGCCCTTCTGATAGGGGCTGATCCAAGTCATTGAGCTGACCATTCCGAGCGGGCTGACCAAACCGTCCAGGCTGACCATTCTGATCGTTTCGACCATTCCGAGTGCTTGCCGTATCATCTTTGCTTGCTGCACCATTCTCTCCAGGTTGGAGAAAATTCGTCCTCGAATTTTGGAAAGGTAAACTGAACACACCAACCTATACGACGTCGGATGCTTCTCGGTCTTGATTCCCAAATTTTCGTCAACTACCTGCTCATCCACATTAGTAATTGTTGCAAAGGCTGCACGTGGAGTGAAACACACAGGTCTCTCCACCATGGTTGTCCCTTGTTCTTCTGCTATGTCGCCTCTTCCTATTTCTGTTGTGTTGCCTCTTCCCAAAACCACCTCCTTGTCAAATTTTGGTGCGGAATAACACTTCTCTTCAACTATCTTTGGTTTGACATCATCAATAATGGTGATGATAGCAGGTCGGACCATTAACAATGGACCAACATCGCTTTCCTCCCAATCTTTGTTGGCTGTCTCATCTTCATCAAACTGCAGCTCTTCACCAACTTCCACATTTTCTTCTTGAACTTCCTCCTCTTCATCAAATTTTGGTTCAGCTCCGATGTTATCCACTAATTCTTCTTGGACTACCTCCTCTTCATCAAATATGGGTTCAGCTCCAATGTTTACGCCTCCATCCTCTTCATCAAATTGCGGTTCAACTCCAATGTCTGCGTCTCCATCCTCTTCATCAAATTTATGTTCAGCTCCAACGTCTACGCCTCCATCCTCGCCTTTGTCAAACTGCAGCTCGTCCCCTACTTCAACTTCTCTTTCTTCTTCTTCCGTTTCGGCGATCAATACTCTCTTGCTCAATTTCTTGCACTTGGACTGTCTGTGTTCAACATCACCATAACTGCAGCATCTCAACCCACTCGACGACCTAGGTTGCTGTTTTGGGTTAGAAACTGGACGTGGAACAATGCCACTACTGCCCACCGCTGCTCGGCTGGTTGCATTGCCACTGCTGGTGCCTGATCGCAGTCCGCCTCCTCCCTTACGTGTGACGGTCTTCTCCACTTGCAAGGCTCTTTGATGGGCTGCAGATACAGTACCCGGGTCAAAGAGTTTCACCACCTCAACGATTTGCGAACAACGGCCACCGCAATACCTTAATTTCTGAAAATTGAGGGGCAAAAATTGAGCGCGCAATTTCTGAGCCATCTTCTCCCAATCCGTGATTTTTGATTTTCCCATTCGAGTCCGTGAGAGCTTTAGTTGCTGCCACCATGCGGCTGCCCGTCCTTGAAGCCGAGTTGCCGCCAAGGCTACCCTTGCATTCGTCGGCACTTTTTTAAACTCCAAGATCTCCTCCACATCTCTTAGCCAATCAAGGAATTCTTCAGGTGAGAGGTCTCCCTGAAATTTCGGAATCTTTGTCTGCATACCCAACTTCCACCGCTGGCTATCTTCACATGCTCGAGCTCTTCGACGTGGCTGCGGAACCAAGTCTTCATCACTTCCTTCCTTGTCTCCATCCGAACTTGAGTCTAGGGGACGGAAGGTTTTTTGGTTGGCCATTAACATAGCAATTTGCTCAGTTAATCGCGAAACCTGTTGCCCCAATCGTGCCATACGGTCACATTCGATGGCTTCTTCTACGGGAACCTGGTTTGGACGTATTCTCGGCGGCATGATAATGTCCCGAACGAACCTGGCTATGATACCAACTGATGTAGCGGAAGCTCTGTCGAGAAAAACCTGCAAGATACAAATCGAAAACAACCTACTAACGCTCCGTTGATTCGCGCACGAATACCGGATTATTAGGCTTCAAATACGATAATCGACTTCGCGCACGAAGGATAATGTAATTGGATAGTTGAGAAACATCTCTGAATTTTTATTAATCAAAAGCTCTCTTTCAAACCCTAATACAATCTACTTAAATAGAATTTCAAAACTTGACTAACAAGAAAATCCTAAACAAACGGAAAAGAATCCTAAATGGAAAAGATATCAAATCTCCTAAAATCAAAAGAATTCTAAAATATTAAAAACCTATCTAAAAAGGAAATAATTAATAACCTAATTACATATAAACTAAAAGGAAATAAAATAAACGTACGGAATCATGACGGTAATTAAAAACCATAAAACAAGAAATTGCTGTCTTGGTGCGCCAGAAACTAAATGGCCAGATTCGGATATGCTGTGGCCCGTTATAGAAGACGGAGTCTTCATAACATTTGTAGGGCTCGTCTTGGGATTTCCGGAAACATATTATAATAGATGATCCGACCTCATATGCCCTCTGTAGAGGTCCACGAAGTTCAGCCCGGATCATCTCGTCCATCTTCGCGCAATAATCTAGATGGCAGAAATTGGATATTCTGCAGCCCGTTATAGAAGACGGAGTCTTCATAACATTTGTAGGGCTCGTCTTGGGCTTTTCGGAAATATATTACATTGTTGATTTTGAGTTCGTTTGCCCTCTGAAAAGACCCCCGAAATTGGCCCTTCTGATAGGGGCTGATCCAAGTCATTGAGTTGACCATTCCGAGCGGGCTGACCAAACCGTCCAGGCTGACCATTCTGATCGTTTCGACCATTCTGAGTGCTTGCCGTATCATCTTTGCTTGCTGCACCAGGTCCTTAGTTCCTAGACCCAAAGATATAAATGTAATTGGCACTAAATGGGTGTTTAGGAATAAGACCGATGAAAGTGGCAAGATTGTGAGGAATAAAGCTAGACTAGTGGCTCAAGGTTACACTCAAGTGGAGGGTGTTGACTTTGATGAGACGTTTGCCCCGGTTGCACGTCTCAAGTCCATTAGACTTTTATTGTCCATTGCATGCATTAAAAAGTTCAAATTATTTCAAATGGATGTCAAAAGTGCTTTCCTCAATGGATACCTTCAATAAGAAGTGTATGTTGAACAACCTAAGGGTTTTGTAGACCCACACTCTCTTAATCATGTGTTTAAATTGAAAAAGGCTCTCTATGGCCTTAAACAAGCCCCAAGAGCTTGGTATGATAGGTTGACTCAATATCTTATTGACAACCAATATAGAAAAGGTGGCATTGATAGAACTTTGTTTATCAAACATCATGATCATGATATTTTTGTTGCACAAATATATGTTGATGACATTGTTTTTGGGTCTACTAATAAAACCAAGGTTGATGAATTTGTAAGTGTTATGTCAAGTGAATTTGAAATGAGTATGGTGGGTGAGTTGAATTATTTTCTAGGAATGCAAGTAAGGCAAACTAGCATGGGCATAATGTTGAATCAATCTAAATATGCTAAAAATCTAATTAAGAGATTTGGCCTAGAAAATGGAAAAGATTTTGAAACTCCCATGAGCACCACTTTAAAACTTGACAAAGATGAAAAAGGGAAAAGTGTTGACCAAAGCCTTTATAGAAGCATGATAGGTAGTCTACTTTACCTAACGGCTAGTAGACCCGATATTTGCTTTAGTGTTGGCTTGTGTGCTAGATTCCAAGCAAATCCCAAGGAATCTCACTTAAAAGCCGTCAAGAGGATCATTAGGTACATCAAAGGAACTCATAGTCTTGGTCTATTCTATTCATTTGATACCAATGATATCCTTGTAGGCTATTGTGATGCGGATTGGCGGGAAACATAGATGACCGTAAAAGCACATCGGGCGGTTGCTTTTATGTTGGTAATAACTTAGTTTCTTGGTCAAGTAAGAAACAAAATTCGGTTTCCATTTCCTCTTCAGAAGCCGAATACATTGCGGCCGGAAGTGCTTGCACACAATTACTTTGGATGAAACAAATCCTTAAGGATTATGAGATAGAACAAGGAAAAATGACACTTTATTGTGATAATTTAAGTGCCATTAACATCTCTAAAAATCCGGTTCAACACTCCCGCACAAAACACATAGACATTAGGCATCATTTTATTAGAGATCTAGTTGAACATTCTATTGTTACTCTAGAGCATTTGCCTACTAAAAATCAACTTGCGGACTTGTTCACTAAACCCTTGGACAAAGAGAGGTTTAAGACTCTTAGAATGTCCATTGGCATGATTTGTGTTGATTGATGTCTTTGTGTGATTGTGAGTGGCTTGATGAGCAAAACTTTAATTGAATATCATTATCTTTGAGAGCTACTCACTTGAGAAGTAATGATCTTAAACAAATAACTTGTATTGTTTCTAGATCATGCACTTGAGCTTGAAAATCCTATTTTTGAAAAGTGCACTAATGCTTCTCTTATATGTCTTAGTTTTGAGTATATGTGGTTGAATATGTGTAGATAATGGATGCATCTAGAAGTTTATTGTTAAGTACATGATGGATGACCTATGGTATGTATCCATTTTGCTTCGGCACTACATAGTAATCAACGAGCACCCTCATGGAAAGGGCTACACACCTTGGTTGTGAAGCCACCCAATGTAGGAAAGGGCTACGCCATTGTGATGAGTGAAAGCCGCCATGAGGAGTATATGTTTTTGTTAGTAAAATCAAAGAAGTGTTGAATTGAATCATAAAAAAAAAAAAAAAAAAATCTTTGATTCTAAGCCTAAAAGAAATGAAAAATAAAAGGCTTATTGGTGTATAGTTGAGAATTGTGAAAATGCTCGGGTTGACAAATAGAAACGGGAAAACGAGCCACATGCACACACACGCTCATATGTTGATATCTATTCATTTTAAAAGCAAAAATTCGGATGAATATCGGTTTGACCTATTTTTGGAAAGGCTTTAGATGGATAGGTGTGGATAGAGTTTGCATGTTGATATCACAATTACTCCTACTATATATGTGAGAAGCATTCACACACACACATTTTGCTTATGTTCTTGATTCATTGGCAATGTGAGAATATTTGTGAGAGAATAATGAAAATCTATGATTCTCTCTTGGACTTTGACAAGTTATGAAATATTTTCTCTTATTGCTTGATTGTGTGATTGTGTGATGTCCCTTGTGAACAAATCTACTTGGTGATAATATGTGGAGCATATGTTAAGGGGGAGCTTTAGTTTATTCAACTTCGCTCTCTATACGATTTGTTTGCTTTATATCTCGTTCTTTATCTCTTGTGTCCCTTGTCTATTCCTTGACAAAAATGGGGAGAAAATGTATATCTCACCATGTTTGATATTGGGGAGATTGTGTATACTTCACACTTTGTGTGGAAAAATGTTCCAATTGTGTGATCATATTCCTCTTTGTGCTTAATTGTGACTTTGTCTTAAGGGGGAGAATTCTTGTCTTAAGGGGGAGAAAGAATTCTTTCTTGTTAAACGTTAAGGATGATTGGTCCTTGGGAATTAGGAAATTAAGGGAGTGCTTTAATATGAAAATATTTTGATCACTTGAGATAATGCATTTTTGTATGAGATAAGGGATGTCTTCTATATTTGTTTTATGTTGATAACTCACCATTCTTCTTTAGAGAAGATCTCTTGTTTTGGATTGCTATTTTCTCTCATAGGTACTTTGAAGACCAAAAGAGGAATTCTTGAAGACTTGAAGATTTTTTAGTCTAGGAATTTCTTTGTAATGTGAGATTGAGAGTATGTTACTAACTTGAGTTTATTTGAGTGAAACATTGTATGGTGAGGTTGAGGTTTTACCATGGAATAGCCAAAGGGGGAGATTGTAAGGTTCACTATTTGTATTGGCTTAATTCCATTACAAAACACTCTATGTATGTATTAGTTGTTGCTTAGGACATTCTTTGAAGAAAGGAAGCTTAAAAAGTGAAGAGCAACTTCTAGTGCAAAAGTCGTCTTCAAGAGGTGAAAAACGTTAAAGGTAAATCTTGACTTCTATCCTCTTGCAAGGCGTTAGCGTACACACACACAATTCATACATGTGTGTCCCTGCATCGTGGTTCAAACATTTGGTATAACACATTCACACATCTCATAGTATGCTCATGCATTGATCTTGTATTGATAAACAATGTAGAATTGCATGCGTTGTGACTATCTCTTTGATATGGCATGCTTGTGTGAATTTGTGTTTGTTTGTTTCCGTATTTTTGTATTTGGACTTGAATATGTTCTATTATGATGCCTTATTGAGTTCCGGTCATTTCAGTTACTCATTCATAAGGTTTCGAGTCCAAACGATGTAACTACGCTACTTTTCATTCTCATTCGTTGAGTTGACTTCATCGTCATTTTCTGAGATGATTTCTCAACCATTTTTCAAAGTTGTGTAGTCATCATTCTGCGTGAGGGAGTCATGGTTTGTAATCCGAAAACGGATTCGAAATCGGAGTTCGGATACCCAAGATACGAGCTGAAGAACCGAAGGAGCACGTGAGAGTGGTCTGGAGAGCGTGAGGCCACAAGGCCTGGCCGTGAGGGAGGCCGTGGGCCCCACGGCCAAGGGAGCCCTCTGCTCTCGTGGGCCCCACGCACCCCCCATGGGGAGGTGAAGTGGCACGCTCTGATTTGCTCAAAAAATCTCTCTCTCTCCTCCGTTTAAACTCATCTCCTTCCCTCCACACTTGATGAAGAAGTTTGAAGAACACTCACAAAATTCTGCAGAATTCTCTCAACTTTAGTTTTAGTATTTTGATCATATCTCTCTCATACGAACTCGAAATCAATCGATTCAAAAACCAAAATTGTTGGTCTTGAAGAGAGCTACAAACACCAAGCATTTCCAGAGGCAGCTGACTTCACTATTTTTCTCAGTTGATCCATTTTCAGTCCGTGGTCAGTATGTTTGTTTCAACTTCTTCTTTTTCAATTTCATCTTTGATCATCTCTTGATTCTTACTATTTGATTGATGAAATTTGTTGAGAAGTATGTTAGATCACATGCTAGGGTTGTTTGATCATTTGTTAATTGAGATTTAGCTTTGTGATTTGTCTTGAACATATATGTGCTAAACTTGATTTATCATGAAATTGATTCTAGAAAATGTATGTGTGATGTGCTTCATGTTATTTTCTATGTTTTATTTCATGATCTAAGAATTAGGTTTTTAGTGTGATATATTGAATATTCATACCTTGTTCTTATTGATTTGCATGTCTTGATTTATAGATACTTTTGTGATTGATTGTTGAAAGCATATTCTAGACTATCATTGAACATGTACATTGAGCTTGATTGATCATCTAGCTTAATTTGATTGTGTGTGCATCATTTGCATCACTTAGATCATAGCCTTGCATTAGGTTGAAGTCTCTAGCAAAGTGAGTGAAGCTTTGTGGATAGAGCAAGGAAGTCTTGTCTAGGGTCGGGAGGATCCGGATAGGCAAGCAAAAGTCTTTGCTAAGAGTTTTTATACTCCGGATGGTTGAGCTAGAGAAGCTTGACTAGGATCATTGGATCTAGATAGCTAAGCAAGGGAATCTTCCTAGAGACGTGAGCGTCTTGGATAGGAAGTTACTTTCTAGAGGTGTAGGACACATCTCGGATAGGAAGTAGGCTTGGTGATTCACTAGCCCGAGGGTAGATTAGGAGTTGATAGCTTGAGCGGATATCATGAGTGATAGCTTAAGTGTGTAAGTCCTTTTTCACATAGTGGATTGCTTTGCCGGTGGTTGTGGTATCAACCCGTGGATGTTTCCTTTTTGAGGTTTTACCACGTAAAAACACTTGTGTTCATTTTTACTTTTACTTTTCTTTATCTTCCATATATTTCATTGATTGCATATTGAAACAAATTATAGCACGGTGTGTATAATACTATCTAGAGGGGGGGGTGAATAGATTTTAAGCCTTTTACCCAATTTTTCGTGAAAGTCAAAATTACGAAATTACCCCTAAATAGATAAAGCAATAAATCAAGTATAATATGCGGAAATTAAATAACACTTGATTTTTACGTGGAAACCCTCACGGGAAAAACCACGGGCTAGTAAGTAAGCCACACTCAAACCTCGAATCCACTAAATGTGTAAAACGATTACAACCTAATCCCGGAAGTAATCACACACCTACCTAATCCCGGTATGAGTGAACCTAGTCCAATTTGCTTGCGTTCTAAGCAACTTAATCTCGGATTCTACACACAAGACTTACTTTCTCTATGAAGAGAATACAACCCTAAGTGAATATATGAATATCCAAATGCAACATAGAGCAAGGGAAACCCTATATGCTTATCTAAGATGATTAATATGCAATTAGAACAATCCTAGATATCAAAACTAAATGACATGTCAAATAGTTTAGCTAATCAAGATTAAGCACAAAACTTAATTAGCTATCACAAAACAACTTCTCAAACATACATCATACTAATCTCAAACTTGTATTCAAAGTATATAAAATAACATACAAGTAATTAATTGAGATTGCTAGCTAAGAGAAACACAAAATATGTAAGATATTAGTGAAAAGCTTACCAAGCAAAGTATGATGAAGAATCCATGCAAGATGACATCTAGAAGATCAAGGATGATGCTAGATGATGATTGATGATCATGAAAAAGTGTTTGAGTAATAAAAAATGAGTTCTTGGAATTTTTCTTCTCTTTGAAAAATATCCTAAGTATGAATTCTGAATATGAACTCTCTTGATTGACCTAAAGAAAAAATGGCATATATATAGGGGGCCAAATCAAAGTGTGGTCGTTTAAGTAAGTTTCAAAGAAACGCGCCGATCGGCAGTTTCCATCGGCGGCCAGGCCGCCGATAATGACCGCCGAATTAAGCTCGTGAAGAACAGAGCATAAACGGCGGTTCATTCGGCGGTTTCTTGACCGCCGATCCCAACCGCCGATCCCAACCGCCGAATCAAAACAGAGAGATTAAAATCAATCAGGTATGAACGGCGGTTTCTAACGGTGGTTTCATGACCGCCGATTCAACCGCCGAATTAGACCGAGAGATAAATCAATCAGGTCTTGAATCGGCGGTTTCGAACGGCGGTCATGACCGCCGATCTTAACCGCAGAAATGCTTCAGACCAATTTGGACTGAAACGGCGGTTTCATTCGGCGGCCAGGCCACCGATCATAACCGCCTGTCACCTAGAAAGGTGAAAACCAAGGAGAAGCCAAGGGCATTCTCCATAGGCGGTCCTCGCGCTAAACCAAGCACATTCAAGTGCATGCGCGGACGTTTCCAAAAGTTATTGGGAAACGAATTACACGACAACATGACACAATTACACACAACAAAATATAATAAATAAGTGCAAGTGTGAAATGTGACAAGTGAAGAGAATGCACACATATGCAATGAATGTTAAGTGTGTGTGTGCAACTAATCTCTTCAAAGAAAAGTAAGCACATAGAAATTTACCTTCGGTGCTTATCAACACGAGGTCTTCAAATTGGAAGAATTTGGAGCCTATACCTATTCACCCCCCCCCCCCCCCCCCCCCCCCCCCCCCCCCCCCCCCCCTCTAGGTATATTTTACTACTACTTAAGGGAAATTTCAATAAGCCAATCACAAAATAGAGGTTCTTACAGTAATAAATAAGGAAATCACTCGTAGGCCTCATTCTTTAATGCTTAATCCTTGCTTCCCTTTGATGCTCATAGTGCAAAGAGTGGGAGAAGAAGAAGTGTCTAGATATGTGAAATCATATTGAGAGTGACAAAAGAAATGGATGGAAAAGATGGGAAGAGAGGAAGGATTTAGGTGAGCTAATCTAGTTGTTTGTTGATGAGATTGGAGAGGAGAAATGGGTGGATTAGGAATGGTGGAAGAAGGAATTTCTTGCTCAAGTATATATTCAAAAGAGAAAAATAGGATGAATTTATAGTGAATTCAAATCAGGTCACGAGTGGATAATTACCAAAACACCACCTAAGTTTGCAATATTACCATTTTAGCCCCTCTAGGGGGCCTTCTTGTAATTTTCCAACCAATCAAAGTTGGACATAGTGATGGTCGCTATATGGCTTCAATGGCGACGCAAAAAGGGCGACACTGGGGCGAAGTAATCAGGTCCAGAACAAGTCCTTGTCGCCATGGTGATGTCACTGTGCAAATGGCGACAATTAGGTGGAGGAGGCATGATTTCGAGGAGATCGTGGCTGTTATTCCCATCGGTTTGGAGGGCAGAAAAGTTGACGTCAAGGTTGCCGCTGACCTTGCCGTTCGTTTGGAGTAGAAATTGGCCGGCGGTAGGTCGGCGATGAGTGACTTTAGGCGGTGGCAGCTGTATTAGGGTTTAGTTGCCATGGCTGGTTCGTGCTAAGCTCAAGGAAGAAGATGAAGATGGTGAAGATGGGGTGTACTCAGCAGGTCGTTGTGGTGTGTTTGGCCTTTGCTCTTTTGCCTCTAATGTGGTGCATTTAGAAGCTGGGTGGGGTGTGCTTGGGCTCATGTCTTTGACCTTCTTTGTGGGTGTATTTAGAACCAATGCCCCTAACTTCGTAAATACCTGAAAAATACTTAATTAACAATGTTAACCGCCTAAAATGGCGGGGACCAAAAAAGAATTTTCTATTAGCTTTGAGAAGAAAGCCGGGATGCAAAGTAGCAACAGGAAAGATATCCGGGTACCCCGTCTGCTAGCTGACGGGCTAGAGTAAGAGCCTCTACCCACCCTGGTCAGGTCCGAAATATCTGGAACCAAAAAAGCACTAGGAATCCATAAAGAGAAGGGCTCTAAAGACACAACCGTTACAAGATCGTGGCACCCGACTACCCCGATACCCCGATACCCGAGTATCCTGGTACCCTGATACTTGGCACCCCGATATCTGCAAACATCGTTTTAAGAGGAGCGAGAGGGACGCGGGGTACCCGGAGTGCCCCGACTAGCAAAACTCGTGACATACACATAGCAAGATAAACACCTGTATCCCAGTATACCGGCCCCGCTGAAATAGGAGGCGAGCACCTCGAAGAGCAGACCACATGTAAAGGCAAACATTAAACGTCACCGTTCAAGATAAAAACTCAAGTTACAACGCGGCATACATTCCCGCCATAAAGAATCCTATTTCGAATAGGGGTCAACTTATTCAGAACCGAGAAAGAAGGAATCGCCTGATCTTTCGGGATCAATATCCCGATGAATTCGTTAGACTCCAAAGGAAGGCCCGTGCATCACTGAAACCCTAGACCGAAGTTCTAGGAGTATTCAGCAAGAAAGCAGGCCTATATAATGATCATATGTTCACAGGAAAAGGGACCGGACTTTTTTTCTACTTATCGACAGGCACGAAAAGCTCCATCTCCATGGTCCACCAAGTTGTTTTATTTTCTCCCATACTGTAATCTCGATAGTTCAAGCATCGAGTTGTAGAAATCTTATTAAAGTAATTTATATATACATAAACAGTTTTATGCTTTCATACTTTCACCATATCTGAAAATTATCCCTCCTACTACTTGCACCCATTATTCTTAGTAGATTCATAAGATCTAGCGGGGTATCGGGATACTGCACATCCCGCTAGCCTAGATCGATATAGATTTGGGCCCTTTATATATCGTTAATTTGAAATTGCACTCCAGTGACAATTTTAGGTTAACACTTTGGCGCCGTCTGTGGGAAAGAACCCCCCACCATAAACAAACATTAAAGATTCAACTCAGAAGAAGATAGAAGATGAGGCTCCGATCCTCCCAAGGGCAACCCGTAAACTCAGGGCCCCATTCCCTCGCTTACACCTAGAAAAATTAAGGGAAAAGGAAGGGAACCAGAAGCTAGATCCCGGCACCAGTCCCACCATCAAATCCCGGATCAGCACCACAGGACCCCGTGGTCCTAAAAGTGGCTAGGGAGGCCATAGAGCAACATGCTGCTGCCTACGTGGAAAGCGTCCGCCTTCTGATGATCGCCCAAGGGATACCCTTTGAGGCACCCCGACTTACAGAAGGGGCTGGACCAAGTACCCGGGCACCAGGTTTTGATACACTCGGACCACTTTTACCAGTGCAGAATTATCCTGAAGATCTTAGACAGCAGTTGGTGAAATCGGCTATTGACATCCCGCGTAGAAGGAGCCAGTCAGCGACAAGGCCGATAGCAGAAAGAAGAAGCTCGCAGCACGATGTAGGGGTCAGTATCAGATCCAAGAGGGAGAGCGAGGAAAAGAATTTGATGCGGCAAGTTCAGGTTAGTCACACCATTAGCGGAGGACTAACCCTTGCCGGGACTTCTAACAATTCAAGAAAGAACCATGCTAGGAAGATCCCGAAACACGCCATTGGCCGGGATGTGTTCCAGGTATCCAAAAGGTCACGTGAATACCCTCATTCTGCTCAGATTGTTTTCGCTGAAGATGATGCCAACAACACAGTACAACCCTATGACGATCCAATGGTGATCACAACTCAGATTGCCAATTGCTAGGTCCACCGCATCCTGATACACACCGGAAGCAGCATAGATATCCTATTCAAAGAAACATTGGAGAAGTTTAACCTTAAGAATCCCTGCTACAATAGTTACAGTTCACCCTTATATGGTTTCGCAGGAGACTCCGTGATGCCAGTAGGAGCGCACACCTTACCGGTAATCATCGGAAAGGCCCCCCTTCAACAGAACATCATGACGGAATTCATCATAGTAGATACCCCGTCCGCCTACAATGCTATCCTAGGAAGACCTTTCTTGTCAGGAATCAGAAGAGTCCTATCCATTTATCATAACGTCCTGAAGTTCCCTGTTGGAACCGAAGTAGGAGAGGTCATGGGAGATCAGCAAACGGCCTGTACCTGTCAGG
Source organism: Acer yangbiense (assembly GCA_008009225.1). Lineage (NCBI taxonomy): Eukaryota > Viridiplantae > Streptophyta > Magnoliopsida > Sapindales > Sapindaceae > Acer > Acer yangbiense. The sequence continues at coordinate 22,305,292 of CM017771.1, forward strand.
CAGTATCTGCCAACCCCACCACTTCAACCAAGCGTAACACCCGCGTCACCTGGGAGTTGAATCATGGGGCTCCAGAGCCGGACCATCATATCCTAGAAGAAAGGGAGATACCAGACTTGATCCTAGAGGAAACCGAAGAGGGAGAAAGAGGATGGACTAGGGGGCACCCCACGGAGAAGTTGGAAGAAATCTAGATCAGAAAGGGCAACCCAACTAAGTTAGTGAAGATAGGAGGTGCACTGGATAGTGAGGTCAAGAGAAGTTTGGTAGAACTTCTTGAAGAATACAACAACATTTTTGCCTAAAACCACGACGAAATGCCGGGTATCCCCTTCAACCTAGCAGTTCACCGACTGGTAGTGGACGCTACCGTCAAGCCAGTCAAACAGAAACGGAGACATTTCAACACGGAGCGAAACACGGCGGTACATGAAGAAGTGGATAAACTTTTGAAAGCCAGATTCATCAGAGAATCCCGCTACCCCGAATGGATCACCAATGTGGTCATGGTAACCAAAGCCAATGGAAAGTGGCGCATGTGCGTGGATTATATCGACCTCAACCGAGCATGCCCGAAGGATAGCTTTCCCCTTCCAAAAATTGACCAGCTGATCGATTCTACTGCAGGAAACAAACTCCTAAGTTTCATGGATGCTTTCTCGAGATACAACCAGATCATGATGCATCCCACCGATCAGGACAAAACCAGCTTCATCACTGGACAAGGTCTCTACTGTTACAAAGTCATGCCTTTTGGCCTCAAGAACGTACGAGCCACATACCAACGTTTGGTGAACAAGTTATTCAAGCCGTTGATAGGGAAATCTATGGAGGTGTTTATAGACGACATGATTACCAAATCACAAATGACCTATCAACATCCCGAAGATTTGCGCCAGATTTTCCAAGTAATCAAGGAAAATCAGATGAGGCTAAATCCAGCTAAATGCGCCTTTGGGGTAGTAGCGGGGAAGTTCCTTGGTTTCATGGTGCATGAAAGAGGAATCGAAGCCAATCCTGAAAAGATCAAGGCCATCATAGAACTGGAATCTCCTAATACCCTCCAACAAGCTCGAGGGCTGACTGGACGGATAGCCGCGTTAAACCGCTTCATATCAAGATCCATAGATATGCTTGCCTTTCTTTAAAATCATCAAGCAAGGAAAAAACATGAAGTGGGATCAAGAGAGTGAGCAGGCATTCCAAGCCTTGAAAGAATATCTAGCTAGTCCACCATTACTGGTGAAGCCCATCCCAGGAGAAGAGCTACAACTTTATCTAGCAGTATTAAAGACCGCAACAAGTGGAGCTTTGGTGAAGGAATGCGGTGATGGAATCCAAAGACCAATCTACTATGTAAGTCGGGCTTTGTCAAAGTCTGAGAAGAGTTACACTATCCTGGAGAAATTAGCCTTTGCATTGGTAACAACAGCCAGAAAACTTTGGCCTTATTTTCAAGCTCACACAGTCGCAGTGGTAACGGACCAGCCCTTGAGATAGTTCCTTCAACGGTCGGATGTATCAAGCCGGATGTATCAGGCTGGTTAGTTCTTTGGGCCTTAGAGCTCACCCAGTATGACATAAGATACAAGGCTAGGACGGCAATCAAGGCACAAGCTCTAGCAGACTTCGTAGCCGAATTCAGCATGATTTCCTACCAGGGTGCTCTTATAGTTCCAAACACAGATCCGAAATCTCCAGAATGGCCGACGGATGGCAAGACCTGGACCCTGTACATGGATGGTTCCTCAAATCAAGCGGGCTGCGGGGCCGGGATCATCCTGATTGATCCCGAAGGGATCGAATGTAGCCACTGTTTTAGGTTTGAGTTCAAAGTCACCAATAATGAGGCAGAATATGAAGCCCTGTTGGAAGGAATGAAGGTTGCTACAGAGCAAGGAGCTGAGTACCTCGTAGTAAGAAGTGACTCCCAGTTAATAATCAACCAAGTATCTGGCACATATCAAGCAAGAGGTGACAACATGATAGCATACCTCCGGAAAGTCCAAGAAGCAGCTACGAAGTTCAAGGGTATGAGGATGGAACAGATCCCTCGAGAGAAAAATCACTGGGTAGATATCCTAGCCAAGATAGCGGCAACAGGAGGACGAGCATTACCTAAAGGGATACCACTTCAGCTGATACCTCGGCCTAGCACAGCCCCAAGGCTAGAAGTGAGCCCGATCACTCGCCTACCTTGTTGGATGGATCCCATAGCTGACTACCTGTAAAACGGTATGCTCCCTGAGAGCCCGGATCAGGCGCGCAAACTCAAAAGGATTGCAACCCGGTACTGCCTGATAGAGGGACACCTCTATCACAAAGGAAAATCACTCCCGTTGCTACGATGTTTGCACCCGGATGATGCCAAATGGGCATTGGACGAGGTACATACAGGGGACTGCGGTAATCACGTTTCAGGAGAGAGGTTGGCGTATCAAGTTCTCAGAATGGGATACTACTAGCCCACTATCCATCAGGATGCCAAATAATTTGTACAATCCTGTGAGCCATGCCAGAAAACCGTGGATCTTCACCATTTACCCCCTGAAAAACTCACTTCGATCAGTACACCTTATCCAATCGCTATCTGGGGGCTAGACCTAATCAGGCCACTTCCTATTATGCCCGACCAGGCCAAGCACGCTATAATAGCCATTGATTACTTCACGCTGTGGGTAGAAGCAAAATCCTTGGTCCAGATAACTGAAGCCAATACCACGAGCTTCGTCAAGGAATATATCGTTTGCAGATTCGGTACCCCGATGGCTATAATCACCGATCTTGGTAAGCAGTTTGACAATGCCAACTTTAGATTTTTCTACGAAGAAAAGGGTATCGACCTGCGCTTGGCGTCAGTGGCTCACCCTCAGTCTAACGGATTAGTGGAGGCCACTAACAAGACTATCAAGAAGCTCCTCAAGAAGAAGCTCCAACAGAAGAAAGGGGGATGGGTTGATGAGCTTCCAAGCGTCCTTTGGGCGTATCGGACTACCAAAAGGAATGCCACTAGGGAAACTCCTTATTCTCTGGCTTTTGGAACAGAGGCCGTCTCTCCCATCGAACATAGATTAACATCTTTCAGGGTCCAACATTTTGAGTTGGAAGAAAACAAAATGAAGTTGAGAGCCAGTTTAAACCTCCTTGAAGAGAAACAAGATAGAGCGGCTGAGCGGGTAGCTGCTTACCAGCACAAGGTAGCCCGATGCTTTAATAAGAAGGTGAAGGCTCAAAACTTCAAAGAATGGGACTTAGTCCTCAGGAAAGTGACCCAGAATACCCAGAAGAGGTCAGACGGGGTATTGGCCCCCAACTGGGAAGGTCCCTACTTGATAAAGGTAGTGGTACGTAGGGGAGCATACAAGTTAGAGGATATGGATGGTTGCCCGATGGATCACACTTGGAATGCCGATCATCTCAAGAGATTTTACCCTTAGAGTTCTTTAAGAAAGAATGTATCTCGGAGGGTACACTTCTGATACGTGTACCCCGTTTTTTGCTTTGTATTTGCCTTGAGAAATTCAATAAAGTCAGTTTTTCTCCCACGATCTTCTCCCAAGTACGCCTAATGAAGTCTTCGCCATCCTTTTTGCCTCAAGACCAGGAAACGCCACATGGCATTCCTACTGCCTTGGTCGGGGAATACCCCCCTCCAGGAAGGATCTGGTGCTAGAAAGCATAAAAGGTGTAGTCGCTTGCCAGACTCTATTTTACCAAGACCAGGAGGGCCTACATGGACCCCCTGAAGCCTCGGACAGGGAATTCCCCTCTCCAGGATAAATCAAGCGCCAAGGTAAGCCTTAGTCGTCTACCAGAGCAGGTAGCCAAAGGAATCAAGATGATCCATCAGGTTACATGACACCACACTCCGTTACATTGCCATATCTTAGCCAGAAAGACTTGATATTGAGGCAACCTTGGTTGCCAACCAAGACTGACTAATAGAGCCCCAAGCCAGACTTGCCATCCCGTGGGACTGTTTGAAGTCATGCACCCAGATCAAGAACTTCAGGCCAAGATAAGTTCTCTACTTGTACAAAATTACTTGTCTGAAAAGCACAACGAACAAAGGATGAGGGGACCATCATCCAAGAGCGATATTGTTGAGTATAGTGATGAGGTCGTTTTGGTACTCAACAAAATACGATATTTGTGTATAAATGTGATCTTTTAGAAAACCATGTTTTTACCACTAGAAAATCCTTTTAGGATATAAAGATTAATATAACGGTAAGTAAGGATTCGTTCCACAGGGAATCGGAGTAATTGGTTGAATAACTTAACTAATCCTAAATGCAATTAAGCAAATCATAGTAGGTGGATAGTGTGTGGTTTGATAAACCACAAAATATGCATAAAAGTAAATATAACTAAAAATATGGTGATAGGAAAAATAGAATACTTAACAATCTTAATAAGAAAAGTGGGTGTAAACAATTAAGAGATACGCTAGGGAATTGATAAAGTTGCAAGTGGATTAAGGGTGCTTTTTAGACTATCTTAAAGAGCCAATCTCATATAAATTAACCACTTGTATTCTTTAGTGTGTTTAGGTCATAACTATGAACCATAAACATCTTCCCACCTCAATGCCTAACCGATTAAGGAAAGGGGGTCAAGGTGGGATTGGTTGTTTACAAGACAAGGTTTAGATTAATGTGGTTGATATACCCTCCACTAATCCATCCCATTCATTGGATTCTTTAATCACACTAGGGTGTCAATCAAAGGAGATTATATAATATGTTATTCTAACAAGATTATGATTAACAAGTTGATATACCAAATTAATCACATAATGAAAAGAATCTAATGATAGAATAAATATAAAACATATAGAGATTCAATTACAATATAGTCAAGCAAAACCCCAAATCCAAATGTTCCTAACACCAACCCCCTAGATTGAGGGTTTTAGTTACACATAATTACAAATAAAAAAAGAGAGTAATAAATAAGGAAATTACCCTTAGGTCTCCTTCTTTAATGCTTGTTCTTTTCTTTCCCTAGATGCTTCTTAGTGCAAAGAATGGTAGAAGGGGATGTGTCTAGATAGGTGGTGTCTAATGGTGAGTGACAAAGGGATTGAGATGTAGAGAATGGGATGAGAGGAATGGTTGGGTGAAGTAGTCAAGATTTGGTGTTGAGGTTTTGATGGAAAAGGTGAGTTCAAGTATAGAAATGGAAGAGTTTGGGAGATGATTGATGGTGATCCTAGGTTGAAGATGAGATAGGTAGGAGAGAATAGGATCCTTTTCAAATTGAAAATAGGGATGAATTTATAGTGTTTTTGAATTAGGTCACGAATGGTAAATTACCAAAAGACCCCCTTAACAAGTCTAATTTCCATTTTGACCCCTCAAGGGGTGCATTCTGTAATTTTCCTAGCCAATCACCATTGAACAGAGAGGCTTCGCGGTTTTGGGTTCATGGCGATGCTTGGGCGAAGGCATCAGGTATGGAAATCACTTCCCTATCACTGTGGCGACATCACTGTGCAAACGGCACCAATTGATTTCGCGGTTTGGTCGCCGTTTGGGATTGGGGCGACATGGAGGCAACGGCGTCAACTTGGAGGATCGTGGCATGGAGATTTCGGTCGTTTGGTGAGCCGAAAAGGTTACGACTGGGCTACCGGTGTTGTGGCCGTTGATGTGGGGTCGGTTTTGGCTGACGGTAGGTCAAGAAAGGTGGTCGTCGGCAAGCTAGGGTTTAGGGGCTGCCATGGAAGATCACGCGAGAGGAAGGAAGGCTGGTGGGGAAGAAGATGGGGTGCATTTAGAATAGGGCTGGGGTGCGCACAGCCTGCCTCTTCTTGTCTCATCTGAGGTGCATTTAGAAGGAAAATGGGGTGCACAAAGCAGGTATTTGCAGCTGCTTGGGCTTGTGCGTTTGGGCTGATAATGGGCGCGTTAAGAAGTGCGCTGGGGTGTGCTTAGAGGCCCAAGCCCACCTCTCAAAATGCACAGCTTAACTTACTGACGTGACGTCCTATCATGATTTGCTTGGCAAATTACAATTCACTCCCCTGTTCTTTTCTATAATTACGGAAACATCAAACCTTTTTCATAATTTACATATTTGCCCTTAGTGTCTCCAAATTACTATAATGCCCTTCAACTTTATAAATACCTGAAAATATTTAATTAACAACATTAAAACATAGGGAAATGCCCGAGAATCAAGCATAAGGAGATGGGAATAAGGGTCACAATAGTACCAATTTTGGTTCGATCAAATAGCTATGGGTTTTCGTATCATCAGTCAAATAGTAGGGTGTCGCAAAACGATTAAGAAAGTAAAGCGGAAAAAGAAGGGAATGAGCTTCAATTAATCATTCGGGGTGCCCAATCCCCATGTCCGGGTTACAAAAACAAAAAAAGAGACTAACTAACAATGTAGCTGGGAAACAACAAGAAAATCAAGATTCCTCCTCCGCCGTTTTTCTATGCTCAAACTCACCTTCTTCGTCAACGCCTTCGTCACCTATAGCGTCATGAACTTCACTGGCTCTGGCCACAACCATTCTAGTAGGAGGATCCATCTCTTTAGTCGAAGGCGTGAAATCTCGTACCAAGTCATTCAGAGAAACCAGGGGACTCCGGGTACCCTTCTTAACAAATTCGGGAACGGGGGCTACTTGAGGAAGGCCTCCCCGGTCCTGATCTTCAAATTGGGCAGCTCGAGCCATAATAAAGTCACGATCCCAGTTAAGAGTGGTCTGCAAATCTAAGGGCGGAGGAAATGCCTTGGCAACCTCATATGAGGCGGTAAAATACCCGTCCCCGAAAGAAGAATCCACCATAGATTCCAAGGCACTCATAGAAGCCCGCAGGGCTCTGTGGTCATCTAGAAGGACGGCCATCTCCGCCTTAACGATCTCTCTGTCATTCCGGCAGCGAGTTGATCTGACAACCTCCATGTCATAAGCATGAGTCAACCGTTTCAGTTCCATCAAGGCAGCCTTTCTGCCAGCATCAGACTCAGAGGCTTCCTGAACTAAGGAAGAAATGCTCTCCTCGGCCCGGGCAAGATCATTCCTAGCTTCCTCTATTTTAGCCTGAAGAGCCAGGTTGGCCTCCTTCAGGGCAATGACCTGCTGCCTCATAGCTAGGGTAAACTTGAAACCCTACAAAAAGAAGCAAAGAAGATATGAAAACAGGAAAGGGAAATTTACATACGACGAGCTGAAGGAACTGAACACATACTTCGGCAAGAAGAGATGCCCCCTTTGATGCTAAGATATCAGTCGGGAAAGAGGACATGGACTGCAAACCTCCACTGGAGCAAGCAGCAATGAATTTAGAAACAACTTCCTCCTAATCATAATTTCGTGACCCCGACCCCGACCCCGACCCCGACCCAGAGGGAAGATTGTGGGAAGAGATATCCCGAGCAGCATCTGCCTTCTTTCTCTCCGTTCTAACAGGAAGCTGGACTGAAGTGGTGAAAGGAGGAGGAGGAGGAGCAACCATTATTGCAAGCGGGACAACGGCCGCATTGGGAGATTTTTTCGAAGTAGGAAGTGGAGAAACTTTGGTCTTAGCAGCCGCACCAGCATCTCACTTAAAGAGGGGCGCGCTGCGATTTTTGCAGGAAGGGAAGCGGGAGAATATGGAGCTGACCCCGTAATTGCAGGCGGAGGAGTCGACGTAAATGGCTGAGATATGGAGGTAGTCCCGACACCAACAGAAGAAGGGGTAGGAGAACTGGCAGGAGGGAACTCCGGACGTATCGATCCTAATAGGAAAAAAAAAAGGAAATGGAGTAGTAGAAACTGTCAAAGGAACCATTAGTTAAAAAAAAAAAAAAAAAAAAAAAAAAAAAAAAAAAAAAAGAGAAAATAAGAGAGGAAAGACGAGGGGCAAGGCATACCTGGCTGCGCGAGGGATATCCACAAATACCACTCCAGTCGGGCACCTTCAAAGGGATCATAAGTGAGATATTGCAGATTGGTATAGTTCCTATCTTGAATCTTTGAAAGAATCCGACTGGATTCTACAGAAAGCTCACCCGAGTTCCACTTATCTTGTGGAGAAAAGCGGATAGGAACCGAGTGATTAACCCCATCCAGAAACACCGACTGACCCCAATCACCCTCAACTACGACCCACTCGTCCTTCCAGGATGGTTGGAATTTTACATTCGCCCCAGGAACAACGAATTGCAGCTTATTTTTAGGCCTCAGGTAGAATTAACCCCGAGGGACTATACACGTTATTTGAAAAATATAACGAAAGTCATCAAAGATAGGTTCCTTCTCGACACCGTCTTTTTCACATTGCTCCCTCCAGAGCACCAGGAACCCGGTCAGGTTCTTCCAGAATCTGGGCGAAAGTTGTAGCGGGGCCAGTCCTAAAGCGACAAGCAGCCTACTAATAGAGGGGTGAAGAGGAAGCCGGACTCCACACTAGAAGGCGGCCACATGAATTAGCAGGCAACCTACAGAGGGAGTGTACACATCATACCCCTGATGAGGGAGGAAAAGACGGATAGCATCCGGGATCCTGTAAACTCTCCTAAGCCGGGCTAAAGTGTCAGCTGTGCAGACCGAGTCCAGAATTATGCGGCCTTCATCGAAAGGGAGGGGGGGCCCAACAAGAGCTCCCAAAGAGTCCCCAGGAAGAATGTCGCCTGCTCCATCCCCCATTTTTTCATTGACATCAGCACCCCCACCTTCGTCCCCTATCTGGACCGAATTATCAGGTTCATTGTGAAAACCCAATCCAATTCGAGGGTTCCTCACAGAGCGACGACGCTGGGACGAGATACTATAAAGTTCCCATTTGTTGATTGGCTCATTTCGTGGACAAACCACATGTTGGGGTTCTTTGTAAGGGTAGCTTAAGTGTTGGTGTTATTGCTTAAAGCCATTTGAAGACCTCGTCTTCAAAGCACCGAAGGTAAATTTCTTTGTGCTTACTTGTCTTAAAGAGATAGTTGCACACAGTCACAACTCACGCATATGTTTAATCCTTGTATGTTGTGTGTCTTATTTTTGTGCATTAATGTTCATTAACATCTCTTCTTGCATGTTATTTTGATTGCATCCTGCATTTCCAATTGCCTTGTCATGCTTAGACTTAGGAGTGCATTTTTGCATTGGGCACTCTCAAAAGCGCTCTAACAGCGCCCATCGAGCGCTGTTCAGACCTGATCGATTTAATTCGGTCGCTATTGGGTCATTGTACAAAGCACTGTACGTACAGTGCCACTATGTTTTCCTGAGAGAACAGAGTTGGGGCGTTGTACAGGCGCTGTACAGAAGCGCTCTTCGTACAATGCTCAAGGCAAAATAGTGGTGTCACTTATCAAAACGACCACACTTCATCTTGACACCCTATATATATGCCACTTTGACTTTAGGTCAATTAAGAGAGTTCATGTTCAGATTTCATGCTTAGGATATTTTTCAAAGAAAAGAAAAATTCCAAGAACTCATTTTTAATTACTTAAACACCTTTTCATGATCATCAATCATCATCAATCATCATCTAGCATCATCTTTGATCATCTAGATGTCTCTTTGCATGGATTCTTCATCATACTTTGCTTGGTAAGCTTTTCACTAATATCTTACATATTTTGTGTTTTTCTTAACAAGCAATCTCAATTTATTACTTGTATGATCTTTATATATATTTTGGATACAAGATTGAGATTAGTGTGTTGTATGTTTGAGAAGTTGTATTGTGATAGCTAATTAGGTTTTTTGCTTAATCTTGATTAGTTAAACTATTTGACATGTCATTTAGTTTTAATATCTAGGATTGTTCTAATTGCATATTCATCATCTTAGATAAGCATATAGGGTTTCCCTTGCTCTATGTTGCATTTCGATATTCATATATTCACTTAGGGTGTTATTCTCTTCATTGAGAAAGTAAGTCTTGTGTGTAGCTTCCGGGATTAGGTTGCTTAGATCGCAAGCAAATTGGACTAGGTTCACTTATACCGGGATTAGGTAGGTGTGTGATTACTTCCGGGATTAGGTTGTAATCGTTTACACATTTAGTGGATTCGAGGTTCGAGTGTGGCTTACTTACTAGCCCGTGATTTTTCCCGTGAGGGTTTCCATGTAAAAATCAAGTGTTATTTAATTTCCGCATTTTATACTTGATTTATTGCTTTATCTATTTAGGGGTAATTTCGTAATATTGACTTCACACGAAAAATTGGGTAATAAGTTTAAAATCTATTCACCCCCCATTTAGATAGTTATATACACACCGTGCTATAATTTGTTTCAGATACTATCTCCGGTGACGTCGCCATCACCCCGATTACGTTTCTTTCCCTTGACTGACTGAGAACTCGCCGCCGAATCCACCTTCTGGCTACCAGGAGGATACGAGGAGATAGAGCAAGAACCTGAGGAGACAGGCAAGGAAGACGGAGGAGCATCTTGAGTGGAGGCGGGAGGTTTTGAGGGAGATGCCATTGTAAAGAAGAAAAGATTCGAAAGAAGGAGAAGATTTCGGTTCTTGATTTTTGAAAGACAAGTGAAGCATAGCAAAAAAGAGGGGGAGAGAGGTTTACTATAGGTAGAAGAGGGGCGGTTATTGAAACATAGAAGGAAACAGGGATTAGCACAAGAAAAAACTCCGAAAAAGCCGTGCCGGAAACGGCCAATTTGAATTTGAGAAGCAGTCACCATCTGACACGTGGATTGTCATTAAATACCACCGTTTCGAAAGAAGATTTCCCCCTTCGCTATGAAAACAAGCGGGCAAGACGGAAAATCCTTCGAACGGACTAGAGAATCCTAACTCCAACCCCAGCAAGATACCGGTGTTCAAGTCAGGGGGGACTTCTGTTAACCGCCTAAAATGGCGGGGACCAAAAAAGAATTTTCTATTAGCTTTGAGAAGAAAGTCGGGATGCAAAGTAGCAGCGGGAAAGATATCCAGGTACCCCGTCTGCTAGCTGACGGGCTAGAGTAAGAGCCTCTACCCACCCTGGTCAGGTCCAAAATCTCTGGAACCAAGAAAGTACTTGGAAGCCGTAAAGAGAAGGGCTCTAAAGACACAACCATCACAAGATCGTGGCACCCAATTACCCCGAGTACCCCGATACCCGAGTATCCTGGTACCCCGATACTTGGCACCCCGATATCTGCAAACATCGTTTTAAGAGGAGCGAAAGGGACGCGGGGTACCCGGAGTACCCCGACCAGCAAAACTCGTGACATACACATAGCAAGATAAACACCTGGATCCCAGTATACCGGCCCCACTGAAACAGGAGGCGAGCACCCCGAAGAGCAGACCACATGTAAAGGCAAACATTAAACATCACCATTCAAGATAAAAACTCAAGTTACAACGCGGCATACATTCCCGCCATAAAGAATCATATTTCGAATAGGGGTCAACTTATTCAGAACCGAGAAAGAAGGAATCGCCTGATCTTTCGGGATCAATATCCCGACGAATTCGTTAGACTCCAAAAGAAGGCCCGTGCATCATTGAAACCCTAGACCGAAGTTCTAGGAGTATTCAGTAAGAAAATAGGCCTATATAATGATCATATGTTCACAGGAAAAGGGACCAGACCTTTTTTCTACTTATCGACAGGCACGAAAAGCTCCATCTCCATGGTCCACCAAGTTGTTTTATTTTCTCCCATACTGTAATCTCGATAGTTCAAGCATCGAGTTGTAGAAATCTTATTAAAGTCATTTATATATACATAAATAGTTTTATGCTTTCATACTTTCACCATATCAGAAAATTATCCCTCCTACTACTTGCACCCATTATTCTTAGTAGATTCATAAGATCTAGCGGGGTATCAGGATACTGCACATCCCGCTAGCCTAGATCGATATAGATCCGGGCCCTTCATATATCGTTAATTTGAAATTGTACCTCGGTGACAATTTTGGGTTAACAAACAATATTAAAACACGGGGAAATACCCAAGAATCAAGCATAAAGAATATGAAATAAGGGTACAAAATCGTACCATATTTGGTCCGATCACTAGGCAATCATGGTAGGCCTACCCTCCAAAAGCCTATCCTATTCACTATGTGCTACAATCAATGAAGTATGTCAATAACTCAACTAATTTTATCACAAACAAATCCTACAACAGATTGTAATCAACAAGTGTGTCAATACTCAATCAATAACATAAGTACAAGATCTAATTAAAAAGTTAATAAAACTTTAATTGATTAAACATAATATTTAAAGCCTTAATAAATACTCATTGTCCAAAAAGTCTCTCAAATCTTCCCCATAAAAAGGGGGTTTAATTACACATAATCACAAACAAAGAAAGGAAGTAAAATGGAGAGAAATCACCCTTGGGTCTCTCTTGTAAGCTTGATCCTTCCTTGAGTTTCCTTGCTTGAATCTTGTGCAAAAATTGGGTGTTGAGGATGTGTCTAGATAGGTGGAGTCATATGGAAAGTGACAAAGGAAATGGTTGGAGAAGATGGAAAGAAAGGAGTGTTTGTGGTGAAGTAATCTAGGTGTTTATTAGAGAGGAGAATGGTAGGATTAGGAATGGTGGAGAAAGGAGGTTTCTTGGTTGTCAAGAGTTGTTCAAAAAGAGAAAATAGTGATGAATTTATAGGATTTTCAATTTAGGTCTCAGGTGGTTAATTACCAAAACACCTCTCTTACATGGCAAATTACCATTTAGTCCACAGGAGGGGGTCATTCCGTAATTTTCCCTACAAATCACATTTGTACAGAGTGAATGTCGCGGTTTCATCAATAGCGACGAACTTGGCGACGTAATCAGGTGCCAAAACAACTCCCTGTCACCATGGCGACATTGATAGGCCAAATGGCGACAATGATTGAACCAATTTGCGAAGTTGTCGCGGTTGGAAAGTGGCGACAAAAGGGAGATGCTCACGGTTGAAACGAAAATATGGGCTTGGATTTCAACGGTTTGGAGGAGCCAAAAAGGGGTCTATCGTGATCGCGTGATTCCGCCGAGTTATTTGCACTAAAAATCGATCGGAAATGAGGCGAGGAGATCACTTTCCGGTGGCTTGAACCAAGGTTAGGGTTTGCTGGTTCGTTTGGCTGGAGGTTGAAGTGGTGGCACGGTTCCGGTCCGGTTCCGGTTCCGGTTCGGAACCGGCGGTTCCGGTTCCAAGGTTTAGTGGAACCGGAACCGGAACCGGTTTGAACCGGTTCCGGTTCCGGTTCTACAGGAACCGACGGTTCCGAACCGGATTTTTTAATTTTTTTTTTTTTTTTTTTTTTTTTTTTAACAAACAAAAAAAAAAATTTCTAAGTTCTAACTTGTAACTTATAAGTTGTAGATTGTAATTGAATAAAATAAAATATATAAATGACAAATTACAAAATAAAATTCATTGGGTTCATAAGTTCATTGGATGTTGGAAGTTAGATCATCGTCATCCGAGTATCCAACCGAAAATAAAATAAAAAAATTACAAATTACAAAATTAAATTAAAATAAAAGTAAACAAAATTACAATTTACATTTCATTGGGTATTTGGAAATTGAGTCACCCGAATTTCAAAAATAACATAAAATAAATAAATGACAAATTACAAAATTAAATTAAAATAAAATAAAACTAAAAAAAATGTAAAGTTATTAGCCTTGCACTTAATTTTTACCACAATTAAGTTGCCTACGTATCCTCTTAGGGGGGTTTAGAGGAATCAAAGGCCACGTAGTTCTCATACCTTTTATTACAGATTTACAGATTTACGGTTTCGGTGCTCAGCTTACTCCAGAGCCTTCGCCCGCTTCGGGTTCGTCGCTGTTAAAGAAATCATATGTCGGTTCTTGTTGGATTTCTTGTTGTCTATATTCCGCTTTCGTCCAGTCGTCAACACAAACCTGTATCTGTAGTGCTTTTGGAGTCAAGCACGAACGTTTTTCATCCAAAATATTGCCCCCGGCGCTAAACTCTTGTTCCACCGCCATAGTAGAAACCGGTGTTGAAAAAATATTTTTGGCTATCATAGCCAAAATTGGATAGTACTTCGTAGCATCATTCCAATATTTTAAGAGGTCAAATTCTTCAGGAAAATCACAAGAAGAAGCTAGATAAGATTCAAGCTCGGCATGCGAATCGAAGCTTGATGAAGAACATCTTGGTTTTTTATTTTTTTTTGAGAACATACTATACCCTAAATTCATAAATCCAGAGGAGGAGGATAGAGGCTGAGATGCAGTTTTTGTTCGTGCAACATCTACGTTCGGAGTACCGGATCCATAAAATGTAACATATTCATCATATAAATCATACAATAATTTTTTAACTCTACCACAACATGCTTCAATATCATATTCAATATTTAAACCTTCTTTGCCATAATAACCATCTAGATAATAAGACAAAGATTGTAATTTGTGTCGTGGATCAAAAACCATACCAATCAAATAAATATTTGGAAATTCCGTATAATAATTTAACCATTTTTGCTTCATAGAACTAACGGCTTCCTTTATTGCTTGGTCAGATTCACAATAAAAAAATGCACCAGCAATATTAATACTCTCAATAACAAATAAATGTGTTGTAGGAAAATAAATTTTAGAAAAATTTTGTGTAGCATTATAAAAAACTCTTAACAAATTGAAAACATTGTAACAAGCATCCCAATGAGATTCAAAAAGTTGAATGTTAGGAACATGAAATTGAATAAAAGAAACTAATAAATCCCTATACTTATAACTTTGAGCAAGCAATTTATAAGTAGAATTCCAACGTGTTGGAACATCACGAGCAAATTTAATGGCACGTCTACCATTTTGTTTACAATATCTTGCCCATGCTTTCATTGTAGAAGGATTTCTCCATAAAAACATTAGGGCTTTTTTAATAGGTTCAATAAAACATTGAAGAGTTTCTAATCCTTTTTGAACACATATATTTAAAACATGGCATGCACATCTTTGATGAAAAAATGTACCACCAAGAAAGGGTTTGCATAAATCAATTAAAAGTGGAATAGCAGCGGTATTGGCAGAAGCATTATCAAAACCAATTGCAAAAATTTTGTTTTCAATACTATACTCTGAAAAAATAATTCTAAGCTGTCTAAAAATATTTTGAGCATTGTGTGAATCATCAAAAACTCTAAAAGCAAGAATTCTTTTTTGGATTGTCCATGCATTATCCATAAAATGGCAAGTGACACCCAAGTATGAATGCGTTTGCCAATGGTCAGTCCATATGTCGGCACATACGGTAACACGACCATTATATTTTTCAAAAAAATTTCTAACTTTTTTTTGTCTCTCACATAAATCTTTTCAAGTGTTTGTGTGAGCGTGGATCTAGGGACACGGCATGCAGCAGGGTTTAATGCTCGTCGACAATAGTTAATAAAGCCAACCCTCTCACCAAAACTGAATGATAAATGTTCTACTGCTACCATCCTAGCTAATTCTTCTCTATTTTGTTCATCACTATAACGAAATAATTGTTGGTTAGGAGTAGCGTACCTGGGAATTTGTGTTTGTGACCTCATTCTGACCACTGCGTCTGGATGTTTGACTTCAATATGCTTCCAATAAGTGCCATATCCTCCGGATTTGCTCCATTTATATACTTTGTTGCAGTAATTGCAAGCTGCTGTAAAGCTTCCATCTTCATTCCTAATTTTCTTCATATGTTTGACGAAGAGATCAGATTTGTTCTGCTTCTGTATCAGATCTTCCTCCGTTTCTAGATCCACTTCCGGTGTATCAAAACCAAAATCCGGAGGTGTATCAATATCAGGCATATTTTCTGACTGGCTTGTCAAATTGTTGGGGGTGGTTTCATTGGGATTGGGTTCATAAATTGTAAAAGGGGGATCAGAAATATTTAGGCCTAGGTCTTCAGCATAGGTCCGACGTTGCAGATATTCATGATAGGTGGGGTTGTTATGATCGAGATTATTGATCATAGGACCCTTACCTTTCATTGAAATCGAACGCCTAGGACCGTCACAGCCGTGACCCCTTCCATTTCCACCACTTCCACTTGCCATTTAAAAATAAATTTGGGAGAGAATAGGAAACTTAGAACTTAGAAGAATAATTGCTAATTGGAAATTAAATAAATTGGAAATTAAATAAATTGCAAATAAAATAAATTGGAAATAAAATTAATTTGAAAATAAAATAAATTACAAATAAAATAAATTGGATATAAAATTAATTGAAAATAAAATATATTGGAATTTGGAAATAAAATAAATTGGATATAAAATTAATTGAAAATAAAATATATTGGGAATAAAATAAATTGCAAATAAAATAAATTGGAAATAAAATTAATTTCAAACAAAATAATTAAAAAATGAAATAAATATTAAAAACCTTGGAAACTTGGAGATTGAGAGACTTATCACTTGAGAGTTGAGAGTTGAGAGAGTGTTGGAGAGAAATTAGAGAGAATTGAGAAGAAATTGGTGTGAGGAAAAATGAAAGGGGGGGGGGGGGGGGGGGGGGGGGGGGGGGGGGTATTTATAGAAAAGAAAAAAAAAAAAGAAAAAAAAAAAAAGGGTAGCCGTTGGAGCCCAACGGCCTGCTGACGTCAGCAGACCGTTGGGCCTAACGGTCGGCTGACGTCAGCCGACCGTTGGGCTCCAACGGCAGCCCAAAAAAAAAAAAATAAAATAAAAAAAAAAAAATAATAATAATAATAATTCGTCGAACCGCCGGTTCGAACCGGAACCGGGACCGCCGGTTCCAATCCGGTTCAAACCGGCGGTTCGACCAAACTCTTGAACCGGAACCGGAACCGGTCTCCGCCGGTTCAGGTTCCGGTTCAAGAACCGGAACCGGAAAACCGGTTCCGGTTCCGGTTTTTCCGGTTCCGGTTCCGGCCGGTTCCGGCGAGTTGAGAAGATGGGGTGTATTTAGCATCCTTGGGGTGTATTTAGGCTTAGGCGTGGTAAGCTCACCACATAGGATTATTTGGGCTTTTTTTGCATTCCTTTTAATTTGGGCTTGGCGTTGTTTTGTGCCCAACAACTTGAAACGTCCCCTTTTTTTAAATGAGGTGGTGTGAGCTAGCTATTTTGCGTGGCAAATTACGATACGCCCCCTGATCTCTTGTCAAATTATAATATCTTCAATTTCCTTCAATAATTACACTTTTACCCTTAATTCACTAATATTACTCCAATGCCCTTGAACTTTATAAATACCTGAAAACACTTAATTCACACCATTAAATCATGGGATATTTCCTGAGAATTAAGCGAAAAGAAAAGGAAATGAGGGTCAAAATCATACCAATTTTGGTTCGATCACTAAGCTCATACCTCCTTGCAACCGGATCTAAGACAATTGGTGACGGTTGGTTCCCAATTGTGGGCAAAGAGTACTCCCCCATGGTCATCCTTTGGCCTTGGTTAGTGGGAATCTCTTGAGTCACCTTTGCCCTAGTAGGAGCCTCGTCCTCCCTTCTTGGTTCTTGTCCTTCCATATTCATAGTATGACTAGCAACTCCTTCGAATTCCCTAACAAGTCTCCATATTGGTAAAAGAATCTCCTACCATGCATGCACCTAAAGTCCTGAAAATGGAAAGGATAAAGAAAACACAAGAAAAAGTTAAAAAGAACTACGAAAATCTAAAAACTACCACAATCAACAATAACTATAAAAAATGTTAGTAAACTAACTAGCGAAATTATATAATACAAAGATAAGTCAATAAATTCAACAATCGCTACCATTCCCCGGCAACAGCGCTAATTTTGATGAGGCCGTTTGTTACTCAACAAAATGATATTTTATGTTCTTTTGAAAACCATATTTTAACCACTTAAAAATCCTTTAAGATAATATTTCTTAGCAAGTGGTAAGCAAGATTCATTCCACAGGGAGATGGAGAATGTATTGGATCAATTGACTAATCTTAAACAATAAAATAAATCTTTGAAAATGGATAGTTGTTTGGGTTTTACAACCCACAAAATTGCAATTAAAATAAACATATAAAAGTGATATGAAAAATAGAAGACTCAACAATCTTGATAAGAGAGATGATAAAATCAATTAATAGAAGTTAGGGAATAGATTGAGTTACTCATGAATTTGGGTAATACTTTCAAGCCTCAATAATGACCAATCTCATTAATGCTAACCATTTGTTTTCTAAAGTGTGTTTAGGTCATTACTATGAACACTAAACACATTGCCACCTTAATGCCTAACCAATTAAGAAGAGGGGGTCAATGTTGGATTAGTTGAGTACAAATCAAAGTTTGGATTAATGGGGTTGATATACCAACCACTAATCCATCATATTCACTAAGTTCTTCAACCAATCAAGGGTGTCAATCCAAGATTGGTTTCACAACAAATTATCCAACACAATATCATGATCTACTAGTGATATACAATGCAAATTACAATAAGCATAAGATCTAAATATAAAGTGAAAAGGAAACAATTAGAGATTCAATTACAAATAGCTAAGCAAATACCTATAACCACAAGTTCCTCAAATCTATCCCCAAAATTAGGGGTTTAGTTACTCATAGTTGTTAGGATTATGCTCAATAGCAAGAGTGTAATATTGTAATTAACAATCTTTTTCATATTAATAAAGTGATTTCTGGTTTAACAAATCTTATAGCATTTATAGTTTAATATTATAATTGTCAAAGTAAATAATCATAAGGTCTAAAGACTATGAGAAAAGAAGAATTGTTCATACATCTGGATATGTATATGGTAGACACAATTCTTTAGTTAGTCTTGAATATTGTTCATAACTTAAGTTAAAGGTTGGGCACCTTTATCTTGTTAAAGTTGTAGAATTCTTTTGCTAGCATTTGAGTGGGATCAAATGAGATATGATGAGTCTAAAATCATCGGAGTGTCTTCGAGCAAAAGAATCTAGTGCACTAGGTGCATTGAACTGGATCACAATGAAAAGCTTTATCTAGAACCGTCAATAGATAATAGTCTTTTCATTATCAGGACAATCGGAGAGTCTATCTTAATCCTGAGATAAATGATGGACTTATGGTTGCAAGTGAAATCATTTGAGTTATCAATGAGTATGATTATATAGCATAGTCTATCCTCGATAGTTTGGTGATATTCATTTGTTAATCGATAGAGGACTTCATTTATAGATATGGACATCGTGGCTCCATTTATTAAATGAGAGTATAATATCATCATATGGATGTTTTGAGGTAATTGGATATTAAATCTCAACGTTGAGTTTTCGATAGTGACTATTGAAAACATGGCTTCTGGACAAGTCAAAATATCCAAGTTCAAAACGTGGTCATATGAGTAAATATGGTAACTTGGAGAGTTATAGGCGGTCTATGAACTCTTGGCGATTACTGATATTAATCACGAGGATACACTATCTCCAATATGATTGTCTAGAGTTATGAAAGATGAACATCTTCCTTTTCTATCTTTATTTAAGAGTTCAATTTTAGCTTTTTAGTGGAATGAGTTAAAATTAATAGATCGGACCTAAGTGAATCATTTGTTGATTGTGATTAGGTTGTGTCTATTGAAGCTTAAATTTAGATAGCCCGCCAAGATCCCCAATCCACACGGACTTGCATGGATCACTTGATATATTCTACCGGACCAATTTATGGGTCCATCTAGAATTGCATTTAATATATTAAGAATATAATTTGCACATTAATTATTTAATGGGCTGCTCAATTATATTTATATATTAATGAAAGGCATGTGGGCTTGTTTCTTTTAGTAAGAATGGGTCTGGTTCACATGTGGGCTTTTTATTTAAAGTCCAATGGATTAAATGAAATAAGAAAATAATATATGGCCCATTTTATACATGTGGGGCGGCAAGGTTAAAATATTAGCCTAACATATTATTTTGTTTCATTGTTTAATTAAATAAGAATTAATTAATTTATTAATTAATTGTTTAATTAAGAAACAAATCTTTTTCTGATCAGGAAATATATTTCCTAGAGTTATACTAAAAGTAAAAGACTTGTTTGATAAGAAAAATAAATTATTAAGTTTATTTATTTAATCAAATAAGAAGTCTTTTTATTTAGTCAATAAAAGAATAAAAATACTTATGAGTTGGATTAGGGTTAGAAGTCTAAAAGATGATGTGTATTAGGGTGCAAAACAAATCCTTTTTACTATGTGATTTGCGGCAACCCTAATGGCATATGAGGTAGATTTCGGCAACCCTAATAGGTAAAGGAAGAGAAATTCGGCCACCCTATATATTTCTTATGATAGGGTTCGGCCACCTCTAATGGTTTATTGATTCAATTTTCTTCTTCTTCTAAACTCATAGACAAGTATTTGATTATTCTACTAAGACATAAAAGAGAGAAGAGATTATTCTTTTGATGGTACACTAATTGCTTGTTCATCAATAAGCTTGTGTGTACATCATCGAATTAGGTTCACGCGAGTTTCGATCATTAGATTGAGAACTCAAAAGTGACCGGAATAATCTTTGTATTCTTTTGATTGTTTTGTGACTAACAAAAGAAAAAGAAAAGTTTGTTTGTCCATTCTCAGGTTTGCAATTCAAAGAAAAGGGAGACCACGCTCCTAGGTGATTCACATTCATGCTAGGATTGAAGATCTTGCGGATTACCATCGACGTAAGTCAATCGGATCACGCGACAAAAGGTATTCAACTTTTGTTACTTTATATATGGTTAATTAATTTAAAGGGTTAAGGTTCATTAAAAGGAAAAATTTTAAAACATACTAAATCTATTTTTTAGTCTCGCTTCCGCTGCGTGTACTACGGTATTTTTCCCTACAATAGTTACAATCAAATGAATAGGAAGTAATAGTTAAGGAAATCACCCTTAGGCATCCTTCTTTAGAGCTTGCTCTTTCCTTTCCCTTGATGCTCCTAGTGTCAAAAATGGTAGAAGAGGATGTGTCTAGATAAGTGGGTGTCTAATGGTAAGTGACAAAGGTATGGAAATGGAGAGAATGGAAAGAGAGGAATGGTTGAGTGTAGTAATCAAGACATTTGTGTTGAGGTTTTGGATGGAAAAGATAGTTCAAGTTTAGAGAATGGAGGAAGTTGAAGAGTGAAAAATGGATGAGAAACTAGGGTTAGATTTAGTTGGAATTCGTGCTCTCTAAGAATGGTGTGTCTCTTAATTTTGGAAGAAGAAGAGTATATATAGTGGCCATGGACATGCACTGATAACCGCTGAAAAATCTGATGTGGCAAGGTGTCACCATTTGTCATGGCGACACAAGTGGCGACAGACGGTTATTCCTTCTGAGATTCATATGTCGCCACAATCTTCATCTTTTTCGCCATATTGCAACTGGCGACACAAAGTGGCAACAACCCTTGATGCTTTCAAAGACCTTCTGTCGCCATGGCGACGCTTGTGGTGACAATTCTATGTCGCCACTTCCCAAGTGGCAATGCTTGACTTCCTTTTGTGTCGCCATATGTCAAGTGGTGACATCAAGTTGCGATGACACCTGATTGAATTAGCCTGGAAATAAACCTTCTATCACCATGGCGACACAAGTGGCGACGCGTTGTGGCGACAATGCCCTGTTTTGCCAACTTGTGCACCTTTTGAATCAAACTTCACATTTTCTTCACAAAAGCACTTGAGACCAAAATAAACCTGAAATGCTCAATTTAACACTATTAAATACGGGGACACACCCGAGAGTCAAGCATAAAGAGATGGGAATGAGGTACAAAATCATACCAATTTTGGCTTGATCAAACCTTTTATTCATATAGTGGATTTCGGTGACCGTGTGTGGCTAGCATAATAGTTTATGGTTTTTCCTTGTTGAAGGTCTCCACATAAAAATCAAGTGTTCTTTAATTTCCGCACTTTATACTTGATTTTATTGTTTGCGTGTTTGGGTTTATTTTTGAATATTGACTAATATGAAAAAGTTGGTAATAATCGGATTAACAACCCATTCGCCCCCTCTAGGTTGTTTTAGACACGCACGCTATATTTGTTTCATCAAGGCTTAGGATGTCTACCGAACTTCCGTTATTGATCAGTACCCTTCTAACTTCCCTGTGGGCAATGCGGACTGATACTACAATGGCGTCGTTTGGTCTAACTTCCAGTTCGTGGGCATGTGCTTTAGAAAATACGATTGGGCCCTAACCTTGTTTAGCTTTTTTCTGGTCGGGTTCGATTGAATTTACCTTAAATTTCCTTTGTCCATCCATAGCTTTACGAACTTCAGTCATTCTTTCCCGACTGCTTCTTCTTGTATAAGGTCCTTAAAAGATAGTATTAATAGCTCCACCATCCTGGACTTCCTTAGGGCTATCCCTCTTGTCTTGATAATTACTTTGTTGGTCATCATTGGACGAACTTTTTTTGGTCAAAAAAAGGATGTCTATTGGGACGAAATACAAGATGTCTATAGAGTTTCGTCCCAATAGGCCATTTTTCTTGTAGTGTTTGGGAATTAATTAAATGATGTGATTATTTAATTAATATATTATTTAATTGTTGAATTAAATATTATTAAATAATATGATTATTTAAATTGACATATTAATAATTAAGAATTATAAAATTGTCATATGGAGGTTTCAGTTTCAAACCTTCACAAGAGCAATAAAATAATAAGTGATTATTTTTATTTACTCTAAATAGGTCAAAGGTTTAAACCCTAGTAAAATAGTAATAGTTAAAAGGATTTAGAATCCTATTTTAACTTGGATTACTAAACCTTAGGTTCCTAGTATATAAGATATACTTGTCAGGAAAAAGAAGCTATTCGGAACCCTACGGAGAACAGAAAGGTGTGGCCACAAGAGAGAAAAAAAAAAGAAAAAGAAAAAGAAATTTTTTTTCTCTCACTAAGGTTGGCCGAATTCAAGGAGGAAGCAAGGTGTTGTCTTCCGGTTCTCTTAAGCCTCCATTCAACCACTCCCGGAATCCATGACGTGCACACACACAGTTGCTAGATTGAGAGACATAGCTAGGAAGACTATCAAGGAAGAAATAGACCGGTACACCAAGGAACCAGAATCATGCAACAAGAAAAGACGATAAATGCCAACATTTAAATATAAGGAAAATTGACTTCTCCCACTAACTTTAAAGCTCCATTTTGAAGGGGATTGGTCAACTCTGTCAAGATCGTCAAAGAAGGAAACAAAATCACTTGATTATGGGAATCATTCTTGCGCCGAAAACAGGGCCACCATTAACGTCCCGTTGATTGCCTAATTGATTGATTGATTATTAGAGTAATGGGCAATAAAGGGGACCTATAAATAAATCAAGACTCTCGAAAGAGATGGGATCGAAAATCAGACTTTCAACCTACACCTTACAGCTTTTTCCACTTATCAACTTGTACGAGATCGCCATATCCAACTGTGTGTAAAAACTCCATACCCAAACCTTCCAAAAATCGCCATTTGTATTGCACCATTGTATCATTTAAATTGTGTATCTTTATCAATAAAATAGCATTATTTCACCATCTTAATAGTGTAGGGAAAAATACGTGCACGCAGCGGAAGCGAGACTAAAATAGAGTTTAGTATAGTTTAAAATTTTTCCATAATTTGAACCTTAACCCTTTAATTAATTAACATATAATACTAAAGATATCATACCTTTGTCACGTGATCCGATTGACATTGCGTCGATGGTAATCCGCAAGATCTTCCAATCCAATCACGAACGTGAATCACCTAGGAGCGTGGTCTTCCTTCTCTTTGAATTGTGTACCTGAGGATGAATTAACAAAACTTTTTCTTTTTCGTTAGTCACAACAAGTTCCAAGAGACAACAAAGAATGTTCCGGTCACTTTTGAATTCACAATCTTTAGATTGAAACTCGCGTGAACCTTATTCGAAATTGTGCACAAAACCTTTTGATGTAAGAGTAACTAGTGCACTATCGAAATAAGAACAAACTTTTCTCTCTATTCCTCTTGGCCGAAAATCACACTAGTCTAAGAATTGGATTCTATTTTTCTCTAGCAAAAGAAAAATATTCTTAAGCCAAAGACCTAAGGTTTGCCTTTTATCAATATATTAAGTGACCGAATTCTTGCTACCACTATATATATTTTAGTGCCCGAAATAATATATATATATTGTTATATGCGAAACACTTGCCATATATATATATATTTATATATTCTTTATATCTCTGCTGCACTTGCCATATATATATTCTTTTGCATCAATCCTGCACGCCTCTTAATATATATATATATATATATATATATATATATAATTCTGCATGCTCTATATCAATTTCTATATTTCGGTACTGCATGCCAAATATATATCTATATCAGTCAATATATATATCCGGCCAATTGCCATATATATATCTCATATATTGTGGCCGAAATCCTTTACCATGTAGGATTTGTCTTTTGACTTAAATCCTAACCCTAGGTAGACTTCCTTAGAATTCCAAACCCTAATCCAACTCTTTAGTGTATTTGTGACTATATAAAAGAATTCCTTATTTGACTAGATAAATAAATCCTTTATTTATCTACTTACCAAATAAAGTCTTTTATTTTATTTATACTACCACAATAGTATAATACTAAGAAACATATTTCCTAGTCAGAAAAAGATTTTGATTTTTAATTAAATAATTAATTAATCAATTAATTAATTTCCATTTAATCAAATAATAAAAATAAAACAATATAATATCATATATATATCTCGGCCATGTGCCATATATATTAATATATCTATATATTGTTTTTCTATTTTATTAAATCCATTGGACCTTAATAAAATGCCCACATGTGAACCAGACCCATTCTTACTAAAAGAAACAAGTCCACATGCCTTTCATTAATACATTAATATAATTGATCAGCCCATTCAATAAATAATGTGCAAATTATATTCTTAATATATTAAATACAATTCTAGATGGACCCACAAATTGGTCCGGTAGAATATATCAAGTGATTCATACAAGTCCGTGTGGATTGGGGATCTTGGCGGGCTATCTAAATTTAAGCTTCAATAGACATAACCTAATCACAATCAACAAATGATTCACTTAAGTTCGATCTATTAATTTTAACTCATTCCACTAAAGAGCTAAAATTGAACTCTTAAATAAAGATAGAATAAGTAAATATTTCTCATTCGTACCCTAGACAATCTTATTGGAGATGGTGTATCCTCGTGAAGAATATCAGTAATCGCTAAGAGCTCATAGACCGCCTATAGCTCTCCAAGTTACCATATTTACTCATATGACCACATTTTGAACTTGGATATTTTGACTTGTCTAGAAGCCATGTTTCAATAGACTCTATCGAAAACTTAACGTTAAGATTCAATATCCAATACCTCAAAACATCCATATGATGATATTCCACTCACATTTAATAAATGGAGCAACGATGTCCATATCTATAAATGAAGTCCTCTATCGATTAACAAATGAATATCACCAAACTATCGAGGATAGACTATGCTATATAATCGTACTCATTGATAACTCAAATGATACCACTTGCAACCATAAGTCCATCATTTATATCAGGATTAAGATAGACTCTCCGATTGTCCTGATAATGAAAAGACTATTATCTATTGACGGTTCTAGATAAAGTATTTCATTGTGATCCAGTTCAATGCACCCAGTGCACTAGATTCTTTTACTCGAAGACCCTTCGATGATTTTAGACTCATCATAACTCATTTGATCCCACTCAAATGCTAGCAAAAGAATTCTGCAACTTTAACAAGATAAAGGTGCCCAACCTTTAACTTAAGTTGTGAACATTATTCAAGACTAACTAAAGAATTGTGTCTACCTCATACATATCCAGATGTACGAACAATTCTTCTTTTCTCATAGTCTTTTAACCTTATGATTATTTACTTTTGACAATTATAATATTCAATCTATAAATGCTATAAGATTTGTTTAAATCAGAAATCACTTTATTAATATGAAAAGATTGTCAAAAACAATATTACACTCTTGCTATTGAGCATAATCCTAACAAATAGATACACTGTGTTAATAGGAATTTGACCCCGTTAACATTTTCCTGCTAACATTTTTTTTTTTAACACTATTATATCAAGACGGCCCCTACAAGTTAGAGTTCGATTAAACCTCGTCAACCACCCCTAACTTGTTCAGTAAAAATTAGGGTTTCTATGCATATATAAATAGACCCTCAAAACACTAGAATAGGGTTACGACTAAGATAGATGCGAGTATACGAGAGAGATTGAGTGTGTAATTCAAAAAATTCATAGTACACTTGTTCTCACCGTCTCCAGCGCCCATGGTTTTTTCCCTCTTTGGGTTTTCCACGTAAAATCATGTGTTTGGATGTTTTCTTTTCAATTCGTTCTTTAAGCAACACCTTAATACATAATTGTTTGTGTGACGTGTGGTAGATTTTATTTAATCCAAAAATCACCGTCGACAATTAGCGCTAGAAGGAGTGGGGTACGTTTCAATAATAGGATTCAAATAACCCCAAAGACTTATGAGAGATAGGCATGTCCAACAGCAGGGATGGGAGTCGATCCCCACACAATATTAACACCCATCGTGACGTTAACTCCTCCGATCCTGTAGGTGTCAATGCTAATGGTGGGGGTGTGATAATCTCTATAGACACACATGCTAGCATCGCCCCAAGCGCATTCTAATAAATCCAGGAGTCTCTACGCAGAGTGATCAATGACACAGCTAGGCAAGGGATCAACATAACCGCAACCACCAACCTAACATCTCCTTACCACATTACGCTCCGAGATCGTGGGTGCAACCCTGGGAGCACCGTGTAAAGTAGGTTTAGACAAGGCAGATCATCACGGAAAAATGGGATACCACCAGAGATGGGATTACCTCCAAGATGACCAAAGTCCTAAGAGAGACGATTGCCAGTAGGATCAGCATCCGGCTAGGTGAGATGATCGGGAGGAAAGAGATCATGAAAGGCACAATCTCCGAGAGACCAGAGTCCTAAGAGAGACGGTTGCCAATAGGATCGGGATCCTGCTAGGCGAGATTATCGGGAGGAAAGTGATCACGAAAGGCACAATCTCTGAGAGGATACTAGGAAGTACAGCGAAGACACCCCAGACTATGCCCGTGAGGATCAACATGACAGGTACAGAGGAAGGTCCCAATCAACTTCAACTGATGAAGATGCCCCACCTAGAAGACTGATGAGGTCGTTTTGGTATTCAACAAAATACAATATTTATGTTCTTTTGAAAATTGTATTTTGACCACTTAAAAATCCTTTAAGATAATATTTCTTAGCAAGTAGTGATGAGCCGTCATTGGTACTCAACAAAATGATTGTTTTAAAATGTGTTCGTGTCGAAAACCGATTTCACCACTTAGATATAAAATTAGTAAAGTGACAAGTAGGATTCGTTCCACAGGGAATTAGAGTGATAGTTAAATGAATTAACAATTCCTATATGCGATAATATAAAACATAAGCAATGGATGGATGAATGGTTTGTCAAGCCATCAAACATACATGTAAAATAAACCTAATAAAACTAATAAAATAAGATAGAAATCTAGATAAGAGATATATGGGGAAAACAATTAATAGAATTGCTAGGGAATTAATGGGATCACAAGTGGATTACGGGAAATGCTTCTCAAGCTACCTTAACGAACCAACCTCATAGATGTTAACCAATTGATTTCTAGGATGTGTTTAGACCATTACTATGAACCCTAAACAACTTTCCACCGCAATGCCTAACTGATTAAGGAGAGGGGGTCACGGCGGAATCGGTTTGTTACAATTAATGGTTTAGATAATCGCGGTTGACATACCCTCCGATGATCTATCCTAGTTACTATGTTCTCAATCCATCAAGGTTGTCAATCTAATCAAGATTATATAACAAATTATCCTAAGCAAGAGTATAATCAACTAGTGGATATACATGTCAATCATATAATGCCTAGAATCTATTTATAAAATGAATAGAACACAAATAGAGATTAAATATATATAAAGCTTAAGCAAAACCCAATCCAAATGTTCTCACATAAAAATCCCTAGAAAGGGGGTTTAATTACACATATTACAACCAAAGGGAAGGCAAGTACAAGATTAGGAAATCACCCTTGGGTCTCCTTTTGTAAGCTTGATCCTTTCCTTGCCTTTGATGCTCCTTGTGCAAAGAGTGGATGATGAGGATGTGTCTAGATAGGTGGAGTCAAATGGGAAGTGACTAAGGAGATTTGTGGAGAAGATGGGAAGAATAGGAATGATTTGGGGAAGGTAATCTAGATATTTAGATTAGGTAGAGGAGAAATGGAGGGATTAGGAATGGTAGAAAAGAGGTTTCTTGGTTGTCAAGAATGGCCAAGGTTGTCTAAAAAGGGAAAATGGTGATGAATTTATAGGTTTTTCAAATTAGGTCTCGGGTGGTAAATTACCAAAACACCCCTGACCATGGAAAATTACCATTTAGTCCTCAAGAGGGGGGCATTTTGTAATTATCCCCACCAATCAGAATTTGACAGGGAAGAGGTCGCTACTTTGGGTTCATGGCGACGCTTGGGCGACGCAAATGGCGACACATCTGATGCCCAAACAAACTTCCTGTCACCATGGCGACAACGAAGGACAAATGGCGACATGTAGGGGTGACAAGTGGCGACAAATGAGAGATTTGGGGAGCTTGGATTCCGACGATTTGGGCGGCCACGAAGCTTACTAATGGGTTGCCGCTGAGTTCGCCGTTCCTTTGGGACCGGGATCAGCCGACAGTAGCTCGAGGAGGGGCAT
Organism: Acer yangbiense; assembly: GCA_008009225.1. Lineage (NCBI taxonomy): Eukaryota > Viridiplantae > Streptophyta > Magnoliopsida > Sapindales > Sapindaceae > Acer > Acer yangbiense. The sequence goes on from CM017771.1 coordinate 22,334,025, forward strand.
TGATCGTTGGCAGTGGCTTAGGGTTTGGGCTGCCATGGATGCGTGAGCTGAAGAAAGAAGAAGCTGAATAGGAGATATAGGGTGTACTTAGCAATGGGCTGGGGTGCAATAAACCTGCCTCTCTTTTGTCTTGAAGGGGGTGCATTTAGCAAGGGTTTGGGGCTGCACATGAGTGCCTTGGGCCACGCCTGGGCTTGCTTATTAGGCTGATGCCCAATTTCTTCTTTTAGCCAAAACGCACAGCATTGCTGATGTGGCGTGCGTGGGCTGTTTTGAGTGGCGAATTGCAATTAGACCCCTGATTTCTTCCAATATCACGATATCTTCAATCTTTCTTCAATAATTACACTTTTACCCCTATTTCACCAATATTACTTTAATGCCCCTGAACTCTGTAAATACATGAAAACACTTAATTCACACCATTAAATCACGGGATAATGCCCGAGAATCAAGCAAAAGGAGAAGGAAGTGAGGGCCAAAATCATACCAATTTTGGTCCGATGAAATACCCCTAAACCTATCTTTTGCTCGTCCTCGAGCAAAACAAATATAAGCACACATGGACATGCTTTTAAAAATCAACAAATCAACAATAAAGCACCGACTCTTTTGTATAAGACTCAAAAGTCAAGATTCGACTTGCAAAACCAAAAGTGAAAAGATTATACCAACGTTGTGCTCATTAGGAAAATATGCATGTAAGAGATGCTAAATGAAGATTAAAGTCATGCCACTCTAAGTACACATTGCATGCAACACGATCCTACATTCAAGATGCTCAAGCTTCAAGACTAAAGTGCCATTAGGAAAAGAATATAATTCGCCTCGACATCTAATTCTCACCGGGTTCTCTCATTTTCGCACAGATTCCTAGGCTTCACTCACAATCCATATGCAATATGATTTTATGTTCAAGATATCAATTATAATTGCACATGATCATTTAAAACACAATTTCTGAAAATATGTCTCATGAATGGAATTGAAAGCCATTAACCGGAAAGAACATGCATCAACCAAAATTTCCAAAGTTGACATCCCTAAAGATCAAATAGGTCTTTAATTTGGTTGTAATGGGGCCTAAGGTGAGTGGTGAGTGGTGAGTCAAATAAATGGGAAGAATTGATTACAAAAACCCAATGGTCACACTAAGGCATACATTCTAAGTTAAGCACAATCCGCTCATTACAACTTGCATAATCCACACTTTGGCGTCCAGGCTTACTTTTTAATTTGTGCATTTTTCTACTCTTAATTTTCATTGAGTAGCTCATTTAATTTCACATAATTCATCTAGGCACTTTGTGCCTCATTTTTCTTTTCTTTTCTTTCTTTTGCTATGCTTTTCTTTCTTTTCTTTTCTTGCTTTTCTTTTCTTTTCAAGCATTACATTTCATCTTTTTAATGTGTTTGCACATACATACTTGCCTCGGTACATGCCTTACAATTTAATACACCTCAAAGCTTACATTCAACCCCTAAGCCTTAGCAAACCATTTGGTACAAGGTCAGTCTAGTGTATAGGCTATATGGTTAATATTGATGTGGTTTATGAATGAAAAGCTTAATTGTGTTTGGCTTCAAATGGGCAATGGAGCACACACATTGAGGGATAGGAAGTATTTAGGCCATTTTAGTGGGTTTTTCACATGCATTGCCTAAGATCATCTCTAAAAGTTTGTCCACAAAGTCAATTAAGGCATCCATAAGCAGTCCATATGTTCTATGGCAAACAATATTTTAAGTGCAAATGAGACATTTAAATATGCATAACATGTGTGTTTGAATGAGTGTTTAAAGAGTAAAACTTTTCCTCAAAATAAGCTTTTTAAGGCCGTGTTTGTGAACCTCACGGGAAGTTTCCACTATTAATTCATAACCTTCAAGCACAATTGAATATTCACTCTAACATCAAGAGAAAAGAACTAGCGCGCTTTGCTCAATGCAACCCTAAATGGCATGAAGTTAATCTAAACTAAGCACGGCAAAGATGAACAATTCCTTACTTGCACACACAAAGGCAAAATCTCAACGAGCAAAATATGCTCAAACATGGCATTATCACAAGATTTTCGAAATTTTTCAAAAATTTAAGCTCAAAACATTTGCACACAATTGCAAATAAGAGACGGTGTTGCGCACACACCCCCAAACCTAAATTAGACATTGTCCTCAATGTCTTTGGGGCATATAAACCAATAAACGCGACGCAACACACATCCATAATCAAAGAGTCAAAACAACATCAATGTCCATTTTAAAATTTATCCCATAGAATAGAATCAAGTGTTGCGTTCATTAACATCCTATATGTATTCATCATCAACTCAAGAGATATGGCAATGTAAATTCTTCAAGAGTCACATCACAATCCATGTGGACAAAAGATATGATTGTAAGGATTCCCGTTTTGTTGATTGGCTTATTTCGTAGTCAAACCACATGTTGGGGTTTTGAATGTAAGGGTAGTCTAAGTGTTTAGTGTTGAAGATCAAAGGCCCTTCCATGACCTCAAGATACAAGCACGCCAAAGGTATAATCTCTTGTGCTTGTTTTTCTTTGAAGAGATTTAGTAGCACACACTCACTTAGCATTCTTGCTATGATTGCATACTTGCTTACTTTTATGTGCATCTCTTCACATGTCACTTTACACACTAACACATTGGTTGATATATCTTGTTGTGTGTATATGTGCCTTATAATTCGTTTCCCGACATTGTTCGGAAACGTCCGCGCTTGCGCTAATTAGTGCTTGGTTTCGCGCGAAGACCGCCTATGGAGAATGCCCTTGGCTTCTCCTTGGTTTTCACCATTGTTGGTGATCGGCGGTTATTATCGGCGGCCTGGCCGCCGAATGAAACCGCCGTTTCAGTCCAGATTGGTCTGAAGCACTTATGCGGTCCAGATCGGCGGTCACGACCGCCGTTCGAAACCGCCGTTCATACCTGATCGATTTTAATCCCTCGGGTTTGATTCGGCGGTTGGATCGGCGGTCACGAAACCGCCGAATGAAACCGCCGTTAATGCTCTGTTCTTCACGAGCTCAATTCGGCGGTCGTCATCGGCGGCCTGGCCGCCGATTGAAACCGCCGAACGGTGCGTTTCAGGGGCAAAATTGTCTTTTCACTTGCCCTGTTCTTGATGTCTATAAATATCACACTTTCTCATTATCTGAATCAGTTCTTTGACTCTTAAGAACCCTAATCTTCAAAGATAGATTTTGAGAGAAAATCAAATCAAGAACTCAACTTTAACCACTCAAATCAAACCCCTTTTGCATCAAATTTCATATTGCATCTCCTATGTCTATATAGAGTGCATCCATGTATGGGTTTGCATCATCACAACTTGCTTGGTAAGATTTTGATTAATTTCATCTTATTGTAGTATTTTAAATACCAAGCCATCTCTTTTAAATTACTTGTATGTTTTAGATCATATGCTAAATACAAGAAAAGAGATTATTTGTGATGAATTGATTGAGTGTTGTCTTTGATAGATATCTAGGTTTTTATAATCTATGATTATCTATGCTATTTGACATGTCATTTAGCTATTGATATCTAGGGTTGATTTAAATTGAATATATCATCATCCTAGATAAGCATTTAGAGTACCCTAGCTCTTATTGCATTAATTGAATATTCATACATATTCACATAGGGTTGTGCATCTCTTTTGAGAGATTGAAGTCTTGGGGCTAAGTGTGCTTAGGCCTCAAGCAAATTGGAATAGGGTTGCTAATAAAGGCCCGCTGGGTAGAAGTGAGGGGTTACAGACCGGAGTGTTAGACGAGGTCTACATAGGTTGTAAACTTCATTTCAATTAGTGATTTCGAGTTCCGAGTGTGGCGCACTATACAGCCCGTGGTTTTTCCCAGTGGTTGGGTTTTCCATGTATACATCAAGTGTTATTTAAATTCCACACTATATTACACTTGTATGTATTTTTGACTAGTAGGGGCATTTTCGTAAAATTGACTTGTATGCGAAAATTGGGTAATATTAGTTAAAATCTATTCCCCCCCCCCCCCCCTCTAGCTTTATAAAGAACACGCCTCGAGTATTTTGAGTACTTTCAATTGGTATCAGAGCGGGTTCCTAGATATACTTAGGTGATCCTAGCTCATTTTGGTGTGTTTTTGCATTTTGTATGTTTGTTTGATTTCTTCATACATTTTGCATTCTTCTCATTTGCATTCATTCAACGCAAACACTATGAGTGATTTTGTGAGAGAAGAAATTGACTCCATTGAGGAGATGCCTCTCTTACTAGAGAGATTTAGGAGATTTGTGAATTTAACCACCTCACCTCCTAAGAAGAAGTTGACCACCGCACCTCCTAAGAAGAAGAAGAAGAAGAAAATTGCTTTGGAGACTTCGAAGCATGACAAGAAGGAGGGTATCTCAATTGAAGACATGGGACTCATTAACAAGCCAAACCAAGGAGTGTCTTCAAGAGAGGGGATTCAGTGCTACGAATGTGGAGGATTCGGGCATTTCTCCCCGGAGTGTGGAAACTTGAAGGATAGAAGAAAAGGGAAGGCGAAGGCCACCTTATGGGATAAATATGAAGATGACGAAAATCCTTCAAGTGATGAAGAACTTGCCATCATCTACACGGAATTTGGAGCCAAGAGTGTAGAAGTTGAAGAAGATGGCAAAGTTGATTTTCCTTGGGATCCCCAAGAAGAACTAGGTATAGAAGTAGTTGGTGTAGCTACTCATAGGGATTTGGCTCATTCCTCATCAAGAGAAAAATTTGATGATCTTGATGAAGGAGATGACTTCATTGTTGAAATGGAGATTAGAGGAGATGACACAAGTGTTGAATATTTGTCATCTAACTCCACAAGTGGAAGTGTGGAGTGTTTGGATCTTAATGACTACAAAGTCAAAGTTAAGAGCTCGATGATGAGGAACAAGGAAGAAATTAGAAGATTAAAAGAAGAGAATCTAGAGCTTTCAACACTAGTAGACCACTTGTGTGAAGAAGTGGTGAGATCCATGGCGGATGAAGATAAGCTAAAAGAAGACTTAGCATTATCTAAGAGGAGAGAAGAAGAGCTAAAAAGAGAGCTTGAAGAAGTTAAGGTCTTAATGGCTAAGATGACTTCAAGCACCAAGAAGCTTGACCACATGTTGGGAGTTGGAAGAAAGCCAAGTGACAAGAGAGGTCTTGGCTACATTGATGACACGGATGCCTCCTCCACAAGCAAGACATCCTGTGCCATGAACATGGACTTCAATATGTCCCCTCCTCCTCAACAACCTAGGAAGAAGAGTGACCTAGGAGAGTGTTCAAGAAGTGCCCAAGTGGTTGAGGCACCAAAAGGTCAAGCTCAAGCTCACACCCAAAGGGCTCCTCACACTATCTTCCCTCCAACTCAAAAACAGAATGGGAAGAGTTCAATCATGCAAGCTCAGACAAGCAAGCAACCTCGTCTTGGTTATCAACAAAGGAGGAGAGATCCTATCCAACAACCAAGACAACCACAACGACAAGGGAAAGCACCTATCCATGCTAAAGGAAATGGTATGATTCCTAACTTCATTCCCACTTGTCATTTTTGTGGTATTGTTGGTCATATTAGACCAAGTTGCTTGCATTACATTGAAATGTGTAGAGCTAAAAGCATGATTGACAAGAAAAAGGCTAGAGCTAAGATGCTTCATAAAAAGGAAGAAAATCATGTGCATGATCCTTTTTCATCTTGTACTCTAGAACCTTTGTCCACTAGGATTGATTTAGTGTCACCTAAGTGGAGTAATAAGAATGAACCCGCTTGCTACGAGACTAACAAGTCTCAATAGGTTCAACCAAGTCCAAAGGACTTGGTAGGTCCATAGGACCTCATACCCTTCTTTGAAGTGGTATGGAAATTTGACCCCATATGGGGAACTTAAGCAAAGAGAGCTATTTTGCATCTAGTCACTTGCCAAAAATTTGAAATATCTTATGCTTCTCTTTTTGTTGCTTGAGTTAGCTTGGTTACACTATGTATACATATTTTCTATTCAATAAGTGTGATCAATGCTTGTATTGCAATCCATGTCATATTTATGTTCAAACATGCATTTTTGGACTAGGAGATATATACATAGGATTTAATTTGAATGACCTATAATGATCTCCATGACATGATGATTGCTAAAATGACATGCTAAATGCTTATCTTAAAAAGCATGTTTTGATGATTGCATTTCTGAACTGCAAAAAATGTGTGAAAAAGCTTATGAGACTCAAATGAAAAAGGATCTTGTATCCATTCAAGGATTTTACAATCCAAATGTCTCTCTTTCTTTATTGGTTGAACATGTCTACTATCATACGGATATCTTATCCGGAAAAATCAAGTAGGGTGCAAAGTCGCTCATGACATGTTTGGCTTATAAAGTTGGATATAGTTGTTCTTAAATTGAAATCAATGAAAACCTATATCCTTGCTTCTCTCTTGACATTGGTGAAATTGGTTTGAATTCATATTGAAAACCTTTGTCATTTGCTTTGCCAAATACCATGATTTTTTGGACTTAAATGCTACATGTCTTGTATGCAAAGCAATTTTTTGATTCACACATTTTATTTAAATAAATCTCCTTGTTTCTCTCCAATAAATTTGAGATTGCATAAAGTGACTTATATTGATTATGCATATTCTAGAATGCTACTATCTCTCTTTGCCTTGAGTGACCCGGTTGGGGACTACTCCCTTGTCTATATCATGACAAAAAGGGGGAGTATGTTGTGGTAAGGGGAGTTGCAAATTGTAGTAGCAATTGTGCATGTTGGGGAGAATACTAAATGAGGGGGAGTAACCCTTTGAGGGGGAGCATTGCATTCATCATACATTGCATGATGTTGTGTTTAATTTCTTAGAAATGCAAATGCTTGTTTATGTCCTCACTTGATTCATCTCACTTTTACTTGTTTTGGAAAGTTTAGAAACCTTGTTTCAGGGAATGATTGTTCTACAAGAGATTGAAGACTTCAAGTTTATTTTTATATGTCTCTTTGTATTGTAGAAAATCTTCATTGACCCATAGGTTTATTTTTGTTGTGAGGAATCAATGTGAGTGGTGGTTTTGTCACGAAATAGCCAAAGGGGGAGATTGTAAGGATTCCCGTTTTGTTGATTGGCTTATTTCGTAGTCAAACCACATGTTGGGGTTTTGAATGTAAGGGTAGTCTAAGTGTTTAGTGTTGAAGATCAAAGGCCCTTCCATGACCTCAAGATACAAGCACGCCAAAGGTATAATCTCTTGTGCTTGTTTTTCTTTGAAGAGATTTAGTAGCACACACTCACTTAGCATTCTTGCTATGATTGCATACTTGCTTACTTTTATGTGCATCTCTTCACATGTCACTTTACACACTAGCACATTGGTTGATATATCTTGTTGTGTGTATATGTGCCTTATAATTCGTTTCCCGACATTGTTCGGAAACGTCCGCGCTTGCGCTAATTAGTGCTTGGTTTCGCGCGAAGACCGCCTATGGAGAATGCCCTTGGCTTCTCCTTGGTTTTCACCATTGTTGGTGATCGGCGGTTATTATCGGCGGCCTGGCCGCCGAATGAAACCGCCGTTTCAGTCCAGATTGGTCTGAAGCACTTATGCGGTCCAGATCGGCGGTCACGACCGCCGTTCGAAACCGCCGTTCATACCTGATCGATTTTAATCCCTCGGGTTTGATTCGGCGGTTGGATCGGCGGTCACGAAACCGCTGAATGAAACCGCCGTTAATGCTCTGTTCTTCACGAGCTCAATTCGGCGGTCGTCATCGGCGGCCTGGCCGCCGATTGAAACCGCCGAACGGTGCGTTTCAGGGGCAAAATTGTCTTTTCACTTGCCCTGTTCTTGATGTCTATAAATATCACACTTTCTCATTATCTGAATCAGTTCTTTGACTCTTAAGAACCCTAATCTTCAAAGATAGATTTTGAGAGAAAATCAAATCAAGAACTCAACTTTAACCACTCAAATCAAACCCCTTTTGCATCAAATTTCATATTGCATCTCCTATGTCTATATAGAGTGCATCCATGTATGGGTTTGCATCATCACAACTTGCTTGGTAAGATTTTGATTAATTTCATCTTATTGTAGTATTTTAAATACCAAGCCATCTCTTTTAAATTACTTGTATGTTTTAGATCATATGCTAAATACAAGAAAAGAGATTATTTGTGATGAATTGATTGAGTGTTGTCTTTGATAGATATCTAGGTTTTTATAATCTATGATTATCTATGCTATTTGACATGTCATTTAGCTATTGATATCTAGGGTTGATTTAAATTGAATATATCATCATCCTAGATAAGCATTTAGAGTACCCTAGCTCTTATTGCATTAATTGAATATTCATACATATTCACATAGGGTTGTGCATCTCTTTTGAGAGATTGAAGTCTTGGGCTAAGTGTGCTTAGGCCTCAAGCAAATTGGAATAGGGTTGCTAATAAAGGCCCGCTGGGTAGAAGTGAGGGGTTACAGACCGGAGTGTTAGACGAGGTCTACATAGGTTGTAAACTTCATTTCAATTAGTGATTTCGAGTTCCGAGTGTGGCGCACTATACAGCCCGTGGTTTTTCCCAGTGGTTGGGTTTTCCACGTATACATCAAGTGTTATTTAAATTCCGCACTATATTACACTTGTATGTATTTTTGACTAGTAGGGGCATTTTCGTAAAATTGACTTGTATGCGAAAATTGGGTAATATTAGTTAAAATCTATTCACCCCCCCCTCTAGCTTTATAAAGAACACGCCTCGAGTATTTTGAGTACTTTCAATGATCATTCAAGCCTAAATCTACTATAAAAAACAAATCTCACCCTTATTCTAAACAAGAAACTAAAAAGCAAGAAATAAAACAAATTAAAAAGCAAGAAAAGAAATTGTACCAAGGTGGGTTGCCTCCCACCAAGCGCTTGGTTTTACGTCCCCGCTAGACGTGCTACTTGGATCGGTCAACCGAATTCCAAGGCTTCGAAGATGTGCCTATATGCGATTAGGTCTTGGAAGTATTTGTCGCCCGCCGGCGTGTTCATAATCACATAAAGCAAAGGCAAGTAAAAATGCACTTGAAAAAGTGGTTTAATAAGCTTAGGAAACAACCTATACCAAATGCTTTTAAGTAGACGGCTTTGAGGAATAGCAGGAGGGACATAAGGCTTCGATTCCTTCATTTCATCGTTCGTCTCCTCTTCTCCTACTTCTTCACCTGAAATACTAGAAGACTTATTAGCAAAATTATGAAAATAATTGTGCTCTACATTCTCACCATTTCAAGGGATGGTGGTAGCTTCTTCTAGCATTGGTGGACTTGGGAACTATTGGGTCTCTTCCCCTTGCATGGCATCCATGATAGCTCCAAGGTGCACTTCTATTCTTCTCAACGAAGCTTATAATCCTGAAAATCTAAGTGCACTTGCCTCCAAACATCCGTTCAAGGCTTGCTCGTACGACATTTGTGATGCTTGGATGGCCTCTAGCATTTCTTCCTCCGGATTCTCATCCTTCGGCCTCGTATTGGAAGAATTTGAGTCTTGAGCTCTTTCTTCCTTCGAGTGCCTTGAGGCAAATAACTCCATGTCCCGGTTGAATATGGCCAATTGCAAGTCAAAAGGATCCATTGTTCTTGAGAAGAAAACAAAAAAGAAAAAGGACAGAAGACACAAAAGAAAATAAAACTAGAAAAACTAAAAATATCAAAAATGACACACTACCTAAAACAAAATCTAACAACAAAAAGAAATAACACAAATCAACTACTCTAAACACCAATCCCCGGTAGCGGCGCAATTTTGATGACTCGCTTTTTGGGTCGTTACCAAATTGCGAATTATCAAAAAGATATTTATAAATGAATTCTTACGCAATATACTTTAAGTTTTGAAAACTAGTAAAGCGGTAAGCTTAAGATTCATTCCACAGGGATTAGGTTAGATTAATCGATTTGCTATCTAATCTAAGTTAGTCTAATTAATGTTCAAGAAAATAAATCATGTTAAGTTTGATAAAGTGTGGTTTGAGAAACCACCAAACAATACATGAAAAGTAAATTACAAGAAATGAAAGAGAATATGAATGGAGATAGGAATCCAATACAAACAACCTAGATAAGAAAATGGATTAAACAATTAATAGTGTAAGGATTCCTATATATTGATTGGCTTATTTCGTGGACAAACCACTTGTTGGGGTTGCTTGTGTAAGGGTAGTTTAGGTGATTGAACTTCATGCTCGAAGGCCCTTTCAAGACCTCAAGGGACAAGCTGTAGGGAAAAATACAGACAACGCAGCGGAAGCGAGACTAAAATAGAGTTTTAGTATAGTTAAATTTTTTTCCATAATTTGAACCTTAACCCTCTAATTAATTAACATATAATACTAAAGATATCATACCTTTGTCGCGTGATCCGATTGACATTGCGTCAATGGTAATCCGCAAGATCTTCCAATCCAATCACGAACGTGAATCACCTAGGAGCGTGGTCTCCCTTCTCTTTGAATTGTGTACCTGAGGATGGATTAACAAAACTTTTTCTTTTTTGTTAGTCACAACAAATTCCAAGAGGCTACAAAGAATGTTCCGGTCACTTTTGAATTCACAATCGTTAGATCGAAACTCGCGTGAACCTTATTCGAAATTGTGCACAAAACCTTTTGATATAAAAGTTACTAGTGCACTATCGAAATAAGAACAAACTTTTCTCTCTTTTCCTCTTGGCCGAATTCTCACACTAATCTAAGAGTTGGATTCTATTTTTCTCTAGCAAAAGAAAAAACTCTCAAGTCCAAGACCTTAGGGTTCTCCGAATTCTATCTATATATAATATCTATATATCACTATATATATATCATAAATCTGCACACCTGTATAAAAGTGCACCAATGATGCACGCCTAAACAAAAATATATATATTGCGGCACACTGTCTGCATGCCTATATAATTAATATATGTTCCACCAATTACTTGCCCATATCAAAGTATTAGTACTCCTATTAAACTGCACTCACAAATCAATATATATATATATATATACGGCCAAGTGCCATCACTCTTTTTTTATCATATTATATATATATTAGCTATATATATATCATGTGGCCGAAAATCTTCTACCATGTAGGATTTGTGTCTTTTGACCTAAATCCTAACTCTAGGTAGATTTTCTTAGAATTCCAAACCCTAATCCAACTCTTTAGTGTATTTGTGACTATATCAAAGACTTCCTAATTTGACTAAATAAATAAATTCCCTTTATTTATCTACTTATCAAATAAAGTCTTTAATATTTAATATACTACTACCAATAGTATAACTCTAGGAAACATATTTCCTGATCAGAAAAAGATTTTGATTCTCAATTAAATGATTAACTAATAAATTAATTAATTTCCATTTAATCAATCAATAAAATAAAATAATATTTTAGACTATTATTCTAGTCTTGCCGCCCACACCATATACATGGGCCTAATATTATTTTCTTATTTTATTTAATCCATTAGACTTTAATTAAAAAGCCCACATGTGAACCAGACCCATTCTTACTAAAAGAAACAAGCCCACATGCCTTTCATTAATATATTAATATAATTGATCAGCCCATTAAATAAATAATGTGCAAATTATATTCTTAATATATTAAATACAATTCTAGATGGACCCATAAATTGGTCCGGTAGAATATATCAAGTGATCCATGCAAGTCCGTGTGGATTGGGGATCTTGGCGGGCCAGTCTAAATTTAAACTCCAATAGACATAACCCAATCACAATCAACAAATGATTCACTTAGGTTCAATCTATTAATTTTAGTTCATTCCACTAAAGAACTAAAATTGCACTCTTAAATAAAGATGGAATAAGTAAATGATTCTCATTCATACCCTAGACAACCTTATAGGAGATGGTGTATCCTCGTGAAGAATATCAGTAATCGCCAAGAGCTCATAGACCGCCTATAGCTCTTCAAGTTACCATATTTCCTCATATGACCACATTTTGAACTTGGACATTTTGACTTGTCCAGAAGCCATGTTTCAATAGACACTATTGAAAACTTAACGTTAAGATTTAATATCCAATACCTCAAAACATCCATATGATGATATTCTACTCTCATTTAATAAATGGAGCCACGATGTCCATATCTATAAATGAAGTCCTCTATCGATTAACAAATGAATACCACCAAACTATCGAGGATAGACTATGCTATATAATCGTACTCATTGATAACTCAAATGATACCACTTGCAACCATAAGTCCATCATTTATCTCAGGATTAAGATAGACTCTCCGATTGTCCTGATAATGAAAAGACTATTATCTATTGACTGTTCTAGATAAAGTATTTCATTGTGATCCTGTTCAATGCACCCAGTGCACTAGATTCTTTTACTCGAAGACCCTCCGATGATTTTAGACTCATCATAACACATTTGATCCCACTCAAATGCTAGTAAAAGAATTCTACAACTTTAACAAGATAAAGGTGCCTAACCTTTAACCTAAGTTGTGAACATTATTCAAGACTAACTAAAGAATTGTGTCTACCTCATACATATCCAGATATACGAACAATTCTTCTTTTCTCATAGTCTTTTGACCTTATGATTATTTACTTTTGACAATTATAATAATTAAACTATAAATGCTATAAGATTTGTTAAACCAGAAATCACATTATGAATATGAATAGATTGTCAAAAACACTATTACACTCTTGCTATTGAGCATAATCCTAACACAAGCACGCCAAAGGTATAATTTCTAGTGCTTGGTTTTCTTTGAAGAGACTTAGTTAGCACATACACACACTTAGCATACTTGTTCTTGTGTGCATACTCTTCACATGTCACTTTACACACTAGCACTTTGATTGATATCTTGTTGTGTGTATATGTGCTTTGTAATTCGTTTCCCGATAGTGTTCTGAAACGTCCGTGCATGCACTAGAATGTGCTTGGTTGTGCGCGAAGACCGCCCATGGAGAATGCCATTGGCTTCTTATTGGTTTTCAACTCTGATGGTGATCGGCGGTTATAATCGGCGGCCTGTCCGCCGAATGAAACCGCCGTTTGCATCCAGAAGTGTCTGGAGCAATTCTGCGGTCACGATCGGCGATCATGACCACCGTTCAAAACCGCAGTTCATACCTGATCGATTTAAATCTCTCAGGTTTGATTCTGCGGTTTAATCAGCGGTTACGAAACCGTCGAATGAAACCGCCATTGTTCCCCTGTTCTTCTCGGGTTCAATTCGGCGTTTGTAAACGGTGGCCTGGCCGCCGAATGAAACCGTCGATTGGTGCGTTTCAGGGGCAAAATTGTCTTTCCACATGCCCAATTCTTGATATCTATAAATATCTTACTTTCTCATTCTCTGATTAAGTTCTTTGACTCCTTAGAACCCTAAACTTCAAAAAAAGATTTTTGAGAAAAAATAAAATCAAGAACTCACCTTTAAACACTCAAATCAAATCCTTTTTGCATCATATTTCATATTGTATCTTCTATGACTATATAGAATGCATCCATGATTGGGTTTGCATCATCACAACTTGCTTGGTAAGATTTTGATTAAGTTCATCTTATTTTAGTATTTTTGCTATCAAGCTATTCTCTTTTAATTTACTTGTATGTTTTTGATCATATGATAAATACAAGAATAGAGAATTAATTGTGATGAATTGATTGAGTGTTATATTGTGATAGCTAATTAGGTTTTTGATTAATCTTGATTAGCTAAGCTATTTGACATGTCATTTAGCAATTGATATCTAGGGTTGATTTAAATTGATTATATCATCATCCTAGATAAGCATCTAAGGTTACCTAGCCTTATTTGTTATTTGAATATTCATACATATTCACATATGTTGCATTATCTCTTCATTGAGAATTAAGACTTGGGGCTAAGATTGCTTAGGCCTCAAGCAATTGGACTAGAGCCACTTTTAAAGGCCCGCGTGGTAGAAGTGGGGGGTTATTGACCGGAGTGTTAGACGAGGTCTACATAGGTTGTAAACTCCATTTCAATTAGTGGATTTCGAGGTCTTAGTGTGGCGCACTAAACAGCCCGTGGTTTTTCCCAGTGGTTGGGTTTCCACGTATACATCAAGTGTTATTTAAATTCCGCACCATATTACACTTGCTTGTATTTTTGACTAGTAGGGGCATTTTCGTAAAATTGACTTGTTTGAGAAAATTGGGTAATTATAGTTAAAATCTATTCACCCCCCCCCCCCCCCCCCCCCCTCTAGATATATTTATCATACACACCGAGCGTTATTGTATCTCTTTCAAATAGAAATTTTAGGGAAATGATAGAGTAGCTAATGGACTATGAGCAATTCATACAAGACTTCTTTAATGCGCTATCTACACAATCAAGGACCGATCTCATTCGAAAGTGTTGCTTAGACCGTCACTACGAACCCTAAGCAACTTCCCACCGCAATGCCTAACCGATTAAGGAGAGGGGGTCACGGCGGGATCGGTTAGTGACGATTGAATGGCCTAGGCAATAGAGGTTGATCACCCCTCACAAAGCCTATCCTATTCACTATGTGCTATAATCAATCAAGTGTGTCAATAACTCAATCAATTTTATCACAAATAAATCCTACAACAGATTATAATCAACAAGTGTGTCAATACTCATTTAATCACATAAGTGCAAGATCTAATTAAAAAGTAAATAAAACTATAATCATGCAAACATAATATTCAAAGCTTTAATAAATACTCATGTCCAAAAAGTCTTCTCAAATCATCCCCTAAAATGGGGGTTTAATTACACATAATTACAAACAAGAAAAAGAAGTAAAATGTAGAGAAATCACCCTTGGGTCTCTCTTGTAAGCTTAATCCTTCTTTGAGCTTCCTTGCTTGAATCTTGTGCAAAGAGTGGGTGTTGATGATATGTCTAGATAGGTGGAGTCATATGGAGAGTGACAAAGGAAATGGGTGGAGAAGATGGAAAGAGAGGAGTGTTTGTGGTGAGGTAATCTAAGTGTTTATTGGAGAGGAGAATGGTGGGAATAGGAATGGTGGAGAAAGGAGGTTTCTTGATTCACAAGATATGTCAAGAGTTGTCTAAAAAGGGAAAATGGTGATGAATTTATAGGCATTTCAAATTAGGTCTCGGGTGGTAAATGTAAGGATTCCCATTTATTGATTGGCTTATTTCGTGGACAAACCACATATTGGGGCTTGATGTAAGGGTAGCTTAGGCATGTGATGGTTGATGACTTGCACAACCAAGGCCCTCTCAAGACCTCAAGAAAAGAAGCACCAAAGGTAAATGCTAGTGCTTACTTGCTTTGAAGAGATCTAGTTGCACACACACACAACTCATGCATATTTCTATTACTTGTATGTTGTGTGTTTTTATATATGTGCATGCATGTTCTTGAACATCTCTTCTTACATGTTTTAATTGATTGCATCTAGTTTATTACAATACCATGACATGTTAGGCATTAGGATGCATTCAATACCCACACTTGCACTTCATGATTGTTAGCTTTAAGTGTGGTGTAATTCGTTTCCCGAAAGATGATCGGAAACGTCCGCGCTTGCATGATGGTGTGCATGTCTTAGCACGATGGTTGACCACTTGAGAAGGTCTCATTCTTCTCTTGGATAAAAGTTAGATTTAGTTTGGTTATTTGGAGTATAGTGTCTAGTTTTAAAAGATTGGATTTCAATGATTTAAATATTTTTCAAAACTGACCTTTGTATGGTCTTGTGACCATAACTTTTTATAAAAAGATTGAAATTGAGTTTTGTAAAATTCTGGACAAACTAGACACCCATACCTTTCCAATGGTATATTATTCGTAATATTTCATGACCGTTTGGATTGGTTTTGAAATTTCCAAAGTGACCACTAAAACAGGGCATCAAAGCTGTTATCCGAATCTGACCTTTGGTCACTCTATTGACCATAACTTTTTCTACAGACATCAAAATGTCATTCCATAAATTGGAGTAGAAATTAGACTTCCATACCTTTCCAACGGTATATTATACGAAAGGTTTTGATGTCGTTTGGTCATGTTTCGGTGCGCTCGAATTTGGAGCTGAAGTGCTGTCGCATGTTCTGCGGCCTGGCCGCCGCTTTGGCCGCAGAATGCCCAGTGACGTCTTTTTAACATTCTCAAAACGTCGTAGCTTCATTTGGCACCTATAAATACCCTCTTATCTCTCCTTCTTCAACATAACTGTAAGGTTCCCATTTGTTGATTGGCTCATTTCGTGGACAAACCACATGTTGGAGTTCTTTGTAAGGGTAGCCTAGGTATCGGTTTTATTGTTCGAAGCCCTTTGAAGACCTCGTGTTGATAAGCACCGAAGGTAAATTTCTATGTGCTTACTTGTCTTGAAGAGATAGTTGCACACACTCACAACTCATGCATATGTTTAATCTTTGTATGTTGTGTTTCTTATTGTTGTGCATTAATGCTTATTTTCATCTCTTCTTGCATGTTAGTTTGATTGCTTATTGCATTGCCCATTGCCTTGTCTTGCATAGCATTGGAATTCTTGCATTGCAAAGGGCGTTGTTCAAAGCGCTCTACAAAGCGCTGTTCTGAACAGCGCTCACATGACCTGATGCAAAAATGGTCATTTTAATGCATCAGGTCTGATGCATTTTGTTGAGGCGCTGTACACAAGCGCTGTTCGTACAGCGCCCGATCAAGACCTGATTGCAATTGTATTTTAAATGCATCAGGTATGATGCATTTTGGGTATGATGCATTTTGGGTAGGCGCTGTACGAGCGCTGTACAGAAGCGCTGTTCGTACAGCGCCACTCTATTTTCCCGTGAGAACAGAGTTGGGGTGCTGTACAGGCGCTATACAGAAGCGCTCTACGTACAGCGCCCAAGGCAAATTTCAGGCCAACTTATCAAAACGACCACACTTTGTTTTGGCCTCCTATATATATGCCACTTTGACTTTAGGTCAATCAAGAGAGTTCATATTCAGATTTCGTACTTAGGATATTTTTCAAGAGAAGAAAAAATTCCAAGAACTCAAATTTTATTCACTCAAACACTTTTTCATGATCATCAATCATCATCTAGCATCATCCTAGATCATCTAGATGTCTCTTTGCATGGATTCTTCATCACACTTTGCTTGGTAAGCTTTTCACTAATATCTTACACATTTTGTGTTTTTCTTAACAAGCAATCTCAATTAATTTCTTGTATGTTATTTATATATCTTTTGATACAAGATTGAGATTAGTGTGTTGTATGTTTGAGAAGTTGTATTGTGATAGCTAATTAGGTTTTGTGCTTAATCTTGATTAGCTAAACTATTTGATTGAACATGTCATTTAGTTTTAATATCTAGGATTGTTCTAATTGCATATTAATCATCTTAGAAAAGCATATAGGGTCTCCCTTGCTCTATGTTGCATTTGGATATTCATATATTCACTTAGGGTGTTATTCTCTTCATTGAGAAAGTAAGTCTTGTGTGTAGCTTCCGGGATTAGGTTGTAATCGTTTTACACATTTAGTGGATTCGAGGCTCGAGTGTGGCTTACTTATTAGCCCGTGGTTTTTCCTGTGAGGGTTTCCACGTAAAAATCAAGTGTTATTTAATTTCCGTATTTTATACTTGATTTATTGCTTTATCTATTTAGGGCTAATTTCATAATTTTGACTAAACACGAAAAATTGGGTAATAAGCTTAAAATCTATTCAACCCCCCTCTAGATAGTTTTATACACACCGTGCTATAATTTGTTTCAATAACTCTCCCAACTGAAATCCTAGAGAGAGAATTCACTTTCTAGAAAGAGAAAGAGATATTCTTGAGAGAGAAAGAGAGATTCTTGAGAGAGAAAGCACCAAGCTTACTTCTTTAACTCTCCAAACCCAAAACCCAGCATCTTCATGCATCTCTAAGCATATTTAAAGCATGAGTCTTCTTCAACACACATAGTATGATATGTTGAACACTATTATCTTACATAATTAGTGTTTTTACTTATCAATTTATCTCATTTATTATTTGTATATTCTAAGAGTAATTTCTACATACAAGATTGAGATTATATGTTGATTGGGTTATTTTGTCATAGCTAGGTTTTATTGTTTATATGCCATCTAGCTAATTAATCTCATTACATGATTGAGATTGTTTTTTGATAGCTAGGATTTCATGATTGATATATACATCTAGCTAATTAATCTCATTGAAATGTTTGAGATTGTTTTTGATAGTTATTGTATCTAGAATTGATTATCCTCTACATAGCTAAGCTTTATGACATGTCATTTAGCTCTTGATATCTAGGATTGTATTTATTGTCATATTATCATCCTAGATAAGCATATAGGGTTACCTAGCTCTATTTGTTCCTTGAATATCATCATATATTCACATATGCATTTTTATCTCTTCATTGAGAAGTAAGACTTGTGTGGCTTCCGGGATTATGTTGCCTTTTGTCGGAAGCAATTGTAAGTCTTGTGTGATGACCGGGATTAGGTCGTATATCGGGATTAGGTGTTCACATAAGCAATTGGACTAGGTTCACTCATACCGGGAGTAGGTAGTGGTAGTGAGTTACATACCGGGATTAGGTTGTAATCTTCATTATCATTAGTGGATTCGAGGTTCGAGTGTGGCGCACTTACCAGCTCGTGGTTTTTCCCGTGAGGGTTTCCATGTAAATATCAAGTGTTATTTAAATTCCACACATATTACACTTGTTATATAAATTGACTAGTCATGGGCATTTTCGTAATCTTGACCTTACACGAAAAATTGGATAATAACGATTAAAATCTATTCACCCCCCCCCCCCCCCCCCCCCCCCCCCCCCCCCCTCTAGATTAATATTTAACATATCGTGAGAACTTTCAATAAATTACCAAAACACCCCTGACCATGGCAAATTACCATTTAGTCCTCAAGAGGGGGGCATTTTGTAATTATCCCCACCAATCAAAATATGACAGGGAAGAGGTCGCTACTTTGGGTTCATGGCGACGCTTGGGCGATGCAAATGGCGACACATCTGATGCCCAAACAAACTTCCTGTCGCCATGGCGACAACGAAAGATAAATGGCGACATGTAGGGGTGACAAGTGGCAACAAAGGAGAGATTTGGGGAGCTTGGATTCCGATGATTTGGGCGGCCACGAAGCATACGAATGGGTTACCGCTAAGTTCACCGTTCCTTTGGGACCGCGACCGGGATCGGTCGGCGGTAGCTCGAGGCGGGGCGTTGATCGTTGGCGGTGGCTTAGGGTTTTGGCTACCATGGACGCGTGAGCTGAAGGAAGGAGAAGGTGAATAGGAGATATGGGGTGTACTTAGCAATGGGCTGGGGTGCAATAAGCCTGCCTCTCTTTTGTCTTGAAGGGGGTGCATTTAGCAAGGGTTTGGGGCTGCACATGAGTGCCTTGGGCCACGCCTGGGCTTGCTTATTGGGCTGATGCCTAATTTCTTCTTTTAGCCAAAATGCACAGCATTGCTGATGTGGCGTGCATGGGTTGTTTTGAGTGGCGAATTGCAATTAGACCCCTGACTTCTTCCAATATCACGATATCTTTAATCTTCCTTCAATAATTACACTTTTACCCCTATTTCACCAATATTACTTCAATGCCCCTGAACTCTGTAAATACCTAAAAACATTTAATTTACACCATTAAATCATGGGATAATGCCCGAGAATCAAGCAAAAGGAGAAGGAAGTGAGGGCCAAAATCATACCAATTTTAGTTCGATCAAGTGGTAAGCAAGATTCGTTCCACAGGGAGATGGAGAATGTATTGAATCAATTGACTAATCTTAAACAATAAAATAAATCATTGAAAATGGATAGTTGTTTGGTTTTACAACCCACAAAATTGCAATTAAAGCAAACATATAAAAGTGATATGAAAAATAGAAGACTTAACAATCTTGATAGGAAACATGATAAAAACAATTAATAGAAGCTACGGAATAGATTGAGTTACCCATCTCATAAAAGCTAACCATTTGTTTTCTAAAGTGTGTTGAGGTTATTACTATGAACACTCAACACCTTCTCACCTCAATGCCTAATTGATTAAGGAAAATGTGTCAAGGTGAGATTAGTTAGGTACAAATCAAGGTTTGGATCAATGGGGTTGATATACCCACCACTAATCCATCCTAATCACTAAGTTCTTCAACCAATTAAGGGTGTCAATCCAAGATTGGTTTCACAACAAATTATCCCACACAATATTATGATCTACTAGTGATATACAATGCAAATCACAATAAGCATAGAATCCAAATATTATGTGAAAAGGAAACAAATAGAGATTCAATTACAAACAGTCAAGCAATACCCATAACCACAAGTTCATCAAATCTATCCCCTAGATTAGGGGTTTAGTTACACATAGTTACAATCAAAAGAATAGGAAGTAATAGTTAAGGAAATCACCCTTAGGCCTCCTTCTTTAGAGCTTGCTCCTTCCTTTCCCTTGATGCTCCTAGTGTCAAGAATGGTAGAATAGGAAGTGTATAGATAGGTGGGTGTCTAGTGGTAAGTGACAAAGGTATGGAAATGGAGAGAATGGAAAGATAGGAATGATTGAGTAAAGGAATCAAAACATTGTGTTAAGGTTTTGGATGGTAGAGACAGTTCAAGTTTAGAAAATGGAGGAAGTTGAAGAGTGAAAAATGGATGAGAAACTAGGGTTAGATTTTGTAAGAATTCGTGCTCTCTAAGTATGGTGTGTGGCTCAAGTTTGGAATAAGAGGAATATATATAGTGGCCATGGAAATGTACTGATAACTGCTGGAAAATCTGATGTGGCAAGGTGTCACCATTTGTCATAGCGACACAAGTGGTGACAGATGGTTATTCCTTCTGAGATTCAAATGTCGCCACAATCTTCATCTTTTTGGCCACATTGCAACTGGCGACACAAAGTGGTGACAACTATTGATGCTTTCAAAATCCTTTTGTCGCCATGGCTACACTTGTGGCAACATTTCTATGTCGCCACTTCCCAAGTGGCGACAGAAAGTGGAATGTGAAGTTTTTTATTTGTGTTGGCATGAATTCCATATCAAAACGTGTTTATCTTGTAATATTTAGTGGTCCTAATGTTGAAGATTCAAGAAGACAAAGAAAGTCTTGGCCACCATTCTTGCAAGACGCCGACTTCAAAGAGATATGTGCTTCATCGATCTACAAAGGTATATATAAGACCTCATATCTCTTACAAGGCTAGGCACACACACGCATAGCATTCTTGTGTGTTCCTTCATGGTTAAACATCCTTTATATATCACTTTCACACACTTGAAAATATATGCTCATGCATTTATATTATCTTGACAATCTTTGCTTGTTGCATGTTCTAGGACTATGTTTAGGAAATAGCATATGTGTGTGTCTTTGTGTTTGAATGTTTCCGTATTTTTGCATTTGGACTTGAATATGTTCTATTATGAATCCTTATTAAGTTCCGGTCATTTCGGTTACTCATTCACTTAGTTTCGAGTCCAAACGATGTAGCTACGCTACTTTTCATTCTCATTCGTTGAGTTGACTTCATCTTCATTTTCTAAGATAATTTCTCAACTGTTTTTCAAAGTTTCATAGTCGTTGTCGTGAGTGAGGGAGTCATGATTTGTAATCCGAAAATGGATTTTAAATCGGAGTTCGGAGGCTCGAATACGGTTGAAGAACGCGAGAGGGGCGCGAGAGAGCTAGTGAGGCCAAGTGGCAAAGCTAGGCCACCCCGTGTGGAGGCCGTGGGGCCCACGGCTAGACCAGCTCTCTGGTCTCGTGTGGCCCACGCGCCCCACATGGGCCTGAGCTGATGTGGCTCATTTTGGTTGGCCAAAATCTCTCTTCTCTCTCCTTCCTTTTAAATTCCCAAATTCCCTCCATTTCATTTTAAAGAAGAAAAGTTGCAAATCCAGTCAGATTTTTCCTCTCCAATTTTCTCACCTTCCAAACACCATAACTTTCTCATACGAAGTCAAAATTGAGTGATTCAAGTTGGAGACTGTTCGTAATCGAGTCCTCTATCTTTTCCAAGTGGTTTGGTAGCTGTTTGATTGATGTTTCTGGTGGTTCTACATAGAAAACCGAACCAGCTCGTGAATCCAAGGTATTGGCCATATCTTTGGGATTTCTTCTTTTATAACCTTCAATTTGCTTGGGGTTTCTTCTTCTATATATACTTGTATGTTTGGTGAATGCTATTGAGAAAGATAGCTTCACAATCAGTCCTAATCAAAAGTCTATTTAGAGACATTTGTGAACTAGTTTCTTTGATTATAGGTTTTTCACATGATTGTGAGTTGTATTGTGATTAGGTTGACATCTTAGGTTGTTTGTGACTTGATTGAATCAATTTTGTGATAAATGACCTTGAGATTTGTTTTGATCCTTTGATTGATGAAATCTAGGATTATTGTATTTGTATGTGTTTTTAGAGCTATCTAGGATTTAATTGATTTACATCTTAAATTCTTGCTCTATATTTTTGGCTAGAATATTGATTGATTTGATCTCATGACTCTAGCATTTTATTTTATGTTTATAGCATCTTGAACTTGTATTTCATGAATATATATATTGTTCAAGTGTTGTATGTGTGAATGAGACTTTGAGCTTTATGTGTTTGGTGTTTACACATGCTCTAGGTTTTATTCTTGTATTTTGCATCTAGACTTTTATTACTTGTGATATCACATGTTTAGGTCTAGTTGTACCATGGAATGTATTGATCACATGTTCTATGTTGAATTGATTGTTTGCATCATTTGCATTCACATGATCACACTAGGAAGTCCTTGTAAAAGGCATGAAGTCTTGGTTAGAGTCGGGATGACTCAGATAGCCAAGCAAGAAAACTTGTCTAGAGTCGGGAGGACTCGAATAGGCAAGCAAGAAGTCATGGCTAGAGTCGGGAGGGCTTGGATAGTCATGCATGGGAGGCTCCCTAAAGGCATGAGTGCCTTGGATAGGGAGTTGGCTATTATATTGGTAGGCCTAGGCGTATGTTAGACATAGACTCCAAAAGAGCGGGGTACACGGGAGGTGTATGCACTCTTGAGGAATTTCTAATCTTCCATCGATGTTGGTTTTGTGTGTTGTCTAATATATGGTGGTTCCGTATCATTGAGGGATCTCATACTTTCCAATAGGGTTGGGTAGACTTAGACTCCACTAGGTTGGGTAAGCTAAAGATTGGTCACTTTATGGATTCTCTATTTTTATCCTCCAACATATATAGTACCAAATGGTTGTAGTTCAACCCGTGGATGTTTCCTCCTTGGAGGTTTTACCACGTTAAAAAATCTCTTGTGTTAATTCTTCCTATCTCTATCTCTTATACTTTATTTGTGTATGTTATTTTCTTGTTTCATATTATTCACTTGTGATGTATAGTGAAGCAAGTATTTGTAAAGTGTGATTTGTGGATTCATTCTTTTGATCATTTTTGTATATATGATTCTTTTGTATATTGTAATTTTGTATAGTGATATTTGATCACTCTTGTAACTCATTGAACATCTATTGAAATACAAGTATCCTTTGTTGTTGTGTTTATTTGTTCTTATACCTCATACAACTAGGTGATAGACATAGACCTTATCCACATGGTTACATTCACATATTGTCTATGTATGTCTTTCTTGGTTTATTTTGTTGTGTGTAAGGCTACCTTGAGGGACAAACAAAAGTTTGTTCAAGGGATTGAAAAAAGGTGTAAAAACCTATTCACCCCCCCTCTAGGTATGCCTTAAGCAATTTAACTACGTTTGTATACTTTCACTTGGTATTAGAGCGGGTCGTTGGACGGCACTCGACGTGATCCAGGTTATACTTATGAGTGAATAGCTTAGGTTTTTGAGTCATGTTTGTCCTCTTTTATTTGTGGAAAAGGTTCTTCTTATTTGTCATTACATTTGTCTACTAACAATTTTGTTGACGAGCTTGAAATGAGTGTTAGTTGCAAAAGCATGGAAGAAGAAGTTTTTGTTCCCTAGAGGATGATCAAATTAGACTTGATCTTTTACTCATGCAACACAATGAAGAAGTTTGCAAAGAGTAATGAGGACTCTAGTGATGAGGAGAGCTCAAGTGATGAGTCTTCTATTGAGGAAGAGTTGATTGGCAGTTTTGTTGCATTCGCGACCTCTCACTCTATCCTAGAGGATGTGTGTTAAGATTCGTTGGACAAGGAAGATGATCTAAATCATCAAGAGTGCTTAAGTGAAGATTCTACTATCATTGATCTTTTGGCTAAGATGAATTGTCTTGAAGAAAATTTGAAGATAGCTTTAAGAGAGATTGATGAGAAAGATGATTTGATCAAGATACAAGTGGATGAATTTGTTTCAACTACTCGGAGGCTCTTGGGTGAAAAGAATGCTCTTGCCAAGAAGCTTAGAGAAGTTGAGGGGATTGTTCTTGAAAAGGAGAGGATCATCTCTAGTTTGTCTTTAGGAGGCTCAAGTGACGCGGTAGTTGAGGAGAAGCTCATAGAAGCATCACTTCCTACAAGCAAGGTTATTATTGAGGAGAAAGCTCCTAAGAAGAGGCGTTCCAAGAAAAAAAACAAGTTGAAGAACAAGGTACCTCTTGAAACTCCCATTTGTGCTTCTCCAACTCCGGAAGGTAAAATCTCTCATTTTGTTCCCTTATGTCATTTTTGCAATACCATAGGTCATATCAAGCCCAAGTGCTACAAATTCATTGAATATTGCAACTTAGAAAATGCATCTAGGAATAGAGTGATTGAACAACATTTTATGCATGCTAAAGCTTTTGAATATAGAAAGGATGATAACATCTCAAAGCATGTTAAGAATGTCCGGAAGGTGAAGAATGCATATCCTTCAAAATTTGACAATGCATGTGTTGCTAACAATGTTGCAACTTAGAAATTCATTGAATATTGCAACTTAGAAAATGCATCTAGGAATAGAGTGATTGAACAACATTTTATGCATGCTAAAGCTTTTGAATATAGAAAGCATGATAACATCTCAAAGCATGTTAAGAATGTCCGGAAGGTGAAGAATGCATATCCTTCAAAATTTGACAATGCATGTGTTGCTAACAATGTTGACAAGAAGAGTTTTAATGATATTATTGTGAATCAAGTTGTGGAAGAACTTTACTCTAGGTTCAACATTGTGGTCAAAGAGAATCTTGATAATGTTCGTGTAAGTTCACCCAAGACTAAATTTTGTCAAGGGTGAGTGCTCTTACCATTAGTGTAAGTTGCACATGTGAGTTAGCTTTAAGACTAGTGTTTTGTTGTTAAGAAGCTTAGCTTGTTTGCTTTGTATCTTTACAACTTAACATGAACTTAGCTATCTCATATTGTTTGTTATGATAGTCAAAATTTGTTGATTAACTTTTGAGAAGTTTATTTTTGGAGTCTATATGGTGACAATTATGTTAAGACTTTTAGAGAAAGTCATTTTTTTTTTGTTTGAGTTGAATTGCATAGTCTTTAGTCTCTTGGAAGCGACACACCTATAACTTGTAGTCATGAGGATTTACAAGCCAAGAGGACTCATAAAAAGGGTGAAGGCATTGCTTTGATGAAAATAGCTTGCGAAGGTATCTCTATATCATATTGCTTGCTTACTTGATTTTTCATCTATCAACTCATTGTTTGTACCACATTCATGAAGCATGTCATAATTGAGAACTATTATAGTGTTTATATGGTCTTCTTTGACATTTGCTAGTTTAAGATCTTTTGGTGATAAGTGTTCACATTGATCTTATTCATGATGTGTGTTAATATTTGTATGATTGTTGAGTGGCTAATTTTGAATAATATGAGCTTCATATTCTTTGATAGCTACTCTCTTGAGAAGTAGAGATCTTAAGTAAGTCTCTTTACTTGATTCTTGATCATGTGCTTTTAAGCCTTAAATTTTGGTTTCAAAAATGCACTTTGCTTCTCTTGTATGTCTTGTTAAGTATGTTGAGTTTGATTGATGTAAGCTTTGGATACACCTTGAAGTCCTAAGGACTAGTACATTTAAAAATGACCAATGGTTGGTATCCATTTGCTTTGGCAACATAGAACTCAACGAGCACCTTCATGGAAAGGGCTACACACCTTGGTTGTGCAGCCGCCCAATATAGGAAAGGGCTACGCCATTGTGATGAGTGAAAGCCGCCATGAGAAGTATTTGTTTTTGTTAGAAAAATCAAAGAAGTGTTGAAATGAATCATAAAAAAAAAAAAACAAATCTTTGATTCAAGCCTAAATAAATAAATAAATAAAAAGGCTTATGGAGTATAGTTGAATAATCAAATGAGCTCGGGTTGACAAATAGAAATGGGTTGACGAGCCACATGTACACACACGCTCATATGTTAAAATATATTCTCTTTATAAGCAAAATTTAGGATGATAACTGGTTTGACCTTTTTATGGAAAGGCCTAAGATGAATAGATTTTGAGAATGTTTGCATGCTTGATTATCAAACGACTTCTTTTCATATACTTGAAGCAAAATCTTCACACACTCACTTTTGCTTATTTAGTATTTTGATACTTTAGCAATTTTTGATGACACATGAGAGTGATTGAAAATCTTGGTGTAACTCTCTTTGATATGTGAAGCTTAATTTGCAAATCTATTAAAATTGCTTGTGATGTGAATGAGTGGTGATTTTTGTGAACATTTGTCTATCTTGATTTTAGATGAGGCACTTGTCAAGGGGGAGCATAATATGCCAAATTTGTGTTCTCTTTTATGACATGTTCACATGTTCTTCAAGGTTGTTGTTTGTTTGGCATGATTCTTGTTTTTGAGAAATCATTTATATGCATGGATAATTCTTATTTGCATATTGGTTTGTTTAAAAATAATGTTTTTGCCTTTGTATATGTTTATTGGTCACTAATTTGTTTATATGTTTCCACTCATTTTGTTTTTAGTGTTTGTGTGATACAAGGTCATGGGAAAGGCTAAGAAAGTTGGTGTTTCTAATCCTTCAAATTCTATTGACAAGTCAAAGTCTACTTCTTCGTCCAAGGTTTCAAAAGCTAGCAAGATGAAAAGTTTGGGAATTTTTGGAAGTAAAAAGATTATTCAAGAAAGAGGTATTGACTTGAACTCTTGTATTGACTCTTATGTTCATAAGGTTATTATGAAAAGAAAATGGAATACTTGGATTGACATGATATGGATTGTTAATGGGACAATGGTTAGGGAATTTTATCATGTGTATCAATCTAGTACCACCGTAGAGGATGCGGTTATGGACATGAGAGATGTTGTCTTTAGAGTTTGCGCTTGGAAGTTGAATGAATTTCTAGGTTTGCCTAAAGATGTTGAATCGGATTTCCTTGATGTTGATGTCTTGGAAAACCTTGATTTAATGGGTAAAACTCTTTGTGATGATGTTAACTTTGTTTGGGGGAAACGTGCTTTTATTAGGCAAGGCGAGCTAACCAAAGTAAGTGTTTTTTGGCATTTATTCATTTGCTCCAATCTTGTTGTTTCTACTAATGCTTCCGAGATTAATAGAGATAAAATCAAGATTGTGTATGCCTTGGTGACTAACAAACCTATAAATCTTGGTGAATTGCTTGTTGAAAATATTGAGATTGCGGTTGGCTCAAGTCATTTGGATAAGAAGTTAGCATTTCCGGGATTTATTACTCAATTGTGTTTAGCTAGAGGGTTGAAGAATTTTGATGATGATGTGATTCTTCCTCCCTTGGAGAAGTTAAGTGAGAAACGTGTGACAACCATGTCATACAAGGAAAAAGGAAAGCCTTGTGACACTTTTAGGCTATTTGGTGAATCTCTTGATTCTAGCCATGTTCCTAGCTCACCTACTCTTCCAAGTTGGGCTATGCAATTGAAGAATGAGGTTGAAGAGTCACGAAGAATGATTGAGGCGTCACAAAGAAAGATTGAAGATCTTAGTGCCAAGATTGTTGTACAAGATGAGAGGATCAAAGAATTGGAAGCAAAAGCAACTACAACAAAGCACTATGTGAGACAATCAAACCGCACTACTTTCCTTGGTGGCACAAGTGGCTAGAGAGTTCCTTGAGGTATAGTTTCTTACTCTTTCCCTTTGGCTTCATATCATGTCAAAAAGGGGGAGAAATATGAGAGATATGGGAGATATCTAGCATGCTTAGTCTCATTTTTTTTGTTTTTTTTTGTTTTAGTATATTTGGTATCAAGTTTGAACTTTATGGCATGTAATATTTTTTTTTGTTGAATCTTGGCTAAGAATACTTTGTTGGATAGTATGTATTAAGGGGGAGCATACATGATCCATTTGAACTTAAATGTTTTTATTTTCTTGCCTAAGATTGTATATTGCCATATGTGTTGTCTCTTGGATATTCTTGTGCTTTCAAGTTTATTTTAGGTGATATCAAGAGAAGTCCAAGATGAAGTTCAAGACTTGTTATTTTAATTTGTGTCTATATGTGTAACTCATTGTACTCATTGTGACCAAATTTTCTTTGTAATTGTTTTAGTATATATTTAGGGGTTTTGACATGGAATTTGCCAAAGGGGGAGATTGTTAGGTTTTTGATTTGTGTTGGCATGAATTCCATATCAAAGCATGTTTATCTTGTAATGTTTAGTGGTCCTAATGTTGAAGATTCAAGAAGACAAAGAAAGTCTTGGCCACAATTCTTGCAAGATGCTGACTTCAAAGAGATATGTGCTTCATCGATCTACAAAGGTATATATAAGACCTCATATCTCTTACAAGGCTAGGCACACACACACATAGCAATCTTGTGTGTTCCTTCATGGTTAAACATCATTTATATATCACTTTCACACACTTGAAAATATATGCTCATGCATTTATATTATCTTGACAATCTTTGCTTGTTGCATGTTCTGGGACTATGTCTAGGAAATAGCATATGTGTGTGTCTTTGTGTTTGAATGTTTCCGTATTTTTGTATTTGGACTTGAATATGTTCTATTATGATTTCTTATTGAGTTCCGGTCGTTTCAGTTACTCATTCACTTAGCTTCGAGTCCAAACGATGTAGCTACGCTACTTTTCGTTCTCATTCGTTGAGTTGACTTCATCTTCATTTTCCGAGATGATTTCTCAACCATTTTTCAAAGTTTCATAGTTGTCATTGTGCGTGAGGGAGTCATGATTTGTAATCCGAAAACGGATTTGAAATCGGAGTTCGGAGGCCCGAATACTGCTGAAGAACGCGAGAGGTGCGCGAGAGAGCTAGCGAGGCCAAGTGGCCAAGCTAGGCCACCCCGTGTGGAGGCCGTGGGGCCCACGGCCAGACCAGCTCTCTGGTCCTGTGTGGCCCACGCGCCCCACAAGGGCCTGAGCTGATGTGGCTCATTTTGGTTGGCCAAAATCTCTCTTCTCTCTCCTTCCTTTTAAATTCCCAAATTCCCTCCATTTCATTTTAAAGAAGAAAAGTTGCAAATCCCGTCAGATTTTTCCTCTCGAATTTTCTCACCTTCCAAACACCATAACTTCCTCATACGAAATCGGAATTGAGTGATTCAAGTTGGAGATTGTTTGTAATCGAGTCCTCTACCTTTTCCAAGTGGTTTGGTAGCTGTTTGAATGATTTTTCTGGTGGTTCTACACAGAAAACCGAACCAGCTCGTGAATCCGAGGTATTGGCCATATCTTTGGGATTTCTTCTTTTATAACCTTCAATTTGCTTGGGGTTTCTTCTTCTATATATACTTGTATGTTTGGTGAATGCTATTTAGAAAGATAGCTTCACAATCAATCCTAATCAAAAGTCTATTTAGAGACATTTGTGAACTAGTTTATTTGATTATAGGTTTTTCACATGATTGTGAGTTGTATTGTGATTAGGTTGACATCTTAGGTTGTTTGTGACTTGATTGAATCAATTTTGTGATAAATGACCTTGAGATTTGTTTTGATCCTTTGATTGATGAAATCTAGGATTATTGTATTTGTATGTGTTTTTAGAGCTATCTAGGATTTAATTGATTTACATCTTAAATTCTTGCTCTATATTTTTGGCTAGAATATTGATTGATTTGATCTCATGACTCTAGCATTTTATTTTATGTTTATAGCATCTTGAACTTGTATTTCATGAATATATATATTGTTCAAGTGTTGTATGTGTGAATGAGACTTTGAGCTTTATGTGTTTGGTGTTTATACATGCTCTAGGTTTTATTCTTGTATTTTGCATCTAGACTTTTATTACTTGTGATATCACATGTTTAGGTCTAGTTGTACCATGGAATGTATTGATCACATGTTCTATGTTGAATTGATTGTTTGCATCATTTGCATTCACATGATCACACTAGGAAGTCCTTGTAAAAGGCATGAAGTCTTGGTTAGAGTCGGGATGACTCAGATAGCCAAGCAAGAAGACTTGTCTAGAGTCGATAGGACTCGGATAGGCAAGCAAGAAGTCATGGCTAGAGTCGGGAGGACTTGGATAGTCATGCATGGGAGGCTCCCTAGAGGCATGAGTGCCTTGGATAGGGAGTTGGCTATTATATTGGTAGGCCTAGGCGTATGGTTAGACATAGACTCCAAAAGAGCGGGGTACACGGGAGGTGTATGCACTCTTGAGAAATTTCTAATCTTCCATCGATGTTGGTTTTGTGTGTTGTCCAATATATGGTGGTTCCGCATCATTGAGGGATCTCATACTTTCCAATAGGGTTGGGTAGACTTAGACTCCACTAGGT
The DNA here is from genome assembly GCA_008009225.1 of Acer yangbiense. NCBI lineage: Eukaryota > Viridiplantae > Streptophyta > Magnoliopsida > Sapindales > Sapindaceae > Acer > Acer yangbiense. The sequence continues at coordinate 22,364,771 of CM017771.1, forward strand.
TGGGTGAGCTAAAGATTGGTCACTTTGTGAATTCTCTATTTTTATCATCCAACATATATAGTTCCAAATGGTTGTAGTTCAACCCATGGATGTTTCCTCCTTGGAGGTTTTACCACGTTAAAAAATATCTTGTATTAGTTCTTCCTATCTCTATCACTTATACTTTATTTGTGTATGTTATTTTCTTGTTTCATATTATTCACTTGTGATATATAGTGAAGCAAGTATTTGTAAAGTGTGATTTGTGGATTCATTCTTTTGATCATTTTTGTATATATGATTCTTTTGTATATTGTAATTTTGTATAGGGATATTTGATCACTCTTGTAACTCATTGAACATCTATTGAAATACAAGTATTCTTTGTTGTTGTGTTTATTTGTTCTTATACCTCATACAACTAGGTGATAGACATAGACCTTGTCCACATGATTACATTGACATATTGTCTATATATGTCTTTCTTGGTTTATTTTGTTGTGTGTAAGGCTAAATTGAGGGACAAACGAAAGTTTGTTCAAGGGATTGAAAAGAGGTGTAAAAACCTATTCACCCCACCCTCTAGGTATGCCTTAAGCAATTTAACTACGTTTGTATACTTTCAATTGGTATCAAAGCGGGTCGTTGGACGGCACTTGACGAGATCCGATTTATACTTACGTGTGGATTGCTTAGGTTTTTGCAAGTATGGTTTTCCAAGATGATGTGATGACCGAAGGGGCTTCGAATTCTAGGCCTCCTCTTCTCAAGGGTCACAACTATGGGTTTTGGAAATTGAGGATGAAGGCTTTCATTCGCTCTATTGATGAGAGAGCTTGGATGACCGTTGAAGAAGGTCACCTTGCTCCCAACAAGATTGAGAATGGAGTGACCGTTTCCAAGCCTAGGAGTGAGTGGTCTACTAATGAGTTTGAGTTAGCAAAATGGCATCATCCGGCGGTGAATGCTATTTTCGGAGGTGTTGATAGTAGGCAATTTTCCTACATTCAAAACCTAGAAACCGCAAATGAGGCATGGGAAGCTCTCCAAGTCACCAATGAAGGGACTAAAGCGGTGAAGAAGTCTCGTCTTCAATTGCTCACTTCCCAATTTGAGGTTTTGCAAATGGGTGAGGAAGACAAGTTTGTTGACTTCCAAGACAGGCTAATAGACATCGCCAACCAATGCCAAGCTCTTGGTACTCCTATCTCCGGTGAGAGGCTAAATTGGAAGATTCTTAGATCTCTTTCGAAGAGGTTCAAAGCCAAGGTCACCGCCATTGAAGAGAGCAAAGACGTTGACGTCATGAGCTTAGATGAGTTGCTAGGATCTCTTCAAACTTTTGAGGCGTGCATGAAACTGAAGGCTAAGAACAAGGGTTTAGCTCTCAAGGTTGTCAAGGAAGCTAGTAGTAGCGATGATGATGAAGAGATGGCTTTATTGGTTAGGAAGTTTAGGAAGTTCATAAGGAAAGGTGCCAAGCCAAGTGGCAAGTACTCAAGGGACAAGGAAGTCAAGAAGTCCTTTACTCCACCTCATGAGAGGAGTGGCCATGCTAAAAGCAATAGAAAGGTTCAATGCTTCAAGTGTAAGAAGTTTGGACATTATGCTTTGGAGTGTCCTAGTGGTGATTCTAAGAAGGACAAGAAGGGAAAAGCTATGGCCGCTACTTGGAGTGAAGATAATGACTCTAGTGATGAGGAGAGCTCAAGTGATGAGTCTTCTAGTGAAGAAGAGCTAGTGAGCAACTTTGTTGCATTCATGGCTTCTCACTCTACTCTAGAGGATGTGAATCAAGATTCGTCGGATAAGGAGATTGATCCAAGTCATCAAGAGTGTTTAAATGATAATCCAACCTACATTGATCTTTTGGCTAAGGTGAAGTTTCTTGAGGAGAAGTTGAAGATAGCCTTAAGAGAGGTTGATGAGAAGGATGATTTGATCAAGATACAAGTGGATGAGTTTGTTGCTACAACTCGTAGGCTCTTGGGTGAAAAGAATGCTCTGATACCAAATGAAATTCCCTTAAGTAATACTGTAAAATATACCTAGAGGGGGGGTGAATAGGTATAGGCCCAAACCTCTTCCAATATTAGAAATAATGCGGAATATAACAAAGAATATGCACACTTGCTAAGATTTGACAAATGAATTGATTTAACTAAAGCAAGAGTAAATCAATATATAAGATATGCAATCAATGTAAGATATGGAAGATAATGAAAAGTAAAGCGAAAATTGACACAATAATTTTTACGTGGTAAAACCTCAAAGAGGAAACATCCATGGGTTGATACCACAACCACCGGCAAAGCAATCCACTATACGAAAAGGACTTACACACTCAAGCTACCAACACATGATATCTGCTCAAGCTATCACCTCCTAGTCTACCCTCGGGCAAGTGAACTACCAAGCTTACTTCCTATCCGAGATGTGTCCTACACCTCTAGAAAGCAACTTCCTATCCAAGATGCTCACATCTCTAGAAAGATTTCTTGCTTGTCTATCCAGATCCTCCCGACCCTAGACAAGTCTCCTTGCTTGACTATTCGAGTCCTCCCGACTCTAATCAAGACTTCTTTGCTCTATCCACAAAGCTTCACTCACTTTGCTAGAGACTTCAACCTTATGCAAGGCAATGATCTAAGTGATGCAAACACAATCAAATAAAGCTAGATGATCAATCAAGCTATATGTACATGCTTAGTGATAAATTAGAATTATGCTTTCAACACACAATCACAAATCTATCTAGCAATCAAAGCATGTGAATCAATAAGAACAAGATATGAATATTCAATATATCACACAAAAATCTTAGTTCTTAGATGATGAAATTAAACCTAGAAAATGTCATTAGGCACAACATATATGATATTTCTAGAATCAATTTCAAGATAGGTCAAGTTTAGCAATATATGTTCAATTGAAATCAAATGGCTAAAACTCAAACAAACACTCAATCATAAAACCCTAGCATATGATCTAACATCCTTCTCAACATATTTCATCAATCAAATAGTAAGAATAAAAGAGATGATCAAAGATGAAATGAAAAAGAAGAAATTGAACATACAAAGTTTGACCACGTACTGAAAATCAGTCCACTGAGAAAAATGACGAAGTCAACTGCCTTTGGAAGTGCTTGGGGTTTGTAGCTCTCATCAAGACCAACAATTTTGGTTTTTGGATCAATCAATTTGGAGTTCGTATGAGAAAGTTATGATCTAAATAAGAAAACTAAAATGTGAAGAATTCTGCAGAATTTTTCTTTGAAAGGTTTCTTCAAGTTCTATGTTTGGAGGGAAGGAGAGGCATTTAAATGGAGGAGAGAGAAAGGATTTTTGGCCAACCAAAAGAGGCCACCTCAGCCAAGGCCCATGGGGGGCGCGTGGGCCACACGGGACCAGAGAGGTCCTCTGGCCGTGGGTCCCACGGCTCCCACACGGCTTGGGCAATGCATGGCCTTTGGCCATGCTTGCCTCTCGCGCGCTCCCTCACGTTCTTCACCCGTATCTTGGGCATCCGAACTCCAATTTCGAATATGTTTTTGGATTAAAAACCATGACTTCCTCACGCACGATGATGATTAAGAGACTTTGACAAAAGGTTGAGAAATCATCTCGGAAAACGACGATGAAGTTAACTCAACGAATGAGAACGCAAAGTAGCCTAACTAAGTCATTTGGACTCGAAACCTTATAAATGAGTAACCGAAATGACCGGAACTCAATAAGGAATCAAATACGAACATATTCAAGTCCAAAATACAAAACACATAAATAAATAAACACAAATTCACACAAGCATGCCATATCAAAGAGATAGTCACAAAGCATGCAATTCTACAATGTTTGTCTATAAGAGACCAATGCATGTGCATACTAAGAAGTGTGTGAATGTGTTATACCAAATGTTTGAACTACGATGCAGGGACACATATGTATGAATTGTGTGTGTGTGCTCTAATGCCTTGCAAGAGGATAGAAGTCGAAGTATACCTTTGACACTTTCACCTCTTGAAGACGACATTTGCACTAGACGTTGCTCTTCACCTTTTAAGCTTATTTTCTTCCAAGAACATCCTAAGCAACAACTAATACAAATATAGAGCATTTTGCAATGGAATCAAGCCAATACAAATCATGAACCTTACAATCTCCCCCTTTGGCTATTCCATGGCAAATCCTCATCCTCATCATACAATGTTTCACTCCAATAAACTCAAATTGATAGCATACTCTCATCCTCACATTACAAAGAGATTCCTAGACTAAAAAAAATCTTCAAGTCTTCAAGAGTTCCTCTTTTGGTCTTCAAAGTACCTATGAGAGAAAATAGCAAACCAAACAAGAGATCTTCTCTATAGAAGAATGGTGAGTTATTAACCAAAAACAAATATAGAAGACATCCCTTATCTCCTACAAACATGCATTATCTCAAGTGAATAAATGTTTTCATATTAAAGCATTCACTTAATTTCCCAATTCCCAAAGACCAACCATCCTTAACATTATCAAGAAAGAATTCTTTCTCCCCCTTAAGACAAGAATTCTCCCCCTTAGGACAAAGTCACAATTAAGCACAAAGAGGAATATGATTCACACAATCGGAACATTTTTCCACACAAAGTGTGAAGTATACAAAATCTCCCAAATATCAAACATGGTGAGGTATACATTTTCTCCCCCTTTTTGTCAAGGAATAGACAAGGGACACAAGAGATAAATAACGAGATACTAAGCAAACAAATCGTATAGAAAGCGAAGTTGAATAAACTAAAGCTCCCCCTTAACATATGCTCCACATATTATCACCAAGTAGATTTGTTCACAAGGGACATCACACAATCACACAATCAAGCAATAAGAGAAAATATTTCATAACTTGTCAAAGTCCAAGAGAGAATCATAGATTTTCATTAATCTCTCAAAAATATTCTCACATTGCTAATGAATCAAGCACATAAGCAAAATGTGTGTGTGTGAATGCTTCTCAAATATATAGAAGGAGTAATTGTGATATCAACATGCAAACTCTATCCACACCTATCCATCTAAAGCATTTCCAAAAATAGGTCAAACCGATATTCATCCGGTTTTTTGCTTTTAAAAAGAATAGATATCAACATATGAGCGTGTGTGTGCATGTGGCTCGTTTTCCCGTTTCTGTTTGTTAACCCGAGCTTTTTCACAATTCTCAACTATACAACAATAAGCCTTTTATTTTTCATTTCTTTTAGGCTTAGAATCAAAGATATATATATATATATATATATATATATATATATATATTTTATGATTCATTTCAACACTTCTTTGATTTTACTAACAAAAACATATACTCCTCATGGCGGCTTTCACTCATCACAATGGAGTAGCCCTTTCCTACATTGGGTGGCTGCACAACCAAGGTGTGTAGCCCTTTCCATGAGGGTGCTCGTTGATTACTATGTAGTGTTGAAGCAAAATGGATACATATCATAGGTCATCTATCATGTACTTAGCAATAAACTTCTAGATGCATCCATTATCTACACATATTCAACCACAAAAACTCAAAACTAAAACATATAAGAGAAGCATTAGTGCACTTTTCAAAAATAAGATTTTCAAGCTCAAGTGCATGATCTAGAAACAATAAAAGATATTTGTTTAAGATCACTACTTCTCAAGTGAGTAGCTCTCAAAGATATTGATATTAAAATAAAGTTTTGCTTATCAAGCCACTCACAATCACACAAAGAAATCAATCAACACAAATCATGCCAATGGACATTCTAAGAGTTTTAAACCTCTCTTTGTCCAAGGGCTTGGTGAACAAGTCCGCAAGTTGATTTTTAGTAGGCATATGCTCTAGAGTAACAATAGAATGCTCAACTATATCTCTAATGAAATGATGCCTAATGTCTATGTGCTTTGTGTGGGAGTGTTGAACCGGATTTTTAGAGATGTTAATGGCACTTAAGTTATCACAATAAAGTGTCCTTTTTCCTTGTTCTATCTCATAATCCTTAAGGATTTGTTTCATCCAAAGTAATTGTTTGCATGCACTTCCGGCCGCAATGTACTCAGCTTCGGAAGAAGAAAGGGAAACGAAATTTTGTTTCTTACTTGACCAAGAAACTAAGTTATTCCCAACATAAAAGCAATCGCCCGATGTGCTTTTACGGTCATCTATGTTTCCCGCCCAATCGACATCACAATAGCCTACTAGGATATCATTGGTGTCAAAAGAATAGAATGGACCAAGACTATGAGTCCCTTTGACATACCTAATGATCCTCTTGACAGCTTTCAAGTGAGATTCCTTGGGATTTGCTTGGAATCTAGCACACAAGCCTACACTAAAGCAAATGTCGGGTCTATTAGCCGTTAGGTAAAGTAAACTACCTATCATGCTTCTATAAAGGCTTTGGTCAACACTTTTCCCTTTTTCATCTTTGTCAAGTTTTAAAGTGGTGCTCATGGGAGTTTCAAAATCTTTTCTATTTTCTAGGCCAAATCTCTTAACAAGATTTTTAGCATATTTAGATTGATTCAACATTATGCCCATGCTAGTTTGCTTTACTTGCATGCCTAGAAAATAATTCAACTCACCCACCATGCTCATTTCAAATTCACTTGACATAACACTTACAAATTCATCAACCTTGGTTTTATTAGTAGACCCAAAAACAATGTCATCAACATATATTTGTGCAACAAAAATATCATGATCATGATGTTTAATAAACAAAGTTCTATCAATGCCACCTCTCCTATATTGGTTGTCAATAAGGTATTGAGTCAACCTATCATACCAAGCTCTTGGAGCTTGTTTAAGGCCATAGAGAGCCTTTTTCAATTTAAACACATGATTAAGAGAGTGTGGGTCTACAAAACCCTTATGTTGTTCAACATACACTTATTCTTGAAGGTATCCATTGAGGAAAGCACTTTTGACATCCATTTGAAATAATTTGAACTTTTTAATGCATGCAATGGACAACAAAAGTCTAATGGACTCGAGACGAGCAACCGGGGCAAACGTCTCATCAAAGTCTACACCTTCCACTTGAGTGTAACCTTGAGCCACTAGTCTAGCTTTATTCCTCACAATCTTGTCACTTTCATCGGTCTTATTCCTATAAACCCATTTAGTGCCAATTTCATTTATATTTTTAGGTCTAGGAACCAAGGACCACACTTCATTCCTCTCAAATTGATTAAGTTCATCTTGCATAGCCCCAACCCAATATTCATCAACAATTGCTTCATTAATATTTTTGGGTTCAATTTGAGAAGTGTAACAAGCATAAAAAATTTGGTTAGCAATTTGATTTCTTATTCTAACCCCTTCATTTAAATCACCTATAATGTCTTCTTGATAGTGTAAGTTTCTAAGTCTTGGGTGAGAGAGTTCAACAACTTGATCATTTTGTTGATTATCATTTAAAGCATTTTCCAACCCTTGACTTTCAACTTCAACATGACTATCATTTTCATTATCTTGACTAGAAACACTACTAGCCACATCAATAGGTGTTTTAGTGTCATTCAACATGTTTTCTTTATGTTTATTGACACCATTGTCATCACACAAATTAAGCATGCTAAGATCATCTATCTTCACATTGATAGACTCCATGATAGTCTTAGTAGTCAAGTTAATGACTCTATATGCACGACTATTAATAGCATACCCAAGAAAGAGACCAACATCACTTTTAGCATCAAACTTTCCTAAGTGATCTCTATCATTCAAAATATAACATTTACTCCCAAAAGTGTGGAAGTAACTCACATTGGGCTTCTTGCCCTTCCATAGCTCATAGGACGTTTGTTTTGTGCCGGGCATTCTAAAAACACGATTAGACACATAACAAGCGGTATTGACCACCTCGGCCCATAGGTTTCTAGGGACTTTCTTGCTATTGAGCATGACCCTAGCCATCTCTTGCAAGACATGGTTTTTCCTCTCAACAACACCATTTTGTTAAGGAGTTCTAGGTGCGGAGAACTCATGAGAAATCCCTAAACCATCACAAAACTCACAAAATTTTGCATTTTCAAATTCCGTCCCATGATCACTCCTAATGCGACATATTTTCTTGATATCAAGACCTTTTTCATTTTGAACTTGATTACAAATTTTTTTGAAGTAATCAAAAGCCTCGGTCTTGTTTCTAAGAAAATAAACCCAAGTAAACCTAGAGTAGGCATCAACGCATACAAAAATGTACTTTTTGCCATTGATGCTCTCGGTTTGAATTGGCCCTATTAGGTCCACATGCACAAGTTCTAAAGGTCTCTTGGTAGCTATGTAAGAATTCTTCTTATGAGACAATTTGGTTTGCTTACCTAATTGGCAAGGTTCACAAACCACCTCAAGCTTTTTACCAAGATTAGGAAGACCTCTAACAATGCCATGTTTTCCAAGCTTTTTCAAATCTTTAAAATTCATGTGACCCAAACGTTGATGCCACAAATCAAGCTTGTTACACTCATGTGCCATGTTGTAAGTTAGAGGATCTATCTCAAGACAATAGCAATTGTCTATAGACCTTTTGACTCTTAGGACAACATTGCCCTTTTTATCAATTATAGTGCACACATCTTTGTTAAAACTAACTTCTTTAAAAATTTCACACAAGTGAGTAATGCTTATCAAGTTAGCTTGTTACCCATCAACATACAAAGTGTCGCGAAGTTTAGGCAATCCAGGGATACAAATTGTTCCCTTGCCAAGAACTTGCTTTTTGGTACTATCACCAAAAGTAACCCAACCTCCATTCTTTAAAACAAGATTCTTAAAGAACTCTTTGTTCCCGGTCATGTTCCTAGAGCAACCGCTGTCTAGGTACCAAGAATAGGAGGAGTTGGCCCTTAAAGCATATTGTGCAACATGACATTTAGATGTGTCTTTTCTAACCCACACATTTTTCACAACATGCCTCTCACTCTTACTTCTAACATGCTTTGACTCAATATTAGGCTTTTCAACATGCACATTGACCTCATTGGTCACATTTTCAAAGATATCAAACAAAGCATTATCAACTTTCTTATGCATAATAGAGTGAGGTACAACACAAGATTCAGCAAGCAAGTCATCAACAACATTCTTCACAACATGCTTTTCCAAGGTCTTCCTAGGTCTATTTCTATATCCATACATGGATGATTGCCTAGGTCCATTCAAAGACATATCATGAAAAGCATTATTAAGTTTATACTCTCGAATATACTCAAAACATCTAGGTCGAATATGTCCTATCATATTACAATGATGACAAATAGAAATAAATTTGAGAAATTTACCATTTGCATTTGCTTCCAACTTCTTTGGACTTCTCAAAATTCTTCCTCTTCGATGTGCAACCCTTTGTGCTCCACCTCTTGCATTTGAGGTTGTTGCTCCTTGATGTTGTTGTTGAGTTCTTCCATTGAACTTCCTTGTTGATGAAGAGGCACCTCCGGTAGCTTTCATAGCTTTACCTTGAGTGAGTGTACCTACATTTGTTTCATTGCTTGCTTTGACAAAAGTAGAATTGTTAGTAGAAGAAGTTTCCTTCTCATTTATAAAGCCCAATCCTCTTTTATCACTAGGATGCTTTACACTTTTAATGAGGGTTTCAATCTTATTAGAGCTAGATGACATATTGTTAATCATCATATTAGCCTCATCAAGTTTCTCACTAAGCACCATAATTTTAATGGTATATTTTTCGGCGATGTCATCACTAAACATAACATCTTTACGTGATTTATCAAGCCATTGTTCATACTTTTTCTCTTGAATTAAGTGCTCACTAAGTTTGGCTTTAAGCATATTTTCAATCTTCTTAGCACTAACAAGAGAACTATCCCTTTGCTCAATTTCTTGTTACTAGATACTAAGTCTATCATTGCAATCTTTTAGATTCAATTCTAGACTTATGATCTTGTCTTTAAATTCATTGAATTCCTTTGAGGCAAGACCATGATTCTCTAGCTTCTCGTTGAGGGACATATTGACTTTAGATAAATGTTCATTTTCAAAAGTAAGATCATTGATTTTTTTCTCATCTAAGTCAATATGTTCAACAAAAGAAGCCTGAAACAAATTATAGCACGGTGTGTATAAAGCTATCTAGAGGGGGGGTGAATAGATTTTACGCTTTTTACCCAATTTTTCGTGTTAGTCAAAATTATGAAAATGCCCTCAAGATAATATAACCAAGCAAGTGTAATATGGTGCGGAAATTAAAACAACACTTGGTTTTTACGTGGAAACCCTCACAGGAAAAACCACGGGCTATGTAAGTAAGCCACACTCGAACCTCGAATCCACTAAATGTGCAAACGATTACAACCTAATCCCGGAAGTAATCACACACCTACCTAATCCCGGTATGAGTGAACCTAATCCTATTTGCTTGCGATCTAAGCAACCTAATCCCGGTTGCTACACACAAGACTTACTTTCTCTAGAAGAGAATACAACCCTAAGTGAATATATGAAGATATCCAAAATGCAACATAGAGCAAGGGAAACCCTATATGCTTATCTAAGATGATTAATATGCAATTAGAACAATCCTAGATATCAAAACTAAATGACATGTCAATTAGTTTAGCTAATCAATATTAAGCACAAAACCTAATATGCTAGCACAATACAACTTCTCAAACATACATCATACTCATCTCAATATTGTATCCAAAGCATACAAAATAACAAACAAGTAATTAATTGAGATTGCTAGATAAGAGAAACACAAAACATGTAAGATATTAGTGAAAAGCTTACCAAGCAAAGTATGATGAAGATTCCATGCAAGATGACATCTAGAAGATCAAGGATGATGCTAGATGATGATTGATGATCATGAAAAAGTGTTTGAGTAATCAAAAATTGAGTTCTTGGAATTTTTCTTCTCTTTGAAAAATATCCTAAGTATGAATTCTGAATATGAACTCTCTTAATTGACCTAAAGACAAAATGGCATATATATAGGGGGCCAAAACAAAGTGTGGTCATTTAAGTAAGTTTCAAAGAAACGCGCCAATCGGCGGTTTCAATCGGCAGCCAGGCCGCCGATAATGACCGCCGAATTGAGCTCGTGAAGAACAGAGCATAAACGGCGGTTCATTCGGCGGTTTCGTGACCGCCGATCCCAACCGCCGAATCAAAACAGAGAGATTAAAATCAATCAGGTATGAATGGCGGTTTCGAACGGCGGTTTCGTGACCGCCGATTCAACCGCCGAATTAGACTGAGAGATAAATCAATCAGGTCTTGAAACGGCGGTTTCAAACGGCGGTCGTGACCGCTGATCTTAACCGCAGAAATGCTTCAGACCAATCTGGACTGAAACGGCGGTTTCATTCAGCGGCCAGGCCACCGATCATAACCGCCGATCACCTAGATAGGTGAAAACCAAGGAGAAGCCAAGGGCATTCTCCATAGGCGGTCCTCGCACTGAACCAAGCACATTCTAGTGCATGCGCGGACGTTTCCGAAAGTTATCGGGAAACGAATTACACAACAACATGACACAATTACACACAACAAAATATAATAAATAAGTGCAAGTGTGAAATGTGACAAATGAAGAGAATGCACACATATGCAATGAATGTTAAGTGTGTGTGTGCAACTAATCTCTTCAAAGAAAAGTAAGCACATAGAAATTTACCTTCGGTGCTTATCAACACGAGGTCTTCAAAGGGCTTCAAACAATAAGACCGATACTTAGGCTACCCTTACAAAGAACCCCAACATGTGGTTGTCCACGAAATGAGCCAATCAACAAATGGGAACCTTACAAAGCCACATAGGAATACACTTCCTTAATCATGATTATCACAAACAAAACACAAACACTACAAAGAAAGGATCTATCTAAGTGCGTCTAGACACCCATTCTGATACCAATTGAAAGTATACAAACGTAGTTAAATTGCTTAAGGCATACCTAGAGGGGGGGGGGGGGGGGGGGTGAATAGGTATTTACACCTTTTTTTCAATCCCTTGAACAAACTTTCGTTTGTCCCTCAAGGCAGCCTTACACACAACAAAATAAACCAAGAAAGACATACATAGACAATATGAGAATGTAATCATGTGAACAAGGTCTATGTCTATCACCTAGTTGTATGAGGTATAAGAACAAATAAACATAACAACAAAGAATACTTGTATTTCAATAGATGTTGAATGAGTTACAAGAGTGATCAAATATCACTATACAAAAATTACAATATACAAAAGAATCATATATACAAAAATGATCAAAAGAATGAATCCACAAATCACACTTTACAAATACTTGCTTCACTATACATCACAAGTGAATAATATGAAAAAAGATAATAACATACACAAATAAAATATAAAAGATAGAGATAGGAAGAATTAACACAAGAGATTTTTTAATGTGGTAAAACCTCCAAGGAGGAAACATCCACGGGTTGAACTACAACCATTGGGTACTATATATATTGGATGATAAAAATAGAAAATCCACAAAGTGACCAATCTTTAGCTCACCCAACCTAGTAGAGTCTAAGTCTACCCAACCCTATTGGAAAGTACGAAATCCCTCAATGATGCGGAACCACCATATATTGGACAACACACAAAACCAACATCGATGGAAGATTAGAAATTCCTCAAGAGTATACCTCCCGTGTGGCCCACGCGCCCCCCACAGGGATGGGTGACGTGGCCACCTCTGATTGGCCTACACATACTTTAGCAATTTTACAGACGGTTATTCCTTCTGAGATTCAAATGTCGCCACAATCTTTATCTTTTTCGCCACATTGCAACTGGCGACACAAAGTGGAGACAACTATTGATGCTTTCAAAATCCTTCTGTCGCCATGGCTACACTTGTGGCAACATTTCTATGTCGCCACTTCCGAAGTGGCGACACTTGAGTTCCTTCTGTGTCGCCATATGTAAAGTGGTGACATCAAGTGGTGGCGAGACCTAATTGAAATGCATTGGAATAAAACTACTTGTCGCCATGGCGACACAAGTGGTGACGCTTGTGGTGACAATGCCCTGTTTTGCCAACTTGTGCACCTTTTGAACCTGAAAGTTCTCACGGTGTGTAAACTATTAATCTAGAGGGGGGGGGGGGGGGGGGTGAATAGATTTTAACTAATTTTACCCAATTTTCGTTTAAGGACAAGATTACGAAAATACCCCTAATAGTCAATAAAATATAGCAAGTGTAATATTGTGTGGAAATTAAAACAACACTTGATATTTACGTGGAAACCCTCACGGGAAAAACCACGGGTTGTTAAGTGAGCCACACCCGAACCTCGAATCCACTAAATGTGATGAAATTACAATCTAATCCCGGAAGTAATCACACACCTACCTAATCCTGGTATAAGTGAACCTAGTCCGATTGCTTGCAAATTAAGCAACCTAATCCCGGTCACAACACAAGACTTAATTCTCTAAAAAGAGATTAACACCCTAAGTGAATATATGAATATCCAAATGCAACATAGAGCAAGGGAAACCCTATATGCTTATCTAAGATGATGAATTTGCAATTAGAACAATCCTAGATATTAAAGCTAAATGACATGTCAATTAGCTTAGATAATCATAGATTATAAAAACCTAGATATCTATCACAAAACAACACTCAATCAAATCAACACAATAATCTCTATCTTGAATATTAGAATTCAATCTAAGAACAATCAAGTAATAAAAGAGATGCCATAATAAATAAAACACTAATTATATATGATAATAGTGAAAAACTTACCAAAGCAAGTGTGATGATAAAAGCCCATGCAAGCAAGCATCCTAGATATGCTAGAGAATGCTAGATGAACTTTGATGCAAATGAATTTTGGTTTGAGTGTTTGAATGAGCAAACTTGGTTGTTTTCTCTCTTAAAAATCTCTCTTTTAAAAGTAGGGTTCTTGATGATTAAAGAGTCACACTCAGAACAAGAGAAAGTGATGTATTTATAGGCATGAAAAACAGAGCATGTGAAAAGATAAGTTTGCCCCTGAAACGCACCGATCGACGGTTTCAATCAGTGGCCAGGCCGTCGATTATAACCGCCGAATTAAACCTGAGAAGAACAGGTGAACAACGGTGGTTTCATTCGACGGTTTCGTGACCGCCGAATCAAACCGAGAGATTAAATCAATCAGGTATGAACGGCGGTTTCGAAACCGCCGATTCAACCGTCGAATCAAACCGAGAGATAAAATCAATCAGGTCTGAACTGTGGTTTCGAACGGCGGTCGTGACCGCCGATCGTAACTGTAGAATTGCTCCAGACACTTTTGGAAGCAAATGGCCAGGCCACCGATCACCAACATAGGTGAAAACCAAGGAGAAGCCAAGGGCATTCTCCATAGGCGGTCTTCACACAAAACCAAGCACATTCTAGTGCATGCGGGGACGTTTCCGAATACTATCGGTAAACGAATTACAAGACACAAATACACACAATAAAATATAACATATAAGTGCAAGTGTGAAATGTGACATATGAAGAGAAAGCACACAAATGCAAGAATGCTAAGTGAGTGTGTGCAATCTAAATCTCTTCAAAGAAAACCAAGCACTAGAGTTATACCTTTGGCGTGCTTGTCCCTTGAGGACTTGTGAAGGGTCTTCGAGCTTGAAGTTCAATCACCTAAACTACCCTTACACAATAATCCCAACACGTGGTTTGTCCACGAAATAAGCCAATCAAAGAATGGAAATCCTTACAGAACCAAACTTCACATCTTCTTCACAAAAGCCCTTGAGACCTAAATAAACCTGAAATGCTCAATTTAACACTATTAAATACGGGGTCATGCCCGAGAATCAAGCATAAAGAGACGGGAATGAGGTATAAAATCATACCAAATTTGGATTGAGCAAAGATGTTGGGTGAAGGGCCCCCCCGATCATATACAACCAACATAATGCTCAGATTACAGGTCGAATATCAAGGGATCCTTACAGGATTACCATCCGTTAGAAATTTGATGAACGTAGGGAACTAAAATGCGAAAGAGAAGTCTTGTTGCGAAGGATAGAGACATTGAAGCTTAGACAGGGCCGGAGCAATCTGCTAATTGGTAATTCAAACAGCCCATTTTTCAATTCCATTCGAAGGGATCAAATTTTAGAAAAGTTCAGGATGCTACATATGGAGCAGTTCAAGGCCAATACCGATCCCTAGGAGTATGTAAGGAGGTATCAGAGTGCAATGGCACAACATGACTACGACGACGCACTCATGTACAGGATGTTACCCCAAACTCTAGGAGATCAAGAATCTAGATGGTTTGGAGGGCTTATAGGTGGTTCCATTCAGAACTTCGAGGAATTAATACAGGCCTTTACAAGACAATTCATGGGAAACATCCAAAGGAGGAAATCGATATCAGCTCTTTCCACTCTGAGATAAAAAAGAGATGAGAAGCTGAAGGACTACCTGACCAGATTTTCTCAAGAGGTGTTAGAAATTCAAGATCCGAATGATGACACGGTAGTGTCAGCCTTCGTCAACAGCTTGTAACATAGCCATCTGTCACTCATTCTGAGGTAGAAAAGGGCTACCACTTACACACATCTGGTCGGTGATGCTGGAGGATGTACGATGGCAGAAGAGGAGCAAATGGCCCATGGTGGAGAATTCATACACGGTGGATGACTTGAAGAGAGCAAAAGGCCAACACCCCAAAGGGCAACTAGAAAAGCCATAACTCAGCCAAAGGGAAAGAGGCTCATTTGGATGATGACCTGAAAAGTGGCAGGTCTTTTAAGAGATAGTTCACCTGTAAGGATTCCCATATCTTGATTGGCTTATTTCGTGGACAAACCACATGTTGGGGATTCTTTGTAAGGGTAGCTTAGGTATTGGTGTTCAAGATAAATGCCCTTTGAAGACCTCATCATTGACAAGCACCAAAGGTAATTCTCTAAGTGCTTGATTTGCTTTGAAGAGATTTAATGCACACACACACATTCCATGCATTTCCATACTTTGTGTATTTTGTGTATTTTGTGTATTTTGTGTGTCCTTATGTGTGTACATTCATGTTTATAATATCTCTTCTTGCATATTTTGTTGATTGCATCTAGTAGTTCATATGCCATGACATGATTAGAACTAGGTTGCATTGTGTATGATTGGACACTGTTCACCCGCCCTACAAGCGCTCTTCGAACAGTGGTCCAAAAAGGGGAAAGAATAAATTTGCTCTTAACCACTCTACACCCGCTCTACGTAGAGCGGGTGAACAGCGGTGCCACTGGTGATGTTTTTTCACACCTGATAGTCCGCCCTAAAACCGCTCTATGAACAGCGGGTGAAGGGCGGCTCTCCAGACGCGAGAGCAACCGCACAAAGGTCGCCTGGAATCTGCCCTACGTCGGGCGGTCACGAAGAACTTGTTCTTCATTTTCCAGGTGAACCGCTGTTCATCCGCCCTACGTAGAGCGGGTGAACAGTGGCCAAGGCATATTTTTTAAAAAAATATATAAAACGGTGTCACTTCATATTGGCACCTTATATATATGCCTCTTTCATTTTAGGTTGTGTTGCTGAGTTCAAAATATCATATATTTTCCTTAGAATATTTTTCAAGTGAAAAATTCTCAAGAACTCACCTTTAAACACTCAAAGACATTCCCTTGTGCATCAAAGATCATCTTGCATCATCCATGCATGGTTTTGCATCATCACAACTTGCTTGGTAAGATTTTGATTAACTTCATCTTATTTTAGTAATTTTTACTATCAAGCCATCTCTTTAAATTACTTGTATGTTTTAAATCATATGCTAAATACAAGAATAGAGAATTGATTATGATGAATTGATTGAGTGTTGTATTGTGATAGCTAATTAGGTTTGTGCTTAATCTTGATTAGCTAAGCTATTTGACATGTCATTTAGCTCTTGATATCTAGGATTGATTTAATTGATTATATCATCATCCTAGATAAGCATCTAAGGTTCCCTAGCCTTGTTTGTTATTTGAATATTCATACATATTCACATAGGTTGCATTAACTCTTAATTGAGAATTAAGTCTTGAGGCTAAGATTGCTTAGGCCTCAAGCAATTTGGACTAGAGCCACTTTTAAAGGCTCGCGTGGTACAAGTGGGGGGTTATTGACCGGAGTGTTAGACGAGGTCTACATAGGTTGTAAACTCCATTTCAATTGGTGGATTTCGAGGTTCGAGTGTGGCGCACTATACAGCCCGTGGTTTTTCCCAGTGGTTAGGTTTCCACGTATACATCAAGTGTTATTTAATTTCCGCACTATATTAAACTTGTTTGTATTTTTGACTATGAAAGTAATTAAATACTCGAGGTTTGTTCTATATATAAAGCTAGAAGGGGGGGGGGGGGGGGGGGGGGGGGGGGGGGGGGGGTGAATAGATTTTATCTAATTATTACCCAATTTTCGCGTGCATGTCAATTTTACGAAAAAACCCCTAGCAAGTCAACAATACATACAAGTGTAATAAGATGCGGAAATAATAAATGACACTTGATGTTTACGTGGAAAACCCAACCACTGGGAAAAACCACGGGCTGTTAACTGCGCCACACTCGGACCTCGAAATCCAATAATTGAAATGGAGTTTACAACCTATGTAGACCTCGTCTAACACTCCGGTCAATAACCCCCCACTTCTACCACGCGGGCCTTTAAAAGTGGCTCTAGTCCAATTTGCTTGATCCTCTTAGTCACTACTTGTAATGATGTTTACAGCCTAATCCCGGTCTGTAACCCACCACTACTACCCGCAGGCCTGTAATAGCAACCCTAGACCAAGACTTCAATCTCTCAAAAGAGATGCACAACCCTATGTGAATATTTATGAATATTCAATTAATGCAATAAGAGCTAGGGTACTCTAAATGCTTACCTAGGATTATAAGATGACAATATAATCAATCCTAGATATCACATATAGCTATATGTCATGGCATATAACTTTAGCTAAGTAAAGGATAACCAATCCTAGATACAAAGCTGTCATATAAAACCCACAAACATTCAAAGGATTAACTAGTTGATTAAAAAACAATCTATCAACCTAGTTATCAATACATCACACAAGAATGTTCATGACATAGCTTTTAGGCAATAATGACCTAATCAAATAAGCTATGAAAAATAATCTCAATCAACAAATGAGATCAATTAGCTAGATGGCATATGAACATTAAAGCCTAGCTATCAAATAATAACCCAATCAACACATAATCTCAATCTTATATGTAGAAATTAATCTAAACACATATAAGTAAAATATGAGATAAAATTGATAAGTAGAAACACTAATTATGTAAGATAAAAGTGTTCAACAAATCATACCATGTGTGTTGAAGAAGACCCATGCATTAGCATATGCTAGATGAACCTAGATGATGCCTAGATGATGATTTGTGCATGTGGGAATGGGTTTAGAGAATTAAAGATATGATCTTTTAGGATTTTTCTCTCAAGTCTCTCTAAATATCTCTATAGGGTTTTTGGGATGCAAGACTTGTATTCTGAACCAGAGATAAGAATGTATTTATAGAGACCAAAAATAGGGTAGGTGAAAATACAATTTTGCCCTTGAAACGCACCGATCGGCGGTTTCAATCGGCGGCCAAGCCGCCGAATTGAACCGCCGAATGGCTCCCGAGCGGAACAAGGGAACTTCGGCGACTTCGTTCGGCGGTTTAGAAACCGCCGATCCCAACCGCCGTTTTGGACCCGAGAGATATATTTCAATCAGGTCTCATTCGGTGGTTTCGAACGGCGGCCAGGCCGCCGAACTTAACCGCCGTTTCACCAAAAATGGTGAAACCAAGGAGAAGCCAAAGACATCTCCACCGGCGATCATCGCGCAAAACAAAGCACATCAACGTGCACGCGCGGACGTTTTCGAACATCCTTCGGGAAACGAATTACACCACACTAAAAGCTAACATACATGAAGTGCAAGTGTGGGTATTGAATGCATCCTAATGCCTATCATGTCATGGCATTTCATAAAACAAGATGCAATCAATTTAATGCAAGAAGAGATATTGAATAAACAATAAAGCACAATGCACACAAAATATAAACACAACATTCAAGAATAAGAGTTATGCATGCTGTGTGTGCGTGTGCAACTATATCTCTTCAAGCCAAAGTAAGCACAAGATATACCTTTGGTGCTTGTCCTCTTGAGGTCTTGGAAAGGGTCTTTGATCTTCAACCTTAATCACCTAGACTACCCTTACAACCAAACCCCAACATGTGGTTTGACCACGAAATAAGCCAATCAATTTAATGGGAATCCTTACAATCTCCCCATTTGGCTATTTCGTGACAAAACCACCACTCACATTGATTCCTCACAACATAATAGAAACTACGGGTCTACTATGATTTTCTACTTTACAAAGAGATAAGATAAATAGTCTTGAAGTCTTCAATCTCAAGTAGAACAATCAATCCCTGAAGGCACAGTTTCTATACTTTCCAATACAAGAAAAGGTGAGATGAATCAAGTGAGATAAAACAAGCATTTGCATTTAAGAATTTAAGTACAACATCATGCAATGTATGAATGTGCAAATGCTCCCCCTCAAAGGGTTACTCCCCTCAATTAGTATTCTCCCCAACATGCACAATTGCTACTACAATTTGCAACTCCCTTACCACAACCTACTCCCCCTTTTTGTCATGATATAGACAAAGGAGTAGTCCCCAACCGGGTTACTCACGGCAAAGAGAGATAGTAGCATTCTAGTATATGCATAATCAATATAAGTCACTTTATGCAATCTCAATTTATTGGAGAGAAACAAGGAGATTTATTTAAAGAAAATGTGTGAATCAAAAAAATTGCTTTGCATACAAGACATGTAGCATTTAAGTTCAAAATATCATGGTATTTGGCAAAGCAAATGACAAAGGTTTTCAATATGAATTCAAACCAATTTCACCAATGTCAAGAGAGAAGCAAGAATATAGGCTTTCATTGATTTCAATTTAAGAACAACTATATCCAACTTTATACGCCAAACATGTCATGAGCGACTTTGCACCCTATTTGATTTTTCCGGATAAGATATCCGTATGATAGTAGACATGTTCAACCAATAAAGAAAGAGAGACATTTGGATTGTAAAATCCTTGAATGGATACAAGATCCTTTTTCATTTGAGTCTCATAAGCTTTTTCACACATTTTTTGCAGTTAAGAAATGCAATCATCAAACATGCTTTTTAAGATTAGCATTTAGCATGTCATTTTAGCAATCATCATGTCATGGAGATCATTATAGGTCATTCAAATTTTATCCTATGTATATATCTCCTAGTCCAAAATGCATGTTTGAACATAAATATGACATGGATTGCAATACAAGCATTGATCACACTTATTGAATAGAAAATATATATACATAGTGTAACCAAGCTAACTCAAGCAACAAAAGAGAAGCATAAGATATTTCAAATTTTTTGCAAGTGACAAGATGCAAAATAGCTCTCTTTGCTTAAGTTCCCCATATGGGGTCAAATTTCCATACCACTTCAAAGAAAGGTATGAGGTCCTATGGACCTACCAAGTCCTTTGGACTTGGTTGAACCTATTTGAGACTTGTTAGTCTCGTAGCAAGCGGGTTCATTCTTTTTATTCCACTTAGGTGACACTAAGTCAATCCTAGTGGACAAAGGTTTTAGAGTACAAGATGAAAAAGGATCATGCACATGATTTTCTTCCTTTTTATGAAGCATCTTAGCTCTAGCCTTTTTCTTGTCAAACATGCTTTTAGCTCTACACATTTCAATGTAATGCAAGCAACTTGGTCTAATATGACCAACAATACCACAAAAATGACAAGTGGGAATAAAGTTAGGAATCATACCATTCCCTTTAGCATGGATAGGTGCTTTCCCTTGTCGTTGTGGTTGTTTCGGTTGTTGGATAGGATCTCTCCTCCTTTGTTGATAACCAAGACGAGGTTGCTTGCTTGTCTGAGCTTGCATGAATGAACTCTCCCCATGTTGTTTTTGAGTTTGAGGGAAGATAGTGAGAGGAGCCCTTTGGGTGTGAGCTTGAGCTTGAGCTTTTGGTGCCTCAAACACTTGGGCACTTCTTGAACACTCTCCTAGGTCACTTTTCTTCCTAGGTTGTTGAGGAGGAAAGGACATATTGAAGTCCATGTCCATGGCACAGGATGTCTTGCTTGTGGAGGAGGCATCCGTGTCATCAATGTAGCCAAGACCTCTCTTGTCACTTGGCTTTCTTCCAACTCCCAACATGTGGTCAAGCTTCTTGGTGCTTGAAGTCATCTTAGCCATTAAGACCTTAACTTCTTCAAGCTCTCTTTCTAGCTCTTCTTCTCTCCTCTTAGATAAGGCTAAGTTGTCTTTTAGCTTATCTTCATCCGTCATGGATCTCACCACTTCTTCACACAAGTGGTCTACTAGTGTTGAAAGCTCTAGATTCTCTTCTTTTAATCTTCTAATTTCTTCCTTGTTCCTCATCATCGAGCTCTCAACTTTGACTTTGTAGTCATTAAGATCCATACACTCCACACTTCCATTTGTGGAGTTAGATGACAAATATTCAACACTTGTGTCATCTCCTCTAATCTCCATTTCACCAATGAAGTCATCTCCTTCATCAAGATCATCAAATTTTTCCCTTGATGAGGAAAGAGCCAAATCCCTATGAGTAGCTATACCAACTACTTCTATACCTAGTTCTTCTTGGGGATCACAAGGAAAAGCAACTTTGCCATCTTCTTCAACTTCTACACTCTTGGCTCCAAATTCCGTGTAGATGATGGCAAGTTCTTCATCACTTGAAGGATTTTCGTCATCTTCATATTTATCCCATAAAGTGGCCTTCGCCTTCCCTTTTCTTCTATCCTTCAAGTTTCCACACTACGGGGAGAAATGCCCGAATCCTCCACATTCGTAGCACTGAATCCCCTCTCTTGAAGACACTCCTTGGTTTGGCTTGTTAATGAGTCCCATGTCTTCAATTGAGATACCCTCCTTCTTGTCATGCTTCGAAGTTTCCAAAGCAATTGTCTTCTTCTTCTTAGGAGGTGAGGTGGTCAACTTCTTCTTAGGAGGTGAGGTGGTTAATTTCACAAATCTCCTAAATCTCTCTAGTAAGAGAGGCATCTCCTCAACGGAGTCAATTTCTTCTCTCACAAATTCACTCATAGTGTTTGCGTTGAATGAAAGCAAATGAGAAGAATGCAAAATGTATGAAGAAATCAAACAAACATACAAAATGCAAAAACACACCAAAATGAGCTAGGATCACCTAAGTATATCTAGGAACCCGCTCTGATACCAATTGAAAGTAATTAAATACTCGAGGTGTGTTCTATATATAAAGCTAGAGGGGGTGAATAGATTTTATCTAATTATTACCCAATTTTCGCGTGCATGTCAATTTTACGAAAAAACCCCTAGCAAGTCAACAATACATACAAGTGTAATAAGATGCGGAAATAATAAATGACACTTGATGTTTACGTGGAAAACCCAACCACTGGGAAAAACCACGGGCTGTTAAGTGCGCCACACTCGGACCTCGAAATCCACTAATTGAAATGGAGTTTACAACCTATGTAGACCTCGTCTAACACTCCGGTCAATAACCCCCCACTTCTACCACGCGGGCCTTTAAAAGTGGCTCTAGTCCAATTTGCTTGATCCTCGTAGTCACTACTTGTAATGATGTTTACAGCCTAATCCCGGTCTGTAACCCACCACTACTACCCGCAGGCCTGTAATAGCAACCCTAGACCAAGACTTCAATCTCTCAAAAGAGATGCACAACCCTATGTGAATATTTATGAATATTCAATTAATGCAATAAGAGCTAGGGTACTCTAAATGCTTACCTAGGATTATAAGATGACAATATAATCAATCCTAGATATCACATATAGCTATATGTCATGGCATATAACTTTAGCTAAGTAAAGGATAACCAATCCTAGATACAAAGCTATCATATAAAACCCACAAACATTCAAAGGATTAACTAGTTGATTAAAAAACAATCTATCAACCTAGTTATCAATACATCACACAAGAATGTTCATGGCATAGCTTTTAGGCAATAATGACCTAATCAAATAAGCTATGAAAAATAATCTCAATTAACAAATGAGATCAATTAGCTAGATGGCATATGAACATTAAAGCCTAGCTATCAAATAATAACCCAATCAACACATAATCTCAATCTTATATGTAGAAATTAATCTAAACACATATAAGTAAAATATGAGATAAAATTGATAAGTAGAAACACTAATTATGTAAGATAAAAGTGTTCAACAAATCATACCAGGTGTGTTGAAGAAGACCTATGCATTAGCATATGCTAGATGAACCTAGATGATGCCAAGATGATGATTTGTGCATGTGGGAATGGGTTTAGAGAATTAAAGATGTGATCTTTTAGGATTTTTCTCTCAAGTCTCTCTAAATATCTCTCTAGGGTTCTTTGGGATGCAAGACTTGTATTCTGAACCAGAGATAAGGATGTATTTATAGAGACCAAAAATAGGGCAGGTGAAAATACAATTTTGCCCTTGAAACGCACCGATCGGCAGTTTCAATCGGCGGCCAGGCCGCCGAATTGAACCGCCGAATGGCTCCCGAGCGGAACAGGGGAACTTCGGCGACTTCGTTCGGCGGTTTAGAAACCGCCGATCCCAACCGCTGTTTTGGACCCGAGAGATATATATCAATCAGGTCTCATTCGACGGTTTCGAACGGCGGCCAGGCCGCCGAACTTAGCCGCCGTTTCACCAAAAATGGTGAAACCAAGGAGAAGCCAAAGGTATCTCCACCGGCGATCATCGCGCAAAACAAAGCACATCAACGTGCACGTGCGGACGTTTCCGAACATCCTTCGGGAAACGAATTACACCACACTAAAAGCTAACATACATGATGTGCAAGTGTGGGTATTGAATGCATCCTAATGCCTATCATGTCATGGCATTTCATAAAACAAGATGCAATCAATTTAATGCAAGAAGAGACATTGAATAAACAATAAAGCACAATGCACACAAAATATAAACACAACATTCAAGAATAAGAGTTATGCATGTTGTGTGTGTGTGTGCAACTATATCTCTTCAAGCCAAAGTAAGCACAAGATATACCTTAGGTGCTTGTCCTCTTGAGGTCTTGGAAAGGGCCTTTGATCTTCAACCTTAATCACCTAGACTACCCTTACAACCAAACCCCAACATGTGGTTTGACCACGAAATAAGCCAATCAATTTAATGGGAATCCTTACAGATTAGTATGGGCATTTTCGTAAAATTGACTTGCATGCAAAATTTGGGTAATAATAGTTAAAATCTTTTCACCCCCCCTCTAGATATATTTATCTTACACACCGAGCGTTTATTCGTTCCTTGCAATTGGTATCAGAGCGGGTTCCTAAATATACTTAGGTGATCCTAGCTCATTTGTGGTGTGTTTTGCATTTGTGTGATTTTGCTCATTCATACATTTTGCATTCATTTGAATTCATTCATTATATACAATTAGCAGATACAGTGGCAACCACGAGGGTGCGTCAAGTACACGACCTCCTCTCCTCACCTCACCGGTGTGAATTATGCCTCATGGAAAGGCAAGATGGAAGCATACTTGTGTCAAATTCATGATAGGGCATGGATGGCAATTGAAGATGGGTATGTGGCTCCTAAGATGACTCCCACGGGTGGTGGAGAAGAAGTACTCAAGCCTAAGGCTCAGTGGTCCACTGAAGAGTTTGAGACTTCAAAATGGAATAAGAAGGCATGGCACGCTCTTCTATGTGTAGTGGATGAAAATCAGTACAAACTAATTCAGAACACTAGGATAGCCAAGGAGAAATGGGATATTCTAGAGGTTGCACAAGAAGGAACTGATGTTGTCAAGGATTCCAAGCTTCAAGTCCTTCAAATGCAATTTGAGTTGCTCAAGATGGAGGAGGATGAATGCTTCAGTGACTTTGAAGTCAAGTTGATGGATATTGTCAATCAAAGCCATCAACTCGGTGATCCTTATTCGGATAGGGGTGTAAAGCAGAAAATTATGAGGTCTCTCCCCGCTAGGTTTGAAGCAAAAGTGACGGCTTTAGAAGAGAATTATGGTTATAAAGACATGAAGCCGAGCGAAGTAATTGGAAGACTCCTTGCCTATGAATCTAGGAAGGCTCCTAGTATTTCACCTCTTAAAAAGCAAAAAGGAATTGCTTTGAAAGCTTCCAAGGTTGAGAAGTAGGAAAAAGGTGACTCGGATGAAGACATGGCTTTGATGCTTAGAAAATTTAAGAAATTTGTCAAATTCGTGAAGAAAGGATTTTGATCCAAAGGCCAAGACTTGAAGAAAAAGTCCTCCTCAAGAGTTTGTCCTAGCCAAGAGAAGAGTGAAAAGAAAGGGGTCCATGCATGAGGTGGCGGGTATAGGACACTCTCACCCGATTGTGGAAATTTGAAGAATAAATGGCAAAAGTTATGACCGCCACTTTGGAGTGAAAGTGTGACTCCGAGGAGGGAGACAAGTCATTCTACAGTGATGATAAGCTTACCATCGATACATGGCATTTGGGGCCACTTGTGTAGAAGATAAAGTTTGGTAAGAATGCCATGACTAATGATCCCATAGAAGAAAGATGAAGAAGAAGCTCTAGAGGTGATAGGTGTAGCTAACATGGGACATGGCTCTCATTAACTCAAGAGACCAAGGTGAGGTCTTAATGAGGGAAAATGACTCATAAGTGAGAAGGAGAGTGGATGAGATACCCAAGTGAAGATGACTCCTCATCTAACTCTACAAATGAAGTGTAGAGAAAATGAATGTTCATGACTTTATAGTCAAGTGTGAAAGTTCATGAAGAAGAACAATAGAAAGTTGAAGATTTTAGAGGATGAAAATCTAGAGCTTTCAACACACAATGACCACTTGAGTAAGCAAGTGGAAACATCCAAGATGATTGAAGACAAGCTAAGGGATGAGCTAGATATGTCTAAGAGGAATGAAGAAGGGTTGAAGAGAGAGCTTGATGAAGCTAAAAGTCATTGACTAGGATGACTTCAAGCACAAGAAGCTTGACCATTACTTGGTGTGGTAAGAACCCTTGTGACAAGGAGGTATTGGGTATGCAGATTGCAAGGAGATCTCTACTCTAACCAAGACCGTCTTTGTCAAAAGTTTGGGCAAGATAGAAGCCTCCTCGGCGGTGCACATCTAGGAAGAAAATTGATCTAGGATAATGTTCAAGAAGTTGCACAAGTGAAGGAAGCCCAAGGAGACAACTCAAGCTCAACGCATTAGAGTCTCTCAAGTCAAACATTCCTCATCAAATGACTCTAAAGGGAAAAAGAGGCCAATCATGCACAAATGAACCAAGGAAGCAAGCTAGACCGGTTCAACCAACAAAAGAAGATTTGAACCTCTCAACCACAAAGTCATGGGACGGTCCCTATTGCATGCTCAGGACATGGTTATGATTTCTAAATTCATCCTACATGTCACTTTTGTAGTATTTATGGTCACATTACTCCAAATTGCTTTCATTTCATAAATATGTAGATTCAAAAGCATGATTGAAAAGAGAATGACAAAGCTAGAATGCATGTTAATAGGAAGAAAAATTCATATTCATATCCTATTATTTCGAGAACTCTTGAACCACTAACCACTAGGAAGAAAAATGTCATATGTATGTGGATAAGGAAAAATGAACCCGCTTGCTATGAGACTAACAAGTCTCAAATAGGTTCAACCAAGTCAAATGGACTTGGGAGGTCTATAAGACCTTATGACCTTCATTGATGAAGGATGGTGATGACCCCATATGGGGAACTCAAGCAAAGAGAGCTAATGCATACTTGTTGCATGCAAATATTTGAAAAATATTATGCTTCTTTGTTGATTGCTTGAGTAAGCTTGGTTGCACATATGTATATATGTTTTCAATTCAATAAGTGTGAACCATGCTTGTTTACAATCCATGTCATATTTATGTTCAAACATGCATTTTTGGACTAGGAGATTTACATAGGAAGTATGATTTGAATGACCTATAGTTATCTCCATGACATGATGATTCTTAATGACATGCTTAAAAATTGAAAAGCATGAGTTTTTATAACATGCTAATGTCAAATGAAAAAGCATGAAATTCATAACATGCTCCAATAAAAAAGTATGAATTGATGATTGCATTTTCTAAAATGCAAAACTTGTGTGAAAAAGCTTATGAGACTCAATGAATAAAGGATCTTGTATCCGTTCAAAGGATTTTAAAATCCATATGTCTCTCTTTCTTTATTTGTTGAACATGTCTACTATCATACGGGTATTATTCCCAAAAAAATCAAATAGGGTGCAAAGTTGCTCATGCCATGTTTAGCTTATAAAGTTGGATATAGTTGCTCATATATTAAAATCAATGAAAACTCTATATCCTTGTTTCTCCCATGACAATGGTAAAATTGGTTTGAATTCTTATTAGAAACCTTTGTCATTTGCTTTGTCAAATACCATTGTATTTTGGACTTGAATGCTACATGTCTTGTATGCAAAGCATGTTTGATTCACACATTTTCTTTAAATAAATCTCCTTGTTTCTCTCCAATTAATTGAGTTGCATAAAGTGGCTTATATGATTATGCAAGTATATAGTATGCTACTATCTCTCTTTGCTAAGTAACCCGGTTGAGGACTACTCCTTTGCCTATATCATGACAAAAAAGGGGGAGTAGAATTGTGGTAAGGGGAGTTGCGAATTGTGGTAGCAATTGTGCATGTTGGGGAGACAATACATTGAGGGGGAGTAACCCTTTGAGGGGGAGCATTGCATTCATCATACATTGCATGATGTTGTTGTTGTACTTAAAATTTCTAGAATGTAAATGCTTGTTTATGATCTCACTTGATTAATCTCACATTCTACTTGTATTGGAAAGTATAGAAACTTTGCTTTCAGGGATTGATTGTTCTACAAGAGATTGAAGACTTTAAGATTATTTTTATATATCTCTTTGTAAAGTAGAAAATCATGGTAGACCCGTAGTTTCTATTATGTTGTGAGGAATCAATGTGAGTGGTGGTTTTGTCACGAAATAGCCAAAGGGGGAGATTGTAAGGATTCCCATATCTTGATTGGCTTATTTCGTGGACAAACCACATGTTGGGGATTCTTTGTAAGGGTAGCTTAGGTATTGGTGTTCAAGATAAATGCCCTTTGAAGACCTCATTATTGACAAGCACCAAAGGTAATTCTCTAAGTGCTTGATTTTCTTTGAAGAGATTTAGTGCACGCACACACACATTCCATGCATTTCCATACTTTGTGTATTTTGTGTGTCCTTATGTGTGTACATTCATGTTTATATAATATCTCTTCTTGCATATTTTGTTGATTGCATCTAGTAGTTCATATGCCATGACATGATTAGAACTAGGTTGCATTGTGTATGATTGGACGTTGTTCACCCGCCCTATAGGTGCTTTTCGAACAGCGGTCCAAAAAGGGGAAAGAGAAAATTTGCTCTTAACTGCTCTACACACGCTCTACGTAGAACGGGTGAACAGCGGTGCCACTGGTGATGTTTTTTCACACCTGATGGTCCACCCTAAAACCGCTCTACGAACAGCGGGTGAAGGGCGGCTCTCCAGACCCGAGAGCAACCGCCCAAAGGTCACCTGTAATCTGCCCTACGTAGGGCAGTCATGAAGAACTTGTTCTTCATTTCCCAGGTGAACCGCTGTTCATCCGCTCTACGTAGGGCGGATGAACAGCGGCCAAGGCATAGTTTTAAAAAATATATATAAAACGGATCAAATGTGGTGAGTTAACTCATTTCGAAAATAAAATAGTGAAGGATGAATAAAAAGATAAAAATCATGAAATGTCTCTGAGTGTGGCAGACTACAATCATACCAGAAACCCGGATGAATGGGTGGTTCCCATTAGTGTTGTGGGGTTTCGCACTGAGGAATTAATAGTTACCAAGGATCAATTGTTAGTTTCATTTCCAACAGTCTCATGGGAAATTTGTACGGTGCTTGTTGTGATTTTCATGCTAGTAGGGGGGAGGCAATTAATTTCGTATCAAATTGATTTGCATGCGAAAATTGGGGTAATACATGTTAAGAACTTTTCACCCCCCCCCCCCCCCGCCCCCCCCCAAGGGGCAAAGCCCACCACCCCAGCCTCTAGATACATGGTCGTTGTAATCCTACAGCAGCCAATGAGCGTTTATTCGTTCCTTTCATCACCAATTACACCCCCTGACCCAAAGGCAGGAAGAAGTTTTGACTGTAATAGAGGAGAAGAGCCTATACAAGAGGCCAGTAAAATAGTCAAATTTCCCTAGGAGAGACACCACAAAGTACTACCGATTTCACCACGAAAACGGCCATGATACCTCGAAAAGATCAACTAAGAGACTACATTGAGAAACTGATCAGAGAAGGGCACTTGAAAGATATGATAATGAAAAGGTTTTACTACATTGGACAAAATTTGACCCAATAGACATTCTATTGAGACGAATATTTTATTCGTCTCAATAGAATGTCTATTGGTACAAATTTTATCGAATGTGGTAAAACCTTTAGGGACGAATTGTTTTCGTTCTAATAGGACATCTGTTGGGACGAAATACATAATTTGTCCCAATAAACTGCCTATTGGGACGAATTTATTTCGTCCCAATATATTTTCTTTTTATTTAAAATTATAATAGTTAATAAATTTTGTTGACCTTTAGGGACGAATTTCTTTCGTCCCAATAGGACATCTATTGGGACGACAATACATAATTCGTCCCAAATAGACTGCCTATTGGGATGAAATTTATTTCGTCCCAATAGGTTTTTTATTTATTTAAAATTATAATAATTAATTAATTTTGTTGCCCTTTAGGGACGAATTGTTTTCGTCCCAATAGGACGTCTATTGGGATAAATTATTTTCGTCCCAATAGGTTTTCTTTTTATTTAAAATTATAATAATTAATTAATTTTGTTGAAAATTCTTGATTTATTTTTTTGAAGTTTTTTCCTTAAAGATAGATTAATAATTAAATTACCATATAAATTAGAAAATTATGCAATATGGATCATTTTGTTCGTCCAAAGTGGTTCTCTATCGAGATGAATTTTGTTTTTTCCCAATAAGTTCTTCATAAGGATCAATAACTATTAGTCTTGAAAGGTTTTCTATTATTTTTAAAAAAAGGAACTGAACCGTTGGAACTGGAACTGGAACCGGAACCGAACTGTCAAAACCGAAATCGAAATCGAAATCGAAATCGAAATCTAAACCGAAACCGAAACCGAAACCGAAACTGCTGGGGTTCTGAATCGAAAATCGAAATGTGGAAATTGTGGAAAATGTCACCTTTTTAAAGTGGTTTTGTAATAAAGTCACCACTTTAATAACTTAAGTTCAAAAGGCACCTAATATGGTGAACAGACAAAAATGCCCTTACTTTACACACATTCTCTTACTTTGAAGTTTACTTATTTATTTATTTATTTATTATTCTTTCATTTTCTTCATAGAGGTCTGTTTAACAGACCTCCAATAAAGGTTGAACATCATTGGATAAGTAGTTTAGTGGCGCTACAGAGATTTTTTTGGTTTTGAGTCTTCCATTGTTGAGGCTTTTCATTTTATTTTTCGAGTATTTTGTAAACCCGGATCGGAAATCAAAACCGCTGGTTTTGAATCGAGAACCGGAACCGGGTTCATGTCTAATTCCGAGTACGATTAACAATTGACCTTTTGATCTGACAATATATGATTTGAACAAAATAGTTTAATTAAATGTTATAATAAATGTTTTTTTAATATCAATTTGTTTATCATATAAAAATAAAATTTAAATTAGTGGAATCAATCTACAAATAAAATGAGGTTATATATAACAATTATGCTTTTGTTATCACAATTAAAGGAGCAGCAAGGTTGGTGGGCATGTGGGGGTGGGCGTGTGTGTGTGCAGGGTTCAATACACCATGAGGACACCAATTAAATTTGATTTGTGATGGATGGCTGGTGTGTGTGCGTGTGTGGTGCATGGGTGGGTGGCTTGGTCGTTTGAAGGCAACAAATATATATATATATATATTTAAAAATATTTCGTCCCTATAGATTGTCAAAGGGGACGAAATACAATTCGTCCCTACAAGTTGTCTATTGGGACGAATATTTTCGTCCCTATACATTATCAATTGGGACGAACAAAAATCGTCCCTATAGGTAGTTTTAACGGACAAATTTCAATTTTCCTCCCAAAGAACCTATTGCGACCCACCTGAGGCGACGGAATTTGGGACGAATTTTATTCGTCCCAATAGACCTATTGGGACGATTTTTGGGCTATTAGAATGAAAAAAAATTGTCCCAATAGCCCTTTTTTTTGTAGTGAAAATATATTTAAGTTACTTTCGTAACATAATTAATTGGACCATCCAATTCTCCGTGAGTCTTTGTTAATATCAATTGTATAGGGCTAGCAAGGGGACCTAATGGACCTACAGTTTTGAGCTCCAATAATTCTTAGAAAAAATTAATTAAACTCTTTAATTAATATTTCACAATTATTAACCTTGGAGTTATTCCGCTAAAAACCCAAGGTTATACTCTCGTAACTGTGGATGTTTTACACAACCAATTTTATCAGTGTCTATTGATATAGCTATTACATATGACATGATCCTCCACAAGTAGTTCATAATTAGAGCTAGGTCATAAAGCCTGCTATACCTCTCTAATTATATATTTTCCTTTAAGTGCCATTGATTCTCTTAATTGATTATATCCTCCATTCCTTTGCGGAAGAATGAGAGCACTCTTAATCGTTTAAGCCCCGAATCAACCCTTAAGGGAACTACTTATCTACTTCTTGCAAGAAGGAGTGGATTCCACTATTGCGTACATACCTTCCCAGCCATAAGCCAAATCGTGATTCCAAGATACAGTGTTATTGACTGAGAATGATATTCTGTTCTCACCCATGGTAAATCAAAAACCACGATCTAACCTGAAGGAGTCAGTAAGACACTCATGATTTAGATCACCCATATGTAGCTATCATTAGTCGATATATATGAATCTTTTCAACTAACGGATCTTAGTGACAGATTCATATAGATAGTGGCCCAGTCCCAACGGATCTTAGTGACAGATTCATATAGATCGTGGCCCAGTCCTATATGATCACATCATATAAGGTGCCTCCATTCTCATAACACCATATGAGTAGTCTAGGATAAGACCATCGTACAATACGGAATGGACCGTAGCTGTAGATTAACCACAAATAAAGTACCCAATTTTATTTGCTTTCTACGGACTATTTATATTACATGTCTCAAACTGAATACCTCTGTATATGACATTCATATACTTAGTTTGAGATTACATCTAGCAATCTTGGATGTTTGCATATATAATATAAACGTATGAACTAATATATTTGAATGAAATAACTACTTCTTTTATTTTTGAATTTATAACTTTTACATATTACAAGCTTTAGGGCATAAATCCCAACACCTCGGGGATGCTAAGTGGTCCCCTTTCTTCTTTTCACGATTCCAAGATAGTTCCTGACTCTGTCTGTACTGTCGATACCTTGACTCGTTTGAGAAGAGAGTACCAGATTCCCGATGCCATCACCCTCTCTCTTCCTCATCGAGGTTATAACGTGTATACCCCTCCTCCAAGCCTCCTTCTCCTTCTCCTTCATGTGGCTACTTTTGAGTGTGGGGTCAGGCTACCCTCCACTCCATTCTTCGCAGAGCGTTCCATACTCTTGAGCTTTCCCCTCTATAGATTTCACCTAGGTTCTGGAAGCATCTGACTGGGTTCTTGGTGCTCTGGAAGGAGCTGTGTGAGAGGGACAATGTGGTGAGGGAACCTGGCTTTGATGAGATCCGGTATGTATTTCAAGTGGCGAACCTGGCGCCTGGTCCCAAGGGCCAGTTCTACTTGAGGGCGCATAACCCTATGAAGTTCATCGTACTCGGGGCCAACACAAAATTCAATCAATCTTGGAAAGATGAATGGATCGTGGTAGGAGGAGATTGGGGCCACTCAGTGCATATCTGTGGGACTAAGTATCCGGTTCCTACTCAGTTCACCAAAAGAGACAAGTGGGATAAAGGAAAATCTCTATCGAGTCCCTGGGTATCCTGAAGAGGATTATGGATCGATCCTACATGAACATAAGGTACCCCGCAGTCGATTCTTATGAAGGTGCCAGGTTAGACCGGTACCTCAAGATTTCCATCGCTCATCCGGGTATGTAGCTTCCTTCACCTTGTTCTTTTTTGATTTATTAATCTTTCTGCCTGATATTAACTTTTTTTTTGGCAGTCTCTACAACGCCCTTTCTGTCTTCCTCTCCTACTTCTCTGGGAGCAGACCTTCCAAGGATTTCTCCGATTAGATCACCTGTTCCTTCCCCTGGTACTGGTACTGGTACTGCAACTGGTGCTTTATCTGGGTCTAGCCAGCTTGTAACAACTCTACCTCCGACCCCAATGAGGTCGCTCCCGCGTCCTCCTACTCCACTCTTTACTCTGGCTTCAACATGCCCTACTATGGGTGAGATGGCTGCAAAGGCTGCCAGGGCTCGGGGCTCTCCTGTGCAAGTCCAGAAACAGGTTCTTGCTGCTTCCACTGTTATACCCTCACAAGTAACTTCTCCACCTCCACCTCCACCTCTACCTCTAGCTATACCTGTCAAGCGCCAAGTCAGGGTGGAGAAGGAGAAAGGTGATGCTACTGTGGCCACTTCTTCTACTGATCTTCCACCGGGCTCGCATTCGCAGGATAGAACCCAGGAGAATGTGGTAGCCTGATTTGCAAAGGTATGCCCTGGTGGTAGCATGCGGGCTGAGACTTCTGTGCCATGGTCTCGAGAGGAGCTGCTCTTCTTGCTGAGGTATGGTACTTAGTCTTCTTCTTCATCTGGTATAATCCTAAGAGGGGCACTCACCTTCTTATTTTCTTATAGGCATTTAAATTTACCTTGGCCATGGAACAACAAGTAATAACTTTCCGAGAGGCTACTATTGCTGATAGGGCTAAACTGGAGGATGGCAGGAAAGAGCTGGATCAGTCTGAGAAAAGAATAGACTTTCTGAATAGAGTCATGATCCAGGCTGAAAAGAGTAAGGATGAGGCCTTAGCGGACATGGAACGGTTGAAGTGATCCCTTGATACAGATTCTCTCAAATCACTACGCCGCATGAGGAGAGGGAAGGTCTGAGAGGTGAGAAGACCCTGCTTTAAGACGATAACCATCTTTTGCAGGGTTTCATGGAATCTTTGGAGGCTAGGGTGGATTCCTCCTTTGTAGACGGGTACTTTTTTGCTTTCTATGAGGTTGCTCAGGCCCTTCCTCCTCCCTTCGACCTACAGGCTGCCTTCAAGTGGGACTGGGAGCAGATTATGGCCAAGGCTGCCCAATTTCTAGATGCTGCTTTGGTCCAGGCAGATTCTCCTCAAGCAGCCACTATCCCAGATCACCCATTGCCTCAAGAACCTATCATGCATACTGGGCTACTACTGATCCAGCAGGGACAACTGAAGAAGCGCTTCCTGACCTTCCTGCCCATCAAGATGATCAAATACATGATGTAGAGGATCCTGCTAGGACTGAGACTGGTCCAGTGAAGGAAGTGGAGGTTTATGCTGAACCCGGGGTACCAGGAGTTGGGGAGATCCAGGCTGGTGTAGGGGCTGAGGTAGCTGAAGAGACAGGCGTTGAAGACCAGAACCAGGAAGCCGGAGAGAAGAAGGACGCCGAGGATGCATGACTTACTTGTTATTTCTTATTTTTCATATACATTTTGGTAGCTTGGAGGCGGGGGTTGGGTGCCCTGTTTGATCAATAGAAAGCTTTCCCTTTTTAGCAAATACACTGTCTTATTTGTTCATGTTGAATCCAGATAGTACTTTCATTATCGCATGCTTATCCTTAGTCGAGATAAGACTTACTTGAAATACTGGCAGCACTTAGTATCTGAATACTTGTTAATAGCTCAGACAAAAACTTACTTGGAATGTTGGCAGCACCTCGTACCTAGATTCTTGTTCATGATCCAGACAAAACTGATGGTACTTGGCGCTTGCATGCTTGTCCCATAATCCGGATAGAACACACTTGAGATGTTTGATGGTGATTAAGTCTTGGTACCTGGATACTTGTCAGAGGTATCCTACTAGGTAGTCCCTGTAGGGAAAAATATGGTCAACGCAGCGGAAGCGAGACTAAAAAAGGAGTTTAGTACAGTTTAAATTTTTTCCATAATTTGAACCTTAACCCTCTAATTAATTAACATATAATACTAAAGATATCATACCTTTGTCGCGTGATCCGATTGACATTGCGTCGATGGTAATCCGCAAGATCTTCCAATCCAATCACGAACGTGAATCACCTAGGAGCGTGGTCTCCCTTCTCTTTGAATTGTGTACCTGAGGATGGATTAACAAAACTTTTTCTTTTTCGTTAGTCACAACAAATTCCAAGAGGCTACAAAGAATGTTCCGGTCACTTTTGAATTCACAATCGTTAGATCGAAACTCGCGTGAACCTTATTCGAAATTGTGCACAAAACCTTTTGATATAAAAGTTACTAGTGCACTATCGAAATAAGAACAAACTTTTCTCTCTTTTCCTCTTGGCCGAATTCTCACACTAATCTAAGAGTTGGATTCTATTTTTCTCTAGCAAAAAAAAAAAAAAAAACTCTTAAGCATAAGACCTTAGGGTTCCTTAAAATATACAAATAATATATATATATATATTTAGTGGCCGCCAGTCCCATGCAAAAAATATGTATATATATATCTCTTTATATATGCTTGAATCCTACTTTATATATATATCTCAAACATATAGCCTACATATTCTGCATGCCTATATGTATATATATATATATATATTTCCGCATGAATTCTGCATGCATATATGTATATATATATTTCCCCATGCATTCATGCATATATTTATTTCCATTCCTCATGCATATATGTATAAATATATTTCCGCATGCATTCATGCATATATTATCTATATATTTCACATGCATATATATTATATACAAACCCTAATCCAACTCTTTAGTGTATTTGTGACTATATCAAAGACTTCCTAATTTGACTAGATAAATAAATCCTTTATTTATCTACTTACCAAATAAAGTCTTTTATTTTATTTATACTACCATAATAGTATACTACTAAGAAACATATTTCCTAGTCAGAAAAAGATTTTGATTTTTAATTACATAATTAATTAATCAATTAATTAATTTCCATTTAATCAAATAATAAAAATAAAACAATATATCTATTAATATATCTATATATTCTCTTTCTATTTTATTAAATCCATTGGACCTTAATAAAATGCCCATATATGAACCAGACCCATTCTTACTAAAAGAAACAAGCCCACATGTCTTTCATTAATATATTAATATAATTGATCAGCCCATTAAATAAATAATGTGCAAATTATATTCTTAATATATTAAATACAATTCTAGATGGACCCATAAATTGGTCCGGTAGAATATATCAAGTGATCCATGCAAGTCCGTGTGGATTGGGGATCTTGGCGGGCCTATCTAAATTTAAGCTCCAATAGACATAACCCAATCACAATCAACAAATGATTCACTTTGGTTCAATCTATTAATTTTAGTTCATTCCACTAAAGAACTAAAATTGCACTCTTAAATAAAGATGGAATAAGTAAATGATTCTCATTCATACCCTAGACAATCTTATAAGAGATGGTGTATCCTCGTGAAGAATATCAGTAATCGCCAAGAGCTCATAGACCACCTATAGCTCTTCAAGTTACCATATTTCCTCATATGACCACATTTTGAACTTGGATATTTTGACTTGTCCAGAAACCTTGTTTCAATAGACCCTATCGAAAACTTAACGTTAAGATTCAATATCCAATATCTCAAAACATCCATATGATGATATTCTACTCTCATTTAATAAATGGAGCCACGATGTCCATATCTATAAATGAAGTCCTCTATCGATTAACAAATGAATACCACCAAACTATCGAGGATAGACTATGCTATATAATCGTACTCATTGATAACTCAAATGATACCACTTGCAACCATAAGTCCATCATTTATCTCAGGATTAAGATAGACTATCTGATTGTCCTGATAATGAAAAGACTATTATCTATTGACGGTTCTAGATAAAGTATTTCATTGTGATCTAGTTCAATGCACCCAGTGCACTAGATTCTTTTACTCGAAGACCCTCCGATGATTTTAGACTCATCATAACACATTTGATCCCACTCAAATGCTAGTAAAAGAATTCTACAACTTTAACAAGATAAAGGTGTCCAACCTTTACCTTAAGTTGTGAACATTATTCAAGACTAACTAAAGAATTGTGTCTACCTCATACATATCCAGATGTACGAACAATTCTTCTTTTCTCACAGTCTTTTGACCTTATGATTATTTACTTTTGACAATTATAATAATTAAACTATAAATGCTATAAGATTTGTTAAACCAGAAATCACATTATTAATATGAATAGATTGTCAAAAACACTATTACACTCTTGCTATTGAGCATAATCCTAACAATCTCCCACTTGCGCTATAGCAAATGTGTCATATCTCTCATTCCCATGTACCCCTATATACAATTTCCCTTAAAAGATGATACTTCCTTTCAATGTGTTTTCCTCTCTTACGACTTCTTGGTTCTTTCGAATTAGCCACTGCTCCACTGTTGTCACAGTAGATAGTGTTCTGCTTATTCTCACTAGGAACCACTTCCAAGTCAATCAAGAATTGGCGGAGCCAAACAGCCTCTTTGGTAGCCTCGCATGCAGCAACATACTCAGCTTCCATGGTGGAATCAACAATACATGATTGCTTGATACTCCTCCATATGACTGCTCCTCCTACAA
Organism: Acer yangbiense; assembly: GCA_008009225.1. Taxonomy (NCBI): domain Eukaryota; kingdom Viridiplantae; phylum Streptophyta; class Magnoliopsida; order Sapindales; family Sapindaceae; genus Acer; species Acer yangbiense. The sequence continues at coordinate 22,402,752 of CM017771.1, forward strand.
TAGTAAACACAGATCCTGATGTGGATTTTCTGGAGTCAGAATCTGATTGGAAATCAGAATCTGTATACCCAACGAGAATCAAATCCCCTCCAGAGTATACAAGCATATTATCTCTCGTTCTCTTGAGATACTTGAAAATATGCTTGACTGCCGTTCAATGATCATTACCAGGTTTCGATTGAAACCTGCTAACTATGCCAACAACAAAACAAATATCTGGTCTAGTGCAAAGCATTGCATACATGAGACTTCCAACTGCCGAGGCATATGGAACTCTACTCATGAATAGCTCTTCATGCTCGTTCTTAGGAACTTGCTCCTTAGAAAGTTTGATTCCATGTCTGAAAGGTAACATACCTTTCTTGGAATCCTGCATGAAAAACCTAGACAAGATTTTGTCTATGTATGAAGCTTGGGATAAAGCAATCATTTTATTCTTTCTATCCCTTATTACTTGGATACCTAGAATAAAACTTGCTTCTCCTAAGTCCTTCATATCAAACTGTTTTGCTAACCATTCTTTTACTGATGTCAATACACCTACATCGTTTCCAATGAGTAGTATATCATCAACATAAAGAATCAGGAAAACCAACTTGTCGCCCTTAATCCTCTTGTATACACAAGGTTCGTCAAGATTCTGAATAAATCCAAAACCTTTCACAGCTTGATCGAACCTTATGTTCCAGGATCTTGATGCTTGCTTTAATCCATATATGGATTTCTGCAACTTGCATACCTTTTCCATTTGGCCCTTTTCAATGAATCCTTCTGGTTGCATCATGTAGATGCTTTCGTCAAGACTTCCATTAAGGAAAGCTGTCTTGACGTCCATTTGCCAAATCTCTAGATCTAAAGATGCTGTAATGGACAAGAGTATCCTAATGGATTTAAGCATGGCCACAAGAGAGAAGGTTTCCTCATAATCGATACCTTCTTTCTATGTATACCCTTTAGCTACCAATCTAGCTTTAAAGGTTTCCACATTTCCATCCATACCTCTTTTCCTCTTGTATACCCACTTGCACCCAATGGGTTTTATCCCTTTAGGCAAGTCTACAAGGGACCAGACTTTGTTATCGAACATAGATTCAATCTCAGATTGCATTGCCTTTTGCCAATGGCGACTATCAACATCCTCCATTGCTTCCTTATACGTGTAGGGATCATCGTCGTCCGGGAGATTCTCCACTGATTCTCCCAGACCGATGTATCTTTCAGGTTGTGTTCTAACCCTCCCACTACGACGAGGAATGGCAGGTTGTTGATCTTGTGTTGGATCGGAACTTACAATTGGGATATGTTGTGTAACCTCTCCTGGAATTGTATCTCCTGACATCTCATTCAGGACAATTCTACTTCTAGGTACAAAATCATTCATATAGTCCTTTTCCAGAAATTTAGCATTTGTCGAAACAAATACTTTAATATCTGAAGGACTATAGAAATAATATCCTTTAGTTTCTTTTGGATACCCTACAAATATACATGTTTCTGAACGGGACTCCATCTTTTCTGTCTTTCCTTTAACACATGCGCAGAACAACCAAATATCCTTAAGTGTTGTAAACTAGGCTTGCGCCCAGTCCACAACTCATACGGTGTTTGAGGAACTGACTTAGATGGTACATCGTTTAGAATGTATATAGCAGTTTGTAAAGCATATCCCCAAAAAGAAATAGGAAGTGTTGAATAACTCAACATAGACCTAACCATGTCTAAAAGAGTTCTATTTCTCTTTTCTGCTACCCCATTCTGTTGAGGTGTACCCAGTGCAGAAAACTGAGAAACTATCCTATTATTAATAAGATATTGCTAAAACTCACCAGATAGATATTCTCCACCATGATCAGATCTCAAGAATTTTATGTGTTTCTCAAGCTGATTTTCTACTTCAACTTTGAATGCTTTGAACATGTCAAAAGCATCCGACTTATGTCGCATGAGATACACATAGCCAAATCTCGAGTAATCATCTGTGAAGGTGATGAAGTACTCATATCCACCTCTAGCTTGAATGCTCATAGGACCACATACATCAGTGTGTATCAATCTTAAACATTCAGTGGCTCTTGAACCTTTGGCCGAGAACGACCTTTTGGTCATTTTACCTTCCAAACAAGATTCACAAGTTGGTAGATCATCAACCTTTAAGTCACTTAAAGGTCCGTCACTTACCAATCTTTTAATCCTATTAAGGTTAATATGATCTAGGCGTAAATGCCATAGGTAGGTTTCATCTATTGATAATTTTTACTCTTTTATGATTAGGTTTCGTTAATTATGTGTCTAACGAGTAAGAGATATTTCTATGCAAAAAGAACAGACCGTTTTCCAATGTACCTTTGCAAATAATTTTGTCATTCTTACTAATAATAAAAACTTTATTAAAAGTAACCGAATATCCAAATTTATTTAAACAAGAAACTGAAATTAAATTCCTTTTGAATTGAGGTACATAATAAACGTCTATCAATTCTAAATGCCTACTAGAATCAATATTAACTCTAATATCTCCCACTGCACTTGCAGACACTAACGTTCCGTTGCCTAAACGCAAGTTGATTTCATTTTTATTCAGTCTTTTCCTTTCCTTGAACCCTTGCAAGGAATAACAAACATGATTAGTGGCTCCAGAGTCTATGATCAAAGAATCTGTAGAATCTGGCAGAAAACATGTTTCAAGATAATTAATATTACCTTGTTCCTTCTTGTTCTGGGACTTTGGGCAATTTATTTTCCAATGTCCCTTTTCACCACAAAAGGAGCACTTCCTTTTAATCTTGGTTACTTTCTTGGTCTCCTTCTTGGTAGGCCCAAGTTGCTTTTCCTTCTGTTGTTCCTTGACCTTTTGACGGGCCTTAACAGTAGCAACTTTACCAACCATATGAATCTGAGATTCATAAGTAGGAGCAGGTGGTTTAGGAGCAGACAAAACAAACTTATGTTTTTCAACTTGCAGCAACAACCCAATTTTCCTTTTCCATGTGACATAATTATCTCCAGTTAAAGTGTTATCTTTCAGAATGTTCATAAGTGATGGGGTCATGATTTCTGAATAAAACAAAAATTATATGAGTAAATAATCATGATAAAGCACTTTTAAATATTTATCTTGAATTAAATAAATAACTCAATCATAAAAACTCAACGGTGATCTAACACCCATAAATGTTACGCCTCCTTTGGGAGTTCACACCATTTACTAGTTAGACTAGGTCCCACCTAATTGTTAACATAACAACCAGCGTTTTCAATTTTAGCCTTGCAATTTTACTGACAAGAACTCTTGGGAGGATATCAATAAAATTACATTCAGTGTGTTACCAAGATATCGACCCTCAATATTTTCTCTCACGAAAATCCCTCCTTGGGGAGTAGATCTCGTTTGAGTCAATTGTCTAGTCTATCCTTGTAAGGAAGTATATTGCTAAATTCCATTCATGGACGCCCCTTGGGGGGATTACCAATAAATAATAAAGCTCAACTAACCTTGGAGGCCATAGGTGTTACAAAACACATTCTCCCACTCAATTATTTAAGGCGTGTGATTAAATCCCATAGAATGATTTACCAAGTTATCTAGATGCCAATTTAGATATCTAAATCATTCAATGCATGTTCATACCAAAAGAGATATATGAGTGGCACTCCTATTCTATATGACATGTTATCATACAATAACAAATATTGTAATATTTACAAAAATAAATAGCCACAATTTTGATCCATCCTAGAAAAACAAGTAAATTACATTTGTTTGGAATACAAAAAAACTCCTTTCTTGGTGAACAAGTCTTCAAGCGGCCACCGATCACTTGTGCGTCCCACGGCTGCCCCTATCGGCGTGCGCACTCCACAACCCCAACAAGGGCTGCCGTGCGCAGCCCACAGTCCAACATGCACAGCTGCGTGCAATCTTGCGCGCATGCATGTTGCTATGGTGCGCACAGTCCCAAACTTGTTCCAGTTGGTTCCAATTCTTCAAGTCTTCGAATCTTCGATGCTTGAATGTATTACAACATTACTTAAACAATAAAATACTGCAGTTTTTTTTTTTTTTTTTTTTTTTTTTTAAACACTGCAGTATTTTAATACAATAAAAAACTGCACTAATAAAATAAAAAATACTGCAGTATATTTTAATACATAAAAAACTGCACTTAATTTTAATACAATAAAAAAAAACGTAGCAACTACCAAGAAGGAAATTGTGACAATAATAGGCCACCCTTCTTGTTACAATTCCGAAACAAAAATACTTTGAAATTCTAGGATCAAAATTGAGCAATAACAATTCACTTTATAACAACATATAACATATATAAATCCATACATTCCAATGTAATTATATATGAGAATACCTAGAGTGCTATCTCTTTCTAAACATGCATAATCACAATAAAAAGAAATAGATTCACGTATAGATACGTTAATTAATTAAAGGGTACAACCAAGGCTCTGATACCAATTGTAGGGAAAAATATGGTCAACGCAGCGGAAGCGAGACTAAAAAAGGAGTTTAGTATAGTTTAAATTTTTTCCATAATTTGAACCTTAACCCTCTAATTAATTAACATATAATACTAAAGATATCATACCTTTGTCGCGTGATCCGATTGACATTGCGTCGATGGTAATCCGCAAGATCTTCCAATCCAATCACGAACGTGAATCACCTAGGAGCGTGGTCTCCCTTCTCTTTGAATTGTGTACCTGAGGATGGATTAACAAAACTTTTTCTTTTTCGTTAGTCACAACAAATTCCAAGAGGCTACAAAGAATGTTCCGGTCACTTTTGAATTCACAATCGTTAGATCGAAACTCGCGTGAACCTTATTCGAAATTGTGCACAAAACCTTTTGATATAAAAGTTACTAGTGCATTATCGAAATAAGAACAAACTTTTCTCTCTTTTCCTCTTGGCCGAATTCTCACACTAATCTAAGAGTTGGATTCTATTTTTCTCTAGCAAAAGAAAAAAAACTCTTAAGCATAAGACCTTAGGGTTCCTTAAAATATACAAATAATATATATATATATATATATTTAGTGGCCGCCAGTCCCATGCAAAAAATATGTATATATATATCTCTTTATATATGCTTGAATCCTACTTTATATATATATATATCTCAAACATATAGCCTACATATTCTGCATGCCTATATGTATATATATATATATTTCCGTATGAATTCCGCATGCGTATATGTATATATATATTTCCCCATGCATTCATGCATATATTTATTTCCATTCCTCATGCATATATGTATAAATATATTTCCGCATGCATTCATGCATATATTATCTATATATTTCACATGCATATATATTATATACAAATCCTAATCCAACTCTTTAGTGTATTTGTGACTATATCAAAGACTTCCTAATTTGACTAGATAAATAAATCCTTTATTTATCTACTTACCAAATAAAGTCTTTTATTTTATTTATACTACCATAATAGTATACTACTAAGAAACATATTTCCTAGTCAGAAAAAGATTTTGATTTTTAATTAAATAATTAATTAATTAATTAATTAATTTTCATTTAATCAAATAATAAAAATAAAACAATATAATATCATATATATATCTCGGCCATGTGCCATATATATTAATATATCTATATATTGTCTTTCTATTTTATTAAATCCATTGGACCTTAATAAAAGGCCCACATGTGAACCAGACTCATTCTTACTAAAAGAAACAAGCCCACATGTCTTTCATTAATATATTAATATAATTGATCAGCCCATTAAATAAATAATGTGCAAATTATATTCTTAATATATTAAATACAATTCTAGATGGACCCATAAATTGGTCCGGTAGAATATATCAAGTGATCCATGCAAGTCCGGGTGGATTGGGGATCTTGGCGGGCCTATCTAAATTTAAGCTCCAATAGACATAACCCAATCACAATCAACAAATGATTCACTTAGGTTCAATCTATTAATTTTAGTTCATTCCACTAAAGAACTAAAATTGCACTCTTAAATAAAGATGGAATAAGTAAATGATTCTCATTCATACCCTAGACAATCTTATAAGAGATGGTGTATCCTCGTGAAGAATATCAGTAATCGCCAAGAGCTCATAGACCACCTATAGCTCTTCAAGTTACCATATTTCCTCATATGACCACATTTTGAACTTGGATATTTTGACTTGTCCAGAAGCCTTGTTTCAATAGACCCTATCGAAAACTTAACGTTAAGATTCAATATCCAATATCTCAAAACATCCATATGATGATATTCTACTCTCATTTAATAAATGGAGCCATGATGTCCATATCTATAAATAAAGTCCTCTATCGATTAACAAATGAATACCACCAAACTATCGAGGATAGACTATGCTATATAATCGTACTCATTGATAACTCAAATGATACCACTTGCAACCATAAGTCCATCATTTATCTCAGGATTAAGATAGACTCTCTGATTGTCCTGATAATGAAAAGACTATTATCTATTGACGGTTCTAGATAAAGTATTTCATTGTGATCCAGTTTAATGCACCCAGTGCACTAGATTCTTTTACTCGAAGACCCTCCGATGATTTTAGACTCATCATAACACATTTGATCCCACTCAAATGCTAGTAAAAGAATTCTACAACTTTAACAAGATAAAGGTGCCCACCCTTTACCTTAAGTTGTGAACATTATTCAAGACTAACTAAAGAATTGTGTCTACCTCATACATATCCAGATGTACGAACAATTCTTATTTTCTCACAGTCTTTTGACCTTATGATTATTTACTTTTGACAATTATAATAATTAAACTATAAATGCTATAAGATTTGTTAAACCAGAAATCATATTATTAATATGAATAGATTGTCAAAAACACTATTACACTCTTGCTATTGAGCATAATCCTAACAGTCCCCTTGTAAGATTTGATAGAAATTTTACAAGTAATTTGCACCGAGTATCATATGACTTTTGATGAAAGGACTTGATCCTTGTAGGTGACCAAAACTGCTTGATACCCAAGATTAGAATATTGTAAATCAAAGTGTTGGATACTTCCTGAGTAGGAGATTTTGATTTTGAACCGATCTGGGTAGTCTAATAAGGCTACTTCTCGATTCTCACAAGGCGAATCGGGGTACCAGGTAATCATGCACAAGGAATCCTGGCCCCAAGGCGAACTAATTCTGGTAGGCGTCTAAGGCCATTTTTGCGTCAGATCTTCTGTTAGATGAATCAAGGTACCTAAGTATCCTCATACGAGGGATCCCGGTCCTTCTGGCGATAACACATTCAAAGGGAGTCCGGGTACTGGGTATTTTCATTTTTTGGAATCCCGATACTCAGACGAGACGTACACATATATAAATATGTATTTAAATGAGTTAGGGGTACCTGGCGTTTCCATATGTATGGAATCCTGGTACTTAGTCGATAACATAGGGGAGCCATAGTACATAGCATCCCTGCATTTAGGAATCTTGGTACTTAGGTGACCTATTCTGGTAGGCAACTAGGGCCACTTTAGCATTAAGTCTTCGTATGGTGAATCTTTGGCACCAAGTATCTCGATAAGGGATTCTGATCCTTAGGCGATCTATCCTGGTAGGTAGCTATGGCCACTCTAGCACCAGGTTTTCTGTAGGCGAATCTTTGGCACCAGGTATCCCGATAAGGGATCCTGACCCTTAGGCGATCTGTCCTGGTAGGCAATTAGGGCCACTTTAGCACCAGATTTTCTATTGGCGAATCTTTAGCGCCAGGTATCCACGTAAGTTCCTCAATGTTTGATTGGCTTTTTTCGGTGACAAACCACAATTGGGGTTTAAATTGTAAGGGTAGCTTAGATGAATGATGATCAAGCTCAAAGGCCCTATCAAGACCTCAAGATGATAAGCACTCCAAAGGTATATCTCTAGTGCTTAGTTTTCATTGAAGAGATTTAGTTGCACACACTCACTTGTAATGTTTGCATATGTATACTTTACTTTTGTGTACATACTCTTCACATGTCACATTTCACACTTGCACCTTGTTGTTATGTTTGGTTGTGTGTTAGTGTGTCTAGTAATTCGTTTCTCGAATGTTGTTCGGAAACGTCTGCACATGCACAATGGTGTGCTTGGTTAGCGCGATAATCGCCTTCTGAGAATGCCCTTGGCTTCTCCTTTGGTTTCACCAATAATGGTGAAACGGCGGTTTGATTGGCGGCCACTACCGCCGAATGAAACCGTCGTTTGAGTCCAGAAGGTTCTGAAGCATTTCTGAGGTTATGATCGGCAACCATAACCACTGTTCGAAACCGCCGTTTAGACCTGATCGATTTAATCTCTCGGGTCTATTTCTACGGTTCTGATTGGCGGTTATGAAACCGCCAATTGAAACCGCCGATGATCCCCTATTCTCTCGGGATTCAATTTAGCGGTTGGATCGGCGATTTTAAAACCACTGAATGAAACTACCGATTGCACGTTTTATGGGCAAACTTGTCTTTTCACAAGCCCTGTTCTTGATTTCTATAAATACACAACTTTCTCTCATCTCTAAAGTAACTCTTTGATCATCAAGAACCATAAACTTAAAAGTGAGATTTTTGGGAGAAAAGACAATCAAGATTGCTCCTTTAAACACTCAAAGCCATTTTCATATGCATCAAAATTCATCTAGCATCTTCTAGCATATTTAGGATGCTTGCTTGCATAGGACTTACTCAACATTATGGGTGGGCGTTTAATGGATCGGTTCACTTTTCGAGTGAACCGATAAAAAACCGATAATATCCGGTTTTTGAAAAATTGAACCAATCCGATAAAATATAAAAATGTGAATTGATCAAAAACCGATTGAACCGGTTTAGTTTGGTTCGGTTCGGTTTTTTCGGTTTTAGGCCTATTGGGCCAAATTATTGGGCTTTAACTTTTAAAATTTGTCATGGTTAGAAAATTTGAAAAAACACAAAATTTTAATTTTGAATGTTTTTCTAGAAAGATTGACATCAAATTCTTACAAAAGAAAAAAAGTTCTTCAAACATGCACTTATGATCATAGTGGTTTTGTTAAATCAATCTTGCTTACAACATAAATTCTTATATATCAAGGAAAATAGGTCAGGCTGCAAGTTACAGTTTTCTACCTTAAATACCTAGACAAGGTTTGTCTTAGAATAACATATAACATGGTTTGACGAGACCTTTCTTCTTTATTTTGGAGACAAGTCGTTGGCATCATCTTTAATCAATTCTACTTTTCTTTGTAAGTTCTTGGAATTCATGGACATATCAAAATGAAATTTGAAATAAATATCAAAACTCCACAAATCTTCATATAAATGAAATTTGAGGACCCTGTTAAACACATCATCATGTTATAATTAAATAACAATAATATAAATTAAACAAAAAACAAAAGAAACCATTCAGTGAAAAACTAAAGACAATAACACAGCTCAGAGCAGAAGAATACCAATAGCTCAGAGCAGAGGAAGTAAATAGAGAGAGATGTAAAGAGGCAAAGAGGCAGAGCATAGAAAAAATTTAGGGATTTTTGATTATATACACCGGTTCTCGGTTCAGTTCACCAGTTCGAACCCTAGAACCGGAAACTAAACCGAAAATACTGGTTTTTAAAAAAACAAACTGAACCGAACCGAACCGGTTAACAATAAAAAACCAGAAAAAAAAACCGATTTGATCGGTTCGGTTCGGTTCGGTTTAATTGTTTTTTGCCCACCCCTACTCAACACACATGCTTGGTAAGTTTTTCACTAATATCATATAATCTTAGTGTTTTACTTAACAAGGAATCTCTTGAATTACTTGTATGCTCTTAGATTATATTCTTATATTCAAGATAGAGATTGTTGTGTTGTTTTGATTGAGTGTTGTTTTGTGATAGCTAAACTTAGGTTTGTTTAATCTATGTTAGCTAAGCTTTATGCCATGTCATTTACCTATTGATATCTAGGATTGATTTAATTGTCATCTTATAATCCTAGATAAGTATTTAGTGTGACCTAGCACTAAGTACATATTTGGATATCTTTGCATATTCACTTAGGTTGTTTAATCTCTTTAGTGAGAACTAAGTCTTGTGGCTAAGGTTGTTTATGTCGTAAGCAAATTGGATTAGGTCCACTTTTACAGGCCTGCGGGTAGTTGTGGTGGGTTATAGACTGGGATTAGGTTGTAAGCACCATTACAATTAGTGGATTCGAGATTCGTGTGTGGCGCACATAATAGCCCATGGTTTTTCTCAGTTTGGGTTTCCACATAAAAATCAAGTGTTATTTAATTTCTGCACTTTACACTTGATTTATTACTTTAACTAGATTGGGGTATTTTCGTAACATTGACTAATCACGAAAATTGGTAATATTAGTTTAAAATCTATTTATCCCCCTCTAGATAGTTTTATACACACCGTGCATTATTAGTTTCAATTGGTATCAGAGCGGGTTCCTAGATATACTTAGGTGATCATTTGCTCATTTTGGTGTGTTTTGCATTTTGTGTGATTTTTGATCATTCATACATTTCCATTCATTTCATTCATTCATAAACACTATGAGTGGAAACGGTGGAAATGGTGGTGGTAACAAAGGTGCTTCTAGCACGAGGCCTCCACTTCTCAACGGGTTAAATTATGCCTCTTGGAAAGGCAAGATGGAGTCGTACATATGTCAAATCCATGACCGGGCTTGGATGGCGGTTAAAGACGGCTACACATCACCGATGATGACTCCTACAGGTGGAGGGGAGGATGTACTCAAGCCTAAGGCACAATAGAACATGCAAGAGTTTGAGGCATCAAAATGGAATAGGAAGGCAATGCATGCCATCCTATGTGTAATGGATGAAAATCAATATAAATTGATTCAAAACATTAGGATTGCTAAGGAGGCTTGGGACATCCTAGAGGTTGCATTTGAGGGAACCGAAGTAGTTAAGGACTCGAAGCTTCAAGTTGTCCAAACTCAATTCGAGTTGCTTAGGATGGATGAGAACGATTGCTTCAACGATTTTGAGATCAAGTTGATGGACATAGTCAACCAAAGTCATCAACTTGGTGAACCTTATTCGGATAGGAGAATCAAGCAAAAAATTATGAGATCTCTCACCGAAATATTTGAGTCCAAGGTGACGGCTTTAGAAGAGAATAGCATCTTCAAGAATATGAAGCCGAGTGAGGTGACTGGGAGACTTCTAGCTTATGAGTCTAGGAAGGGTCCTACCTCCACACCTTCTAAAAAGCAAAAGGGAATTCCTTTGAAAGCCTCCTATGTTGAGAAGGAGGAGAATGATAACTCAGACGAAGATATGGCCTTGTTGATGAGAAGGTTCAAGAAATTCTACAAGTCTGAGAAGAAAGGTTTTGGATCCAAAGGCCAAGACTTGAAGAAAAAAACTCCCTTCAAGAAGTTTGAGCCTAGGCAAGAGAAGACTGAAAGGAAAAGGGATCCAATGTTATGAGTGTGGTGGCATAGGATACTTCGCCCCCGATTGTGTCAATCACAAGAACAAGAACAAGAAGAAAGGGAAAGTGATGGCCGCCACATGGAGTGGAAGTGATGACTCTAATAAGGGAGATAAGTCTTCGGATGATGAAGAACTCATGGCTAACTTCATAGCCTTTACCTCATCTCACAAGAGCAAAAGTGTTAGTGAAGAAGAGGAAGAAGGTCAAGAGGAAAATGACTCAAGTGATGATGGCTCTTCATCTCAATCCACAAATGGAAATGTGGATAAGATGGATCTTCAAGACTGCATGGTCAAGTTTGAGAGTTCAAGGTTAAAGAACAAGAGAGAAATTAAGAGATTGAAGGAAGAAAACCTAGAGCTCTCAACACATGTTGACCAATTAAGTGAAGAAGTAGTGAGATCCATGAAGAATGAAGATAAGCTAAGAGAGGAGTTAGCCTTAGCTAAGAGAAATGAAGAAGGTTTGAAGAGGGAGCATGAAGAAGCTAAAGGGTCATTGACTAGGATGGCTTCTAGCACCAAGAAGCTTGACCATATGCTTAAGGTTGGCAAGAGTCCTTATGACAAGAGAGGTCTTAGGTTTGAAGATGGCAAGGAGACCTCCACTCCCAGCAAGACCGTGTTTGTAAAGAGCTTGGGCAACAAAAAAGCTTCACCAGTGCAAACTCCTAGGAAGAAGATTGATCTAGGACAATGCTCACATAGTGCATAAGTGAAGGTGGCTCCAAGAAGACAACATCAACCCAACCTACAAGAGTTCCTCAAGCTAACTTTCCTCAACAAATGACTCACAAAGGAAAGAGACCAATCACGCAAGCTTAACCGAAGAAGCAACCATGTCTTGGTCAACAACAAAGAAGGAAAGATCCTATCCAACAACCAAGACAACCACAAAGACATGGGAAGGCTTCTATGCATGCATAAGGACATGGTATGTGATGAGGTCGTTTTGGTACTCAATAAAATACAATATTGTGTATAAATGTGATCTTTAGAAAACCATGTTTTTACCACTAGAAAATCCTTTTAGGATGTAAAGATTAGTAAAACGGTAAGTAAGGATTCGTCCACAGGGATTATGTTAGATTAATCAATTTGTGAAATATTCTAAGTTAGTCTAATCTAGATGCATAAAACATAAATCATATTTTGGGGATTTTAATAGGTTAAGATATAATAGATAATATAATAAACTAGAAAAGTAAATAACAATAATATAAAGAGAAATTGAATAGATAGAAGTCCAACATCAACAATACTAGATAAGAGAATGGTCCTAACAATTAATGATAGATATTAGGGATTTAATTACACAAGTTACAATCAAATAAAAAGAAAGTAATACATAAGGAAATCACCCGTAGGCCTCCTTCTTTAATGCTCAATCCTTGCTTTCCTTTGATGTTCCTAGTGCAAAGAGTGGGAGAAGAGGATGTGTCTAGATAGGTGAAGTCATATGGAGAGTGACAAAGGACATGGATGGAGAAGATGGGAAGAGAGGAAGGATTTAGGTGAGGTAGTCTAGTTGTTTGTTGATGAGCATTAAAGGGGGAGTATGGTGTGGTAAGGGGAGTATGGTGTGGTAAGGGGAGTTACAAATTGTAGTAGCAATTGTGCATGTTGGGGAGAATACTAATTGAGGGGGAGTAACCCTTTGAGGGGGAGCATTTGCACATTCATACATTGCATGATGTTGTCCTCAAATTCTTAAATGCAAATGCTTGTTTTATCTCACTTGATTCATCTCACCTTTTCTTGTATTGGAAAGTATAGAAACTGTGTTTTCAGGGATTGATTGTTCTACTTGAGATTGAAGACTTCAAGACCATTTATCTTATCTCTTTGTAAAGTAGAAAATCATTGTTGACCCGTAGTTTCTATTAAGTTGTGAGGAATCAATGTGAGTGGTGGTTTTGTCACGAAATAGCCAAAGGGGGAGATTGTAAGGATTCCCGTTTTGTTGATTGGCTTATTTCGTGGTCAAACCACATGTTGGGGTTTTGTATGTAAGGGTAGTCTAAGTGTTTAGTGTTGAAGATCAAAGGCCCTTCCATGACCTCAAGATACAAGCACGCCAAAGGTATAATCTCTTGTGCTTGTTTTTCTTTGAAGAGATTTAGTAGCACACACTCACTTAGCATTCTTGCTATGATTGCATACTTGCTTATTTTTATGTGCATCTCTTCACATGTCACTTTACACACTAGCACTTTGGTTGATATATCTTGTTGTGTGTATATGTGCCTTATAATTCGTTTCCCGACATTGTTCGGAAACGTCCGCGCTTGCACTAATTAGTGCTTGGTTTCGCGCGAAGACCGCCTATGGAGAATGCCCTTGGCTTCTCCTTGGTTTTCACCATTGTTGGTGATCGGCGGTTATGATCGGCGGCCTGGCCGCCGAATAAAACCGCCGTTTCAGTCCAGATTGGTCTGAAGCTATTATGCGGTCAAGATCGGCGGTCACGACCGCCGTTCGAAACCGCCGTTCATACCTGATCGATTTTAATCTCTCGGGTTTGATTCGGCGGTTGTATCGGCGGTCACGATACCGCCGAATGAAACCGACGTTAATGCTCTGTTCTTCACGAGCTCAATTCGGCGGTCGTCATCGGCGGCTTGGCCGCCGATTGAAACCGCCGAACGGTGCGTTTCAGGGGCAAAATTGTCTTTTCACTTGCCCTGTTCTTGATATCTATAAATATCACACTTTCTCATTATCTGAATCAGTTCTTTGACTCTTAAGAACCCTAATCTTCAAAGATAGATTTTGAGAGAAAATCAAATCAAGAACTCATCTTTAACCACTCAAATCAAACCCCTTTTGCATCAAATTTCATATTGCATCTCCTATGTCTATATAGAGTGCATCCATGTATGGGTTTGCATCATCACAACTTGCTTGGTAAGATTTTGATTAATTTCATCTTATTATAGTATTTTAAATACCAAGCCATCTCTTTTAAATTACTTGTATGTTTTAGATCATATGTTAAATACAAGAAAAGAGATTATTTGTGATGAATTGATTGAGTGTTGTTTTTGATAGATATCTAGGTTTTTATAATCTATGATCATCTATGCTATTTGACATGTCATTTAGCAATTGATATCTAGGGTTGATTTAAATTGAATATATCATCATCCTAGATAAGCATTTAGAGTACCCTAGCTCTTATTGCATTTATTGAATATTCATATATATTCACATAGGGTTGTATTCTCTTCAAAGAGAAAGTAAGTCTTGTGTGTAGCATCCGGGATTAGGTTGCTTAGAACGCAAGCAAATTGGACTAGAGCCGCTGTAAAAGGCCCGCGTGGTAGATTAGAGGGTGCTCACGCCAAGAGTAGTGTATCAGGGGATATCACTAGGGATTGAACCAAGAGTGGCGATTGGTAGTGTCCATAGCCTGAGGTTATCTAGGGTGAGAGTCCGAGAATCACTTGAGGGTGTAACCGTCTTTTCATATAGTGGATTTCGAGGTCCGAGTGTGGCGCACTTAACAGCCCGTGGTTTTTCCCAGTGGTTGGGTTTTCCACGTATACATCAAGTGTCATTTACTATTTCCGCATCTTATTACACTTGTATGTTTTGTTGACTTGCTAGGGGCATTTTCGTAAAATTGACTTGTATGTGAAAATTGGGTAACAATTAGATAAAATCTATTCACCCCCCCTCTAGCTTTATATTGATAAACACGCCTCGAGTATTTTGAGAACTTTCAAACACACTTTGTTCAATGACGTCCTAAGTGGCATGACATTAATCTAAACCAAACAATGGCAAAGATGTGTAATTCCTCACTACTCATGTAAAGCACAATCTCAATAAGCAAAGTATGCTTAAATATGGCATTATCGCAAGAATTTGAAAAATTTAGGTCAAGTTTTAAAAACCAAGCAAGGTAAGAAAAGTGGTGTTGCGCAAATGTTTGGACATTGTCCTCAATGTTCATGGGAGGCAAAATTTGTCAAAGGCGCAACCCAACAAATCTAAAGCAAATAATGCATATATGTCCTCAAATAATCAATGTATTTTCAAAAATTTTGGCAAAGTGCCCTCTCATCCTAATATGCACAAAATCATCTAAAAAGATGCTCAATTATCAATAGCATATTCTCAACATTCCTATCATCCAAAAATTAATCAATAAAGCACATACATCCTAAATCCACTACCAAAATCCATCTCACACTTTTATTCTAAATAAGAAAACTAAAAAGCAAAATAAAATGAACAAATAAAGAAAATTATACCTAGGTGGGGTGCCTCCCACCAAGCGCTTGATTTTACATCTTTAGCTAGACGGGCTACTTGGATCAGTCAACCGAATTCCAAGGCTTCGAAAATACGCCGATGCGAGATTAGTTCTTGGAAATATTTTGTTCGCATCGGTGTGTTCCTAATCACAACAAGCAAAGACAAGTAAATGTGCACTTGAAAAAGTGGTTTAGAAGGTTTAGAAAACAACCTATGCCAATTGCTTTTGTGTAGGCGGCATGGACGAGCAATGGGAGGGACATAAGGCATGGTTTCCTTGTATGCGAGCGGTGCCTCAAAAGAGACATCATCCGCTTCCTTCATTTGTTCTTCCGTCTCCTCCTTTTCTATTTCCTCTCCTGAAACACTAGGTAAATCATTAGAAAGTTCATGGCCAACTTCGGTTTTTACGTTTTCACCATTTGAAAGGATGGTGGGGGTATTTTCCTTCTTTAAATGGCTCAAGTACTCTTCATGCACCTGACTTTGTATAGCTTCGGCGATGATCTCAAAGTGCCCTTCCATTCTTCTAATTGAGGCTTCCATCCTCTCATCTTGTTGTTGCCACATTTGATCTTGATGTTGCCATCCTTGTTTGTTGGCTTGTATGTTGGCTTGAGGTCTTTGTTGGAAGGCTTGAGCACTTTGAATAAAATCATTCAAAGTCTCCTCTTGAGATCGCACATAGGCATTAGCTTGAGTGTCTTGATCTTTCCTCCAATCCGGCTTGTACGAATCAGCACACTGTTCATAGCTTGACCCCGGATTGTTGAAATCTCCACACGGTTCATGCATAGGCCAAGGATTGTAATTTGAAGCTTGGGCTTGTCCTCCATCATTAGAAAGCTCTCCTCTTGAATGGCAACCCCATGTCTTATGCCCATACATTCCACAACATGTGCAAGCTATAGCCTCCGCTTGTTCTATTCCCGAAGTCCTTGAAGCGAACAACTCCATTTGCCTATTAAATTCCTCCAAGTGTATAGTGAAAGGATCCATTGCTCCTGAAAAGACAACAAAAAAGAAAAATGACACAAGACACAAGACACAAAAGAAAATAAAACTAGAAAATCTAAAATTAACAAAAATGACACACTACCTAGAAAATCTAACAACAAGGAAACTTACACAAATCAACTACTCTAAACACCAATCCCCGGCAGCGGCGCCGATTTTGATGAGGTCGTTTTGGTACTCAACAAAATACAATATTGTGTATAAATGTGATCTTTAGAAAACCATATTTTTACCACTAGAAAATCCTTTTAGGATGTAAAGATTAGTAAAATGGTAAGTAAGGATTCATCTACAGGGATTAGATTAGATTAATCAATTTGTGAAATATTCTAAGTTAGTCTAATCTAGATGCATAAAACATAAATCATATTTTGGGGATTTTAATAGGTTAAGATATAATAGATAATATAATAAACTAGAAAAGTAAATAACAATAATATAAAGAGAAATTGAATAGATAGAAGTCCAACATCAACAATACTAGATAAGAGAATGGTCCTAACAATTAATGATAGATATTAGGGATTTAATTACACAAGTTACAATCAAATAAAAAGAAAGTAATACATAAGGAAATCACCCATAGGCCTCCTTCTTTAATGCTAAATCCTTGCTTTCCTTTGATGTTCCTAGTGCAAAGAGTGGGAGAAGAGGATGTGTCTAGATAGGTGAAGTCATATGGAGAGTGACAAAGGACATGGATGGAGAAGATGGGAAGAGAGGAAGGATTTAGATGAGGTAGTCTAGTTATTTGTTGATGAGATTGGAGAGGAGAGATGAGTGGATTAGGAATGGTGGAAGAAGGAATTTCTTGCTTCACAAGTTGTGTCAAGAGTCAAGAGGCTTTTAAAAGGAGAAAATGTGATGTATTTATAGGTTTCTTTGATTAGGTCACGGATGGCTAATTACCAAAACATCCCCTGAACTTGTCAATTTACCATTTTGCACCCCAAGAGAGGTGCATCTTGTAATTTTCCTACCCAACATTAACCAATCAGACACAAGCACAGTGAAGGTCACTGTTTTGGTTCATGGCGTCACCCTAGTGACGCAAATGGCGACTCCATCAGTTGTCAAAACAAGTCCCTGTCGCCGTGGCGACAACGAAGGACAAACCACGACAATCGAATGGAGTGTGGTCATAGTTTGGAAGTGGTGGCGACAGTTGGGCGACGTTGATGGCGAGAGGGAGGTTTGATTCCGGTGGTTTTGGGGCTCCGAAAGGTTACTGACCAGGCTGTCGGTGAGATAGCCATCATTTTGGTACCGGAATCAGCCGGCGGTAGGTCAGAAAGAAGGCAATACCAGGCGGCGGCGTGGTGCTAGGGTTTGGTGCGTCCATGGCTAGTCTGAGTTGAAGGAAGAAGAAGAACTGTTGAAGAAGACGGGGTGCATTTAGTAGGGAGTTGGGGTTCATGCAGCTGCTTCTTCTTCTTTGAACCTATATGGGGTGCGCTTAACAGGGATCAGGGACGCCTTCAGCCTAGCTCTTCTTTGGAAAATATGGGGTGCGTTTAGAAGTTGGGTGGGGTGTGTATAGGCGTGTCTAGCCTTGCTTCTTTGGGTGCAATTCGAAGTTGGCTGGGGTGCGTTTAGAGGCAGGTAGGCCAGTGTTTGGGCTTGTGTTATGGGCCACGCAATTGGGTGCATTTAGAACTGATTTGAGGCGCGTTTAGAAGCCCACACCCTCCTCCTAAATGCGCCACTTCATTAATGCTGACGTGGCACCCATGCCTGATTTCCTTGTCGAATTATGGAACGCCCCCTGATCTCTTCCAATATTACAGAAACTTCAATCTTCGCCTTATATTTTACGCTTTTGCCCCTAGTTTCTCCAAATTACTACAATGCCCTTGACCTTTGTAAATACCTGAAAATACTTAATTAACAACATTAAAACACAGGGAAATGCCCGAGAATCAAGCGTAAAGAATATGTAATGAGGGTACAAAATCGTACCATATTTGGTCCGATCAGTATGATTCCTATATTCATCCCTACATGTCATTTTTGTGGTATTGATGGTGATATTAGACCAAATTGCTTTTATTATATTAAAATGTATAGAGCTAAAAGCATGATTGAAAAGAAAAAGAGTAAAGCCAAGATGCATGTTCCTAGGAATAATATATCTAATTTGCATGATCCTAGGACATCTAGAGCCCAAGTACCTATGACTACTAGGAAAGATAGTGTTTCTCTTAGATGGATTAGAAGAGATGCTTACTTTTGCCATGTGGCTCAAATTGTCTTAAAGGCAAACTCTTCTAACTTTTGGTACCTAGATAGTGGGTGCTCTAGGCATATGACGGGAAACAAGAGTTTCTTTGAGACTCTTGTCATAGAGGAAGGAGGAAGGAAGAAGGAGGAAGGAGGAAGGAGGATGTGTCACCTTTGGTAATGGATTCAAAAAGAGAGTTATAGGGAAAGGAACCATTTCCATTCCCGGATTATCCTTCTTGTCCAATGTTTTATTTGTTGATGGCTTGAAAGCCAATTTGATAAGCATTTCACATCTAAATGATGAATGACTTTCCGTCTTATTTAGCAAAAATGATTGCTCAATCCTATTGCCCCATGGACAAACCTTGTTAAAAGGAATAAGATCTAGCGACAATTGCTATTGTCTTGAAGCTAGAATAGTCTCTTGCGATGTGTCTAAGGATGAGCAAATTGAGTTGCGGCATGAAAGACTTGGCCACATGAACTATTGGGATTTACGAATCTTAGAAAAGTTCAATGTTGTACGTGGCCTTCCTAAGCTAGGGAAGAAAGCCAATGGTGTTTGTGGACCTTGCCAACAAGGAAAACAAACCAAAAGCATGCATAAAAAGGGCAAGTATCTCTCTACCAAGAAGCCCTTAGAGCTTCTCCACATGGATCTTATGGGTCCCATGCAAATCGAGAGTTTAGGTGACATTTTTGTTTGTGTAGATGATTTCTCTAGGTTCACATGGACATATTTCCTTAGAGAAAAATCCAAAACTTTTGACAAATTTAAAATGCTTTGTACTAAAATTCAAAATGAAATGAATTCAAACATTAAAAGAATTAAACAGATTAGAAGTGACCATGGGAGGGAGTTTGAGAATGCCTACTTTGAAAGCTATTGCAATAGCTTAGGCATCTCCTATGAGTTTTCGACTCCTAGGACACCTCAACAAAATGGAGTTGTTGAAAGGAAGAATAGGGTCCTTCAAGAGATGGCTCATGTGATGTTGCTTAGCAATAATGTCCCTAGGAACCTATGGGCCAAAGTCGTCAATACGGCTTGCTATATAGGAAATAGAGTTTTCCTAAGGCCCGGTACTAGGCAAACCTCTTATGAGTTATAGAGAGGTAGAAAGTCAAATGTTAGCTACTTCCACTCTTTTTGAAGCAAGTGCTACATTTTAAATGACCGTGATCAACTTGACAAGTTTGATGCTAAGAGTGATGAGGGTATCTTTATTGGCTATGCCTTAAATAGTAAAGCCTATCATGTTTTCAACTTGAAGACTCGAAGCGTCATGGAATCATCCAATGTTGTCATTGATGATACAAGGCTCAAGTCTAATGATCATGAGGAGGAGGTTGCTATAGTTGATGACTTTCCCTTGGAGAAGGTTGTGAACCTTGCTTTGGTTGTGAACCTTGCTTTGATTGCAATCCATGTTATATTTATGTTCAAACATGCATTTTTAGACTAGGAGATATTCATAGGAAGTACTTTTTGAATGACCCACAATGATCTCTATGACATGATGATTCCTTAAATAACATGCTCAAAATGAAAAAGCATGAAATTCTTATGACTTGCTTAAAATTGAAAAGCATGAATTGATGATTGCAAATTCTTAAATGCAAAATTATGTGTGAAAAGCTTATGAGACTCAAATGAATAAAGGATCTTGTATCCGTTCAAAGGATGTTAAAATCCAAATGTCTTTCTTTCTTTATTAGTTGAACATGGCTACTATCATACAGGTTTCATACCCGAAAAAATCAAATAGGGTACAAATAGTCGCTCATGCCATGTTTTGCTTATAAGGTTGGATATAGTTGCTCATTAAAATTGAAAATTGATAACTCTATATCCTTGCTTTACTCATGACAAATGGTGAAATTGGTTTGAATTATATTGGAAACCTTTGCCATTTGCTTTGCCATTTGCTTTGCCAAATACCATTGATTTTTGGATTTGAATGCAACATGTCTTGCATGCAAATCATCTTAATCACACATTTTTCATAAAATAAATCTCCTTGTTTCTCTCCAATTAATTGAGTAGCATAAAGTGGCTTATATGATTATGCAAATGTCTATTATGCTACTATCTCTCTTTGCTAAATTGACCCGGTTGGGGATACTCCTTTACCTATATCATGACAAAAAGGGGGAGTAGTATGTAGAGGGAATTGTAGTAGCAAATTCGCTTATTGGGGAGTTTACCAATTGAGGGGGAGTAATCTGTTGAGGGGGAGCATTGCATTACACATTCATTGCTTGATGTTGTGCTTAAATTCTTTAAATGCAAATGCTTGTTTTTAATTTCTCTTGATCATCTCACATTGCGCTTGTTTTGGAAAGTATAGAAACTTTGTTTTTAAGGTTTGGTGTTCTATAAGAGATTGAAGACTTGACGTTTTATCTTTTTAATATCTCTTTGTAATGTAGAAATCATTGTTGACCTTTAGTTTCTATTTTGTTGTGAGGATCAATGTGAGTGGTGGTTTTGTCATGAAATAGCCAAAGGGGGAGATTGTAAGTTCCTCAATATTTGATTGGCTTATTTCGGTGACAAACCACAATTGGGGTTTAAATTGTAAGGGTAGTTTAGGTGAATGATGATCAAGCTCAAAGGCCCTATTAAGACCTTAAGATGATAAGCACTCCAAAGGTATATCTCTAGTGCTTAGTTTTCTTTGATGAGATTTAGTTGCACACACACTTACAATGTTTGCATATGTATGCTTTACTTTTGTGTGCATTCTCTTCACATGTCACTTTTCACACTTGCACTTTGTTGTATTATTTTGTTGTGTGTTAGTGTGTCTAGTAATTCGTTTCCCGTACATTGTTCGGAAACGTCCACGCATGCACGATGGTTTGCTTGGTTAGCGTGAAGATCGCCTTAGGAGAATGCTCTTGGCTTCTCCTTTGATTTCACCAAAATTGGTGAAACTACAGTTTAATCGGCGGTCATGGCCACCGAATGAAACCGCCATTTAGACCTAATCGATTTAATCTCTTGGGTATATTTCTGCAGTTGTGATTGGCTATTATGAAACCGCCGATGATCCCATGTTCTCTTGTGATTCAATTCAGTGGTTGGATCGACGGTCTCGAAATCGCCGATCATGCGATTCAGCGGCAAACTTGTCTTTTCACATGCCCTGTTTTTGATGTCTATAAATACATCACTTTCTCATCTCTCTGAGCCTAACTCTTTCAATACAAGAACCCTAAATTCAATAGAGAGATTTGTGAGAGAAAAGGCAATCAAGATTGCTCATTTAAACACTCAAAACCATTTTAATATGGATTAAACTTCATCTAGCATCTTCTAGCATATCTAGGATGCTTTCTTGCATGGGTCTTACTCAACAAACTTGCTTTGGTAAGTTCTTCACTAATTTCTTCTAATCTTAGTGTTTTACTTAACAAGGAATCTCTTGAATTACTTGTATGCTCTTAGATTATATTCTTATATTCAAGATAAAGATTGTTGTGTTGTTTTGATTGAGTGTTGTTTTTGTGATAGCTAAACTAAGGATTGTTTAATCTATGTTAGCTAAGCTTTATACCATGTCATTTAGCTATTGATATCTAGGATTGATTTAATTGTCATCTTATAATCCTAGATAAGTATTTAGTGTGACCTAGCACTAAGTACATATTTGGATATCTTTGCATATTCACTTAGGTTGTTTAATCTCTTTAGTGAGAACTAAGTCTTGTGGCTAAGGTTGCTTAGGCCGCAAGTAAATTGGACTAGGTCTACTTTTATAGGCCTGCGGGTAGTGGTGGTGGGTTATAGACCGGTATTAGGTTGTAAACACCATTGCAATTAGTAGATTCGAGGTTTATGTGTGGCGCACATAACAGCCGGTGGTTTTTCCCAGTTTGGGTTTCCACGTAAAAATCAAGTGTTATTTAATTTCCACACTTTACACTTGATTTATTGCTTTGACTAGATTGGGGTATTTTCGTAATATTGACTAATCATGAAAATTGGTAATTATTGTTTTAAATCATTCACCCCCCTCTAAATAGTTTTATACACACCGGCATTATTAGTTTCACTTTTGATAGAGTTCCTCTCTTGAACTCTAATGAACCTACTCCATGGGATATGAAACTCCATGATAAAGATGACATCATTGGAGAAGTGAATAAGAGTGTTAGGATTAGGCGTCAAATAGCTAATCTCATTAGCTATACATGCTACACTTATGAAATAGAACCCCAAAAGGTTGATGAAGCCTTAAATGATGAGTTTTGGGTTCTTGCCATGCAAGAAGAGCTAAACCAATTCGAAAGGAATGAGGTTTGGACTTTAGTTCCTAGGCCTAAGACCACTAATGTCGTAAGCACCAAATGGATATATAGGAACAAATCCGATGAGGATGGCAACATAGTGCGTAACAAGGCTAGACTTGTTGCACAAGGGTACTCTCAAATTGAGGGTATTGACTTTGAGGAGACATTTGCTCCAGTTGCCCGTTTATAGTCCATTAGGCTTCTCTTGTCCATTTCATATGTGCACAAGTTCAAATTGCACCAAATGGATATGAAGAATGCCTTCCTCAATGGCTTCCTGTAAGAAGAAGTGTTTGTTGAACAACCTAAGGGGTTTATGGATGTACACAACCCCAACCATGTCTATCACCTCAAGAAGGCTCTATATGGGTTGAAACAAGCACCGAGGGCTTGCTATGAGTGCCTTACTCAATTTCTTGTTGATAATAACTACTCAAGGGGTAGTGTTGACGAGACGCTAATCATCAAGAAAGACAATGATGAGCTCTTTATAGCTCAAATATATGTTGATGATATAGTGTTTGGCTCCACCAACAACACCAAGGTCCAACAATTTGTTGATGTTATGTCTCATGAGTTTGAGATGAGTCTTGTTGGTGAGCAAAGTTACTTCCTAGGTTTGCAAATTAAGCAATTGAATGATGGGATTTTTATTACCCAAGCTAAATATGCTAAAAACGTAGTGAAAAAGTTTGGTCTTGAAAATGCCGAACATTGTGATACACCTATGAGTACCACTTTGAAGCTTAGCAAGGATGCTAGTGGAAAAAGTATGGAACAAACTCTATATCATGGCATGATTGGTAGCTTGCTTTATTTGACCGCAAGTAGGCTCGATATATCTTTTAGTGTGGGTGTGTGTGCTAGGTACCAATTGGATCCTAACGAGTCCCATCTCTCTTCAAGAGAATCATTCGCTATGTGAATGGGACATCCACCTATGGGATTTGGTACTTTTTTGACACTAATGCTAGTCTTGTAGGCTTTAGTGATACGGATTGGGCAGGAAATTGAGATGATAAGAAGAGCACTTCAGGCGGTTGATTCTTCCTAAGGAACAACTTAGTGTCTTGGTTTTGCAAGAAGCAAAATTTGATTTCCTTGTCCACGGCCGAAGCCGAGTACATAGCCGCGAGGAGTGGATGCACACAACTCCTATAGATGAAGCAAATGCTAGTCGACTGCGGATTCAATCAAGGTACTCTAACCCTCTTTTGTGATAATATGAGTGCTATTAATATTTCCAAGAGTCCGGTACAACACTCTAGGACTAAGCATATTGACATCCGTCACCATTTCATAAGAGAACTAGTTGAGAACAAATGCATTGTATTTGAACATGTATGTACAAATGATCAACTAGCAGACTTATTTACTAAACCCTTAGATGCAACTAGGTTTCATGCACTAAGTAGGTCTATTGGGATATGTCTCGTGGATTGATGTGGTTTGGAAATTGACCTCATAAGGGGAACTCAAGCAAAGAGAGCAATTGCATACTTGTCGTATGCAAAAATTTAAAAAATCTTATGCATCTTTAATAATTGCTTGAGTATCTTAGTTGCACATATGCTTATATGGTATTTTCTTCAATAAGTGTGAACCTTACTTTGATTGCAATCCATGTCATAATTATGTTCAAACATGCATTTTTGGACTAGGAGATATTCATAGAAAGTACTTTTTGAATGACCTACAATGATCTCTATGACATGATGATTCTTTAAATAACATGCTTAAAATGAAAAAGCATGAAATTCTTATGACTTGCTTAAAATTGAAAGGGATGAATTGATGATTGCAAATTCTTAAATGCAAAATTATGTGTGAAAGGCTTATGAGACTCAAATGAATAAAGGATCTTGTATCCATTCAAATAATGTTAAAATCCAAATGTCTCTCTTTCTTTATTAGTTGAACATGGCTACTATCATACGGGTTTAATACCTGGAAAAATCAAATAAGGTGCAAATAGTTGCTCATGCCATGTTTTGCTTATAAGGTTGGATATAGTTGCTCATTAAAATTGAAAATTGATAACTCTATATCCTTGCTTTACTCATGACAAATGGTGAAATTGATTTGAATTTTATAGGAAACCTTTGTCATTTGCTTTGCCAAATACCATTGATTTTTGGATTTGAATGCAACATGTATTGCATGCAAAGCATCTTAATCATGCATTTTTCATAAAATAAATCTCCTTGTTTCTCTCTAATTAATTGAGTAGTATAAAGTGGCTTATATGATTATGTAAATGTCTGGTGTAAGGTTCCCATTTGTTGATTGGCTCATTTCGTGGACAACCACATGTTGGGGTTCTTTGTAAGGGTAGCCTAAGTATCGGTCTTATTGTTCGAAGCCCTTTGAAGACCTCGTGTTGATAAGCACCGAAGGTAAATTTCTATGTGCTTACTTTTCTTTGAAGAGATTAGTTGCACACACACACTTAACATTCATTGCATATGTGTGCATTCTCTTCATTTGTCACATTTCACACTTGCACTTATTTATTATATTTTGTTGTGTGTAATTGTGTCATGTTGTTGTGTAATTCATTTCCCGATAACTTTCGGAAACGTCCGCGCATGCATTAGAATGTGCTTGGTTTAGCGCGAGGACCGCCTATAGAGAATGCCCTTGGCTTCTCCTTGGTTTTCACCTATCTAGGTGATCGGCGGTTATGATCGGCGGCCTGGCCGCCGAATGAAACCGCCGTTTCAGTCCAGATTGGTCTGAAGCATTTCTGCGGTTAAGATCGGCGGTTACGACCGCCGTTCGAAACCGCCGTTCATACCTGATTGATTTTAATCTCTCTGTACTGATTCGGCGGTTGTAATCGACGGTCACAAAACCGCCGAATGAACCGCCGTTTATGCTCTGTTCTTCACGAGCTCAATTCGGCGGTCATTATCAGCGGCCTGGCTGCTGATTGAAACCGCCGATCGGCGCGTTTCTTTGAAACTTACTTAAACGACCACACTTTGATTTGGCCCCCTATATATATGCCACTTTGACTTTAGGTCAATTAAGAGAGTTCATATTCAGAATTCATACTTAGGATATTTTTCAAAGAGAAGAAAAATTCCAAGAACTCAATTTTTGATTACTCAAACACTTTTTCATGAACATCAATCATCATCTAGCATCATCTTAGATCATCTAGATGTCATCTTGCATGGAATCTTCATCATACTTTGCTTGGTAAGCTTTTCACTAATATCTTACATGTTTTGTGTTTCTCTTATCTAGCAATCTCAATTAATTACTTGTTTGTTATTTTGTATGCTTTGGATACAATATTGAGATGAGTATGATGTATGTTTGAGAATTTGTATTGGGCTAGCATATTAGGTTTTGTGCTTAATATTGATTAGCTAAACTAATTGACATGTCATTTAGTTTTGATATCTAGGATTGTTCTAATTGCATATTAATCATCTTAGATAAGCATATAGGGTTTCCCTTGCTCTATGTTGCATTTTGGATATTTTCATATATTCACTTAGGGTTGTATTCTCTTCTAGAGAAAGTAAGTCTTGTGTGTAGCAACCGGGATTAGGTTGCTTAGATCGCAAGCAAATAGGACTAGGTTCACTCATACCGGGATTAGGTAGGTGTGTGATTACTTCCGGGATTAGGTTGTAATCGTTTGCACATTTAGTGGATTCGAGGTTCGAGTGTGGCTTACTTACATAGCCCGTGGTGTTTCCCGTGAGGGTTTCCACGTAAAAACCAAGTGTTGTTTTAATTTCCGCACCATATTACAATTGCTTGGTTATATTATCTTGAGGGCATTTTCGTAATTTTGACTAACACGAAAAATTGGGTAAAAAGCGTAAAATCTATTCACCCCCCCTCTAGATAGCTTTATACACACCGTGCTATAATTTGTTTCATCTGGTATGCTACTATCTCTCTTTGCTATATTGACCCGGTTAGGGATACTCCTTTACCTATATCATGAAAAAAAAGGGGAGTGATCGCGCTCCAAATGTTTACACTTAGAGCTCTGTTTACCTTGTTTTTGTATCGTTTTCTAAAGCATTCTATGTGTTTAATGTTGTAAATAAGTCTTTTCAGGTAAAATAGGCAATTCAAGGGCATTTTTGTCCAAGGTGAAGAAAAGAGGGCGATTTAGGCAGAAAATAGAAGAAAAGCAAGGCCGCGAGTTCATACACTCAGACCGGCGGGACATGTCTCGCCGCACGAAGCTGCCGTAAGGAGCATCTTCTCATTTAGCGAGTTCAGACACTCTGGCCGGCGGGCACAAAGCTACCGCACGAAGTCGTCGTCAACTCTGGCGGGTTCATGCATGAGCCACGGCAAGACAAGTCCCGCGGAACAAGTCCGCGGTGAAGGAAAAACAAGCCCGGCGGGTTCATGCAGCGGGCACAAAGCTGCCGGCAACTCTAATGAGCTGCAAATGGTCAAAGCTCGCCCCAAAGTCAAGAAAAGCTGCCCTTTTTCCACCTATTGTCCTTGGAAGGCCTTCTCTCTCATCCATGCACACTTGCATGTCTTTTTACTACTCAAGGAATACTCTCAATCTACACATTCACCTAGATTTTACACTTAGAGGTAGAAAGTTAGAGAGAAGATAGAGAGAAGTAGATTTTAATTAGATATTTTGTTCTTAGGAATCAAGAGAGATAGTTATTTTCTTAGCCACTTTCTAGGTAGCCAAACACCATAAGTTGGTTACTTAGAGTGATCACTTCAAGTTGCCATAGGAGAATTAGTTGCTTAGATTGCAAGGAGGATCATTCCCACTTCATAAGCTTGTCAATTGGTGATGTTTCCTTTGTTTGTATATCTTTGTAATTGTGATATTATGTGTAACTAATTCCTTTTGTTAGGGGATTAGATGTAGTTCTTGTATTTCCTTTGTTATTTAATCAATCATATTGAAATAATCCTCTCAAGTTATGCATATGTACTTTAATGCTTGCATGAGTGGTGGTTGCAACCACCTATCTTCTTTGTGGTGCAATAACTTGATGAAATTCTATGCATGTGACCAAGTATTGCATATTGCTAGTGTAGCATCTATGTGTAGAGATTACTAACTTGTAATTCTCTATTAACATTTGACTAAGTTTCCTTTAATCACTCTCTAATCTTAGATTTCATTGTGATTAAGTTGAGAATTTAGTGCTTAATAATTCACATGAATAGATGCATGTTAGTAATTGAGGATTAATCTTAATGAATGATTGATTAGAAACTAGGATTACACTTGAATGAATCCATTTCCCTTAACAACTTCTAATCTAGAATTTGAATCAAGTAGTTGTAATTGTTATTTAGCCATTCAATCCTAGCATAGTTAATTTGTTAATCATTAGTTAATTCAATCAACCTTATTTTAGCATAATTAGAGAATTGTAGAATTAAGTAAAGTTAAATGTCTTTATATTGCCTTCCTCTTGGGAACGATACCCTTACTTGCTTACTACACTAGTTCAACGACTTGTGCACTTGCAATAGGGTCAACAGACTCGCGCGTCCCTTTAATATAACCGAGTTAGAATAGGTTAAATTATAGTGACATTTGTAGAACCGGTTCGGGCGTATCAAAATTTATGGCGCCGCTGCCGGGGAATTCGGCAAGACGTTTCTTTTTAGAACATTAGTGAATTTAATCCTTGCATAATCGTAGTAAATTTCTGTTTTGAACATTTAACCTTTTGGTAGTTATTATAGTGTACTTTCAGGTTTCTTGTCACGAATTGATGCACGGAAGACGATCTTTGGGAAGTCCACTTGAACCTTTTGTTGAAAATATCGATCGCATAGCGAGGCTACCGACGATGACGGACAATCCTAGAGGACTATCCGACCTTGAGGAAGGGTCAACCTCTTCTAGCAGTACCTCCACTGGTTCAGAACATGGACAGGATCAACGGATGATGAAGGAATTCTCATTGCCTACCGTTGGATCACATCCTTCAGCTATATTGTTAGATGATGCCCAAAGGAATTACGAGCTGAAAAAGTTGCACTATAACACACTTCCGCACTTTGGTGGTAACCTAAGTGAAGACTGCCTTCAATTCATGAAGGAATATTACAATGTGGTGACCACTTTTCCACTCAGGAACTTGACGGAGGATCACTTACGCATGCGATGTTTTTCGTATTGCATGAGAGACGATGCCAAGAAGTGGCTCATGGCATTACCAGCAGGATCACTTACCACATGGAGTGGTGTTGAGCAGAAGTTTTTTGCCAAGTATTTTCCCTCATGGAAGACGAAAGAAATACGAAGTATGATAGCTGATTTCCAGGAAAGGGAAGGGGATGCGTTTCATGAATCATGGGGTAGATTCAAGCTACTTTTAGCACAGTGCCCCCACCATGAGTATACTTTAGTATCACAAGTTCAATCTTTCTATGATGGATTGACGGGACTTTAACAAGAGATTGTTGATAACGCATGTGGAGGAGCGATGCGAGAGAAAATGGCACAGTTTGTGTTTGATAAGTACGAGATGCTTGAACAAAATTCCCAGCAGAGGAACACTCGAGGTAGTCGAGGAGGAGTGAGTAGGGAAATGGCAAGTCAATTGAGTGATATGAGTAAGAACATAGAGACACTCATGAGTAGGTTTGGGAACCAACCTATAGTAGCAGATCAGGTTTTTGTTAAGGAAGAAAACCGTGGAATGGATATGAATTCCATGGTTGAGCCAGTGCCACCTAGGAAAGAAGAATTACAAGTGGTGTATCCGCCACGCCAGTCAAGACAGTTGGATGATCCTTTCTCCAACACGTACAATCGGGGATGGGTAAGGCATCCTAACCTGAATTATGGGAACAACCACTGTTTGAATACCCCGTTACCTCCACAGAACAACAACAACAACAACTGCTACCCACCTTAGGGACACCAACCAAGACCATAGTAGAGTACGCAACCATGGAAGGTAAAGGAAAACTTACCTTGGCGCCAACACGGCTAGAGAGACAATGAGTACAGGCCCACTAATCAGTGTTACACCAATGATCCTAACCACATCAGGATTACTTCTATTGAAGGAGTAGTCAAGACATTGGAAAGACAAATAGGGGAGTATGCTGAAGTTAGCCAAAAGAAAGAGCCAGGGAAGCTCCCAAGTCAGTCTGAACAAGCCAAGTCAGCCACGGTACTAAGAAGTGGTAAGGTACTTTCTAACCCATATCAACCTGAAATTTCTGATATTCCTGATAATGTTTCAGCAGACAGGGAAGTGCCTAGCAAGAATGATCTTGATACTCAAGTAGGGATAGGAACGAGCAGAGGTCCGGAGAGAGGACACAATGATACTTCAAGGATACACAAGTCGCCTAACCTGTATGTGCCTCCAATTCTGTTTCCAGGAAGGCTTCAGAAGTCGAAGTTAGACCAAGCCTTCAGGGAGATCTATGACATCCTATCAAAGGTGAATGTGAGCCTTCCTTTACTTGAGGTGATTGAGAAAATGCCCGCATACGCCAAGTTCTTCAAGGAACTCAACTCAAAGGCACGGAAGAAGGAATTTCTAGAGAGAATAGTGATCTCCAAGGAAGCAAGTGCAGCCATGGAAACGGCATTGCCACCTAAGATGAAGGATCCAGGAAATTTCATCATTACCATATCAGTAGGTGAAACTCGGAGGGAGAAGGTAATGTTAGACCTAGGAGCTTCGATCAATTTGATGCCTTATGCATTGTTTAAAGACTTAGGATTAAAGGGATTGAAGCCGACTACCATGGCATTGATATTAGCCGACTGCTCAGTACGACATCCAACATGAGTGGTTGAAGATGTGTTAGTCAGGGTGGGCGAATTGATCATCCCAGCTGACTTTGTTATTCTAGAGATGGAGACCGACTCATCCAAGGCAAGGAAGATGCTGATATTGCTGGGGCGACCATTTATGTCAACTGCCAAGGCAATCATCGATGTCCACAAGGGACGGCTCTCCATGACGGTTTTAGGTCAAACAGCAGAGTTTGAAGTGTTTGAAAGCATGAAGAACCCGTTGAAGGGTAGTGTTTGTTTTAATATCGCAAGTGCCGAACATGATGATGAACCTCACTCTACGTTCGGGGAGTACGTAGCACTCACTCACAGTGAGGTGACTAACAAGACCCCGCTTTTGAAGCAAGATTCATCAAGTTACGAAGACACCATCACTCAGCTCAAGGAAGAAAACCGGGAGTTGGTGGAGAAGAATTTCGAGCTCACTACTAAGCTTGATGAGGCTTTAGAGGAAAATTATGCCCTCTAAGACAAAATTGAAGATGATTTCTCCCTAGTGAAGGATGAATTCGGAGAAAGGAATGAGTCTTTGAGCAAGGAATTCGAAGGCAAGATGAAAGTCTTAGAGGAGGAGATACATTCTAGGGACAAGGCCTTATAAATATTGAGAGTGAAGAATGAGGAGACTCGAGTTGAGATTGCTATGCCAAAGATAGGCACTCCGGTCAAGTCCGAGGGGTTGGTAAATCCATCTTCAAGGAAGACGATGCATGTATCACACGAGGAGTCCACCACTTTTGCTCTGAAACCAAAACCAAGGCGAAGGCCGAGAAGAAAGAACTGCATTCAACCTCCATAATCTACATCGGGAGGTACATTTTCTACGTTCATTCTTATATGTCATTACTGTGATAGAATAGGCCATATCAGACCTAATTGTCCAAACAAAAGATGGCAAGTTAGAAAATATGCCACCCCTGTTCCTAAGGCCAATGTTAAGTCCATTTGGATCGCAAAATCCAAGTTGGAGGGGCTTAGTGGGAAAGGACCCCTATGGGTCAAAAAGAAAGAAAAGGGGTATGTTGTGATTGAACCACCCATCTCATATGGGGCATAGAGGAGATGAATGAAGTGATGTTTGTTTAAGTGTGCATGCATTGTATATCAAAGACACACTTACAACATTGATGTATTTTGTATTGTACATATTTGAGTATTGAATGAAATGAATTGTTTTGATGTGTGATAAGGAAATTGACAACCCAACTCGAGTTCTTGTGTACCCGCCGAGCTTTGAAATTAAATCATTATGAGATAGGGTGTACAAAAGAAAGGTTTAGGGGTTTTAAAATCCTCGTTATAGGTTAAGCCAGTTCATGTAGATTAATTAATGTAGGAAATATGTGTATTGTGTGTGTTTGTTGAACATGTTGTTGTAGGGAAAAATTGTAGTACACGCAGCGGAAGCGAGACTAAAAAGAGGTTGAGTATGTTTTAAAATTTTTCCTTTGATGAACCTTAACCCTTTAAATTAATTAAACATATATATAAAGTAACAAAAAGTAGAATACCTTTTGTCGCTTGATCCGATTGACTTACGTCGATGGTAATCCGCAAGATCTTCAATCATAGCACGAACGTGAATCACCTAGGAGCGTGGTCTCCCTTTTCTTTGAATTGCGTACCTGAGAATGGATAAACAAACTTTCTTTTTCTTTTTGTTAGTCACAAAACAACCAAAAGACTACAAAGATTATTCCGGTCACTTTTGAGTTCTCAATCTAATGATCGAAACTCGCGTGAACCTAATTCGATATTGTACACACAAGCCTATTGATGAACAAGCAATTAGTGTACTATCAAAAGAATAATCTCTTCTCTCTTTTTTGTCTTGGCAGAATAATCAAACACTTTTCTATGAGTATGAGAAGAAGAAGAAATTGATCCAGTAAAAGCTAAGGGGTGGCCGAACCCTATATGATTGCTTATATAGGGTGGCCGAAATTCACTTCTCTTTTTCCTTTAGGGTTGCCGAAATCTACTAGTGATTCTATTAGGGTTGGCCAAAAATCCTCTACAAAAAAAGATTTGTGCTTTACCCTAATTCCCATCAATTTTAGACTCCT
This sequence comes from Acer yangbiense, assembly GCA_008009225.1. Classification (NCBI taxonomy): domain Eukaryota; kingdom Viridiplantae; phylum Streptophyta; class Magnoliopsida; order Sapindales; family Sapindaceae; genus Acer; species Acer yangbiense. The sequence continues at coordinate 22,435,886 of CM017771.1, forward strand.
AACCCTAATTCAACTCATAAGTGTTTTTATTCTTTTTATTGACTTAATAAAAGACTTTTCTATTTGATTAAATAAATAAAACTTATTATTTATTTTCTTACCAAATAAGTCTTTTACCTTTAGTATAACTCTAGGAAATATATTTCCTGATCAGAAAATTTTTTTGTTTCTTAATTAAATAATTAATTAATAAATTAATTAATTCTCATTTAATCAAACAATAAAATAAAATAATATTTTTGACTAAAAATTTAGCCTTGCCGCCCCACATTATATATATGGGCCAAATATTATTTTCTTATTTTATTTAATCCATTGGACTTTAAATAAAAAGCCCACATGTGAACCAGACCCATTCTTACTAAAAGAAACAAGCCCACATGCCTTTCATTAATATATTAATATAATTGATCAGCTCATTAAACAAATAATGTGCAAATTATATTCTTAATATATTAAATGCAATTCTAGATGGACCCATAAATTGGTCCGGTAGAATATATCAAGTGATCCATGCAAGTTCGTGTGGATTGGGGATCTTGGTGGGCTATCTAAATTTAAGCGTCAATAGACATAACCTAATCACAATCAACAAATGATTCACTTAGGTCCGATCCATTAATTTTAACTCATTCCACTAAAGAGCTAAAATTGAACTCTTAAATGAAGATAGAATAAGAAGATGTTCCTCATTCATACCCTAGACAATCATGTTGGAGATAGTGTATCCTCGTGATTAATATCAGTAATCGCCAAGAGTTCATAGACCGCCTATAACTCTCCAAGTTACCATATTTACTCATATGACCACGTTTTGAACTTGGATATTTTGACTTGTCCAGAAGCCATGTTTTCAATAGTCACTATCAAAAACTCAACGTTGAGATTTAATATCCAATTACCTCAAAACATCCATATGACGATATTATACTCTCATTTAATAAATGGAGCCACGATGTCCATATCTATAAATGAAGTCCTCTATCGATTAACAAATGAATATCACCAAACTATCGAGGATAGACTATGCTATATAATCGTACTCATTGATAACTCAAATGATATCACTTGCAACCATAAGTCCATCATTTATCTCAGGATTAAGATAGACTCTCTGATTGTCCTGATAATGAAAAGACTATTATCTATTGACGGTTCTAGATAAAGCTTTTCATTGTGATCCTGTTCAATGCACCTAGTGCACTAGATTCTTTTACTCGAAGACACTCCGATGATTTTAGACTCATCATATCTCATTTGATCCCACTCAAATGCTAGCAAAAGAATTCTACAACTTTAACAAGATGAAAGTGCCCAACCTTGAACTTAAGTTGTGAACATTATTCAAGACTAACTAAAGAATTGTGTCTACCTCATACATATCCAGATGTACGAACAATTCTTCTTTTCTCATAGTCTTTAGACCTTATGATTATTTACTTTGACAATTATAATATTAAACTATAAATGCTATAAGATTTGTTAAACCAGAAATCACTTTATTAATATGAAAAAGATTGTAAATTACAATATTACACTCTTGCTATTGAGCATAATCCTAACAATTGTGTAGGTGTTAGAAAATGAAGAAGAAAGAGTGAAGGAATTGAAAATGGAAATGTTTCAACCACGGCGGGCTCTGAAGGCGGGACATGTCTAGCCTTCCAGACTAAACAAGCCCGCGGAATTGCCTCTGAAGGATCATGGAAGCTGGCGAGCTCAGACGGCGGGACATGTCCAGCCTTCCAGAATGCTTGAACTCGCAGGACGTGAAGTCAAACTTTGGCGAGTTCATCACGGCGGGATATGTCCAGCCTTCCAGAAGAGACGAACCCACGGCCACGCATGAAGAATCACGATGAGTTCCATCTCGGCCGGAATAAGCCCGCCATCCAGAAGGGTGAAGCTCGCCAACTATGAAGAGAAGAAATTCCAGCGATTTTCGTGCGGCTGGAATAAGGTCGCCTTCCAGAAAAACAAGCTCGCCAGAACAAATCAGACACGGCGAGCTCATGCGGTGGGAATAAAGCCACCTTCAACAAAGTCACCGCAGTCCCCAATGACCAAAACGCTGCGTTTTGAGCCAAAAATCAGACACGGCGGGTTTGTGCGGCGGACTTAAAGCCGCCCGAATCCATTTCCTATAAATAGGACCTGTCGTTTTCACGACAAAACTTTCCAAATTTCAAAACTTTTCCAATTTTCCCGCGTGATTCCACCAAACGTCTTCCCTAATCTTGCTCGAATTCATCCGAAAACTCAAGGCAAAGGTAAGTAATCTAACTCTAATCTCGTTTGAACACGAATTCATGTAAAAATTCGTCTAGAAATGCCCTAGGTTGCGACAGTTAGGGTTCTTGAAGATTTCTTGAGTTTAATTGCTTTATTTGTGATTGATTTGTGCAAATGGTGTTGTTTATGCATGATAGAAGTAAATTCGACCACAATCCCCCATCTTTGATTTAATTTTGCGAAAATTTTCATGTTAGGGTTAGATTTTGGCCGATATTTGTGATTGAGTTTGGAAGATTGTTTGATTGAAGGTTATACACAACTGAGATGTTGCAAATGATTGAACATGTTAAAGAAATGATATGCAAATTGTGTATACACATTTGGAGGATAGTTTGAATGTTGATTGTTCATGTTGATGCAAGTTGTTTGTGCACCAAGTATTGACAGTGACATGTTATGTGTGCAAATTGTGTGTGCACATGTTAAAGACAAATTGATTTATGATTGTTAATGTGATTTAAGTTGTGTTTGCACAACTTGGGGTACAATGTACACACATTTGTGATTGAGTTGATGCTAATTGGATATACATTTGCATGGATAAAATGTTTGATGCTAATTCATATATGTGGCTTATATTATGCATACAATTGGTACCAATTTCCATTTGAACATGATTGCATTGATGTTCCTAACTTGATGAGTAGATTAAATTGGACACACACACACACATAGTATTAGTAGTTTAACTAGTTATAGAATTTGTTTTAGATAAAATGTATTTTCTTTAAATGTGTCACTAACCCAAGTGCTAATCTATTTGGAGTTGTTTGTTGTGTTTTTGTTGCTCTAACCACATATGGGACCTAAAAGGAAAGCATCTACATTTGAGAAAGGTAATGCATCCCGAAAGGGAAAGGAAAAAGAAAAATCCTCACGCCCGGAGAGGACAGCAGGGGAAATCTATGAAGAGCGGCTTGAGAGCACCACTAGGAGACCTATCCTCATCGAGAGAGATATGAGCTTCGATGAATTGGGGGAGACGGTGATTTTTGACGAGATCCACCGGAGAAAGTGGGAGGCTTATGTATCATTCCCAAAGAGAGCCAACCGACGGATTGTTCAGGAGTTTTATACTGCCATGGACCCGGATGAGTTCGAGAGGGGAGCCCCGGTTATGGTCCGAAGGAAGTCCATCTCCATGACCGCCGAGTAGATCAATGAATACCTCCACACTCAAAGTTACCCTCAGTGGGAGGAAGGGTACGAACCAAATGACCTCTTCGAGCATTATGACCAACAGTTTGCTATTGCACTCACCGGGAACGAAGACATCCTTTGGGACGGCAAGGTCTACCAAAGAGATCTAGGGTTCGAGGAGCATTTTTGGAGTATGTACTTTAGTTACTCCCTCGTGCCTAGTGGACACCAGACAGACTTGAAGAAGAAGATAGCTATTATGCTCTACCATATGAAGAACCAGTTGGAATTCGATGTCGGGCGTACGATAATGAAGAGAATAGCAGAGTCTGGGAGACGAAGCAATCTGAGCCTCTTCTTTCCGTGTTTGATCACCCATTTTGCTCGGAAGGCAGGCCTTAGAGTGGACTTGCCAACAAATGGGATTCTGACACCTGTGGGAACTGTAGGCAGAAGGGCCTATAATGAAGCGGCTGAAGGAAAGCTAGGTATAGAGAAGCTTCTCAGTTTGCGTGAGCAGAGGGAGCAGAGATTAGCCCAGCGGAGGTCAATCACTAGGAGAGAGCAGGAGAGAATAGAAAACAGGGGCGTGAGGAGTCCGATGTAGGAGTTGATGAGGATAAATCTGAGGAGACAGAGTCTGAGCGAGAGGGAGATGCACCAGAGCGGGCGAAGAGTATGATACAGTCCCACAAGGACATGATAGAGTCTAATACCGCCCTATCATGGACTGTTCACCACTTTGCAAGGCAGGTGAGAGGATTGACTGAAGCAGTGGCACGATTGATGGGCTACCAGATGGGTGAGATGAGTGATCGGGATGAGGAGCGCCGTCAGAAGTGCAGGCACGACGAGACACCCGCCGCACCAGAGACATCAGCTATTCCACCCTTACCAGAGACAGGTATACCTAACCCCTTTACTTTTGTTGATATGGATGATTTATTTTTCAGTCCAATGGCTCCACCGGACCTACAACAGTAGAATTTCAACTTCATGGACTTCCTATGTGAGCAGCAGCAGATTTTAGAACAGGTGTTAGGGAAACCAGAGATGGAGAGGAGTCTACCGGACCAGTTGAGAGGGATTTACACGGAGAAGATGCGATGACTGTTTTCAGAGGGGATGGAGGATCGAAAACCATTCCAGGAGCAGATGCCTGAGCATGTGGAGCATGTGGCGTATGTGGAGTCCCGTGTAGTGAACATTGAGCTTCTTCCAGATGGATACGAGGAGACGACTTCTCATCCGATGGAGTACATTATAGAGGAGCCCGAGTCCCCGACGCACATCGTTCCTTATGTTGGACCATCACCTCCTCCTGAGCCCATTTTCCGCTACTCTGTCAGAGGAGTTCAATTCACACCTATGGACCTCAGTGACGATGACTTTTACATGTAGGCGGATTGGTATGCCGAATGGATTTTTTGTGGGCGGAGCATTATTCCGCATTTTTGTATACCCAGTACTTTACTTTTGAGGATTATAGTTATAGTCTTGTTAGTCTTATTATTATATATCTATATTGCTTATTTGCATATATTTTCTTAGTTAGTAACATGTTTAGATCTAAGTGTGGAAAATTTTGTATGATTGATTGATAGTGCTTAGGATTTTTGAAAGTAGTGTGCATGATGGATAGGATATCATGTGTTGTACATAATGGTTCCTTTTTGCATGAGATTGATAAGTTGTTTGTTGGCCAAACAACCAAACCAACGAACTCTTTTATTGTCTTCCGTGTGCAAACATTGGGGACAATGTCAAGTTTAGGTTTGGGGGTGTGGGCACATTAACACCTTGCCAATCCTTCACATGATTGTACATATGTATATAGTGTCTTGTATATATTGTTTTCCTTAGTTTAAATTTTCGAATGAATTCCGATTGAGCCAAGGGAACATATGTGTTTAATAAAGATGCTAAGAGGTATGTGTTGATTAAGGAAATGTGCATGCATTGATCATTAAATTGTAGCTATCACAATGGCATTTCGAGATGACATTGCACATGGTGTAATAGTCCCTTTCTCTTGTGCCTAGTGAATAGAATTGAGCGTAAGATTGCATGAACCAATAGTGGAGACTACCCGTAAGGAACAGAGCCTAAAATTTCACCTTATGAGGGTAAATACTTTTCCAATCATACATGATCTCATATTGCATAATTGGATGCCATGAACAATAAAATTGTGGACTGCTTTGTAAGGATTCCCTTTTGTTGATTGGCTTATTTCGTGGTCAAACCACATGTTGGGGTTTGGTTGTAAGGGTAGTCTAGGTCATTAAGGTTGAAGATCAAAGACCCTTTCCAAGACCTCAAGAGGACAAGCACCAAAGGTATATCTTGTGCTTACTTTGGCTTGAAGAGTTATAGTTGCACACACACACACAACATGCATAACTCTTATTCTTGTATGGTGTGTTTATATTTTGTGTGCATTGTGCTTTATTGATTTATTCAATATCTCTTCTTGCATGTTGAATTGATTGCATCTTGTTATATGATAATGCCATGACATGTTAGGCATTAGGATGCATTCAATACCCACACTTGCACTTCATGCATGATTAGCTTTTATGTGTGGTGTAATTCGTTTCCCGAAGGATGTTCGGAAACGTCCGCGCGTGCACGTTGATGTGCTTTGTTTAGCGCGATGATCGCCGGTGGAGTTGCCTTTGGCTTCTCCTTGGTTTCACTATTTTTGGTGAAACGGCGGTTACGTTCGGCGGCCTGGCCGCCGTTCGAAACCGCCGAATCAGACCTGATTGAAATATATCTCTCGGGGTCCAAAACGGCGATTATGATCGGCGGTTTCGAAACCGCCGAACGAAGTCGCCGAAGTTCCCCTGTTCTTCTCGGGAGCAATTCGGCGGTTCAATTCGGCGGCCTGGCCGCCGAATGAAACCGCCGATCGTGCGATTTCAGGGGCAAAATTGTCTTTTCACTTGCCCTGTTCTTGATGTCTATAAATATCACACTTTCTCATTATCTGAATCAGTTCTTTGACTCTTAAAAACCCTAATCTTCAAAGATAGATTTTGAGAGAAAATCAAATCAAGAACTCAACTTTAACCACTCAAATCAAACCCCTTTTGCATCAAATTTCATATTGCATCTCCTATGTCTATATAGAGTGCATCCATGTATGGGTTTGCATCATCACAACTTGCTTGGTAAGATTTTGATTAATTTCATCTTATTGTAGTATTTTAAATACCAAGCCATCTCTTTTAAATTACTTGTATGTTTTAGATCATATGCTAAATACAAGAAAAGAGATTATTTGTGATGAATTGATTGAGTGTTGTTTGTGATAGCTAATTAGGTTTTTAATTAATCTTGATTAGCTAAGCTATTTGACATGTCATTTAGCTATTGATATCTAGGGTTGATTTAAATTGAATATATCATCATCCTAGATAAGCATTTAGAGTACCCTAGCTCTTATTGCATTAATTGAATATTCATACATATTCACATAGGGTTGTGCATCTCTTTTGAGAGATTGAAGTCTTGGTCTAGTGTTGCTATTACAGGCCCGCTGGGTAGTAGTGGTGGGTTACAGACCGGGATTAGGCTGTAAACATCATTACAAGTAGTGACTACGAGGATCAAGCAAATTGGACTAGAGCCGCTATAAAAGGCCCGCGTGGTAGATTAGAGGGTGCTCACGCCAAGAGTAGTGTATTAGGGGATATCACTAGGGATTGAACCAAGAGTGGCGAGTGGTAGTGTCCACAGCCTGAGGTTATCTAGGGTGAGGGTCCGAGAATCACTTGAGGGTGTAACCATCTTTTCATATAGTGGATTTCGAGGTTCGAGTGTGGCGCACTTACCAGCCCGTGGTTTTTCCCTGTTGAGGGTTTCCACGTAAACATCAAGTGTCATTTATTATTTCCGCATCTTATTACACTTGTATGTATTGTTGACTTGCTAGGGGTATTTTCGTAAAATTGACATGCACGCGAAAATTGGGTAATAATTAGATAAAATCTATTCACCCCCCCTCTAGCTTTATATATAGAACACACCTCGAGCATTAATTAAGAACTTTCATGCTTGTTAGACTTGTATTCCCTAGTTAGACGGACTTCTGGAAATGATTCTAGGCATGTGTGCTTAGCTACCAAATGCCCAAACACTATCCATGTTGTGATGTATGCTCCAACTACCAACTTTGAGGCCAAACACAAACCTTTCTTTCCATCACACACCAAAAATTCCTTCTATGTCACTTGGAATGATGTAGTATTTTGATCAAATATATGCATGATGTAAATGCATTAGTATAGCTCGAAATTCAGTAAATGGCGTGTACTCAGGCGATGATAGATAGTTGTGTATAAAAAAATAAAAAATAAAAGTAAATAAAAAAACTGTTAGCACATCATGTATTTATAAGTGTTTTAATCTATGTACTAATTAGAACACAAGAAATTGAAGTCTTAGCCTAGACGCATGGAGACTTATAATATTGAGCTACGATAGTGAAATTTAAGGTTGATTAAATACTTTAGAATTCCAGTGATTCGTCCATATCACCCTTTGGCCCCGTTACAACCATGGGAAGACCTAGTTGATCTTTTAGGAAGTCTGGCTAGGGAATGCGAGTTGAGCATGTTCTTTCCACGTTTTTGGCATATCAATTTATTCATTAGACAGTTTCCACAAGTTGTGCGTTAATTTTAATTGCATATGCGTTACATTTGATTCTTACATATATTCTTACTCGCATATGTTATTTGAGAGCAACTTAGGTTCTGAGAGAAAATCAGACCGAAATCCGGTAAGGATAGAGTCAAGGCGAATTGAGTTATTGCTTTTGAGTGCTTATTTTTTGAAGCTGAGTATTTAGAGTGTGGGATGCACCGGGTAGCGTGTTTTTGAGGAATGTAATCGTGCTAGCATCTAACCAGAGGTTTTCGCATGTTTATTTCCTATCTCATCACATCTTTTGGCATATTTGTAACTTGGCTCTCGAAAATGTTTTAGTGTGTGTTGTATATATTGTGTACATGGTGGAAATTTACATTTAGTTTAGTTTTTAGCATTTATGTTTGCTCGAGGATGAGCAAAAGTCAGGTTTGGGGGTCTGATCGCGCTCCAAATGTTTACACTTAGCGCCCCATTTACCTTGTTTTTGTATCGTTTTCTAAAGCATTCTATGTGTTTAATGTTGTAAATAAGTCTTTTTAGGTAAAATAGGCAATTCAATGGCTTTTTTGTCCAAGGTGAAGAAAAGAGGGCGATTTAGGCAGAAAATAGAAGAAAAGCAAGGCCGGCGAGTTCATACACTCAGACCGGCGGGACATGTCTTGCCGCACGAAGCCGCCGTAAGGAGCATCTTGTCATTTGGCGAGTTCAGACACTCTGGCCGGCGGGCACAAAGCCGCCGTACGAAGCCACCGTCAACTCTGGCTGGTTCATGCATCAGCCACGGCAAGACAAGTCCCGCGGAACAAGTCTGCGGTGAAGGAAAAACAAGCCCGGTGAGTTCATGCAGCGGGCACAAAGCCGCCGCACAAACCCACCGGCAACTCTGATGAGCTGCAAATGGTCAAAGCTCGCCCCAAAGTCAAGAAAAGCTGCCATTTTTCCACCTATTATCCTTGGAAGGCCTTCTTTCTCATCCATGCACACTTGCATGTATTTTTACTACTCAAGGAATGCTCTCAATCTACACATTCACCTAGATTTTACACTTAGAGGTAGAAAGTTAGAGAGAAGATAGAGAGAAGTAGATATTAATTAGATATTTTGTTCTTAGGAATCAAGAGAGATAGTTATTTTCTTAGCCACTTTCTAGGTAGCCAAACACCATAAGTTGGTTACTTAGAGTGATCACTTCAAGTTGCCATAGGAGAATTAGTTGCTTGGATTGCAAGGAGGATCATTCCCACTTCACAAGCTTGTCAATTGGTGATGTTTCCTTTTTTTGTATATCTTTGTAATTGTGATACTATGTGTAACTAATTCCTCTTGTTAGGGGATTAGATGTAGTTCTTGTATTTCCTTTGTTATTTAATCAATCATATTGAAATAATCCTCTCAAGTTATGCATATGTACTTTAATGCTTGCATGAGTGGTGGTTGCAACCACCTATCTTCTTTATGGTGCAATAACTTGATGAAATTGTATGCATGTGACCAAGTATTGCATATTGCTAGTGTAGCATCTATGTGTAGAGATTACTAACTTGTAATTCTCTAATAACATTTGACTAATTTTCCTTTAATCACTCTCTAATCTTAGATTTCATTGTGCTTAAGTTGAGAATTTAGTGCTTAATAATTCACATAAATAGATGCATGTTAGTAATTGAGGATTAAGCTTAATTGTAAGGATTCCCGTTGTTTTTAATTGGCTTATTTCGTGATCAAACCATATGTGGGGGTTCTTTGTAAGGGTAGCCTAAGTATCGGTCTTGTTGTTCAAAGCCCTTTTGAAGACCTCGTGTTGATAAGCACCGAAGGTAAATTTCTATGTGCTTACTTTTCTTTGAAGAGATTAGTTGCACACACACACTTAACATTCATTGCATATGTGTGCATTCTCTTCATTTGTCACATTTCACACTTGCACTTATTTATTATATTTTATGGTGTGTAATTGTGTCATGTTGTTGTATAATTCGTTTTCCGATAACTTTCGGAAACGTCCGCGCATGCACGAGAATGTGCTTGGTTTAGCGCGAGGACCGCCTATGGAGAATGCCCTTGGCTTCTCCTTGGTTTTCACCTATCTAGGTGATCGGCGGTTATGATCGGCGGCCTGGCCGCCAAATGAAACCGCCGTTTCAGTCCAGATTGGTCTGAAGCATTTCTGCGGTTAATATCGGCGGTCACGACCGCCGTTCGAAACCGCCGTTTCAAGACCTGATTGATTTATCTCTCAGTCCAATTCGACGGTTGAAACGGCGGGCATGAAACCGCCGTTCATACCTGGTTGATTTTGATCTCTCTGTTCTGTTTCGGCGGTTGGAATCGGCGGTCACTAAACCGCCGAATGAACCGCCGTTTATGCTCTGTTCTTCACGAGCTCAATTCGGCGGTCATTAACGGCGGCCTGGCCGCCGATTGAAACCGCCGATTGGCGCGTTTCTTTGAAACTTACTTAAACGACCACACTTTGATTTGGCCCCCTATATATATGCCACTTTGACTTTAGGTCAATTAAGAGAGTTCATATTCAGAATTCATACTTAGGATATTTTTCAAAGAGAAGAAAAATTCCAAGAACTCCATTCTTGATTCTCAAACACTTTTCATGATCATCAATCATCATCTAGCATCATCTTAGATCATCTAGATGTCATCTAGCATGGAATCTTCATCATACTTTGCTTGGTAAGCTTTTCACTAATATCTTACATGTTTTGTGTTTCTCTTATCTAGCAATCTCAATTAATTACTTGTTTGTTATTTTGTATGCTTTAGATACAATATTGAGATGAGTATGATGTATGTTTGAGATTTTATATTGTGCTAGCATATTAGGTTTTGTGCTTAATATTGATTAGCTAAACTAATTGACATGTCATTTAGTTTTGATATCTAGGATTATTCTTAATTGCATATTAATCATCTTAGATAAGCATATAGGGTTTCCCTTGCTCTATGTTGCATTTTGGATATTCACATATATTCACTTAGGGTTGTATTCTCTTCAAAGAGAAAGTAAGTCTTGTGTGTAGCATCCGGGATTAGGTTGCTTAGAACGCAAGCAAATTGGACTAGGTTCACTCATACCGGGATTAGGTAGGTGTGTGATTACTTCCGGGATTAGGTTGTAATCGTTTGCACATTTAGTGGATTCGAGGTTCGAGTGTGGCTTACTTACATAGCCCGTGGTTTTTCCCGTGAGGGTTTCCACGTAAAAACCAAGTGTTGTTTTAATTTCCGCACCATATTACAATTGCTTGGTTATATTATCTTGAGGGCATTTTTGTAATTTTGACTAACACGAAAAATTGGGTAAAAAGCGTAAAATCTATTCACCCCCCCTCTAGATAGCTTTATACACACCGTGCTATAATTTGTTTCATTTGGTATCAGAGCGGGTTCCTAGACATACATAGGTGATCCTTGCTCATTTTGGTGTGTTTTGCATTTTGTGTGATTTTTTGATTTATTCATACATTTTGCATTCATCTCTTTTGCATTCATCCAAACACTATGAGTGGTTTCGGGATGAGCAAAGAGGGAGCGTCGAGCGTGAGGCCACCGTTGCTCACCGGCGATAATTACTCCTCATGGAAGGGGAAGATGGAAGCATACATATGCCAAATCCATGATAGGGCATGGATGGCGGTTGAAGATGGATATGCTCCACCTATGATGACTTCTACGGATGGAGGAGAAGAAGTTCTCAAGCCTAAGGCACAGTGGAGTCCTCAAGAATTTATTGACTCCATGTGGAACAACAAGGCTATTCATGCCATCCGATGTGCAGTGAGTGAAAATCAGTACAAACTGATTCAAATTACTAGGATTGCTAAAGAGGCATGGGACATCCTAGAAGTTGCACATGAAGGCACCGAGGTTGTCAAGGACTCAAAGCTTCAAGTCCTTCAAACTCGGTTTGAGACCATTAGGATGGAAGAGCACGAGCACTTCAATGACTTCCAAGTGAGACTAATGGACATTGTGAACCAAAGTCACCAACTTGGTGATCCTTACTCGGATAGAAGAATCAAGCAAAAGATCATGCGATCACTTCCCGAGAGGTTCGAACCCAAAGTGACGGCTTTAGAAGAAAATGACACTTACAAGGAAATGAAGCCGAGTGAAGTCATTGGAAGACTTCTAGCCTATGAATCAAGAAAGGCTACCACATCTCCTCCTAAGAAGAAAAAGGATATTGCCTTGAAGACATCCAAGATGGAAGAGGAGGAGGATGACTCATATGAAGACATGGCACTCATTGCCAAAGGATTCAAGAAGTTCTTGAATCTTCAAAAGAGTGATTATGGCTCAAAGGGGAATGACTTCAAGAAGAAGAAGTCCACTATTAAGAATGTCAAGCCATATCATGAGATGTCTTCAAGAGAGAAGATTCAATGCTACGAATGTGGAGGATTCGGGCATATCTCCAAGGAATGTGCTAACTTGGAAGATGAAAGAGAGGAGGTCGCCACTTCAAGTAATAGTGATGAAGAGATTGTGGCAAAATTCTTGGCATTAGGTTGCTCTCACAAGCGGGACAACAAAGTGAAAGTTGTTGAAGGAAGTCCCTCAAGCTTGAATGATTGTGAGAACAACTATTTTGCCTTTCCGATCTCCTACAATGAAGAAGAGAATGAGAGTCAAGAAGAAAGTGACTCTAATAAAGACGACTCTTCATCTAACTCCTCACATGGATATGTGAAGAAAAAGGTTCTAGATAAACACCTCACTGAGTTTAAAAGCTTAGCAATGAAGACTAAGGAAAAGATACGAAGATTGAGAGAAGAGAATCTAGACCTTGAAGCTCATGTTGACCACTTAAGTGAACAAGTGGATAGATCCAAGATTATTGAAGATAAGCTAAGAAAGGAGTTAGACTTATCTAAGAGGAATGAAGAAGAATTAAAAAGAGAGCTTGAAGAGGCTAAAGGATCAAGGACTAGGATAGTTTCTAGCACCGAAAAACTTGACCACATGTTAAGTGTTGGAAAGAGTCCGTGTGATAAGAGAGGTCTTGGGTTTGAAGATAGTAAGGAGTCCTCCACTCCTAACAAGACCATGTTTGTCAAAAGCTTGAGCTACAAAGAAGATTCACCGGTGCAAACTCCTAGGAAGAAGATTGAGCTAGGACAATGCTCTCATAGTGCACAAGTGAAGGTAGCTCCAAGAAGACAACCTCAAGCTCAACCTACAAGAGTTCCTCATGCTAACTTCCCTCAAACTCAAATCCATCAAGGGAAGAGACCAATCATGCAAACTCAACCGTGGAAGCAACCAAGTGTTGGTCAACAACAAAGAAGGAGAAATCCTATCCAACAACCAAGACAACCACAAAGACATGGGAAGGCTCCTATGCATGCACAAGGACATGGTACGATTCCTAACTTTGTACCTACATGTCATTTTTGTGGTGTTGATGGTCATATTAGACCAAAGTGCTTTCGTTACATTAAAATGTGTAGAGTTAAAAGCATGATTGAGAAAAAGAAAGCTAGAGCTAGAATGCATACTCATAGGAAGGAAGAAATTCATTTACATGATCCTATGACATCTAGATCTCTAGAACAATTGACCACTAGGAAGAAAAATGTCACACCTATGTGGATAAGGAAAAATGAACCCGCTTGCTACGAGACTATCAAATCTCAAATAGGTTCATCCAAGTCAAATGGACTTGGGAGGTCTATAGGACCTCATGACCTTCATTGTTGAAGGTTGATGATTGACCCCATATGGGGAACTCAAGCAAAGAGAGCTATTTTGCATTCTTGTATCTTGCAAAAAATTTGAAATATCTTATGCCTCTTCTTTTGATTGCTTGAGTAAGCTTGGTTGTACATATGTATATATGTTTTAAAATTCTATAAGTGTGAACCTTGCTTGTCTACAATCCATGTCATATTTATGTTCAAACATGCATTTTTGGACTAGGAGATTTACATAGGAAGTATGATGTGAATGACCTATAGTTTTCTCCATGACATGATGATTCTTTAATAACATGCTAATGTCAAATGAAAAAGCATGAAATTCATATAACATGCTCACACGAAAAGCATGAATTGATGATTGCATATTCTTAAATGCAAAACTTGTGTGAAAACTTATGAGACTCAAAATGAATAAAGGATCTTGTATCCATTCAAAGGAATTTACATTCCAAATGTCTCTCTTTCTTTATTAGTTGAACATGGTTACTATCATACGGATAATTTTATCCGGAAAAATCAAATAGGGTGCAAAGTCGCTCATGCCATGTTTCGCTTATAAAGTTGGATATAGTTGCTCTTAAATTGAAATCAATAATCTCTATATCCTTGCTTTTCCCATGACATTGGTGAAATTGGTTTGAATTCTTATTAGAAACCTTTGTCATTTGCTTTGCCAAATACCATTGTATTTTGGACTTAAATGCTATATGTCTTGTATGCAAAGCATGTTGGATTCACACATTTTCTCAAAATAAATCTCATTGTTTCTCTCAAATTAATTGAAGTGCATAGAGTGACTTATATGTATATGCAAGTCTTGCATGCTTCTATCTCTCGTTGCTATGAGTGACCCGGTTGGGGACTACTCCTTTGCCTATATCATGACAAAAAGGGGGAGTAGGATATGGTAAGGGGAGGTGCAAAATATAGAAGCTATTGTACACTTTGGGGAGAACATACATTGAGGGGGAGTAACCCGTTGAGGGGGAGCATTGCATTTATCATACATTGCATACATTTGGTAATGTTGTGCCTAAATTCTAAAAATGCAAATGCTTGGTATTGTTCTCACATGATTAATCTCACACTTTTCTTGTATTAGAAATGTTAGAAACTCTTTTCAGGGATTGATTATTCTACAAGAGGATTGAAGACTTCAAGTTGCATTAGCTTATCTCTTTGTAATGTAGAATATCATTATAGTCCCGTAGTTTCTATTTTTTGTGAGGAATCATTGTGAGTGATGGTTTTGTCACGAAATAGCCAAAGGGGGAGATTGTAAGGATTCCCGTTGTTTTTAATTGGCTTATTTCGTGATCAAACCATATGTGGGGGTTCTTTGTAAGGGTAGCCTAAGTATCGGTCTTGTTGTTCAAAGCCCTTTTGAAGACCTCGTGTTGATAAGCACCGAAGGTAAATTTCTATGTGCTTACTTTTCTTTGAAGAGATTAGTTGCACACACACACTTAACATTCATTGCATATGTGTGCATTCTCTTCATTTGTCACATTTCACACTTGCACTTATTTATTATATTTTATGGTGTGTAATTGTGTCATGTTGTTGTATAATTCGTTTTCCGATAACTTTCGGAAACGTCCGCGCATGCACGAGAATGTGCTTGGTTTAGCGCGAGGACCGCCTATGGAGAATGCCCTTGGCTTCTCCTTGGTTTTCACCTATCTAGGTGATCGGCGGTTATGATCGGCGGCCTGGCCGCCAAATGAAACCGCCGTTTCAGTCCAGATTGGTCTGAAGCATTTCTGCGGTTAATATCGGCGGTCATGACCGCCGTTCGAAACCGCCGTTTCAAGACCTGATTGATTTATCTCTCAGTCCAATTCGACGGTTGAAACGGCGGGCATGAAACCGCCGTTCATACCTGGTTGATTTTGATCTCTCTGTTCTGTTTCGGCGGTTGGAATCGGCGGTCACTAAACCGCCGAATGAACCGCCGTTTATGCTCTGTTCTTCACGAGCTCAATTCGGCGGTCATTAACGGCGGCCTGGCCGCCGATTGAAACCGCCGATTGGCGCGTTTCTTTGAAACTTACTTAAACGACCACACTTTGATTTGGCCCCCTATATATATGCCACTTTGACTTTAGGTCAATTAAGAGAGTTCATATTCAGAATTCATACTTAGGATATTTTTCAAAGAGAAGAAAAATTCCAAGAACTCCATTCTTGATTCTCAAACACTTTTCATGATCATCAATCATCATCTAGCATCATCTTAGATCATCTAGATGTCATCTAGCATGGAATCTTCATCATACTTTGCTTGGTAAGCTTTTCACTAATATCTTACATGTTTTGTGTTTCTCTTATCTAGCAATCTCAATTAATTACTTGTTTGTTATTTTGTATGCTTTAGATACAATATTGAGATGAGTATGATGTATGTTTGAGATTTTATATTGTGCTAGCATATTAGGTTTTGTGCTTAATATTGATTAGCTAAACTAATTGACATGTCATTTAGTTTTGATATCTAGGATTATTCTTAATTGCATATTAATCATCTTAGATAAGCATATAGGGTTTCCCTTGCTCTATGTTGCATTTTGGATATTCACATATATTCACTTAGGGTTGTATTCTCTTCAAAGAGAAAGTAAGTCTTGTGTGTAGCATCCGGGATTAGGTTGCTTAGAACGCAAGCAAATTGGACTAGGTTCACTCATACCGGGATTAGGTAGGTGTGTGATTACTTCCGGGATTAGGTTGTAATCGTTTGCACATTTAGTGGATTCGAGGTTCGAGTGTGGCTTACTTACATAGCCCGTGGTTTTTCCCGTGAGGGTTTCCACGTAAAAACCAAGTGTTGTTTTAATTTCCGCACCATATTACAATTGCTTAGTTATATTATCTTGAGGGCATTTTCGTAATTTTGACTAACACGAAAAATTGGGTAAAAAGCGTAAAATCTATTCACCCCCCCTCTAGATAGCTTTATACACACCGTGCTATAATTTGTTTCATTAATGAATGATTGATTAGAAACTAGGATTATACTTGAATGAATCCATTTCCCTTAACAACTTCTAATCTAGAATTTGAATCAAGTAGTTGTAATTGTTATTTAGCCATTCAATCCTAACATAGTTAATTTGTTAATCATTAGTTAATTCAATCAACCTTGTTTTAGCATAATTAGAGAATTGTAGAATTAAGTTAAGTTAAACGTCTTTATATTGCCTTCCTCGTGGGAACGATACCCTTACTTGCTTACTACACTAGTTCAACGACTTGTGCACTTGCAATAGGGTCACTAGACTCGCGCGTCCCTTTAATATAACCGAGTTAGAATAGGTCATATTATAGTGACATTTGTAGAACCAGTTCGGGCGTGTCAGGGAGTAGTATGTATAGAAAATTGTAGTAGCAACTTCACTTCACTTGGGGAGTTTGCTAATTGAGGGGGAGTAACCCGTTAAGGGGGAGCATTGCATTCACATACATTGCATGATGGTGTGCTTAAATTCTTTAAATGAAAATATGTAAGATCCTGGATCTTTATTGACTTGATTCCATTGCAAAACTATCTTTATTTGTATTGATTAGTTGCTTAGGTGACTTTTGGTGAAAAGAAGCTTCAAAGAAGAAAAGCAACGTCTCATGCAAATGTCGTCTTCAAAAGGGAAATCGCGTACTTGGATGCTAAGGTATCAAAATTCTTCTTCCTCGCAAGGCATAAGCGCACACACACACAATTCATATATGTGTGTCCTTGCATCATTGTGCAAACATTTGGTATAACACATTAACACTCATTTAAGTATGCACATGCATTATTCTCATATTGACAAACATTGTAGATTTGTATGGTTTATGACTATTGCTTGGATATAGCATGCTTGTGTGACATTGTATTTATTTATTTGTGTTTCTTGTTTTTTGGACTTGAATATGTTCTCTTTTGATTCCTTATTAAGTCCTGGTCATTTCGGTTACTCATTCTTTAGGTTTTGAGTCCAAACGATGTAGCTACGCTACTTTGCGTTCTCATTCGTTGAGTTGTCTTTGTCGTCATTTTCTGAGATGAATTCTCAACCTTTTGTCAAACTTTTATAGTCTTCATTGTGCGTGAGGGAGTCACGATTTGTAATCCGAAAATGGATTCAAAATTGGAGTTCGGAGGCCCGAATACGGCCAAAGAACGTGAGAAGTGCGTGAGAGGAGCAAGTATGGCCAACGGCCAAGCTTGGTGTCCACGTGTGCCACATGGCCAGACAGCTTCTCTGCCCACGTGTGCCACATGCGGTCCACACATGGAGGTGACATGGCACACTTCAATTGGGTGCTTCATTTTCTCTCTCTCTCTCTCTTTTAAATATCATTTTCCATCACTCCAAACACAACTTGAAGAAAATTGAAAATCGAGATGTGCAGAATTTCTTCATGAATTTTTGATGTCTTGCTTTAATCATAACTTTCTTATCTTAACTCCGAATCACTTCATTAAAAGCCAAAAATGTTGGCCTTGATGAGAACTACAAACCCCAAGCATTTTCAGAGCCAAGTGACTTCGTGTATGTGAAACATTTTCTTTTTACTTTCATTTTTGATCATCTCTTTTAATCTTCTTATTTGATAGATGAAATGTGTTAAGAATGATGTTAGTTCACATTCTAGGTTTGTTTGATTGATTGATTGATTGAGTTTTAGCCTTGTGATCTTATTTGAACATATTTTTGCTAAACTTGATTAAACTTGAAATTGACTCTAGAAATATCTTGTATGATGTGTCTCTTGATAATTTCTAGGTTTAATTTCACGTTCTAAGAACAAGGAATTTTTGTGTGAAATATTGAATATTCTTGACTTGTTCTTATTGATATACATGCATTGATTTCTAGGTACAATTGTGATTGTTTGTTGAAAGCATATCTTAGAATATCTCTAAGCATGTTCATAGAGCTTGATTGATCGTCTTGCTTTATTTGGTTATGATTTGCATCATTTGCATCACCTAGTTCATTGCCTTGTGAAAAGGTTGAAGTCTCTTGATTAAAATGAGTGAAGCTTTATCTTGAGCAAGAAGACTTGGAGGATTCCGGATAGCTAAGCAAGAAGTCTTAGTTAGAATCAAGAGGATCCGGATAGCTAGAAGTGTGATACTCCGGATGGTTTAGCTGGGGAAGCTTGACTAGGAACTTTGGATCTAGATAGCTAAGCAAGGAAATCTTCCTAGAGGCTTGAGAGCCTTGGATAGGAAGTTGCTTCCTAGAGGTGAAGGACTCATCTTGGATAGGGAGTAGGGAAGTGATTCACTTGGTCTTGTGGTTAGACTAGGAGTTGATTGCATTGAGTGTGTATCTCCTTCTTTCATAGTGAATTGCTTTGCTGGTGGTTGTGGTATCAACCCGAGGATGTTTTCTCTTTGAGGTTTTACCACGTAAAAATCCTTGTGTCTATTTTTCGCTTTACTTTTCATTATCTTCCATATCATATATTAAGTGTATCCCTTGTATATTGATTTTCACATGTATTGACTCATACTATACAATTGCTATATCATTTCAAGAGTACATTTCATTCTTGTAATCTGCATATTTTGAAGTTGGAAGAGATTTGAGCCTATATCTATTCACCCCCCCCCCCCCCCCCCCCCCCCCCCCCCCCCCTCTAGGTATATAATACACTATTGCTTAAGGGAATTTCATTTGGTATCAGAGCGGGTGTCTAGACGCACTTAGATAGATCCTTTCCTTATAGTGTTTTTGTTTTATTTGTGATAGTCATGATTAAGGAAGTGTGTTCCTATGTGGCTTCTTTTGTTGAACCTATTGACTTGGGTGAGAAAAAGATCAATGATCTGTTTTTTGAAAATGAACGTTTGTCCAAAGTCAATGTGTCCCTCAATAAGAAGCTAGATAATCATGGACTAGGCTCAAAAGAATTCAATGATCTTAAAGACAAGATCCTAAGTCTAGAATTGAATCTAAAAGATAGCAATGATAGGCTTAGCATCTTGAAGCAAGAAATTGAGCAAAGGGATAGTTCTCTTTTGTAGTGCTAAAAGGCTAGAAAACAAGCTGAAAGCCACACTTAGTGAGCACTTAAATCAAGAGAAAAAGTATGAACAATGGCTAACTAAATCACGTGAAGATGTTAGGAAAAGTGATGACATCTTAGAGAAATATGTCATTAAAAATAGGATGCTTAGTGATAAACTTGATGTGGCTAGTATGATGATTCACAAGATGTCATCTAGTTCTAACAAGGTTGAAAACCGCATTAAAAGTGGAAAGCATCCTTGTGACAAAAGGGGTTTGGGTTATATCAATAAGAAGGAAACCCCTTCATCTAACAAATCTACTTTTGTCAAAGCAAGTGTTGAGTCAAATGTAGGTACTCTCTCTCAAGGTAAAGCAATAAAAGCTACCGGAGGTTCCTTTACATCAATAAGAATCTCAAATGGAAGATCACAACAAAATCAAAGTCAAAAAGCATCATCCTCAAATGCAAGAGGTGGAGCATCAAAGGTTGCACTTCAAAGAGGTAAAAATGTGAGAAGACCAAATGCTTTAGAAGCAAATGTAAATGTTAAATTTCTCAAATTCATACATATTTGTCATCATTGTAATATGGTAGGACATATTCGACCTAGGTGTTTTAAGTATATTCGGAAATGTGAACTTGATAATGCTTTTCATGATATGTCTTTGAATAGACCTAGGCAATCATCCATGTATGGATTTAGTACTAGACCTAGGAAGACCTTGGAAAAGCATGTTGTGAAGAAACTTGTTGATGACTTGCTTGCTAAATCTTGTGTTATGCCTCACTCTACTATACATAAGAAAGTTGATAATGCTTTGTTTGATATTTTTGAAAATGTGACCAATGAGGTCAAGGTGCATGTTAAAAAGCCTAACATTGAGTCAAAGCATGTTAGTGGTAAGAGTGAGAGGCATGTTGTGAAGAGTGTGTGGGTTAGAAAATACACATCTAATTGTCTAGTTGCACAATATGCTCTTTGTGCTAACTCCTCCTATTCTTGGTACCTAGATAGCGGTTGCTCTAGGAACATGGCTGGGAACAAAGAATTCTTTAAGAATCTTGTTTTAAAGGATGGAGGTTGGGTTACTTTTGGTGATGGTACCAAAAAGCAAGTTCTTGGCAAGAGAACAATTTGTATCCCCGGATTGCCAAAACTTCGCAATACTTTGTATGTTGATAGGTTACAAGCTAACTTGATAAGCATTACTCACTTGTGTAAAATATTTAAGGAAGTTAGTTTAAACAAAGATGTGTGCACTATAATTGATAAAAAGGGCAATGTTGTTCTAAGAGTCAAAAGGTCTATAGACAATTGCTATTGTCTTGAGATAGATCCACTAACTTGCAGCATGGCACATGAGTGCAACAAGCTTGATTTGTGGCATCAACGTTTGGGTCACATGAATTTTAAAGATTTAAATAAGCTTGAAAAACATGGCATTGTTAGAGGTCTTCCCAATCTTGGTAAGAAACTTGAGGTTGTTTGTGAACCTTGCCAATTAGGTAAACAAACCAAAATGCCTTAGAAAAAGAGTACTTATATTGCTACCAAGAGACCTTTAGAACTTGTGCACATGGACATAATGGGGCCAATTCAAGAGCATCAATGGCAAAAAGTACATTTTTGTATGCGTTGATGACTACTCTAGGTTTACTTGGGTTTATTTTCTTAGAAACAGGACTGAGGCTTTTGATTACTTCAAAAAAATTTGTAATCAAGTTCAAAATGAAAAAGGTCTTGATATCAAGAAAATATGTCGCATTAGGAGTGATCATGGGACATAATTTGAAAATGCTAAATTTAGTGAGTTTTTTTATGGTTCTGTGATTTCTCATAAGTTCTCCGCACCTAGAACTCCTTAACAAAATGGTGTTGTTAAGAGGAAAAATCGTGTCTAGCAAGAGATGGCTAGGGTCATGCTCAATAGCAAGAAAGTCCCTACAAACCTATGAGCCGAGGCGGTCAATACTGCTTGTTATGTGTCTAATCATGTTTTTAGGAGGCCCGGCACAAAACAAACTTCCTATGAGCTATGGAAGGGCAAGAAGCCCAATGTAAGTTACTTCCACACCTTTGGGAGTAAGTGTTACATTTTGAATGATAGAGATCACTTAGGAAAGTTTGATGCTAAAAGTGATGTTGGTCTCTTTCTTGGGTATGCTATTAATAGTCATGCATATAGCGTCTTTAACTGGACTACTAAGACTATTATGGAATCTATCAATGTGAAGATAGATGACCTTAGCATGCTAAATTTGTGTGATGATAATAGTGTCAATGAACCTAAAGAAAACATTTTGAATGACACTAAAACACCTATTGATGTGGCTAGTAGTGTTTCTAGTCAAGATGATGAAAATAATAGTCGTGTTGAAGTTGTAAGTCAAGGGTTGGAAAATGCTTTAAATGATAATCAACAAAATGACCAAGTTGTTGAACTCTCTCACCAAAGACTTAGAAACTTACACTATCAAGAAGATATCATAGGTGATTTGAATAAAGGGGTTAGAACAAGAAATCAAATTGCTAACCAAATTTCGTATGCTTGCTACACTTCTCAAATTGAACCCAAAAATATTAATGAAGCAATTGTTGATGAATATTGGGTTGGGGCTATGCAAGATGAACTTAATCAAATTGAGAGGAATGAAGTGTGGTCCTAGTTCCTAGACCTAAAGATATAAATGTAATTAGCACTAAATGGGTTTTTAGGAATAACACCGATGAAAGTGGCAAGATTGTGAGGAATAAAGCTAAACTAGTGGTTCAAGGTTATACTCAAGTTGAGGGTGTAGACTTTGATGAGACATTTACACCAATTGCTCGTCTCAAGTCCATTAGACTTTTGTTGTCCATTACATGCATTAAAAAATTCAAATTGTTTCAAATGGATGTCAAAAGTGCTTTCCTCAATGGATACCTTCAAGAAGAAGTGTATGTTGAACAACCTAAGGGTTTTGTAGACCCACACTTTCCTAATCATGTGTCTAAATTGAAAAAGGCTCTCTATGGCCTTAAGCAAGCTCCAAGAGCTTGTTATGATAGGTTGCCTCAATATCTTATTGACAACCACTATAGGAGAGGTGGCATTGATAGAACATTGTTTATCAAACGTCATGAGAATGATATTTTTGTTGCTCAAATATATACTGATGACATTGTTTTTGGGTCTACTAATAAAACCAAGTTTGATGAATTTGTAAGTGTAATGTCAAGTGAATTTGAAATGAGTATGGTGGGTGAGTTGAATTACTTTCTTGGCATGCAAGTGAAGCAAACTAGCATGGGCATAATGTTGAATCAACCTAAATATGCTAAAAACCTAGTTAAGAGGTTTGGCCTAAAAAATGGAAAAGATTTTGAAACACCCATGAGTACTACTCTAAAACTTGACAAAGATAAAAAAGGGAAAAGTGTTGACCAAAGCCTTTATAGAAGCATGATTGGTAGTCTACTTTACCTAACGGCTAGTAAACCGGACATATGCTTTAGTGTTGGCTTGTGTGCAAGATTCCAAGCTAATCCTAAGGAATCTCACTTAAAAGCCGTCAAGAGGATCATTAGGTATGTCAAAGGGACTCATAGTCTTGGTCTATTCTATTCATTTGACACCAATGATATCCTAGTAGGCTATTGTGATGCCGAATGGGCGGGAAACATAAATGATTGTAAACGCACATCCAGCGGTTGCTTTTACGTTGGGAATAACTTGGTTTCTTGGTCAAGTAAGAAACAAAATTCTATTTCCCTTTCTTCTTCCGAAGCCGAGTACATTGGGGCCGGAAGTGCATGAACACAATTACTTTGGATCAAACAAATCCTTAAGGATTATGAGATAGAACAAGGAAAAATGACACTTTATTGTGATAATTTAAGTGCCATTAACATCTCTAAAACTCCTGAAACAAATACGGTGTGTTCTAAATATATTATCTAGAGGGGGGGTGAATAGATTTTAACTATTATTACCCAATTTTCGCATGCAAGTCAATTTTACGAAAATACCCCTACTAGTCAAAATTACAAGCAAGTGTAATATAGTGCGAAATTTAAATAACACTTGATGTATACGTGGAAACCCAACCACTGGGAAAAACCACGGGCTGTTTAGTGCGCCACACTCGGACCTCGAAATCCACTAATCGAAATGGAGTTTACAACCTATGTAGACCTCGTCTAACACTCCGGTCAATAACCCCTCACTTCTACCACTCGGGCCTTTAAAAGTGGCTCTTGTCCAATTGCTTGAGGCCTAAGCAACCTTAACCTCAAGACTTAATTCTCTAAGAAGAGATTATGCAACCTATGTGAATATGTATAAATATTCAAATAACAAACAAGGCTAGGTAACCTTAGATGCTTATCTAGGATGACGATATTATCAATTTAATCAACCCTAGATATCAATTGCTAAATGACATGTCAAATAGCATAGATAATCATAGATTATAAAAACCTAGATATCTATCAAAAACAACACTCAATCAATTCATCACAATTAATCTCTTTTCTTGTATTTAGCATATGATCTAAAACATACAAGTAATTTAAAAGAGATGGCTTGGTATTTAAAATACTAAAATAAGATGAAATTAATCAAAATCTTACCAAGCAAGTTGTGATGATGCAAACCCATACATGGATGCACTCTATATAGACATAGGAGATGTAATATGAAATTTGATGCAAAAGGGGTTTGATTTGAGTGGTTAAAGGTGAGTTCTTGATTTGATTTTCTTTCAAAATCTATCTTTGAAGTTTAGGGTTCTTAAGAGTAAAAGAACTTATTCAGATCATGAGAAAGTTAGATATTTATAGACATCAAGAACAGGGCAAGTGAAAAGACAATTTTGCCCCTGAAATCGCACGATCGGCGGTTTCATTCGGCGGCCAGGCCGCCGAATTGAACCGCCAAATGGCTCCCGAGAGGAACAGGAGAACTTCGGCGACTTCGTTCGGCGGTTTAGAAACCGCCGATCATAACCGCCGTTTTGGACCCGACAGATATATTTCAATCAGGTCTCATTTGGCGGTTTCGAACGGCGGCCAGGCCGCCGAACGTAACCGCCGTTTCACCAAAAATGGTGAAACCAAGGAGAAGCCAAAGGGATCTCCACCGGCGATCATCGCGCAAAACAAAGGACATCAACGTGCACGCGCAGACGTTTCCGAACAACCTTCGGGAAACGAATTTCTCCACAGTAAAAGCTAATCATGCATGAAGTGCAAGTGTGGGTATTGAATGCATCCTAATGCCTATCATGTCATGGCATTATCATATAACAAGATGCAATCAATTCAACATGCAAGAAGAGATATTGAATAATTCAATAAAGCACAATGCACACAAAATCTAAACACAACATTCAAGAATAAGAGTTATGCATGTTGTGTGAGTGTGCAACTATATCTCTTCAAGCCAAAGTAAGCACTAGATATACCTTTGGTGCTTGTCCTCTTGAGGTCTTGGAAAGGGTCTTTGATCTTCAACAAATCACCTAGACTACCCTTACAACCAAACCCCAACATGTGGTTTGCCCACGAAATAAGCCAATCAATTAAAGGGAATCCTTACAATCTCCCCCTTTGGCTAATTCGTGACAATACCACCACTCACATTGATTCCTCACAACATAATAGAAACTACGGGTCTACTATGATTTTCTACTTTACAAAGAGATAAGATAAATAGTCTTGAAGTCTTCAATCTCAAGTAGAACAATCAATCCCTGAAAGCACAGTTTCTATACTTTCCAATACAAGAAAATGTGAGATGAATCAAGTGAGATAAAACAAGCATTTGCATTTAAGAATTTAAGTACAACATCATGCAATGTATGAATGTGCAAATGCTCCCCCTCAAAGGGTTACTCCCCCTCAATAAGTATTCTCCCCAACATGCACAATTGCTACTACAATTTGCAACTCCCCTTACCACAACCTACTCCCCCTTTTTGTCATGATATAGACAAAGGAGTAGTCCCCAACCGGGTTACTCAAGGCAAAGAGAGATAGTAGCATTCTAGATATTTACATAATCAATATAAGTCACTTTATGCAATCTCAATTTATTGGAGAGAAACAAGGAGATTTATTTAAAAATAAATGTGTGAAACAAAACATGCTTTGCATACAAGACATGTAGCATTCAAGTCCAAAATACAATGGTATTTGGCAAAGCAAATGACAAAAGTTTCTAATAAGAATTCAAACCAATTTCACCAATGTCATGAGAGAAGCAAGGATATAGAGTTTTCATTGATTTTAATGTATGAGCAACTATATCCATCTTTATAAGTCAAACATGTCATGAGCAACTTTGCACCCTATTTGATTTTTCCGGGAATGAAACCCGTATGATAGTAGACATGTTCAACAAATAAAGAAAGAGAGACAATTTGGAATATAAATTCCTTTGAACGGATACAAGATCCTTTATTCATTTTGAGTCTCATAAGTTTTTTCACACAATGTTTTGCATTTATAAATTGCAATCATCAATTCATGCTTTTTCATTTGAGCATGTCATTTGAATTTCATGCTTTTCATATGACATTAGCATGTTATAAAAACAACTCACGCTTTTCAATTTTTAAGCATGTCATTACGAATCATCATGTCATGGAGATAACTATAGGTCATTCATATCATACTTCCTATGTAAATCTCCTAGTCCAAAAATGCATGTTTGAACATAAATATGACATGGATTGTAAACAAGCATGGTTCACACTTATTGAATTGAAAACATATATACATATGTGCAACCAAGCTTACTCAAGCAATTAACAAAGAAGCATAAGATTTTTCAAATATTTGCATGCAACAAGTATGCATAAGCTCTCTTTGCTTGAGTTTCCCATATGGGGTCAATATCATCCTTCATCAAAGAAGGCGATGAGGTCCTATGGACCTACCAAGTCCATTGGACTTAGTTGAACCTATTTGAGACTTGTTAGTCTCGTAGCAAGCGGGTTCATCATTTTTAATCCACCTGGGTGACACTAAGTCAATCCTAGTGGACGAAGGTTCTAGAGTACAAGATGAAAAAGGATTATGTAAATTATTTTCTTCCTTTTTATGAAGTATCTTAGCTCTAGCCTTTTTCTTGTCAAACATGCTTTTAGCTCTACACATTTCAATGTAATGCAAGCAACTTGGTCTAATATGACCAACAATACCACAAAAATGACAAGTGGGAATAAAGTTAGGAATCATACCATTCCCTTTAGCATGGATAGGAGCTTTCCCTTGTCGTTGTGGTTGTCTTGGTTGTTGGATAGGATCTCTCCTCCTTTGTTGATAACCAAGACGAGGTTGCTTGCTTGTCTGAGCTTGCATGATTGAACTCTTCCAATTCTGTTTTTGAGTTTGAGGGAAGATAGTGTGAGGAGCCTTTTGGGTGTGAGCTTGAGCTTGACCTTTTGGTGCCTCAAACACTTAGGCACTTCTTGAACACACTCTTAGGTCAATCTTGTTCCTAGGGTGTTGAGGAGGAGAGGACATACTGGAGTCCATGTCTATGACCAAGGATGTCTTGCTTGTGGAGGAGACATCCTTGTCATCAATGTAGCCAAGACCTCTCTTGTCACTTGGATTTCTTCCAACTCCCAACATGTGGTCAAGCATCTTGGTGCTTGAAGTCATCTTAGCCATTAAGACCTTAACTTCTTCAAGCTCTCTTTTCAACTCTTCTTCTCTCCTCTTAGATAAAGCTAAGTCTTCTTTTAGCTTATCTTCATCCGCCATGGATCTCACCACTTCACACAAGTGGTCTACTAGTGTTGAAAGCTCTAGATTCTCTTCTTTTAATCTTCTAATTTCCATGTTCCTCATCATCGAGCTCTCAACTTTGACTTTGTAGTCATTAAGATCCATACCCTCCACATATCAATTTGTGGAGTTAGATGACAAATATTCAACACTTGTGTCATCTCCTCTAATCTCCATTTCACCAATGGAGTCATCTCCTTCATCAAGATCATCAAATTTGTCTCTTGATGAGGAATGAGCTGTTAGGATTATGCTCAATAGCAAGAGTGTAATGT
Source organism: Acer yangbiense (assembly GCA_008009225.1). NCBI lineage: Eukaryota > Viridiplantae > Streptophyta > Magnoliopsida > Sapindales > Sapindaceae > Acer > Acer yangbiense. The sequence goes on from CM017771.1 coordinate 22,463,758, forward strand.
TGTAATTAACAATCTTTTTCATATTAATAAAGTGATTTCTGGTTTAACAAATCTATATAGCATTTATAGTTTAATATTATAATTGTCAAAGTAAATAATCATAAGGTCTAAAGACTATGAGAAAAGAAGAATTGTTCGTACATCTGGATATGTATGTGGTAGACACAATTCTTTAGCTAGTCTTGAATATTGTTCACAACTTAAGTTAAAGGTTGGGCACCTTTATCTTGTTAAAGTTGTAGAATTGTTTTGCTAGCATTTGAGTGGGATCAAATGAGATATGATGAGTCTAAAATCATCGGAGTGTCTTCAAGCAAAAGAATCTAGTGCACTGGGTGCATTGAACTGGATCACAATGAAAAGCTTTATCTAGAACTGTCAATAGATAATAGTCTTTTCATTATCAGGACAATCGGAGAGTCTATCTTAATCCTGAGATAAATGATGGACTTATGGTTGCAAGTGGTATCATTTGAGTTATCAATGAGTACGATTATATCGCATAGTCTATCCTCGATAGTTTGGTGATATTCATTTGTTAATCGATAGAGGACTTCATTTATAGATATGGACATCGTGGCTCCATTTGATAAATGAGAGTATAATATCATCATATGGATGTTTTGAGGTAATTGGATATTAAATCTCAACGTTGAGTTTTCAATAGTGTCTATTGAAAACATGGCTTCTGGACAAGTCAAAATATCCAAGTTCAAAACGTGGTCATATGAGTAAATATGGTAACTTGGAGAGTTATAGGCGGTCTATGAACTCTTGGCGATTACTGATATTAATCACGAGGATACACTATCTCCAACATGATTGTCTAGGGTATGAATGAGGAACATCTTCCTTTTCTATCTTTATTTAAGAGTTCAATTTTAGCTCTTTAGTGGAATGAGTTAAAATTAATGGATCGGACCTAAGTGAATCATTTGTTGATTGTGATTAGGTTATGTCTATTGAAGCTTAAATTTAGATGGCCCGCCAAGATCCCCAATCCACATGGACTTGCATGGATCACTTGATATATTCTACCGGACCAATTTAAGGGTCCATCTAGAATTGCATTTAATATATTAAGAATATAATTTACACATTATTTATGTAATGTGCCGCTTAATTATATTTATATATTAATGAATGGCATGTGGGCTTGTTTCTTTTAGTAAGAATGGGTCTGGTTCACATGTGGGCTTTTTATTTAAAGTCCAATGGATTAAATGAAATGGCCCTATTTTAGACAAGTGGGGCGGCAAGGGTTAATATATTAGCCTATATATTATTTTGTTTCATTGTTTAATTAAATAAGAATTAATTAATTTATTAATTAATTGTTTAATTAAGAAATAAATCTTTTCTGATTAGGAAATATGATTCCTAGAGTTATACTATTGGTAGTAGTATACTAAAATTAAAAGACTTGTTTGGTAAGAAAATAAATAATTAATTTTATTTATTTAATCAAATAAGAAGTCTTTTTATTTAGTCAAATAAAAGAATAAAAGATTTATGAGTTGGATTAGGGTTTTGAAGTCTTAAACTAGATAGGAATTAGGGTGCAATACAAACTCCTTTTTGGCTTAGGTATTGCGGCAACCCTAGTCCCTTTTGGTGTAGAGATTTCGGCCACCCTAATAAAAAGAGAGAAAGAAAATTTGGCCACCTATATAAGTGGACTTATAGAATTCGGCCACTCTAAGGGTTTTGTGGTGATTGATACAATTTTCTTCTTCTTCTCAATTCATAGAAAGGTTTTTATTCTACTAAAACATAAAAGAGTGAATAGATTATTCTTTGATGGTACACTAATTGCTTGTTCATCAATAAGCTTGTGTGTACAACATCGATTGAGGTTCACGCGAGTTTCGATCATAAGATTGAGAACTCAAAAGTGACCGGAATAATCTTAGTCTTCTTTTGATTGTTTTTGTGACTAACAAAGAAAAAGAAAAGTTTGTTTGTCCATTCTCAGGTTTGCAATTCAAAGAAAAGGGAGACCAAGCTCCTAGGTGATCCACGTTCGTGCTAGGATTGAAGATCTTGCGGATTACCATCGACATAAGTCAATCGGATCACGTGACAAAAGGTATTCTTCTTTTGTTAGATAATATATATGTTTAATTGATTAAAGGGTTTAAGGTTCATAAAAAGGAAAAATTTTAAAAGTTACTAAATCTATTTTTAGTCTCGCTTCCGCTGCGTGTACTACGGTATTTTTCCCTACATGAGCCAAATCCCGATGAGTACCTACACCAACTACTTCTATATCTTGTTCTTCTTGGGGATCACAAGTATAAGCAACTTTGCCATCTTCTTCAACTTCTACACTCTTGGCTCCAAATTCCGTGTAGATGATGGCAAGTTCTTCATCACTTGAAGGATTTTCGTCATCTTCATATTTATCCCATAAGGTGGCCAACGCCTTCCCTTTTCTTCTATCCTTCAAGTTTCCACACTCCGGGGAGAAATGCCCAAATCCTCCACATTCGTAGCACTGAATCCCCTCTCTTGAAGACACTCCTTGGTTTGGCTTGTCATTGAGTCCCATGTCTTCAATTGAGATAACCTCCTTCTTGTCATGCTTCGAAGTCTCCAAAGCAATTGTCGTCTTCTTCTTAGGAGGTGAGGTGGTCAACTTCTTTTTAGGAGGTGAGGTGGTTAATTTCACAAATCTCCTAAAACTCTCTAGTAAGAGAGGCATCTCCTCAACGGAGTCAATTTCTTCTCTCACGAAATCACTCATAGTTTTTGCGATGAATGAATGCACATGAGAAGAATGCAAAATGTATGAAGAAATCAAACAAACATACAAAATGCAAAACACACCAACAATGAGCAAAGGATCACCTAAGTATATCTAGGAACCCGCTCTGATACCAATTGAAACAAATACGGTGTGTTCTAAATATATTATCTAGAGGGAGGGTGAATAAATTTTAACTATTATTACCCAATTTTCGCATGCAAGTCAATTTTACGAAAATGCCCCTACTAGTCAAAATTACAAGCAAGTGTAATATAGTGCGGAATTTAAATAACACTTGATGTGTACGTGGAAACCCAACCACTGGGAAAAACCACGGGCTGTTTAGTGCGCCACACTCGGACCTCGAAATCCACTAATCGAAATGGAGTTTACAACCTATGTAGACCTCGTCTAACACTCCGGTCAATAACCCCTCACTTCTACCACTCGGGCCTTTAAAAGTGGCTCTAGTCCAATTGCTTGAGGCCTAAGCAACCTTAGCCTCAAGACTTAATTCTCTAAGAAGAGATTATGCAACCTATGTGAATATGTATAAATATTCAAATAACAAACAAGGCTAGGTAACCTTAGATGCTTATCTAGGATGACGATATTATCAATTTAATCAACCCTAGATATCAATTGCTAAATGACATGTCAAATAGCATAGATAATCATAGATTATAAAAACCTAGATATCTATCAAAAACAACACTCAATCAATTCATCACAATTAATCTCTTTTCTTGTATTTAGCATATGATCTAAAACATACAAGTAATTTAAAAGAGATGGCTTGGTATTTAAAATACTAAAATAAGATGAAATTAATCAAAATCATACCAAGCAAGTTGTGATGATGCAAACCCATACATGGATGCACTCTATATAGACATAGGAGATGTAATATGAAATTTGATGCAAAAGGGGTTTGATTTGAGTGGTTAAAGGTGAGTTCTTGATTTGATTTTCTCTCAAAATCTATCTTTGAAGTTTAGGGTTCTTAAGAGTAAAAGAACTTATTCAGATCATGAGAAAGTTAGATATTTATAGACATCAAGAACAGGGCAAGTGAAAAGACAATTTTGCCCCTGAAATCGCACGATCGGCGGTTTAATTTGGCGGTCAGGCCGCCGAATTGAACCCCCGAATGACTCCCGAGAGGAACAGGAGAACTTTGGCGACTTCGTTCGGCGGTTTCTAAACCGCCGATCATAACCGCCGTTTTGGACCCGACAGATATATTTCAATTAGTTCTCATTCGGCGGTTTCGAACGGCGGCCAGGCCGCCGAACGTAACCGCCGTTTCACCAAAAATGGTGAAACCAAGGAGAAGCCAAAGGGATCTCCACCGGCGATCATCGCGCAAAACAAAGCACATCAACGTGCACGTGCAGACGTTTCCGAACAACCTTCGGGAAACGAATTTCTCCACAGTAAAAGCTAATCATGCATGAAGTGCAAGTGTGGGTATTGAATGCATCCTAATGCCTATCATGTCATGGCATTATCATATAACAAGATGCAATCAATTCAACATGCAAGAAGAGATATTGAATAATTCAATAAAGCACAATGCACACAAAATCTAAACACAACATTCAAGAATAAGAGTTATGCATGTTGTGTGAGTGTGCAACTATATCTCTTCAAGCCAAAGTAAGCACTAGATATACCTTTGGTGCTTGTCCTCTTGAGGTCTTGGAAAGGGTCTTTGATCTTCAACAAATCACCTAGACTACCCTTACAACCAAACCCCAACATGTGGTTTGCCCACGAAATAAGCCAATCAATTAAAGGGAATCCTTACAAATCTGGTTCAACACTTCCGCACAAAGCACATAAACATTAGGCATCATTTCATTAAAGACCTAGTTGAACATTCTGTTTTTACTCTAAAGCATATGCCCACTAAAAATCAACTTGCGGACTTGTTCACCAAGCCCTTGGACAAAGAGAGGTTTAAAACTCTTAGAATGTCCATTGGCATGATTTGTGTTGATTGATGTCTTTGTGTGATTGTGAGTGGCTTGATGAGCAAAACTTTATTTGAATATCATTATCTTTGAGAGCTACTCACTTGAGAAGTAGTGATCTTTAACAAGTATCTTTTATTGTTTCTAGATCATGCATTTGAGCTTGAAAATTTTATTTTTGAAAAGTGCACTAATGCTTCTCTTATATGTTTTAGTTTTTTAACTATATGTGGTTGAAAGTATGTAGATTATGGATGCATCTAGAAGCCTATTGCTTAGCACATGATAGATGACCTATGGTATGTATCTATTTTGCATCGGCACTATATAGTATTCAACGAGCACCCTCATGGAAAGGGCTACACACCTTGGTTGTGTAGCCGCCCAATGTAGGAAAGGGCTATGCCATTGTGATGAGTGAAAACCGCCATGAAGTGTATATGTTTAAGTTAGAAAAATCAAAGAAGTGTTAAAAAGAATCAATAAAAAAAAAACTTTGATTTTAAGCCTAAAAGAAATGAAAAATAAAAGGCTTAATGGTGTATAGTTGAAAATTGTGAAAAGCTCGGGTTGTCAAATAGAAACGGGTAAACGAGCCACATGCACACACACGCTCACATGTTGATATATATTCCTTTTAAAAGCAAAAACCCGGATGAATATCGGTTTGACATATTTTTGGAAATGCTTTAGATGGATATGTGTGGATAGAGCATGTTGATATCCCAATTACTCATTTTATATATGTGAGAAGCATTCACACACAACACAATTTGCTTATGTGCTTGATTCATTAGCAATGTGAGAATATTTTTGAGAGATTAATGAAAATCTATGATTCTCTCTTGGACTTTGAAAAGTAATGAAATATTTTATCTTATTGCTTGATTGTGTGAATGTGTGAAATCCCTTATGAACAAATCTACTTGGTGATAATATGTGAAGCATATGTTAAGGGGGAGCTTTAGTTCATTCAACTTAGCTTTTTATACGATTTGTTTACTTAATATCTCGTTCTTTATCTCTTGTGTCCTTTGTCTATTCCTTAACAAAAAGGGGGAGAAATTGTAACCTCACTATGTTTGATATGGAGGAATCCATGTTTGATATATGGGAGAATATGTATACCTCACACCATGTGTGCAGATATGTTCCAAATGTGTGAATTTTGTACCTCTTTATGCTTTTATGGAGACTTTGTCTTAAGGGGGATAATTCTTGTATTTTGGGGAAGACAAGAATTCCTGGTTTAACAAGGTTAAGAGACTTAGGAAGTGGTTTAATATGAAAACATTTATTCACTTGAGATAATGTTTTTTATATGAGATAAGGGAAGTCTTGTTATTTGTTTATGTGATGATATCTCACCATTCTTCTTTGGAAGAAGATCTCTTGTTTGGTTTGCTATGTTTCTCATAGGTACTTTGCAGTTCAAAAAAGGGATTCTTGAAGACTCAAGAAGACTTGAAGATCTTTTGGTCTAGGGATCTCTTTTTAATGTAAGGATGAGAGAATGCAATCAACATTGAGTTTATTTGAGTAAACATTGTATGGTGAGGATGAGGTTTTGCCATGGAATAGCCAAAGGGGGAGATTGTAAGATCCTAGATCTTTGTTGGTTTGATTCCATTGATTAGTTGCTTAGGTGATTCTTGGTGAAAAAAAGCTTCAAAGAAGAAAAGCAACGTCTCATGCAAATGTCGTCTTTAAAAGGGAAATCGCGTACTTTGGTGGTAAGGTATCAAGATTCTTCTTCCTCTTTCAAGGCATAAACACACACACACACACAATTCATATATGTGTGTCCCTGCATCATTGTGCAAACATTTGGTATAACACATTCACACTCATTTAAGTATGCACATGCATTATTCTCATACTGACAAACATTGTAAATTTGCATGGTTTATGACTATCGCTTGGATATAGCATGTGTAAGGTTCCCATTTGTTGATTGGCTCATTTCATGGACAAACCACATGTTGGGGTCCTTTGTAAGGGTAGCTTAGGTGTTGTTGTTATTGCTCAAGCCCTTTGAAGACCTCGTCTTGATAAGCACTCCAAAGGTATATCTCTAGTGCTTATTTTTCTTTGAAGAGATTAGTTGCACACACACACTTAACATACATTGCATATGTGTGCTTTCTCTTCACATGCCATATTTCACACTTGCACTTATATGTTATTTTTTGTTATGTGAATTTGTGACTTGTAATTAGTTTCCTGATAGTTTTAGGAAACGTCCGCGCATGCACTAGTATATGCTTGGTTTTGCGCAAAGACCGCCTACGGAGAATACTATAGGCTTCTCCTTGGTTTTCACCTATGTTGGTGATTGGCGGTTATGATCGGTGGCCTGGCCGCCGAATGAAACCGCTGTTTGCTTCCAGAAGCATCTGGAGCAATTATGCGGTTACAATCGGCGGTCACGACCACCGTTCGAAACCGCCGTTCAAGACCTGATTTATTTTATCTCTCGGTCTGATTCAGTGGTTGAATCGGCGGTCACGAAACCGCCGAATGAAACCACCGTTCATACCTGATTGATTTTATCTCTCGATTTGATTTGGCGGTCACGAAACCGCCGAATGAAACCGCCGTTGTTCCCCTGTTCCTCTCGGGTTCAATTCGGCAGTTAGAATCGGCGGCCTGGCCGCCGAATGAAACTGCCGATCGGTGAGTTTCAGGGGTAAACTTGTCTTTTCACATGCTCTGTTTTTCATGCCTATAAATACATCACTTTCTTTTGTTCTGAATGTGACTCTTTAATCATCAAGAACCCTACTTTCAAAAGAGAGAATTTTAAGAGAGAAAGCAACCAAGTTTGCTCATTAAACACTCAAACCAAAAATCCATTTGCATCAAAGTTCATCTAGCATTCTCTAGCATATCTAGTATGCTTGCTTGCATGGGTCTTTTATCATCACACTTGCTTTGGTAAGTTTTTCACTATTATCATATATAATTAGTGTTCTATTTATTATGGCATCTCTTTTATTACTTGATTGTTCTTAGATTATATTCTAATATTCAAGATAGAGATTGTTGTGTTGATTTGATTGAGTGTTGCTTTGTGATAGATATCTAGGTTTCTATAATCTATGATTATCTAAGCTAATTGACATGTCATTTAGCTTCAATATCTAGGATTGTTTTTAATTGCAAATTCATCATCTTAGATAATCATATAGGGTTTCGCTTGCCCTATGTTGCATTTGAATATTCATATATTCACTTAGGGTGTTAATCTCTTTTTAGAGAATTAAGTCTTGTGTTGTGACCGGGATTAGGTTGCCTAATTCGCAAGCAATCGGACTAGGTTCGCTTATACCGGGATTAGGTAGGTGTGTGATTACTTCCGGGATTAGGTTGTAATCGTTTTACACATTTAGTGGATTCGAGGTTCGAGTGTGGCTTACTTACTAGCCCGTGGTTTTTCCCGTGAGGGTTTCCACGTAAATATCAAGTGTTGTTTTAATTTCCGCACAATATTACACTTGCTATATTTTATTGACTATTAGGGGTATTTTTGTAATCTTGTCATTAAACGAAAATTGGGTAAAATTAGTTAAAATCTATTCACCCCCCCCCCCCCCCCCCCCCCCCCCCCCCTCTAGATTAATAGTTTACACACCGTGAGAACTTTCAATTGGTATCAGAGCGGGTTCCTAAATATAATTAGGTGATCCTTGCTCACTTTGGTGTGTTTTGCATTTTGTGTGTTTTTTGATCATTCATACATTTGCATTCATTTCATTCATTCATAAACATTATGAGTGGAAATGGTAGAAATGGTGGTGGCAACGAAGGTGCTTCTAGCACAAGGCCTCCACTTCTTACCGGATTGAACTATTCCCAATGGAAAGGGAAGATGAAATCCTACATATGTCAAATTCACGACCGTGCATGGATGGCGGTGGAAGACGGATATGATCTACCCAAGAAGACTCCCGGTGGTGGAGGAGAAGAAGTATTGAAGCCTAAGGCGCAATGGAACGCGCAAGAGTTTGAGGCCTCAAAGTGGAATAGGAAGGCGATGCATGCCATCCTATGTGCAATGGACGAAAATCAATATAAATTGATTCAAAATACTAGGATAGCTAAGGAGGCATGGGACATCCTAGAGATTGCACATGAGGGAACCGAAGTGGTGAAGGACTCTAAGCTTCAAGTCCTCCAAACTCAACTCGAGATGCTTAAGATAGAAGAGAATGAGTGCTTCAACGACTTCGAGATCAAGTTGATGGACATAGTCAACTAAAGTCATCAACTTGGTGATCCATATTCGGATAGGAGAATCAAGCAAAAGATTATGAGATCTCTCCCAGATAGGTTTGAATCAAAAGTAACGGCTTTAGAAGAAAATAGTGGATATAAGGATATGAAGCCGAGTGAGGTGATTGGGAGACTTCTAGCTTATGAGTCTAGGATGGGTCCTATCTCCACACCTCCTAAAAAGCAAAAAGGAATTGCTTTGAAAACCTCCAAGGATGAAAAGGAGGCAAAGAAGAATGACTCAGATGAAGATCTTGCATTATTTGTAAAGAGATTCAAGAGGGTCATGAAGTTCGGGAAAAATGACTTTGGTTCCAAAGGTCAAAACTACAAGAAAACGGGTTCCTACAACAAGCTTGAGCCTAGGAAAGAGAAGACCGAAAGGAAAGGGGTCCGTTGTTTTGAGTGTGGTGGGATAGGTCACTTTGCCCCCGAATGTGCAAATCACAATGAGAAGAAAAAGGGAAGAGTGATGGCCGCCACTTGGAGTGGAAGTAGTGATGACTCCAACAAGGGAGATGAGTCTTCAAGCGATGAAGAGCTCATGGCTAACCTCCTAGCTTTTGCCTCCTCCCATAAGAGCAAAAGTGCTAGTGAAAGAGAGGAAATGAGTCAAGAGGAAAATGACTCAAGTGAAGAAGAAAGTGATTCCTCTTCTAACTCCATAAATGGATTTGTGGAGAAAAATGTGCTTGCTAAATACCATGCCGAGTTCAATGACTTAGCAATCAAGAGCACGAAAAAGATCAAGATGTTGAGAGAAGAAAATCTTGAGCTTTTATCTCATAATGACCACTTAAGTGAACAAGTGGAAAAGTTTAAGAAGATAGAAGATGAGCTAAGAAAGGACTTAGACTTATCTAGGAGGAATAAAGAAAGTCTAAAGAGGGAGCTTGAAGAAGTAAGAGAGTCTATGACTAGGTTGGATTCTAGCACCAAGAAACTTGACCATATGCTTGGTGTTGGAAAGAGTCCATGTGACAAAAGGGGTCTTGGGTATGAAGATGGCAAGAAGATCTCAACCTCTAACAAGACCATGTTTGTTAAGAGTTCGGGGATCGAAGAAGCCTCATTCGTGCAAATTCCTAGGAAGAAGTTAGAACTAGGACAATGTTCAAATGCACAAGTGAAGATGGTGCCAAGAAGGAAACCCCAAGCTCAACCCCCTAGGGTCCCTTAAGCCAACATTCCTCCACAATTGGCTCACAAAGGAAAGAGACCAATCATGCAACCTCAAGCAAGAAAGCAAGCAAGACCGGTTCAACAACGAAGATGGATTGAACCCATTCATCCACAAAGACAAGGACAAGGTATGATTCCTTATTTTACTCCTATATGTCACTTTTGTGGATTTGATGGTCATATTAGACCACATTGCTTTCGGTATATTAAAATGTGCAAAACTAGAAGCATGATTGAGAAGAAAAAGAAAAGAGCCATGATGCATGTTCCTAGGAATGATGATATTGTTATGCATGATCCTAGAACATCTAGAGCCCATGTACCAAAGGCCACTAAGAAAGCTAAGATTGTTTCTAGGTGGATTAGAAAGAATGAAAATGTTTGCCATGTTGCTCAAATAGCCTTGAAGGCAAATTCTTCTAATTTTTGGTATTTAGATAGTGGGTGCTCTAGGCACATGACAGGAAACAAGAGTTTCTTCGAGACTCTTGTTATGGAGGAAAGAAGGATATGTCACTTTTGGTGATGGATCCAAAAAGAAAGTTGTAAGGAAATGAACCATTTCCGTTCCCGGATTACCCTCCTTATCCAATGCTTTATTTGTTGATGGCTTGAAAGCCAATTTAATAAGCATTTCACATCTAAGTGATGAAGGATATTCCGTTTTATTTTGTAAAGATGATTGCTCTATCCTAAAGCCCGATGGACAAAGCTTGTTGAAAGGTATGAGATCTAGTGACAATTGCTATTGTCTTGAAGCTAGAATAGTCTCAAACAATATGTCCATGGATGAGCAAATTGAGTTGTGGTATGAAAGACTTGGCCACATGAACTTTAGGGATTTATGAACCCTTGGAAAGTTCAATTATGTGTGTGGCCTCCCTAAGCTTGGGAAGAAAGCCAATGGTGTTTGTGGACCTTGCTAACAAGGAAAACAAACCAAAAGCATTCACAAAAAGGGCAAGTATCTCTCCACCAAGGAGCCTCTAGTGCTTCTCCACATGGATCTCATGGGTCCTATGCAAACCGAGAGTTTAGGTGGAAAGAGATACATTTTTGTTTGTGTTGATGATTTCTCTAGATTTACATAGACATATTTTCTTAGAGAAAAATCCGAAACTTTTGATAAGTTTAAAATGCTTTGTACTAAAATACAAAATGAAATGAATTCTAACATTAAAAGCATTAAACGGATTAGAAGTGACCATGGGAGGGAATTTGAGAATGCCTCTTTTGAAAGCTATTGCAATAGCTTAGGCATCTCCCATTAGTTCTCGGCTCCTAGGACACCTCAACAAAATGGAGTTGTTGAGAGGAAGAGTAGGGTCCTTCAAGAGATGGCCCGTGTGATGTTGCTTAGCAACAATGTCCCTAGGAACCTATGGGTCGAAGCAGTCAATACGGCTTGCTATATAGGGAATTGTGTTTTCCTAAGGCCCGGATCTAGAAACACCTCCTATGAGTTATGGAAGGGTAGGAAGCCAAATGTTAGCTACTTCCACACATTTGGAAGCAAATGCTACATTTTAAATGACTGTGATCAACTTGGCAAGTTTGATGCTAAGAGTGATGAGGGTATCTTTATTGGCTATGCCTTGAATAGTAGAGCCTATAGAGTTTTCAACTTGAAGACTCGAACCGTCATGGAATCATCAAATGTTGTTATTGATGATATAAGGCTCAAGTCTAATGACCATGAGGAGGAGGAAGTTTTAGATGATGACTCTCATTTGGAGAGGGTTGTGGTGACTCCTAATGTTGGGACGTCCAATGACAATAATAAGGTCACACAACCTCTTACTAGAGTCCCTCTCTTGGACTCTAATGAACCCGCTCCATGGGTTAGAAGACTCCATAACAAAGAGGATGTTATTGGAGATGTGAATAAGGGTGTTAGGACTAGGCGTCAAATAGCTAATCTAATTAGCTACACATGCTACACCTCTCAAATAGAACCTAAAAAGGTTGATGAAGCCTTAAATGATGAATTTTGGGTTCTTGCCATGCAAGAAGAGCTAAACCAATTCGAAAGGAATGAGGTTTGGACTCTAGTTCCTAAGCCTAAAAACACTCATGTGATAGGCACCAAGTGGATTTATAGGAACAAATCCGATGAGGATGGCAACATAGTGCGGAACAAGGCTAGACTTGTAGCACAAGGATACTCTCAAATTGAGGGTATCGACTTTAAGGAGACTTTTGCTCCCGTTGCCCGTTTAGAGTCCATTAGGCTTCTCTTGTCCATCTCTTGTGTGCACAAGTTCAAATTGCACCAAATGGACGTTAAGAGTGCCTTCCTCAATGGCTTCTTGCAAGAGGAAGTGTTTGTTGAACAACCCAAGGGGTTTGTGGATGCACACCACCCCAACCATGTCTATCGCCTCAAGAAGGCTCTATATGGGTTGAAACAAGCACCAAGGGCTTGGTATGAGCGCCTCACTCAATTTCTTGTTGACAATAACTACACAAGGGGTAGTGTTGACAAGACACTATTCATCAAGAAAGACAATGATGAGCTTTTCATAGCTCAAATATATGTTGATGATATAGTTTTTGGCTCCACCAACAACACCAAGGTCCAACAATTTGTTGATGTCATGTCTCATGAATTTGAGATGAGTCTTGTTGGTGAGCTTAGTTACTTCCTAGGTTTGCAAATTAGGCAATTAGATGATGGGATTTTCATAACCCAAGCCAAATATGCCAAAAACCTAATGAAGAAGTTTGGTCTAGAAAATGCCAAACATTATGATACACCCATGAGTACCACTTTGAAGCTAAGCAAGGATGCTAATGGTAAAAGTGTGGAACAAACGTTATATCGTGGCATGATTGGTAGCTTGCTTTATTTGACCGCAAGTAGGCCCGATATCTCTTTTAGTGTAGGTGTGTGTGCTAGGTACCAAGCGGATCCCAAGGAGTCCCATCTCTCTTCCGTAAAGAGAATCATTCGCTATGTGAATGGGACATCCAACTATGGGATTTGGTACTCTTTTGACACTAATGCTAGTCTTGTAGGCTTTAGTGATGCGGATTGGGCAGGAAATTGTGATGATAGGAAAAGCACATCGGGCGGTTGCTTCTTCCTAGGCAACAACTTGGTGTCTTGGTTTTGCAAGAAGCAAAACTCGATTTCCTTGTCCACGGCCGAGGCCGAGTACATAGCCGCGGGGAGTGGATGCACATAACTCCTATGGATGAAGCAAATGCTAGTAGACTACGGATTCAACCAAGGTACACTCACTCTCTTTTGTGATAACATGAGTGCCATTAATATTTCCAAGAATCCGGTGCAACATTCTAGAACTAAGCATATTGACATCCACCATCATTTCATTAGAGAGCTTGTTGAAAATAAATGCATAGTACTTGAACATGTAGGTACTAATGATCAACTTGCAGACCTATTTACTAAACCCTTAGATTCTACTTGATTTAAAACACTAAGTAAATCTATTGGGATATGTCTTGTGGAGTGATGTGATTTGTATTTGACCCCATATGGTGAACTCAAGCAAAGAGAGCTATTTTGCATTCTTGTATCTTGCAAAAAATTTGAAATAACTTATGCCTCTTCTTTTAATTGTTTGAGTAAGCTTGGTTGCACATATGTATATATGTTTTCAATTCAATAAGTGTGAACCTTACTTGTTTACAATCCATGTCATATTTATGTTCAAACATGCATTTTTAGACTAGGCGATGTATATAGGAAGTATGATTTGAATGACCTATGGTTATCTCCATGACATGATGATTCTTTAATAACATGCTAATGTCAAATGAAAAAGCATGAAATTCATATAACATGCTCACATGAAAAGCATGAATTGATGATTGCATATTCTTAAAATGCAAAACTTGTGTGAAAGCTTATGAGACTCAAAATGAATAAAGGATCTTGTATCCATTCAAAGGATTTTATATTCCAAGTGTCTCTCTTTCTTTATTGGTTGAACATGGCTACTATCATACGGATATCTTATCCGGAAAAATCGAATAGGGTGCAAAGTTGCTCATGCCATGTTTCGCTTATAAAGTTGGATATAGTTGTTCTTAAATTGAAATCAATAAATTCTCTATATCTTTGCTTTTCTCATGACATTAGTGAAATTGGTTTGAATTCTTATTAGAAACCTTTGTCATTTGCTTTGCCAAATACCATTATTTTTTGGACTTGAATGCTACATGTCTTGTATGCAAAGCATGTTTGATTCACACATTTTACTCAAATAAATCTCCTTTTTTCTCTCCAATTAATTGAGATGCATAAAGTGACTTATATTGATTATGCAAATATCTTGCATGCTACTATCTCTCGTTGCTATGAGTGACCCGGTTGGGGACTACTCCTTTGCCTATATCATGACAAAAAGGGGGAGTAGGATATCCTAAGGGGAGTTGCAAATTGTAGTAGCAATTGTGCATGATTGGGGAGAACATACATTGAGGGGGAGCATTGCATACACATACATTGCATAATGTTGTGCCTAATCTTAATCTTTTAATAATGCAAATGCTTGTTTTTTGTTCTCACTTGATTGATCTCACTTTTTACTTGTATTAAAAATGTTAGAAACTTTATTTTCAGGGATTGATTATTCTACAAGAGGTTTACGACTTCAAGTTGCATTTTCTTATCTCTTTGTAATGTAGAATATCATTGTAGTTCCGTAGTTTCTATTTTTTTGTGAGGAATCAATGTGAGTGGTGGTTTTGTCACGAAATAGCCAAAGGGGGAGATTGTAAGGTTCCCATTTGTTGATTGGCTCATTTCGTGGACAAACCACATGTTGGGGTCCTTTGTAAGGGTAGCTTAGGTGTTGTTGTTATTGCTCAAGCCCTTTGAAGACCTCGTCTTGATAAGCACTCCAAAGGTATATCTCTAGTGCTTATTTTTCTTTGAAGAGATTAGTTGCACACACACACTTAACATACATTGCATATGTGTGCTTTCTCTTCACATGCCACATTTCACACTTGCACTTATATGTTATTTTTTGTTGTGTGAATTTGTGACTTGTAATTCATTTCCCGATAGTATTCGGAAAAGTCCGCGCATGCACTAGTATGTGCTTGGTTTTGCGCGAAGACCGCCTACAGAGAATGACATTGGCTTCTCCTTGGTTTTCACCTATGTTGGTGATCGGCGGTTATGATCGGCGGCCTGGCCGCCAAATGAAACTGCCTTTTGCTTCCAGAAGCGTCTAGAGCAATTATGCGGTTACGATCGGCGGTCACGACAGCCGGTCTAAACCACCGTTCAAGACCTGATTGATTTTATCTCTCGGTTTGATTCGGCGGTTGAATCAGCGGTCACGATACCGCCGAATGAAACCGCCGTTCATACCTGATTGATTTTATCTCTCGGTTTGATTCGGCGGTTAGATCGGCGGTCACAAAACCATCGTTGTTCCCCTGTTCCCCTCGGGTTCAATTCGGCGGTTAGAATCGGCGGCCTGGCCGCCGAATGAAACCGCCGATCGGTGCGTTTCAGGGGCAAACTTGTCTTTTCATATGCTCTATTTTTCATGCCTATAAATACATCACTTTCTCTTATTCTGAATGTGACTCTTTAATCATTAAAAACCCTACTTTCAAAAGAGAGAATTTTAAGAGAGAAAGCAACCAAGTTTGCTCATTAAACACTCAAACCAAAAATCTATTTGCATCAAAGTTCATCTAGCATTCTCTAGCATATCTAGGATGCTTGCTTGCATGGGTCTTTTATCATCACACTTGCTTTGGTAAGTTTTTCACTATTATCATATATAATTAGTGTTCTATTTATTATGGCATCTCTTTTATTACTTGATTGTTCTTAGATTATATTCTAATATTCAAGATAGAGATTGTTGTGTTGATTTGATTGAGTGTTGCTTTATGATAGATATCTAGGTTTCTATAATCTATGATTATATAAGCTAATTGACATGTCATTTAGCTTTAATATCTAGGATTGTTTTTAATTGCAAATTCATCATCTTAGATAAGCATATAGGGTTTCCCTTGCTCTATGTTGCATTTGAATATTCATATATTCACTTAGGGTGTTAATCTCTTTTTAGAGAATTAAGTCTTGTGTTGTGACCGGGATTAGGTTGCTTAATTCACAAGCAATCGGACTAGGTTCGCTTATACCGGGATTAGGTAGGTGTGTGATTACTTCCGGGATTAGGTTGTAATCGTTTTACACATTTAGTGGATTCGAGGTTCGAGTGTGGCTTACTTACTAGCCCGTGGTTTTTCCCGTGAGGGTTTCCACGTAAATATCAAGTGTTGTTTTAATTTCCGCACAATATTACACTTGCTATATTTTATTGACTATTAGGGGTATTTTCGTAATCTTGTCATTAAACGAAAATTGGGTAAAATTAGTTAATATCTATTCACCCCACCCCCCCCCCCCCCCCCCCCCCCCCCCCCCCCCCCCCCCCCCTCTAGATTAATAGTTTACACACCGTGAGAACTTTCAGCAGGCTTGTGTGATATTGTGTTTATTTGTTTGTGTTTCTTGTTTTTTGGACTTGAATATGTTATCTTTTGATTCCTTACTGTGTCCCTGTCATTTCGGTTACTCATTCATTAGGTTTCGAGTCCAAACGATGTAGATACGCTACTTTGCGTTCTCATTCATTGAGTTGTCTTCGTCGTCGTTTTCCGAGATGAATTCTCAACCTTTTGTCAAAGTTTTGTAGTCTTCGTTGTGTGTCAGGGAGTCATGATTTGTAATCCGAAAATGGATTCGAAATCAAAGTTCGGAGGCCCGAATACAACCGAAGAACGCGAGAGGTGCGCGAGAGAAGCAAGCATGGCCAACGGCCAAGCTTGGTGTCCACGTGTGCCACACGGCCAGGCAGCTTCTCTGCCCACGTGTTCCACACACGGTCCACACATGGAGGTGACATGGTACACTTCAATTGGGAGCTTCATTTTCCCTCTCTCTCTCTTTTAAATATCATTTTCCTTCCATCCAAACACAACTTGAAGAAAATTGAAAATAGAGATGAGCAGAACTTCTTCATGAATTTTTGGTGTCTTGTTTCAATCATAACTTTCTTATCTTAACTCCGAATCACTTGATTCAAAAGTCAAAAATATTGGTCTTGATGAGAGCTACAAATCCCAAGCATCTTTAGAGCCAAGTGACTTCGTGATTCTTCGCTGTGAGAAGATTTCAGTCCGAGGTTCATTCTTGTATGTGAAACATTTTCTTTTTACTTTCATTTTTGATCGTCTCTTTTAATCTTCTTATTTGATAGATGAAATGTGTTAAGAATGATGTTAGTTCACATTCTAGGTTTGTATGATTGATTGACTGATTGAGTTTTAGCCTTGTGATCTTATTTGAACATATTTTTGCTAAACTTGATTAAACTTGAAATTGACTCTAGAAATATCTTGTATGATGTGTCTCTTGATAATTTCTAGGTTTAATTTCACGATCTAAGAACAAGGAATTTTTGTGTGAAATATTGAATATTCTTGACTTGTTCTTATTGATATACATGCATTGATTTCTAGGTATATTTGTGATTGTTTGTTGAAAGCATATCCTAGAATATCTCTAAGCATGTTCATAGAGCTTGATTGATCGTCTTGCTTTATTTGGTTGTGATTTGCATCATTTGCATCACCTAGATCATTGCCTAGTGAAAAGGTTGAAGTCTCTTAATTAAAGTGAGTGAAGCTTTATCTTGAGCAAGAAGACTTGGCTAGGAAAGGATTCCGGATAGCCAATCAGGAAGTCTTAGTTAGGATCAAGAGGATCCAGATTACTAAGCAAAAGTCTTAGGTAGAAGTGTGATACTTCGGATGGTTGAGCTAGGGAAGCTTGACTAGGATCTTTGGATCTAGATAGCTAAGCAAGGAAATCTTCCTTGAGACTTGAGAGCCTTGGATAGGAAGTTGCTTCCTAGAGGTAAAGGACTCATCTTGGATAGGGAGTAGGGAAGTGATTCACTTGGTCTTGTGGTTAGACTAGGAGTTGATTGCATTGAATGTGTATCTCTTTCTTTCATAGTGAATTGCTTTGCCAGTGGTTATGGTATTAACCCGTGGATGTTTCCTCTTTGAGGTTTTACCACGTAAAAATCCTTGTGTCTATTTTTCGCTTTACTTTTCATTATCTTCCATATCATGTATTGAGTGTATCTCTTGTATATTGATTTTCACATGTATTGACTCATACTATACAATTGCTATATCATTTCAATAGTACATTTCATTCTTGTAATCCGCATATTTTGAAGTTGGAAGAGATTTGAGCCTATACCTATTCACCCCTCCTTTAGGTATATAATACACTATTGCTTAAGGGAATTTCAAAATGCTTGTTTTAATTTCTCTTGATCATCTCACATTGCGCTTGTATTGGAAAGTATATAAATTTTGTTTGAAGGTTTGGTGTTCTAAAAGAGATTGAAGACTTGAAGTTTTATTTTTTTAATATCTCTTTGTAATGTATAAATCATTGTTCACCTTTAGTTTCTATTTTGTTGTGAGGATCAATGTGAGTGGTGGTTTTGTCACGAAATAGCCAAAGGGGGATGAAATAAATAACGGTGTGTCTAAATATTCTCTAGATTGGGGGGGGGTGAACAGATTTTAACCGGTTATTACCAAATTTTCGCGTTTAGTCAATATTACGAAAATACCCTAATCTAGTCAATTCAAAAAATCAAGCATAATAGTGCGAAAATTAAAAGACGCTTGATTTTTACATGGAACCCTCAATAGGGAAAAATCACCGGCTGTTATGTGTGCCACACACGAACCTCAAATCCACTAATTTTAATGGTGTTTACATCCTAGGTTGACCTCAACCATTTTGGGCCTATAACCTATCACTACTACCCACAGACCTTTAAAAGTGAACCTAGTCCAATTGCTTGTGTACTAAGCAACCTAATCACACAGGACTTAATTCTCAAGAAGAGATCAATGAAAACCTATGTGAATATGCAATGATATCCAATATGCAATTATTGCTAAGTTACACTAAATGCTTATCTAGGATTAAATGATGATAATAAAATCAATCCTAGATATCAAAGTTTGCTATATGTCATGGCATACAACTTAGCTATGTGAAGGATAACTAATCCTAAATACAATAGCTATCACAAACAATCTCAATCATTTTAATGAGATCAATTAGCTAGATTTACATAAACATGAAATCCTAGCTATCACAAAACAACTCAATAAATCAACACATAATCTCAATCTTGTAAGTAGAAATTAATCTAAAACATACAAGTTATAAATGAGATAAATTGCTAAGTAAAAACACTAAGATTAAATGAAATTAGTGTTCAACTTACAATAACATGTGTGTTGAAGAAGAACCATGCATTAGCAAATACTAGATGATCCTAGATGACGCTTAGATGATGATTTATGCATAAGGAAATGAGTTTGGAGAGTTAAAGACAAGTTCTTGGGAGTTTCTCTCTTGAAAATCTTTTTGTCTCTCAAAAGTATATATTTTTCTCTCTGAAATGACGAAGTGAAGAGGAGAATATATATATATATATATATATATATATATATATATATATATATATATATATATATATATATATTAACACACAAAACATACCGCTTTTGGATGTTAGATGTAAAAGGCAAATGAGACTAATCTAGAAAGGTGAGCTCACGTGAGAGAAAATCAAGGGGTCAAATGATTTGTCAAAACAAATCCACTCATGCAATCAAGCAATCACATCACAAACAAGTTCACATGCAATTTAATGCACACAATAAAATAGCCTTAACAAAAAAAAAAAAAAAAAAAATCAAGTGTGTGTGCGTGAGGATGGCGTGAGGCAAACGGAACTAAGAGAGAATTTGGGCATGAGCAGCGCGCGTCCTTCACAGCCAGCCTCTCTTGGTGTGGCTTTCATGCCATACCAAGCCGGCCTCCGTTCCGAGCATTCTTCGGTCCAGTTTTGACCTCAAAACTCAGAATTCAATTATGTTTTCAAAATTCGATTCCGTCTTTGGAATATAGACCCAGACTCATTCACAAATATGGAAAATTACATAACTTTTCACTCTAAGCTCGGAATTGAATTCCAGTTAACGATTGTAAGGATTTCCATTTTATTGATTGGCTTATTTCGTAGACAAACCACGTACTGGGGATTGTATGTAAAGGTAGCTTAAGTGATTCATTATCAAGCTCAAGACCTTTTCAAGTCCTCAAGGTTTGTCAAGCACTCCAAAGGTATACTTCTAGGGCTTAACTTTCTTTGAAGAGATTTAGAAGCACACACACACTTTGCATTCTTACAATTGTGTGCATACTCTTCACATGTCACATTTCACACTAGCACTTTGATTGAAATATCTTGTTGTGTATTTATGTGTCTTATAATTCGTTTCCCAACATTGTTCGGAAACGTCCGCGCTTGCACTAATGAGTGCTTGGTTTAGTGTGAAGACCGCCTATGGAGAATGCCCTTGGCTTCTCCTTGATTTCACCACTTATGGTGAATCGGCGGTTGTGATCGGCGGCCTGGCCACCGAATGAAACCGCCGTTACGTCTAGAAGTGTCTGGAGCAATTCTGCGGTTACGATCGGCGACCACGACCGCTGTTCGAAACCGTCGTTCATACCTGGTTGATTTAAATCTCTCGGGTTTGATTCTGCGGTTTAATCGGTGGTTTCGAAACCACCGAATGAAACCGCCGTTGATGCTCTGTTCTTCTCGGGCTCAATTTGGCGGTTGTAATCAGCGGCCTGGCCGCCAATTGAAACCACTGATCGGTGCATTATAGGGGAAAAATTGTCTTTTCACATGCCATGTTCTTGATGTCTATAAATATCTCACTTTCTCATTATCTGAATAAGTTCTTTTACTCCTTAGAACCCTAAACTTCAAAGAGAGATATTTGAGAGAAAATCAAATCAAGAACTCACCATTAACCACTCAAATCAAATCCTTTTTGCATCAAATTTCATATTGCATCTTCTATGACTATATAGAATGCATCCATGCATGGGTTTGCATCATCACAACTTGCTTGGTAAGATTTTGATTAACTTCATCTTATTTTAGTATTTTTACTATCAAGCCATCTCTTTAAATTACTTGTATGTTTTAGATCATATGCTAAATACAAGAATAGAGAATTGATTGTGATGAATTGATTGAGTGTTGTATTGTGATAGCTAATTAGGTTTTTGCTTAATTTGATTAGCTAAGCTATTTAACATGTCATTTAGCTCTTGATATCTAGGATTGATTTAATTGTTATATCATCATCCTAGATAAGCATCTAAGGTTCCCTAGCCTTGTTTGTTATTTGAATATTCATACATATTCACATAGGTTGCATAATCTCTTCATTGAGAATTAAGACTTGAGGCTAAGATTGCTTAAGCCTCAAGCAATTGGACTAGAGCCACTTTTAAAGGCCCGCGTGGTAGAAGTGGGGGTTATTGACCGGAGTGTTAGACGAGGTCTACATAGGTTGTAAAGTTCATTTCAATTAGTGGATTTCGAGGTTCGAGTGTGGCGCACTATACAGCCCGTGGTTTTTCCCAGTGGTTGGGTTTCCACGTATACATCAAGTGTTATTTAATTTCCGCACCATATTACACTTGTTTGTATTTTTGACTAGTAGGGGCATTTTCGTAAAATTGACATGTATGCAAAAATTGGGTAAAATTAGTTAAAATCTATTCCCCCAGCGCCCCCCCCCCCCCTGCATTTTTGTAAAATTGACATGTATGCAAAAATTGGGTAAAATTAGTTAAAATCTATTCCCCCAGCCAGCCCCCCTAGACATATTAATCTATAGAACACACCGAGCATTTCTTTCAACGATAAAAACACGGAATGTCCCAAATGTCTCGAAAATCATCTAAAACATATAGACAAGTCTCCGAATCGCTCGAAACTCAACTAGGGCCAAAGCCACACATGGTTGGACTCGTAAAAATACAAAAAATATCAAAAATATATTTCTTTAAAAATACAACGAGATTTTACCAACCATACCAAAACAAACACAAACACAGAAGTGCTTGTGTGAGTTGAAACATAAATGCACACAATCATGGAAACACAAATGCAAAGTAATATGAGAATGCATGTAAGTGTGTGGTGTGTGCACCAAATCTCTTCAAGAATCAAGTTAAGTGAATTACCTTTCACTCTTGCACTTAATCTTGAAGTCACGGAGATGCTTGGATGCTTGCCAATGGAACCTAAGCTACCAATTACATAAACATCCCTAAATGTGGTTTGCCAACAAAATAAGCCAATCAAAATATAAGGCACTTACAGGGGAGATTGTAAGTTCCTCAATGTTTGATTGGCTTATTTATGTGACAAACCACAATTAGGGTTTAAATTGTAAGGGTAGCTTAGGTGAATGATGATCAAGCTCAAAGACCCTATCAAAACCTCAAGACGATAAGCACTCCAAAGGTATATCTCTAGTGCTTAGTTTTCATTAAAGACATTTAGTTGCACACACTCACTTGTAATGTTTGCATATGTGTGCTTTACTTTTATGTACATACTCTTCACATGTCACATTTCACACTTGCACCTTATTGTTATGTTTGGTTGTGTGTTAGTGTGTCTAGTAATTCGTTTCCCGAATATTGTTCGGAAACGTCCGCGCATGCACAATGGTGTGCTTGGTTAGCACGATGATCGCCATATGAGAATGCTTTTGGCTTCTCCTTTGGTTTCACCAACAGTGGTGAAATGGCAGTTTGATCGGTGGCCTCAACCGTCGAATGAAACCGTCGTTTGAGTCCAGAAGATTCTAGAGCATTTCTACGGTTATGATCGGTAGCCATGACCGCCGTTCGAAATCGCCATTTAGACCTGATCGATTTAATCTCTCGGGTCTATTTATGTGGTTGTGATTGGCGGTTATGAAACCGCCGATGATCCCCTGTTCTATCAGGATTCAATTCGACGGTTGGATCGATGGTTTCGAAACCGTCGAATGAAACCGCTGATCGCGCGTTTTAGGGGCAAACTTGTCTTTTCACATGCCCTGTTCTTGATGTCTATAAATACACCACTTTCTCTCATCTCTGAAGTAACTCTTTGATCATCAAGAGCCCTAAACTTAAAAGAGAGATTTTTAAGAGAAAAGGCAATCAAGATTGCTCCTTTAAACACTCAAAGGCATTTTCATATGCATCAAAATTCATCTAGCATCTTCTAGCATATCTAAGATGCTTGCTTGCATGGGTCTTACTCAACACACATGCTTTGGTAAGTTTTTCACTAATTTCATCTAATCTTAGTGTTTTACTTAACAAGGCATCTCTTGAATTACTTGTATGCTTTTAGATTATATTCTTATATTCAAGATAAAGACTGTTGTGTTGTTTTGATTGAGTGTTGTTTTGTGATAGCTAAACTTAGGTTTGTTTAATCTATGTTAACTAAGCTTTATGCCATGTCATTTAGCTATTGATATCTAGGATTGATTTAATTGTCATCTTATAATCCTAGATAAGTATTTAGTTTGACCTAGCACTAAGTACATATTTGGATATCTTTGCATACTCACTTAGGTTGTTTAATCTCTTTAGTGAGAACTAAGTCTTGTGGCTAAGGTTACTTAGGCCGCAAGCAAATTGGACTAGGTCCACTTTTACAGGCCTGCGGGTAGTGGTGGTGGGTTATAGACCGGGATTAGGTTGTAAATACCATTGCAATTAGTGGATTCGAGGTTCGTGTGTGGCGCATATAACAGCCCGTGGTTTTTCTCAGTTTGGGTTTCCACGTAAAAATTAAGTGTTATTTAATTTTCGCACTTTATACTTGATTTATTGCTTTAACTAGATTGGGGTATTTTCGTAACATTGACTAATCACGAAAATTGGTAATATTTGTTTAAAATCTATTCACCCCCATCTAGATAGTTTTATACTCGCCGTGCATTATTAGTTTCAATCTCGATAAGGGATCTTGACCCTTAGGTGATCTGTCCTGGTAGACAACTAGGGTGACTTTAGCACCATGTTTTCTGTTGGCGAATCTTTGACACCATGTATCCTAATAAGGGATCCTGACCCTTAGGCGATCTGTCCTGGTAGGTAACTAGGGCCACTTTAGCACCAGGTTTTCCTGGAGAGGGGTATTCCTCGTTCGAGGCTTTAGAAGTGCCGTATAGGCTCTCCTGGTCTTGAGGACTACGACGGGCAACCAGGGCCATGACTTCGCATCCTTAGTCTGGTAGGCAACTATGCCACTTAGGCACTTATGCACCAGATTCTTCCTGTAAAAGGGTATGCCTCGACCAAGGCAGCAGGAATGCCATGTGGCCTTTCCTGGTCTTGAGGCAATTCAGTTATGGAGATCCTCCTTGAAGGATTGACCTGGTCCAAGGCATCAAGAGTGCAATGTTACTATCCTGGTCTTAAGGCGATCCAGTTATGATGAAATTTTCAAGGTGAACATAGGAGAATCATGTAGGAGAAAAAACTGACTTCTTTATTGAATTCTTAAGTGATACAAAGGAAATCCAGGTACATACTTAGAGTAATACCGGTTGAAATAAACTGTTTCTCAAACTTTATGGACATAACTTCTTGAGGTGGTCAGCATTCTAGGTGTGACCTACTGGGTAGCCATCCATGTCTTCTAACTTGCAAGCTCTTCCAATCCTTCTACGGGGTGCCCACTGGCTCATCCCTAATTTTTTTCTTGTGGTTCATCCATAATCATGTCTGGTACCTCTCTTCTCGGTTCATTGGTCACATGTGCGCATTGTTTGGCTAGCGAAGTAGGATTGGTGGACACCGCGTAACACTTGCGGGCTGCTTGTTGATCTCCTCGAACTTCTCCCACCCTAGTTCGAACCGAAAGTTTCAAAACATTGTGGTAGATGGATAACACTCCTCTGATCCCTGATAGGAAAAGTCTTCCCAGGATTGCATTGTAGGCGAACGGGGTGTCAACCACGATGAACTCTGTCATTATGTTCTACTGGAGCGGAGCTTCCCCAGTTATCACTAGTAGGATTTTTGACCCAATTAGCATTAAGGAGTCCCCTGTGAACCCATACAAGGGCGTGGTACAGCTGTTATAGAAGGAGTTCTTTAGGCTGAACTTCTTGAGTGCCCCATTGAACAGGATATCAATGATGCTTCCGGTATTGACCAGGATGCAGTGAACCTGGAAATTGGATATCTGCAATGTGATTACCATTGGGTCATCATGTGGTTGGACTGTGTTATAAACATCCTCCTCTGTGAAAATGATCTGGGTTGCACGGGGTAGGTCTTGGGATCCCCTACTGACCCGGAGTACATCATGATTGGTAGTGAGTCGAGGGATCTTCCTAGCATGGTTCTTTCTTGAATTGTTGGAAGTTCTTGCTAATGTTGGGCCTCCACTAATGGTATGGATGATCTGGATCTGCTATATCAGATCCTTCCACTTATCTCTCATTCTTTCTTTTTCCTCCTAATACTCTCCTTGTACCTCCTTCCCCATCTTGATGCTATCTCGCACCTGTTGTAAAAATTTAACCAAGAACCCTCCTCTTACCATTCTTTCGATCTGGTTGCAGAGACTGTAGCATTCAGACGTATTGTGTCCCACATCGTCGTTGAAGTCGCAGTACTTGTAGTAGTTCCTCTAGTCAGCCGAGATCTTAATAGGATTAGGCTTCCTGAGTAAACCCTTGTTGCAGATGGCAAGGTATATGGTCTCACGGGATGCGTTCAGTGGGGTGTAATAATTGTACCCGTACTCCTCTCCTGTTATCCGGGCTACCTCCCTTGGTTAGGGTGTTATTCTAGGAGGGTTTTTTTTTACGGCGTACCTATCCCGATGTTAGGGGAAATGAGGTGACCGGTAGGTAAATCGGTTTGGGGGTTGATTCTGGAACTTCTTAGCAGGCACGGGCTTGAGAGCCTTTTTCTTTGGGCGCTTGGCTGATCGGACTTCATCATGCTCGATGATCAGACCAAAATTGGTATGATTTTAGCCCTCATTTCCTTCTCCTTTTGCTTGATTCTTGGGCATTATCCTATGATTTAATGGTGTAAATTAAGTGTTTTCAGGTATTTACAAAGTTCAGGGGCATTGAAGTAATATTGGAGAAATAGGGGTAAAAGTATAAATTCTGAAGAAGGTTTGAAGTTATTACGAATATGAAAGAATACAGGGGAGCATTGTGTAATTTGCCATTCAATTCAGCAAAGGGCGCCACGTCATGCATAGCTAAATGGTGCGTTTTAGGCAAAATGGGCCTCTAAGCGCAGCCCAAGTTAGCGCTAAGTGCACCCCATATAAAGACAAAAGAGAAGGTGTTAAGCGCACCCCAACCCCTGTCTAAACACACCCCAATAGTGACAAAAGTGATGCAGCTGAGTGCACCCCCTACACCTACTGAATACACCCCATCTTCTTCTTCAACCTCCTTCCTCTTCACGCAGCCATGGCGTCTTCAAGCCCCAACTGCAGCAGATGCCGTTCCAGCGATCCAAGAGCTATCATCGGTCTATTTCGGTCCCAAGATCACGGTGAAAATAACGGCAGCCCAGTCGCAGCAATTTCGACAGCTCAATCGGTTGGAATAACGGCCTTCAATCTCCACGCCTCTCCCTCTCTTATTGCCACGTGTCCCTCTCTTGTCACCATTTGGTCTTTCGTTGTTGCCACGGCGACAGGGAGTGTGTTTTGGCACCTGATGGTGTTGCCACTTTCGTCGTCGGATCTATCGCCATTTGAGAAGTAGCAACCTCCTTGCTGTGCAAAACTGATTGGGTGTGCAAATTACAATATGCACCCCTCTTATGGACTTAATGGTAATTTGCCATATAGGAGGGTGTTTCGGTAATTTGCCACCCGAGACCTAATTTGAAAAACCTATAAATTCATCACTATTTTCCTCTTTTAAACAACTCTTGGTCATTCTTGACAACCAAGAAACCTCCTTTCTACCATTCCTAATCCCTCCACTTCTCTCCTACCGAATCCAAATATCTAGATTTCCTTCCCTAAATCATTCCTTTCTTCCCATCTTCTCCACAAATCTCCTTAGTCACTTCCCATTTGACTCCACCTATCTAGACACATCCTCATCATCCACTCTTTGCACAAGGAGCATCAAAGGCAAGGAAATGATCAAGCTTACAAAAGGAGACCCAAGGGTGATTCCCTAATCTTTTACTTTCCTTCCCTTTGGTTGTAATATGTGTAATTAAACCCCCTTTCTAGGGATTTGATGTGAGAACATTTTGGATTGGGTTTTGTTTGAGCTAATATATATTTTAATCTCTATTTGTGTTCTATTCATTTTATAAATAGATTCTAGGCATTATATGATTGACATGTATATCCACTAGTTGATTATACTCTTGCTTAGGAAAATTTGTTATATAATCTTGATTAGATTGACAACCTTGATGGATTGAGAACATAGTAACTAGGATAGATCATCGGAGGGTATGTCAACCGCGATTATCTAAACCGTGAATTGTAACAAACCGATTCCGCCGTGACCCCCTCTCCTTAATTGGTTAGGCATTACGGTGGAAAGTTGTTTAGGGTTCATAATAATGGTCTAAACACATCCTAGAAATCAATTGTTGTAAGGATTCCCAATTATTGATTAGCTTATTTCATGGACAAACCACATGTGGGGCTTATTGTAAGGGTAGCTTAGGAATTGGTGAAAGTTCATTGGCCCTCTTAAGACCTTAAGAGAAGAAGCACCAAAGGTAAATTCTAGTGCTTACATGCTTTGAAGAGATCATAGTTGCACACACTCACAACTCATGCATATTGCTTATACTTATATGTTATGTGTTTTCATATGTGTACATTCATAATTGTTGAATATCTCTTCATGCATGTTTATTTAATTGCATCTAGTTTATTGAAATGCCATGACATGTTTAGGCAATAGGATGCAAAGCCATGAATTTTATTCATGCATGTTGAATTGATTGCATCTTGTTCTATGGTAATGCCATGATATGTTAGGCATTAGGATGCATTCAATTCCCACACTTGCACTTCATGTATGTTAGCTTTTAGTGTGGTATAATTCATTTCCCGAAGATGGTTCGGAAATGTCCGCGCATGCACGTTGGTGTGCTTGTCTTGCGCGAAGATTGCCTTCGGAGAATGCCCTTGGCTTCTCCTTAGGATTCACCACTTTGCACACTTGCATATTGTGCACACAGTGGAAACAGGGCATTGTCGCCATTTATTGGTGTCGCCATGGCGACAGTATGTTATACTTGAAAAAACCAATCAGGTATGAGGTCGCCATGAGGTCTCCATGAGGTCGCCACGAGGTCGCCTTGACACAAATGGCGACCATGAAGTTTTACACTAGGTCGCCATTTGTACAAATGGCGACCTAGAAGAAAATCAGGCTTCTTTTTTCAAAACGATAACACTTCTTTTTGACACTCTATATATATGTCTCTTTCTTCTTAGGTCGACCAATGAGTTCAAAATCATCTCTTTAACTTAGAATATCTTTCAAGAGAGAAAATCCTTTAAAGAACTCATCTTTAATCACACAAACCCATTTCCACATGTATAAATCATCATCTAAGCATCATCTAGGATCATCTAGTATGTGCTAATGCATGGGTCTTTTTCAACACACATGGTATGATTTGTTGAACACTTTTATCTTACATAATTAGTGTTTTAACTTATCAATTTATCTCTTTTATCACTTGTATGTTCTTTGAGTAATTTATACATACATGATTAAGATTATGTGTTGATTGGGTTATTTATGTTAGCTAGGTTTTCATGCCTATTTTATATCTAGCTAATTAATCTCATTATATTATTGAGATTATTTTTGATAGCTATTGTATTTAGGATCGGTTATCCTTAACATAGCTAAGCTATTATGCCATGTCATATAGCTATTTTCATATCTAGGATTGATTTTATTGACATCATATAATCCTAGATAAGCATTTAGTGTACCCTAGCACTTCTTGCATATTTGGATATCATTGCATATTTACTTAGGGTTTGATCTCTTCGGAGAAGTAAGTCTTGTGTGATAGACCGGGATTAGGTCGGACACCGGGATTAGGAGGTCATATGAGCAAATTGGACTAGGTCCACTTTTACAGGCCTACGGGTAGTGGTAGCGGGATATTGGCCGGGATTAGGCCGTCAAACCTGGATTAGGTTGTATACGTTTTCACAATTAGTGGATTCGAGGTTCGAGTGTGGCGCACTTACCAGCCCGTGGTTTTTCCCGTGAGGGTTTCCACGTAAAAATCAAGTGTCGTTTATATTTCCTCACCATATTACACTTGATTATTATATTGTGTAGTTAGGGGCATTTTCCTAAATTTGACTAAACGCGAAAATTGGGTAATAACGATTAAAATCTATTCACCCCCCCCCCCTCTAGATAATATTATACACACCGAGTATTTGTTTCAATTGGTATCAAAGTGGGTTCCTAGATTGATCCTTTGCTCATTTTGGTGTGTTGTGCATTTTGTATGATTTTTTGATTCTTTCATACATTTTGCATTCTTCTCATTTGCATTCATTTGACTCAAACACTATGAGTGATTTTGAGAGAGAAGAAATTGACTCCGATGAGGAGATGACTCTCTTTACAGAGAGATTTAGGAGATTTGTGAAATCTCAAAGGAAGATGTCCTCTAAAGGGAAGGAGGAGAAAAAGATGACTCCTAAGGTGAAAAAGGAGAAGAAGATGACCCCATCAAAGAAGAAAGGGGAAGCTTTGATCGCTACTTGGAGAGATAGCAAAGTTGAAGTAGTTGAAGGATGTTCCATAAGCTCGGTTGAGTGTGAGAACAACTACTTCACATTTCCAGTTTCCTACCATGAAGAAACACAAGCCATCACCATATGTGTATCACTTGAAGATTTCAAGATTGGTGACTTGAAGCTTGGAAACCAAAGTGGAGCATGCTTGAGAGAAGAAAGCCTTGAAGAAATGACTCTCACGAGCTCAAGTGAGAGATGCTTCGATCATGGTAGTTCATGCTCCGAGAACTCTTGTGGAAATTTGGTGGATAACCAAGAGTTCATTGACTGCCTTCGAAAGTCTTTGAAGGAGAAAGAGAATAATATCCTTAGATTGGAAAAGGATAATCTTCAACTACATGCCAAGATGACTCACTTGGATGATGAAGTGAGATGTGTAAAAGACAATAGAGGCAAGTTGAAGATGGAACTTGAAGAGGCAAGAACATCTCTTGCTAAGATGACTTCGGGTTCGGACATGGGTGACTCCTTAAAGGTAGACATAGTTGATGTGTCTAAATACGAGAAGGAGATTAAAGATTGTCATCAAAGGATGATGACAATGAAGGATGAGCTTGCCAACAAAGACATCACTTTGAAGATTGTCAAGGAAAGAGAGATGAGGCACCTTCAAGAATTGAAGAAGGGTAAGATCTTGCAACCTCAAGCTCAAGGCAAGTGCAAAGCTTCACCTCCTCGTCATCCTAGGAGGAAGATTGGCCAAGTGAAGATGCCAACTAAGGTTGTACCTCAAACTCATCCTCCAAGAGCTACACACCCAAGTTTTGCTATACCTAGGCCTAACTAACCAATGAAGCAAAACAACCCGGTTCAACATCTAAGAAGGAAAGAACCGGTTCAACCACAAAGGTGCCAACATCCAGCTAATGCTCCAAAGAAACGCCATCCGGTGCACCATCAAAGACAACCTCATCACAATGGCAATGCCTCGATGAGAGCCCAAAGCTATGGTATGAATTCTTCTTTTATACCTACTTGTCATTATTGTGGTATGATTGGTCACATAAGACCAAAGTGCTTTAACTACATAGAAAAATGTAGGGTGCAAAGCATGATAGAGAGGAAGAGGCTTAGAAGAGCCCATTTGCATGTGCCTAGGAAATCTTTTGTCTATAATCCTAGGATCTTACATAACATGCAATCTTTGACCACTAGGAATGATAATGTGTCACCTAGGTGGAAAAGAAATTATGAACCCGCTTGCTACGAGACTAACAAGTCTCCCATAGGTTCAACTAGGTCCAATGGACTTGGTAGGTCTTTAAGACCTCATGCCCTTCATTGAAGAGGTATGGTATTTTGACCCCATATGGGGAACTCAAGCAAAGAGTGCACTTGCATATTTGTTGCATGCAAAAATTTAAAAAAATTTATGCTTCTTTTTTAATTGTTTGAGTAGCTCGGTTGCACATGTGCTTATATGTTTTTTCTTCAATAAGTGTGAACCTTGCTTTGAATGCAATCCATGTCATATTTATGTTCAAACATGCATTTTTGGACTAGGAGATATATACATAGGAAGTACTCTTTGAATGACCTTTAATGATCTCCATGACATGATGATTGTTAAATGACATGCTTAAAATGTGAAAAGCATGATTTTAAATGACATGCTAAACTGAAAAGCATGAATTGATAATTGCATATTTTTAAATGCAAAAATAATGTGTGAAAAGCAATGAGACTTAAATGATAAATCAAAATGTCTCTCTTTCTTTACTTGTGAAACATGGCTACTATCATACGGATATCTTATCCAGAAAAATCAAATAGGGTGCAAAAAGTCGCTCATGTCATGTTTCGCTTGTAAGGTTGGATATGGTTGCTCATTAAAATTGAATGATTTGTAATATCTATATCCTTGCTTTTATTCATGACAAATGGTGAAACTGGTTTGAATTCCTTAAAGAAACCTCTGTCATTTGTTTTGCCAAATACCATTGATTTTTGGATTTGAATGCAACATGTCTTGCATGCAAAGCATCTTAATCACACATTTTTCTGAAAATAAATCTCCTTGTTCTCTCCAATTAATTGAGTTGCATAAAGTGCATTATATGATTATGCAAATGACTTGTATGCTACTATCTCTCTTTGCTACAAGCGACCCGGTTGGGGACTACTCCTTTGCCCATCTCATGACAAAAAGGGGGAGTAGTATGTAGTTAGGGGGAGAATGCTAATTGCTAAATTATTGTAGCATTCACATGATTGGGGAGTTTTTTACTTTGAGGGAGAGTAACCCGTTGAGGGGGAGCATTTGCACTTCTCATACATTGCATGATATTGTGCTTAAATTCTTATTGCAAATGCTTGTTTTATCTCACACGATTAATCTCACATGTACTTGTATTGAAAAGTATAGAAACTTTGTTGTTGAAGGATTGATTGTTCTACAAGAGATTGAAGACTTGAAGATATAGCTTTTTATCATCTCTTTGTAATGTAGAAAATCCCTTTAGTTTCTATTTTATTGTGAGGATTAATGTGAGTGGTGGTTTTGTCACGAAATAGCCAAATGGGGAGATTGTAAGGATTCCCAATTATTGATTGGCTTATTTCATGGACAAACCACATGTGGGGCTTGTTATAAGGGTAGCGTAGGAATTGGTGAAAGTTCAATGGCCCTCTCAAGACCTCAAGAGAAGAAGCACCAAAGGTAAATTATAGTGCTTACATGCTTTGAAGAGATCATAGTTGCACACACTCACAACTCATGCATATTTCTTATACTTATATGTTGTGTGTTTTCATATGTGTGCATTCATAATTGTTGAATATCTCTTCATGCATGTTTATTTAATTGCATCTAGTTTATTGAAATGCCATGACATGTTTAGGCATTAAGATGCAAAGCCATGACTTTTATTCATGCATGTTGAATTGATTGCATCTTGTTCTATGATAATGCCATGACATGTTAGGCATTAGGATGCATTCAATTCCCACACTTACACTTCTTGTATGTTAGCTTTTAGTGTGGTATAATTCGTTTCCCGAAGATGGTTCGGGAACGTCCACGCATGCACGTTGGTATGCTTGTCTTGCGCGAAGATTGCCTTCGGAGAATGCTCTTGGCTTCTCCTTAGGATTCACCACTTTGCACACTTGCATATTATGCACAAAGTGGAAATAGGGCATTGTCGCCATTTATTGGTGTCGCCCTTTGGTGGTGTCGCCATGGCGACAGTATGTTATACTTGAAAAAACCAATCAAGTATGAGGTCGCCATGAGGTTGCCACGAGGTCGCCTTGACACAAATGGCGACCTTGAAGTTTTACGCTAGGTCGCCATGAGGTCGCCATGAGGTCGCCATTTGTACAAATGGCGACCTAGAAGAAAATCAGGCTTCTTTTTTCAAAACGATGACACTTCTTTTTGACACTCTATATATATGCCTCTTTCTTCTTAGGTCGACCAATGAGTTCAAAATCATCTCTTTAACTTAGAATATCTTTCAAGAGAGAAAATCCTTTAAAGAACTCATCTTTAATCACACAAACCCATTTCCACATGCATAAATCATCATCTAAGCATCATCTAGGATCATCTAGTATGTGCTAATGCATGGGTCTTCTTCAACACACATGGTATGATTTGTTGAACACTTTTATCTTACATAATTAGTGTTTTAACTTATCAATTTATCTCTTTTATCACTTGTATGTTCTTTGAGTAATTTCTACATACATGATTGAGATTATGTGTTGATTGGGTTATTTATGTTAGCTAGGTTTTCATACCTATTTTATATCTAGCTAATTAATCTCATTGTATGATTGAGATTATTTTTGATAGCTATTGTATTTAGGATCGGTTATCCTTAACATAGCTAAGCTATTATGCCATGTCATATAGCTATTTTCATATCTAGGATTGATTTTATTGACATCATATAATCCTAGATAAGCATTTAGTGTACCCTAGCACTTCTTGCATATTTGGATATCATTGCATATTCACTTAGGGTTTGATCTCTTCGGAGAAGTAAGTCTTGTGTGATAGACCGGGATTAGGTCGGACACCGGGATTAGGTGGTCACATGAGCAAATTGGACTAGGTCCACTTTTACAGGCCTGCGGGTAGTGGTAGCGGGATAATGGCCGGGATTAAGCCGTCAAACCTGAATTAGGTTGTATACGTTATCACAATTAGTGGATTTGAGGTTCGAGTGTGGCGCACTTACCAGCCCGTGGTTTTTCCTGTGAGGGTTTCCACGTAAAAATCAAGTATCGTTTATATTTCCGAACCATATTACTCTTGATTATTATATTGTCTAGTTAAGGGAATTTTCGCAAATTTGACTAAACACGAAAATTGGGTAATAATGATTAAAATCTATTCACCCCCCCTCTAGATGATATTATACACACCGAGTATTTGTTTCAGTTAACATCTATGAGGTTGGTTCGTTAAGGTAGCTTGAGACTGATTGGGTGTGCAAATTACAATATGCACCCCTCTTATGGACTTAATGGTAATTTGCCACCCAAGACCTAATTTGAAAATCCTATAAATTCATCACTATTTTTCTCTTTTAAACAACTCTTGGTCATTCTTGACAACCAAGAAACCTCCTTTCTACCATTCCTAATCCCTCCACTTCTCTCCTACCTAATCCAAATATCTAGATTTCCTTCCCTAAATTATTCCTTTCTTCCCATCTTCTCCACAAATCTCCTTAGTCACTTCCCATTTGACTCCACCTATCTAGACACATCCTCATCATCCACTCTTTGCATAATGAGCATCAAAGGCAAGGAAAGGATCAAGCTTACAAAAGGAGACCCAAGGGTGATTTCCTAATCTTTTACTTTCCTTCCCTTTGGTTGTAATATGTGTAATTAAACCCCCTTTCTAGGGATTTGATGTGAGAACATTTTGGATTGGGTTTTGTTTGAGCTAATATATATTTTAATCTCTATTTGTGTTCTATTCATTTTATAAATAGATTCTAGGCATTATATGATTGACATGTATATCCACTAGTTGATTATACTCTTGCTTAGGAAAATTTGTTATATAATCTTGATTAGATTGACAACCTTGATGGATTGAGAACATAGTAACTAGGATAGATCATCAGAGGGTATGTCAACCGCGATTATCTAAACCGTTAATTGTAACAAACCGATTCCGCCGTGACCCCCTCTCCTTAATCGGTTGCGGTGGAAAGTTGTTTAGGGTTCATAGTAATGGTCTAAACACATCCTAGAAATCAATTGGTTAACATCTATGAGGTTGGTTCGTTAAGGTAGCTTGAGACTGATTGGGTGTGCAAATTACAATATGTACCCCTCTTATGGACTTAATGGTAATTTGCCATATAGGAGGGTGTTTTGGTAATTTGCCACCCGAGACCTAATTTGAAAATCCTATAAATTCATCACTATTTTCCTCTTTTAAACAACTCTTGGTCATTCTTGACAACCAAGAAACCTCCTTTCTACCATTCCTAATCCCTCCACTTCTCTCCTACCTAATCTAAATATCTAGATTTCCTTCCCTAAATCATTCCTTTCCTCCCATCTTCTCCATAAATCTCCTTAGTCACTTCCCATTTGACTCCACCTATCTAGACACATCCTCATCATCCACTCTTTGCACAAGGAGTATCAAAGGCAAGGAAAGGATCAAGCTTACAAAAGGAGACCCAAGGGTGATTTCCTAATCTTTTACTTGCCTTCCCTTTGGTTGTAATATGTGTAATTAAACCCCCTTTCTAGGGATTTGATAGAACATTTTGGATTGGGTTTTGTTTAATCTAATATATATTTTAATCTTTATTTGTGTTCTATTCTTTTTATAATTAGATTCTATGCATTATATGATTGACATGTATATCCACTAGTTGATTATACTCTTGCTTAGGATAATTTGTTATATAATCTTGATTGGATTGAAAAACTTGATGGATTGAGAACATAGTGACTAGGATAGATCGTCGGAGGGTATATCAACCGCGATTATCTAAACCGTTAATTGTAATAAACCGATCCCGCCGTGACCCCCTCTCTTTAATCGGTTAGGCATTGCGATGGGAAGTTGTTTAGGGTTCATAGTAATGGTCTAAACACATCCTAGAAATCAATTGGTTAATATTTGTGAGGTTGGCTCACTAAGGTAGCTTGAGAAGCACTTCTCGTAATCCACGTGCGATCCCATTAATTCCCTAGCAATTCTATTAATTGTTATCCCATATATCTCTTATCTAGATTTCTATCTATTTTATTAGTTTCATTAGGTTTATTTTACATGTATGTTTGATGGCTTGACAAACCATTCATCCATTCATTGCTTATGTTTTATTTTATCGCATATAGGAATTGTTAATTCATTTAACTATCACTCTAATTCCCTGTGGAACGAATCCTACTTGTCACTTTACTAATTTTATATCTAAGTGATGAAATCGGTTTTCAACACGAACATATTTTAAAATAATCATTTTGTTGAGTACCAACGACGACTCATCACTCAACCTTGACCCGAAGCTGTTCATCTATCTCTACCTGCTCCAATACCCTGTCATAGGCCTCCTATTAAGTTTCAGGTGGGTGCTTGGCAAACGATTGGAATAGCATGTTAGCCCACAAATTCCTTCGGAAGTTGGCCAAGGTCTCCCTCTCAGCGAATACTCCCATTTGAATTACCTCTCTGTGGAATTTCTCCACATAGGACCTCAGCGTCTCGCCCCGCTCTTAGATCACGTATTGGAGAAGGACGTGGTCTTTGGGGTGAGGCTTGATTCCCTAGAATTGAGCATAGAAATCTGTGGTAAGTTTTGTAAAAGAATCTATTCTAATTGAAGGTTACTTTCTGAACCAAGTCTTGGCACAATCTGTCAGGGTTAAAGGGAACATCTTGCACATTGTTGACCGGGTGGCGTTCTGTATCTCCATCTGGTGCATAAAGCTTTCCATATGGCTCACGGGGTCCTTTTATCCAGAATACTTCTCAAATGGCATTTTGAACTTGGGGGGTAGCTTTGCCTCCCTAACCCTTTTTGAGAAAGGTGCGTTCATCTCCCCTAGGGGGTTCTTTCAGGTACATCGGTGCTTTCTCTTCCTCAGCTCCTTGAGTTCCTTTGCCATCTTAGCCATCTGGTCTTCAAGACGCTTGGATCCATCGTGCTTGGATCGGGCCTCTAAGCCTTCATTGTCTGAGGTTTTGGATACCACGGTTGCTTCCTTACGCTTCTCATTCTAAGGATGGTTACCTCGTGGATTCCTTCGGGATCCAGTACTACGGCCAGCATCAGGCTGTGGAGCCCTCTCTTTTACTGTTGTTTTGGTCATTGACCGGTTCCTTATGGAAGGGGTGTCGACTATGGATTTCACCTGTCGGGGTCTGAAATCTGTAAGGTGGTTTGGAATTAGAAGTGGTGGTCTGAGTCTGTCAAAGATCGGTACTCAGGTACCCGGTCCATCCTCTCCTACAGTCTTGGGTGCTTCGAACGGTATCCCCTGGGTGATCATCCGGAGGCGGATACTCTCTATGTAGGCGGCAGCCTTCTGTTCCAGGATATCTCGATTGATTTCCTGGATAGCCGAATCTTGGGGCGTGGTG
The DNA here is from genome assembly GCA_008009225.1 of Acer yangbiense. Classification (NCBI taxonomy): domain Eukaryota; kingdom Viridiplantae; phylum Streptophyta; class Magnoliopsida; order Sapindales; family Sapindaceae; genus Acer; species Acer yangbiense. The sequence goes on from CM017771.1 coordinate 22,501,291, forward strand.
CCTGCATTTGGTGGAGGGACTGGTGCCGGGTTGTTATTCTTTGATCCCCTTCCCTGCCTCTGAACTCTCTGGGTGGAAGTAAGGGATTGGGGTCCCGAGGGGTCGGGCTGCCCTTGAGAGGATCGTAGTCTCATCTTCTTGCTTGTTGGGTAGAGCTAGGTAGCTTCTTTGTAAATGGTTGGGAGGATACTTCCCACAGACGCCCCCAAAAAGTGTTAGCAAGAAAATGTTAATAGGGTCAAATTCCTATTAACATAGTGTATCTATTAAGATGGTGAAATAATGTTATTTTATTGATAAAGATACACAATTTAAATGCTACAATGGTGCAACACAAATGGCGATTTCTAGAAGGTTTGGGTATGGAGTTTTTACACACAATTGGAGATGGCGATCTTGTACAAGTCGATAAGTGGAAAAAGCTGTAAGGTGTAGGTCGAAAGTCTGATTTTTGATCCCTTCTCTCGAGAGAGTCTTGATTTATTTATAGGTCCCCTTTATTGCCCATTACTCTGACAATCAATCAATCAATCAATCAGGCAATCAACGGGAGGTTAATGGTGGCCTATTTCCTGGCGGGAATGATTCCCATAATCAAGTGATTTTATTTCTTTCTTTGGCAATCTTGATAGAGTTGACCTATCCCCTTCAAAATGGAGCTTTAAAGGTAGTAGGAGAAGTCAATTTTCCTTGTATTTAAATGTTGGCGTTTACCGTATTTTCTTGTAGCATGATTCTGGTTTCTTGGTGTACCGGTCTATTTCTTCCTTGATAGTCTCCCTTTTGTCTTGGTCTTCCATTGTCTGGTAGACTGGTTCTAGGAGGGATCGGGGTATCCTGGTACCCCGCATTTTACTGGACCGTGGTTATAGTACTCTTCAAGTATCGGGGTATTGGGATACCGGGATATCGGGTCGATACAGAAGTAGGGTACCGAGATAATGTAGTAGCAGAGTCCCCAGGACCTCGACTTCTCTGTTTCCTGGTATTTGGGGATCTAGACACCCCTGATCTTGATCTGGATTTGCAGAAAGTATGTCTGGACATATCTTCCTCTCGGGGTAGCGGGAAACTTCCTGTAGTGTCTTCCTACTTCAAATAGTCTTGGTCTGGATGAAAAATTCTTCTTTGAACCCCTGCCATTTTTGGCGGTTAGCAAAAAATAGATTTGTTTTTGGTTAAAAACAAAAATTAAGACCATTGGTCTTAGGGGGGTGTATTGGATTGGGATTTTAATAGACAATTTTAGGGTGCAAGGATTTTATGGATTTGCAAGACTATTAAGATTATTAGGATTGTTATGATTATACTTTTAGGATTATTAGGATTATATGGACTAGACTTTTAGGATTCTAAAAGAGTCTTTGGACTTTATTTATAGACTATTAGGATTATCTAGACTTTATTTCAAGACGTTTTAAACTTTAAAAAATATGGACTTTAAAGAGTCGATTGTGTTAGGTTTTTGGTTTGACTTGGCATGTATTCCATATCAAAACGTGTTTCTCTTGTAATGTTTAGTGGTCTAAGTATTGAAGATTCAAGGCGTTAAAGAAAGACTTGGCCACAACTCATGCAAGATGCCGGCTTCAAAGAGAAATGTGCTTCATTGGTCTACAAAGGTATATAAGACCTCATTTCTCTTACAAGGTTAGGCACACACACACATGGCATTCATATGTATCCCTGCATGGTTGAACAACATTTATATATCACTTTCACACACTTGGTAATGTATGCTTATGCATTAGATTTAATTTGATAAACTTTGTAATTTGCATGTTCTAAGACTATATCTAGGAAATGGCATACGTGTGTGATTTTGTGTTTATATGTTTCTGTTTTCTTGATTTTGGACTTGAACATGATCTCATATGATTCCTTATTGTGTCCCGGTCATTTCGGTTACTCATTCATTAGGTTTTGAGTCCAAACGATGTAGCTACGCTACTTTTCGTTCTCATTCGTTGAGTTGTGTTCGTCGTCGTTTTCTGAGATGAATACTCAATCTTTTCTCAAAGTTTTGTAGTCTTCGTTGTGCGTGAGGGAGTCACAATTTGTAATCCGAAGACAGATTCGAATTCGAAGTTCAGAGGCCTGAATACGGCCGAAGAACGCGAGCGGTGCGTGAGAGGGACTAGCATGGCCAAAGGCCATGCCTTGGCCACCATGTGTGGAGGCCGTGTGCCACACGACCAGAGCAGCCCTCTTGTCCCGTGTGCCACATGCGCCTCACAAGGCCCAGGGGCTGATGTGGCTGCTTTTCATTGGCCGGTTCCCTTCCCTCTCTCTCTTCCTTTTAAATATTTCCAATTCCCTCCATTTCATTTTAAGAAGAAAAAGCTTGAACTCTCACCAGAAATTTTCTCTCAACTTTTCTCACCTTCCAAACACCATAACTTTCTCATACGAAGTTGGAATTGGTTGATTCAAGTTGGAGATTGTTCATAATCAAGTTCTCTACCTTTTCCAAGTGGTCTTGCAGCTGTTTGATCGATTGTTGGAGTGGTTCTACCTAGAAAACCGAACCAGCTCGTGAGATTGAGGCAGTGTTCATATCTTTGAGTTTTCTTCTTTTATAACCTTCAATTACCTTGAGGTTTCTTCTTCTATATGCACTTGTATGTATGGTGAATGCTATTGAGAAAGATAGCTTCACAATCAATCCTAATCAGAAGTCTAATTAGAGACATATGTGTACTAGTTTTTTTTATTCTAGGTTTTTCACATGATTGAGAGTTGTATTGTGATTAGATTGATGTCTAAGGTTGTTTGTGATTTGATTGAATCAATTTTATGATGAATAACCTTGAAATGTGTTTTGATCCTTTGATTGATAAAATCTAGGATTAATTCTATTGTATGTGTATTTAGAGACAAATAGGATTTAATTGATTATTCAATATATCCTTACTCTAATTGTTGGCTAGAATATTAATTGAACACATTTTGTGATTCTAGCAATTTTTGTGTATGTTTGTAACATCTTGAATATGTGCTTCATAATTATGATTTATTCAAGTGTTATTTGTGTGAATGAAACTATGAGTTTTATGTGTTAGGTGTTTACACATGCTCTAGGTTTTAATTCAAGTTGTGCATCTAGACTTTTATTACTTGTGTTCTCACATGTTTAGGTCTAGTTGTTCCATGGAATGTATTGATCACATGTTCTATGTTGAATTGATTGTTTGCATCATTTGCATTCACATGATCACACTAGAAATTCCTTGTAAAAGGCATGAAGTCTTGGTTAGAGTCGGGAGGACTCGGATAGCCAAGCAAGAAGTCTTGTCTAGAGTCGGGAGGACTCGGATAGTCATGCATGGGAGGCTCCCTAGAGGCAAGAGTGCTTTGGATAGGGAGTTGGCTATAATATTGGTAGGCCTAGGCGTATGGTTAGACATAGACTCCAAAAGAGCGGGGTACATGGGATGTGTATGCACTCTTGAGGAATTTTTAATCTACTATCGATGTTGGTTTTGTATGTTGTCCAATATATGGTGGTTCCGTATCATTGAGGGATTTCGTACTTTCCAATAGGGTTGGGTAAACATGGACTCCAATAGGAAGTTGGTCAAGATTGGTCACTTTTGAGGAATTTCTAATTTACCATCCAATATATATAGTACCCAATGGTTGTAGTTCAACCCGTGGATGTTTCCTCCTTGGAGGTTTTACCACGTTAAAAAATCTCTTGTGTTAATTTTTCCTACCTCTTTCTCTTATATTTGTATATGTGTATGTTGTTATCTTGTTGCATATTATTCACTTGTGATGTATATTGAAACAAGATTTTGTAAAGTGTGATTTGTGAACCAATTCATTTGATCATATTTGTAATTATAATTTTGTTGTATATTGTAATTTTTGTGTATAGTGATATTTGATTTTACTTGTAATAGATTGAACAAATATTGAAATACAAGTATTCCATGTTGTTGAGTTGATGTGATTTTATACCTCATACAACTAATTGATATATATAGACAATGCCTAAATGATCACATGCTTATCTTGTCTATGTATAATTTCTTGGTTTATGTTGAAACAAATTATAGCACGGTGTGTATAAAGCTATCTAGAGGGGGGGTGAATAGATTTTACGCTTTTTACCCAATTTTTCGTGTTAGTCAAAATTACGAAAATGCCCTCAAGATAATATAACCAAACAATTGTAATATGGTGCGGAAATTAAAACAACACTTGGTTTTTACGTGGAAACCCTCACGGGAAAAACCACGGGCTATGTAAGTAAGCCACACTCGAACCTCGAATCCACTAAATGTGCAAATGATTACAACCTAATCCCGGAAGTAATCACACACCTACCTAATCCCGGTATGAGTGAACCTAGTCCTATTTGCTTGCGATCTAAGCAACCTAATCCCGGTTGCTACACACAAGACTTACTTTCTCTAGAAGAGAATACAACCATAAGTGAATATATGAAAATATCCAAAATGCAACATAGAGCAAGGGAAACCCTATATGCTTATCTAAGATGATTAATATGCAATTAAGAACAATCCTAGATATCAAAACTAAATGACATGTCAATTAGTTTAGCTAATCAATATTAAGCACAAAACCTAATATGCTAGCACAATACAACTTCTCAAACATACATCATACTCATCTCAATATTGTATCCAAAGCATACAAAATAACAAACAAGTAATTAATTGAGATTGCTAGATAAGAGAAACACAAAACATGTAAGATATTAGTGAAAAGCTTACCAAGCAAAGTATGATGAAGATTCCATGCAAGATGACATCTAGATGATCTAAGATGATGCTAGATGATGATTGTGTTAGGATTATGCTCAATAGCAAGAGTGTAATGTTGTAATTAACAATCTTTTTCATATTAATAAAGTGATTTCTGGTTTAACAAATCGTATAGCATTTATAGTTTAATATTATAATTGTCAAAGTAAATAATCATAAGGTCTAAAGACTATGAGAAAAGAAGAATTGTTCATACATCTGGATATGTATGTGGTAGACACAATTCTTTAGTTAGTCTTGAATAATGTTCACAACTTAAGTTAAAGGTTGGGCACCTTTATCTTGTTAAAGTTGTAGAATTCTTTTGCTAGCATTTGAGTGGGATCAAATGAGATATGATGAGTCTAAATCATCGGAGTGTCTTCGAGCAAAAGGATCTAGTGCACTGGGTGCATTGAACAGGATCACAATGAAAAGCTTTATCTAGAACCGTCAATAGATAATAGTCTTTTCATTATCAGGACAATCGGAGAGTCTATCTTAATCCTGAGATAAATGATGGACTTATGGTTGCAAGTGATATCATTTGAGTTATCAATGAGTACGATTATATCGCATAGTCTATCCTCGATAGTTTGGTGATATTCATTTGTTAATCGATAGAGGACTTCATTTATAGATATGGACATCGTGGCTCCATTTAATTAAATGAGGGTATAATATCATCATATGGATGTTTTGAGGTAATTGGATATTAAATCTCAACGTTGAGTTTTCGATAGTGTCTATTGAAAACATGGCTTCTGGACAAGTCAAAATATCCAAGTTCAAAACATGGTCATATGAGTAAATATGGTAACTTGGAGAGTTATAGGCGGTCTATGAACTCTTGGCGATTACTGATATTAATCACGAGGATACACTATCTCCTATATGATTGTCTAGGGTATGAATGAGGAGCATCTTCCTTTTCTATCTTTATTTAAGAGTTCAATTTTAGCTCTTTAGTGGAATGAGTTAAAATTAATGGATCGGACCTAAGTGAATCATTTGTTGATTGTGATTAGGTTATGTCTATTGAAGCTTAAATTTAGATGGCCCGCCAAGATCCCAATCCACACGGACTTGCATGGATCACTTGATATATTCTACCGGACCAATTTAAGGGTCCATCTAGAATTGCATTTAATATATTAAGAATATAATTTGCACATTATTTAAGTAATGGGCTGCTCAATTATATTTATATATTAATGAAAGACATGTGGGCTTGTTTCTTTTAGTAAGAATGGGTCTGGTTCACATGTGGGCTTTTTATTTAAAGTCCAATGGATTAAATGAAATAAGAAAATAATATTTTGGCCCATTTATTCAAGTGGGGCGGCAAGGTTAAGTTTTAACCTAATATATTATTTTGTTTCATTTGTTTTAATTAAATAAGAATTAATTAATTTATTAATTAATTGTTTAATTAATAAACAAATTTTTTCTGATTAGGAAATATGATTCCTAATGTTATACTATTGTTGGTAGTATACTAAAAGTAAAAGACTTATTTGGTAAGAAAATAATTAATTAATTTTATTTATTCAAATAAGAAGTCTTTTAATTTAGTCATTAAAAAGAATAAAATAACTATGAGTTAGATTAGGGTTAGAAGTCTATTCTTTTATGGAAATTAGGGTGCAACACAAACCTTTAGAGGTGGTGATTAGCGGCAACCCTAGTGTAAAAAGGAGAGAGATTTCGGCAACCCTAAAAGACAAGGAGAGGAAAATTTCGGCCACCTATATATTCCCACATATAGATTTCGGCCACCCTAGTTGTTCTGGAGACAATTTTTCTTCTTCTTCTCAATTCATAGAAAGCTTTTATTCTACTAAAACAAATAGGAGTGTTAGATTATTCTTTGATAGTATACTATTTGCTTAATCATCAATAAGCTTGTGTATACGATATCGATCTAGGTTCACGCGAGTTTCGATCATTAGATTGAGAACTCAAAAGTGACCGGAATAATCTCAGTCATTCTTTTGATTGTTTTTGTGACTAACAAAGAAAAGAAAGTTTGTTTTGTCCATTCACAGGTTTGCAATTCAAAGAAAAAGGGAGACCACGCTCCTAGGTGATCCACGTTCGTGCTAAGATTGAAGATCTTGCGGATTACCATCGACGTAAATCAATCGGATCACGCGACAAAAGGTATTCTTCTTTTGTTGATTATATGTATGTTTAATTAATTAAAGGGTTAAGGTTCATAAAAAGGAAAAATTTTAAAACTATACTAAAACTATTTTTAGTCTCGCTTCCGCTGTGTGTACTACGGTATTTTTCCCTACAATTGGTATCAGAGCCTAGGTTAAACCCTTTTAATTAATTAACGTATATATACGTGGATCTATTTTTTTTATTGTGATTATGCATGTTTAGAAAGAGATGGCACTCTAGGTATTCGAATATATAATTACATGTTGATGTATGGAATTATATATGTTTATGTGGATTGTTATTGCTCGATTTTGGTCCCAGATTTTCAATGTAATTTTTGTTTCGGAGTTGTAACAAGAAGGGTGGTCTATCATCGCCATAATTCCTTCTTGGTAGATTGCTAGGTTTTATTATTTTTTTTGGTGCAGTATTTTTTTTTATATACTGCTGCAGTTTTATTTTTTTTTATTATGTGCAGTTTTTGTATGTAAAAGGTACTGCAGTGATTAAAAAAAAAAAAAAAAAATACTCCAGTATTTTATTTGTTTAAATACTGCCGTAATATATTTAGGTCTTGAAGATTCGAAGACACGAAGAAAAACGAAGCAACCGGAACCGAGAACGAGCACCGTGCGCACCCTAGGAGTGGATTGGGTTGCGCATGGCAAGCCCATCTCAAGGTGGGCTGCGCACGGCAGCCTTGGAGGACTTATGGGCTGCGCATGGCAGCCCCTTTGTGGGGTTGTGGTGTGTGCCGCCCATAGGAGAAGGCCGAAGGATGAGCTTATGGTTGATGGGCCACCTGAAGATCTTGTGTTCCTAAAACAAATTGTAATTTACTTGTTTTTCTAGGATGGGCCAAAATTGTTGCTATTTATTTTATGCTTTAAATATTACAATATTTGTTATTGTATGATAACATGACATATAGAATAGGAGTGCCACTCATATATCTCTTTTGGTATGAACATGCATTGAATGATTTAGGTATCTAAATTGGCATCTAGATAACTTGGTAAATCATTCTATGGGATTTAATCACACGCCTTAAATAATTGAGTGGGAGAAGGTGTTTTTGTAACACCTATGGCCTCCAAGGTTGGTTGAGCTTTATTATTTATGGTAATCCCCCCAAGGGGCGTCCATGAATGGAATTTAGCAACATACTTCCTTACAAGGATAGACTAGACAATGGACTCAAACGAGATCTACTCCCCAAGGAGGGATATTCGTGACAGAAAACTGAGGGTCGATATCTTGGTAACACACTCAATGTAATTTTATTGATATCCTCCCAAGAGTTCTTGTCAGTAAAATTGCAAGGCTAAAATTGAAAACGCTGGTTGTTATGTTAACAATTAGGTGGGACCTAGTCTAACTAGTAAATGGTGCGAACTCCCAAAGGAGGCGTAACATTTATGGGTGTTGGATCACCGTTGAATTTTATGATTGAGTTATTTATTTAATTCAAGATAAATATTTAAAAGTGCTTTATCATGATTATTTACTTATATATGTTTTGTTTTATTCAGAAATCATGACCCCATCACTTATGAACATCCTGAAAGATAACACTTTAACTGGAGATAATTATGTCACATGGAAAAGGAAAATTGGGTTGTTGTTGCAAAGTGAAAAACATAAGTTTGTTCTAACTTCTCCTAAACCACCTGCTCCTAATAATGAATCAAGCATAATGTATAGAGATGAGTATGAGCAGTGGAAGACTTCAGATGATATGGCAAAATGTTACATTATGGCCACTATCTCCGACGTGTTGCAACAGAAGCATGAAGGAATGGAGTCCGCTGCTGATATTATGATGTCTCTAGAGGAGATGTTTGCTATGAAGTCTAGGACGACTAAGAGAGAGGCAGTGACTGCTTTTATGAATCTTAGGATGAAACCTGGACAGGCTGTGAAAGATCACATGATGAAAGTCATAGCACATCTCAACATTGCTGAACTGCATGGCGCTGAGATAGATGGTGAGACAAAGATTGATATGGTTGTCAATTCATTGTCAGATTCCTTTGATCAGTTCAAATTGGACTACACTTTGAACAAAAAGGAATACACCTTACAAGGCCTGATGCAAGATGTTCAAAGTGCTGAAAAGATCCTTGTGAAAGGCAAAGGTCAAGAGATTCATATGGTTGGTAAAGTTGCTACTGTTAAGGCCCGTCAAAAGGTCAAGAAACAACAGAAGAAAAAGCAACTTGGGCCTATCAAGAAGGACACCAAGAAAGTAACCAAGATCAAAGGGAAATGCTTCCTTTGTGGTGAAAAGGGACATTGGAAGAGAAATTGCCCAAAGTCCCAGAATAAGAAGGAAGAAGGTAATGTGAATTATCTTGAAACATGTTTTTTGGCTGATTCTACAGATTCTTGGATCATAGACTCAGGAGCCACTAATCATGTTTGTTATTCCTTGCAGGGGTTCCAAGAAAGGAGAAAGCTGAGTAAGAATGAAATCAATTTGCGCTTGGGCAACGGAACGTTAGTGTCTGCAAGTGCAGTGGGAGATATTAGAGTTTATTTGGATTCTAGAAGGCATTTAGATTTGATAGACGTTTATTATGTACCTCAATTCAAGAGGAATTTAATTTCAGTTTCTTGTTTAAATAAATTTGGATATTCGGTTACTTTTAATAAAGTTTTTATTATTAGTAAGAATGACAAAATTATTTGCCAAGGTACATTGGAAAACGGTCTATACTTTTTGCATAGAAATATCTCTCACTCGTTAGACACAGAAATAACAGAACCTAATCATAAAAGAGTAAAATTATCAACAGATGAAACCTACCTTTGGCATTTACGCTTAGGTCATATTAACCTTAATAGGATTAAAAGATTGGTATGTGACGGACCTTTGAGTGACTTAAAGGTTGATGATCTACCAACTTGTGAATCTTGTTTGGAAGGTAAAATGACCAAAAGGACGTTCTCTGCCAAAGGTGCAAGAGCCACTGAATGTTTAGGATTGATACACACTGATGTATGTGGACCTATGAGCATTCAAGCTAGAGGTGGATATGAGTACTTCATCACCTTCACAGATGATTACTCGAGATTTGGTTATGTGTATCTCATGCGACATAAGTCGGATGCTTTTGACATGTTCAAAGCATTCAAAGCTGAAGTGGAAAATCAGCTTGAGAAACACATAAAAATCTTGAGATCTGATCGTGGTGGAGAATATCTATCTGGTGAGTTTCAGCAATATCTTATTGATAATGGGATTGTTTCTCAGTTTTCTGCACCAGGTACACCTCAACAGAATGGGGTAGCAGAAAGGAGAAATAGAACTCTTTTGGATATGGTTAGGTCTATGTTGAGTTATTCAACACTTCCTATTTCTTTTTGGGGATATGCTTTACAAACTGCTATATACATTCTAAACGATGTACCATCTAGGTCTGTTCCTAAAACACCGCATGAGTTGTGGACTGGGCGCAAGCCTAGTTTACAACACTTAAGGATATTTGGTTGTCCTGCGCATGTGTTAAAAGGAAAGACAGAAAAGATGGAGTCCCGTTCAGAAACATGTATATTTGTAGGGTATCCAAAAGAAACTAAAGGATATTATTTCTATAGTCCTTCAGATCTTAAAGTATTTGTTTCGACAAATGCTAAATTTCTGGAAAAGGACTATATGAATGATTTTGTGCCTAGAAGTAGAATTGTCCTGAATGAGATGTCAGGAGATACAATTCCACGAGAGGTTACACAACCTAACCCAATTGTAAGTTCTGATCCAACACAAGATCAACAACCTACCATTCCTCGTCGTAGTGGGAGGGTTAGAACACAACCCGAAAGATACATCGGTCTGGGAGAATCAGTGGAGAATCTCCTGGACGACGATGATCCCTACACGTACAAGGAAGCTATAGAGGATGTTGATAGTCGCGATTGGCAAAAGGCAATGCAATCTGAGATTGAATCTATGTTCGATAACAAAGTCTGGTCCCTTGTAGACTTGCCTAAAGGGATAAAACCCATTGGGTGCAAGTGGGTATACAAGAGGAAAAGAGGTATGGATGGTAAGGTGGAAACCTTTAAAGCTAGTGTGGTAGCTAAAGGGTATACACAGAAAGAAGGTATCGATTACGAGGAAACCTTCTCTCCTGTGGCCATGCTTAAATCCATTAGGATACTCTTATCCATTGCAGCATCTTTAGATCTAGAGATTTGGCAAATGGACGTCAAGACAGCTTTCCTTAATGGAAGTCTTGACGAAAGCATCTACATGATGCAACCAGAGGGATTCATTGAAAAGGGCCAAATGGAAAAGGTATGCAAGTTGCAGAAATCCATATATGGATTGAAGCAAGCATCCAGATCCTGGAACATAAGGTTTGATCAAGCTGTCAAAGGTTTTGGATTTATTCAGAATCCTGACGAACCTTGTGTATACAAAAGGATTAAGGGCGACAAGTTGGTTTTCCTGATTCTTTATGTTGATGATATACTACTCATTGGAAACGATGTAGGTGTATTGACATCAGTAAAAGAATGGTTAGCAAAACAATTTGATATGAAGGACTTAGGAGAAGCAAGTTTTATTCTAGGTATCCAAGTAATAAGGGATAGAAAGAATAGAACGATTGCATTATCCCAAGCTTCATACATAGACAAGATCTTGTCTAGGTTTTCCATGCAGGATTCCAAGAAAGGTATGTTACCTTTCAGACATGGAATCAAGTTTTCTAAGGAACAAGTTCCTAAGAATGAGCATGAAGAGCAATTCATGAGTAGAGTTCCATATGCCATGGCAGTTGGAAGTCTCATGTATGCAATGCTCTGTACTAGACCAGATATTTGTTTTGCTGTTGGCATAGTTAGCAGGTTTCAATCGAAACCTGGTCCTGATCACTGGACGGCAGTCAAGCAAATTTTCAAGTATCTTAAGAGAACGAAAGATAATATGCTTGTATACTCTGAAGGGGATTTGATTCCCGTTGGGTATACAGATTCTGATTTCCAATCAGATTCTGACTCCAGAAAATCCACATCAGGGGCTGTGTTTACTATTGGAGGAGGAGCAGTTATATGGAGGAGTATCAAGCAATCTTGTATTGCTGATTCCACCATGGAAGCTGAGTATGTTGCTGCATGCGAGGCTGCCAAAGAGGCTGTTTGGCTCCGCCAATTCTTGATTGACTTGGAAGTGGTTCCTAGTGCGAATAAGCAGATCACTATCTACTGTGACAACAGTGGAGCAGTGGCTAATTCGAAAGAACCAAGAAGGCACAAGAGAGGTAAACACATTGAAAGAAAGTATCATCTTTTAAGGGAGATTGTTCAAAGAGGTGACGTGACGATTACCAAAATCGCGTCAGCAGAAAATCTAGCGGATCACTTCACAAAGGCTCTACCTCAGAAGAGTTTCGATGGGCATCTAGAGAACATGGGCTTGAGAGATATGACACATTTGCTATAGTGCAAGTGGGAGATTGTTAGGATTATGCTCAATAGCAAGAGTGTAATGTTGTAATTAACAATCTTTTTCATATTAATAAAGTGATTTCTGGTTTAACAAATCGTATAGCATTTATAGTTTAATATTATAATTGTCAAAGTAAATAATCATAAGGTCTAAAGACTATGAGAAAAGAAGAATTGTTCGTACATCTGGATATGTATGTGGTAGACACAATTCTTTAGTTAGTCTTGAATAATGTTCACAACTTAAGTTAAAGGTTGGGCACCTTTATCTTGTTAAAGTTGTAGAATTCTTTTGCTAGCATTTGAGTGGGATCAAATGAGATATGATGAGTCTAAATCATCGGAGTGTCTTCGAGCAAAAGGATCTAGTGCACTGGGTGCATTGAACAGGATCACAATGAAAAGCTTTATCTAGAACCGTCAATAGATAATAGTCTTTTCATTATCAGGACAATCGGAGAGTCTATCTTAATCCTGAGATAAATGATGGACTTATGGTTGCAAGTGATATCATTTGAGTTATCAATGAGTACGATTATATCGCATAGTCTATCCTCGATAGTTTGGTGATATTCATTTGTTAATCGATAGAGGACTTCATTTATAGATATGGACATCGTGGCTCCATTTAATTAAATGAGGGTATAATATCATCATATGGATGTTTTGAGGTAATTGGATATTAAATCTCAACGTTGAGTTTTCGATAGTGTCTATTGAAAACATGGCTTCTGGACAAGTCAAAATATCCAAGTTCAAAACATGGTCATATGAGTAAATATGGTAACTTGGAGAGTTATAGGCGGTCTATGAACTCTTGGCGATTACTGATATTAATCACGAGGATACACTATCTCCTATATGATTGTCTAGGGTATGAATGAGGAGCATCTTCCTTTTCTATCTTTATTTAAGAGTTCAATTTTAGCTCTTTAGTGGAATGAGTTAAAATTAATGGATCGGACCTAAGTGAATCATTTGTTGATTGTGATTAGGTTATGTCTATTGAAGCTTAAATTTAGATGGCCCGCCAAGATCCCAATCCACACGGACTTGCATGGATCACTTGATATATTCTACCGGACCAATTTAAGGGTCCATCTAGAATTGCATTTAATATATTAAGAATATAATTTGCACATTATTTAAGTAATGGGCTGCTCAATTATATTTATATATTAATGAAAGACATGTGGGCTTGTTTCTTTTAGTAAGAATGGGTCTGGTTCACATGTGGGCTTTTTATTTAAAGTCCAATGGATTAAATGAAATAAGAAAATAATATTTTGGCCCATTTATTCAAGTGGGGCGGCAAGGTTAAGTTTTAACCTAATATATTATTTTGTTTCATTTGTTTTAATTAAATAAGAATTAATTAATTTATTAATTAATTGTTTAATTAATAAACAAATTTTTTCTGATTAGGAAATATGATTCCTAATGTTATACTATTGTTGGTAGTATACTAAAAGTAAAAGACTTATTTGGTAAGAAAATAATTAATTAATTTTATTTATTCAAATAAGAAGTCTTTTAATTTAGTCATTAAAAAGAATAAAATAACTATGAGTTAGATTAGGGTTAGAAGTCTATTCTTTTATGGAAATTAGGGTGCAACACAAACCTTTAGAGGTGGTGATTAGCGGCAACTCTAGTGTAAAAAGGAGAGAGATTTCGGCAACCCTAAAAGACAAGGAGAGGAAAATTTCGGCCACCTATATATTCCCACATATAGATTTCGGCCACCCTAGTTGTTCTGGAGACAATTTTTCTTCTTCTTCTCAATTCATAGAAAGCTTTTATTCTACTAAAACAAATAGGAGTGTTAGATTATTCTTTGATAGTATACTATTTGCTTAATCATCAATAAGCTTGTGTATACGATATCGATCTAGGTTCACGCGAGTTTCGATCATTAGATTGAGAACTCAAAAGTGACCGGAATAATCTCAGTCATTCTTTTGATTGTTTTTGTGACTAACAAAGAAAAGAAAGTTTGTTTTGTCCATTCACAGGTTTGCAATTCAAAGAAAAAGGGAGACCACGCTCCTAGGTGATCCACGTTCGTGCTAGGATTGAAGATCTTGCGGATTACCATCGACGTAAATCAATCGGATCACGCGACAAAAGGTATTCTTCTTTTGTTGATTATATGTATGTTTAATTAATTAAAGGGTTAAGGTTCATAAAAAGGAAAAATTTTAAAACTATACTAAAACTATTTTTAGTCTCGCTTCCGCTGCGTGTACTATCTCTCTTTTGATTTCCAAACCCTAATCCAACTCTATAGTGTTTAAGCCTATTATAACTATATAAAAGACTTCCTTATTTGACTAGATAAATAAATCCATTATTTATCTACTTACCAAATAAAATCTTTTATATTTATTATACTACCACAATAGTATACTACTAAAAAACATATTTCCTAGTCAGAAAAAGATTTTGATTCTTAATTAAATGATTAACTAATAAATTAATTAATTTCCATTTAATCAATCAATAAAATAAAATAATATTTTATACTATTATTCTAGTCTTGCCGCCCACACCATATACATGGGCCTAATATTATTTTCTTATTTTATTTAATCCATTAGACTTTAATTAAAATGCCCACATGTGAACTAGATCCATTCTTACTAAAAGAAACAAGCCCACATGCCTTTCATTAATATATTAATATAATTGATCAGCCCATTGATCGCGCTCCAAATGTTCACATTTAGCGCTCCCTACACCTGTCTTTTGTGTTCGTTTCCGAGCATTTTTGTGTATATAATATGTGTTTTAGCTATGTGTAGGTAAATATCCCTCAGAGTGGGTGTTTTAACCTAAATGGAAGAAAACAGGGAAATTCAGGAGCAAATATGCCATTGTGGAGAATCAGGGGTCAAAGTGCAATATTCGGGAACATATTGAATATTCTGTGAATAAGGAAGAAATCAAGGGTGCATATTGTAATTATCCGTGCAAGGCACAGCACCAACGCCACGTCACGCGCTAAACGGCGTCGTTTTAGGAGGGTCCGCGTCAACCTGACATCACGCTAACGTCAGGTCGTCTTCAAGCTTGTGCCGGGTCACCTAGACCCGCGACGACCCGACCCGACCCGACCCGACCCGACCCGACCCGACTCGACCCGACCCAACCCGTGTTCGACCCGGTTCAGACCCGACGATAACCCGACCTTTTTCGGCCCGTTTCCGATGGTTTTTCCAACCGTTCTCCACCCAGATCGGTAGCCGGTCTCTTTCCGGTCATGATGGACCCACTTTGAGCCTCCCATGCAAAGGTTCCACTCTCCACCAAATCCTCCAAACTCTATGGCCATGCAAGCTCGCAAGCTTGGTTCAACGGCTTCTTTCCCGCTTTCCAGAACGTCCAAACTCGCCTGAAGAAGGCGGTTTCCTGTAGCGAGAAGAAGCCAGCGGTCCAGAAGGTCAGAACTCGCCGCCAACCTCCATTTTCTCCACTGCGACTTTCGACGACGGGCACAAACTCGCCATCTAGGGTGTCTGAACCCGCCTAGGTTGCCGACTCAAGAGGATTTCGAGATATTTTGGGATCTTTTGATCCCCATTCTTTCCCTACACATTTCTAACATATATATACATCACTTTGCTTCTTTTTCGGAGGGTGACCAACCAAAAACACAACTTAGAGCTTTTGCTCTTACACACCAAAAGAGAGAGAGCAACTCCAAGCCTTCCATGGGGGATTTTCCTCCATGGAAAGCCTTCCATGAAGAGTAGATATGCAGAGATAGGAGGGCTTGTGTTCAAGCCATATGAGTTTCATAGATAGGGAGAGCTTTTGGAGGCTTTTCTTCAAGGGTGATTTCTATATTTCTCATTTCTTTGTATTTCTATTGATGTGTAATTTCATTTGGGAATATTTGTAACCTACACTTATGTTAATATATGTATGTTTGTTCTTATGCTTTGATTTGGTATTGATTCATTCTTTAGTTGTATAGTGATTAAGCTTTTTTTGTGATATTCATATGTATGGATGATTATGTGTTAATATGTATGATGAATGAGATTAGGAGTAGATTAACTAAATGATTAGGAGTAGTTGTAATCAAATATCTCATTTGTTTATGTATGTTGATGTATGATTTACTATGTATGTGTTTAAAGTGATTAGAGTAATTAAGAGTTGAGATTGTGCTTGGATAACCATTCCTTGCATAATCTTGACAATTAGCTTTAAGGAATGGAAATAGCTTATGTGTGCATAATTATGCCACTTTAGCTTTGGTTCATATGTTCTTGTGCTTAATGGGTCTAAACCCTAGACACAATCACTCTTCCGATTGGAAAGTTAATACCTGATTTCGAGAATTCCCTAATCAAGATTCCGGGGTAATTTCCTTAATCAAGAGAATGAACCCTATACTGGATTAATTGGATTCACATGTTAAACAATCGACATAGATTTGCATAGTGTGTTTGGTGAACCGATATCCCATATGTGTTATATATCTTGCCTATCTCCAAGCACCATTATTTTCGTAGCTAGGGTGTCTTGCCTCTAGGAGTAGATTAACTTAATTAGGAGTAGATTAATTAGATAGCCAAGACACCCGGCTACATTTCTATCATATTTAATTAGTTCACACACACACACACACACACACACACACACCACACCGCTTTCCTTTTTCCATTTCTTTAATAAACACTAGAGCTAGATATAGTTAACGAATTCCATCTCCCTGTGGAACGAGACCCTTGCTTACTTGCTATACTAGTCCTTTGACTCGTTGCATTTGTGAGGTGATTAGAATAGAATATCTTTTCTCGATCCGCGGACCTCACGACCGCCGTGCGGTCAGAAAATGGCGCCGCTGCTGGGGAATGGTTTTCATTAAGTGTATTTAGTTTTAGCAAATAATGTAGTTGTTATGTTTGTTTGTTTTATTTGTTTTTTCGTATCAAGCAAATGCGTTTGATTGTGTTTGAGTATTGGTGATGTGCAGGATTCTTAGGTCCGGAAACAAGGAAGAGGGTCAAAACGAGAAAAACTACCTTTCGCGACCTCAATCCTCGGGTCAAGTCCGCGGGAATGAGCCCGCCCAACAAGGCCGCCGGGTTCTTTTGAACCTTTGGCGAGACACAACGGTGGGACATAACCTGCCATCTAGACGGAAGGAACCCGTAGACCTCACGGTGACTTCACATCCGCGGGACATAACCCGCCTTCTAGAAGATCAGAACCCACGGAATGTGCTGAAGGAAGTCGGCGACTTCATGCCGCGGGACATAACACGTCATCCAGATGGAAGGAACTCACCGAGTTCACGGCGACCTCATGCAACGGGAATAATCCCGCCGGCTAGAAGACACGAAGCCGCCGCACCATCTGGAGGAATCACCCCGCACCGAGCCCCAACAGTCGATAACTGCATAACCCATGGACCGCAACGCACGCTACAAGAGGTATCCTCTTCACTTTGCTTTCCCAAACACAAGTCTCTTCAATCGACTCATCCATTTTGGATTTGAGAGGATTGGATAGAGACTTAGTTTTATGCTTTAATTAAAGTGGAATGCATATTTGTTGAGTTGAGCTTAATGTAATATGTGTCGTTGTAGTATGGTGGTAAGTTTTCCACCAATGAGCTCCATAGATAAATGCATTGCTTGTATATTTTGTAATTTTTATTTTTGTTTAGATCTAAGAGTGCGATTGTTTTGTGCTTAGATCTTAGGATTTGTTTTGTTTTGTTGTTTTTAGTCTTTGTGATTTTTGTTGTTCTTATGTCCGAATCTTGCTAAGCATTGTCCAATTTATATACGGAAAAGGTTCCATTGTGCTACATTGAGGATAATGTTAAGTTTAGGTTTAGGGGTGTGGACAACTTTTCGTGATGTTGTCTTTAATTTTTAGGTTTTGTCGTTGATAATTTTCAAATCTCTACAAATTGGTCAAAATTGAAAATTTGGGAATTGAAGTCCATTTTGTTGAGATAATATCTTCGCTTTCCGGTAGAGACATGTCATGTATGCTTTTAGGTCTATATCTTGACTATCATTCATGCCATGTATGATATTTGCATCACTATTAATTTGCTTGTACAGTGCCAATCTTTTGATGTTGAGGTAGATAGAACTCTATTCTTGTTTAGCTTAGGAGAATAGTGGAGACTACCCTTGTGAAAATTTGAGCCTATAAGCGTTTTTATTTGAGAGGGTATTTTGTTTCCACTCATTAAACACTCTTCGAATTTTGTTTCTTAATTTTAGTGATCTCATTGTACATCAATTTTGCATTGATTGCCATAGAACACATATGTGGACTGCTTGTTGAAATTTGTATTCCCTTGCTAGATGGATTTTTAGAAATGATTTTGGGCTATAGTGTTAGCAAAACTCCAAATCTAGCCTAAACACTTCCATGTCCCTATGTGTACTTCATTGTTTAAATTGAGACCAAACACTAAACCTACACACATCACCCACAAATCAAACACTTAACCACTCCCTAGTTATTAACCATGTTAAGGTGCATATCTTAATAGAAGTCAATTGTAAGCTCCAAATTGTGAAAAAGCGTGTACTAAAGCAAATGTGTAAAAATTGTGCTAGAAAAAGGCTTTCAAAAAGAAGTGTTCAATGAAAAACACTTAAGCCTTCAATCTTCAATGTAAAGTTACTCAAGATGTGAGTACAAAAATTAGCACACTTTGACTTTAAAGTTTATCGCCTAGACGCTTAAATTGTATTCTGAAAAATACATAGAGTTTACTATATTGAAAGTTTAATGTTTAAACACTTTGGCATGATTAATTGCTTTATCTATCCATTCCCACCATAACATCCATACACCACAAATCACCCTTGGTCACAATACAAATTAGGGAAAGCCTAATTGATCTCTTAGGAAGTCTATATTGGGAATATGAGTTGATGCATGCTCTTTCCACGTTCATGGTATTTCAATTCCTTCCATGAGATCCATTTTCAGAAATTGTGCTTTAATTGAAAATATTCATATGCGTTATATTTGATTTTGATACATAAACTCCAATCGCATATGTTTGATAAAGAGTGATAGCCTAGGATTCTGAGTGAAAATATGACTGAAATCTGGTGAGGATTAGAGTCGAGGCGAATTCTAGCCCGAGCATTCGAGTTTAGTTGTTTTGTAAACCGAAAGCATCCTAAGTATTGGCATACTTGCATGTCTGTGATGAATTGATTTGAGTGGCATATTATTAGTCCTTATGTAGAAATTCTAGCATGCTTGTAGTTTTTACTTGATATGTATGGATTGCATCTCAACCTTTTGCTTTGTAGAGTTACGTTTGTGGGTACCGTAGCGGTAAACCCTTAGGAGACTTCACTCCTCCTACTAGGGGCACCTAGGGGTTTAAAAGGCTTGTGGCACGTGCTAAGTGCCATCGTTTCTCCCACGACAGTGGACTGATTAGTTTCTATATTTAAGGCTTTAGTGTTTAGTTTGTTAAATTGTTTTGTTTTATTTCGTTTTTGATTTTGCTCGAGGACGAGCAAGAGTTAGGTTTGGGGGTCTAATTGCACTCCAAATGTTCACATTTAGCACTCCCTATTCCTATCTTTAGTGTTCGTTTCCGAGCATTTTTGTGTATATAATTTGTGTTTTAGCTATGTGTAGGTAAATATCCTTCAAAGTAGGTGTTTTAACCTAAATGGAAGAAAACAGGGAAATTCAGGGGCAAATATATCATTGTGGAGAATCAGGGGTCAAAGTGAAATATTTGGGAACATATTGAATATTCTGTGAATAAGGAAGAGATCAGGGGTGCATATTGTAATTATCTGTGCAAGGCACAGCACCAGCGCCACGTCACGCGCTAAATGGCGTCGTTTTGGGAGGGTCCGCATCAGCCTGACATCACGCTGACGTCAGGTCATCTTCAAGCTTGTGCCGGGTCACCTCGACCCGCGACGACCCGACCCGACCCGACCCGACCCGACCCGTGTTCGACCTGGTTCCGACCTGACGATAACCCGGCCTTTTCTGGCCCGTTTTCGAAGGTTTTTCTAGCCATTCTCCACCCAGATCGGTAGCCGGTCTCCTTCCAATCACGATGGACCCACTTTGAGCCTCCCATGCAAAGGTTCCACTCTCCACCAAATCCTCCAAACTCCATGGCCATGCAAGCTCGCAAGCTTGGTTCAGCGGCTTCTTTCCCGCGTTCCAGAATGTCCAAACACACCGGAAGACGGCGGTTTCATGCAGCGGAAAGAAGCCAGCGGTCCAGAAGGTCAGAACTCGCCGCCAACCTCCATTTTCTCCACCGCGACTTTCGACGGCGGGCACAAACTCGCCATCCAGGGTGTCTGAACCCGCCTAGCTGGCCGACTCAAGAGGATTTCGAGATATTTTGGGATATTTTGATCCCCATTCTTTCCCTACACATTTCTAACATATATATACATCACTTTGCTTCTTTTTCGGAGGGTGACCAACCAAAAACACAACTTAGAGCTTTTGCTCTTACACACCAAAAGAGAGAGAGAGCAACTCCAAGCCTTCCATGGGGGATTTTCCTCCATGGAAAACCTTCCATGAAGAGTAGATATGCAGAGATAGGAGGGCTTGTGTTCAAGCCATATGAGTTTCATAGATAGGGAGAGCTTTTGGAGGCTTTTCTTCAAGGGTGATTTCTATATTTCTCATCTCTTTGTATTTCTATTGATGTGTAATTTCATTTGGGAATATTTGTAACCTACACTTATGTTAATATATGTATGTTTGTTCTTATGCTTTGATTTGGTATTGATTCATTCCTTAGTTGTATAATGATTAAGCTCTTTTTGTGATATTCATATGTATGGATGATTATGTGTTAATATGTATGATGAATGAGATTATGAGTAGATTAACTAAATGATTAGGAGTAGTTGTACTCAAATATCTCATTTGTTTATGTATGTTGATGTATGATTTACTATGTATGTGTTTAAAGTGATTAGAGTAATTAAGAGTTGAGATTGTGCTTGGATAACCATTCCTTGCATAATCTTGACAATTAGCTTTAAGGAATGGAAATAGCTTATGTGTGCATAATTATGCCACTTTAGCTTTGGTTCATATGTTCTTGTGCTTAATGGGTCTAAACCCTAGACACAATCACTCTTTCGATTGGAAAGTGATGACATGATTTCGAGAATTCCCTAATCAAGATTCCAGGGTAATTTCCTTAATCAAGAGAACGAACCCTTTACTGGATTAATTGGATTCACATGTTAAACAATCGACATAGATTTGCATAGTGTGTTTGGTGAACCGATATCCCATATGTGTTATATATCTTACTTATCTTCAAGCCACCATTATTTTCGTAGCTAGGGTGTCTTGCCTCTAGGAGTAGATTAACTTAATTAGGAGTAGATTAATTAGATAGCCAAGACACCCGGCTACGTTTCTGTCCTAGTTAGTTAGTTCACACACACACACACACACACCACACCGCTTTTCTTTTTCCATTGCTTTAATAAACAGTAGAGCTAGATATAGTTAACGAATTCCATCTCCCTGTGGAACGAGACCCTTGCTTACTTGCTATACTAGTCCTTTGACTCGTTGCATTTGCGAGGTGATTGGAATAGAATATCTTTTCTCGATCCGCGGACCTCACGACCGCCGTACGGTCACCCATTAAATAAATAATGTGCAAATTATATTCTTAATATATTAAATACAATTCTAGATGGACCCATAAATTGGTCCGGTAGAATATATCAAGTGATCCATGCAAGTCCGTGTGGATTGGGGATCTTGGCGGGCTATCTAAATTTAAGCTTCAATAGACATAACCTAATCACAATCAACAAATGATTCACTTAGGTCCGATCTATTAATTTTAACTCATTCCACTAAAAAGCTAAAATTGAACTCTTAAATAAAGATAGAATAAGTAAAAAAAATTCATTCGCACCCTAGACAATCTTATTGGAGATGGTGTATCCTCGTGAAGAATATCAGTAATCGCCAAGAGCTCATAGACTGCATATAGCTCTCCAAGTTACCATATTTACTCATATGACCACATTTTGAACTTGGATATTTTGACTTGTCCAGAAGCCATGTTTCAATAGACTCTATCGAAAACTTAACATTAAGATTCAATATCCAATACCTTAAAACATCCATATGATGATATTCTACTCTCATTTAATAAATGGAACCACGATGTCCATATCTATAAATGAAGTCCTCTATCGATTAACAAATGAATACCACCAAACTATCGAGGATAGACTATGCTATATAATCGTACTCATTGATAACTCAAAAGATAACACTTGCAACCATAAGTCCATCATTTATCTCAGGATTAAGATAGACTCTCTGATTGTCCTGATAATGAAAAAACTTTTATCTACTGACGGTTCTAGATAAAGTATGTCATTGTGATCCTATTCAATGCACCCAGTGCACTAGATTCTTTTACTCGAAGACCCTCTGATGATTTTAGACTCATCATAATTCATTTGCCCACTCAAATGCTAGCAAAAGAATTCTACAACTTTAACAAGATAAAGGTGCCCAACCTTTAACTTAAGTTGTGAACATTATTCAAGACTAACTAAAGAATTGTGTCTACCTCATACATATCCAGATGTACAAACAATTCTTCTTTTCTCATAGTCTCTTGACCTTATGATTACTTACTTTTGACAATTATAATACTCAATCTATAAATGCTATAAGATTTGTTTAAATCATAAATCACTTTATTAATATGAAAAGATTGTCAAAGACAATATTACACTCTTGCTATTAAGCATAATCCTAACAATCTCCCACTTGCGCTATAGCAAATGTGTCATATCTCTTATTCCCATGTTCTCTAGGTGCCCATCAAAACTCTTCTGTGGTAGAGCCTTTGTGAAGGGATCCACTAGATTTTCTGCTGACGCGATTTTGGTAATCGTCATATCACCCCTATGCACAATCTCCCTAAGAAGATGATACTTCCTTTCAATGTGTTTTCCTCTCTTATGACTTCTTGGTTCTCTCGAATTAGCCAATGCTCCACTGTTATCACAGTAGATAGTGATCTGCTTATTTGCACTAGGAACCACTTCCAAGTCAATCAGGAATTGGCAGAGCCAAATAGCCTTTTTGGCAACTTCGCATGCAACAACATACTTAGCTTCCATGGTGGAATCAGCAATACAAGATTGCTTGATACTCCTCCATATGACTGTTCCTCTTCCAATAGTAAACACAGATCCTGATGTGGATTTTTTGGTAGTCAGAATCTGATTGGAAATCAGAATCTGTATACCCAACGGGATTCAAATCCCCTCATGAGTATACAAGCATATTATCGCTCGTTCTCCTGAGATACTTGAAAATATGCTTGATTGCCGTCCAGTGATCAGGACCAGGTTTCGATTGAAACCTGCTAACTATGCCCACAACAAAACAAATATCTGGTCTAGTGCAGAGCATTGCATACATGAGACTTCCAACTGCCGAGGCATTTGGAATCCTACTCATAAATTGCTCTTCATGCTCATTCTTAGGAACTTGTTCCTTAGAAAGTTTGATTCCATTTCAGAAAAGTAACATACCTTTCTTGGAATCTTGTATGGAAAATCTAGATAAGATTTTATCTATGTATGAAGCTTGGGATAGTGCAATCGTTCTATTCCTTCTATCCCTTATTACTTGGATACCAAGAATATAACTTGCTTCTCCTAAGTCCTTCATATCAAATTGTTTTGCTAACCATTCTTTACTGATGTCAATACACCTATATCATTTCCGATGAGTAGTATATCATCAACATAAAGAATTTAGGAAAACCAACTTGTCTCCATTAATCCTTTTGCATACACAAGGTTCGTCATAGCTTGATCGAACCTTATGTTCCAGGATCAGGATGCTTGCTTTAATCTATATTTGGATTTTTGCAACTTGCATTGCCTTTTGCCAATGGCAACCATCAACATGCTCCATTGCTTCCTTATATGTGTAGGGATTATCATCGTCCGGGAGATTCTCCATTGATTCTCCTAGACCGATATATCTTTTGGGTTTTCTACTAACCCTCCCACTACGACGAGGAATGGTAGGTTGTTGATTTTGTGATGGTGCGGAACTTACAATTGGGCTAGGTTGTGTAATCTCTTGTGGAATTGTATCTCCTGACATCTCATTCAGGACAATTCTACTTTTAGGTACAAAATCATTCATTTAGTCCTTTTCCAGAAATTTAGCATTTGTTAAAACAAATACTTTAAGATCTGAAGGACTATAGAAATAATATCCCTTAGTTTCTTTTGGATACCCTACAAATATGCATGTTTCTGAACAGGACTCTATCTTTTCTGTCTTTCCTTTTAACACATACGCAGGACAACCAAATATCCTTAAGTGTTGTAAACTAGGCTTTCGCCCAATCCACAACTCATGCGGTGTTTGAGGAACCGACTTAGATGGTACATCGTTTAGAATGTATATTACAGTTTGTAAAGTATATCCCCAAAAAGAAATAGGAAGTGTTGAATAACTCAACATAGACCTAACCATATTCAAAAGAGTTCTATTTCTCCTTTCTGCCACCCTATTCTGTTGAGGTGTACCTGGTGTAGAAAACTGAGAAATAATTCCATTATCAACAAGATATTTCTGAAACTCACTAGATAGATATTCTCCGCCACGATCAGATCTCAAGATTTTTATATGTTTATCTAGCTGATTTTCCACTTCAGCTTTAAATACTTTAAACATGTCAAAAGCATCAGACTTATGTCTCATGAGATATACATAGCCAAATCTCGAGTAATCATCTATGAAAGTGATGAAGTACTTATATCCATCTCTAGCTTGAATGTTCATAGGACCACATACATCAGTATGCACTAATCCTAAACATTCAGTGGCTCTTGTGCCTTTGGTCCTGAACGACCTTTTGGTCATTTTACCTTCCAAACAGGATTCACAAGTTTGTAGATCATCAACCTTTAAGTCACTTAAAGGTCCATCACTAACCAATTTTTTAATCCTATTAAGGTTAATATGACCTAGGCGTAAATGGCATAGGTAGGTTTCATCTTATGATAATTTTTACTCTTTTATGGTTAGTTTGCGTTAATTCTGTGTCTAACAAGTGAGAGATATTTCTATGTAAATAGAATAGACCATTTTCCAATGTACCTTTGCAAACAAATTTGTCATATTTACTAATAATAAAAAATTTATTAAAAGTAACTGAATATTCAAATTTATTTAAACAAGAAACTGAAATTAAATTTCTCTTGAATTGAGTAACATAATAAATGTCCATCAAATCTAAATTCCTACTAGAATCTAGATTAACTCTAATATCTCCCACTGCACTAGCAGACACCAATGCTCCGTTGCCTAAACGCAAGTTGATTTCATTCTTATTCAGCCTTCTCCTTTCTTGAAACCCCCATAAGGAATAACAAACATGATTATTGGCTACTGAGTCTACGATCCAAGAATCTGTAGAATCTGCCAGTAAACATGTTTCAAGACAATTCACATTACCTTGTTCCTTCTTATTCTGAGACTTTGGGCAATTACTTTTCCAATGTCTCTTTTCACCACAAAAGAAGCACTTCCTTTTGATCTTGGTTACTTTCTTAGTCTCCTTCTTGGTAGGCCCAAGTTACTTTTTCTTCTGTTATTCCCTGACCTTCTGACGGGTCTTAACAGTAGCAACTTTACCAACCATATGAATCTCTTCTAGAGACATCATTATATCAGCAGCAGACTCCATTCCTTCATGCTGCTGTTGCAACACGTCGGAGATAGTAGCCATAATGTAACATTTGGCCATATCATCTGAAGTCTTCCACTGCTCATACTCATCTCTTTGCATTATATTAGATTCATTATTAGGAGCAGGTGGTTTAGGAGTAGTCAGAACAAACTTATGTTTTTCAGCTTGCAGAAACAACCCAATTTTCCTTTTCCATGTGACATAATTATCACTAGTTAAAATATTTGTCTTTTAGGATGATCATTAGGGATGGGGTCATGATTTCTTAATAAAACAAAATTATATATGAGTAAATAATCATGTTTTAGCACTTTCGAATATTTATCTTGAATTAAATATATAATTCAATCGTAAAATTCAACGGTGATCCAACACCTATAAATGTTACGCCTCCTTTGGGAGTACGTACCATTTACTAGTTGGACTAGGTCCCACCTAATTGTTAACATAACAACCAGCGTTTTCAATTTTAGCCTTGTGATTTTATTGACAAGAACTCTTGGGAGGATATCAATAAAATCACATTGAGTGTATTACCAAGATATCGACCCTCAATATTTTCTCTAATGAAAATCCCTCCTTGGGGAGTAGATCTCGTTTGAGTCAATTGTCTAGTCTATCCTTGTAAGGAAGTATGTTGCTAAATTCCATTCATAGACGCCTCTTGGGGGGATTACCAATAAATAATAAAGCTCAACTAACCTTGGAGGCCATAGGTGTTACAAAACACCTTCTCCCACTCAATTATTTAAGGCGTATGATTAAATCCCATAGAATGATTTACCAAATTATCTAGATGCCAATTTAGATACCTAAATCATTCAATGCATGTTCATACCAAAAGAGATATATGAGTGGCACTCCTATTCTATATGACATGTTATTATACAATAACAAATATTGTAATATTTACAAAAAAAAATAGCCACAATTTTGATCCATCCTAGAAAAACAAGTAAATTACATTTATTTGGAATACAAAAAACTCCTTTCTTTGCGAACAAGTCTTCATGCAGCCATTGTCCACTCGCGCACCCCTTGGCTGCCTCCTATGGGTGTGCGCACCCCACAACCTCACAAAGGGCTGCCGTGCGCAGCCCATGACAAACCACGGGCTGTCGTGTGTAGCCCATAGCTTCATATGCATAGTTGCGTGTTAACTTGCACGCATGCATGTAGCTATGGTGCGCATCGTCCCATACTCGTTCCGGTTGCATCCAATTCTTCAAAACTTTGAATCTTCGATACTTGAAAATATTACAGTAGTTTATTTACATATAAAATACTGCAGTTTTTTTTTTTTTAATTAAACCTACTGCAGTATTTTTAACAATAAATAGTGCAATATTTTTTAATACAATTTCTACTGCAGAATTTTTATTACAATAGAAAAATAAAATAAAATAAAAAACTTAGCAACTATCAAGAAGGAATTATGGCGATGATAGACCACCCTTCTTGTTACAATTCCGAAACAAAAAATACATTGAAATTCTCGTACCAAAATCAAGCAACAACAATTCACTTTATAATAACATAAATAAATCCATACATTCCAATGTAATTATTGTTAGGATTATGCTCAATAGCAAGAGTGTAATATTTGTAATTGACAATCTTTTCATATTAATAAAGTGATTTCTGGTTTAACAAATCTTATAACATTTATAGTTTAATATTATAATTGTCAAAGTAAATAATCATAAGGTTTAAAGACTATGAGAAAAGAAGAATTGTTCGTACATCTGGATATGTATGAGGAAGACACAATTCTTTAGTTAGTCTTGAATAACGTTCACAATTTAAGTTAAAGGTTGGGCACCTTTACCTTGTTAAAGTTGTAGAATTCTTTTGCTAGCATTTGAGTGGGATCAAATGAGTTATGATGAGTCTAAAATCATCGGAGGGTCTTCGAGTAAAAGAATCTAGTGCACTGGGTGCATTGAACAGGATCACAATGAAATACTTTATCTATAACCGTCAGTAGATAAAAGTCTTTTCATTATCAGGACAATCGGAGAGTCTATCTTAATCCTGAGATAAATGATGGACTTATGGTTACGAGTGACATCATTTGAGCTATCAATGAGTACGATTATATAGCATAGTCTATCCTCGATAGTTTGGTGGTATTCATTTGCTAATCGATAGAGGACTTCATTTATAGATATGGACATCGTGGCTCCATTTATTAAATGAGAGTATAATATCATCATATGAATGTTTTGAGGTAATTGGATATTAAATCTCAACGTTGAGTTTTCGATAGCGACTATTGAAAACATGGCTTCTGGACAAGTCAAAGTATCCAAGTTCAAAACGTGGTCATATGAGTAAATATGGTAACTTGGAGAGTTATAGATGGTCTATGAACTCTTGGCGATTACTGATATTAATCACAATGATCCACTATCTCCAATATGATTGTCTTGGGTATGAATGAGGAACATTTTCTTATTCTTTCTTTATTTAAGAGTTCAATTTTAGCTCTTTAGTGGAATGAGTTAAAATTAATGGATCGGCCCTAAGTGAATCATTTGTTGATTGTGATTAGGTTATGTCTATTGAAGCTTAAATTTAGATAGCCCGCCAAGATCCCCAATCCACACGGACTTGCATGGATCACTTGATATATTCTACCGGACCAGTTTATGGGTCCATCTAGAATTGCATTTAATATATTAAGAATATAATTTGCACATTATTTATTTAATGGGCTGATCAATTATATTAATATATTAATGAAAGGCATGTGGGCTTGTTTCTTTTAGTAAGAATGGGTCTGGTTCACATGTGGACTTTTTAATTAAAGTCTAATGGATTAAATAAAATAAGAAAATAATATTAAGCCCATATATATATGATGTGGGCGGCAAGACTAGTTTTATAGTCTAAAATATTATTTTATTTTATTATTTGATTAAATGGAGAGTAATTAATTTATTAGTTAATCATTTAATTGAGAATCAAAATCTTTTTCTGATCAGGAATATGTTTCCTAGATTAAATACTATTGGTAGTAGTATACTAAAGTGAAAGACTTATTTGGTAAGAAGATAAATAATAAGTTTTATTTATCTAATCAAATTAGGAAGTCTTTTATTTAGTCAATAAAGAATTAAACACTTATGAGTTGAATTATGGTTAGGATTCTAAAGTTGATAGGAATTAGGGTAAAGCACGAATCCTCTTTAGTAGAGAATTCGGCCAACCCTAATTACATCATAAGGAGAATTCGGCCAACCCTAATAGAAAGACAAGGAGAATTCGGCCACCCTATATAATACACATTATAGGGTTCGGCCACTGAGTCCTCTAATTGATTCACTTGATCAACTTCTTCTTCTTCTTCTAGCTTGAATCATACTCATAGAAAAGGGTTTAATTTTTGGCCAAGACACAAGAGAGAAAGGATTATTTTATTTCGATAGTATACTATTAGCTTATACATCAATAGGCTTTTGGTGTACAATTTCAAATAAGGTTCACACAAGTTTCGATCACTAGATTGAGAACTCAAAAGTGACCGAAATAATCTTTATTATCTTTTGGACGCTGAGAGACTAACAAATCAGAAAAATGAGATTTTGTTTTCCATCTTTCAGGTACACAATTCAAAGAAATGGAGACCACGCTCCTAGGTGATTCACGTTCGTGATAGGATTAAAGATCTTGCGGATTACCATCGACGCAAGTCAATCGGATCACGTGACAAAAGGTATTCTACTTTTATTAGTATATATATATGTTTAATTAATTTAAAGGGTTAAGGTTCATCAAAGGAAAAATTTTAAAATATACTAAACTCGTTTTTAGTCTCGCTTCTGCTGCGTTGACCGTATTTTTTCCCTACAGTTATATATGAGAATACCTAGAGTGCCATCTCTTTCTAAACATGCATAATCACAATAAAAACAAATAGATTCACGTATATATACGTTAATTAATTAAAGGGTACAAACAGGCTCTGATACCAATTGTAGGGAAAAATAGGTGCACGCAGCGGAAGCGAGACTAAAATAGAGTTTAGTATAGTTTAAATTTTTTCCATAATTTGAACCTTAACCCTCTAATTAATTAACATATAATACTAAAGATATCATACCTTTGTCGCGTGATCTGATTGACATTGCAACGATGGTAATCCGCAAGATCTTCCAATCCAATCACGAACGTGAATCACCTAGGAGCGTGGTCTGCCTTCTCTTTGAATTGTGTACCTGAGGATGGATTAACAAAACTTTTTCTTTTTCGTTAGTCATAATAAATTCCAAGAGGCTACAAAGAATGTTCCGGTCACTTTTAAATTCACAATCGTTAGATCGAAACTCGCATGAACCTTATTCGAAATTGTGCACAAAACCTTTTGATATAAAAGTTACTAGTGCACTATCGAAATAAGAACAAACTTTTCTCTCTTTTCCTCTTGGCCGAATTCTCACACTAGTCTTAGAGTTGGATTCTATTTTTCTCTAGCAAAAGAAAAAACTCTCAAGTCTAAGACATTAGGGTTAGCCAAATTCTCTTTGCACTCAATATATATATATAGATCGCATAATATACATGCCCAATATATTATATCAATGCACCGAATTCTTCTTTGCCTAATTAATATATAAGTCCGCACATTCTTCTTTGCCCAATTAAAAAATATATATATATATATATAGTGCATGAATTCAGCACTTTCCATATATATATTATATTAGCCAAAAATGCACTTTATCTTATATATATTATCTTAGCCAAATTCTGCACTTAATATTTTATATATATAGTTGCCGAATTCTCTTGGCTAAATCACAATTAGGGTTGGCCGAAAATCACAAATAAGAAATACATGTGGTGGCCGAAATCCTCACTTGAAGAGGATTTGTGTTTCCATCAATGACTCCTATCTCTCTTTTGATTTCCAAACCCTAATCCAACTCTATAGTGTTTAATCCTATTATGACTATATAAAAGACTTCCTTATTTGACTAGATAAATAAATCCCTTATTTATCTACTTATCAAATAAAGTCTTTTATATTTATTATACTACCATAATAGTATACTACTAAGAAACATATTTCCTAGTCAGAAAAAGATTTTGATTCTTAATTAAATGATTAACTAATAAATTAATTAATTTCCATTTAATCAATCAATAAAATAAAATAATATTTTAGACTATTATTCTAGTCTTGCCGCCCACACCGTATACATGGGCCTAATATTATTTTCTTATTTTATTTAATCCATTAGACTTTAATTAAAAAGCCCACATGTGAACCAGACCCATTCTTACTAAAAGAAACAAGCCCACATGCCTTTCATTAATATATTAATATAATTGATCAGCCCATTAAATAAATAATGTGCAAATTATATTCTTAATATATTAAATACAATTCTAGATGGACCCATAAATTGGTCCAGTAGAATATATCAAGTGATCCATGCAAGTCCGTGTGGATTGGGGATCTTGGCAGGCTATCTAAATTTAAGCTTCAATAGACATAACCTAATCACAATCAACAAATGATTCACTTAAGTCCGATCCATTAATTTTAACTCATTCCACTAAAGAGCTAAAATTGAACTCTTAAATAAATATAGAATAAGTAAATATTTCTCATTCGTACCTTAGACAATCTTATTGAAGATGGTGCATCCTCGTGAAGAATATCAGTAATCGCCAAGAGCTCATAGATCGCCTATAGCTCTCCAAGTTACCATATTTACTCATATGACCACATTTTGAACTTGGATATTTTGACTTGTCTAGAAGCCATGTTTCAATAGACTATATCGAAAACTTAACGTTAAGATTCAATATCCAATACCTCAAAACATCCATATGATGATATTCTACTCTCATTTAATAAATGGAGCCACGATGTCCATATTTATAAATAAAGTCTTCTATCGATTAACAAATGAATACCACCAAACTATCGAGGATAGACTATGCTATATAATCATACTCATTGATAACTCAAATGATAACACTTGCAACCATAAGTCCATCATTTATCTCAGGATTAAGATAGACTCTCTGATTGTCCTGATAATGAAAAACAATTTATCTACTGACGGTTCTAGATAAAGTATTTCATTGTGATCCTATTCAATGCACCTAGTGCACTAGATTCTTTTACTCGAAGACCCTTCGATGATTTCAGACTCATCATAACTCATTTGATCCCACTCAAATGCTAGCAAAAGAATTATACAACTTTAACAAGATAAATGTGCCCAACCTTGAACTTAAGTTGTGAACATTATTCAAGACTAACTAAAGAATTGTGTCTACCTCATACATATCCAGATGTACAAACAATTCTTCTTTTCTCATAGTCTTTTGACCTTATGATTATTTACTTTTGACAATTATAATTGTAAGGATTCCCATTCTTTGATTGGCTTATTTCGTGGACAAACCACGTGTTGGGGTTTATTGTGTAAGGGTAGTTTAGGTGATTGAACTTCATGCTCGAAGGCCCTTTCAAGACCTCAAGGGACAAGCACGCCAAAGGTAAAATTTCTAGTGCTTGGTTTTCTTTGAAGAGACTAGATTGCACACACATACTTAGTATACTTGCATTTGTGTGCATACTTTTCACATGTCACTTTACACACTAGCACTTTGATTGATATCTTGTTGTGTGTATATGTGCTTGTAATTCGTTTCCCGATAGTGTTCGAAAACGTTCGCGCATGCACTAGAATGTTCTTGGTTATGCGCAAAGACCACCCATGGAGAATGCCCTTGGCTTCTCATTGGTTTTCACCTATGTTGGTGATCGGCGGCCTGGCTGCCGAATGAAACCGCCGTTTGCATCCAGAAGTGTCTGGAGCAATTCTGCGGTCACGACCGCCGTTTGAAACCGCCGTTCGAAACCGCCGTTCGAAACCTGATCGATTTAATATCTCGGGTTTGATTCGGCGGTTGGATCGGCGGTCACGAAACCGCCAAATGAAACCGCCGTTGTTCCCTTGTTCTTCTCGGGTTCAATTCGGCGGTTATGATCGGCGGTTATGATCGGCGGCCTGGCCGCCGATTGAAACCACCGATCGGTGCGTTTTAGGGGCAAACTTATCTTTTCACATGCCCCGTTCTTGATGTCTATAAATATCACACTTTCTCATTTTCTAAATTAATGTTCTTTAACTCTAAGAACCCTAAACTTCAAAGAGAGATATTTGAGAGAAAATCAAATCAAGAACACCTTTTTTAACACTCAAAAACCATTCTCATATGCATCAAATTATCATCTAAGCATTTTCTAGCATAGTTAGGATGCTTGCTTGCATGGGTTTTGGTCAACACACTTTCTTTGGTAAGTTATTCACTATTGTCATATATAATTAGTGTTTTATTTATCATTGACATCTCTTATATTATTTGTATGCTCTTAGAATATATTCTAGATACAAAATAGAGATTGTTGTGTTGACATGATTGAGTGTTGTATTTTGATAGCTATCTAGGTTTTCATAATCTATGTTTAGCTAAACTATTTGACATGTCATCTAGCTTTTAATATCTAGGATTGAATATATTGCAAAATCATCATTCTAGATAAGCATATAGAGTAACCTAGCTCTAAATTGCATTTTGGATATTTTATATATTCACTTAGGTTGTAATCTCTTTTTAGAGAATTAAGTCTTGTGTTGCTATCGGGATTAGATAGCTTAAATCACAAGCAATCGGACTAGGTCTACTTATACCGGGATTAGGTAGTTGTGATGATTATTGATCGGGATTAGATCATTAAACCGGGATTAGGTTGTAATCATTTCAATTAGTGGATTCGAGGTTCGTGTGTAGCGCACATAAAAGCCCGTGGTTTTTCCCGTGAGGGTTTCCACGTAAATATCTTGTGTCATTTATAATTCCGCACTTATTACACTTGATATTTATATTGACTAGTTATGGGCATTTTCATAATATTGACATACATGCGAAAATTGGGTAATAACGATTAAAATCTATTCACCCCCCTCTAGATTAGTTTTATACACATTGTGTAATATTTGTTTCAATTGGTATCAGAGCGGGTTCCTAGACATACATAGGTGATCCTTGCTCATTTTGGTGTGTTTTGCATCTTATGTGATTTTTTGATTTATTCATCCATTTTGCATTCATCTCATTTGCATTCATCCAAACACTATGAGTGATTTCGGGATGAGCAAAGAGGGAGCGTCGAGCGTGAGGCCACCGTTGCTCACCGGTGATAATTACTCCTCATGGAAGGGGAAGATGGAAGCATACATATGCCAAATCCATGATAGGGCGTGGATGGCAGTTGAAGATGGATATGCTCCACCTATGATGACTCTTACGGATGGAGGAGAAGAGGTTCTCAAGCCTAAGGCACAGTGGAGTCCTCAAGAATTTATTGACTCCATGTGGAACAACAAGGCCATTCATGCCATCCGATGTGCAGTGAGTGAAAATCAGTACAAACTGATTCAAATTACTAGGATTGCTAAAGAGGCATGGGACATCCTAGAAGTTGCACATGAAGGCACCGAGGTTGTCAAGGACTCAAAGCTTCAAGTCCTTCAAACTTGGTTTGAGACCATTAGAATGGAAGAGCACGAGCACTTCAATGACTTCCAAGTGAGACTAATGGACATTGTGAACCAAAGTCACCAACTTGGTGATCCTTACTCGGATAGAAGAATCAAGCAAAAGATCATGCAATCACTTCCCGAGAGGTTCGAACCCAAAGTGACGGCTTTAGAAGAAAATGACACCTACAAGGATATGAAGCCGAGTGAAGTCATTGGAAGACTTCTAGCCTATGAATCAAGAAAGGCTACCATCTCACCTCCTAAAAAGAAAAAGAATCTAGCTTTGAAAACTTTCAAGGTGGAAGAGGAGGAGGATGACTCAAATGAAGACATGGAACTCATTGCCAAAGGGATTCAATAAGTTCTTGAATCTACAAAAGAGTGGTTATGGCTCAAAGGGGAATGACTTCAAGAAGAAAAAGACCACAATCAAGAATGTCAAGCCATATCATGAGATGTCTTCAAGAGAGAAGATTCAATGCTACGAATGTGGAGGATTCGGGCATATCTCCAAGGATTGTGCTAACTTGGAAGATGAAAGAGAGGAGGCCGCCACTTCAAGTAATAGTGATGAGGAAGTTGTGGCAAAATTTTTGGCATTAGGTTACTCTCACAAGCGGGACAACAAAGTGAAAGTTGTTGAAGGAAGTTCCTCAAGCTTAAATGATTGTAAGAACAACTATTTTGCCTTTCCGATCTCCTAGAATGAAGAAGAGAATGAGAGTCAAGAAGAAAGTGACTCTAATTAAGATGACTCTTCATCTAACTCCACACATGGATATGTGGAGAAAAAGGTTCTAGATGAATTCCTCACTGAGTTTAAAAACTTAGAAATGAAGACCAAGGAAAAGATGCTAAGATTGAGAGAAGAGAATCTAGACCTTTTGGCTCATGTTGACCACTTAAGTGAACAAGTGGATAGATCCAAAAATATTGAAGATAAGCTAATAAAGTAGTTAGACTTATCTAAGAGGAATGAATAAGGATTAAAAAGAGAGCTTGAAGAGGCTAAATGGTCAAGGACTAGGATAGTTTCTAGCACCGAAAAACTTGACCACATGTTAAGTGTTGGAAAGAGTCCTTGTGACAAGAGAGGTCTTGGGTTTGAAGATGGTAAGGAGTCCTCCACTCCTAACAAGACCGTGTTTGTCAAGAGCTTGAGCTACAAAGAAGCTTCACTGGTGTAAATTCCTAGGAAGAAGATTGATCTAGGACAATGCTCTCATAGTGCACAAGTGAAGGTAGCTCCAAGAAGACAACCTCAAGCTCAATCTACAAGAGTTCCTCATGCTAACTTCCCTTAAACTCAACTCCATCAAGGGAAGAGACCAATCATGCAAACTCAACCAAGAAAGCAACCAAGTCTTGGTCAACAACAAAGAAGGAGAGATCCTATCCAACAACCAAGACAACCACAAAGACATGGGAAGGCTCCTATGCATGCATAAGGACATGGTATGATTCATAACTTTGTCCCTACATGTCATTTTTGTGGTGTTGATGGTCATATTAGACCAAAGTGCTTTCATTACATTAAAATGTGTAGAGTTAAAAACATGATTGAGAAGAAGAAAGCTAGAGCTAGTATGCAGGCTCATAGGAAGGAAGAAATTCATTTACATGATCCTATGACATCTAGATCTCTAGAACTTTTGACCACTAGGAAGAAAATTGTTTCACCTAAGTGGATAAGAAAAGATGAACCCGCTTGCTATGAGACAAACTTGTCTCTAATAGGTTCAACTAAGTCCAATGGACTTAGTAGGTCCATAGGACCTCATGACCTTCAATGATGAAGGATAATGATGACCCCTTATGGGGAACTCAAGCAAAGAGAGCTATTTTGCATTCTTGTCACTTGCAAAAATTTGAAATATCTTATGCTTCTTTTTTAATTGCTTGAGTAAGCTTGGTTGCACATATGAATATATGTTTTCAATTCAATAAGTGTGAACCATACTTGTTTACAATCCATGTCATATTTATGTTCAAACATGCATTTTTGGACTAGGAGATGTACATAGGAAGTATGATTTGAATGACCTATAGTTATCTCTATGACATGATTCTTTTATAACATGCTATGTCAAATGAAAAAGCATGAATTGATGATTGCAAATTTTAAATGCAAAACTTGTGTGAAAAAGCTTATGAGACTCAAAATGAATAAAAGATCTTGTATCCGTTCAAAGGAATATATATTCCAAATTGTCTCTCTTTCTTTATTTGTTGAACATGTCTACTATCATACGGGTTTCATTCCCGGAAAAATCAAATAGGGTGCAAAGTTACTCATGACATGTTTGGCTTATAAATATGGATATAGTTGCTCATAAATTAAAATCAATGAAAACTCTATATCCTTGCTTCTCTCATGACATTGGTGAAATTGGTTTGAATTCTTATTAGAAACCTTTGTCATTTACTTTACCAAATACCATTGTATTTTGGACTTGAATGCTACATGTCTTGTATGCAAAGCATGTTTGTTTCACACATTTTCTTTCAAATAAATCTCCTTGTTTCTCTTCAATTAATTTGGGATGCATAAAGTGACTTATATTATTATGCAAATATCTTGCATGCTACTATCTCTCTTTGCTAAGAATGACCCGGTTGGGGACTACTCCTTTGCCTATATCATGACAAAAAGGGGGAGTAGATTGTGGTAAGGGGAGTTGCAAATTGTAGTGGCAATTGTGCATATTGGGGAGAATATTCATTAAGGGGGAGTAACCCGTTGAGGGGGAGCATTGCATACACATACATTGCATGATGTTGTGCTTAAAAGTCTTATATGCAAATGCTTGTTTTATTCTCACTTGATCATCTCACATACTCTTGCTTTGGAAAGTATAATCTTTTGTTTTGAAGGGTTGATAGTTCTACAAGAGATTGAAGACTTGAAGTTTTTTTTTTTATATACCCTTATCTCTTTGTAATGTAGAATATCTTTGTTATCCCGCAGATTCATTTATGTTTGTGAGGATCAATGTGAGTGGTGGTTTTGTCACGAAATAGCCAAAGGGAGAGATTGTAAGGATTCCCATTCTTTGATTGGCTTATTTCGTGGACAAACCACGTGTTGGGGTTTATTGTGTAAGGGTAGTTTAGGTGATTGAACTTCATGCTCGAAGGCCTTTTCAAGACTTCAAGGGACAAGCATGCCAAAGGTATAATTTCTAGTGCTTGGTTTTCTTTGAAGAGACTAGATTGCACACACACACTTAGTATACTTGCATTTGTGTGCATA
Organism: Acer yangbiense; assembly: GCA_008009225.1. NCBI lineage: Eukaryota > Viridiplantae > Streptophyta > Magnoliopsida > Sapindales > Sapindaceae > Acer > Acer yangbiense. The sequence continues at coordinate 22,539,268 of CM017771.1, forward strand.
ATCTTCACATGTCACTTTACACACTAGCACTTTGATTGATATCTTGTTGTGTGTATATGTGCTTGTAATTCATTTTTCGATAGTGTTCGGAAACGTCTGCGCATGCACTAGAATGTGCTTGGTTATGCATGAAGACCACCCATGGAGAATGCCATTGGCTTCTCATTGGTTTTCACCTCTGTTGGTGATTGGCGGTTATGATCGGCGGCCTGGCTGCCGAATGAAACCACCGTTTGCATCCAGAAGTGTCTAGAGCAATTCTGCGGTCACGATCGGCAGTCACGACCGCCGTTCGAAACCGCTGTTCATACTTGATCAATTTAATATCTAGGGTTTGATTCGGCGGTTGGATCGGCGGTCACGAAACCGCCGAATGAAACCACCGTTGTTCCCCTATTCTTCTCGGGTTCAATTCAGCGGTTATGATCTGCGGTTATGATCGGCGGCCTGGCCGCCGATTGAAACCGCCGATGGATGCGTTTCAAGGGTAAACTTGTCTTTTCACATGCCCTGTTCTTGATGTCTATAAATATCACACTTTCTCATTTTCTGAATTAATGTTCTTTAACTCTAAGAACCCTAAACCTGAAAGAGAGATATTTGAGAGAAAATCAAATCAAGAACACCTTTTTTAACACTCAAAAACCATTCTCATATGCATCAAATTATCATCTAAGCATTTTCTAGCATAGTTAGGATGCTTGCTTGCATGGGTTTTGGTCAACACACTTTCTTTGGTAAGTTATTCACTATTATCATATATAATTAGTGTTTTATTTGTCATTGACATCTCTTATATTATTTGTATGCTCTTAGAATATATTCTAGATACAAAATAGAGATTGTTGTGTTGACATGATTGAGTGTTGTATTTTGATAGCTATCTAGGTTTTCATAATCTATGTTTAGCTAAGCTATTAGACATGTCATCTAGCTTTTAATATCTAGGATTGAATTTATTGCAAAATCATCATTCTAGATAAGCATATAGAGTAACCTAGCTCTAAATTGCATTTTGGATATTTTATATATTCACTTAGGTTGTAATCTCTTCTTAGAGAATTAAGTCTTGTGTTGCTATCGGGATTAGGTAGCTTAAATCACAAGCAATCGGACTAGGTCCACTTATACCGGGATTATGTAGTTGTGATGATTATTGATCGAGATTAGATCATTAAACCGGGATTAGATTGTAATCATTTCAATTAGTGGATTCGAGGTTCGTGTGTGGGGCATATAAAAGCCCGTGGTTTTTCCCGTGAGTGTTTTCACATAAATATCTTGTGTCATTTATAATTCCGCACTTATTACACTTGATATTTATATTGACTAGTTAGGGGCATTTTCGTAATATTGACATACATGCGAAAATTGGGTAATAACGATTAAAATCTATTCACCACCCCCCCCCCCCCCCCCCCCCCCCCCCCCCCCTCTAGACTAGTTTTATACACACCGTGTAATATTTGTTTCAATAATATTCAATCTATAAATGCTATAAGATTTGTTTAAATCAGAAATCACTTTATTAATATGAAAAGATTGTCAAAGACAATATTACACTCTTGCTATTGAGCATAATCCTAACAGAAACAAACTGAAGCAGCCATAGAAGAAGCAAAGAAATGCTCAAGAACTCCATTACTGAGAAGTAGCAAAACACAAATTTAAACAAGACAAAACTCAAAGACCCAGAATGCGAATTTAGGGTGGGGGATTCATGAAAGATTCTTTTATAAAAGATTCTTTCATAAAAGATTCTTTTAGACTAGGAAAGAAACAACAACAGAGCAAAGCGACTAGACCAAAAACTTTTCCATAAAATATATTTCTCTGGGTAGTCATCCTTGACTATCTTGCTATTCAAAATACAACTATAAAAAAATAAAAAATAAAAAAAAAAGCATACCCACCGCCAGATTTTGCTATTATCCATCTGATTATCACTCCCATTATTCACATACCCACCACTAGATTTTGACATCACCACCATCTTATGCCCATTTTCAGCAACTCCCATGATAAAAAAAAATAACAGTCTTTGTTGTGTATCACTATCTAATTATGATTATGATGATTCTCTCAAAAGCAAAACACAAAAATACAAAATTTTGACAATAACCTAGAAACCAGAAAAGAGTGAAGCAAGAGAAAAGTTGAAGATGATTTTGAGCGAGAGAGAAAAGTCTGGAAAGTATTGAGGGAGAGGGCAAGACAATTTTATGTTTAAGCTATTTATACATATCACTAAAAAGTCTGAAAAATCCATTTTGTCATGAAATCCTAAAAATCTTGATCTCAATCCAATACCACGAGACAATTTGCTACCTCTTGAAAGTCTAGATCTAAGACAATATGGACTTTTTAAATAAATCTTAAAAGTCTTTTTAAATAAATCTTAAAAGTCTATATCCAATACCATAAGACAATATGGACTTTTAAAATAAATCTTAATAGTCTTGATCGAATACCACTAGACTTTTTAACAAGACTTATCTAACTTGTTACAAAGTCTCAATCCAATACCATCAAACTTTTACTTTCCTAAATTGTCTAATAAAATCTTGAACCAATAAACCCCACCCCCCCCCCCCCCCCCCCCCCCCCCCCCCCTAATCTAACCTTGTATTTTGTCCTAAAGAAACAACTTAATAGAATACTTTTGAACTTTTAACAAAATTCATAATAACGTTAAAAGCACTTCAAAAAATTAAATGGTAAATTGAGTTAAATCTAAGTTTTCACGCCGCAAGAATGGCAACAATTACACAATACATCATAGCACAGGTGATACTGCACCTCCCTTCCACATTAGTGGTGAGGGTTTCAAATCCTACAATGTGCATATTACAAGTATGTGTGAGCAGTTTTCTCCAATTTTTCTCTTGAGCATATTTTGAGCATACTAATACACATCACCACACTTTTGTCCTGTAAGCAACATAACTTCAATCATAATACTACTCATGGCAAAAGTGTGGTGATGCTTATTATGGCTATAATGTGTGCTTATGAGAGAAAAATTAAACAATACACATGGCAAAAGTGTGGTGATGTGTATTAGTTTGCTCAAGATATGCTCAAAGTGTATGCTCATGAGAGAAAAATTAGAGTTTTCTCCCCGGTTTATGGGGTAGTTATTTTCCGTTATGGGAGTAGATATCCAGACCGTACATGAATTGTTTGATTTCGACAGTCCTATTTTAATAGTTCTTGTAATATAGTCCTATTTTAATAGTTCTTGTAATACTTAAAAAAAAAAAAAAAATGACAACAAATGTGGGATTCAAAATATAGAATTAGCAAATCTGGGAATAGAGGTTTACTTTGAAACAATATTGAAATAGAAGGTCGATCAATAGTCCCCCCAATCTACATTAACTTTAACTTGAGAATCACTACAATTGAAATTGACAATCACAAATAACAGTAAAAAATATACATGAACATGTCGCATGTCACATGCATGTGTACTTTTCTAGAGAGGTGTCTGGATGTTGTAACAGCTGAATGGTCATTGTCTTATTGTTCTTCCACATCCAAGCCCTAATTTTAAAATAGGCATTTGCTTCTAAGTTAATTTTTGTACAGGGTAATTCTTTTAGCATTTTTGTTTTAGTTTTTATTTGGTGTGAACTAGATTTGTATGTACATGCCATGAATTTGAATTTTATGTAAGTAGAATTCGTTAAAAGATAAAAACCAATAATTAAACCACACTTGATATTCACTTTTTCTTTTACTTACCTCATTTGCAAAAATGAGTAATGAAAAAGAAGTTTTTAGTTGTTTTTTTAGATGTAATATTGACGGCATCATGAAATCTGTAATGCTCCACGCAACTCATTGTTTTTATGTAAATATTTTGGTCTACTCATCAACCTATAAATTAGGAATTAAGTAAATTGATAATGCTCGATTATTGATTAAGCTGGCGAGGCTGCAGACTTGTCCAAGTGTCCAACGAAGAGAGATCTTTAATTTTAAACAAAAAAAATCTTTGGCTATAGCCTACATGTAATTTTATCTCCAATCAACATGTAAATCATGCTCACAAATCACAATAATTCTCCACTGATATATGCTTATAAGTACCATATAAAAAGATCAGTATCCTCTGTTGAACTATGCTGATTGTTTTAGATCTTCATACACGTGACACATTAACAAATTTGATGGTCAATATTTATTTTAGTATGTTTTTATCTATTCAAGTCACAAAACATGAATACCTTTTTTTTTTCTTTTCAAATGAGACGGCAGCTCAATACACATCAACAATGGCCTCCTATCTCTCCATTCCATTTTCTACGAAACTGCACGCACCTTCAAAAGCACACCCTCCCTTCAACAATTACTTCAATCCCACATTTGCTTTCTTGTTTCTTACATATTTCGATTGAAGCTTACAATCTAATTCCAATTTTTTTTTTGAATTTAACTCAAGAAAACCCAACTTCTTCTAAACACAATAAACCCAAAATCTTCTAGAACCCAGAAAACTCAGAGCATTGAGTTTGGGTGTTGTTGGATAAAGAATCTTCAACAAGAGAAATTGATATTTGTTGTCAAATAATCAAAACAAATAATCAAGAGATAAATGAATATGGTTACCATTCATGTGATTCTTTTCCAATTAAAAATAAATAAAAAAATTCATTCGTGGAAATCATGGGAAAAGCAGTTAGAGGTGGCATTTTAAGGGGTTTGAAAATTAAGTAGAACTTTTTGAGGTGGCATTTTAAGACTATCACCATTTTAATAACTTAAGTTTTAAAGGCACAAAAGTAAATGAACTTCCAAAACTGCCCTTACTTTACATATATTTTTTATTTACTTTTCATTTTTTTCATTTTTATTTTATTTTTCCATCCTCTTCATCGTCTTCCATTGTAGAGGTTGAACAGATCTCCATTGGAGGTCGAAATCGACCTCTAATGGGGGTAGAAATCGACCTCCATCGGAGGTTGAAGTCGTTCAATAAGTCGATGAAGAAGAAGATGAAATCCTCGTTCAATGGAGGTAGAAATCAACCTTTAATGGAGGTCGATGAAGAAGAAGATGCATTTTTTTTGGAAAAATTCATTTTTGTCCAATAAGTCTCGTACTTTTTTGTGGTTCCGAGACTTATTTTGTATTTCCAAGACTTATTTTCTAATTTTTGAGACTTTTTAGGTAATTTACAAGACTTTTCAGGTAGTTTTCGAGACTTTTTGGTAATTTCCGAGACTTTTTGGTTGTTTCTGAGACTTTCTGGGTGAAAATGAAATATTCTGAGACTTATTTGTAGTATTCGATACTTTTCCGAGACTTTTTGTAATTTTCGAGACTTTTTAGGCAAAAATGAAATTGGCCAAGAATTATTTGTAGTTTCTGAGACTTTTCCGAAACTTTTTACAATTTTTGAGATTTTCTGGACAAAAAGGAAATTTTTCGAGACATTTTTTGTAAAATTTCAATTTTGTCCAGAAAGTCTCAGAAATTTCAAAAAATCTCAGATAAGTCTCAGAAATTTCATTTTTACACAGAAAGTCTTGAAAATTGCAAAAAGTCTCGTAAAAGTCTCGAAAACTACAAATAAGTCTCAAAAAAAAATTATTTTTACCGAAAAAGTCTCGGAAATTATAAAAAGTGTCAGAAACTACAAAAAAAGTGTCAAAACAAATACCAAAAAGTCTCGGAAACTTCGTGAAAAGTCTTGAAAATACCTGAAAAGTCTCGAAATTTACCTGAAAAGTCTCGAAAATACTTGAAAAATCTCAAAAATATTGGAAAAGTCTCAGAAACTACATGAAAGTCTCAGAAATACTAGAAAAGTCTTGGAAAAACCAAAATAAGTCTCGAAAACACAAAAATGTGCGAGGCTTATTGAAAAAAAAAAATGAATTTTTCCAAAAAAAAATTCATCTTCTTCTTCATCGACCTCCAATGGAGGTTGAATGACTACGACCTCCAATGGAGGTCTGTTCCTATTCAACCTCCAATGAAAGCTAGTGAAGAAGATGATTTTTTTTTTTTGAAAAACTGAAAAGTAATAAAAAATATATGTAAAGTAAGGGCATTTTTGGAAGTTCACTTACTTTGGTGCCTTTAAGACTTAAGTTATTAAAGTGGCGACACTCGTGAAACACCAACTCAAAAGAGTGACAAAACCCCCTATTTCCACGTGTTTTGAGACCGGAAGAGACAAAAATAAACTAAAATAAATCTTTACCATCAAATTTGTTAATGTGCCATGTTTACGGAGATCCAAAAGATCAGCAGAGGATCTTGATCCAAAAATTAAATATTATATTATAAAACATAAAACTCTAGTGATATATATCATATATATGCTTTTACCATATAAAAATTAAAGATTGTATCATAAAACTCTACTGATTTATAAAAATTAAAGATTGTATCATGCATAAAAATAGATTTGATCCATATGTTAATGACAATGATCAGGTATTAATTACAGAATCATTCAAGATGATTGAAAGAAAAAAAAATGTTGTTTTTATATGTAATTATTTTTAGACTGGTATACAATGACTCAATGAGACAGTAGGTTGGTTAGATTTGAAGATTTTTCCTTTTGCATAAACCCTAACCAGATCATAGTTATAATTTATTAAGGTGGAAAGGGAAGGAAATGTCCACTTTCAAATTTAAAAGAGCAAAAATGTCTCCTCATTGTTTTTCTTGCATTTGTGTCCCCTTGGGCACATGAAATTCCAGGAATACCCTTAAAGGGAATTTTAAATATTAAAACCTTTTAAAAAGGAAATCCCCAAATTGCCCTAAACCCCGAACCCCATTAAGCATCATTACCAATTTTCCCTAACCTAATTGAAATTCAAAATCAGTGAGGAGGGGTTGCCCTGACATTCAGAAACTGAAATCCCTCAAATCAAACGAACTCCAAGAAGCTATCGAGTAGAAGAAGAAGCCAGCGAAGCTACCAGAGTAGAACAAGAAGCGAACTGATGAGGTCGTTTTGGTACTCAACAAAATGATGTTTTTATGTGTTCATTTAGAAAACCAATTTTACCACTAGAAAATCCTTTTAGGAAATAAAGATTAGTAAAACGGTAAATAAGGATTCGTTTCACAGGGATTAGGTTAGATTAATCAATTTGTGATTTATTCTAAGTTAGTCTAATCTAGGTGCATAAAACATAAATCATATTTTTGGGATTTTAATAAGTTAAGATATACTAGATAATATAATAACTAGAAAAGTAAATAACAATAATATAAAGAGAAATTGAATAGATAGAAGTCCAACATCAACAATACTAGATAATAGAATGGTCCTAACAATTAGACATGACACGGTTCCGGTCCGGTTCCGGTTCCGATAGAACCGGCGGTTCTAAACCAGATTTTTATTTATTTATTTATTTATTTTTTTTTTTTAACATTACAAAATATTACATTTTATTTATTAAAAAATAAAATGTTAGAAAAGGACATTACAAAGTATTGGGCCATGGCCTATAACCCTTGTCCAAGTAATTATATTTTTCTTTGCATTCTCCTCCTTTTTATATAGGTTAAGTCTTTCTCCACTTTTCGTATTTTTCCAATGTGGGATGTGAGATTTTTTTATCCTTTCTATTCTAATTGTGTTGTTTTTCTTTGTTGTTAATTGTATCATAGATCTATCACAACCCACACCATTTTCTACTGTAAGTAAATTAACGTACACAAAATTAAGTATTTAAGAAATAAATTCACGTTGAGATAAGAAATGTGTGACACTGGGACAAAAGATATATATAGATATATTAGATAATGAAGAATGATAGAGCATAAAAAGAAAAGAAGAAAGGCAGTGCTTTGTATAATGAATAATTGAATTTCGTCAAAATAAAAAATAAAAAAAATGAATAATTGAAATTTGAAACAATGACACTGAATAAGAACAAAAGATATGAGTAGGCAAGCACATGGCTGATGGGCGATGGCTCCCAATTGAAATCCCATAACTTTTTTTTTTTTTTTTTTTTTAATTAATGGATTACAGTTAAATATGGTACCAGGTCCAAGATCAAAATGTCTAAAGTTAACTCTCTCACTTCTACTTAAATTTAGTAAGCTACAACTAGAATAGAAAGGAAAAGAAAATCTCACATCCCACATCAGATAAATGAGGGAAGTGGAGAGAGATCTAATCTATATAAAAAGGAAGAGAATGCAAAGGAATATATACTAATTACTTGGACAAGGGTTATGGACCATGGTTCAATACTCTTCAATATCATTTTTTTTTAAACATTTTATTTTTATAAATAAAGTGTAATTCTTTTTTTGAAAAGAAATTAAAAAAAAAAAAAAAAAAAAAAAAAAAAAAAAAAAACTTGGAACCAACGGTTCGAACCGGAACCGGAACCACCTGTTCCAGTCCAGTTCGAACCGACCGGTTCCATGAACCTTAGAACCGGGACTGGAAAAACGGTTTCGGTTCCGATTCCGACCGGTTCCAGCGGTTTGAACCGGAACCTTGCCAGGTCTACTAACAATTAATGATAGATATTAGGGATTTAATTACACAAGTTACAATCAAATAAAAGAAAGTAATAAATAAGGAAATCACCCGTAGGCCTCTTTCTTTAATGCTCAATCCTTCCTTTCCTTTGATGTTCCTAGTGCAAAGAGTGGGAGAAGAGGATGTGTCTAGATAGGTGAAGTCATATGGAGAGTGACAAAGGAAATGGATGGAGAAGATGGGAAGAGAGGAAGGATTTAGGTGAGGTAGTCTAGTTGTTTGTTGATGAGATTGGAGAGGAGAAATGGGTGGATTAGGAATGGTGGAAGGAGGAATTTCTTGCTTCACAAGTTATCTTTCAAAGGAGAAAATATGATGAATTTATAGTATTTTTAAAATAGGTCACGAGTGGATAATTACCAAAGTACCCCTATTCTTGTCAGATTTCTATTTTAGCCCCTCTATGGGGCCTTCTTGTAATTTTCCAACCAATTAGAGTTGGACACAGTGAGGCTTTAATGGCGACACATAAAGGGCGACACTGGGGCGAAGAAATCAGGTCCAAAACAAGCTCCTGTCGCCATGGCGACGATGAATGGCTAAATGGCGACAAAAGGTCGACCTTGGCAAGCAAAAGAAGGAGGACGTGGCACGATTCCCGGTGGTTGGAGGGTAGAAAAGTGGACGTCAAGGTTTCCGCTGACCTTGCCGTTCGTTTGGAGAAAAAATTGGCCAGCGGTAGGTCGGCGAGGAGTGACTTCAGGCGGCGGTGGCTGCAATAGGGTTTAGTTGCCATGGCTGGTTCGTGCTAAGCTCAAGGAAGAAGATGAAGATGGTGAAGATGGGGTGTACTCAGCAAGTCGTTGGGGTGCGTTTGGCCTTTGCTCTTTTGCCTCTAATGGGGCATATTTAGAAGTAAACAGGGGAGTGTATATGTGTGTCTAGCCTTTCTTCTTTGGGTGCAATTAGATGTTGGCTAGGGTGCGTTTAGAGGTAGGTAGGCCAGTGTTTGGGCTTGGCGTTGGGCCACGCCTGATTTGTGCCAATGCTTGAAACGCCCCGTTTTACTAACTGCTAGCATGGGCTATTTGTGTGGCGAATTGCAATTAAGTCCCTTCAATCTTTCAATATCACAATATCTTCAATCCTCTTTCAATAATTTCACTTTTGCCCCTACTTCAACAATATTACTCCAATGCCCCTAATCTTTGTAAATTCCTAAAAATACTTAATTAACAACATTAAAACACGGGGAAATACCCGAGAATTAAGCATAAAGAATATGAAATAAGGGTACAAAATCGTACCATATTTGGTCCGATCAAATACCCCCAAACCTATCTTTTGCTCATCCTATCTTTTGCTCGTCATCGAGCAAAACAATCATCAATCAACGCCTAAGGACATGCATCAAGCTATTTCAAAGATTTTCAAAATGGTTCTAACGCACTCTAGCAAGGTTCTCCTATCCATTGATCAACATGCGAAACCAAAATAAAGAGATTAACACAATGATGTACTAGTGAGGACTTATACATGTAAGAAAATGTTAAGTAAAGATTAAGAGCATGCCACTCTAGATATGATTGTACGTAATGCGACCTTACATTCAAAATGCCAAAGCTTCAAAGCAAAGGTGCAATTCGGTTTAGAATGTAATTCGCCTCGATCTAATCCTCACTCGATTCTCTCTTTTCTTCTCTCAGATTCCTAAGCTTCGCTCAAAATACATATGCAATATGAATTCATGTCATGGATATCTAATTGATTGCATATGATGACATTTAAAACACAATTTTTGATAAGTAAGTCTCATGAATGGAAATGCAAGCCATGAATTAGAAAGAACATGTATCAACCAAATCTCACAAAGTGGACATCCCTAAAGATCATAAAGGTCTTTCTATGGTTGTAACGGGGCCTTAGGTGAATGGTGATTCAAATAATAGGGCAATAGATAACAAGGAACCTAATGATTTATACTTTAGGCATAGATTGTAATTACAAGTTCCACTTCCTTCACACATTCGTATTACGCCTTTGGCGCCCATTGCTTACAATATTATTTCAAATGCATATTCTCTACTCAACTTTTCTTGAGCATCTTATGCAATATTAACCCTCTATCTAGGCCAATTGTGCCTAACTCATGGTTCTCTTTTTATTTAATTTGGCTTTGCCCTTTCTTTTCTTTTCTTTTCTTTTGCATACATCTTTTTCTTCCAAACTTTTTCTCTTCTTTTTTCTTTTTCTTTGCTTTTGCTTTTCTTTTTCCTTTCTTTTTATCATTGCTTTTTATCCACTCTTTCATTTCAAAACTCTTTACACAAAATTACATGCCTAGGCATATGTATCAATATTTTCACATAAAAGAGCTTATATTCATAACCTAAGCCTTTAGCAAATCATTTAGTTGAGGTAAGTCAACTATTTAGGCTATATGGTTAATTTAGATGTGGTTCACAAAATGAAAAGCTTATGATGTATTTGGCTTCGAAAGGGCTTAGGAGCACACACATTTAGAGGGTATGGAAGTGTTTAGGCCAATTTATGGTTTTCTTCACATGCATTGCCCAAAGTCCTTTCTAAAGGTTTGTCCACAAAGCAAAATCAAGCATCCACAAGCAGTCTATAATATTCTATGACAAGCAATATTTAAGTGCAAATGAGACCCGTACATGCTTGAATGAGTGTTTGAGAGTGAGTATTTTAAGAGTGAATATTTGACAACTCAAAATACGCTTTTTAAAGGCCGTGTTTGTGATCCTCACGGGAATCTCCACTATTAATTCCTAGCCTTAAAGCAAAATTGATAATTCACCCTAACATTATGAGAAAAAGATTATGCACTTTGTTCAATGACGTCCTAAATGGCATGACATTAATCTAAACCAAACAATGGCAAAGATGCGCAATTCCTCACTACTCATGTAAAGCACAATCTCAACAAGCAAGGTATGCTCAAATATGGCATTATCGCAAAAATTTGGAAAATTCGGCTCAAGTTTTAAAAACCAAGCAAGGTAAGCAAAGTGGTGTTGGACATTGTCCTCAATGTTCATGGGAGGCAACATTTGTCAAAAGGTGCAACCCAACAAATCTAAAGCAAATGATGCATATATGTCCACCAATAATCAATTTATTTTCAAAAATTTTGGCAAAGTGCCCTCTCATCCTAATATGTACAAAATCATCTAAAAAGATGTTCAATTATCAATAGCATATTCTTAACATTCCTATCATCCAAAAATTAATCAATAAAGCACATATATCCTAAATCCACTACCAAAATCCATCACACACTCTTATTCTAAACAAGAAAACTAAAAAGAAAAATAAAATGAACAAAGAAAGAAAATTATACCTAGGTGGGGTGCCTCCCACCAAGCGCTTGATTTTACGTCTTCGACTAGACGGGCTACTTGGATCGGTCAACTGAATTCCAAGGCATCAAAAATACGCCGACGCGAGATTAGTTCTTGGAAATATTTGGTTCGCATCGGTGTGTTCCTAATCACAACAAGCAAGGGCAAGAAAATGTGCACTTGAAAAAATGGTTTAGAAGGTTTAGTAAACAACCTATACCAATTGCTTCTGTGTAGGAGGCATGGAAGAGCAATGGGAGGGACATAAGGCATGGACTTCTCATATAGGAGCGGTGCCTCAAAAGAGACTGTTAGGATTATGCTCAATAGCAAGAATGTAATGTTGTAATTAACAATCTTTTTCATATTAATAAAGTGATTTATGGTTTAACAAATCTTATAGCATTTATAGTTTAATATTATAATTGTCAAAGTAAATAATCATAAGGTCTAAAGACTATGAGAAAAGAAGAATTGTTCGTACATCTGGATATGTATGTGGTAGACACAATTCTTTAGTTAGTCTTGAATATTGTTCACAACTTAAGTTAAAGGTTGGGCACCTTTATCTTGTTAAAGTTGTAGAATTCTTTTGCTAGCATTTGAGTGGGATCAAATGAGATATGATGAGTCTAAAATCATCGGAGTGTCTTCGAGCAAAAGAATCTAGTGCACTGGGTGCATTGAACTGGATCACATTGAAAAGCTTTATCTAGAACCGTCAATAGATAATAGTCTTTTCATTATCAGGACAATCGGAGAGTCTATCTTAATCCTGAGATAAATGTTGGACTTATGGTTGCAAGTGATATCATTTGAGTTATCAATGAGTACGATTATATAGCATAGTCTATCCTCGATAGTTTGGTGATATTCATTTGTTAATCGATAGAGGACTTCATTTATAGATATGGACATCGTGGCTCCATTTATTAAATGAGAGTATAATATCATCATATGGATGTTTTGAGGTAATTGGATATTAAATCTCAACGTTGAGTTTTCGATAGTGTCTATTGAAAACATGGCTTCTAGACAAGTCAAAATATCCAAGTTCAAAACGTGGTCATATGAGTAAATATGGTAACTTGGAGAGTTATAGGCGGTCTATGAACTCTTGGCGATTACTGATATTAATCACGAGGATACACTATCTCCAACTTGATTGTCTAGGGTATGAATGAGGAACATCTTCCTTTTCTAACTTTATTTAAGAGTTCAATTTTAGCTCTTTAGTGGAATGAGTTAAAATTAATGGATCGGACCTAAGTGAATCATTTGTTGATTGTGATTAGGTTATGTCTATTGAAGCTTAAATTTAGATAGCCCGCCAAGATCCCCAATCCACACGGACTTGCATGGATCACTTGATATATTCTACCGGACCAATTTAAGGGTCCATCTAGAATTGCATTTAATATATTAAGAATATAATTTGCACATTAATTATTTAATGGGCTGCTCAATTATATTTATATATTAATGAAAGGCATGTGGGCTTGTTTCTTTTAGTAAGAATGGGTCTGGTTCACGTGTGGGCTTTTTATTTAAAGTCCAATGGATTTAATGAAATGAGAAAATAATATAAGGCCCTATTTTAGACAAGTGGGGCGGCAAGGGTTAATATATTAGCCTATATATTATTTTGTTTCATTGTTTAATTAAATAAGAATTAATTAATTTTTTAATTAATTGTTTAATTAAGAAACAAATCTTTTCTGATTAGGAAATATGATTCCTAGAGTTATACTATTGGTAGTAGTATACTAAAATTAAAAGACTTGTTTGATAAGAAAATAAATAATTAATTTTATTTATTTAATCAAATAAGAAGTCTTTTTATTTAGTCAAATAATAGAATAAAATATCTATGAGTTGGATTAGGGTTTGAAGTCTTAAACTAGATGGAAATTAGGGTGCAACACAAACCCTTTTTGGCTTGTGATTTGCGGCAACCCTAGTCCCTTTTAGAGAAGGATTTTCGGCAACCCTAAAAGAAAAGAGGAAGCAAATTAGGCGACCTATATATTTGCACTTATAGAATTCGGCCACCCCATGTGTTGTGCTTGATACAATTTTCTTCTTCTTCTCAATTCATAGAAAGTATTATTTTTATTCTACTAAAACATAAAAGAGTGAATAGATTATTCTTTGATGGTATACTAATTGCTTGTTCATCAATAAGCTTGTGTGTACAACATCGATTGAGGTTCACGCGAGTTTCGATCATAAGATTGAGAACTCAAAAGTGACCAGAATAATCTTAGTCTTCTTTTGATTGATTTTGTGACTAACAAAGAAAAAGAAAAGTTTGTTTGTCCATTCTCAGGTTTGCAATTCAAAGAAAAGGGAGACCACGCTCCTAGGTGATCCACGTTCGTGCTAGGATTGAAGATCTTGCGGATTACCATCGACGTAAGTCAATCGGATCACGCGACAAAAGGTATTCTTCTTTTGTTAGATAATATATATGTTTAATTGATTAAAGGGTTTAAGGTTCATAAAAAGGAAAAATTTTAAAAGTTACTAAATCTATTTTTAGTCTCGCTTCCGCTGCGTGTACTACGATTTTTCCCTACAGAGACATCATCCGATTCCTTCATTTGTTCTTCTGTCTCCTCCTTTTCTATTTCCTCTCCTGAAAAACTAGGTAAATCATTAGAAAGTTCATGGCCAACTTCAGTTTTGACATTTTCACTATTTGAAAGAATGGTGGGGGCATTTTCCTTCTCCGGATGGCTCAAGGACTCTTCATGCACCCGACTTTGTATAGCTTCGGTGATGATCTCAAAGTACCCATCCATTCTTCTAATTGAGGCTTCCATCCTCTCATCTTGTTGTTGCCACATTTGATCTTGATGTTGCCATCCTTGTTCGTTGGCTTGTAAGTTGGCTTGAGGTCTTTGTTGGAAGGCTTGAGCACTTTGAATAAAATCATTAAAAGTCTTCTCTTGAGATCGCACATGGGCATTAGCTTGAGTGTCTTGATCTCTCCTCCAATTCGGCTTGTACGAATCGACACACCATTCATAGCTTGACTTCGGATTGTTGAAATCTCCACATGGTTCATGCATAGGCCAAGGATTGTAATTTGAAGCTTGGGATTGTCCTCCATCATTAGAAAGCTTTCCTCTTGAATGGCAACCCCATGTCTCGTGCCCATACATTCCACATAATGTGCAAGCTATAGCCACCGCTTGTCCTAGTCCCGAAGTCCTTGAAGCGAACAACTCCATTTGCCTATTAAATTCCTCTAAGTGCATAGTGAAAGGATCCATTGCTCCTGAAAAGACAACAAAAAAGAAAAATGGCACAAGACATAAGACACAAAAGAAAATAACACTAGAAAATCTAAAAATAACAAAAATATCACACTACCTAAAAAAATCTAACAACAAAAAGAAATAACACAAATCAACAAATCTAAACACCAATCCCCGGCAGCGGCGCCAATTTTGATGATGTCGTTTTGGTACTCAACAAAATGATGTTTTTATGTGTTCATTTAGAAAACCAATTTTACCACTAGAAAATCCTTTTAGGAAAAAAAGATTACTAAAACGGTAAGTAAGGATTCGTTCCACAGGCATTAGGTTAGATTAATCAATTTGTGATTTATTCTAAGTTAGTCTAATCTAGGTGCATAAAACATAAATTATATTTTGGGGATTTTAATAAGTTAAGATATACTAGATAATATAATAACTAGAAAAGTAAATAACAATAATATAAAGAAAAATTGAATAGATAGAAGTCCAACATCAGCAATACTAGATAAGAGAATGGTCCTAACAATTAATGATAGATATTAGGGATTTAATTACACAAGTTACAATCAAATAAAAGAAAGTAATACATAAGGAAATCACCCGTAAGCCTCATTCTTTAATGCTCAATCCTTGCTTTCCTTTGATGTTCCTAGTGCAAAGAGTGGGAGAAGAGGATGTGTCTAGATAGGTGAAGTCATATGGAGAGTGACAAAGGAAATGGGTGGAGAAGATGGGAAGAGAGGAAGGATTTAGGTGAGGTAGTCTAGTTGTTTGTTGATGAGATTGGAAAGGAGAAATGGGTGGATTAGGAATGGTGGAATGAGGAATTTCTTGCTTCACAAGTTGTCTTTCAAAGGAGAAAATAGGATGAATTTATAGTATTTTCAAAATAGGTCACGAGTGGATAATTACCAAAATACCCATGTTCTTGTCAGATTTCCATTTTAGCCCCTCTAGGGGGCCTTCTTGTAATTTTCCAACCAATTAGAGTTGGACATAGTGATGGTCACTGTGAGGCTTTAATGGCGACGCACAAAGGGCGACACTAGGGCGAAGAAATCAGGTCCAGAACAAGCTCCTGTTCCCATGGCGACGTTGAACGGCTAAATGGCGACAAAAGGGCGACCTTGGCGAGCAAAAGGAGGAGGACGTGGCACGATTCCCGATGGTTGGAGGGTAGAAAAGTGGATGTCAAGGTTGCCGCTGACCTTGCCATTCGTTTGGAGAAACAATTGGCCGATGGTAGGTCAGCGAAGAGTGACTTCAGGTAGCGGCGGCTACAATAGGGTTTAGTTGCCATGGCTGGTTCGTGCTAAGCTCAAGGAAGAAGATGAAGATGGTGAAGATGGGGTGTACTCAGCAGGTCATTGGGGTGCGTTTGGCCTTTGCTCTTTTGCCTCTAATGGGGTGCATTTAGAAGTAAACAGGGGAGTGTATATGTGTGTCTAGCCTTTCTTCTTTGGGTGCAATTAGATGTTGGCTGCGTTTAGAGGTAGGTAGGCCAGTGTTTGGGCTTGGCGTTGGGCCACGCCTGATTTGTGCCCATGCTTGAAACGCCCCGTTTTACTAACTGCTGGTGTGGGCTGTTTGTGGGCGAATTGCAATTGAGTCCCTTCATTCTTCCAATATCACAATATCTTCAATCCTCTTTCAATAATTTCACTTTTGCCCTTACTTCAACAATATTACTCCAATGCCCCTAATCTTTGTAAATTCCTGAAAATACTTAATTAACAACATTAAAACACGGGGAAATACCCAAGAATCAAGCATAAAGAATATGAAATAAGGGTACAAAATCGTACCATATTTGGTCCGATCACGAACCTACCGGAGTAGAAGAATAAGCGAATGAGAGAGAAGAAGAAGAAGAAGAAGAAGAATCAGAACACACCAGGATTGAGAAGAGAGAAACCGATAGTAAAAGAAACTGTCTTGAAGAAGACGAAGAAGAAGAACAGTCGAATACCGAGACCCAGCCCTGCCGTTTTGTCCTTGTCATCTTCATTCCTCGTTCGAGTTAGAGAAGACGCATTTGTCTCAACTCGCAAGTAAAGGTATTCATTCGTTTTCTCATTGTCTTCTGCATTCCTCATTCGAGTTAGAGAAAACACATTTGTCGCAACTCACAAGTAAAGGTATTCATTCGTTTTCTCATTGTCTTCTTCATTCCTTTGGCGTTTTAGCCTCCCATTAATTTGTTTGCATCTGTGTGTAACTATGCATGGATGATGATTTGATTTTTTACTTGGGTGGCTTGGCTTGTTGTTTATTATGTGTTAAGTATTTTGTTTGAGAAGTGGGTAGATGTTTGATTTGCATTAAGGGGATTGTGAAGAACCAGTTTTACATGGATTGTGAAGTAACTGTTTATTCAGTAAGAGGATGGATGGTGGGTTACCAGTGGTTTATTGTTGTTTTGCTGAAATTTACTTTTCAGTAAATTAATTGATTGTGAAACAAATAGGCTTAGTCATAAGTGAATGTTAACATGAGTAGTTATCTTGCAGTTCATGCAATGCCGGGGAACAGGTGGTTTAGTTTAGTTTTTTAATTGAAGTTTTGAAATGTGGTCCCATTTATCTGAATATTAAGCCTTGACAAAGGGATTTGAAGCCCTGTAAGCGATTGTGAAGTGTAGTGTTGTTGTATATGGTTTTTGTATTGTTATGTTAAGTGTTGTGTAAGGTTCCCATTTGTTGATTGGCTCATTTCGTGGACAAACCACATGTTGGGAGTTCTTTGTAAGGGTAGCTTAGGTGTTGGTTTTATTGTTCGAAGCCCTTTGAAGACCTTGTGTTGATAAGCACCGAAGGTAAATTTCTATGTGCTTACTTGTCTTGAAGAGATAGTTGCACACACTCACAACTCATGGATATGTTTAATCCTTGTATGTTGTGTGCTTATTTTTGTGCATTAATGTTCATTAACATCTCTTCTTGCATGTTAGTTTGATTGCATCTTGCATATCCAATTGCCTTGTCATGATTAGACTTAGGATTGTGAAAGTTAATAACAATAACGCTCGGTGTGTACGATATATATTATCTAGAGGGGGGGTGAATAGATTTTAACTATTATTACCCAATTTTCGCATGCAAGTCAATTTTACGAAAATGCCCCTACTAGTCAAAAATACAAGCAAGCGTAATATAGTGCGGAATTTAAATAACACTTGATGTATACGTGGAAACCCAACCACTGGAAAAAACCACGGGCTGTTTAGTGCGCCACACTCGGACCTCGAAATCCACTAATCGAAATGGAGTTTACAACCTATGTAGACCTCGTCTAACACTCCGGTCAATAACCCCCTACTTCTACCACTCGGGCCTTTAAAAGTGGCTCTAGTCCAATTGCTAGTCCAATTGCTTGAGGCTTAAGCAATCTTAGCCTCAAGACTTAATTCTCAATGAAGAGATTATACAACCTATGTGAATATATATGAATATTCAAATAACAAACAAAGCTAGGTAACCTTAGATGCTTATCTAGGATGATGAGATAATCAATTTAAATCAACCCTAGATATCAATTGCTAAATGACATGTCAAATAGCTTAGCTAATCAAGATTAATCAAAAACCTAATTAGCTATCACAAAACAACACTCAATCAATTCATCACAATTAATTCTCTATTCTTGTATTTATCATATGATCAAAAACATACAAGTAATTAAAAGAGAATATGCTTGATTAGTAAAATACTAAAATAAGATGAAATTAATCAAAATCTTACCAAGCATGTTGTGATGATGCAAACCCAATCATAGATGAATGCAAGATGAACTTTGATGCAAAAAGGATTTGATTTGAGTGTTTAAAGGTGAGTTCTTGATTTGATTTTTTCTCAAAAATCTCTCTTTGAAGTTTAGGGTTCTAATAACTCAATGAACGTTTTCAGAGAATGAGAAAGTAAGATATTTATAGACATCAAGAATTGGGCATGTGAAAAGACAAGTTTGCCCCTGAAACGCACCGTTCGGCGGTTTCAATCGGTAGCCAGGCCACCGATCATGACCGCCGAATTGAGTCCGTGAAGAACAGAGCATCAATGGCGGTTTCATTCAGCGGTTTCGTGACCGCTGATCCAACCGTCGAATTAGACGGAGAGATAAAAATCGATCAGGTATGAACGGCTGTTTTGAACAGCGGTCGTGACCGCCGATCATGACCGTAGAATTGCTTCAGACTTGTCTGGACTGAAACGGCGGTTTCATTCGGCGGCCAGGTCGCCGATCATAACCGCCGATCACCAACAATGGTGAAAACCAAGGAGAAGCCAAGGGCATTCTCCGTGGGCGGTCTTTGCGTAAAACCAAGCACACATATGTGTGAGCGCCGTTCATTTCCGAACACTATCGGGAAAGGAATTACTAAGCACATATACACACAACAAGATATAAAACAAAGTGCTAGTGACACAAAAGAGATTTTCATTGTACATGCTCAAAATTTGCCATTTCCACAATTCCTTATCACATTCCTCAATTCCCCTAATCAACCAAATTCAACAACCCAAACACTAATTCATCCTAATTCTTCCCAATTCTTTATCAATAAATCACAATCAATCTCAAGGTATGCTTTCAATCTATCATTCCATTAATCATGCATGATATTATGCAATTTCCTTGCAATAACAAAATCACAATAGTCAAAAATCATAGACATGGAAGTTTCAACACCTAATTTCGGCCAAGTATGAACCCTAACATGAACAAGTTGCGAAATCGAATCAAACTAGGGAAACATGGTTCGAAATTTGTCCTAGCATGCATAACTAACATCAATTGCATTCAAGAATGTCAAATAATCCAATCAAACCCAAGAACCATGTAAGAACCCTAACTTCGCAACCTAGGGCACTTGAAGATAAAATTTTACATGAATTTGTGTTCAAAAGAGTTTAGAGTTAGATTACTTACCTTTGTCTTGAAGTTCTGGATGAATTCGAACAAGATTTGGGGAGGATTGGAGAAGAAGTTTTGTTGATTCATGCGGGAGAAGTGGAAAGGATTTTAAATTGGGAAAGTGCTATCGTGACAACGACAGGTCCTATTTATAGGACTTGGATTCGGGCGGCTTCTTGCCCGCCGAACAAACCCGCCGTCCTCCATTTTTCAATCAAAACGACAGCGTTTTGGTCATTCGGAGCTACGGTGACTTTGTCGGAGGTGGCTTTTTGCTCGCCTCAAGAGCTCGCCGTGTCTGAATGATGTTGGCGAGTTTGTGTTTTCTGGAGGGCGGGCTTATTCCCGCCGAGATGGAACTCGCCGAAGTTTCTTTTGTGTGGCCGCGGGTTCATCTCTTCTGGAAGGCTGGAGATGACCCGCCTTCTTAAACCCGCCGGAGTCTGACCTCAAGCCTCTGAAGCAACACCGCGGGCTTATACATTCTGGAAGGGTGGACATTTCCTGCCTTCCAGAACCCGCCGTAATGAAATTGCTTTCTTTTTCACTTCCTTCAATTTCTTCTCTTGATTTCCTGTTACCTACACACTATGACACAACAAACACATCACATGCACACATATTCCCTACATCAATTCGGATACATGAATGTGTTTAACCTATAACAAGGATTTTAAAACCCCCAAACCTTTATTTTGTGCACCCTAACTCTTAGTGATTTAATTTCAAAGCTCGGTGAGCGAACAAGAGTTTGAGTTGGGTTATCAATTTCCCGATTACACCTAAACACAATTCAATTTATTCAAAACCCTAATATGTACAAAGCAAAATACATCAATGTTGTAAGTGTGTCTTCGATATTCAATATTTGCACACTTAAATAATCATCAATTCAATCACCTCCTCCATGCCCCATTTAGAATGGGTGGTTCAATCACCACATACCCCTTTTCTTTCTTTTTGACCCACAAGGGTCCCTTCCCACTAAGTCCTTCCAACTTGGATTTTGCGATCCAAATGGATTTGACATTGACCTTGGGAATTGGGGTTGCATATTTTCTAACTTGCCGTCTTTTGTTTGGACAATTAGGCCTAATGTGGCCTATTCGATGGCAATAGTGACATATAGGAGTGAAAATAGAAAATGTACCTCCCGATGTAGATTGTGGAGGTGGAATGCGGTTCTTTCTTCTAGGCCTTCGCCGTGGTTTTTGTTTTGGAGCAAAAGTGGTGGACTCCTCGGGTGATACATGCATCGTCTTCCTTGAAGGTGGCTGAACCATCCCTTCGGACTTGACCGAAGTGCCTATCTTTGGCATAGCAATCTCAACTTGAGTCTCCTCATTTTTCACTCTCAAGATTTCTAGGGCCTTGTCCCTAGAATGTATCTCCTCCTCCATGATTTTCATCTTGCCTTCGAATTCCTTGCTCAAAGACGCATTCCTTTCTCCGAATTCATCTTTCACTAGGGAGAAATCGTCTTCAATTTTGTCTTGGAGGGCATAATTTTCCTCTAAAGCTTCATCAAGTTTAATATTGAGTTCAAAGTTCTTCTCCACCAACTCCCGGTTTTCTTGCTTGAGCTGAGTGATTGTGTCCTCGTAACTTGATGAATCATGCTCCAAAAGCGGGGTCTTGTTAGCGAGTGCTACGTACTCCCCAAAGGTAGAGTGAGGTTCATCATCTTGTTCGGCACTTGCAATGTTAAAACAAACACTACCCTTCAACGGGTTCTTCATGCTTTCAAGCACTTCAAACTCTGCCGTTTTACCTAAAACCGTCATGGAGAGCCGTCCCTTGTGGACATCGATAATTGCCTTGGTAGTTGACATAAATGGTTGCCCTAGCAATATCGGCATCTCCCTTGCCTTGGTTGAATCGGTCTCCATCTCTAGAATAACAAAGTCAGCTGGGATGATCAATTCACCCACCCTGACTAACACATCTTCAACCACTCCTGTTGGATGTCGTACTGAGCGGTCGGCTAGTATCAATTCCATGGTAGTCGGCTTCAATCCCTCTAATCCTAAATCCTTAAACAATGCATAAGGCATTAAATTGATCGAAGCTCCTAGGTCTAACATTGCCTTCTCCCTCCGAGTTTCACCAACTGATATGGTAATAATGAAACTTCCCGGATCCTTCATCTTAGGTGGCAATGCCGTTTCCATGGCTGCACTTGCTTTTTTGGAGATCACTATTTTCTCCAGAAATTCCTTCTTACGCGCCTTTGAATTTAGTTCCTTGAAGAACTTGGCGTATGCGGGCATTTTCTCAATCACTTCAAGTAAAGGAAGGCTCACATTCACCTTCGATAGGATGTCATAGATCTCCCTGAAAGCTTGGTCCAATTTCATCCCCGGCAGCGGCGCCAAAAACTTGATCGCCGCAAATGTGGTACGCGATAGTTCTATAAACTACCGGTAAATGATATGGCGTGCGAGTGTTTCTACCCTTCGCAAGTATACGAGTCGAACGAGTCGTATAGCGGTTAAAAGCAAGGGTATCGTTCCCACGAAGGAGGATGGTTGGTACACGTAAAGTCGATTCTACGTCTATGTTATAGGCACACTATTTACACTATATACATGCAATAAAAGTAAAAGGGTATGGTCATAAGCAAATTAAACTAACTAATCTAAGATTATACTAAGATGGCAATAAGTAAATAATAACTAAATTAACATTAACTAACTAAATTAACTAAACTAACAAGCTAACCAAATCAATTAATTAACTAACACTAATTAACTAAACTAATTACCAACTACACCCATGCATGGTCATGCAAAAGTGTAGTTGTGAGGTGGTAAATGCATGGAAATGTTAGGAAATGAGTTCATGCAATAAATCCACTTTCTAGTTGATAGCAATAAGCTTACACAATTGGTATTAACCAATCTACACTAGGATTAGGCACATACACAAATAATCATCCATGCATGCTATTGATGTCTCAATAGTCTAAATCCTATTACATATCAATTAATTGGTTAATCAATTAACATGCATCAATTAAGCTCAAGCAAATATACTAATCAACCAAATTATGAATAATATTACAATCCCACCAATATTCCCAACATAAATTGTAAGGTTCTCATTTGTTGATTGGCTCATTTTGTGGACAAACCACATGTTGGGGTTCTTTGTAAGGGTAGCTTAGGAGTTGGTTTTATTGTTCGAAGCCCTTTGAAGACCTCGTGTTGATAAGCACCGAAGGTATATTTCTTTGTGCTTACTTGTCTTGAAGAGATAGTTGCACACACTCACAACTCATGCATATGTTTAATACTTGTATGTTGTGTGTCTTATTTTTGTGCATTAATGATCATTAACATCTCTTCTTGCATGTTAGTTTGATTGCATCTTGCATATCCAATTGCATTTTCATGCTCAGACTTAGGATTGCATTTTTGCATTGGGCGCTCCCAAAAGCGCTCTACAGAAGCGCTGTACGAACAGCGCCCATTGAGCGCTGTTCAGACCTGATCGATTTAATTCGGTCGCTGTTGGGTCACTGTACAGGCGCTGTACAAAGCGCTCTACGTACAGCGCCACTCTGTTTTCCCGTGAGAACAGAGTAGGGGCGCTGTACAAGAGGCGCTCTACGTACAGCGCCCAAGGCAATATTGAGGCAAACTTATCAAAACGACCACACCTTGTTTTGGCCCCCTATATATATGCCTCTTTGACTTTAGGTCAATTACAAGAGTTCATATTCAGATTCTATACTTAGGATATTTTTCAAAGAGAAGAAAAATTCCAAAGAACTCATTTTTAGTTTACTCAAACACTTTTACATGATCATCAATCATCATCTAGCATCATCCTTGATCATCTAGATAACATCTTGCATGGATTCTTCATCATACTTTGCTTGGTAAGCTTTTCACTAATATCTTACATATTTTGTGTTTCTCTTAACAAGCAATCTCAATTAATTACTTGTATGTTATTTTATATACTTTGAATACAAGTTTGAGATTAGTATGATGTATGTTAGAGAAGTTGTATTGTGATAGCTAATTAGGTTTTGTGCTTAATCTTGATTAGCTAAACTATTTGATTTGACATGTCATTTAGTTTTGATATCTAGGATTGCTCTAATTGCATATTAATCATCTTAGATAAGCATATAGGGTTTCCCTTGCTCTATGTTGCATTTTGAATATTCATATATTCACTTAGGGTTGTTATTCTCTTCATAGAGAAAGTAAGTCTTGTGTGTAGCATCCGGGATTAGGTTGCTTAGATCGCAAGCAAATTGGACTAGGTTCACTCATACCGGGATTAGGTAGGTGTGTGATTACTTCCGGGATTAGGTTGTAATCGTTTTACACGTTTAGTGGATTCGAGGTTCGAGTGTGGCTTACTTACTAGCCCGTGGTTTTTCCCGTGAGGGTTTCCATGTAAAAATCAATTCTTATTTAATTTCCGCATTTTATACTTGATTTATTGCTTTATCTATTTAGGGGTAAATTCATAATTTTGACTTATACGAAAAATTGGGTAAAAAGCTTAAAATCTATTCACCCCCCATCTAGATAGTTTTATACACACCGTGCTATTATTTGTTTCAATTGGTATCAGAGCGGGTTCCTAGACATACATAGGTGATCCTTGCTTTTTTGGTGTGTTTTGCATTTTGTGTGATTTTTGATCATTCATGCATTTGCATTCATTTCATTCATTCATAAACACTATGAGTGGAAACGGTGGAAATGGTGGTGGCCACGAAGGTGCTTCTAGCACAAGGCCTCCACTTCTTACCGGTTTAAATTATTCCCAATGGAAAGGGAAGATGGAATCCTACATATGCCAAATTCATGACCATGCATGGATGGCGGTGGAAGACGGATATGATCTACCCAAGATGACTCCCGGTGGTGGAGGAGAAGAAGTTTTGAAGCCTAAGGCGCAATGGAACGCGCAAGAGTTTGAGGCTTCTAAGTGGAATAGGAAGGCTATGCATGCCATCATGTGTGCAATGGATGAGAATCAATACAAGCTTATTCAGAATACTCAGATTGCAAAAGTGGCATGGGACATCCTTCAAGTTGCACATGAGGGAACCGAGGTGGTGAAGGAGTCCAAGCTTTAAGTTCTCCAAACTCAATTTGAGCTACTTAGGATGGGAGAGGATGAATGCTTCAATGACTTCGAAATCAAATTGATGGACACTGTAAATCAAAGCCATCAACTCGGAGACCCGTATTCGGATAGGAGAGTCAAGCAAAAAATTATGAGATCTCTCCCCGATAGGTTTGAATCAAAGGTGACAGCCATAGAAGAAAATAGTGGCTACATGGATATGAAGCCAAGTGAGGTGATTGGACGTCTCCTTGCATATGAGTCTAGGAAGGCTCCTAGCACCACTACTCCTCCTAAAAAGTCTAAAGGAATAGCTTTGAAAGCATCTAAGGATGCAAAGGAGGCAAAGCATGACTCGGATGAAGACCTTGCCTTATTCGTGAAAAGGTTTAATAAGGTTATGGGGTTCAAGAAGAAGAAGGGATTTGGGTCAAGAGGACAAGACTTGAAGAAAAAAGGTTCCTTCAAGAAGTTTGAGCCTAGACAAGAGAGGACCGAAAGGAAAGGGGTCCGATGCTTTGAATGTGGTGGAATTGGTCACTTTGCCCCCGAATGTGCTAATCACAATGAAAAGAAGAAGGACAAAGTGATGGCCGCCACTTGGAGTGGGAGTAGTGATGGCTCCAATGAGGAAGATGAGACTTCAGGTGAAGCAGAGCTCATGGCTAACTTCCTAGCTTTTGCCTCATCTCACAAGAGCAAAAGTGCTAGTGAGAGAGAGGAAATGAGTCAAGAGGAAATTGACTCTAGTGAAGAAGAAAGTGACTCCTCTTCTAATTCCATAAAGAAATTTGTGGAGCAAAAGGTGCTTGCTAAATACCATGCCGAGTTCAATGATTTAGCAATTAAAAGCACAAGAAAGATTGAGAGGTTGAGAGAAGAAAACCTTGAACTTTCGGCTCACAATGACCAATTAAGTGAACAAGTGGAAAGATTGAAGAGGAGAGAGGATAAGTTAATTGAGGAGTTAGACTTATCGAAGAGAAGTGAAGAAGGATTGAAGAGGGAACTTGTAGAAGTTAAAGGGCCCTTGGCTAGGATAGGTTCTAGCACCAAGAAGCTTGATCATTTACTTGGTGTTGGAAAGAGCCCAAGTGACAAGAGAGGTCTCGGGTTTGAAGATGATATGGAGACTTCCACTTCCAAGAAGACCACTTTTGTTAAGAGTTTGGGGAGTAAAGAAGCTTCATTGGTGCAAGCTCCTAAGAAGAAATTAGAAGTAGGACAATGCTCAAATGCACAAGTGAAGATGGGGCCAAGAAGGCAACCTCAAGCTCAACACCCTAGGGTCCCTCAAGCCAACATTCCTCCACAAATGGCTCACAAAGGAAAGAGACCTATCATGCAACCTCAAGCTTGGAAGCAACCTAGACCGGTTCAACAACGAAGATGGATTGAACCCACTTATCCACAAAGACATGGACAAGCTCCCATACATGCACAAAGACGAGGTATGATTCCTTTTTTCATCCCTATTTGTCACTTTTGTGGTTGTGATGGTCATATTAGACCAAATTGCTTTCAATATATTAAAATGTGTAGAACACAAAGCATGATAGAAAAGAGAAAGAATAGAGCCAAGATGCATGTTCCTAGGAATAACAATATTGATTTGCATGATCATAGGAATAGTAGAGCACATGTACCAAAGACCACTAAGAAAGCTAAAATTGTTGCTAAGTGGATTAGAAAGAATAAAAATGTTTGCCATGTTGCACAAATGGCCTTGAAGGCAAATTCTTCTAATTTTTGGTATTTGGATAGTGGGTGCTCTAGGCACATGACGGGAAACAAGAGTTTCTTCAAGACTCTCGTTATGGAGGAAGGTGGAAATGTCACTTTTGGTGATGGATCCAAAAGAAATGTTGTAGGGAAAGAAACCATTTCCGTTCTCGGACTACCCTCCTTATCCAATGCTTTATTTGTTGATGGCTTGAAAGCCAATTTAATAAGCATTTCACATCTTAGTGATGAAGGATATTCCGTCTTGTTTTCTAAAGATTATTGCTCTATCCTAAAACCCGATGGACAAACCTTGTTGAAGGGCATGAGATCTAGCGACAATTGTTATTGTCTTGAAGCTAGTATTGTATCTAATCATGTGTCCATGGATGAGCAAATTGAGTTGTGGCATGAAAGACTTGGCCACATGAACTTTAGGGATCTACGGACCCTTGGAAAGTTCAATTGTGTGCGTGGCCTCCCTAAGCTTGGGAAGAAAGCCAATGGTGTTTGTAAACCTTGCCAACAAGGAAAGCAAACTAAAAGCATGCACAAAAAGGGTAAGTATCTCACCACCAAGGAGCCTCTTGAGCTTCTCCACATGGACCTCATGGGTCCCATGCAAACTGAAAGTTTGGGTGGAAAGAAATACATTTTTGTTTGTGTTGATGATTTCTCTAGGTTCACATGGACATATTTTCTTAGGGAAAAATCCGAAACTTTTGATAAGTTTAAAATGCTTTGTAATAAAATACAAAATGAGATGAATTCTAATATTAAAAGCATAAAACGGATTAGAAGTGACCATGGGAGGGAATTTGAGAATGCCTCATTTGAAAGCTATTGCAATAGCTTAGGCATCTCCCATGAGTTCTCGGCTCCTAGGACACCTCAACAAAATGAAGTTGTTGAGAGGAAGAATAGGGTCCTTCAAGAGATGGCCCATGTGATGTTGCTTAGCAACAATGTCCCTAGGAACCTATGGGCCGAAGCCGTCAATACGGCTTGCTATATAGGGAATCGTGTTTTCCTAAGGCCCGGTACTAGAAATACCTCCTATGAGTTATGGAAAGGCAAGAGGCCAAATGTTAGCTACTTCCACACTTTTCCACACATTTGGAAGCAAATGCTACATTTTGAATGACCGTGATCAACTTGGCAAATTCGATGCTAAGAGTGATGAGGGTATTTTTATTGGCTATGCCTTGAATAGTAGAGCCTATAGAGTTTTCAATTTAAAAACTCTAAGTGTTATGGAATCATCCAATATCGTATTTGATGATACTAGGCTCAAGTCAATTGATCATGAGGAGGTGGTTATTTTTAGTGATGTTTCTCCTTTGGAGAGGGTTGTGGTGACTCCCAATGTTGGGACATCTAATGAAAATGATGAAGTCACACAACCCACTACTAGAGTCCCTCTCTTGGACTCTAATGAACCCGCTCCATGGGTTAGAAGACTCTATAACAAAGAGGATGTTATTGGAGATGTAAATGAGGGTGTTAGGACTAGACGTCAACTTGCTAATCTTATTAGCTACACATGCTACACCTCTCAAATTGAACCCAAAAAGGTTGAAGAAGCCTTAAATGATAAATTTTGGGTTCTTGCCATGCAAGAAGAGCTAAACCAATTCGAAAGAAATGAGGGTTGGACTCTAGTTCCTAGGCCTAAGACCACTAATGTCATAGGCACTAAATGGATATTTAGGAACAAATCTGATGAAGATGGCAACATAGTGCGGAACAAGGCTAGACTTGTAGCACAAGGGTACTCTCAAATTGAGGGTATCGACTTTGAGGAGACATTTGCTCCCGTTGCCCGTTTAGAGTCCATTAGGCTTCTCTTGTCCATTTCTTGTGTGCACAAGTTCAAATTGCACCAAATGGATGTCAAGAGTGCCTTCCTCAATGGCTTCTTGCAAGAGGAAGTGTTTGTTGAACAACCCAAGGGGTTTGTGGATGCACACCACCCCAACCATGTCTATCGCCTCAAGAAGGCACTATATGGGTTGAAACAAGCACCGAGGGCTTGGTATGAGCGCCTCACTCAATTTCTTGTTGACAATGACTACACAAGAGGTAGTGTTGACAAGACCTTGTTCATCAAGAGAAACAAAGATGAGTTATTTATAGCTCAAATCTATGTTGATGACATTGTATTTGGCTCCACCAACAACACCAAGGTCCAACAATTTATTGATGTCATGTCTCATGAATTTGAGATGAGTCTTGTTGGTGAGCTTAGTTACTTCCTAGGTTTGCAAATTAGGCAATTAGATGATGGGATTTTCATAACCCAAGCCAAATATGCCAAAAACCTAGTGAAGAAGTTTGGTTTAGAGAATGCCAAACATTGTAATACACCCATGAGTAACACTTTGAAGCTAAGCAAGGATGCTAGTGGTAAAAGTGTGGAACATACGTTATATCGTGGCATGATAGGTAGCTTGCTTTATTTGACCGCAAGTAGGCCCGATATCTCCTTTAGTGTGGGTGTGGGTGTGTGTGCTAGGTACCAAGCAGATCCTAAGGAGTCCCATCTCTCTTCCGTAAAGAGAATCATTCGCTATGTGAATGGGACATCCAACTATGGGATTTGGTACTCTTTTAACACTAATGCTAGTCTTGTAGGCTTTAGTGATGCGGATTGGGCAGGAATTGCGATGATAGGAAGAGCACATCGGGCGGTTGCTTCTTTCTAGGCAATAACTTGGTGTCTTGGTTTTGCAAGAAGCAAAACTCTATTTCCTTGTCCACGGCCGAGGCCGAATACATAGCCGCGGGGAGTGGATGCACACAACTCCTATGGATGAAGCAAATGCTAGTAGACTACGGATTCAACCAAGGTACTCTCACTCTCTTTTGTGATAACATGAGTGCTATTAATATTTCCAAGAATCCGGTACAACATTCTAGAACTAAGCATATTGACATCCGCCATCACTTCATTAGAGAGCTTGTTGAAAATAAATGCATAGTACTTGAACATGTAGGTACTAATGATCAACTTGCGGACTTATTTACTAAACCCTTAGATGCTACTCGATTAAAAACTCTTAGTAGATCTATTGGGGTATGTCTTGTGGAGTGATATTCTATGATTGACCCCATATGGGGAACTCAAGCAAAGAGAGCTATTTTGCATTCTTGTCACTTGCAAAAAATTTGAAATAACTTATGCCTCTTCTTTTAATTGTTTGAGTAAGCTTGGTTGCACATATGTATATATGTTTTCAATTCAATAAGTGTGAACCTTGCTTGTTTACAATCCATGTCATATTTATGTTCAAACATGCATTTTTGGACTAGGAGATGTATGTAGGAAGTATGATTTGAATGACCTATGATTATCTCCATGACATGATGATTCTTAAATAACATGCTAATGTCAAATGAAAAAGCATGAAATTCATATAACATGCTCACATGAAAAGCATGAATTGATGATTGCATATTCTTAAAATGCAAAGCCTTGTGTGAAAGCTTATGAGACTCAAAATGAATAAAGGATCTTGTATCCGTTCAAAGGAATTTACATTCCAAATGTCTCTCTTTCTTTATTGGTTGAACATGGCTACTATCATACGGATATCTTATCCAGAAAAATCAAAAAGGGTGCAAAGTCGCTCATGCCATGTTTCGCTTATAAAGTTGGATATAGTTGTTCTTAAATTGAAATCAATATATTCTATATCCTTGCTTTACTCATGACATCGGTGAAATTGGTTTGAATTCTTATTAGAAACCTTTGTCATTTGCTTTGCCAAATATTATTGTATTTTGGACTTGAATGCTACATGTCTTGTATGCAAAGCATGTTTGATTCACACATTTTCTTTCAAATAAATCTCCTTGTTTCTCTTCAATTAATTGAGGTGCATAAAGTGACTTATATATATATATGCAAATATCTTGCATGCTTCTATCTCTCGTTGCTATGAGTGACCCGGTTGGGGACTACTCCCTTGCCTATATCATGACAAAAAGAGGGAGTAGGATATAGTAAGGGGAGTTGCAAAATAGAGGCAATTGTGCATATTGGGGAGAACATTCGTTGAGGGGGAGTAACCCGTTGAGGGGGAGCATTGCATACACATACATTTCAGAATGTTGTGCCTAAACTTTTAAAATGCAAATGCTTGTTTTTGTTCTCACTTGATTCATCTCACTTTTTACTTGTATTGGAAATGTTAGAAACTTATTTTCAGGGATTGGTTATTCTACAAGAGGTTGAAGACTTCAAGTTTCATTTTCTTATCTCTTTGTAATGTAGAATATCTTTGTAGTCCCGTAGTTTCTATTTCTTTGTGAGGAATCAATGTGAGTGGTGGTTTTGTCACGAAATAGCCAAAGGGGGAGATTGTAAGGTTCCCATTTGTTGATTGGCTCATTTCGTGGACAAACCACATGTTGGGGTTCTTTGTAAGGGTAGCTTAGGAGTTGGTTTTATTGTTCGAAGCCCTTTGAAGACCTCGTGTTGATAAGCACCGAAGGTATATTTCTTTGTGCTTACTTGTCTTGAAGAGATAGTTGCACACACTCACAACTCATGCATATGTTTAATACTTGTATGTTGTGTGTCTTATTTTTGTGCATTAATGATCATTAACATCTCTTCTTGCATGTTAGTTTGATTGCATCTTGCATATCCAATTGCATTGTCATGCTTAGACTTAGGATTGCATTTTTGCATTGGGCGCTCCCAAAAGCGCTCTACAGAAGCGCTGTACGAACAGTGCCCATTGAGCGCTGTTCAGACCAGATCGATTTAATTTGGTCGCTGTTGGGTCGCTGTACATGCGCTGTACAAAGCGCTGTACAAAGCGCTCTACGTACAGCGCCACTCTGTTTTCCCGTGAGAACAGAGTAGGGGCGCTGTACAAGCGCTGTACAAGAGGCGTTCTACGTACAGTGCCTAAGGCAATATTGAGGCAAACTTATCAAAACGACCACACCTTGTTTTGGCCCCCTATATATATGCCTCTTTGACTTTAGGTCAATTACAAGAGTTCATATTCAGATTCTATACTTAGGATATTTTTCAAAGAGAAGAAAAATTCCAAAGAACTTATTTTTAGTTTACTCAAACATTTTTCCATGATCATCAATCATCATCTAGCATCATCCTTGATCATCTAGATGACATCTTGCATGGATTCTTCATCATACTTTGCTTGGTAAGCTTTTCACTAATATCTTACATATTTTGTGTTTCTCTTAACAAGCAATCTCAATTAATTACTTGTATGTTATTTTATATACTTTGAATACAAGTTTGAGATTAGTATGATGTATGTTTGAGAAGTTGTATTGTGATAGCTAATTAGGTTTTGTGCTTAATCTTGATTAGCTAAACTATTTGATTTGACATGTCATTTAGTTTTGATATCTAGGATTGCTCTAATTGCATATTAATCATCTTAGATAAGCATATAGGGTTTCCCTTGCTCTATGTTGCATTTTGAATATTCATATATTCACTTAGGGTTGTTATTCTCTTCATAGAGAAAGTAAGTCTTGTGTGTAGCATCCGGGATTAGGTTGCTTAGATCGCAAGCAAATTGGACTAGGTTCACTCATACCGGGATTAGATAGGTGTGTGATTACTTCCGGGATTAGGTTGTAATCGTTTTACACATTTAGTGGATTCGAGGTTCGAGTGTGGCTTACTTACTAGCCCGTGGTTTTTCCCGTGAGGGTTTCCATGTAAAAATCAAGTCTTATTTAATTTCCGCATTTTATACTTGATTTATTGCTTTATCTATTTAGGGTTAAATTCGTAATTTTGACTTATACGAAAAATTGGGTAAAAAGCTTAAAATCTATTCACCCCCCCTCTAGATAGTTTTATACACACCGTGCTATTATTTGTTTCATAAACATGTAGTAAAATTACAACAACAATAACAACAAGCTAAAGTAAAACAAAAGAGATGAAGAAAACAACCCAATCTCTTGAGAAGTCTTCAAGCTAGCTAGGCTCCTCCTTGTCTTTCCCTTGCTTGGAGTCAAAAGGTGTTGAGAGTGAGAGTGGATGGTGTGAGTGCACTTCTAAGCTAGATGTGTGATATTTAGTGTAAGTAGATGATAACTAGGTGAATTGTAAGTGTTCTAAGGTGTAGGGTTTATTTGTGAATGGTTTTTGCTTTGTTTGGATATTAGGGATGTGTTTTAGGGTTAGGAAAGGAGAACATATATATAGGGGAGGTTTTGGAGAGCATTTGGCCGAAATATCTCCAAGGTCAATCAAGTTGGCGGGTTCAAAACGCCAAGCTCGTGGGTTCTTGCCCGTCGCATGAAGTCGCCGGGCATTTTTGGAGGTTGGAGGCGAGCTTGTACGTTCTGGACTGCGGGCATTGTCCCGCCGCATGAAACCGCCGTCGTTTGGCGAGTTTGGAACGTCTGGATTGGCGAGAATGAAGCCGCTGAAGTTGAACTTGAAGGTTGGTGGCCATGAAGGTTTGGTTTCTTGGAGGAGGAGAAGAACTTGTGCATGAGAGGCCCAAAGTGGACCCATCTTGACCGGAGGACGACCGGCTGCCGATCTGGGCAGCAAAATTATTGGAAAAACAGTCGAAAAATGACCGGAACTGGACGGGTCAAACGTCGGGTCAGACGGGTCAACACCGGGTC
Source organism: Acer yangbiense (assembly GCA_008009225.1). Lineage (NCBI taxonomy): Eukaryota > Viridiplantae > Streptophyta > Magnoliopsida > Sapindales > Sapindaceae > Acer > Acer yangbiense. The sequence continues at coordinate 22,572,744 of CM017771.1, forward strand.
GGATCCGGGTCACGCGGGTCATGATCGACCAGGCTGGAGGTAGAAGATGATGACGTCATCGATGACATCACGTTGACGCGTGCAGAGGCCAAAATGACGCCGTTCTGCTTGCTGACGTGGCACGCTGACTCTGTGCTTTGCTCGGTAAATTACGATCTGGTTCCTCAACTCTTCCCTAATTGCAGAATCTTCAATCATCTCCAGAATATTACATTTTAGCTCTTATTTCTCCAAAATTACCAAAATGCCCATGAATTCCTCTATTTCCCTGAAACACTTATTTAAACCATTAAAATCCCTAATTTACCCAAGAAACGAATACAAAAGATAGGAAATGGGAGCGCTAAATGTGAACATTTGTAGCGCGATCAGCGCGTCTCTCGATCATGTAATCTGGCGTTTTCGACAATCCATTGACAATGTAGATTCCTACAACAACGACGCTTGTCCTCCAATGACTTCTCCACAATAACGATCCGATCCTTCTTCAACAACGTGGGGTCTATGTCGCCAAAATCTATCCTTTCTAGGTTTTGTGTAACTGAAATGTATAGTATAGTAGACTCTTATTTATATAAGAGAGGATTATTTCATCGAGTTAATGATTTGTGAGTATTTCAAGATAGTGATTGTTGAGTAATTTAGGGGTTTAATGACTTTTCATGACATACATTGAATGTTAATTTATACATTGAATAAAGTCGTGACCACAAACCATATTTAACTAAAGCATATAACCTATTCCACCAACGTGTTGGTCGTAACCCACCAACGGTTTGTAATTTCACCCAAAAAAAAAAATGGTTTGTGATATTATTAAAGACTTTCATGAAAACAAATTTAAAACGATCGAATATTTGACAAAGATTCAATAATTCTTATTGACATTTTTAGTTTTTTACAGAAAAGATTGCTATGCATTTATGAATACAAATCTTCATATTTTCAATACTCTATATAATATGATTATAACGTTTTGGTAGTGATTATAGGAAAATATATGCAATCATAAAATCTATGTATTTTTTTTAAACGTCTTATTAAAGCCTACAAGAAGGCCAGAACAAGAGAACATAACAAAACGGCCAACCACCAAGAGGAAAGCAGCGAGACACAACAGTAACCAAGAGAAAAAAAAAAACGCCACCCATTATTATATAAAAACAACACAGATAAAATGAGCCACCTCAAAAAACAATCCACTCCAATCTATCCCCAACAGAAGCTATGAATTATGGATTCTAATTGAATCTGTTACATAAATGGTTGTCATGCATTTAGCAATGCAATTCTGCACCATCCTCACTTACAAGCCCACCATCTTGACTAGCATGAGACCTACTTCCCATTGTAACTGTATCATTTTGTTCCGACTTCGATGATGAATCATACGATTCGTCCATAGGTGTATACAGAGAGAGGCTACATGTCTTTTGAAGTTAAAAAAAAATGGCTAAAAAAAATGATATTTTTTGCATTGAAAATTGTTTTATAAAATAATATTTCGGCTTTGCATTGAAAATTGTTTTAATAATAAATTTCAGGGTTGTGCAAGCATGACACATGGCTATGTTTTAAATTCCGACCAACCCATGTCAACTGGAACGACCAATAGAAAGGAAACATTTTCAAAAGTTGAATATGAAGATTTTGAAGTTAAGAGATCCTTAATTAGTATCAATTAGTAAAATCTATGCAGGTTGTGCATGCGTTACACATGGTTATGTTTTAAATTCCGACCAACCCATGTCAACTAAAACGACCAATAGAAAGGAAATATTTTAAAAAGTTGAATATGAAGAGTTTGAAGTTAAGAGATCCCTAATCAGTATCGATTAGTACAAAATATTATTGTCTTATTCAGAATGAGATTCTGATCACATCAAGTCTACAATTACAGGTTGATATAGTTACACTTAAATAATACTGACCATCATTACAAGATATGTGATTATCAAAATAACAATGCGCGCAAAGCTACTAACTTTGTGATCCCATGATTGCAAAATCTGTGACTATCAAATTAACAATGCGCTCAAAGATACTAACTTTGTGATCCCATGATTGAAAAATTTGTGACTATGAAAATAATAATACGCAAAGATACTAAATTTGTGATCACATAAAGTTTTCATACTAAGATTCTGATCACATAAAGTTTATAATTTTAGGATAGTTATACTTAAATAATATACTGATCATCATTACACAATATGTTGACTATCAAAATAATAATGCGCGCATTGATACTAAGTTTCTTATCAAAGAAAGTATTCCTAACTATAATATTAGGTACATAAGTATGTGATCAAACCGTCTATAAGACAAAATAGTGGTAGCAACTCTTACACAACACCGATTACTTTGATAATAGTCTAGATGACTTCCTTGGGGTGACTACCTTTGTGGTGTTTCCATTATCTAGTTTCCTAACCTTCTCGTTTGGATCAGCACCTTGCACAATGTCCTTGCTTTTCTTTGGTTTGGGAGACTGCTTTAGGTTGTCGTTGGGTTGACCTTGCACAATTTCCTTGCTCTTCTTCAGTTTAGGAGACTGCTTTAGGTTTTCGTTGGGTGCATCACAGTCTAGAGTGCTTTTTCTCTTCGTTGGTTTTGGAACTTGCGTTAGGTTCTCCTTGGCTGCATGACTGTCAAGATTTCCTTTTGTCTTCTTCGGTTTCGGAACTTGCCTTATGTTCTCATTGCCTGCATCACTGTCTAGAATTCCTTTTTTCTTCTTTGGATTGGGAGCTTCAAGTTGGTTCTCGTCGGATGCAGCAGTCGGTATTTTTTCTTTCTTATTTTTTGGTTTTTGGGCTCACTTTACCTTCTCCTTGGAAGGATCACTTGGTAGAGGTTCTAAATCAATCATGTGGGTATCACTCACTTGTTCAAGGTTCCTTTCCAACTCACCGGCAATGCCTTCGTCCTCCATCCCCACATTGGCATCTCCTTTATCCTGACTCAACTGATCCTCCTTAATAGATTCTGTGCCTACACAATTATTTTGAAGATATGTGGCCGTGTTATTAAAACAACCGAGCAACTCGTAATGACCTACTATCATAAAACAACCCAACATTACACAGTGCCCAATTATTTGGATAATCAAACGCACCTGTGTCTGTTTTGTTGCTGGGTTCGTTAAAAATCATTTCTAGGGAACCTGAGTCACCTGACTGGTGATGTGCCTCTTCACTCTCTGTAGGCTCACCTTCCTCACTTACAAGCCAACCATCCAGACTATCATCGGGGACTACTGCCCTCACTAACTCCATATGGTTCTGGTTTCCATGATGAATTAGACGATTCGTCCATGACTGTCTTAGAAGTCACCACATCAGGTTTCTGTGAACATTGACCAAAATACATAACAGGCAAACAAAATCAATTCATGTTGTAAACAATACTGGTAATTATAAATAATAACTTACAAATACAAATCACCCTACCAGAGCAGCAGTGGTTTGGAGCTTATCAACTTGGCCCTCCTGTAGGGAAAAATACCGTAGTACACGCAGCGGAAGCGAGACTAAAAATAGATTTAGTAACTTTGAAAAATTTTCCTTTTATGAACCTTAAACCCCTTAATCAATTAAACATATATATTATCTAACAAAAGAAGAATACCTTTTGTCGCGTGATCCGATTGACTTACGTCGATGGTAATCCGCAAGATCTTCAATCCTAGCACGAACGTGAATCACCTAGGAGCGTGGTCTCCCTTTTTCTTTGAATTGCAAACCTGAGAATGGACAAACAAACTTTTCTTTTCTTTGTTAGTCACAAAAACAATCAAAAGAAGACTAAGATTATTCCGGTTACTTTTGAGTTCTCAATCTAATGATCGAAACTCGCGTGAACCTAAATCGATGTTGTACACACAAGCTTATTGATGAACAAGCAAATAGTGTACCATTAAAGAATAATCTATTCACTCTTTTTTGTTTTTAGTAGAATAAAAATAATGCTCTCTATGAATTAAGAAGAAGAAGAAAATTGTCTCTCAAGCACAATGCATATTGTGGCCGAATTCTATAAGTACATATATATAGGTGGCCAAATTTTCTTTCATTCTTTCTATTAGGGTTGCCGAAAATACTACACTAAAAGGGACTAGGGTTGCCGCAATACTCAAGCCAAAAAAGAGTTTGTATTGCACCCTAATTCCTATTTAGTTTAAGACTTCAAACCCTAATCCAACTCATAGATCTTTTATTCTTTTATTTGACTAAATAAAAAGACTTCTTATTTGATTAAATAAATAAAATTAATTATTTATTTTCTTATCAAACAAGTCTTTTAATTTTAGTATACTACTACCAATAGTATAACTCTAGGAATAATATTTCCTAATCAGAAAAGATTTGTTTCTTAATTAAACAATTAATTAATAAATTAATTAATTCTTATTTAATTAAAACAATGAAACAAAATAATATATTAGGTTAAAATATTAACCCTTGCCGCCCCCCTTGTCTAAAATAGGGCCTTATATTATTTTCTCATTTCATTTAATCCATTGGACTTTAAATAAAAAGCCCACATGTGAACCAGACCCATTCTTACTAAAAGAAACAAGCTCACATGTCTTTCATTAATATATTAATACAATTGTGCAGCCAATTAAATAAATAATGTGCAAATTGTATTCTTAATATATTAAATGCAATTCTAAATGGACCCATAAATTGGTCTGGTAGAATATATCAAGTGATCCATGCAAGTCCGTGTGGATTGGGGATCTTGGCGGGCTATCTAAATTTAAGCTTCAATAGACATAACCTAATCACAATAAACAAATGATTCACTTAGGTCCGATCCATTAATTTTAACTCATTCCACTAAAGAGCTAAAATTGAACTCTTAAATAAAGATAGAAAAGGAAGATGTTCCTCATTCATACCCTAGACAATCATGTTTGTAAGGATTCCCGTTGTTTTTAATTGGCTTATTTCGTGATCAAACCATATGTGGGGATTCTTTGTAAGGGTAGTTTAGATGTTGTTGTTATTGCTTAGGCCCTTTGAAGACCTCATTATTGACAAGCACCAAAGGTAATACTCTAAGTGCTTACTTGTCTTGAAGAGATAGTTGCACACACTCATAACTCATGCATATGTTTAATCTTTGTATGTTGTGTTTCTTTTTGTTGTGCATCAATGCCTATTTACATCTCTTCTTGCTTGCTATTATGATTGCATCTTGTGTTTATAACATCATAGCATTTAGGCTTTTAGGATGCATCTTAGTTTACCTTTGTTCCCCTTGCATGATTGCTTGTGGGGTTCAAAGTTGTGGGCTGTGCGCTGGTCCTCCTGCGCCTGTAGTCCAGCGCCGCTCACCGGCGCAAAACGCCCAGTGGCGTGCCGCTGGTCGTGCGCTGGTCCACACCAGCGCAGTCCACCAGCGCAGATCGTCCAGTTCTCTGTCGCCGGTCGTGCGCTGGTCTACACCAGCGCAAGGCCACCAGCGCTGATCGCCCAGTATGGCTCCGCTGGTCTGGCGCCTGTGTGAGCGCATGTCGTCCAGCGCCAAAGCAAAAATGTGCGTGTGCGCTGGTCCTACGCCTGTCGTCCAGCGCAGGTCCACCAGCGCACAGAGCAATTTTCTACCGCGTTTTCAAAACGACCTCACTTCACTTATGGCCTCTATATATATGCTAACTTGATTTTAGGTCATTTACAAGAGTTCTTATTCATGCTTCATACTTAGAATATTTTTCAAGAGAAGAAAAATACACAAAGAACTCATTTTTAATCACTCAAACACTTTTTCATGATCATCAATCATCATCTAGCATCATCTTAGATCATCTAGATGTCATCTTGCATGGAATCTTCATCATACTTTGCTTGGTAAGCTTTTCACCAATATCTTACATGTTTTGTGTTTCTCTTATCTAGCAATCTCAATTAATTACTTGTTTGTTATTTTGTATGCTTTGGATACAATATTGAGATGAGTATGATGTATGTTTGAGAAGTTGTATTGTGCTAGCATATTAGGTTTTGTGCTTAATATTGATTAGCTAAACTAATTGACATGTCATTTAGTTTTGATATCTAGGATTGTTCTTAATTGCATATTAATCATCTTAGATAAGCATATAGGGTTTCCCTTGCTCTATGTTGCATTTTGGATATTCACATATATTCACTTAGGGTTGTATTCTCTTCTAGAGAAAGTAAGTCTTGTGTGTAGCAACCGGGATTAGGTTGCTTAGATCGCAAGCAAATAGGACTAGGTTCACTCATACCGGGATTAGGTAGGTGTGTGATTACTTCCGGGATTAGGTTGTAATTGTTTGCACATTTAGTGGATTCGAGGTTCGAGTGTGGCTTACTTACATAGCCCGTGGTTTTTCCCGTGAGGGTTTCCACGTAAAAACCAAGTGTTGTTTTAATTTCCGCACCATATTACACTTGCTTGTTTATATTATCTTGAGGGCATTTTCGTAATTTTGACTAACACGAAAAATTGGGTAAAAAGCGTAAAATCTATTCACCCCCCCTCTAGATAGCTTTATACACACCGTGCTATAATAAGTTTCAGTTGGTATCAGAGCGGGTTCCTAGACATACATAGGTGATCCTTGCTTATTTTGGTGTGTTTTGCATTTTGTGTGATTTTTGATCATTCATACATTTGCATTCTGAAACAAATTATAGCACAGTGTGTATAAAGCTATCTAGAGGGGGGGTGAATAGATTTTACGCTTTTTACCCAATTTTTCGTGTTAGTCAAAATTACGAAAATGCCCTCAAGATAATATAACCAAGCAATTGTAATATGGTGCGGAAATAAAAACAACACTTGGTTTTTACGTGGAAACCCTCACGGGAAAAACCACGGGCTATGTAAGTAAGCCACACTCGAACCTCGAATCCACTAAATGTGCAAACGATTACAACCTAATCCCGAAAGTAATCACACACCTACCTAATCCCGGTATGAGTGAACCTAGTCCTATTTGCTTGCGATCTAAGCAACCTAATCCCGGTTACTACACACAAGACTTACTTTCTCTAGAAGAGAATACAACCTTAAGTGAATATATGAAAATATCCAAAATGCAACATAGAGCAAGGGAAACCCTATATGCTTATCTAAGAAGATTAATATGCAATTAAGAACAATCCTAGATATCAAAACTAAATGACATGTCAATTAGTTTAGCTAATCAATATTAAGCACAAAACCTAATATGCTAGCACAATACAACTTCTCAAACATACATCATACTCATCTCAATATTGTATCCAAAGCATACAAAATAACAAACAAGTAATTAATTGAGATTGCTAGATAAGAGAAACACAAAACATGTAAGATATTAGTGAAAAGCTTACCAAGCAAAGTATGATGAAGATTCCATGCAAGATGACATCTAGATGATCTAAGATGATGCTAGATGATGATTGATGATCATGAAAAAGTGTTTGAGTGATTAAAAATGAGTTCTTTGTGTATTTTTCTTCTCTTGAAAAATATTCTAAGTATGAAGCATGAATAAGAACTCTTGTAAATGACCTAAAATCAAGTTAGCATATATATAGAGGCCATAAGTGAAGTGAGGTCGTTTTGAAAACTCGCCAGAAAATTGCACTGTGCGCTGGTGGACCTGCGCTGGACGACAGGCGCAGGACCAGCGCACACGCACATTTTTGCTTTGGCGCTGGACGACATGCGCCATATCAGCGGAGCCATACTGGGCGATCAGCGCTGGTGGCCTTGCGCTGGTGTGGACCAGCGCACGACCGGCGACAGAGAACTGGACGATCTGCGCTGGTGGCCTGCGCTGGTGTTGACCAGCGCACGACCAGCGGCACGCCACTGGGCGTTTTGCGCCGGTGAGCGGCGTTGGACGACAGGCGCAGGTGGACCAGCGCACAGCCCACAACTTTGAACCCCACAAGCAATCATGCAAGGGGAACAAAGGTAAACTAAGATGCATCCTAAAAGCCTAAATGCTATGATGTTATAAACACAAGATGCAATCATAATAACAAGCAAGAAGAGATGTAGATAGGCATTGATGCACAACAAAAAGAAACACAACATACAAAGATTAAACATATGCATGAGTTATGAGTGTGTGCAACTATCTCTTCAAGACAAGTAAGCACTTAGAGTATTACCTTTGGTGCTTGTCAATAATGAGGTCTTCAAAGGGCCTAAGCAATAACAACAACATCTAAACTACCCTTACAAAGAATCCCCACATATGGTTTGATCACGAAATAAGCCAATTAAAAACAACGGGAATCCTTACAATCTCCCCCTTTGGCTATTTCGTGACAAAACCATCACTCACATTGATTCCTCACAAATAAATATAGAAACTACGGGACTGTAATGATATTCTACATTACAAAGAGATAAGAGAATGCAACTTGAAGTCTTCAATCCTCTTGTAGAATAATCAATCCCTGAAAAGAGTTTCTAACATTTCCAATACAAGAAAAGTGTGAGATTAATCATGTGAGAACAATACCAAGCATTTGCATTTTTAGAATTTAGGCACAACATTACCAAATGTATGCAATGTATGATAAATGCAATGCTCCCCCTCAACGGGTTACTCCCCCTCAATGTATGTTCTCCCCAGAGTGCACAATAGCTTCTATATTTTGCACCTCCCCTTACCATATCCTACTCCCCCTTTTTGTCATGATATAGGCAAAGGAGTAGTCCCCAACCGGGTCACTCATAGCAACGAGAGAGAGAAGCATGCAAGATTTGCATATACATATAAGTCACTTTATGCACTTCAATTAATTTGAGAGAAACAAGGAGATTTATTTTGAGAAAATGTGTGAAACCAACATGCTTTGCATACAAGACATATAGAATTCAAGTCCAAAATACAATGGTATTTGGCAAAGCAAATGACAAAGGTTTCTAATAAGAATTCAAACCAATTTCACCAATGTCATGGAAAAAGCAAGGATATAGAGATTATTGATTTCAATTTAAGAGCAACTATATCCAACTTTATAAGCGAAACATGGCATGAGCGACTTTGCACCCTATTTGATTTTTTCGGATAAATATCCGTATGATAGTAACCATGTTCAACTAATAAAGAAAGAGAGACATTTGGAATGTAAATTCCTTTGAATGGATACAAGATCCTTTATTCATTTTGAATCTCATAAGCTTTCACACAAGTTTTGCATTTTAAGAATATGCAATCATCAATTCATGCTTTTCATGAGAGCATGTTGTATGAATTTCAAATTTTTTGCAAGATACAAGAATGCAAAATAGCTCTCTTTGCTTGAGTTCCCCATATGGGGTCAAGTAAATCACATCACTCCACAAGACATATCCCAATAGATCTACTAAGAGTTTTAAATCGAGTAGCATCTAATGGTTTAGTAAATAGGTCCGCAAGTTGATCATTAGTACCTACATGTTCAAGTACTATGCATTTATTTTCAACAAGCTCTCTAATGAAGTGATGGCGGATGTCAATATGCTTAGTTCTAGAATGTTGCACCGGATTCTTGGAAATATTAATGGCACTCATGTTATCACAAAAGAGAGTGAGAGTACCTTGGTTGAATCCGTAGTCCACTAGCATTTGCTTCATCCACATAAGTTGAGTGCATCCACTCCCCGCGGCTATGTACTCGGCTTCCGCCGTGGACAAGGAAATTGAGTTTTGCTTCTTGCAAAACCACCACACCAAGTTGTTGCCTAGAAAGAAGCAACCGCCCGATGTGCTCTTCCTATCATCACAATTTCCTGCCCAATCCGCATCACTATATCCTACAAGACTAGGATTAGTGTCAAATGAGTACCAAATCCCATAATTAGAAGTCCCATTCACAAATCGAATGACTCTCTTAACCGAAGAGAGATAGGACTCCTTGGGATCAGATTGGTACCTAGCACAAACTCCTACACTAAATGATATATCGGGCCTACTTGCGGTCAAATAGAGCAAGCTCCCTATCATGCCACGATATAAGGTTTGGTCCACACTTTTACCGCTAGCATCCTTGCTTAGCTTCAAAGTGGTGCTCATAGGAGTATCACAATGTTTGGCTTTTTCAAGACCAAACTTCTTCACTAGGTTTTTGGCATATTTGGCTTGGGATATGAAAATCCCATCATCTAGTTGCCTAATTTGCAAACCTAGGAAGTAACTAAGCTCACCAACAAGACTCATCTCAAATTCATGAGACATGACATCAACAAATTGTTGGACTTTGGTGTTGTTGGTGGAGCCAAAAACTATATCATCAACATATATTTGAGCTATGAAAAGCTCATCATTGTCTCTCTTGATGAATAGCGTCTTGTCAACACTACCTCTTGTGTAGTTGTTGTCAAGAAGAAATTGAGTGAGGCGCTCATACCAAGCCCTCGGTGCTTGTTTCAACCCATATAGAGCCTTCTTGAGGCGATAGACATGGTTGGGGTGGTGAGCATCCACAAACCCCTTGGGTTTGTTCAACAAACACTTCCTCTTGCAAGAAGCCATTGAGGAAGGCACTCTTGACATCCATTTGGTGCAATTTGAACTTGTGCACACAAGAAATGGACAAGAGAAGCCTAATAGACTCTAAACGGGCAACGGGAGAAAAAGTCTCCTCAAAGTCGATACCCTCAATTTGAGAGAACCCTTGTGCTACAAGTCTAGCCTTGTTCCGCACTATGTTGCCATCCTCATCGGATTTGTTCCTAAATATCCATTTAGTGCCTATGACATTAGTGGTCTTAGGCCTAGGAACTAGAGTCCAAACCTCATTCCTTTCGAATTGGTTTAGCTCTTCTTGCATGGCAAGAACCCAAAATTCATCATTTAAGGCTTCTTCAACCTTTTTGGGTTCAATTTGAGAGGTGTAGCAAGTATAGCTAATAAGATTAGCAAGTTGACGTCTAGTCCTAACACCCTCATTTACCTCTCCAATGATATCTTCTTTATCATGGAGTTTCCTAACCCATGGAGCGGGTTCTTTAGAGTCCAAGAGAGGAACTCTAGCAATAGGTTGTGTGTCATCATTGTTGACATTAGATGTCCCAACATTAGGAGACACCACAACCTTCTCCAAAGGAGAACCATCACTAAAAATAACCTCCTCCTAATGATCATTAGACTTGAGCCTAGTATCATCAAATACGACATTGGATGATTCCATAACACTTAGAGTCTTTAAATTGAAAACTCTATAGGCTCTACTATTCAAGGCATAGCCAATAAAGATACCCTCATCACTCTTAGCATCGAATTTGCCAAGTTGATCACGGTCATTTAAAATGTAGCATTTGCTTCCAAAAGTGTGGAAGTAGCTAACATTTGGCCTCTTGCCTTTCCATAACTCATAGGAGGTGTTTCTAGTACCGGGCCTTAGGAAGACTCTATTTCCTATATAGCAAGCCGTATTGACGGCTTCGGCCCATAGGTTCCTAGGGACATTGTTGCTAAGCAACATCACACGGGCCATCTCTTGAAGGACCCTATTTTTCCTCTCAACAACTCCATTTTGTTAAGGTGTCCTAGGAGCCGAAAACTCATGGGAGATACCTAAACCATTACAAAAGGTTTCAAAGGTAGCATTCTCAAATTCCCTCCCATGGTCACTTCTAATCTGTTTTATGCTTTTAATATTAGAGTTCATTTCATTTTGAAGTTTATTACAAAGCATTTTAAACTTGTCAAAAGTTTCGGATTTTTCTCTAAGAAAATATGTCCATGTGAACCTAGAGAAATCATCAACACAAACAAAAATGTATCTCTTTCCACCCAAACTTTCGGTTTGCATGGGACCCATGAGGTCCATGTGGAGAAGCTCAAGAGGCTCCTTGGTGGTGAGATACTTACCCTTTTTGTGCATGCTTTTAGTTTGCTTTCCTTGTTGGCAAGGTCCACAAACACCCTTGGCTTTCTTCCCAAGCTTAGGGAGGCCACGCACACACTCGAACTTTCCAAGGGTCCGTAGATCCCTAAAGTTCATGTGGCCAAGTCTTTCATGCCACAACTCAATTTGCTCATCCATGGACACATGATTAGATATAATACTAGCTTCAAGACAATAACAATTGTCGCTAGATCTCATGCCCTTCAACAAGGTTTGTCCATCGGGTTTTAGGATTGAGCAAAAATCTTTAGAAAACAAGACGGAATATCCTTCATCACTAAGATGTGAAATGCTTATTAAATTGGCTTTCAAGCCATCAACAAATAAAGCATTGGATAAGGAGGGTAATCCGGGAACGGAAATGGTTCCTTTCCCTTTAACATTTCTTTTGGATCCATAACCAAAAGTGACATTTCCACCTTCCTCCATAACAAGAGTCTCGAAGAAACTCTTGTTTCCCGTCATGTGCCTAGAGCACCCACTATCCAAGTACCAAAAATTAGAAGAATTTGCCTTCAAGGCTATTTGTGCAACATGGCAAGCATTTTCATTCTTTCTAATCCACTTAGCAACAATTTTAGCTTTCCTAGTGGTCTTTGGTACATGTGCTCTACTTTTTCTAGGATCATGCAAATCAATATTTTCATTCCTAGAAACATGCATCTTGGCTCTATTCTTTCTCTTTTCAATCATGCTTTGTTTTCTACACATTTTAATATATTGAAAGCAATTTGGTCTAATATGACCATCACAACCACAAAAGTGACAAATAGGGATGAAATAAGGAATCATACCTTGCCTTTGTGCACATATGGGAGCTTGTCCATGTCTTTGTGGATAAGTGGGTTCAATCCATCTTCGTTGTTGAACCGGTCTAGGTTGCTTCCAAGCTTGAGGTTGCATGATTGGTCTCTTTCCTTTGTGAGCCAATTTTGGAGGAGTGTTGGCTTGAGGGACCCTAGGGGTTGAGCTTGAGATTTCCTTCTTGGCCCCATTTTCACTTGAGCATTAGAACATTGTCCTACTTCTAACTTCTTCCTAGGAGGTTGCACAAATAAAGTTTCTTCGTTCTTCAAGCTCTTGACAAACACGGTCTTGTTAGAGGTTGAGATTTTCTTGCCATCATCATACCCAAGACCTCTCTTGTCACTTGGACTCTTTCCAACACCAAGTAAATGATCAAGCTTCTTGGTGCTAGAATCTATCCTAGCCAAGGACCCTTTAACTTCTACAAGTTCCCTCTTCAAGCCTTCTTCACTTCTCTTGGATAAGTCTAACTCCTCAATTAACTTATCCTCTCTCCTCTTCAATCTTTCCACTTGTTCACTTAAGTGGTCATTGTGAGCCGAAAGTTCAAGGTTTTCTTCTCTCAACCTCTCAATCTTTCTTGTGCTTTTAAGTGCTAAATCATTGAACTCGGCATGGTATTTAGCAAGCACCTTTTGCTCCACAAATTTCTTTTTGGAACTAGAAGAGGAGTCACTTTCTACTTCACTTGAGTCATTTTCCTCTTGACTCATTTCCTCTTTCTCACTACCACTTTTGCTCTTATGTGAGGAGGCAAAAGCTAGGAGGTTAGCCATGAGCGCTTCTTCACTTGAAGACTCATCTTCCTCATTGGAGTCATCACTACTCCCACTCCAAGTGGCGGCCATCACTTTGCTCTTCTTCTTTTCATTGTGATTAGCACATTCGGGGGTAAAGTGACCAATCCCACCACATTCAAAGCATCGGACCCCTTTCCTTTCGGTCCTCTCTTGTCTAGGCTCAAACTTCTTGAAGGAACTCTTTTTCTTCAAATCTTGTCCTCTTGACCCAAATCCCTTCTTCTTCTTGAACCCCATAACCTTGTTGAACCTTTTCACAAATAAGGCAAGGTCTTCATCCGATTCATGCTTTGCCTCCTTTGCATCCTTAAATGCTTTCAAAGCTATTCCTTTAGACTTCTTAGGAGGAATAGTGGTGCTAGGAGCCTTCCTAGACTCATATGCAAGGAGACGCCCAATCACCTCACTTGGCTTCATATCCATGTAGCCACTATTTTCTTCTATGGCCGTCACCTTGGATTCAAACCTATCGGGGAGAGATCTCATAATTTTTTGCTTGACTCTCCTATCCGAATACGGGTCTCCGAGTTGATGGCTTTGATTTACAATGTCTATCAATTTGATTTCGAAGTCATTGAAGCATTCATCCTCTCCCATCCTAAGTAGCTCAAACTGAGTTTGGAGGACTTGAAGCTTGGACTCCTTCACCACCTCGGTTCCCTCATGTGCAACTTGAAGGATGTCCCATGCCACTTTGGCAATCTGAGTATTCTGAATAAGCTTGTACTGATTCTCATCCATAGCACACATAATGGCATGCATAGCCTTCCTATTCCACTTAGAAGCCTCAAACTCTTGCGCGTTCCATTGCGCCTTAGGCTTCAAAACATCTTGTCCTCCACCCGCGGGAGTCATCATAGGGAGATCATATCCGTCTTCCACCGCCATCCATGCACGGTCATGAATTTGGCATATGTAGGATTCCATCTTCCCTTTCCATTGGGAATAGTTCAATCCGGTAAGAAGTGGAGGCCTTGTGCTAGAAGCTCCTTCGTGGCCACCACCATTTCCACCGTTTCCACTCATAGTGTTTATGAATGAATGAAATGAATGCAAATGTATGAATGATCAAAAATCACACAAAATGCAAAACACACCAAAATAAGCAAGGATCACCTATGTATGTCTAGGAACCCGCTCTGATACCAATTGAAACAAATTATAGCACGGTGTGTATAAAGCTATCTAGAGGGGGGTGAATAGATTTTACGCTTTTTACCCAATTTTTCGTGTTAGTCAAAATTACGAAAATGCCCTCAAGATAATATAACCAAGCAATTGTAATATGGTGCGGAAATAAAAACAACACTTGGTTTTTACGTGGAAACCCTCACGGGAAAAACCATGGGCTATGTAAGTAAGCCACACTCGAACCTCGAATCCACTAAATGTGCAAACGATTACAACCTAATCCCGGAAGTAATCACACACCTACCTAATCCCGGTATGAGTGAACCTAGTCCTATTTGCTTGCGATCTAAGCAACCTAATCCCGGTTACTACACACAAGACTTACTTTCTCTAGAAGAGAATACAACCCTAAGTGAATATATGAAAATATCCAAAATGCAACATAGAGCAAGGGAAACCCTATATGCTTATCTAAGATGATTAATATGCAATTAAGAACAATCCTAGATATCAAAACTAAATGACATGTCAATTAGTTTAGCTAATCAATATTAAGCACAAAACCTAATATGCTAGCACAATACAACTTCTCAAACATACATCATACTCATCTCAATATTGTATCCAAAGCATACAAAATAACAAACAAGTAATTAATTGAGATTGCTAGATAAGAGAAACACAAAACATGTAAGATATTAGTGAAAAGCTTACCAAGCAAAGTATGATGAAGATTCCATGCAAGATGACATCTAGATGATCTAAGATGATGCTAGATGATGATTGATGATCATGAAAAAGTGTTTGAGTGATTAAAAATGAGTTCTTTGTGTATTTTTCTTCTCTTGAAAAATATCCTAAGTATGAAGCATGAATAAGAACTCTTGTAAATGACCTAAAATCAAGTTAGCATATATATAGAGGCCATAAGTGAAGTGAGGTCGTTTTGAAAACTCGCCAGAAAATTGCACTGTGCGCTGGTGGACCTGCGCTGGATGACAGGCGTAGGACCAGCGCACACGCACATTTTTGCTTTGGCGCTGGACGACATGCGCTCACACAGGCGCAATATCAGCGGAGCCATACTGGGCGATCAGCGCTGGTGGCCTTGCGCTGGTGTGGACCAGCGCACGACCGGCGATAGAGAACTGGACGATCTACGCTGGTGGCCTGCGCTGGTGTTGACCAGCGCACGACCAGCGGCACGCCACTGGGCGTTTTGCGCCGGTGAGCGGCGCTGGACGACAGGCGCAGGTGGACCAGCGCACAGCCCACAACTTTGAACCCCACAAGCAATCATGCAAGGGGAACAAAGGTAAACTAAGATGCATCCTAAAAGCCTAAATGCTATGATGTTATAAACACAAGATGCAATCATAATAACAAGCAAGAAGAGATGTAGATAGGCATTGATGCACAACAAAAAGAAACACAACATACAAAGATTAAACATATGCATGAGTTGTGAGTGTGTGCAACTATCTCTTCAAGACAAGTAAGCACTTAGAGTATTACCTTTGGTGCTTGTCAATAATGAGGTCTTCAAAGGGCCTAAGCAATAACAACAACATCTAAACTACCCTTACAAAGAATCCCCACATATGGTTTGATCACGAAATAAGCCAATTAAAAACAACGGGAATCCTTACACATTCATTTCATTCATTCATAAACACTATGAGTGGAAACGGTGGAAATGGTGGTGGCCACGAAGGAGCTTCTAGCACAAGGCCTCCACTTCTTACCGGATTGAACTATTCCCAATGGAAAGGGAAGATGGAATCCTACATATACCAAATTCATGACCGTGCATGGATGGCGGTGGAAGACGGATATGATCTCCCTATGATGACTCCCGCGGGTGGAGGACAAGATATTTTGAAGCCTAAGGCGCAATGGAACGCGCAAGAGTTTGAGGCTTCTAAGTGGAATAGGAAGGCTATGCATGCCATTATGTGTGCTATGGATGAGAATCAGTACAAGCTTATTCAGAATACTCAGATTGCCAAAGTGGCATGGGACATCCTTCAAGTTGCACATGAGGGAACCGAGGTGGTGAAGGAGTCCAAGCTTCAAGTCCTCCAAACTCAGTTTGAGCTACTTAGGATGGGAGAGGATGAATGCTTCAATGACTTCGAAATCAAATTGATGGACATTGTAAATCAAAGCCATCAACTCGGAGACCCGTATTCGGATAGGAGAGTCAAGCAAAAAATTATGAGATCTCTCCCCGATAGGTTTGAATCCAAGGTGACGACCATAGAAGAAAATAGTGGCTACATGGATATGAAGCCAAGTGAGGTGATTGGGCGTCTCCTTGCATATGAGTCTAGGAAGGCTCCTAGCACCACTACTCCTCCTAAGAAGTTTAAAGGAATAGCTTTGAAAGCATCTAAGGATGCAAAGGAGGCAAAGCATGAATCGGATGAAGACCTTGCCTTATTTGTGAAAAGGTTCAACAAGGTTATGGGGTTCAAGAAGAAGAAGGGATTTGGGTCAAGAGGACAAGATTTGAAGAAAAAGAGTTCCTAAAAAGAAGTTTGAGCCTAGACAAGAGAGAACCGAAAGGAAAGGGGTCCGATGCTTTGAATGTGGTGGGATTGGTCACTTTGCCCCCGAATGTGCTAATCACAATGAAAAGAAGAAGAGCAAAGTGATGGCCGCCACTTGGAGTGGGAGTAGTGATGACTCCAATGAGGAAGATGAGTCTTCAAGTGAAGAAGAGCTCATGGCTAACCTCCTAGCTTTTGCCTCCTCACATAAGAGCAAAAGTGGTAGTGAGAAAGAGGAAATGAGTCAAGAGGAAAATGACTCAAGTGAAGTAGAAAGTGACTCATCTTCAAGTTCCAAAAAGAAATTTGTGGAGCAAAAGGTGCTTGCTAAATACCATGCCGAGTTCAATGTTTTAGCACTTAAAAGCACAAGAAAGATTGAGAGGTTGAGAGAAGAAAACCTTGAACTTTTGGCTCACAATGACCACTTAAGTGAACAAGTGGAAAGATTGAAGAGGAGAGAGGATAAGTTAATTGAGGAGTTAGACTTATCCAAGAGAAGTGAAGAAGGCTTGAAGAGGGAACTTGTAGAAGTTAAAGGGTCCTTCGCTAGGATAGATTCTAGCACCAAGAAGCTTGATCATTTACTTGGTGTTGGAAAGAGTCCAAGTGACAAGAGAGGTCTTGGGTATGATGATGGCAAGAAAATCTCAACCTCTAACAAGACCGTGTTTGTCAAGAGCTTGAAGAACGAAGAAACTTCATTTGTGCAACCTCCTAGGAAGAAGTTAGAAGTAGGACAATGTTCTAATGCTTAAGTGAAAATAGGGCCAAGAAGGAAATCTCAAGCTCAACCCCCTAGGGTCCCTCAAGCCAACACTCCTCCAAAATTGGCTCACAAAGGAAAGAGACCAATCATGCAACCTCAAGCTTGGAAGCAACCTAGACCGGTTCAACAACGAAGATGGATTGAACCTACTTATCCACAAAGACATGGACAAGCTCCCATACGTGCACAAAGGCAAGGTATGATTCCTTATTTCATCCCTATTTGTCACTTTTGTGGTTGTGATGGTCATATTAGACCAAATTGCTTTCAATATATTAAAATGTGTAGAAAACAAAGCATGATTGAAAAGAGAAAGAATAGAGCCAAGATGCATATTTCTAGGAATGAAAATATTGATTTGCATGATCCTAGAAATAGTAGAGCACATGTACCAAAGACCACTAGGAAAGCTAAAATTGTTGCTAAGTGGATCAGAAAGAATGAAAATGTTTGCCATGTTGCACAAATAGCCTTGAAGGCAAATTTTTCTAATTTTTGGTACTTGGATAGTGGGTGCTCTAGGCACCTGACGGGAAACAAGAGTTTCTTCGAGACTCTTGTTATGGAGGAAGGTGGAAATGTCACTTTTGGTGATGGATCCAAAAGAAATGTTAAAGGGAAAGGAACCATTTCCGTTCCCGGATTACCCTCCTTATCCAATGCTTTATTTGTTGATGGCTTTAAAGCCAATTTAATAAGCATTTCACATCTTAGTGATGAAGGATATTCCGTCTTGTTTTCTAAAGATTTTTGCTCAATCCTAAAACCCGATGGACAAACCTTGTTGAAGGGCATGAGATCTAGCGACAATTGTTATTGTCTTGAAGCTAGTATTGTATCTAATCATGTGTCCATGGATGAGCAAATTGAGTTGTGGCATGAAAGACTTGGCCACATGAACTTTAGGGATCTACGGACCCTTGGAAAGTTCGAGTGTGTGAGTGGCCTCCCTAAGCTTGGGAAGAAAGCCAATGGTGTTTGTGGACCTTGCCAACAAGGAAAGCAAACTAAAAGCATGCACAAAAAGGGTAAGTATCTCACCACCAAGGAGCCTCTTGAGCTTCTCCACATGGACCTCATGGGTCCCATGCAAACCGAAAGTTTGGGTGGAAAGAGATACATTTTTGTTTGTGTTGATGATTTCTCTAGGTTCACATGGACATATTTTCTTAGAGAAAAATCCGAAACTTTTGATAAGTTTAAAATGCTTTGTAATAAACTTCAAAATGAAATGAACTCTAATATTAAAAGCATAAAACGGATTAGAAGTGACCATGGGAGGGAATTTGAGAATGCTACCTTTGAAACCTTTTGTAATGGTTTAGGTATCTCCCATGAGTTTTCGGCTCCTAGGACACCTCAACAAAATGGAGTTGTTGAGAGGAAAAATAGGGTCCTTCAAGAGATGGCCCGTGTGATGTTGCTTAGCAACAATGTCCCTAGGAACCTATGGGCCGAAGCCGTCAATACGGCTTGCTATATAGGAAATAGAGTCTTCCTAAGGCCCGGTACTAGAAACACCTCCTATGAGTTATGGAAAGGCAAGAGGCCAAATGTTAGCTACTTCCACACTTTTGGAAGCAAATGCTACATTTTGAATGACCGTGATCAACTTGGCAAATTCGATGCTAAGAGTGATGAGGATATCTTTATTGGCTATGCCTTGAATAGTAGAGCCTATAGAGTTTTCAATTTAAAGACTCTAAGTGTTATGGAATCATCCAATGTCGTATTTGATGATACTAGGCTCAAGTTTAATGATCATGAGGAGGAGGTTATTTTTAGTGATGGTTCTCCTTTGGAGAAGGTTGTGGTGTCTCCTAATGTTGGGACATCTAAGTCAACAATGATGACACACAACCTATTGCTAGAGTTCCTCTCTTGGACTCTAAAGAACCCGCTCCATGGGTTAGGAAACTCCATGATAAAGAAGATATCATTGGAGAGGTAAATGAGGGTGTTAGGACTAGACGTCAACTTGCTAATCTTATTAGCTATACTTGCTACACCTCTCAAATTGAACCCAAAAAGGTTGAAGAAGCCTTAAATGATGAATTTTGGGTTCTTGCCATGCAAGAAGAGCTAAACCAATTCGAAAGGAATGAGGTTTGGACTCTAGTTCCTAGGCCTAAGACCACTAATGTCATAGGCACTAAATGGATATTTAGGAACAAATCCGATGAGGATGGCAACATAGTGCGGAACAAGGCTAGACTTATAGCACAAGGGTACTCTCAAATTGAGGGTATCGACTTTGAGGAGACTTTTGCTCCTGTTGCCCGCTTAGAGTCCATTAGGCTTCTCTTGTCCATCTCTTGTGTGCACAAGTTCAAATTGCACCAAATGGACGTCAAGAGTGCCTTCCTCAATGGCTTCTTGCAAGAGGAAGTGTTTGTTGAACAACCTAAGGGGTTTGTGGATGCACACCACCCCAATCATGTTTATCGCCTCAAGAAGGCACTTTATGGGTTGAAACAAGCACCGAGGGCTTGGTATGAGCGCCTCACTCAATTTCTTGTTGACAACAACTACACAAGAGGTAGTGTTGACAAGACACTATTCATCAAGAAAGACAATGATGAGCTTTTCATAGCTCAAATATATGTTGATGATATAGTTTTTGGTTCCACCAACAACACCAAAGTCCAACAATTTGTTGATGTCATGTCTCATGAATTTGAGATGAGTCTTGTTGGTGAGCTTAGTTACTTCCTAGGTTTGCAAATTAGGCAACTAGATGATGGGATTTTCATATCCCAAGCCAAATATGCCAAAAACCTAGTGAAGAAGTTTGGTCTTGAAAAAGCCAAACATTGTGATACTCTTATGAGCACCACTTTGAAGCTAAACAAGGATGCTAGCGGTAAAAGTGTGGACCAAACCTTATATCTTGGCATGATAGGGAGCTTGCTCTATTTGACCGCAAGTAGGCCCGATATATCATTTAGTGTAGGAGTTTGTGCTAGGTACTAATCCGATCCCAAGGAGTCCCATCTCTCTTCGGTTAAGAGAGTCATTCGATTTGTGAATGGGACTTCTAATTATGGGATTTGGTACTCATTTGACACTAATCCTAGTCTTGTAGGATATAGTGATGCGGATTGGGCAGGAAATTGTGATGATAGGAAGAGCACATCGGGCGGTTGCTTCTTTCTAGGCAACAACTTGGTGTCGTGGTTTTGCAAGAAGCAAAACTCGATTTCCTTGTCCACGGCGGAAGCCGGGTACATAGCCGCGGGGAGTGGATGCACTCAACTTATGTGGATGAAGCAAATGCTAGTGGACTACGGATTCAACCAAGGTACTCTCACTCTCTTTTGTGATAACATGAGTGCCATTAATATTTCCAAGAATCCGGTCCAACATTCTAGAACTAAGCATATTGACATCCGACATCACTTCATTAAAGAGCTTGTTGAAAATAAATGCATAGTACTTGAACATGTAGGTACTAATGATCAACTTGCGGACCTATTTACTAAACCATTAGATGCTACTCGATTTAAAACTCTTAGTAGATCTATTGGGATATGTCTTGTGGAGTGATGTGATTTACTTGACCCCATATGGGGAACTCAAGCAAAGAGAGCTATTTTGCATTCTTGTATCTTGCAAAAAATTTGAAATATCTTATGCCTCTTCTTTTGATTGCTTGAGTAAGCTTGGTTGTACATATGTATATATGTTTTCAAATTCTATAAGTGTGAACCTTGCTTGTCTACAATCCATGTCATATTTATGTTCAAACATGCATTTTTGGACTAGGAGATTTACATAGGAAGTATGATGTGAATGACCTATAGTTATCTCCATGACATGATGATTCTTTTATAACATGCTTATGTCATATGAAAAAGCATGAAATTCATACAACATGCTCTCATGAAAAGCATGAATTGATGATTGCATATTCTTAAAATGCAAAACTTGTGTGAAAGCTTATGAGACTTAAAATGAATAAAGGATCTTGTATCCATTCAAAGGAATTTACATTCCAAATGTCTCTCTTTCTTTATTAGTTGAACATGGTTACTATCATACGGATATCTTATCCGGAAAAATCAAATAGGGTGCAAAGTCGCTCATGCCATGTTTCGCTTATAAAGTTGGATATAGTTGCTCTTAAATTGAAATCAATAATCTCTATATCCTTGCTTTTCCCATGACATTGGTGAAATTGGTTTGAATTTTTATTAGAAACCTTTGTCATTTGCTTTGCCAAATACCATTGTATTTTGGACTTGAATGCTATATGTCTTGTATGCAAAGCATGTTGGATTCACACATTTTCTCAAAATAAATCTCCTTGTTTCTCTCAAATTAATTGAAGTGCATAAAGTGACTTATATGTATATGCAAATCTTGCATGCTTCTATCTCTCGTTGCTATGAGTGACCCAGTTGGGGACTACTCCTTTGCCTATATCATGACAAAAAGGGGGAGTAGGATATGGTAAGGGGAGGTGCAAAATATAGAAGCTATTGTGCACTTTGGGGAGAACATACATTGAGGGGGAGTAACCCGTTGAGGGGGAGCATTGCATTTATCATACATTGCATACATTTGGTAATGTTGTGCCTAAATTCTAAAAATGCAAATGCTTGGTATTGTTCTCACATGATTAATCTCACACTTTTCTTGTATTGGAAATGTTAGAAACTCTTTTCAGGGATTGATTATTCTACAAGAGGATTGAAGACTTCAAGTTGCATAATCTTATCTCTTTGTAATGTAGAATATCATTGTAGTCCCGTAGTTTCTATTTTTTTTTGTGAGGAATCAATGTGAGTGATGGTTTTGTCACGAAATAGCCAAAGGGGGAGATTGTAAGGATTCCCGTTGTTTTTAATTGGCTTATTTCGTGATCAAACCATATGTGGGGATTCTTTGTAAGGGTAGTTTAGATGTTGTTGTTATTGCTTAGGCCCTTTGAAGACCTCATTATTGACAAGCACCAAAGGTAATACTCTAAGTGCTTACTTGTCTTGAAGAGATAGTTGCACACACTCACAACTCATGCATATGTTTAATCTTTGTATGTTGTGTTTCTTTTTGTTGTGCATCAATGCCTATTTACATCTCTTCTTGCTTGCTATTATGATTGCATCTTGTGTTTATAACATCATAGTATGTAGGCTTTTAGGATGCATCTTAGTTTACCTTTGTTCCCCTTGCATGATTGCTTGTGGGGTTCAAAGTTGTGGGCTGTGCGCTGGTCCTCCTGCGCCTGTCGTCCAGCGCCGCTCACCGGCGCAAAACGCCCAGTGGCGTGCCGCTGGTCGTGCCCTGGTCCACACCAGCGCAGTCCACCAGCGCAGATCGTCTAGTTCTCTGTCGCCGGTTGTGCGTTGGTCTACACCAGCGCTGATCGCCCAGTATGGCTCTGCTGGTCTGGCGCCTGTGTGAGCGCATGTCGTCCAGCGCCAAAGCAAAAATGTGCGTGTGCGCTGGTCCTACGCCTGTCGTCCAGCGCAGGTCCACCAGCGCACAGAGCAATTTTCTACCGCGTTTTCAAAACGACCTCACTTCACTTATGGCCTCTATATATATGCTAACTTGATTTTAGGTCATTTACAAGAGTTCTTATTCATGCTTCATACTTAGGATATTTTTCAAGAGAAGAAAAATACACAAAGAACTCATTTTTAATCACTCAAACACTTTTTCATGATCATCAATCATCATCTAGCATCATCTTAGATCATCTAGATGTCATCTTGCATGGAATCTTCATCATACTTTGCTTGGTAAGCTTTTCACCAATATCTTACATGTTTTGTGTTTCTCTTATCTAGCAATCTCAATTAATTACTTGTTTGTTATTTTGTATGCTTTGGATACAATATTGAGATGAGTATGATGTATGTTTGAAAAGTTGTATTGTGCTAGCATATTAGGTTTTGTGCTTAATATTGATTAGCTAAACTAATTGACATGTCATTTAGTTTTGATATCTAGGATTGTTCTTAATTGCATATTAATCATCTTAGATAAGCATATAGGGTTTCCCTTGCTCTATGTTGCATTTTGGATATTCACATATATTCACTTAGGGTTGTATTCTCTTCTAGAGAAAGTAAGTCTTGTGTGTAGCAACCGGGATTAGGTTGCTTAGATCGCAAGCAAATAGGACTAGGTTCACTCATACCGGGATTAGGTAGGTGTGTGATTACTTCCGGGATTAGGTTGTAATTGTTTGCACATTTAGTGGATTCGAGGTTCGAGTGTGGCTTACTTACATAGCCCGTGGTTTTTCCCGTGAGGATTTCCACGTAAAAACCAAGTGTTGTTTTAATTTCCGCACCATATTACACTTGCTTGTTTATATTATCTTGAGGGCATTTTCATAATTTTGACTAACACAAAAAATTGGGTAAAAAGCGTAAATTCTATTCACCCCCCCCCCCCCCCCCCCCCCCCCCCCCCCCCCCCCCCCTCTAGATAGCTTTATACACACCGTGCTATAATAGGTTTCAATGTTGGAGATAGTGTATCCTCGTGATTAATATCAGTAATCGCCAAGAGTTCATAGACCGCCTATAACTCTCTAAGTTACCATATTTACTCATATGACCACGTTTTGAACTTGGATATTTTGACTTGTCCAGAAGCCATGTTTTCAATAGACACTATCGAAAACTCAACGTTGAGATTTAATATCCAATTACCTCAAAACATCCATATGATGATATTATACTCTCATTTATTAAATGGAGCCATGATGTCCATATCTATAAATGAAGTCCTCTATCGATTAACAAATGAATATCACCAAACTATCAAGGATAGACTATGCAATATAATCGTACTCATTGATAACTCAAATGATATCACTTGCAACCATAAGTCCATCATTTATCTCAGGATTAAGATAGACTCTCCGATTGTCCTGATAATGAAAAGACTTTTATCTACTGACGGTTATAGATAAAGTATTTCATTGTGATCCAGTTCAATGCACCCAGTGCACTAGATTCTTTTGCTCGAAGACACTCCGATGATTTTAGACTCATCATATCTCATTTGATCCCACTCAAATGCTAACAAAAGATTTCTACAACTTTAACAAGATAAAGGTGCCCAACCTTTAACTTAAGTTGTGAACAATATTCAAGACTAACTAAAGAATTGTGTCTACCATATACATATCCAGATATACGAACAATTCTTCTTTTCTCATAGTCTTTAGACCTTATGATTATTTACTTTGACAATTATAATATTAAACTATAAATGCTATAAGATTTGTTTAAACCAGAAATCACTTTATTAATATGAAAAAGATTGTTAATTACAACATTACACTCTTGCTATTGAGCATAATCCTAACACCTCTATGATAACCTGGGTCATTCCAGAAATCAAAGACAGGAGCTCTTTCACTTGGTCAACGGGAACCTATGCGAAAAAAAGCTATGTTATCTACTAAACTACCTAAAACAAATGTCCATATATAATTTCAAAAGAAAAAGCTCAACTAAACAACTCACAAATTTTATGTGTTCAGGCACCGGTATGTAGGGACAGTCCTTGGGTATCTACAGTAGTTGGCATGTGAATCTGTTCTCCTTGCGTTTCATGAGAGGGACTTGCCAAGGTGGAAACTCGACACGGCTGATGGAATTAGGGTGAAGTTCATCCTAATCGAATTTAAATACAACAAAATAAGAACAATTTCAATGTTTGTAACAACCAAGTCCATTAAAGAACTGATCCTATGGTACTTCAGGTCCGAAAAAGGATTATTCAATAAATTCTGATAAACTCACCTGATCAGCAGGGTAACTTGTGAATTTTACATGTCGCCTTATGAACTCCTTGTACCTTTCTGGACCACCATCAGTCTCCAGGAAATTGTTTGCATCAAAGCCCCTCAACCCCAACTTTGCCTCATCCTTTTTAATCGGATAATCCCCAAGCATGGATGCTTGTGGGACTTAGGGAACACATGATGAACTTAATCCCAAGCTCTGAACAGTCACACACTCTCCCAGGTACCATGCGTACCCGCTTGGCCCATCTAAAAGAATCCTACTCTTTGTGGACTGATAAGATTGCTGTACATAAGTCGGCAGTAGGTCCTCGAACTTCCCCCACGGGTGCATGCTTACCTGAAGGGAAGCAAAATTATGGAGATATATGTGGCAGCAAACTAGGAGCTATTTGATAAATATGAAACTAAAAGGTAGGGAGAATCCCATTAGTGTTTAAAGCATTGCTTACATCCTTCCTTCTTAGCTTTCTTAATGTTGTTAGGATTATGCTCAATAGCAAGAGTGTAATATTGTAATTGACAATCTTTTTCATATTAATAAAATGATTTCTGGTTTAACAAATCTTACAGCATTTATAGTTTAATATTATAATTGTCAAAGTAAATAATCATAAGGTCTAAAGACTATGAGAAAAGAAGAATTGTTCGTACATCTGGATATGTATGAGGTAGACACAATTCTTTAGTTAGTCTTGAATAATGTTCACAACTTAAGTTAAAGGTTGGGCACCTTTATCTTGTTAAAGTTGTAGAATTCTTTTGCTAGCATTTGAGTGGGATCAAATGAGATATGATGAGTCTAAAATCATCGGAGTGTCTTCGAGTAAAAGAATTTAGTGCACTGGGTGCATTGAATAGGATCACAATGAAAAGCTTTATCTAGAACCGTCGATAGATAATAGTCTTTTCATTATCAGGACAATCGGAGAGTCTATCTTAATCCTGAGATAAATGATGGACTTATGGTTGCAAGTGATATCATTTGAGTTATCAATGAGTACGATTATATAGCATAGTCTATCCTCGATAGTTTGGTGATATTCATTTGTTAATCGATAGAGGACTTCATTTATAGATATGGACATCGTGGCTCCATTTATTAAATGAGAGTATAATATCATCATATGGATGTTTTGAGGTAATTGGATATTAAATCTCAACGTTGAGTTTTCGATAGTGACTATTGAAAACATGGCTTCTGGACAAGTCAAAATATCCAAGTTCAAAACATGGTCATATGAGTAAATATGGTAACTTGGAGAGTTATAGGCGGTCTATGAACTCTTGGTGATTACTGATATTAATCACGAGGATACACTATCTCCAACATGATTGTCCAGGGTATGAATGAGTAACATCTTCTTATTCTATCTTTATTTAAGAGTTCAATTTTAGCTCTTTAGTGGAATGAGTTAAAATTAATGGATCGGACCTAAGTGAATCATTTGTTGATTGTGATTAGGTTATGTCTATTGAAGCTTAAATTTAGATAGCCCTCCAAGATCCCCAATCCACACGGACTTGCATGGATCATTTGATATATTCTACCGGACCAATTTATGGGTCCATCTAGAATTGCATTTAATATATTAAGAATATAATTTGCACATTGTTTGTTTAATGGGCTGATCAATTATATTAATATATTAATGAAAGACATGTGGGCTTGTTTCTTTTAGTAAGAATGGGTCTGGTTCACATGTGGGCTTTTTATTTAAAGTCCAATGGATTAAATAAAATAAGGAAATAATATTTGGCCCATATATTTAATGTGAGGCGGCAAGGCTATGTAATTAGTCAAAAATATTATTTTATTTTATTTTATTTTATTGTTTGATTAAATGAGAATTAATTAATTTATTAATTAATTATTTAATTAAGAAACAAAATCTTTTTCTGATCAGGAAATATATTTCCTAGAGTTATACTAAAAGTAAAAGACTTATTTGGTAAGAAAATAAATAATAAGTTTTATTTATTTAATCAAATAGGAAAGTCTTTTATTAAGTCAATAAAAAGAATAAAAACACTTATGAGTTAGATTAGGGTTAGGAGTCTAAAGTTGATGGGAATTAGGGTAAAGCACAAATCCTTTTTTGTAGAGGATTTTCGGCCAACCCTAATAGAATGACTAGTAGATTTCGGCAACCCTAAAGGAAAAGAGAAGTGATTTTCGGCCACCATATATAAGCAATCATATAAGGGTTCGGCCACCCTAAGGGTTTACTGGATCAATTTCTTCTTCTTCTCATACTAATAGAAAAATGTTTGATTATTCTGCCAAGACAAAAAAGAGAGAAGAAATTATTCTTTTGATAGTACACTAATTGTTTGTTCATCAATAAGCTTGTGTGTACAACATCGAATTAGGTTCACGCGAGTTTCGATCATTAGATTGAGAACTCAAAAGTGACCAGAATAATCTTTTTAGTCTTTTGGTTGTTTTGTGACTAACAAAAAGAAAAAGAAAGTTTGTTTATCCATTCTTAGGTACACAATTCAAAGAAAAGGGAGACCGCGCTCCTAGGTGATTCACGTTCGTGCTAGGATTGAAGATCTTGCGGATTACCATCGACGTAAGTCAATCGGATCACGCGACAAAAGGTATTCTACTTTTGTTACTTTATATGTATGTTTAATTAATTTAAAGGGTTAAGGTTCATCAAAGGAAAAAATTTTAAAACATACTAAATCTATTTTTAGTCTCGCTTCCGCTGCGTGTACTACGATTTTTCCCTACAAATGTACCCTTTAGCTAAATGTACCCCATGCCATTGCTGTAGGATAAATCCTTCCATTTCCCAAGCAATTCACACATTTTGCAATAGGTTTTATGTACTCGCAAGCCCACACCTGTGTAACAGCCACCACAAAACAATATGTTTACCATTAAAATACCATAAACAAACATTGTTTAATATACCTGTTAATCTTAAATCATAATTACTAATCATCACCTCCCAAGCCCTCCAATAACCACCAGTGCTCTGATTCCCTCGAACCAAAGCATCCATGTTTTTGTACAAACAAGAAAGGCCAGCCCCAACCCAATTGTACAAAGCAATAGAGGATAAGTCTTTTAAGTTTGGCATGTAATATAGGTATGCTACCCCAGCTTTGTCGCACAATAATGTGCTGCAAAGCAATGCAAGTATGAATACCATAGTTAATCTTTCAACATTTTCGGCCTGTATTTTGTTACCCCTGAATCCTTTATATGCTCCATAAAGCTCTGGAAAAGTAACCCTCTTCTTGGCGATATTGACCATAGGCTTTCCAAACCACCGGATCAGCTCATCTCTCTTATTATAAGCATCCATGTCGTACTTCAGTGGCTTTCCATAAACTAGTAAGCCTGTAATTGCGGTGAAATTCAATGGTGTCATCTTCAACTCCCCAATTTCATTGAAGTGAAATGTGTGGGTCGTATCCCACCAATGGTCTGCCAGTGCCCTCAATACTGTTCTCTTTCTGCTATAGAATTCATCCCCCAAAACATTGACAAATTCGTCGAAACCAGCGTCTGAAACCTTCACCTTCACGGCATCGGGCAATTCATCATACCATGATTTGCAATAAGACCGGCTTCTGCATCCCTTTATTTTCTTATGAAGAGGCTGCATTTACAAAATCATGATTACAAATATAAACAGAAAATTACTTGAACACCTATTCTTACGGTATAAGGCATATATTAATCCTGATATATAAGAACCGTAAATAAAGAATAGGCTTGTGTACATTGATCAAAATGTGTTCCTTCTTATCCACATAGAGATAATTCTTTGTAACATCCCGAGTTCCGCGCGGTTTCCCAGCCTTTATTCCATATTTTGCCAGCCGCAACCCACCTACAACTTCCACCTCAGGCAGCTCACCTTCATGCTGTTCTGTGATCCCTTGATACTTTTTCTTTCCATGCTTTTTCATTATATTAAATATGAAATCTCTACAAAACACTAATATAAGCTATAATGATATCCATTTGGTTAATAGTTAACGGTTAAAGAATAAGAGATGTCAACAAACAGTTAAGAACAAGAGAGGAAAAGTTATAAGGATCGATTTCTGGTTAATTGCAACTTCAACAAACATAATCCAAAACCATTACGCTTAAACATCAATTATCACTGCAAACCTATCAAGATACAAACATAGTGCAAAGCCTATAACCAACACGGCATGCAATCGGGTTTGAAACAAATTAACGGTGTGATCTATTATTAATCTAGAGGGGGGGGGGGGGGGTGAATAGATTTTAATCGTTATTACCCAATTTTCGCATGTATGTCAATTTTACGAAAATGCTCCTAACTAGTCACAATAATATAACAAGTGTAATAAAGTGAGGAATGTAAATAACACTTGATATTTACACGGAAACTCTCACGGGAAAAATCACGATCTGTTATGTGTGCCACACACGAACCTCGAATCCACTAATTGAAATGATTACAACCTAATCCCGGTTTAATGATCTAATCCTGATCAATAATCATCACAACTACCTAATCCCGGTATAAGTGGACCTAGTCCAATTGCTTGTGATTTAAGCTACATAATCCCGATAGCAACACAAGACTTAATTCTCTAAGAAGAGATAATACAACCTAAGTGAATATATAAAATATCCAAAATGCAATTTAGAGCTAGGTTACTCTATATGCTTATCTAGGATAATGATTTTGCAATAAATTCAATCCTAGATATTAAAAGCTAGATGACATGTCAAATAGCTTAGCTAAACATAGATTATGAAAACCTAGATAGCTATCAAAATACAACACTCAATCATGTCAACACAACAAACTCTATTTTGTATCTAGAATATATTCTAAGAGCATACAAATAATATAAGAGATGTCAATGATAAATAAAACACTAATTATATATAGTGAAGAACTTACCAAAGAAAGTGTGTTGACCAAAACCCATGCAAGCAAGCATCCTAACTATGCTAGAAAATGCTTAGATGATAATTTGATGCATATGAGAATGGTTTTTGAGTGTTAAAAATGTGTTATTGATTTGATTTTCTCTCAAATGTCTCTCTTTGAAGTTTAGGGTTCTTAGAGTTAAAGAACATTCTTCAGAAAATGAGAAAGTTTGATATTTATAAACATCAAGAACAGGGCATGTGAAAAGACAAGTTTGACCCTGAAACGCACCGATTGACAGTTTCAATCGGCGGCCAGGCCATCGATTATAACCACCGAATTGAACCCGAGAAGAACAGAGGAACAATGGCGGTTTCATTCGGCGGTTTCGTAACCGCCGATCCAACTGTCGAATCAAACCGAGAGATTAAATCGATCAGGTATGAACGACGGATTCGAACGACGGTCGTGGCCACAGATCATAACCGTAGAATTGCTCCAGACACTTCTGGATGCAAACAACAGTTTCATTCGGCGGCCAGGCCGCCGATCACTAACAAAAGTGAAAACCAAGGAGAAGCCAAGGGCATTCTCCGTAGGCGGTCTTTGCGCAAAACCAAGCACATTTTAGTGCATGCACGAACGTTTCCGAATACTATCGAGAAACGAATTACAAGAAATAAATACACACAACAAGATGCAACATCAAAGAGCAAGTGTGAAATGTGACATGTGAAGAGTATGCACACAAATGCAAGAATGCTAAGTGTGTGTGTACAATCTAAATCTCTTCAAAGAAAACCAAGCACTAGAGATTATACCTTTGGCGTGCTTGTCCCTTGAGGTCTTGAAAGGGCCTTCGAGCTTAAAGTTCAATCAGCTAAACTACCCTTACACAATAAACCCTAACACGTGGTTTGTCCACGAAATAAGCCAATCAAAGAATGGGAATCCTTACAATCTCCCCCTTTGGCTATTTTGTGACAAAACCATCACTCACATTGATCCTCACAAACATAATTGAATCTACGGGATAACAAAGATATTTTACATTGCAAAGAGATATAAAAATATAAAAAATTTCAAGTCTTCAATCTCTTGTAGAACTATCAACCCTTCAAAACAAAAGATTATACTTTCCAAAGCAAGAGTATGTGAGATGATCAAGTGAGGATAAAACAAGCATTTGCATTTAAGAATTTAAGCACAACATCATGCAATGTATGTGTATGCAATGGTCCCCCTCAACGGGTTACTCCCCCTCAATGTATATTCTCCCCAACATGCACAATTGCTACTACAATTTGCAACTCCCCTAACCACATTCTACTCCCCATTTTTGTCATGATATAGGCAAAGGAGTAGTCCCCAACCGCGTCACTCTTGGCAAAGAGAGATAGTAGCATGCAAGATATTTGCATAATCATATAAGTCACTTTATGCATCCCAATTAATTGAAGAGAATCAAGGAGATTTATTTAAAGAAGATGTGTGAATCAAACATGCTTTGCATACAAGACATGTAACATTCAAGTCCAAAATACAATGGTATTTGGCAAAGCAAATGACAAAGGTTTCAAAAAGAATTCAAACCAATTTCACCATTGTCATGAGTAAAACAAAGATATAGATATTTCATTGATTTCAATTTAAGAACAACTATATCCAACTTTATAAGCGAAACATGGCATGAGCGACTTTGCACCCTATTTGATTTTTCCGGGTGAGAAACCCGTATGATAGTAGCCATGTTCAACCAATAAAGAAAGAGAGACAATTGGATTATACAATCCTTTGAACGGATACAAGATCCTTTATTCATTTTGAGTTTCATAAGCTTTTTTCACACAAGTTTTGCATTTTAAGAATATGCAATCATCAATTCATGTTTTTTCATTTGAGCATGTCATTTGAGCATGTAGGGAAAAATACCGTAGTACGCGCAGCGGAAGCGAGACTAAAAAATAGTTTTAGTATGTTTTAAAATTTTTCCTTTTTATGAACCTTAACCCTTTAAATTAATTAACCATATATAAAGTAACAAAAGTATAATACCTTTTGTTGCGTGATCCGATTGACTTACGTCGATGGTAATCCGTAAGATCTTCAATCCTAGCACGAACGTGAATCACCTAGGAGCGTGGTCTCCCTTTTCTTTGAATTGCAAATCTGAGAATGGACAAACAAACTTTTCTTTTTCTTTGTTAGTCTTAAAACAATCAGCAGAATACAAAAATTATTCCGGTTACTTTTGAGTTCTCAATCTAATGATCGAAACTCGCGTGAACCTAATTCGATGTTGTACACACAAGCTTATTGATGAACAAGCAATTAGTGTACCATCAAAAGAATAATTTCTTCTCTCTTTTATGTCTTAGTAGAATAATCAAATACTTGTCTATGAGTTTAGAAGAAGAAGAAAATTGAATCAACCAAGCATTAGAGGTGGCCGAACCCTATCATAAGAAATATATAGGGTGGCCGAATTTTGCTTCCTCTTTCATTTAGGGTTGCCGAAATCTTCCTATAATGCCATTAGGGTTGCCGCAAATCCCATAGAAAAAAAGATTTGTATTGCACCCTAATACACATCATTTTTTAGACTTCTAACCCTAATCCAACTCATAAGTATTTTTATTCTTTTATTAACTAAATAAAAAGACTTCTTATTTGATTAAATAAATAAACTTAATTATTTATTTTCTTATCAAACAAGTCTTTTACTTTTAGTATACTACTACCACTAGGAAACTTATTTCCTGATCAGAAAAAGATTTGTTTCTTAATTAAACAATTAATTAATTCTTATTTAATTAAACAATGAAACAAAATAATATGTTTGGCTAATATTTTAACCTTGCCGCCCCACATGTATAAAATGAGCCATATATTATTTTCTTATTTCATTTAATCCATTGGACTTTAAATAAAAAGCCCACATGTGAACCGGACCCATTCTTACTAAAAGAAACAAGCCCACATGCCTTTCATTAATATATTAATATAATTGAGCAGCCCATTAAATAAATAATGTGCAAATTATATTATTAATATATTAAATGCAATTCTAGATGGACCCATAAATTGGTCCGGTAGAATATATCAAGTGATCCATGCAAGTCCGTGTGGATTGGGGATCTTGGCGGGCTATCTAAATTTAAGCTTCAATAGACACAACCTAATCACAATCAACAAATGATTCACTTAGATCCGATCCATTAATTTTAACTCATTCCACTAAAGAGCTAAAATTGAACTCTTAAATAAAGATAGAAAAGGAAGATGTTCCTCTTTCATAACCCTAGACAATCATATTGGAGATTGTGTATCCTCGTGATTAATATCAGTAATCGCCAAGAGTTCATGGACCGCCTATAACTCTCCAAGTTACCATATTTACTCATATGACCACGTTTTGAACTTGGATATTTTGACTTATCCAGAAGCCATGTTTTCAATAGTCATTATCGAAAACTCAACGTTGAGATTTAATATCCAATTACCTCAAAACATCCATATGATGATATTATACTCTCATTTAATAAATGGAGCCACGATGTCCATATCTATAAATGAAGTCCTCTATCGATTAACAGATGAATATCACCAAACTATCGAGGATAGACTATGCTATATAATCGTACTCATTGATAACTCAAATGATATCACTTGCAACCATAAGTCCATTATTTATCTCAGGATTAAGATAGACTCTCCGATTGTCCTGATAATGAAAAGACTATTATCTATTGACGGTTCTAGATAAAGCTTTTCATTGTGATCCAGTTCAATGCACCCAGTGCACTAGATTCTTTTGCTCGAAGACACTCCGATGATTTTAGACTCATCATATCTCATTTGATCCCACTCAAATGCTAGCATAAGAATTCTACAACTTTAACAAGATAAAGGTGCCCAACCTTTAACTTAAGTTGTGAACATTATTCAAGACTAACTAAAGAATTGTGTCTACCACATACATATCCAGATGTACGAACAATTCTTCTTTTCTCATAGTCTTTAGACCTTATGATTATTTACTTTGACAATTATAATATTAAACTATAAATGCTATAAGATTTGTTAAACCAGAAATCACTTTATTAATATGAAAAAGATTGTTAATTACAATATTACACTCTTGCTATTGAGCATAATCCTAACAGTTTTGCATTTTAAGAATATGCAATCATCAATTCATGTTTTTTCATTTGAGCATGTCATATGAATTTCATGCTTTTCAATATTCATTAGCATGTTATTAAGGAATCATCATGTCATGGAGATAACTATAGGTCATTCAAATCATACTTCCTATGTAGATCTCCTAGTCCAAAAATGCATGTTTGAACATAAATATGACATGGATTGTAAACAAGCATGGTTCACACTTATTGAATTGAAAACATATATACATATGTGCAACCAAGCTTACTCAAGTAATTAAAAAGGAAGCATAAGATATTTCAAATTTTTGCAAGTGACAAGAATGCAAAATAGCTCTCTTTGCTTGAGTTTCCCATATGGGGTCATCACCATCATTCATCATAGAAGGTCATGAGGTCCTATGGACCTACTAAGTCCATTGGACTTAGTTGAACCTATTAGAGACAAGTTTGTCTCATAGCAAGCGGGTTCATCTTTTCTAATCCACTTAGGTGAAACAATTTTCTTCCTAGTGGTCAAAGATTCTAGAGATCTAGATGTCATAGGATCATGTAAATGAATTTCTTCCTTCCTATGAGCATTCATTCTAGCTCTAGCCTCTTTCTTCTCAATCATGCTTTTAGCTCTACAAAATTTAATATAACGAAAGCACTTTGGTCTAATATGACCATCAATACCACAAAAATGACATGTAGGGATGAAATTAGAAGTCATACCTAGGGATGGGCGTGGGGGCCCAATGGGGCGGGGGAGGGTACCCCCACCCCCACCCCCACCCCCATTCCTCAAACCTCCCCCCACCACCTCCCCCAAAATCCATTTGGGGGGACCAATGGGGGGGACGTTTTGGGGGGAGGTTCCCCTACCCCCACCCCCACCCCCAAAACCCATTTCCCCCATTTCATTTCCTTTTCAATTCTAAATTTTAAATTTTCTATCCGAAAAGTAATAAAAACATAATAAAAATACAATACAAAATCCAAAATACAATACAAAATAATTGCATAATACATATATATATTATTTTGGGGGTTAATTACACCTTATAAATGAACAACCATAGCATTTTATTTTAATAATTTAATAATTTAATATTATAATTTATAATTTGTTTTAATTGTTAAATTTTTTATATATAAATATAAATAATATATATATATATATATTATTTTGGGGGACCCAATGGGGTTTTGGGTTTGGGGGGAGGTACCCCCACCACCTCCCCCAAAATATGTTTGGGGGCAAAGTTTGCCCCCACCCCCACCCCCAAAATCCATTTGGGGGCAAAATTTGCCCCCAAAACCCCATGGGGGCCCGTGGGGGATGGGGCCCTATGGGGAAACGTCCATCCCTAGTCATACCATGTCCTTGTGCATGCATAGGAGCCTTCCCATGTCTTTGTGGTTGTCTTGGTAGTTGGATAGGATCTCTCCTTCTTTGTTGTTGACCAAGACTTGATTGCTTCCTTGGTTTAGCTTGTACGATTGGTCTCTTCCCTTGATGGATTTGAGGTTGAGGGAAGTTAGCATGAGAAACTCTTGTAGTTTGAGCTTGAGGTTGTCTTCTTGGAGCTACCTTCACTTGTGCACTATGAGAGCATTGTCCTAGATCAATCTTCTTCCTAGGAGTTTGCACCGGTGAAGCTTCTTTGTAGCTCAAGCTCTTGACAAACACAGTCTTGTTAGGAGTGGAGGACTCCTTACCATCTTCAAACCCAAGACCTCTCTTGTCACAAGGACTCTTTCCAACACTTAACATGTGGTCAAGTTTTTTGTTGCTAGAAACTATCCTAGTCCTCGACCCTTTAGCCTCTTCAAGCCCTTTTTTTAAATCTTCTTCATTCCTTGAAAAGAATACGGTGTGTTGTAAATATATTATCTAGAGGGGGGGTGAATAGATTTTAACTATTATTACCCAATTTTCGCATGCAAGTCAATCTTAAGAAAAAGCCCCTACTAGTAAAAAATACAAGCAAGTGTAATATAGTGCGAAATTTAAATAACACTTGATGTATACGTGGAAACCCAACCACTGGGAAAAAACCACGGGCTGTTTAGTGCGCCACACTCGGACCTTGAAATCCACTAATCGAAATGGAGTTTACAACCTATGTAGACCTCGTCTAACACTCCGGTCAATAACCCCCCACTTCTACCACTCGGGCCTTTAAAAGTGGCTCTAGTCCAATTGCTTGAGGCCTAAGCAACCTTAGCCTCAAGACTTAATTCTCTAAGAAGAGATTATGCAACCTATGTGAATATGTATGAATATTCAATTAACAAACAAGGCTAGGGAACCTTAGATGCTTATCTAGGATGATGATATAACCAATTAAATCAATCCTATATATCAAGAGCTAGATGACATGTCAAATAGCTTAGCTAATCAAGATTAATTAAAAACCTAATTAGCTATTACAAACCACACTCAATCAATTCATCACAATTAATTCTCTAATCTTGTATTTATCATATGATCAAAACATACAAGTAAATTAAAGAGAATAGCTTGGTAATAAAAATACTCAAATAAGATGAACTTAATCAAAATCTTACCAAGCAAGTTGTGATGATACAAACCCAATCATGGATGCTTTCTATCTAGATATAGAAGATGCAATATGAAATTTGATGCACAAGGGATTTGATTTGAGAGGTTAAAGGTGAGTTCTTTTGTATTTTTCTTTTCTTGAAAAATATTCTAAGTATGAAATCTGATAATCAACTCACTTAATTGACCTAAAGTCAAAGTGGCATATATATAGGGTGTCAAAACAAAGTGTGGTCGTTTTGAATAAGTTACACCTATTTTTGTCTTGGGTGCTGTACGTAGAGCGCCTCTTGTACAGCGCCTATACAGCGCCCCTACTCTATTCTCACGGGAAAACAGAGGGGCGCTGTACGAATAGCGCTTTGTACAGCACTCGTACAGCGCCTTCCAAAATTGCATTAGACCTGATGCATTTAAAAATGCATTTTCGACCAGGTCAGGATGGGCACTGTACGAACAGTGCTTCCAACAGCACTTTGTACAGCGCCTGTCACTATGTATGAAATCTTAAGAACATGCATGGCATGGCATTGGTCATACAAGATGCAATCATGTAAAGCATGCAAGAAGAGATGTTAATGAGCATTAATGAGCACAAAATAACAACACATACACAACATACAAGAGAATGAATTATGCATGAGATGTGAATGTGTGTGTGCAACTAATCTCTTTAAAGCAAATTAAGCACATAGAAGTTTACCTTTGGTGCTTATCAACCTTGAGGACATGAGAGGGTCTTGAGCTTGAATATCAATCACTTAAGCTACCCTTACATACAATCCCCAACACGTGGTTTGTCCACGAAATAAGCCAATCAAGATATGGGAATCCTTACAATCTCCCCCTTTGGCTATTTCGTGACAAAACCACCACTCACATTGATTCCTCACAACATAATAGAAACTACAGGTCACAAATGATTATCTACATTACAAAGAGATATTTAAAAAAAAATCTTGAAGACTTCAATCTCTTGTAGAATAATCAATCCCTGAAAGCAAAGTTTCTATACTATCCAATTCAAGTAAAAAGTGAGATGAATTAGGTGAGAATAATAACAAGCATTTGCATTCTTAGAATTTAAGTACAACTACAACATCATGCAATAATTGTGAATGCAATGCTCCCCCTCAAAGGGTTACTCCCCCTCAATGTATCTTCTCCCCGACATGCATAATTGCTACCACAATTTGCAACTCCCCTTACCACCATTCTACTCCCCCTTTTTGTCATGATATAGGCAAAAGAGTAGTCCCCAACCGGGTCACTTAGCAAAGAGAGATGATAGCATTCAAGTCATTTGCATAATCATTAAATGCACTTTATGCAACTCTATCAAATGGAGAGAAACAAGGAGATTTATTTTAAAATAAATGTGTGAAACAAAACATGCTTTGCATACAAGACATGTAGCATTCAAGTCCAAAATACAATGGTATTTGGCAAAGCAAATGACAAAGGTTTCTAATAAGAATTCAAACCAATTTCACCAATGTCATGAGAGAAGCAAGGATATAGAGTTTTTCATTGATTTTAATTTATGAGCAACTATATCCATCTTTATAAGCCAAACATGTCATGAGCAACTTTGCACTCTATTTGATTTTTCCGGGAATGAAACCCGTATGATAGTAGACATGTTCAACAAATAAAGAAAGAGAGACAATTTGGAATATAAATTCCTTTGAACAGATACAAGATCCTTTATTCATTTTGAGTCTCATAAGCTTTTTCACACAAGTTTTGCATTTAAAAAAAAATGCAATCATCAATTCATGCTTTTTCATTTGAGCATGTCATATGAATTTCATGCTTTTTCATTTGACATTAGCATGTTATAAACACTCATGCTTTTCAATTTTTTAAGCATGTTATTAAGAATCATCATGTCATGGAGATAACTATAGGTCATCCAAATCATACTTCCTATGTAAATCTCCTAGTCCAAAAATGCATGTTTGAACAAAAATATGACATGGATTGTAAACAAGCATGGTTCACACTTATTGAATTGAAAACATATATACATATGTGCAACCAAGCTTACTCAAGCAATTAACAAAGAAGCATAATATTTTTCAAATATTTGCATGCAACAAGTATGCATAAGCTCTCTTTGCTTGAGTTCCCCATATGGGGTCAATATCATCCTTCATCAATGAAGGTCATGAAGTCCTATGGACCTCCCAAGTCCATTTGACTTGGATG
Organism: Acer yangbiense; assembly: GCA_008009225.1. Classification (NCBI taxonomy): domain Eukaryota; kingdom Viridiplantae; phylum Streptophyta; class Magnoliopsida; order Sapindales; family Sapindaceae; genus Acer; species Acer yangbiense. The sequence goes on from CM017771.1 coordinate 22,612,255, forward strand.
AACCTATTTGAGACTTGTTAGTCTCATAGCAAGCGGGTTCATTTTTATTTATCCACATAGATATGACATTTTTCTTCCTAGTGGTCAAGGGTTCAAGAGTTCTAGAATTAATAGGATCATGAATATGAATGTTTTCCTTCCTATTAGCATGCATTCTAGCTCTTATCATTCTCTTTTCAATCATGCTTTTGATTCTACATAATTTAATGAAATGAAAGCAATTTGGTCTAATGTGACCATTAATACCACAAAAGTGACATGTAGGGATAAATTTAGAATTCATACCATGTCCTTGTGCATGCATAGGAGCCTTCCCATGACTTTGTGGTTGAGCGGGTTCAAATCTTCTTTGTTGTTGAACCGGTCTAGCTTGCTTCCTTGTTTCATTTTGCATGATTGGCCTCTTCCCTTGATGAATATGAGCTTTAGGGAAGTTAGGTTGAGGAACTTTTTGAGCTTGAGGTTGTCTCTTTGGAGCTACCTTCATTTGTGCACTTCTTAAACATTGTCCTAGATCAATTTTCTTCCTAGGAGTGTGCACCGGCGAGGCTTCTATCTTGCCCAAACTCTTGACAAAGACGGTCTTGGTTGGAGTACTGATCTCCTTTGTTTCTTCATACCCAATACCTCTCTTGTCACAAGGGTTCTTTCCACTACCAAGAATGTGGTCAAGTTTCTTGGTGCTTGTAGTCATCCTAGACAATGACTCTATGGCTTCAACAAGCTCTCTCTTCAACCCTTCTTCATTCCTCTTAGACATAGCTAGCTCATCCCTTAGCTTGTCTTCAATCTTCTTGGATGCCTCCACTTGTTTACTTAAGTGGTCATTGTGTGTTGAAAGTTCTAGATTTTCATCCTCTAAAATCTTCAACTTTCTATTTTTCTTCTCTAATGAACTTTCACACTTGACTATAAAGTCATTTACATCCATTTTTTCTACACTTCGATTTGTAGAGTTAAATGAGGAGTCATCTTCACTTAAGTTATCTCCTCCACTCTCATTCTCACTAATGGAGTCATTTCCCTCATTTAGACCTCCACCTTGGTCTCTTGAGTCAATGAGAGCCATATCCCAATGAGTAGCTACATTTATCTTCTCTAGAGCTACTTCTTCATCTTTTTCTTCTATGGGATCACTAGCAACGGAATTCTTACCAACAACTTCATTTTCTTCACAAGTGGCACCCAATGCCTTCAAGTTATTGATAAGCTCATCATCACTTGATGACTTATCTCCCTCTCCGGAGTCATCACTTTCACTCCACGTGGCGGTCATCACTTTTGCCATCTTGTTCTTCAAGTTCTTCAAGTTCCCACAATCCGGTGAGATGTGATCTATACCACCACACTCATAGCATTGGACCCCTTTCTTCTCACTATGCTCTTGCCTAGGCTCAAAACTCTTGAAGGGAGCTTTTTTCTTCAAGTCTTGGCCTTTGGATCCAAAGCCTTTATTCTTGAACTTGACAAACTTCTTGAATCTTCTAAGTAGCAAAGCCATGTCTTGGTCCGAGTCACCTTTTTCCTCCTTCTCAACCTTGGAAGCTTTCAAAGCAATTCCTTTTTGCTTTTTAGGAGGTGAAATGCTAGGAGCCTTCCTAGATTCATAGGCGAGGAGTCTTCCAATCACCTCGCTCGGCTTCATATCCTTGTATGTGCTATTTTCCTCTAAAGCCGTCACTTTTGATTTGAACCTAGCGGGGAGAGACCTCATAATTTTCTGCTTAACTCTCCTATCCGAATAAGGATCACCTAGTTGATGGCTTTGATTCACAATATCTATCAACTTGACTTCAAAGTCATTGAAGCACTCGTCCTCCTCCATTTTTAGCAACTCAAATTGCGTTTGAAGGACTTGTAGCTTAGAATCCTTAACGACATCGGTTCCCTCATGTGCAACCTATAGGATATCCCATGCCTCCTTGGCTATCCTAGTGTTCTGAATCAGTTTGTACTGATTTTCATCCACTGCACATAGAAGAGCATGCCACGCCTTCCTATTCCATTTTGAAGTCTCAAACTCTTCAGGTGACCACTGGGCCTTTGGCTTGAGTACTTCTTCTCCACCACTCGTGGGAGTCATCATAGGAGGTGCATACCCATCTTCAATTGCCATCCATGCCCTATCATGGATTTGGTACACATATGCCTCCATCTTGCCTTTCCATGAGGCATAATTCACACCGGTGAGGAGAGGAGGCCGTGTGCTTGAAGCACCCTCATGGTTGCCACCGAATCCACTCATTGTATCAAATGAATGAATGAAATGTATGCAAAATGTATGAATGAGCAAAAATCACACAAATGCACAACAAACCTAAAATGAGCTAGGATCACCTAAGTATATCTAGGAACCCGCTCTGATACCAATTTAAAAGAATACGGTGTGTTGTAAATATATTATCTAGAGGGGGGGTGAATAGATTTTAACTATTATTACCCAATTTTCGCATGCAAGTCAATCTTAAGAAAAAGCCCCTACTAGTCAAAAATACAAGCAAGTGTAATATAGTGCGAAATTTAAATAACACTTGATGTATACGTGGAAACCCAACCACTGGGAAAAAACCACGGAGTGCGCCACACTCGCACCTCGAAATCCACTAATCGAAATGGAGTTTACAACCTATGTAGACCTCGTCTAACACTCCGGTTAATAACCCCCCACTTCTACCACTCGGGCCTTTAAAAGTGGCTCTAGTCCAATTGCTTGAGGCCTAAGCAACCTTAGCCTCAAGACTTAATTCTCTAAGAAGAGATTATGCAACCTATGTGAATATGTATGAATATTCAATTAACAAACAAGGCTAGGGAACCTTAGATGCTTATCTAGGATAATGATATAATCAATTAAATCAATCCTAGATATCAAGAGCTAGATGACATGTCAAATAGCGTAGCTAATCAAGATTAATTAAAAACCTAATTAGCTATCACAAACAACACTCAATTAATTCATCACAATTAATTCTCTAATCTTGTATTTATCATATGATCAAAACATACAAGTAAATTAAAGAGAATAGCTTGGTAATAAAAATACTCAAATAAGATGAACTTAATCAAAATCTTACCAAGCAAGTTGTGATGATACAAACCCAATCATGGATGCTTTCTATCTAGACATAGAAGATGCAATATGAAATTTGATGCACAAGGGATTTGATTTGAGAGGTTAAAGGTGAGTTCTTTTGTATTTTTCTTTTCTTGAAAAATATTCTAAGTATGAAATTTGATAATCAACTCACTTAATTGACCTAAAGTCAAAGTGGCATATATATAGGGTGTCAAAACAAAGTGTGGTCGTTTTGAATAAGTTAGACCTATTTTTGCCTTGGGCGCTGTACGTAGAGCGCCTCTTATACAGCGCCTGTACAACGCCCCTACTCTGTTCTCACGGGAAAACAGAGGGGCGCTGTACGAACAGCGCTTTGTACATCGCTCGTACAGCGCCTTCCAAAATTGCATCAAACCTGATGCATTTAAAAATGCATTTTCGACCAGGTCAGGATGGGCGCTGTACGAACAACGCTTCCAACAGCGCTTTGTACAGCGCCTGTCACTATGTATGAATTCTTAAGAACATGCATGGCATGGCATTGGTCATACAAGATGCAATCATGTAAAGCATGTAAGAAGAGATGTTAATGAGCATTAATGAGCACAAAATAACAACACATACACAACATACAAGAGAATGAATTATGCATGAGATGTGAATGTGTGTGTGCAACTAATCTCTTCAAAGCAAATTAAGCACATAGAAGTTTACCTTTGGTGATTATCAACCTTGAGGACATGAGAGGGTCTTGAGCTTGAATATCAATCACTTAAGCTACCCTTACATACAATCCCCAACACGTGGTTTGTCCACGAAATAAGCCAATCAAGATATGGGAATCCTTACATTCCTCTTAGATAAGTCTAACTCCTTTCTTAGCTTATCTTCAATATTCTTGGATCTTTCCACTTGTTCACTTAAGTGGTCAACATGAGCCAAAAGATCTAGATTCTCTTCTCTCAATCTTTGCATCTTTTCCTTGGTCTTCATTTCTAAGTTTTTAAACTTAGCGAGGAATTCATCTAGAACCTTTTTCTCCATATATCCATGTGTGGAGTTAGATGAAGAGTCATCTTCACTAGAGTCACTTTCTTCTTGACTCTCATTCTCTTCTTCATTGTAGGAGATCGGAAAGGTAAAATAGTTGTTCTCACAACCATTCAAGCTTGAGGGACTTCCTTCAACAACTTTCACTTTGTTGTCCCGCTTGTGAGAGCAACCTAATGCCAAAAATTTTGCCACAACCTCTTCATCACTTGAAGTGGCGGCCTCCTCTCTTTCATCTTCCAAGTTAGCACATTCCTTGGAGATATGCCCGAATCCTCCACATTCGTAGCATTGAGTCTTCTCTCTTAAAGACATCTCATGATATGGCTTGACATTCTTGATTGTGGTCTTCTTCTTCTTGAAGTCATTCCCCTTTGAGCCATAACCACTCTTTTGTAGATTCAAGAACTTCTTGAATCCCTTGGCAATGAGTGCCATGTCTTCATTTGAGTCATCCTCCTCCTCTTCCATCTTGGATGTCTTCAAGGCAATATCCTTTTTCTTCTTAGGAGGTGATGTGGTAGCCTTTCTTGATTCATAGGCTAGAAGTCTTCCAATGACTTCGCTCGGCTTCATTTCTTTGTAGGTGCCATTTTCTTCTAAAGCCGTCATTTTGGGCTCGAACCTCTTGAGAAGTGATCGCATGATCTTTTGCTTGATTCTTCTATCCAAGTAAGGATCACCAAGTTGGTGACTTTGGTTCACAATGTCCATTAGTCTCACTTGGAAGTCATTGAAGTGCTCGTGCTCTTCCATCCTAATGGTCTCAAACCGAGTTTGGAGAACTTGGAGCTTAGAGTCCCTAACTACCTCAGTTCCTTCATGAGCAACTTCTAGGATGTCCCATGCCTCTTTGGCTATCCTAGTAATTTGAATCAACTTATATTGATTCTCATCGACTGCGCAACGGATGGCATGTATGGCTTTGTTGTTCCACATGGAATCAACAAATTCTTGCGCGTCCCATTGTGCCTTAGGCTTAAGCTCTTCTTCTCCTCCATCTAACGGAGTCATCATAGGTGGAGCATATCCATCTTCAACTGCCATCCACGCCCTATCATGGATTTGGCATATGTATGCTTCCATCTTCCCCTTCCATAAGGAGTAATTATCGCCGGTGAGCAACGGTGGCCTCACGCTCGACGCTCCCTCTTTGCTTATCCCAAAACCACTCATAGTGTTTGGATGAATGCAAATGAGATGAATGCAAAATGTTTGAATAAATCAAAAAATCACACAAGATGCAAAACACACCAAAATGAGCAAGGATCACCTATGTATGTCTAGGAACCCGCTCTGATACCAATTGAAACAAATTAACGGTGTGATCTAATATTAATCTAGAGGGGGGGGGGGGTGTTGAATAGATTTTAATCGTTATTACCTAATTTTCGCATGTATGTCAATTTTACAAAAATGCCCCTAACTAGTCACAATAATATAACAAGTGTAATAAGGTGCGGAATGTAAATAACACTTGATATTTACGTGGAAACCCTCACGGGAAAAACCACGGGCTGTTATATGTGCCACACACGAACCTCGAATCCACTAATTGAAATGATTACAACCTAATCCCGGTTTAATGATCTAATCCCGATCAATAATCATCACAACTACCTAATCCTGGTATAAGTGGACCTAGTCCAATTGCTTGTGATTTAAGCTACCTAATCCCGATAGCAACACAAGACTTAATTCTCTAAGAAGAGACAATACAACCTAAGTGAATATATAAAATATCCAAAATGCAATTTAGAGCTAGGTTACTCTATATGCTTATCTAGGATAATGATTTTGCAATAAATTCAATCCTAGATATTAAAAGCTAGATGACATGTCAAATAGCTTAGCTAAACATAGATTATGAAAACCTAGGTAGCTATCAAAATACAACACTCAATCATGTCAACACAACAAACTCTATTTTGTATCTAAAATATATTCTAAGAGCATACAAATAATATAAGAGATGTCAATGATAAATAAAACACTAATTATATATGATAATAGTGAAGAACTTACCAAAGAAAGTGTGTTGACCAAAACCCATGCAAGCAAGCATCCTAACTATGCTAGAAAATGCTTAGATGATAATTTGATGCATATGAGAATAGTTTTTGAGTGTTAAAAATGTGTTCTTGATTTGATTTTCTCTCAAATGTCTCTCTTTGAAGTTTAGGGTTCTTAGAGTTAAAGAACATTCTTCAGAAAATGAGAAAGTGTGATATTTATAGACATCAAGAACAGGGCATGTGAAAAGACAAGTTTGACCCTGAAACGCACCGATCGACGGTTTCAATCAGTAGCCAGGCCGTCGATTATAACCGCCGAATTGAACCCGAGAAGAACAGGGGAACAACGGCGGTTTCATTCAGCAGTTTCGTAACCGCCGATCCAACCGCCGAATCAAACTGAGAGATTAAATTGATCAGGTATGAACGACGGTTTCAAACGGCGGTCGTGGCCACCGATCATAACGGTAGAATTGCTCCAGACACTTCTGGATGCAAACGGCGGTTTCATTCGGCGGCCAGGCCGCCGATCATAACCGCCGATCACCAACAAAGGTGAAAACCAAGGAGAAGCCAAGGACATTCTCCGTAGGTGGTCTTCGCGTAAAACCAAGCACATTCTAGTGCATGCGCGGACGTTTCCGAATACTATCGGGAAACAAATTACAAGACACAAATACACACAACAAGATACAACATCAACGAGCAAGTGTGAAATGCGACATGTGAAGAGTATGCACACAAATGTAAGAATGCTAAGTGTGTGTGTGCAATCTAAATCTCTTCAAAGAAAACCAAGCACTAGAGATTACACCTTTGGCGTGCTTGTCCCTTGAGGTCTTGAAAGGGCCTTCGAGCTTAAAGTTCAATCACCTAAACTACCCTTACACAATAAACCCCAACACGTGGTTTGTCCACAAAATAAGCCAATCAAAGAATGGGAATCCTTACAGGGTTAATAGTAACGGTTAAAGAAGAAGAGACATCAACATACAGTTAAGACCGATCAAGGAAAAGAAACAATAGATCGATTTTGGGTTAATTGCAACTTCAACAAACAGAGTGAAAAACCAATACAAAAACAGAATTTATCACTGCAAACCTTTATACTGCAAAATCATTGAACAAACATAAAGTGTAAAACCTTTTACCAAAATCACCATAAACCTGACAACAAAAACATATAATGCAAAACCACTCAAGACTAACAGTGCAAAGAAGAAAGACATTTAGAGAAAAATTGGGCATGGAAGTCTTTAGAAAGAAATCAGAGGAACTAATACAAGCTACACTTGCTTGTCAAGGTCCTTTGATTTCTTTTGAAAACTTCCATGCCCATTGAACTGATTTCACAAAATGAGACAAACACATATAGTGCAGAAGATAGTTGTCAAGAGAATGTGAGATGACTGTAGCTACGTGGGTTGTGGAGTGCAGACGACGCCGTGATAGCAATGAGAAAGATGAAGACACAAACGAGCGGTGAAGAAACAACAATTACGGTTTGTAAATTATGCGAGTGTTTTGTATATGGAAGGACTTTGTCTTTAAATTCTTATATAGGGTTTTTTTCCTAAAAGAAAACATGTGTTTGGCTTAGTTGCCGTTAACGATAAGGATACTGGGCCAATTTCAGTCTTTAGATTTCAATCCAATGATGTATAAAAATTAAGAATTTGAAAATGAAAAAAAAAAAAAAGTAACCAACTCTCTCTCCTCTCTATCACATAAATATCCGGTAATGTTGCTGGTAACAGCTAGATAGCAGTACCCAAGAAAACATATAATTAATCTTGTTTTAATTTATGGCGTGTTTTCCTATGGAAAGGTTTTTGAATTTTTTTATTTTTTTAAATTCTATGCAAACAAGGGTTTGTCACGTATTACCCTTATTAACAGAAACTAGCCCAATGCATGGCCATCATATGCCATATTTACACGAAAATTAATTAAGTGATAGCTGTCTTTCCATAATATTACTGATCGATTAAACGATATTGTGTTTCTCTGTTATTGATATTAATCACATGAAAATTTAGGTGATCTAAAATACAAAACAATAGAGAGGCAAAGTCATACTGTGTTTCAAAGTCTAAGAGTGTGATCAATATTTGTGGTATCTATATATAAACAAGGTTGATGTCATAGTGAACATCAGACAATGTTGATGTTCATTATGACATAAACAAAAGTAGAATCACTAAATATGTTTTAAACCTTCAAATATTATGCAACATTAGTTCTTACTAAAATAAATCCCGATCAGATAAAAAAAAAAGAATAAAAAATAAGTTTGTTCACATCACTTTGCTTGAAGTCTAATTGACTTCCTTGGTGGTTGACCTAGATTCGTAGCATTTGTTTGAGCTCTTTTTGTACCCCTGGTATTCTTTATGTGGCGGGCTTTCTTCAGCTTGTCGTCCGATGCACCAACTGGAAGAGGAGCTACATGCAAATTGGGGGCATCAACATCTTTCTGAAGGGCTTTTTCTAAGTCTCCGGCCACGTCTTCTACATGTGTCCCCAGATTGACATCTACTGTACCCTCAGTCTGCTGTTCCTCCACAGCAGCATCTTTGCCTACAGAATTATATTGTAATATAACAACATTACATATCGTGTCAGGGGAATTACTCAGATTGGAAACAATATATCAATCCAATTTCTAAGTTCAACAATTCCTCATGACTTCATAAGAAAAACAATATATCACCAAATACACACAACATTGTAAGGTTCCAAATTATTAGGAAAAATGAAATCTAAGTAGACTCTTTTAGTGTACAAAGGAAATATATGGGTAGGAAAACGAGAACAAGATTTTTCAAGCAGTATAAAACAGTCTCACTGGTTTTCCTTTCCTGTGTCTTTTTTTTTTGGGTCCTCTTGATGGTGTAAAACAAAATGGACCTTCAACTGTTTCGCTCTGGCTGTCGTTTCCAGTCAAATTTCCATTCCTTGGTAGACTTGAATCTTTCTCGCATTGAGTCCACAAAACCCTGTAACGTAAAACTTGTATCGTCAAACATCATTCCTGACATCTGTATACCTTTATTAGTGGGAGAGGAATTATCATTCCGTTCATTTAGAATCCCTTCAACAAGGGATCCTTGTTGTTGTCGTTCTCCAATATCAGTGTCATCATCACTTTTCGAATAACCATAAATGCTGCCCTCGCTAACCTTATCAGAAGGATCTGACTTTGACGAGGACTCAAACGGTCCACCTGTTTCATCTACTGGTTTGTTCGAATTCTCCCCACCTTTGTTCTGTAAACAATACCAACATACATATTTCGATAACAAGATGAATTCAAGTCATAAATTAACATAACTGAAAAAACTAACAACTGAACGTACCATACCACTAGTTCTTTCAATCTTCACTACTTGATCATACTATCCCTTAATGAGCAATTTGGTCATCCCAGATATCATAGATAGTAGCTCATTAACTTGGTCAACGTGCACCTATAAGGCCAACAGTAATGCTATATAACAAACTACCTAGACAAATGTTGGTTCATACTTCACAAGTCACACAAAAACTAAACTACTCACATAACGATAAGGTGAAGGCACTTTTGTGTAGGGGTTGTCCCTCGGTATTTGCATTAGCACGCATGTGAAGTTGGAGTCTTTGCATTCCATGAGAGGGAGTTGCCAAAGCGGTAACTCGAAACGGCCGATCAATTTTGGATCCAACACATCCTACTCAGATAAAAATACAACAATATCAAAAACATATAAGCATGGACAATTAGAGGGTATACATTACATGTTAAACTAACCTCATCAATAGGGTAATGCTTGAACTTTATGTGTCGCTTTAGGAAGTCCCTGTAGTTTCCTACACCATCAACGTTTGTCTCCAAGAAATCAAAAGCATCCAAACCCCCCATCCACACCTTGGCCTCATCAGCAGTAATCTGGTAGTCCCCCAGCATAGATGCTGGTGGGACTTTGGGTACACAGGGTGAAGTCAATCCCAAGCTTTGAACACTCACTCGCTTTCCCAAGTACCACGCGTACCTACATGGCCTATCTAACAATATTCTACACTTGGTGGCATGGAATGATTGCCGTGCATAAGGAGGTAATTGTTTATCAGCCTTACCCCATGGGTGCATATTTACCTGAAACAAAATAAAATTTTAACAATATTAATCGGAGCACAACAGGTAAATAGTTATGAATAATAAATTAAGATTTAGAGATAATTCCAATGGTGTTCAATGCTTTGCTTACATCCTTCACTTTCAGGTTCCTCAAACTATCCCTTATATAAACATACTTTATTTTCTTCCCTCTACCCCATCTCAAGGCCCGAGGGTATGTTTTATCATCTCTCAAGCATTTCACTGAGTCTACAATTGGTTTGACATACTCACAAGCCCACACCTGCATATATAGCAGCCAACACAACCATAAAGAATATAAAAAGGATAAAGAAACATGATGTAATCACTAAAATTTAAAATACTGTAAGGATTCCCAATTATTGATTGGCTTATTTCATGGACAAACCACATGTGGGGCTTGTTGTAAGGGTAGCTTAGGAATTGGTGAAAGTTCAATGGCCCTCTCAAGACCTCAAGAGAAGAAGCACTAAAGGTAAATTCTAGTGCTTACAAGCTTTGAAGAGATCATAGTTGCACACACTCACAACTCATGCATATTTCTTATACTTATATGTTGTGTGTTTTCATATGTGTGCATTCATAATTGTTGAATATCTCTTCATGCATGTTTATTTAATTGCATCTAGTTTATTGAAATGCCATGACATGTTTAGGCATTAGGATGCAAAGCCATGAATTTTATTCATGCATGTTGAATTGATTGCATCTTGTTCTATGATAATGCCATGACATGTTAGGCTTTAGGATGCATTCAATTCCCACACTTGCACTTCATGTATGTTAGCTTTTAGTGTGGTATAATTCGTTTCCCGAAGATGGTTTGAAAACGTCCGCGCGTGCACGTTGGTGTGCTTGTCTTGCTCGAAGATTGCCTTCGGAGAATGTCCTTGGCTTCTCCTTAGGATTCACCACTTTGCACACTTGCATATTGTGCACAAAGTGGAAACAGGGCATTGTCGCCATTTATTGGTGTAGCGCTTTGGTGATGTCGCCATGGCGACAGTATGTTATACTTGAAAAAAACCAATCAGGTATGAGGTCACCATGAAGTCGCCACGAGGTTGCCTTGACACAAATGGCGACCATGAAGTTTTACACTAGGTCGCCATGAGGTCACCATTTGTACAAATGGCGACCTAGAAGAAAATCAGGCTTCTTTTTTCAAAACGATGTCACTTCTTTTTGACACTCTATATATATGCCTCTTTCTTCTTAGGTTGACCAATGAGTTCAAAATCATCTCTTTAACTTAGAATATCTTTTAAGAGAGAAAATCTTTTGAAGAACTCATCTTTAATCACACAAACCCATTTCCACATGCATAAATCATCATCTAAGCATCATTTAAGATCATCTAGTATGTGCTAATGCATGGGTCTTCTTCAACACACATGGTATGATTTGTTGAACACTTTTATCTTACATAATTAGTGTTTTAACTTATCAATTTATCTCTTTTATCACTTGTATGTTCTTTGAGTAATTTCTACATACATGATTGAGATTATGTGTTGATTGGGTTATTTATGTTAGCTAGGTTTTCATGCCTATTTTATATCTAGCTAATTAATCTCATCATATGATTGAGATTATTTTTGATAGCTATTGTATTTAGGATCGGTTATCCTTAACATAGCTAAGCTATTATGCCATGTCATATAGCTATTTTCATATCTAGGATTGATTTTATTGACATCATATAATCCTAGATAAGTATTTAGTGTACCCTAGCACTTCTTGCATATTTGGATATCATTGCATATTCACTTAGGGTTTGATCTCTTCGGAGAAGTAAGTCTTGTGTGATAGACCGGGATTAGATTGGACACCGGGATTAGGTGGTCATATGAGCAAATTGGACTAGGTCCACTTTTACAGGCCTGAGGGTAGTGGTAGCGGGATATTGGCCGGGATTAGGCCGTCAAACCTGGATTAGGTTGTATACGTTATCACAATTAGTGGATTCGAGGTTCGAGTGTGGCTCACTTACCAGCCCGTGGTTTTTCCCGTGAGGGTTTCCACGTAAAAATCAAGTGTCGTTTATATTTCCGCATCATATTACACTTGATTATTATATTGTCTAGTTAGGGGCATTTTCGTAAATTTGACTAAACGCAAAAATTGGGTAATAACGATTAAAATCTATTCACCCCCCCTCTAGATAATATTATACACATCGAGTATTTGTTTCAAATACAATATGTAGAAATCATTACCTCCCAAGCCTGGTAAAAACCACATGTACTGTGATTCCCTCTGACAACAGCATCCATGTTTCTATACAAAGTTGAAAGGCCAGCCCCGCCCCAAGTGTACAAACTTATTGAGGACAAGTCCTTCAGGTTAGGCATGTAGTACAGATAGGCTGCCCCAGCTTTGTTGCACAATAAAGTGCTGCAAAGCAATGCGATTATGACCACCCTTGTTAATCTTGCAACATCTTCCTCGCCAATTTCCTTCCCCCCAAATCCTATATAAGCATTATAAAGCTCTGAAAAAGTAACCCTCTTCTTTGCAATATTCACCATCAGCTCTCCAAACAACTTGATGAGCTCATCTCTCTTCTTGTAAGCGTCAATGTCGTACTCAAAAGGCTTTCCACAAACTGGTATGCCCATAATTGCACTGAAATCTATCGGGGTCAATGTCATCTCCCCAATTTCATCAAAATGGAAGGTATGTGTGGTATCCCACCACAGGTTGGCTAGGCCCCTGATAATTGTTCGCTTTCTACTTGATAAATCCTTTCCCAAAACCTTTATAAATTCACCAAAACCAGCTTCAGAAACCTTCTTCTTCACAGGGTCAGGCAATTCTTTGTACTAGGCTTCGCAAAATGAATGATTTCCGTAGCCCCTTATTTCCTTGTCATAAGGCTGTGTGTCAATGAAAAAATTAATTGAAAACCAATAGACAAAGTATTATACTCGTTATCGTACAATGCTTTTTTCAAGCACAAGAAAAAAAACATATAGCAATCTAGTTATCGTACAGTAACATAAAAATGACTGTATGATCGTCAATTGATCGTCATTCACAGCAGACAGATCACAAAAAATTACATACGGCATTCAAATATAATACAGTATAATTAATGATTGTATGATCGTCATTCAAACAGTATAAACATCAAAATACAACATTAACTGAACATCTTGTTAATTCCCAATAGTAATAGTTGCTTTTGAAATAAAAAACTGAAATGTATTGATCACGAGAAATTTTCTCAAAACACATATTTCCCTATATAAAAAACAATTATCCAATCAAAGGAACTTACCCTTAGCATTATGTGCAATTCATGATCCACATAGAGGTGATTTTTTGTAACATCACGAGTTTGCAAAGGCTTTCACGACTTGATTCCGTAACACACGGGACGATACCCACCCGGACTATCTTCATTACACAATCCTTCACCATGCTCTTCATCATGATCTTCTCCGTGTGAAGGTTCAAAGGTGGTTTCAAGCACTCTTTTACGTCGTGGCATTATAATGATTAAGAAATCCCTATAAAACACAAAATTAAACTCCTGTCACATTGGCTGAATGTTGATTGCTAACTTAAACAAGCATCATATAATATAACAAAATAAGAAAGAAACAAACAACACGCAAATATAACACAGCATAAATAAATTTCGGGCAATAAATCGACAATTATCGCCAACGATTTGGTTTTTTTTTTTTTTATTAGGACTAATAAACCCTAAATGTAATCTTTAGTATGAATAAGTAAATATTTACTCACCTCTTCAGAGTGAAAATCTAAGCAGCGTCAATTTCCTTAAGCCCGAAGACCTTTCACAAGATTTGCGAAGATAAAGATTAGGTTGACTGACACGAACACGATGAAGCTTTTTTTTTTTTTTTGTTAGGGTTCCAATTAACTGTGATAAACTTATAACCCAAAAAGACCTTTCACGCTTCTTAATAACTCAAAAAGTTATACTTACAAGATTGCCATTAATATAACAATTTATTGCTTGCTTGCTAGATCCCAGCGTTACTTTAAAATCGAATTATGACATATTTATATAGGGAATTGGTATGTTATTTAAGTTTTTTGATACAATCCCGCCAATGTAATTGCCCAAGGAAATTGCTTGGGTACTGACTGGTCAGTACCCAATGTGCTGATCCCACCAATAGAGTGTTGCCACGTGACTTTTTCCTCTTAATTTTTTACATTTATCTCCTTTCATTCTTCATTAATGGACTACGTGGTAAAGCCCCATTGGTTGGTAAGTACCTTGGGTACTGACCGGTCAGTACCCAAGCATTGTCCATTGCGCAATGCATGTTCAGTTGATTACCCAACTAAAACATATAATTATGATTATTTTCAAATTGAAAGATATTTAAAAAATTTTCACCAATTCTTGTCTTTCACGCTAACCGATAATCATCAAATTTTGTTTGCCGATAACCATTCTTTACATAGTCTCCAAAAGCTTCGAATCCATCTACATGACCTACAGTAAAAAAAAGAGTTTGTAAATCGCCTATGTTGTATACTGATTTTAGGAAGATTTTTTTTCATAACATGGTCTTGATCTTGAACCAGTTTTTTCATTGTTGGCTCGAAAGCTGTTCCCGTTCCTATAGAAAGGACAGATGCCAACCATCTGTCCTTTCTACGAACACCTTATATCCGCCATACACTTTTTAAATGGTTGTACACATCTCTTGATGTTGTTTAGTTGTTATGCTCAATTGAAATAATTTTGAAGTAATTTAACGAACTTATAGGTTTCCAAAAGAGTAATGCTAGATGTCCCTATCTTGGCATAATCCAAAACCGAACAATGGTCACAAACACAAGTTAATAGTTTGTAGCATATGTAACGTATAATTACACGGTAAATTATGTGACCATATAAAAATGGTTCTGATCGTTGGTAAATGACGTGGCATATTAACGTCAAATAGTCGATAGTATTTGATCCATTGGGATGAATACTTTCCCATTTTAGTTTGGAAAAAAAAATCTTTGCATAGTCCATAACCGCACAACAAACACAAACACAAGTAAATAGTTTGTAGCATATGTAACAAATAATCACACCGTAAAATGCGTGACCATAACAAAATAGTTTTATGTAACGTCTAATAACAAAATTTTAAAATGAGTCGTTGGTTACCAGTCATGCATTACAATAGATTTCATGAAACTAGAAATAAGAAACACAGTTCATAATCATAGGTAAGTTTAAAAACAATAACACTTTAGAAAGCAATCAATAATACAAATCAGACGCCATTGTCCAAAATAGATTGAGTTTGCAGTGGACTAAGCTTTTCCCATTCTCCATTTGGCTGAACCATCATCATATAATCTTGGAAGAGCTTGAAGCCAGCCCTATGACCTGCGCTATAATGATGTTGGATATCTCGAATATGTAATTCAGAAGTCTGGAAAATCTTCCAAGAGGTGTCCGTGGACATCCTTTCATTCATGACCTTGTATTTTTCTTCCAGTACTCCAACACGGTAATTAATTCAAATGAGTTCAGCGGGAACATCTTTGGCAACTAGATCAGACATATTGGTTGTTTCCTTGGTAGTGGATGGTGATGGCTTTTTTGTTTCTTGATTGAAAGAACAGTAGTTTTTGGTTTTTTCAGTAGAGGTAGGAGATGAGTATTGGCCTTCCATTATCTAGATTACAGAGAAATCTCAAATAATAAAAAATAATTTAGGTGGAGTTGTTAACCTAGTGAATTGGCAACCCACATTTATAGAGAAAACCAATTTACACCCATGACCTATTTCCAATGTAAATTGATTTAATGTTTACTTTTATCATTTGCGTAGGAAGCAAGAAGTAGGCAAAGAAGGGATAACGAATTGACCAATTACGCGCATAACAGAGTATTGATTACCGATACATTGTTATCAAGTAGATGATCATGCATTTGTATATATGAAATGGACTCTATTTGTTTATGTTTACTGAAAAATTAATTTATTGATTGCTGACTTGCTGGATCCCATCGTTAATTTAAAATCGAATTATGACATATTTGTATAGGGGATTGGTCTGTTATTTAATTATTTTGAATACAGTCATGCCAAAGTAATTGCTAAATGCATGTTCAGTTGATTACCCAACTAAAACAGATAATTTTGATTATTTTCAAATTGATTATTTTCCACCAACTCCTGTCTTTCATGCTAATCGAAAATCATGCATTGGGCAATTACTGACAGGTTTAAAAAAAAACAAATGAAATTACTTTTTTGTCCCTAAATGAAACCGTTGGAAAACCAACGGAATCATTTTACTTTATTTAAAAAGCTCTCTCCAACACAGATGCACATATTTAAATCCTTCTTTCGTTTTGCTTAACAGAAACACACCTTTAAACAACCGTTCATATATTTTATAACATACATTGAAAAATTTCTTTCTTCAACAAATACATAATCCCACTATGGAAGGAAGTTCAAGCATATCAAGAAACTTCAATGGTAGAATGATTACATTCAGAAACAAATACTGCGAATGTGGGAAAAGGGCTGCATTGAAAATCTCTGAAACGGAAATCAATCCAGGTAAGTTGTTTTATACTAGTGAAAGTAAACGATGCAAGTTTTTTAACTGGTGGAAGCCAGATCCAACAGTTTTTCAAACTTGGTAAAGGACCGAAGAAATCAATAGGGATTTGGAAGAAATCAAATTGTTAAATCCAAAGATGCAGAAGTTGGAAACATGTTTCCATGGAATAAAGCCCAATTTGTAGTCCATTCAAATTGGCTTAAGAATGATGACACTGTATAATTTAATTTTCTTTGGTGTTTCATCAGCAATGTTGTTTCTAATTGTACTACTGTTAGTGACAGTAACAGAACGTGTAATGCATGCAAGATTTTAATGAAAGTAACATCGTTTTGAAATTGTATTCAGACTTTACTTTTAATATGATTATATCCCAAGAAAAAGGATAATCGTACGCTCATTGATTGAAATGATTGTTATACATACAACAACAAAAATAAGTATATGATAAACAGAGTCATTGGAAAATATAGTAAAGGCACAAGAAAAATAGATAGCTAATTAATTGTAATTCTTGTTTTAAACAAGAAATAACAGGTCTACTTTTATAAAATAGTAACAAATAGAAAGCTTACCGTTCACATACATCTGTCTGTGATTCCAAAAATAATGATAACAAAAGTTGAAAGATTATAACAAAAATAAGGAAAAACATTGAAAGATATAAATCAAGAAAAAACAAAACAAACAAAAAATATCAATCACTGGTCCGGGCCATCCATTGCTTGTGTCATTTCAATCTTATCCCAATTCCCATGTGGTTGAATAGTCTTCATGTATTCTCTGAAGAGATTGAATCCATCACGACGACCATTCTCAAAGTGGTTTAGCACGTCTCGAATGTGCCTACCACTGGTCCGAAACCTCTGCCAACAGCTGTCAGTAGAAATACTTCTAGGAAGGCAGGAGCTAGTGGCCTCCAATAATTCCACACGGGTACTCAGTTCAATGAGTAGATCTAACTCACCATCCTCAAGTAGAGGAGACTCAGCTGTTGTTTTTTCAGAGGAGAAAGCCGAAGGGTATGCTTTTTATGAAGAAGACGAAATTGATGGGTTTGTTGTTGCTTTATAAGAAGTTGATTTATTTCATGATTTTTCTGAAGATTTCGGTGACAGTTTAGAGAGATCCATAGTGATTAACAAGATGAAGAAATTTTTTTTTTTTTTGAAAAGACAATGATGAAGAAAGTTCTGGATCCCACCCCTTTATAAAGATAATAAATTCAATATATTTATTACTCAAATAAAAATGTGATGACAAGTAAGTACACGTAATTGATTACACTTGTTTAGAGTTCAACCGGTTCACTAATAACAATTAATAATAATAATAATTTAAATACGGGAAACCATGCTAAGTTCAGCTACTGATGCTTATCATTGGGCTGTTCAATGCCCGTTGATAGGGGTGACGTTAAGTACTTCATAATTGATTATTGAACGCAAAAATATATATGTGATTCTCTTTTTAAGTTAGTAATTCTATAAATTAATATTTGATCACGCGTATATTATTGAAATGAAAAAACGAGTTAACTTCTGTGGGCTTTCAATGACCGGCATTAAGTTGCATGCAGTTAACCTAGTCAATATTGCGAAGTTCAAAAAAGGATTTAATTAATCACGTCGAGAATATCAACCGTCAAATATTGATGCTTCACATTGGGCTATTCAATGCAATAAGGAGTGTCATTGTGCTTTTAGGTAAATGTAGTTCATTAGACTGTTAAACCGGCGTTGCTAGGGGTGACGTTAATTACTTGTTCGATTACTATGAAAATAAATATTAAATTAATTAATGAATAGATTAACTGATGCTATATATAAGGATTGTTAACCTGTTAAAGCAACCTAGGGTTTGTACGAAACTAAGTTCTCTCTGAAACTAAGTTATCTTTATGTTTAATTACTAAACTAGTAGCACGATGAATAAATCTTTATGTTTATATTAATGGGAATGGGAAGGCTGTTAATGAGTGTCTAGATAACATTTATTATGACCTTTCAATTACTTAACTCATTTCACAAGTAATAAATCTTTATGTTTAATTATTTTTGGAAGTTAAATAAATAAATACCATGGACAATATAAACATTGTATAAAACCATACAATAACAAATATTTTATCGTGAATGTATGGTTTCTGGGTAAAATTATAGCTTTTTAATTTCAATCAAAGGGTGTATATAAATTACAGATTTACAAATTAAAAAAAATATTAAAAGAAAGAGTAACTATCTCTATCACATTACTTACCATGGACATTATATGCAAGAAGACCATGCATTGTGCATTAACGTTTTTTTTTTTTAAATTTATTTTATAATATGGAGTTTGGACAGAAAATCAATACAAATATGACTTTAAATAGTTTCATTGGAGATGTGCATACCAGGAGATTCTTTTCTTAACATTCTTTTCTTCTCTTCTGTTTCACTATTTACTAAAATTTTAGTTTTCTGACATCTCGATATCCATCTGTTCTAGACTATGGATCGAAAAAAATCCAAATCGGGTGAAAAAAAATAAATGGAATGAGGTCCTCCAATGTGTTTTGACACATCTCGAAAAAAGATTCATAGCCTTGGAGGAGGAACTCGTTGACCTCGAATTTCAAGCATCTAAAGACTTCCAGTATGTAAGGTTCCCATTTGTTGATCGGCTCATTTCGTGGACAAACCACATGTTGGGGTTCTTTGTAAGGGTAGCTTAAGTGTTGGTGTTATTGCTCAAAGCCCTTTGAAGACCTCATCTTGATAAGCATCGAAGGTAAATTTCTATATGCTTACTTGTCTTGAAGAGATAGTTGCACACACTCACAATATTCATACATATTACACTTGCTTGTGAATAGATTTTAAGCTTTATTACCCATTTTTCACATGCAAGTCAATTTTACGAAAATGCCCATATTAGTCAAAAATACAAGCAAGTGTAATATAGTGCGGAATTTAAATAACACTTGATGTATACGTGGAAACCCAACCACTGGGAAAAACCACGGGCTGTTTAGTGCGCCACACTTGGACCTCGAAATCCACTAATTGAAATGGAGTTTACAACCTATGTAGACCTCGTCTAACACTCCGGTCAATAACCCCCCACTTCTACCACGCAGGCCTTTAAAAGTGGCTCTAGTCCAATTGCTTGAGGCCTAAGCAATCTTAGCCCCAAGACTTAATTCTCAATGAAGAGATTATGCAACCTATGTGAATATGTATGAATATTCAAATAACAAACAAGGCTAGGGAACCTTAGATGCTTATCTAGGATAATGATATAATCAATTAAATCAACCCTAGATATCAATAGCTAAATGACATGTCAAATAGCTTAGCTAATCAAGATTAATCAAAAACCTAATTAGCTATCACAATACAACACTCAATCAATTCATCACAATTAATTCTCTATTCTTGTATTTAGCATATGATCTAAAACATACAAGTAAATTAAAAGAGAAAGCTTGATAGTAAAAATACTAAAATAAGATGAAGTTAATCAAAATCTTACCAAGCAAGTTGTGATGATGCAAACCCAATCATGGATGCATTCTATATAGTCATAGAAGATGTAATATGAAACTTGATGCACAAAGGATTTGATTTGAGTGGTTAAAGGTTGAGAATTTTTTGCTTGAAAAAATATTCTAAGGAAAATATGATATTCTGAACTCAGCGCCTTGACCTAAAGTCAAAGAGGCATATTTATAGGGTGTCAAAAGCAAAGTGGTGCGTTTTGATAAATGACACAAAATTTACCTTGGGCGCTGTACGTACAGCGCTTTGTACAGCGCCTTCCTGGGAAATGAAGAACATGCTTCATAGGCGCTGTTCATAGAGCGCTTTTGTACAGCGCCTCAAAACTGATCCTCTCGGGTCTGAGATGGGGGCTGTACGAACAGCGCTTTGTACAGCGCTCGTACAGCGCCTTCCAAAATTGCATCAGACCTGATGCATTAAAAATGCATTTTCAACCAGATCTCATATAGGCGTTGTACGTACAGCACCTTCAACAGCACTTTGTACAGCGCCAACACCATGAATGCAATCCTAAGTCTAGAATGAACATGACTTTGGTCATACAAAATGCAATCATGTAAAGCATGCAAGAAGAGATGTTAATGAACATTAATGCACATTTATAGACACACAACATACACGAATTAAACACTATGCATGAGTTGTAAGTGTGTGCAACTATCTCTTCAAAGCAATTAAGCACATAGAGATATACCTTTGGTGTGCTTGTCAACCTTGAGGACATGAGAAGGTCTTAAGCTTGATTATGAATCACTTAAGCTACCCTTACACACAATCCCCAACACGTGGTTTGTCCACGAAATAAGCCAATCAAGATATGGGAATCCTTACATAAAGACTACATGAAAAGAATACAACCGGATGAAAACTGGGTTGAGGTTAGCCTAACTGTTGTAAATGCTACACTCGATCTATGATGTTATTATGTGAACCGTTTTAAATTATGCTTTTGTGATGGCACTTTTGTTTGTGTGACTGGAAGATGGTAAATGATGTTTAAATCTTTGGTAGTTTTAGAATATTGGGTTTTTATGCTTGTTAAACAGTGATGTTTTGTAACCTCTTTTGTATTTGTTTATGGTAAACTTTATTTATTGACGAAGTTTATATTCATAAACCCTAGATTTCTTCTTCCTACTTGTAAGGTTTCCCTTTGTTGATTGGCTCATTTCGTGGACAAACCACATGTTGGGGTACTTTGTAAGGGTAGCTTATGTATTGGTTTTATTGTTCGAAGCCCTTTGAAGACCTCGTGTTGATAAGCACCGAAGGTAATATTCTTTGTGCTTACTTGTCTTGAAGAGATAGTTGCACACACTCACAACTCATGCATATGTCTTATCTTTGTATGTTGAGTTTATTTTCGTTGTGCATTAATGCCTATTTTCATCTCTTCTTGCATGTTTTTTTGATTGCATCTTGTGATTATATGTCATATCATGTTAGGCCTTTAGGATGCATTTAGTTTTACCTTTTTACCCCTTGCATGTTTTCTTGTGGGGTTCAAAGGAGTGGGCTGTGCGCTGGTAGTCAAGTGCCAGACCAGCGCAGCTCACCAGCGCAGATCGCCCAGTGGTCTGTCGCTGGTCATGCGCTGGTCCAGACCGGCGCAGCTCACCAACTAGCGCAGATCGCCCAGTTGTCTGTCGCTGGTCGTGTGTTGGTCCAGACCAGCGCAAAACGCCCAGTGGTGTGCCGCTGGTCGTGCGCCTGTCTGAGCGTTGGTCGTCAAGCGCTTGTGCAATTTTTACCTTTGCGCTGGTCTTGCGCCTGTCGTCCAACGCAAGGCCACCAGCACACAGAGCAATTTCTGGTGCGTTTTTCAAAATGACCACACTTCACTTATGGCCCCTTTATATATGCCACTTTGACTTTAGGTCTGACAAGAGAGTTCATATTCATATTCTATACTTAGGATATTTTTCAAGAGAAGAAAAATACACAAAGAACTCATTTTTAATTACTCAAACACTTTTTCATGATCATCAATCATCATCTAGCATCATCTTTGATCATCTAGATGTCATCTTGCATGGATTCTTCATCATACTTTGCTTGGTAAGTTTTTCACTAATATCTTACATATTTTGTGTTTCTCTTAACAAGCAATCTCAATTAATTACTTGTATGCTATTTTATATACTTTGGATACAAGATTGAGATTAGTGTGATGTATGTTTGAGAAGTTGTTTTGTGCTAGCAAATTAGGTTTTGTGCTTAATCTTGATTAGCTAAACTAATTGACATGTCATTTAGTTTGTAATATCTAGGATTGCTTTAATTGCAAATTCATCATCTTAGATAAGCATATAGGGTTTCCCTTGCTCTATGTTGCATTTGAATATTCATATATTCACTTAGGGTTGTATTCTCTTCATAGAGAAAGTAAGTCTTGTGTGTAGCTTCCGGGATTAGGTTGCTTAGATCGCAAGCAAATTGGACTAGGTTCACTCATACCGGATTAAGGTTGTAATCGTTTACACATTTAGTGGATTCGAGGTTTGAGTGTGGCTTACTTACTAGCCCGTGGTTTTTCCCGTGAGGGTTTCCACATAAAAATCAAGTGTTATTTAATTTCCACATTTTATACTTGATTTATTGCTTTATCTATTTAGGGGTAATTTCGTAATTTGGACTAACACGAAAAATTGGGTAAAAAGCTTAAAATCTATTCACCCCCCCCCCCCCCCCTCTAGATAGTTTTATACACACCGTGCTATAATTTGTTTCAATTGGTATCAGAGCGGGTTCCTAGACATACATAGGTGATCCTTGCTTATTTTGGTGTATTTTGCATTTTGTGTGATTTTTGATCATTCATACATTTGCATTCATTTCATTCATTCATAAACACTATGAGTGGAAACGGTGGAAATGGTGGTGGCCACGAAGGTGCTTCTAGCACAAGGCCTCCACTTCTTACCGGTTTGAACTATTCCCAATGGAAAGGGAAGATGGAATCCTACATATGCCAAATTCATGACCGTGCATGGATGGCGGTGGAAGACGGATATGATCTACCCAAGATGACTCCCGGTGGTGGAGGAGAAGAAGTTTTGAAGCCTAAGGCGCAATGGAACGCGCAAGAGTTTGAGGCTTCAAAATGGAATAGGAAGGTTATGCATGCCATCATGTGTGCAATGGATGAGAATCAGTACAAGCTTAATCAGAGCACTCAGATTGCAAAAGTGGCATGGGACATCCTTCAAGTTGCACATGAGGGAACCGAGGTGGTGAAGGAGTCCAAGCTTCAAGTCCTCCAAACTCAATTTGAGCTACTTAGGATGGGAGAGGATGAATGCTTCAATGACTTTGAAATCAAATTGATGGACATTGTAAATCAAAGCCATCAACTCGGAGACCCGTATTCGGATAGAAGAGTCAAGCAAAAAATTATAAGATCTCTCCCCGATAGGTTTGAATCAAAGGTGACGGCCATAGAAGAAAATAGTGGCTACATGGATATGAAGCCAAGTGAGGTGATTGGACGTCTCCTTGCATATGAGTCTAGGAAGGCTCCTAGCACCACTACTCCTCCTAAGAAGTCTAAAGGAATAGCTTTGAAAGCATCTAAGGATGCAAAGGAGGCAAATCATGAATCGGATGAATACCTTGCCTTATTCGTGAAAATGTTTAATAAGGTTATGGGGTTCAAGAAGAAGAAGGGATTTGGGTCAAGAGGACAAGACTTGAAGAAAAAAGGTTCCTTCAAGAAGTTTGAGCCTAGACAAGAGAGGACCGAAAGGAAAGGGGTCCGATGCTTTGAATGTGGTGGGATTGGTCACTTTGCCCCCGAATGTGCTAATCACAATAAAAAGAAGAAGGACAAAGTGATGGCCGCCACTTGGAGTGGGAGTAGTGATGACTCCAATGAGGAAGATGAGTCTTCAAGTGAAGAAGAGCTCATGGCTAACTTCCTAGCTTTTGCCTCATCTCACAAGAGCAAAAGTGCTAGTGAGAGAGAGGAAATGAGTCAAGAGGAAATTGACTATAGTGAAGAAGAAAGTGACTCCTCTTCTAATTCCATAAGGAAATTTATGGAGCAAAAGGTGCTTGCTAAATACCATGCCGAGTTCAATGATTTAGCAATTAAAAGCACAAGAAAGATTGAGAGGTTGAGAGAAGAGAACCTTGAACTTTCGGCTCACAATGACCACTTAAGTGAACAAGTGGAAAGATTGAAGAGGAGAGAGGATAAGTTAATTGAGGAGTTAGACTTATCCAAAAGAAGTGAAGAAGGCTTGAAGAGGGAACTTGTAGAAGTTAAAGGGTCCTTGGCTAAGATGGATTCTAGCACCAAGAAGCTTGACCATATGCTTGGTGTTGGAAAGAGTCCATGTGACAAGAGGGGTCTTGGGTATGAAGATGGCAAGAAGATCTCAACCTCTAACAAGACCGTGTTTGTCAAGTCCTTGAGGAACGAAGAAACTTCATTTGTGCAAATTCCTAGGAAGAAATTAGAAGTAGGACAATGCTCAAATGCACAAGTGAAGATGGGGCCAAGAAGGCAACCTCAAGCTCAACCCCCTAGGGTCCCTCAAGCCAACACTCCTCAACAATTGGCTCACAAAGGAAAGAGACCAATCATGCAACCTCAAGCTTGGAAGCAACCTAGACCGGTTCAACAACGAAGATGGATTGAAACCACTTATCCACAAAGACATGGACGAGCTCCCATACGTGCACAAAGACAAGGTATGATTCCTTTTTTCATCCCTATTTGTCACTTTTGTGGTTGTGATGGTCATATTAGACCAAATTGCTTTCAATATATTAAAATGTGTAGAACACGAAGCATGATTGAAAAGAGAAAGAATAGAGCCAAGATGCATGTTCCTAGGAATGATAATATTGATTTGCATGATCCTAGGAATAGTATAGCACATGTACCAAAGACCACTAAGAAAGCTAAAATTGTTGCTAAGTGGATTAGAAAGAATGAAAATGTTTGCCATGTTGCACAAATAGCCTTGAAGGCAAATTCTTCTAATTTTTGGTATTTGGATAGTGGGTGCTCTAGGCACATGACGGGAAACAAGAGTTTCTTTGAGACTCTTGTTATGGAGGAAGGTGGAAATGTCACTTTTGGTGATGGATCCAAAAGAAATGTTGTAGGGAAAGGAACCATTTTCGTTCCCGGATTACCCTCCTTATCCAATGCTTTATTTGTTGATGGCTTGAAAGCCAATTTAATAAGCATTTCACATCTTAGTGATGAAGGATATTCCGTCTTGTTTTCTAAAGATTATTGCTCTATCCTAAAACCCGATGGACAAACCTTGTTGAAGGGCATGAGATCTAGCGACAATTGTTATTGTCTTGAAGCTAGTATTGTATCTAATCATGTGTCCATGGATGAGCAAATTGAGTTGTGGCATGAAAGACTTGGCCACATGAACTTTAGGGATCTACGGACCCTTGGAATGTTCAATTGTGTGCGTGGCCTCCCTAAGCTTGGGAAGAAAGCCAATGGTGTTTGTGGACCTTGCCAACAAGGAAAGCAAACTAAAAGCATGCACAAAAAGGGTAAGTATCTCACCACCAAGGAGCCTCTTGAGCTTCTCCACATGGACCTTATGGGTCCCATGCAAACCGAAAGTTTGGGTGGAAAGAGATACATTTTTGTTTGTGTTGATGATTTCTCTAGGTTCACATGGACATATTTTCTTAGAGAAAAATCCGAAACTTTTGATAAGTTTAAAATGCTTTGTAATAAAATACAAAATGAGATGAACTCTAATATTAAAAGCATAAAACGGATTAGAAGTGACCATGGGAGGGAATTTGAGAATGCTACCTTTGAAACCTTTTGTAATGGTTTAGGCATCTCCCATGAGTTTTCGGCTCCTAGGACACCTCAACAAAATGGAGTTGTTGAGAGGAAAAATAGGGTCCTTCAAGAGATGGCCCGTGTGATGTTGCTTAGCAACAATGTCCCTAGGAACCTATGGGCCGAAGCCATCAATACGGCTTGCTATATAGGAAATAGAGTTTTCCTAAGGCTCGGTACTAGAAACACCTCCTATGAGTTATGGAAAGGCAAGAGGCCAAATGATAGCTACTTCTACACTTTTGGAAGCAAATGCTACATTTTGAATGACCGTGATCAACTTGGCAAATTCGATGCTAAGAGTGATGAGGGTATTTTTATTGGCTATGCCTTGAATAGTAGAGCCTATAGAGTTTTCAATTTAAAGACTCTAAGTGTTATGGAATCATCCAATGTCGTATTTGATGATACTAGGCTCAAGTCCAATGATCATGAGGAGGAGGTTATTTTTAGTGATGTTTCTCCTTTGGAGATTGTTGTGGTGTCTCCTAATGTTGGGACATCTAATGTCAACAATGATGACACACAACCTATTGATAGAGTTCTTCTCTTGGACTCTAAAGAACCCGCTCCATGGGTTAGGAAACTCCATGATAAAGAAGATATCATTGGAGAGGTTAATGAGGGTGTTAGGACTAGACGTCAACTCGCTAATCTTATTAGCTACACATGCTACACCTCTCAAATTGAACCCAAAAAGGTTGAAGAGGCCTTAAATGATGAATTTTGGGTTCTTGCCATGCAAGAAGAGCTAAACCAATTCGAAAGGAATGAGGTTTGGACTTTAGTTCCTAGGCCTAAGACCACTAATGTCATAGGCATTAAATGAATATTTAGGAACAAATCCGATGAGGATGGCAACATAATGCGGAACAAGGCTAGACTTGTAGCACAAGGGTACTCTCAAATTGAGGGTATCGACTTTGAGGAGACATTTGCTCCCGTTGCCCGTTTAGAGTCTATTAGGCTTCTCTTGTCCATTTCTTGTGTGCACAAGTTCAAATTGCACCAAATGGATGTCAAGAGTGCCTTCCTCAATGGCTTCTTGCAAGAGGAAGTGTTTGTTGAACAACCCAAGGGGTTTGTGGATGCTCACCACCCCAACCATGTCTATCGCCTCAAGAAGGCTCTATATGGGTTGAAACAAGCACCGTGGGCTTGGTATGAGCGCCTCACTCAATTTCTTGTTGACAATGACTACACACGTGGTAGTGTTGACAAGACACTATTCATCAAAAGAAACAATGATGAGCTTTTCATAGCTCAAATATATGTTGATGATATAGTGTTTGGCTCCACCAACAACACCAAGGTCCAACAATTTATTGATGTTATGTCTCATGAATTTGAGATGAGTCTTGTTGGTGAGCTTAGTTACTTCCTAGGTTTGCAAATTAGGCAACTAGATGATGGGATTTTTATAACCCAAGCCAAATATGCCAAAAACCTAGTGAAGAAGTTTGGTCTTGAAAAAGCCAAACAATGTGACACTCCTATGAGCACCACTTTGAAGCTAAACAAGGATGCTAGCGGTAAAAGTGTGGACCAAACCTTATATTGTAGCATGATAGGGAGCTTGCTCTATTTGACCGCAAGTAGGCCCGATATATCATTTAGTGTAGGAGTTTGTGCTAGGTACCAATCCGATCCCAAGGAGTCCCATCTCTCTTCGGTTAAGAGAGTCATTCGCTTTGTGAATGGAACTTCCAACTATGGGATTTGGTACTCATTTGACACTAATCCTAGTCTTGTAGGATATAGTGATGCAGATTGGGCAGGAAATTGTGATAATAGGAAGAGCACATCGGGTGGTTGCTTCTTTCTAGGCAACAACTTGGTGTCTTGGTTTTGCAAGAAGCAAAACTCGATTTCCTTGTCCACGGCGGAAGCCGAGTACATAGCCGCGGGGAATGGATGCACTCAACTCCTATGGATGAAGCAAATGCTAGTAGACTACGGATTCAACCAAGGTACTCTCACTCTCTTTTGTGATAACATAAGTGCTATTAATATTTCCAAGAATCCGGTACAACATTCTAGAACTAAGCATATTGACATCCGCCATCACTTCATTAGAGAGCTTGTTGAAAATAAATGCATAGTACTTGAACATGTAGGTACTAATAATCAACTTGCGGACTTATTTACTAAACCCTTAGATGCTACTCGATTAAAAACTCTTAGTAGATCTATTGGGATATGTCTTGTGGAGTGATGTTCTATGATTGACCCCATATGGGGAACTCAAGCAAATAGAGCTAATTTGCATTCTTGTATCTTGGAAAAAATTCTAAATATCTTATGCCTCTTCTTTTAATTGTTTGAGTAAGCTTGGTTGCATATATGTATATATGTTTTCAATTCAATAAGTTTGAACCTTGCTTGTTTACAATCCATGTCATATTTATGTTCAAACATGCATTTTTGGACTATGAGATGTATGTAGGAAGTATGATTTGAATGACCTATGATTATCTCCATGACATGATGATTCTTTAATAACATGCTAATGTCAAATGAAAAAGCATGAAATTCATATAACTTGCTCACATGAAAAGCATGAATTGATGATTGCATATTCTTAAATGCAAAACTTGTGTGAAAGCTTATGAGACTCAAAATGAATAAAGGATCTTGTATCCATTCAAAGGAATTTATATTCCAAATGTCTCTCTTTCTTTATTAGTTGAACATGGCTACTATCATACGGATATTTATCCGGAAAAATCTAATAGGGTGCAAAGTCGCTCATGCCATGTTTCGCTTATAAAGTTGGATATAGTTGCTCATATATTAAAATCAATAAAAACTCTATATCCTTGCTTTTCTCATGACAATGGTGAAATTAGTTTGAATTCTTATTAGAAACCTTGTCATTTCCTTTGCCAAATACCATGATATTTTGGACTTAAATGCTACATGTCTTGTATGCAAAGCATGTTTGATTCACACATTTTTCTCCAATAACTCTCCTCGTTTCTCTTCAATTAATTGAGGTGCATAAGGTGACTTATATGTATATGCAAATATCTTGCATGCTTCTGTCTCTCGTTGCTATGAGTGACCCGGTTGGGGACTACTCCTTTGCCTATATCATGACAAAAAGGGGGAGTAGGATATGGTAAGGGGAGTTGTAAAATAGAAGCAATTGTGCATATTGGGGAGAACATTCATTGAGGGAGAGTAACCCGTTGAGGGGGAGCATTGCATACACATACATTGCATAATGTTGTGCCTATTTTTTTAATGCAAATGCTTGGTATTGTTCTCACTTGATTAATCTCACACTTTTCTTGTATTGGAAATGTTAGAAACTTTCTTTTCAGGGCTTGATTATTCTACAAGAGATTGAAGACTTGAAGTTTTATTTTCTTATCTCTTTGTATTGTAGAATATCATAGTTGTCCCGTAGTTTCTATTTTTTGTGAGGAATCAATGTGAGTGGTGGTTTTGTCACGAAATAGCCAAAGGGGGAAATTGTAAGGTTCCCATTTGTTGATTGGCTCATTTCGTGGACAAACCACATGTTGGGGTACTTTGTAAGGGTAGCTTATGTATTGGTTTTATTGTTCGAAGCCCTTTGAAGACCTCGTGTTGATAAGCACCGAAGGTAATTTTCTTTGTGCTTACTTGTCTTGAAGAGATAGTTGCACACACTCACAACTCATGCATATGTCTTATCTTTGTATGTTGTGTTTATTTTTGTTGTGCATTAATGCCTATTTTCATCTCTTCTTGCATGTTTTTTTTTATTGTATCTTGTGATTATATGTCATATCATGTTAGGCCTTTAGGATGCATTTAGTTTTACCTTTTTACCCCTTGCATGTTTTCTTGTGGGGTTCAAAGGAGTGGGCTGTGCGCTGGTCGTCAAGCGCCAGACCAGCGCAGCTCACTAGCGCAGATCGCCCAGTGGTCTGTCGCTGGTCGTGCGCTGGTCCAGACCGGCGCAGCTCACCAGCGCAGATCACCCAGTTGTCTGTCGCTGGTCGTGCGCTGGTCTAGACCAGCGCAAAACGCCTAGTGGTGTGCCGCTGGTCGTGCGCCTGTCTGAGCGTTGGTCGTCAAGCGCCTGTGCAATTTTTGCCTTTGCGCTGGTCTTGCGCCTGTCATCCAGTGCAAGGCCACCAGCGCACAGAGCAATTTCTGGTGCGTTTTTCAAAACGACCACACTTCACTTATGGCCCCTTTATATATGCCACTTTGACTTTAGGTCAGACAAGAGAGTTCATATTCATATTCTATACTTAGGATATTTTTCAAGAGAAGGAAAATACACAAAGAACTCATTTTTAATTACTCAAACACTTTTTCATGATCATCAATCATCATCTAGCATCATCTTTGATCATCTAGATGTCATCTTGCATGGATTCTTCATCATACTTTGCTTGGTAAGCTTTTCACTAATATCTTACATATTTTGTGTTTCTCTTAACAAGCAATCTCAATTAATTACTTGTATGTTATTTTATATACTTTGGATACAAGATTGAGATTAGTGTGATGTATGTTTGAGAAGTTGTTTTGTGCTAGCAAATTAGGTTTTGTGCTTAATCTTGATTAGCTAAACTAATTGACATGTCATTTAGTTTGTAATATCTAGGATTGCTTTAATTGCAAATTCATCATCTTAGATAAGCATATAGGGTTTCCCTTGCTCTATGTTGCATTTGAATATTCATATATTCACTTAGGGTTGTATTCTCTTCATAGAGAAAGTAAGTATTGTGTGTAGATTCCGGGATTAGGTTGCTTAGATCGCAAGCAAATTGAACTAGGTTCACTCATACCGGGATTAGGTAGGTGTGTGATTACTTCCGGGATTAGGTTGTAATCGTTTACACATTTAGTGGATTCGAGGTTCGAGTGTGGCTTACTTACTAGCCCGTGGTTTTTCCCGTGAGGGTTTCCACGTAAAAATCAAGTGTTATTTAATTTCCGTATTTTATACTTGATTTATTGCTTTATCTATTTAGGGGTAATTTCGTAATTTGGACTAACACGAAAAATTGGGTAAAAAGCTTAAAATCTATTCACCGCCCCCCCCCCCCCCCCCCCCCCCCCCCCCCCCCCCCCCCCCCCCCCCCCCCCCCCCCCCCTCTAGATAGTTTTATACACACCGTGCTATAATTTGTTTCACTACTTTCGCTTATTTTATCGTTTTTTATTTAACAAAAAGGGTAAATTATATTTAATTGTTTTTTAGGGTTTGCACTTGTTTCAGATTGTTAACAAGTTCAACTTTTAGATCTTTAATTACAACAAATACATGAAGTTTTATTGTTTTTTTTTGTCAACAAATATTATTTATTTTCATTATAAATGTCGACTGATTTAACTGGTGCAATTTTTCATTGGATGGTTTTGAATTGTGATAATGGCCAAATGGAAATATAACTGTGGATTTGGGGTCCTGGGCTTCATAGAAATCAAAAAATGGATAATTAAAATTGCAAAATAAAATAATTAATGGTTTTGAAAGTTGTGTATAGTGGATGGTAACAATTGTTCGCCGGCATTTAGAAGAAGTAACCATCCATTGTTGAACTTTACATCGGTTTATTTCAAAGTTGCTGTCATTAAAAATAGGTAATCATCATCTCAACAGACATAATTAATTAATACATTTGTTTAATCAACATTTTCCTTATTTATATTTTGAAAATCAAGGTTTTCTTTGTTAAATTTTTTATTTTATTCAACTATATCACTATGCAGGATGTGTGTTTTTCTGTTATGAATAATAAACAAAAGAAAACATGCCAGCTTATTAATTTCTGACCATATCACAACTATTCAAAGGTTAATGAACTCATAAACTATATACTATGATTATGTTTGTTGTTCGGTTACATTAATACTAAAATTGATTGCTAATTGTAATTCTTGTTTTAAAGAAGAAATAACAGGTCTACTTTTATAAAATAGTGTAAGGATTCCCATATCTTGATTGGCTTATTTCGTGGACAAACCACATATTGGGGATTCATTGTAAGGGTAACTTAGATATTAGTGTTCAAGCTCAATGCCCTTTCAAGACCTCATCTTGATAAGCACCAAAGGTAAACTTCTATATGCTTAATTTGCTTTGAAGAGATTAGTTGCACACACACACTCACATCTCATGTATTGTTCTTATTTATATGTTGTGTGTTCTTATTTGTGCACCTTATTGCTTTGAAAATCTCTTCAAGCATTGGTTGTTGATTGCTCTTGTTTGTTATGCCTTAATATGTTTTAATTTTAGGCTGAAAGCTACAGAGCAAATCGGCGCCTTGTTCGGCGGTCGGTGGCCGCAGAACAAGGGCGCATTTTGAAGTGCTCTGTTTCAGGTCCAAATCGGCGCCCTTGGTTCGGCGTTTAGTGGGCGTAAAAAAGGCCGCCGAAAAGGGACCAGAACGTCAGGTCTCAAATCGGCGCCTTTATTCGGCGGCCTAGGGCGCAAAAATAGGCGTAGAATTGTTAGTCAACTCAGTTTGACTGAATTATGCGCCCTGTTCTGCGGTCCGTTGCCGCAGAATCGGCGCTTTTTAGCAAATTTGCAAAATGACACCACTTCAATTAGGCATCCTATATATATGCCTCTTTCATTACTAGGTCGTCAGCTGAGTTAAAAATATCATATATTTTCCTTAGAATAATTTTGAAGTGAAAAATTCTAAAAGATCTCACCTTTAACCACTCAAATCAAATCCCTTTTGCATCAAATTTCATATTGCATCTTCTATGTCTATATAGAATGCATCCATGCATAGGTTTGCATAATCACAACTTGCTTGGTATGATTTTGATTATCTTCATCTTATTTTAGTATTTTTACTATCAAGCCATCTCTTTAAATTACTTGTATGTTTTAGATCATATGCTAAATACAAGAATAGAGAATTGATTGTGATGAATTGATTGAGTGTTGTATTGTGATAGCTAATTAGGTTTTTGCTTAATCTTGATTAGCTAAGCTATTTGACATGTCATTTAGCTATTGATATTTAGGATTGATTTAATTGTTATATCATCATCCTAGATAAGCATCTAAGGTTCTCTAGCCTTGTTTGTTATTTGAATATTCATACATATTCACATAGGTTGCATTATCTCTTCATTGAGAATTAAGACTTGGGGCTAAGATTGCTTAGGCCTCAAGCAAATTGAACTAGAGCTACTTTTAAAGGCCCGCGTGGTAGAAATGGGGGGTTATTGACCAGAGTGTTAGACGAGGTCTACATAGGTTGTAAACTTCATTTCAATTAGTGGATTTCGAGGTTCGAGTGTGGCGCACTATACAGCCCGTGGTTTTCCCCAGTGGTTGGGTTTCTACGTATACATCAAGTGTTATTTAATTTCCGCACCATATTACACTTGTTTGTATTTTTGACTAGTAGGGGTATTTTCGTAAAATTGACTTGTATGCGAAAATTGGGTAAAAGTAATTAAAATCTATTCACCCTCTAACATATATCGAACACACCGAGCGTTTATTTATTCTTTCAAATAGTAACAAATAGAAAGCATACCATTCACATACAACTTTTTGTGATTACAGAAATAACGATAACGAAAGTTGTGATTATAACAAAATAACGGAAAAACATTGACATATATAAATCATGTAAAAACGAACAAACAGCAAATAGCAGTCACACGCCTATGGCATCCATTGCTTGTGGCCATTCAATCTCATCCCAATGCCCATGTGGTTGAACAGTCTTCATGTATTCTCTAAAGAGATTGAATCCATCAATACGAACATCTTCAAAGTGCTTGTCCATGTCTTGCACGTGAAATGGATTGGACCATAAGCTCTTCCAAGAATGGTCAGTAGAAATTCTTGTACGAAGGCAGGAGTTAGTGGCCTCCAATAATTCCACACGAGTACTCATTTCAATGAGTAGATCCAACTCTCCATCCTCAAGTAGAGGAGACTCAGCAATTGTTTTCTCAAAGGAGGAAGCCGAAGGGTATGCTTTCTGTGAAGAAGAGGAAATTGATGGGTTTGTTGTTGCTTTATAAGAAGTTGCTTTATGTCCTGATTTTTCTAAAAATTTTGGTGATAGTTTAGAGAGATCCATAGTGTTTAAAGAGATGAAGAAAGTTTTTTTTTTTTTTTTTTTTAAGCACAATGATGAAGAAAGTTCTAGATCCCACTCCTTTATAAAGATAATAAATTTAAAATATTTATTACTCAAATAAAAATGTGATGACAAGTAAGTACACGTAATTGTTTACACTTGTTTAGAGTTCAACCGGTTCACTAATAACGATTAATAATAATTATTATTTAAATATGGGAAACCGTGCTATTTCTTATTAATGAGAATGGGAAGACTCTAGAAAAAAGTTATAACGTTTCAATTACTAAACTCGTTTCACGAGTAATAATGTTTATCTTTATGGGAATGGGAAGGGTGTTAATGGATGTCTAAAAAACATTTATTCTGACCTTTCAATTACTAAACTCATTTAACAAGCAATAAATCTTTATTTTTACTTATGGTTGGAAGTTCAATCCCCTTATGTCTAGAAAAACGTTATAACGTTTCAATCACTAAACTTGTATCAAGATTAATAAATCATGATGTTTATCTTAATGGGAATGGGTGTCAAGAAAACATTTATTGTGACCTTTCAATTACTAAACTCATATCACAAGTAATAAATCTTTATAACTTATTTTTGGAAGTTTAATAAATAAATACAATGGACAATATAAACACTGTATAAAACCATACAATAACAAAAAATTTATTGTGAATGTATCGTTACTGGGTAAAATTATAGCTTTTAAATTTCAATCAAAGGGTGTATATAAATTAAAGATTTAAAATTTTCAAAAAATATTAAAACAAAGAGTAACTAACTCTCTCACATTACTTACCATGGATATTATAAGCAAAATGACCATGCATTGTGCATTAACGTATTATTTTTTTGATAATATGGAGTTTGGATAGAAAATGAATACAAATATGACTTTAAATAGTTGCATTGGAGATGTGTATATCTGTATTTCGCATTTTTTATATTTTTGCCAATTTGGACAAGCAAATTTAAACTAAAAAGGACAACAAAGAAATCGGATAAATATAGATCAACATCACCAATAAACATTAGAGTTGTGAACAAGCGAATTTAAATTTAAACTGAAATATATTATCACACCATTAAAGAACTGATTACACAAAAGCGGGTACATAGAATGGCAGTTAAAATGTAATAACAAACAAAGGAAAAGAGGAAATATTCCAACTACGTGAACTGTCAGTCCAGTGCACCTCTGGCTTTAGTGGGATCAACATTATCCCATTCTCCTTCTGGGAAAATCTTCTTCGCGTAATCCCTCATGAGTTCGAAGCCAACCCTATGACCGGATTCAAATCCTAGCTGTACAGGACGAAGGTACGATTCTAAAGATCTGGACAATCTCCTAGTTACTTCATCTGCGAGAACCTTGTTATCTTCCTCCAATTTGACAACCCTTACCTCCACAAGTTGGATTTTCTGGAGAGTTACTCCACTACTATCTTCATTTGGGGAAGATGGAGTGGTTACTTTTGCTTTTTTGGGACAGGGATCGAGTTCGTCCATATCTACAAAAAAGTTGTTTACAAGACAATAGCAAAATACTCAAAATGACAAGTGACAACAAAATGGTATAGAGCTTTGATTTATAATAATAATTGACCAATTAACGGTATGCATTAATATGACAATGTGACATAGTTAATCCTCTGTACATTAATACCCTTGTGGTTGGTTTTCTGTGGTGCTCCGGTGTTTTATTGTTTCTTTTTGAATAAAATTTAAAAAAAAAAAAAAAACCTTGGAACATGAAAATTTGTTAATTAATGAGTTTGTATCATGAAGCATGTGTACATTAATGATCAGTGGTAAATGATGTGGCATGTTGATGTTAAATCATAGGTAATTATGTTAAAACAAAAATAGAAAAAATTATTGAAAAAAATTTATCGTGGGTTTCAGTTACTTCTTCCAGGCTGATCTCCAAATGACGCGTAACACATTGCAAAGCATCGTATGATTTCTGCTTAGTAACAATTTCGGTTTGATGATCCATCAATAGCATATGTAAGCATAAAGTTTTTCAAACATTCGTGACCAAAGTCAATTTAGTTTTTGTCAGTTCAAAATCCTGGTACATTTTAGTCAATCCTAAAAGGTGCATTAAACCCCAAAAGGTGCCATGTCAACAGGTGTGTAAAAGGTTCATTGAACCCTAAAAGGTGCCATGTCAACAGGTGTGTATAAATACATAAATAAGTATCAAATCAATTGATTTGGTTTAAATACGTTGATGAATTTAACCAAAGGTTACCATAAATAAATAAATTAAATAATTTGTGTATACAATACATTGCAATCACAACAATTAGTAAAATGTGGATTCAATTTCAAAATTGTAATATTAAAAGATATTGGTCCACAGTAGAGTTCACTGCATTTAAAAAAAATTAAAAATTAAAAACCTTTTTTATCCTCGACTACCACTTAAATTGTATATAAATTAGGTTTCCAAGTCTCTGTCATTATCATAACATTTTGTTAACCGGAAAAATAGGCAATTAATTCAAGGAAGAGCTTTTCCCATTAGAGGGCCTCATCACTCCCTAGTACCCACCGCGGAAGCATCCCTGATCGCTCTAAAGCGTCTAATGAAAAGCAAGGCCTGGCCCATCACCTGCCGCGCCCCCCCTTAATCACGCCGGGACCAAGCGCGGCTCAACAAGGAACCGGGCTCCCCCCAAGGACGCCTATTAAGGAGGGGGACCTAGCTCCTCTAAAGAGCATAGTAAGAGGATGGACATGGTTCAATAGAGGACCCGCTCCCAACCAGCAACCCGACCAGGAGCCATCCTAAGCAGTGCCTACCGGATCGTGCATAACCCACTCTTACAACTAGAACAGCCCCCTAGAGAACCTAGAGAAGAATTCCTTGGAATTCTTTAGCAACCCCCCTGCTCCAAAGGGCTGACGTCGGTCATAGTAACCAACAGACCACGACCCTTCCAAGGGTTGACGCCAGCCCTCACCCCAAGTCACATAGGATAAAGAAGGGACCGGAAACAACCTGCAAAGCTTCGGCACCAACCTATTAATGTGAGGCAGCAAGCACAAATGGGGGAAACTAAGCAGCGTACGGTCGAGATCATCTGCTGGCCATATCGCATCAACGGTTGAACCTCACTCCATCTCAGCCCTAGCTGGAGGTCAACTATCTCATACATGAAAGGGGATACTGTGTTTCCCCAGCAAAACATTCACAGGAACCCAGCAAGCATGAAGAAGGAAATGGTGGAAGAGGGTGCCTGACAGTGTACAGCGGGACAGGCGCTGACATTGTCCCCCCTAGGCCAGATTTTGATAACGACCTTCCACTGTTGCAATGACCCCATCCAACCAATCAAAACCCCTGGAAACACCACCTATTCGCTATATCAGCCCTACAGAAACGCCTATATGGACCTAAGGCCTAGATGGTGCGATCAAGGCCCTTCAAGGCGTGTGGCTACCACGGCCCTGTGAAACAAATTATAGCACGGTGTGTATAAAACTATCTAGAGGGGGGGGGGGGGGGGGGGGGGGGGGGGGGGGGGGTGGGGGGGGGGGGGGATTGGGGGGGGGGGGGGGGGGGGGGGGGGGGGGGGGGGGGGGGGGGGGGGGGGTGAATAGATTTTAAGCTTTTTACCCAATTTTTCGTGTTAGTCAAAATTATGAAATTACCCCTAAATAGATAAAGCAATAAATCAAGTATAAAATGCAGAAATTAAATAACACTTGATTTTTACGTGGAAACCCTCACGGGAAAAAACCACGGGCTAGTAAGTAAGCCACACTCGAACCTCGAATCCACTAAATTTGTAAAATGATTACAATTTAATCCTGGAAGTAATCACACACCTACCTAATCCCGGTATGAGTGAACCTAGTCCGATTTGCTTGCGATTTAAGCAACCTAATCCCGGAAGCTACACACAAGACTTACTTTCTCAATGAAGAGAATAACACCCTAAGTGAATATATGAATATCCAAATGCAACATAGAGCAAGGGAAACCCTATATGCTTATCTAAGATGATTAATATGCAATTAGAACAATCCTAGATATTAAAAACTAAATGACATGTTCAATCAAATAGTTTAGCTAATCAAGATTAAGCACAAGAACCTAATTAGCTATCACAATACAACTTCTCAAACATACAACACACTAATCTCAATCTTGCATCAAAAGATATATGAAAAACATACAAGTAATTAATTGAGATTGCTTGTTAAGAAAAACACAAAATATGTAAGATATTAGTGAAAAGCTTACCAAGCAAAGTGTGATGAAGAATCCATGCAAAGAGACATCTAGATGATCTAGGATGATGCTAGATGATGATTGATGATCATGAAAAAGTGTTTGAATGAATAAAATTTGAGTTCTTGGAATTTTTTCTTCTCTTGAAAAATATCCTAAGTATGAAATCTGAATATGAACTCTCTTAATTGACCTAAAGTCAAAGTGGCATATATATAGGGGGCCAAATCAAAGTGTGGTCGTTTTGATAAGTTGGCCTAAAATTTGCCTTGACCGCTGTTCACCCGCTGTACGTAGGGCGGGTGTACAGTGGTTCACCTCGGATTGTGAAGAACATGTTCTTCGTGACCGCCCTACATAGGGTGGATTCCAGGCGACCTAGGGGCGGTTGCTCTCGGGTCTGGAGAGCCACCCTTCACCCGCTATTCGTAGAGCGGTTTTTGGGCGGACCATCAGGTGTGAAAAACATCACCAGTGGCACCGCTGTTCACCTGCTCTTTGTAGAGCGGGTGTACAGCGGCTAAGAGCAAATTTGCTCAAAGCCCCATATGGGCGCTGTTCGTAGGGCGCATGTAGGGCGGGTGAACAGCGCCCAAACTTTTACACAATGCAACCTAGTTCTAATCATGTCATGGCATTTGAACTACTAGATGCAATCAAACTAACATGCAAGAAGAGATGAAAATAAGCATTAATGCACAACAATAAGAAACACAATATACAAAGATTAAACATATGCATGAGTTGTGAGTGTGTGCAACTATCTCTTCAAGACAAGTAAGCACATAGAAATTTACCTTCGGTGCTTATCAACACAAGGTCTTCAAAGGGCTTCGAACAATAATACCAACACCTAAGCTACCCTTACAAAGAACCCCAACATGTGGTTTGTCCACGAAATGAGCCAATCAACAAATGGGAACCTTACAATCTCCCCCTTTGGCTATTTCGTGACAAAACCACCACTCACATTGATTCCTCACAAAGAATTAAGAAACTACGGGACAACTATGATTTTCTACAACACAAAGAGATAAGAAAATAAAACTTCAAGTCTTCAATCTCTTGTAGAATAATCAAGCCCTGAAAATAAGATTTCTATATTTTCCAATACAAGTGAAATGTGAGATTAATCAAGTGAGAACAAAAACAAGCATTTGCATTTTAAAAGTTTAGGCACAACATTATGAAATGTATGTGTATGCAATGCTCCCCCTCAACGGGTTACCCCCCCCCTCAATGAATGTTCTCCCCACTATGCACAATTTCTTCTATATTTTGCAACTCCCCTTACCATATCCTACTCCCCCTTTTTGTCATGATATAGGCAAAGGAGTAGTCCCTAACCGGGTCACTCATAGCAACGAGAGATAGTAGTATGCAAGATTTGCATAATTAATATAAGTCACTTTATGCATCTCAATTAATTGGAGAGAAACAAGGAGATTTATTTGATAGAAAATATGTGAATCAAACATGCTTTGCATACAAGACATGTAGCATTCAAGTCCAAAATACAATGGTATTTGGCAAAGCAAATGACAAAGGTTTCTAATAGGATTTCAAACCAATTTCACCAATGTCATGAGTAAAGCAAGGATATAGAATACATTGATTTCAATTTAAGAACAACTATATCCAACTTTATTAGCGAAACATGGCATGAGCGACTTTGCACCCTATTTGATTTTTCCGGATAAGATATCCGTATAATAGTAGCCATGTTAAACCAATAAAGAAAGAGAGACATTTGGAATATAAATTCCTTTGAACGGATACAAGATCCTTTATTCATTTTGAGTCTCATAAGCTTTCACATAAGTTTTGCATTTTAAGAATATGCAATCATCAATTCATGCTTTTCATGTGAGCATGTTATATGAATTTCATGCTTTTTCATTTGACATTAGCATGTTATTAAAGAATCATCATGTTATGGAGATAACCATAGGTCATTCAAATCATACTTCCTATATACATCTCCTAGTCCAAAAATGCATGTTTGAACATAAATATGACATGGATTGTAAACAAGCAAGGTTCACACTTATAGTATTGAAAACATATATCCATATGTGCAACCAAGCTTACTCAAACAATTAAGAGAAGAGGCATAAGACATTTCAATTTTTTTGCAAATGACAAGAATGCAAAATAGCTCTCTTTGCTTGAGTTCCCCATATGGGGTCAATAACAAAACACATCACTCCACAAGACATATCCCAATAGATCTACTTAGTGTTTTAAATCGAGTAGAATCTAAGGGTTTAGTAAATAGGTCCGCAAGTTAATCATTAGTACCTACATGTTCAAGTACTATGCATTTATTTTCAACAAGCTCTCTAATGAAATGATGGCGGATGTCAATATGCTTAGTTCTAGAATATTGTACCGGATTCTTGGAAATATTAATGGCACTCATATTATCACAAAAGAGAGTGAGTGTACCTTGGTTGAATCTGTAGTCTACTAGCATTTGCTTCATACATAGGAGTTGTGTGCATCCGCTCCCCGCGGCTATATACTCGGCCTCGGCCGTTGATAAGGAAATCGAGTTTTGCTTCTTGCAAAACGAAGACACCAAGTTGTTGCTTAGGAAGAAGCAACCGCCCGAGGTGCTCTTCCTATCATCACAATTTCCTGCCTAATCCGCATCACTAAAGCCTACAAGACTAGCATTAGTGTCAAACGAGTACCAAATCCCATAGTTGGAAGTCCCATTCACATAGCGAATGATCCTCTTTATGGAAGAGAGATGGGACTCCTTGGGATCCGCTTGGTACCTAGCACACACACCCACACTAAAAGATATATCGGGCCTACTTGCGGTCAAATAAAGCAAGCTACCTATCATGCCCCGATATAGAGTTTGTTCAACACTTTTACCACTAGCATCCTTGCTTAGCTTCAAAGTGGTATTCATGGGTGTATCACAATGTTTGGCATTTTCTAGACCAAACTTCTTCACTAGGTTTTTGGCATATTTGGCTTGGGTTATGAAAATCCCGTCATCTAATTGCCTAATTTGCAAACCTAGGAAGTAACTAAGCTCACCAACAAGACTCATCTC
This sequence comes from Acer yangbiense, assembly GCA_008009225.1. Taxonomy (NCBI): domain Eukaryota; kingdom Viridiplantae; phylum Streptophyta; class Magnoliopsida; order Sapindales; family Sapindaceae; genus Acer; species Acer yangbiense. The sequence continues at coordinate 22,653,853 of CM017771.1, forward strand.
AAATTCATGAGACATGACATCAACAAATTGTTGGACCTTGGTGTTATTGGTGGAGCCAAACACTATATCATCAACATATATTTGAGCTATGAAAAGCTCATCATTGTCTTTCTTGATGAATAGTGTCTTGTCAACACTACCTCTTGTGTAGTTATTGTCAACAAGAAATTGAGTGAGGCGCTCATACCAAGCCCTCGGTGCTTGTTTCAACCCATATAGTGCCTTCTTGAGGCGATATACATGGTTGGGGTGGTGTGCATCCACAAACCCCTTAGGTTGTTCAACAAACACTTCCTCTTGCAAGAAGCCATTGAGGAAGGCACTCTTGACATCCATTTGGTGCAATTTGAACTTGTGCACACAAGAAATGGACAAGAGAAGCCTAATGGATTCTAAACGGGCAACGGGAGCAAATGTCTCCTCAAAGTCGATACCCTCAATTTGAGAGTACCCTTGTGCTACAAGTCTAGCCTTGTTCCGCACTATGTTGCCATCCTCATCGGATTTGTTCCTATAAATCCACTTGGTGCCTATCACATTAGTGCTTTTAGGCCTAGGAACTAGAGTCCAAACCTCATTCCTTTCGAATTGGTTTAGCTCTTCTTGCATGGCAAGAACCCAAAATTCATCATTCAAGGCTTCATCAACCTTTTGGGTTCCATTTGAGAGGTGTAGCATGTAAAGCTAATGAGATTAGCTAATTGACGCCTAGTCCTAACACCCTCATTCACATCTCCAATAACATCATCTTTGTTATGGAGTCTTCTAACCCATGGAGCGGGTTCATTAGAGTCCAAGAGAGGGACTCTAGTAATAGGTTGTGTGACTTCATTATTTTCATTGGACGTCCCAACATTGGGAGTCACCACAACCCTCTCCAAAGGAGAGTTATCCTCTAAAACTTCCTCCTCCTCATGGTTATTAGACTTGAGCCTCGTATCATCAATAACAACATTCGATGATTCCATGACGGTTCGAGTCTTCAAGTTGAAAACTCTATAGGCTCTACTATTCAAGGCATAGCCAATAAAGATACCCTCATCACTCTTAGCATCAAACTTGCCAAGTTGATCACGGTCATTTAAAATGTAGCATTTGCTTCCAAATGTGTGGAAGTAGCTAACATTTGGCTTCCTACCCTTCCATAACTCATAGGAGGTGTTTCTAGATCTGGGCCTTAGGAAAACACGATTCTCTATATAGCAAGCCGTATTGACGGCTTCGGCCCATAGGTTCCTAGGGATATTGTTGCTAAGCAACATCACTCGGGCCATCTCTTGAAGGACCCTATTCTTCCTCTCAACGACTCCATTTTGTTGAGGTGTCCTAGGAGCCGAGAACTCATGGGAAATGCCTAAGCTATTGCAATAGCTTTCAAAAGAGGCATTCTCGAATTCCCTCCCATGGTCACTTCTAATCTGTTTAATGCTTTTAATGTTAGAATTAATTTCATTTTGTATTTTAGTACAAAGCATTTTAAACTTATCAAAAGTTTCGGATTTTTCTCTAAGAAAATATGTCCATGTAAATCTAGAGAAATCATCAACACAAACAAAAATGTATCTCTTTCCACCTAAACTCTCGGTTTGCATAGGACCCATGAGATCCATGTGGAGAAGCTCTAGGGGCTCCTTGGTGGAGAGATACTTGCCCTTTTTGTGCATGCTTTTAGTTTGTTTTCCTTGTTGGCAAGGTCCATAAATACCATTGGCTTTCTTCCTAAGCTTAGGGAGGCCACGCACACAATCAAACTTTCCAAGGGTTCTTAAATCCCTAAAGTTCATGTGGCCAAGTCTTTCATGCCACAACTCTATTTGTTCATCCATGGACACATTGTTTGAGACTATTCTAGCTTCAAGACAATAACAATTGTCGCTAGATCTCATACCTTTCAATAAGGTTTGTCCATTGAGCTTTAGGATCGAGCAATCATCTTTACAAAACAAGACGGAATATCCTTCATCACTTAGATGTGAAATGCTTATTAAATTGGCTTTCAAGCCATCAACAAATAAAGCATCGGATAAGGAGGGTAATCCGGGAACGAAAATGGTTCCTTTCCCTACAACTTTCTTTTTGGATCCATCACCAAAAGTGACATATCCTCCTTCCTCCATAACAAGAGTCTCGAAGAAACTCTTGTTTCCCGTCATGTGCCTAGAGCACCCACTATCTAAATACCAAAAATTAGAAGAATTTGCCTTCAAGGCTATTTGAGCAACATGGCAAATATTTTCATTCTTTCTAATCCACCTAGAAACAATATTTGCTTTCTTAGTGGTCTTTGGTAATTGGGTTCTAGATGTCCTAGGATCATGCATAACAATTTTATCATTCATAGGAACATGCACCTTGGCTCTATTCTTTCTCTTCTCAATCATGCTTCTAGTTTTGCACATTTTAATATACCTAAAGCAATGTGGTCTAATATGACCATCAAATCCACAAAAATGACATGTAGGAATAAAATAAGGAATCATACCTTGTCCTTGAGCATGCATGAGAGCTTGTCCATGTTTTTGTGGTTGAGTGGGTTCAATCCATCTTCGTTGTTGAACCGGTCTTGCTTGCTTCCTAGCTTAAGGTTGCATGATTGATCTCTTTCCTTTGTGAGCCAATTGTGGAGGAATGTTGGCTTGAGGGACCCTAGGGGGTTGAGCTTGAGGTTGCCTTCTTGGCCTCGTCTTCACTTGTGCATTTGAACATTGTCCTATTTCTAACTTCTTCCTAGGAATTTGCACAAATGAAATTTCTTCGTTCCTCAAACTCTTGACAAACACGGTCTTGTTAGAGGTTGAGATCTTCTTGCCATCTTCATACCCATGACCCCTCTTGTCACAAGGACTCTTTCCAACACCAAGCATATGGTCAAGTTTCTTAGTGCTAGAATCCATCCTAGTCATAGATTCTCTTACTTCTTCAAGCTCCCTCTTTAGACTTTCTTCATTCCTCCTAGATAAGACTAACTCCTCTTTTAGCTTATCTTCCATCTTCTTGAATTTGTCCACTTGTTCACTTAAGTGGTCATTATGACATAAAAGCTCAAGATTTTCTTCTCTCAACATCTTGATTTTTCCTGTGCTCTTGATTGCTAAATCATTAAACTCGGCATGGTATTTAGCAAGCACTTTTTTCTCCACAAAACCATTTACGGAGTTAGAAGAGGAGTCACTTTCTTCTCCACTAGAGTCATTTTCCTCTTGACTCATTTCCTCTCTCTCACTAGCACTCTTGCTTTTATGGGAGGAGGCAAAAGCTAAGAGATTAGCCATGAGCTTGATCGCGCTATGAATGTTCACATTTAGCGCCCCTAATTCCTACCTTTTGTGTCATATTCGAGCACTTTTTGTGTGTATAACAAGTGTTTTTGTTAAGTTCAGGTAATTTGGCCAGTCAGGAAGGTTTTTGCATCAAAGTGATTAAAAGAGGAGCAAAACCATGAGAAGGAGGCAAGGCGGGCTCTGAAGGCGGGCACATGCCAGCCTTCCCAAAGATCTGAAGTCGCCTGAAATTAAGGCTAGTTGCGCGGTGAGCTCATACGGCGGGAAAGAGGCCGCCCATAGCTTTTCAGAAGCGCGGCGACTTCGTGATGGCGGGAAAGAAGACGCCGAGAAGATCGCCAAAGGCAAGGCAGGTTCGCGCAGCGGGAATAAACCCGCCCCAGGCACGTCCAAGGGCCAAATTTGGCACTTCTTGCCTCATTTGAAGAAGACATATATATACTTCTTTCTCCTACTGAACAAGGGAAAAATATATATATAGTTTAGAATAGTTCTTAGTAGTTTTTTAAATAATTAATCATAGAATAGCCTAGAGATTCAAGTAGTTCATCACTTGTAATCTTTGTAGAAAAAGATACTAATCTTAGTAAGTATCTTGCTCATCAATCTCTTGAAGGTTATTGTGATTATTTGGTTTGTATTGCTGTGGAGGAAGGAGAGATCGGTCTTGATTCTTCGAGGGTAGTATTTCTTCCTTTTGTTCATTAATATGCTATACTTAATGATCATGCGTAACTAAACACTTTGTTGGGGAATCTATGAAAGTATTGATGTAATCACTTATTACCACTTTTTCTTATATGCATCACTTGTGTTTGTATGCTTGAATTGATGAAATCATGTCATATATCTCATAATCTTAGAAGCATGGAGTTTGTTATTGTAAAGTAATGAAATACTAAGTTCATAATGTTTGAATTAAGTATGGTTAGTAAAAACTCCTAGATTAGAATGTGTTGTTCATACAAAATCCTAAGAATACGTTCTGTCAATTTAGTTCCACAACTTACATTCATTAATGATTAATCTAAACTTAGGGGATTTATTCAGTGAATGGTTGATTGTGCCGAGGGCATAAGTGAAACAACACTAGTGATTTGATCTTTGTTGCATGAAGGTGGTTATTTGTGGTGCATCATTACTGATTTCATACATTCCCTAGCATCTTAGCTTATCAATTATAATCTTTTATCATCTCAATAGTTTAATTCCTTAAAATGATCACTAATTCTAGCATTTACCAGTTACTAGATTTCCGTATGGATCGATACCCTTACTTTGTACACTACTAGCATAACGACTTGTACGAATTGCAATAGGGTCTTCAGACTCGCAGGCCCCTTTAATACAACCGAGGTAGAATAGGTTAAATTATAGTGACATTTGTAGAACCGGTTTGGGCGTGTCAAGATTTATGGCGCCGCTGCCGGGGAATACTTTCTCTTGTAGCGCGGTTAGTTAGGTTTAGGATTGTCATTTTGTGATAAATTTAGAATTACTACACTTTTAGTTGCGCACTAGTATAACGTTTATCTTTTTCACATTGATCTTCGTTAACTTTCTTGAATTTGTGTGCAGAGTCTTCACAGTGAACTAAATGGAGGACGTTCGATGTATGAAGGAATTTTCATTGCCTATTGTGGGGGCACATCCTTCGGCCATAGCATTGAATGCCGCTCAGCGGGACTATGAGCTGAAGAACTTGCACTATAACATCTTGCCATCCTACTATGGGAAACCTAACGAGGACGCACTTCAGTTTATGAAAGAATACTACAATGCTATCACTACGATACCATTGGGTCGGTTAACAGAGGACTTACTGAGGATGCGTTGCTTTTCATACTGTTTGAAGGACAATGCCAAGAAATGGCTGATGGCTTTGCCAGCTGGTACACTGACCACATGGGCCGAGGTGGAGCAGAAATTTTTCTCCAAATTCTTTCCGTCCTGGAAAACCAAAGAAATAAAGGGAAAAATTGCAAACTTCCAAGAGGAGGAAGGAGAAGCATTCCACGAATCATGGGAGAGGTTCAAGCTATTGTTAGCTCAGTGCCCACACCATGATTTCACACTTCAGTCACAGGTGCAATCATTTTATGATGGACTTACTGGACTCACACAAGCAATTGTCGACAATGCTTGTGGTGGAGCGATGAGGGAATGTACCGCTGATTATGTGTTCAACAAGTATGAAATGCTGGGACAGAATTCTCAACAAAGAAGCACAAAGGGAAGCCGTAGTGGGACTGCACATTAAGCAATGCAGATGGAGACCTTGAATAACAGTGTCAGGGCAATTATGGTAAATCAGCAGGGGCAACAGAATAGCCCGAGTAAGGTATGCCAAGCATGTGGCATGATTGGACATGGAGCAGATGTATGCACCTCCCACAGAGAGGTTTATTCAGAGGCAGAAGCTCAAGCGATGTACCAGTGGAATCAAGGCAGGCAGAGAAACAATAACAATGCCTACCAGCAGCCGAGGTATGATCAAAATCAATCATGGGGTGGAAACAACCCTCGTGGTCAGTATCAAGTACAGCAGGGTGCTGGGAGTTCGGGTCAATGGAGCAATCAGAACCCTCCACAGTCATATCAATAAGAAATGGACCAAAGGATGATGGGAATAGAGGCGTCACTGAAAAAGTTATCAATTCAATTTGGACAGGTGATGGAGGCTAATGGGTAGCAAGACAGGGGGAAAGCCCCAATGCATGAGCAGGCTCACGCCATTACTAGTTCTATAAGTGGGTACACTACCAAGGAACAAGATCCAAGGAGTTTTGAGTTGAGTATTACTGTGGGAAACTCCTCAGCAGAAAAAGCGATGCTTGATCTAGGAGCCAGTATCAACATGATGCCATACTCTGTGTATGAAAGGCTTGGATTGAGTGAACTCAAGCCGACTTCCATTAATTTGCGTCTTGCTGATCAGTCATCTAGAAATCCTAGAGGAGTAGTGGAGAATGTGATCCTCAAGGTGGATCGATTGCTCATTCCCACTGACTTTGTAGTGTTGGACGTAGAGGATAGAGATGAGAATGGAAACTCACAACCAGTGTTGTTAGGAAGGCCGTTTATGGCAACCTCACGAGCAGTTGTGGATGTTCATAGAGGGAAACTCACTTTGAGTGTTTTGGATGATGTAGTAGAGTTCAATATGTTTGGAGCTCAACCATTGCCAAAGAAGGAAGCTAGGATTGAGGAAAAAAGTCCACCGAGTCAAGACACTCAGGATTCTGAAACCATAGAAGAATTTTTGAGGACACTGGAAGAAGAGGAGAGAAGCCTGAAGGATTCAGAGACTCTGAAAAAGGAGGAATTACTTGCCCACAACAGGAACTTGTTGACAAGAATTGAGCAGCTAGAGCAAGAGAAGGAGGAACAGATGAGGTATCTTGTAGAGGTTATGAAACTCATATCTGATTTGAAGGAGGCCTATACGTCCTCTACACAGAAGATGCAAGATAGGATCTTTGATCTAATGAAAGAATTGGAGGTACGGGATATGGTGGACGATTTGAACGTAACTTGTCCAGGAAGGAAGCGAGCCAGCCACAACCTTAATATCACCGAAGGAGTTTACAACCATGGAGGTACTTTCTACTCTCCAACATGTTATTATTGTGGAACTCAAGGGCACAAAAGGCCCAATTGCATGAGATATCACGAGTTCTGTAAAACAAGGAATGTGTCTCCTAGGAGGGTTGTGGGGAGACCTAGGCAAATATGGGTTCGAAAGGACACATACAAGGAATCTTCCTCACCTCAAGTGAACTCCACACCGGATTTGAAAATGTGGCCACCTGAGGCACCCATGACCTTGACCTTGTTACGCCGACCTCCTACGTCTTGTTCTGAGATTGGAAGTACGAGCACGGCTCGTTCACCTTTGAATATGTGAACGATTTAATGAATATTGTGTGTGTGTAGGTGGATGACCCGAAGAACAGGGTCGAAAATGGAATGATGTACTTGTTTGTTTGTAATTATTAATAAAAGGACAAGTAATGAAGTGTGGGATCATTTGACCCACAACCTTGGACTCTAATAATAATATCTATTATGTGTGTAATTCCCCCGAGCATTGAGCTAGGGTTGTATATATATATATTGTGTGTTGTGTGTGAAATGTGTTGTGCAGGTCAAATGTTCCAAATTCGAGAAAAGGGAACTCAAAATGTTGGGATGCATTTCAGCGAGCTAGTCCAGGCGGGACATTGGCCGCCTTCCAGAAGGATCAAGCTCGCCAAAGGAGAATGGAGCATTTCGGCGAGCTAGTCTAGGCGGGACATTGGCCGCCTTACAGAAGGCACAAAGCCGCCGCGAGTTGCTTCTGAAGAAGGTCATTGTTGGGCGGCGAGCTAGTACGGCGGGCTTGAACCCGCAGCACAAACCCGTCGAGGCAATCAGAAAGAAGTTTTAAAAGGTAGATGTTTTGGCTTTTTGGGTAGGTACTCTATTTTTCAACTGAAGTTTTCATTTCAAACATCCTTGCTCTTCCTGATCATCAACCAAGGTACCTTTTAGATACCAATTCTTTACTTGGATTGCAAGTCATCTCTTTTTCTCTTTTATTTCTTGTTTATATGGTGTTGTTATGCTACAAAAAGTTCAAGGATAGAAAAGAGAAATCATTAGAAGTTATCTAGAGACATATGCATGTTGGGATGATGGGTTCGTCAGGAGTAAAATCAATGATATGTGAACCAACTCGTGATTTTGATTGTTGAATAACTTGTTTATATGCATGATGGTTTACACACACACACACCTGATTATAGTAAATAACAATAGGATTAAGAAATACTTAGGACAATTAAAGCACTTTCGGTAGCGGTAGAATTCACTGTTCCAGTAGTCTTGTTAACATTCTTTTTCTATATAGTGTATAAATTGTTCATACCAGGAAATGGAAAACTCCATTGAAGATGTGTTAGTAATCGAATTCTCTGAGAAGAATATCCGTGACTCTATGGCTTCGGAAGACTACGAAATAGAAGAGGTCAAGAAACTGACTGGGTAGAAATGTTAGTATGGGCTAGTACCTCAGTGGAAGATGAGGAGACAGGGGAGCACATTCTGAGGGATGAGCAGCCAAACACTACTCCCCCACTTATCTTGGAACTCAAGCTACTACCATCTACCTTGAAGTATGCATTCCTAGGGGAAAATGAGACACTTCCGGTGATCATTGCATCAGACTTGCAACCAGAGGAAGAGAAAGAATTGATCAATGTGTTGCGATACTACAGAGAGGCTATAGGTTGGTCGTTGGATGACTTGAAAGGAATTAGCCCTACCACTTGTATGCACAAGATTTTCTTGAGGAAGGATCCAAACCAACCATCGAAGGGCAACGAAGGCTAAATCCAATCATGAAGGAGGTAGTCAAGAAGGAAATCCTCAAGTTGTTAGAAAATGGGATCATTTACCCTATTTCGGATAGCAAGTGGGTTAGCCCTATTCATGTAGTGCCTAAGAAGTCTGGGTTGACTGTGGTAAAGAATGAAGACAATGAGTTGGTGCCACAAAGGGTTCAGATAGGCTGGCGAGTATGCATCGATTACAGGAAACTTAATATAGCTACTAAGAAGGATCATTTCCCTCTGCCATTCATTGATCAGATGTTGGAACGTCTGGCAGGTCACAGTCATTACTGCTTTTTGGACGGGTACTCCGGATACAATCAAATTGCTATCGCTCCAGAAGATCAGGAGAAAACCACTTTCACATGTCCTTTCGGTACATTCGCTTACCGACGGATGCCATTTGGGCTATGTAATGCTCCAGGTACATTTCAGAGGTGCATGACATCTATATTTTCAGACATGGTGGAGGGCATAATAGAGATTTTCATGGACGATTTCTCTGTAATGGGAAATTCTTTTGGTGACTATTTGAGAAACCTATCCTCAGTGCTAGCAAGGTGCAAACAGGCTCAGTTAGTATTGAACTGGGAGAAAAGTCACTTCATGGTGAAGGAAGGAATTGTGCTAGGGCACATTATCTCAGGTAGAGGCATTGAAGTAGATAAGGCAAAAGTCGATGTCATGAAGAGTTTACAGCTTCCAAGATCAGTGAGAGAAATTCAAGCATTTTTGGGACATGCAGGGTTTTACAGAAGGTTTATCAAAGACTTTTCAAAGATTTCGAGGCCCCTGTGTCGACTACTTCAAAAAGAGATCGAGTTTGATTTTGACGAGAAATGTATGGCAGCATTTAAAGAACTCAAGGAATTGTTAACCACGGCTCCCATAATGAGACCACCGGATTGGAGTTTGCCTTTCGAGCTCATGTGTGATGCTTCTGACTATGCTGTTGGTGCAGTATTAGGACAGAGGGTTGACAAAATTCCACATGCCATATACTACGCTTCAAGGACCCTGAATGACGCACAGTTGAACTACTCTACTACAGAAAAGGAGTTGTTAGCAGTTATTTTTGCGTTAGAAAAATTCAGATCATATCTAATTGGCGCAAAGGTTATTGTGTTCACTGATCACTCTGCACTCCAATATCTCCTCCAGAAGAAGGATGCCAAGCCAAGACTCATTCGATGGATCCTTCTACTATAGGAATTCGATTTAGAGATCAAAGACAAGAAAGGGAGTGAGAATGTGGTAGCAGATCACTTGAGTAGACTAATGTTAGATTCATATGCAGAAGAAGACACTCTACCACTGAGGGACAGTTTTCCGGATGAGCAGCTTTTGAAATTAAGCGACACAGAGCCATGGTATGCTGATATAATCAACTTCATCACAAACAAGATTTTACCAGCAGGCATGACAAGTCAAGGAAGAAAGAGATTCGTTTTCAATGCAAGACAGTACTTTTGGAACGACCCATACTTGTTCAAACACGGGGCAGACCAAATCATCAGAAGATGTATACTAGAGGATGAACAGTTAGACATCCTGAAGTTCTGCCATGAACTTCAATGCGGAGGCCACTACAGTTCTAGAAAGACAGCAATGAAGGTTCTTCACTCGGGATTCTATTGGACAACATTGTTCAAAGATGCTTACTACTTCTGCTTACGATGTGACCGATGTCAGAGAACAGGGAACATTGGTAAGAGGAATGAGATGCCACAGTCAGGCCAAATGGTAGTAGAGATTTTCGATGTCTGGGGAATCGATTTCATGGGACCATTCCCACCATCGGACGGATACAGCTACATCCTGGTAGCCGTGGACTACGTTTCTAAATGGATTGAAGCCATAGCCACGAAGACCAATGACAGTAAAGTAGTTGTGAAGTTTGTAAAGGGCACGATTTTCTCCAGGTTCGGGACTCCACGTGCCATCATAAGTGATGGAGGAAGTCATTTTTGTAACAAGATATTCGCCACACTGCTGAAGAAATATAGTGTGAATCACAAGGTTGCAACCCCCTATCACCCTCAGACCTCCGGTCAAGTAGAAGTCAGTAACAGACACATCAAGCAAATCCTTGAAAAGACTATGAACACAAGCAGGAAAGATTGGTCGTTCAAGTTGAATGACGCCTTATGGGCCTACAGAACTGCTTTCAAAACCCCAATAGGGATGACACCTTATCGTTTGATCTTTGGGAAGGCTTGCCATTTGCCAGTGGAATTAGAGCACAATGCCTACTGGGCACTCCAGAAGCTGAACTTTGATATGGATGCAGCAGGGGAAGAACGAAAACTTCAACTGAATGAACTCCAGGAACTCCGGGATGAAGCATATGAGAATGCAAAAATCTACAGAGAGAAGACCAAGAGAATGCATGACAAGAGAGTGATCTTTAAGGATCTGTGCCCGGGGATGTTAGTTGTCCTATTCAACACTAGATTGAAGCTGTTTCCAGGAAAGCTCAGATCGAGATGGTATGGGCCGTATAGGATAATCCAGATATTCCCTTACGGAGCCGTCGAGCTACTGAATGAGAAAAATGGGGATACATTCAAGGTGAATGGGCATCGAGTGAAGCCATATCTGCAAGGAGTGGATGAAGTCAGGATATTGGAACAGGTAGCACTTACAGAGCCGTAGAGCTCTCATGCGTCTTGCCTAGACGGAAAATCTCGCGCTAGGTGGGAGGCACCCCACCCAGGTACAATTTTCTTACCTAGTGTTATTTACGCATTTTAATGTATATATATTTATATATATGTTGTTTGTTTAGTGTTAATTTTATTGTTGCTACAATCTAAACTCTAACTAACCATGTTCGCAATTACATTGAGGACAATGTTTGGTATAGGTTTGGGGGTGTGGCACAAGTTTTTGTAATTTTTGGTAGTATTTTGATAATTATGTTTATATTATGTAGTGTTAGGTAGTCAAGTAGGAAAATTTTTCAAATCTCTGTAACAATTTTGAAATTGGGTTGTGGGTTGTGAGTTGTTACTTATATATGCTAATGGAATATTCCATACTTGCTTTGGAAGCTAAATTTTGACTAATATGCATACCATCTAAGAAGTTGCACCACTATAAATATGCTTGTACAGTGCCAATTTTTGGATGTTTAGGTGAAGGAACCTTAGACTGTTTGATCCTAGGGGAATTGTAGAGACTACCCATGTGAGGAATCGAGCCTGTGCTGATTAATTGAGAGGGTATAATCCATTCTTCTTGTAAAAAGCACTATTCAAATTTAGGATGCATTGAGATCTCATTCATATGCACTAGTATTGATTGCCATTGAACAGGAAATATTATGGACTGCTTGTGAAATTTGTATTCCCTTGTTAGAAGGTCTGATATAGATGATCCTAGGCATGTGTGTTTAACTTCATCATCCAAACACTGTCCTTATGTATGTGTGCTCCAATTGCCAAATTTGAGGCCAAACACAACCATTCATTTCATACACATCAACCACATGAAATCGTTAGATGTTGATAATAGTTGCATAAGTAAAAATGCAAGTGGATAGCTCAAATCTGTAAATAGCGTGTACTCAGGCGATGATAGAAATAACTGTGCAATAGAAAGGTTTCATTGTAAAGGTGTAAAAATAAACACTTAAAGCCATGATAAAAAATCGATTGAATACTTGTAGTGAGTACCAATTAGCACATCATCAAATTGTTAATCTTAGCCTAGACGCTTGTGGACATTGAAAAATGAGCTAGTAAAGTGATTGAAAGGTTGATCAACATCTTTAGGATTCCATCAAATTCATTCCACTCACCATAAATTACCCATGGCCCCAATACAACCAAGGAAAGCCCTAGTGGATCTGTGAGAAGTCTAAGTTGGGAATACGAGTCAAACATGTTCTCTCCACGTTCATGGTTATTCATTCATTCATGAGACTTGACATTAAGAAGGTGCGTTGTTTCTATATTCACATGCGTTATGTTCGAATTCTATTTACATACATTCAATTCGCATGTGATTGAGAGAGATAACCTAGGATTCTTAGAGAAGAAAGAGATGGATCGGTGAGAAATAGAAGTCGAGGCGAATTTACCTTAGGCAGATAATTTACAGATTCTTGGACCAAAAACATCCAAATTATTGGCATACAAGTATTATGTGTTGTTATAACTGAAAGGGAATCTTATTAGTCCTAATTGAGAATGCTTAGCTTGTATGATTTTCTATTGTAATATACAAGGTAACTCCTCAGTTGTAGATTACAGAGTTGCGTTTGTGGGTAGCGTATCTGGTAAACCCTCAGGAGACTACACTCCTCCTACTAGGGGCACCTAGAGGTTTAAAAGGCTTGTGGTACATGCTAAGTACCATCGTGTTTCCTACGAAAATGGATTACTTAATTGTTATTAAATTGTAGTAGCATTGTTCTTACTTTCGTTGTTTTGCTCGAGGACGAGCAAAAGATAGGTTTGGGGGTCTGATCGCGCTATGAATGTTCACATTTAGCGCCCCTAATTCCTACGTTTTGTGTCATATTCGAGCACTTTTTGTGTGTATAACAAGTGTTTTTGTTAAGTTCAGGTAATTTGGCCAGTCAGGAAGGTTTTTGCATCAAAGTGATTAAAAGAGGAGCAAAACCATGAGAAGAAGGCAAGGCGGGCTCTGAAGGCGGGCTCTGAAGGCGGGCACATGCCAGCCTTCCCGAAGATATGAAGTCGCCTGAAATCAAGGCTAGTTGCGCGGCGAGCTCATGCAGCGGGAAAGAGGCCGCCCATAGCTTTTCAGAAGTGCGGCGACTTCGTGACGGCGGGAAAGAAGACGCCGAGAAGATCGCCAAAGGCAAGGCGGGTTCGCGCGGCGGGAATAAACCCACCCCAGGCACGTCCAAGGGCCAAATTTGGCACTTCTTGCCTCATTTGAAGAAGACATATATATACTTCTTTCTCCTACTGAACAAGGGAAAAATATATATATAGTTTACAATAGTTCTTAGTAGTTTTTTAGATAATTAATCATAGAATAGCCTAGAGATTCAAGTAGTTCATCACTTGTAATCTTTGTAGAAAAAGATACTAATCTTAGTAAGTATCTTGCTCATCAATCTCTTGAAGGTTATTGTGATTATTTGGTTTGTATTGCTGTGGAGGAAGGAGAGATCGGTCTTGATTCTTCGAGGGTAGTATTTCTTCCTTTTGTTCATTAATATGCTATACTTAATGATCATGCGTAACTAAACACTTTGTTGGGGAATCTATGAAAGTATTGATGTAATCACTTATTACCACTTTTTCTTATATGCATCACTTGTGTTTGTATGCTTGAATTGATGAAATCATGTCATATATCTCATAATCTTAGAAGCATGGAGTTTGTTATTGTAAAGTAATGAAATACTAAGTTCATAATGTTTGAATTAAGTATGGTTAGTAAAAACTCCTAGATTAGAATGTGTTGTTCATACAAAATCCTAAGAATACGTTCTGTCAATTTAGTTCCACAACTTACATTCATTAATGATTAATCTAAACTTAGGGGATTTATTCAGTGAATGGTTGATTGTGCCGAGGGCATAAGTGAAACAACACTAGTGATTTGATCTTTGTTGCATGAAGGTGGTTATTTGTGGTGCATCATTACTGATTTCATACATTCCCTAGCATCTTAGCTTATCAATTATATTCTTTTATCATCTCAATAGTTTAATTCCTTAAAACGATCACTAATTCTAGCATTTACCAGTTACTAGATTTCCCTGTGGACCGATACCCTTACTTTGTACACTACTAGCATAACGACTTGTACGAATTGCAATAGGGTCTTCAGACTCGCACGCCCCTTTAATACAACCGAGGTAGAATAGGTTAAATTATAGTGACATTTGTAGAACCGGTTTGGGCGTGTTAGAGCTCTTCATCATCCGAAGACTCATCTCCCTCATAGGAGTCATCACTACTTCCACTCCAAGTGGCGGCCATCACTTTTCCCTTCTTCTTCTCATTGTGATTTGCACATTTGGGGGCAAAGTGACCTATGCCACCACACTCAAAACATCGGATCCCTTTCCTTTCGGTCCTTTCTTGCCTAGGTTCAAACTTCTTGAAAGAGCCCCTTTTCTTCAAATCTTGACCTTTTGATCCAAAGCCCTTTCTTCTAAACTTCATAACCTTGTTGAACCTTTTTACAAACAAGGCAAGGTCTTCATCCGAGTCAATCTTCTTTGCCTCCTTTTCATCCTTGGAGGTTTTCAAAGCAATTCCTTTTTGCTTTTTAGGAGGTGTGGAGACAGGACCCTTCCTAGACTCATAAGCTAGAAGTCTCCCAATCACCTCACTCGGCTTCATGTCCTTGTATCCACTATTTTCTTCTAAAGCCGTTACTTTTGATTCAAACCTATCCGGAAGAGATCTCATAATCTTTTGCTTGATTCTCCTATCCGAATATGGATCACCAAGTTGATGACTTTGGTTGACTATGTCCATCAACTTGATCTCGAAGTCGTTAAAGCACTCATTCTCCTCCATCTTAAGCATCTCGAATTGAGTTTGGAGGACTTGAAGCTTAGAGTCCTTCACCACTTCGGTTCCCTCATGTGCAATCTCTAGGATGTCCCAAGCCTCCAAAGCTATCCTAGTATTTTGAATCAATTTGTATTGATTTTCGTCCATAGCACATAAGATGGCATGCATCGCCTTCCTATTCCACTTTGAAGCCTCAAACTCTTGCACGTTCCATTGCGCCTTAGGCTTCAATACTTCTTCTCCTCCACCCGCGGGAGTCATCTTGGGTAGATCATATCCGTCTTCAACCGCCATCCATGCACGATCATGAATTTGACATATGTAGGATTCCATCTTCCCTTTCCATTGGGAATAGTTCAACCCAGTAAGAAGTGGAGGCCTTGTGCTAGAAGCACCCTCGTTGCCACCACCATTTCCACCATTTCCACTCATAGTGTTTATGAATGAATGAAATAAATGCAAATGTATGAATGATCAAAAATCACACAAAATGCAAAACACACCAAAATAAGCAAGGATCACCTATGTATATCTAGGAACCCGCTCTGATACCAATTGAAACAAATTATAGCACGGTGTGTATAAAACTATCTAGAGGGGGGGTGAATAGATTTTAAGCTTTTTACCCAATTTTTCATGTTAGTCAAAATTATGAAATTACCCCTAAATACATAAAGCAATAAATCAAGTATAAAATGCGGAAATTAAATAACACTTAATTTTTACGTGGAAACCCTCACGGGAAAAAACCACGGGCTAGTAAGTAAGCCACACTCGAACCTCGAATCCACTAAATGTGTAAAACGATTACAACCTAATCCCGGAAGTAATCACACACCTACCTAATCCCGGTATGAGTGAACCTAGTCCGATTTGCTTGCGATATAAGCAACCTAATCCCGTAAGCTACACACAAGACTTACTTTCTCAATGAAGAGAATAACACCCTAAGTGAATATATGAATATCCAAATGCAACATAGAGCAAGGGAAACCCTATATGCTTATCTAAGATGATTAATATGCAATTAGAACAATCCTAGATATTAAAAACTAAATGACATGTTCAATCAAATAGTTTAGCTAATCAAGATTAAGCACAAAAACCTAATTAGCTATCACAATACAACTTCTCAAACATACAACACACTAATCTTAATCTTGCATCAAAAGATATATGAAAAACATACAAGTAATTAATTGAGATTGCTTGTTAAGAAAAACACAAAATATGTAAGATATTAGTGAAAAGCTTACCAAGCAAAGTGTGATAAAGAATCCATGCAAAGAGACATCTAAATGATCTAGGATGATGCTAGATGATGATTGATGATCATGAAAAAGTGTTTGAGTGAATAAAATTTGAGTTCTTGGAATTTTTTCTTCTCTTGAAAAATATCCTAAGTATGAAATCTGAATATGAACTCTCTTAATTGACCTAAAGTCAAAGTGGCATATATATAGGGGGCCAAATCAAAGTGTGGTCGTTTTGATAAGTTGGCCTAAAATTTGCCTTGACCGCTGTTCACTCGCTGTACGTAGGGCGGGTGTACAGCGGTTCACCTGGGATTGTAAAGAACATGTTCTTCATGACCGTCCTACATAGGGCGGATTCCAGGTGACCTAGGGGCGGTTGCTCTCGGGTCTAGAGAGCCGCCCTTCACCCGCTGTTCGTAGAGCGGTTTTTGGGTGGACCATCAAGTGTGAAAAACATCACCAGTGGCACCGCTGTTCACCTGCTCTTCGTAGAGCGGGTGTACAGCGGCTAAGAGCAAATTTGCTCAAAGCTCCATATGGGCGCTGTTCGTAGGGCGCATGTAGGGCGAGTGAACAGCGCCCAAACTTTTACACAATGCAACCTAATTCTAATCATGTCATGGCATTTGAACTACTAGATGCAATCAAACTAACATACAAGAAGAGATGAAAATAAGGATAAATGCACAACAATAAGAAACACAACATACAAAGATTAGCATATGCATGAGTTATGAGTGTGTGCAACTATCTCTTCAAGACAAGTAAGCACATAGAAATTTACCTTCGGTGCTTATCAACATGATGTCTTCAAGGGGCTTCGAACAATAAAACCGATACCTAGGCTACCCTTACAAAGAACCCCAACATGTGGTTTGTCCACGAAATGAGCCAATCAACAAATGTGAACCTTACACCCTGCTCAAAAGTAGGGGCTAAGATCAACCCCGTGAATTTCGCCTTAGGGATTAGGGCTCCCACTTACCAAAGCCAAGGCCCCAGCAAAGGAGGAGCCCGGTGGCACAATCCTAACCCTCAATTCTTTACTACCGTGATCATTAGCAGTAGGGAATGGTGGAGATGGAATTAAGGATTCCCGCCTAAATGAGCTACTCCCACCTACCCCCTCTACCGGAGACACTATAAATACCCCTACATTCCAAGAATAAGGGGTTGGCCTTTGAAAAGAAAAACATCTACTTGGCTACTACCTCTCCTAACCCAAGCTCCTAAGTGTGATCTACTTGGCTACTACCTCGCCTAACCCTAGCTCCTAAGTGTGATCTACTTGGCCACTACCTCGCCTAACCCAAGCTCCTAAGTGTGGTCTACTTGGCTACTACCTCGTCTAACCCAAGCTCCTATGTATCAGACTCCCATGCGTTCACTTCAGCTAGCTATCCCTCCATTTAGTTCAAGCTCCTATGTATGATAATGTCCCTTACATTCGTTCTATTTTCTTTCTTTGTAATAAGTTGGCTATAGCATGTGAAGCGACCCACAATGTACCCCGTCCTAAAATAATAAAGAGATCCCCCCTTTATACTGTAGCAAGATATCCCTGTCACACTCCCCATACACCATAAATATATCATCTCTACCTCATTCCTCCTTGTAGGACCGGTCCCACTGCATTGTACCGGTCCCTAGCAACCGGACCAAGGGTCTCCTCCGGTATCGACCCCGGGAGGAGAGGAGCCACCCCTTACCCAGTCTAGACCAGCCGCGGCGCACCCGTACGCCGTGGTCCAGGTTGTCCCGGGAAACTCCAAACGGATTTTTCAGGATAACAGTTTGGTGCTGTCTGTGGGAAACTCACACGCAGTGTGTCTTTTCCTTCTCTCAAAGCCTTGTAGTTATTTCAACAAACATCAGGTTAAGGTCATCCACAAATCGGGCCGACCCTTCTAGGCCCCACTCTTACCTGGCTACCCACGGAGCCAAATCCTCAGAGAGCACCCAAATGCAAGGCCAGCTGTCCTAGGCAGAAGGTCAGGCCCCGATCAATGCAGTCGCGGCCAAAGCTCTCCCCTCAACCGGGCCGGTTCAGCAAAACACTTTTAACTGCCACGTCACCAATTTCCTGGAGGGATTGTGACAAGAGCTACTTGGTTCGCATCACGACGAAGCAGGCCCCAGCAACCGGGCACCTGTCTTTGATCGGTTGGGCCCCTCCAAAGCTATCTTCGATAGGCTGGGGCCTACAGGAACCTTACTGTTAACCAAAAATTGTCACCGGGGTGAAATTTCTAATTAATGGTTTATGAGGGACCCAGATTGGGATAGATCTGGGCTAGCGGGATACCTAGTAGCTCGATATCCCGTTGGTTCCTACAAATCGACTAAGTGTGGTGTATAGTAGTAGGATGACAAAGATTCTGGTATTTGATGGAATGAAATTCAACTTATTTTATTTAGTATAACATACAATGAAACTTACAATCTGTTGAAAGCATAAGCATGATCATAACAACATTGAAAACGAAAGTAACTTGGTAGGCAATGGTGATGGAGCTTTTTTATGTCTGTCGATAAGTGTAAAAAGTCTGGTAGGGTTTCGATTTTTTTCTTTCTATCATCATATGATGAATATATATAGGCCCGTTTCTTGCTGTCCACTCCTAGAACTTCGGTCTAGGGTCTTAGCAAATTACGGGTCTTTCCTTAGCGATCAACGAGTTCGTCGGGGAATTGATTCCTTCAATCAGGTGATTCCCTCTTTTACTCCGATTTGATGGGAGTTGACTTCTATTTAAAATAGGATTCTGTATGGTGGGAATGAATGCCGTGTTCTAACTTGAGTTTCTGTCTTGAACAGTGGCATTTAATGTTTGTCTTCCTATTCGGTCTGCTGTTCGGGGTACCCGCCTCCCACTTCAGGCGGGGTCGGTATACTGGGACCCTGGTGTTAACTTGCTATGTGTATGCCACGAGTTTAGTGGGTCGGGATGCTTCGGGCACCCCGCCTTCCTCTCGATCTTCTTAAATGAAGTTTGGGAATATCGGGTATCGTACTACCAGGATACCCGGGGTAGGCAGGCGTTAAGACCTTGTGGTAGTAGTGTATCTGGGCCTTGTCTTTGAGGTTTCCTGATGCTTTCTTGGTCCTGAAGGTTCTAGATCTGGCCGGGGTAGGTGGAGGTTTATATCCTAACTTCATTGTAGGTAGGCGGGGTTCTGAGGTACCTCTAAAAACTATTGCTTTCTAACCCGACTCATTTTTCGAACCTGATGGAAAATTCTTCTTTGGTCCCCACCATTTTTGGAGGTTAACAGAAGTCCCCCCTGACTTGAACGCCGGCACCTTGCTGGGGTTGGAGTCAGGATCTCTAACCCGCTTGAAGGATTTTCCATCTTGTCTGTTTGTCTAATCTCATCCGGTTGGCTTCCATAACCGAAGGGAGGATCTTTCTTAGATTTGATAGCATTTAATGCCCGGCCCACGTGCTAGATGACGACTGCCTTCAAAATTCAAATGGGCCGCTTCTGGCGTGATTTCCTTTGAAATCATCATGATAAATCCCTGATTACGTCTCTTCTTCTACCTTGGTAGCCGTCCACCTCTGCCTATAAATATACCATTCCTTCTTCCTTCACACACTCACACTTACTTGAACTTTTTCGAGCTTCCATTTATTCTTCTTCCGTAAATCTTTCTTCTTCAAGAATCTTCTTTGTCCTCCTTCTTCTACTCGAATGGCCTCACCGTAAAAAATCCCAGCTTCTACACCGACCCTTCCTGCTTCAGATCTTCCGGTGGTCTCGGCAAATCCTCAACCTACCTCCCCGACTCCTCCTGACAGTCTTGACTTGTTGCTTGACACGGAGCAGGTGGGGTCGGGAGATAACTCCCCGACGTCTACAGGGATAAAACGATGAAAAGAATACGGTGTGTATGATATATAAAGCTAGAGGGGGGGTGAATAGATTTTATCTAATTATTACCCAATTTTCGCATGCAAGTCAATTTTACGAAAATGCCCCTACTAGTCAACAATACATACAAGTGTAATAAGATGCGGAAATAATAAATGACACTTGATGTTTACGTGGAAAACCCAACCACTGGGAAAAACCACGGGCTGTATAGTGCGCCACACTCGGAACTCGAAATCACTAATTGAAATGAAGTCTACAACCTATGTAGACCTCGTCTAACACTCCGGTCTGTAACCCCTCACTTCTACCCAGCGGGCCTTTATTAGCAACCCTATTCCAATTTGCTTGATCCTCGAAGTCACTACTTGTAATGATGTTTACAGCCTAATCCCGGTCTGTAACCCACCACTACTACCCAGCGGGCCTGTAATAGCAACCCTAGACCAAGACTTCAATCTCACAAAAGAGATGCACAACCCTATGTGAATATGTATGAATATTCAATTAATGCAATAAGAGCTAGGGTACTCTAAATGCTTATCTAGGATGATGATATATTCAATTTAAATCAACCCTAGATATCAATTGCTAAATGACATGTCAAATAGCATAGATAATCATAGATTATAAAAACCTAGATATCTATCAAAAACAACACTCAATCAATTCATCACAAATAATCTCTTTTCTTGTATTTAGCATATGATCTAAAACATACAAGTAATTTAAAAGAGATGGCTTGGTATTTAAAATACTACAAAAAGATGAAATTAATCAAAATCTTACCAAGCAAGTTGTGATGATGCAAACCCATACATGGATGCACTCTATATAGACATAGGAGATGCAATATGAAATTTGATGCAAAAGGGGTTTGATTTGAGTGGTTAAAGTTGAGTTCTTGATTTGATTTTCTCTCAAAATCTATCTTTGAAGATTAGGGTTCTTAAGAGTCAAAGAACTTAATCAGATAATGAGAAAGTGTGATATTTATAGACATCAAGAACAGGGCAACTGAAAAGACAATTTTGCCCCTGAAATCGCACGATCGGCGGTTTCATTCGGCGGCCAGGCCGCCGAATTGAACCGCCGAATGGCTCCCGAGTGGAACAGGGGAACTTCGGCGACTTCGTTCGGCGGTTTCTAAACCGCCGATCCCAACCGCCGTTTTGGACCCAAGAGATATATTTCAATCAGGTCTCATTCGGCGGTTTCTAACGGCGGCCAGGCCGCCGAACGTAACCGCCGTTTCACCAAAAATGGTGAAACCAAGGAGAAGCCAAAGGCATCTCCACCGGCGATCATCGCGCAAAACAAAGCACATCAACGTGCACGCGCGGACGTTTCCGAACATCCTTCGGGAAACGAATTACACCACACTAAAAGCTAACATACATGAAGTGCAAGTGTGGGTATTGAATGCATCCTAATGCCTATCATGTCATGGCATTTCATAAAACAAGACGCAATCAATTTAATGCAAAAAGAGACATTGAATAAACAATAAAGCACAATGCACACAAAATATAAACACAACATTCAAGAATAAGAGTTATGCATGTTGTGTGTGTGTGCAACTATATCTCTTCAAGCCAAAGTAAGCACAAGATATACCTTTGGTGCTTGTCCTCTTGAGGTCTTGGAAAGGGTCTTTGATCTTCAACCTTAATGACCTAGACTACCCTTACAACCAAACCCCAACATGTGGTTTGACCACGAAATAAGCCAATCAACAAAAGGGAATCCTTACAATCTCCCCCTTTGGCTATTTCGTGACAAAACCACCACTCACATTGATTCCTCACAACATAATAGAAACTACGGGTCTACTATGATTTTCTACTTTACAAAGAGATAAGATAAATAGTCTTGAAGTCTTCAATCTCAAGTAGAACAATCAATCCCTGAAAGCACAGTTTCTATACTTTCCAATACAAGAAAAGGTGAGATGAATCAAGTGAGATAAAACAAGCATTTGCATTTAAGAATTTAAGTACAACATCATGCAATGTATGAATGTGCAAATGCTCCCCCTCAAAGGGTTACTCCCCCTCAATTAGTATTCTCCCCAACATGCACAATTGCTACTACAATTTGCAACTCCCCTTACCACAACCTACTCCCCCTTTTTGTCATGATATAGACAAAGGAGTAGTCCCCAACCGGGTCACTCAAGGCAAAGAGAGATAGTAGCATTCTAGTATATGCATAATCAATATAAGTCACTTTATGCAATCTCAATTTATTGGAGAGAAACAAGGAGATTTATTTAAAGAAAATGTGTGAATCAAAAAATTGCTTTGCATACAAGACATGTAGCATTTAAGTCCAAAATACCATGGTATTTGGCAAAGCAAATGACAAAGGTTTTTAATATGAATTCAAACCAATTTCACCAATGTCATGAGAGAAGCAAGGATATAGGTTTTCATTGATTTCAATTTAAGAACAACTATATCCAACTTTATAAGCCAAACATGTCATGAGTGACTTTGCACCCTATTTGATTTTTCCGGATAAGATATCCATATGATAGTAGACATGTTCAACCAATAAAGAAAGAGAGACATTTGGATTATAAAATCCTTGAATGGATACAAGATCCTTTTTCATTTGAGTCTCATAAGCTTTTTCACACATTTTTTGCAGTTAAGAAATGCAATCATCAAAACATGCTTTTTAAGATGAGCATTTAGCATGTTATTTTAGCAATCATCATGTCATGGAGATCATTATAGGTCATTCAAATTTTATCCTATGTATATATCTCCTAGTCCAAAAATGCATGTTTGAACATAAATATGACATGGATTGCAATACTAGCATTGATCACACTTATTGAATAGAAAATATGTATACATAGTGTAACCAAGCTTACTCAAGCAACAAAAAGAGAAGCACAAGATATTTCAAATTTTTTGCAAGTGACTAGATGCAAAATAGCTCTCTTTGCTTAAGTTCCCCATATGGGGTCAAATATCCACACCACTTCAATGAAGGGCATGTGGTCTAAAAGACTTACCAAGTCCATAGGACCTAGTTGAACCTATTTGAGACATGTTTGTCTCGTAGCAAGCGGGTTCGACTTTTCTAATCCACTTAGGTGTCTCAATAACATACCTAGTGGTCATAGGTTCTAGAGTTCTAGATGGTAAAGGATCATGCAAATGATTTTCTTCCTTTTTAAGGACATGCATCTTAGCTCTAGCCTTTTTCTTTTCAATCATGCATATAAGATTACATATTTAAATGTAATGCAAACAACTTGGTCTAACATGACCAACAATACCACACAAATGACAAGAGGAGATAAGGTTAGGAATTTTACCATTCCCTTGAGCATGCAAAAGTGCTTTCCCTTGTCGTTGTGGTTGTCTTGGTAGTTGGATAGGTCCTCCTTTGATGATGACCAAGACAATGTTGCTTGCTCGGTTGAGCTTGCATGATTGATCACTTCCCTATTAAGATCGTAGGTTGAGGGAAGCTAGCCTTCTTGGTTGGTTAGACCAAGATTGAGGAAGGCTTGGGCTTGAAGCTCTTTGGTGATGTGAGCAACGCCATTTAATCTTCGTCTCCTCTCTCACCTTAGAGGGACATCTCCTCATCGGAGTCATTTTCTTCTCTCTCAAATTCACTCATAGTGTTTGAGTCAAATGAATGCATATGAGAAGAATGCAAGATGTATGTCAAAAACAACAATCATAAAAAATGCACAACACACCAAAAATGAGCAAGGATCACCTATGTATGTCTAGGAACCCGCTCTGATACCAATTGAAAAGAATACGGTGTGTATGATATATAAAGCTAGAGGGGAGGGAGGGGGGGGGGGGGGGGGGGGGGGGGGGGGGTGGTGGTTGAATAGATTTTATCTAATTATTACCCAATTTTCGCATGCAAGTCAATTTTACGAAAATGCCCCTACTAGTCAACAATACATACAAGTGTAATAAGATGCGGAAATAATAAATGAAACTTGATGTTTACGTGGAAAACCCAACCACTGGGAAAAACCACAGGCTGTATAGTGCGCCACACTCGGAACTCGAAATCACTAATTGAAATGAAGTCTACAACCTATGTAGACCTCGTCTAACACTCCGGTCTGTAACCCCTCACTTCTATCCAGCGGGCCTTTATTAGCAACCCTATTCCAATTTGCTTGATCCTCGAAGTCACTACTTGTAATGATGTTTACAGCCTAATCCCGGTCTGTAACCCACCACTACTACCCAGCGGGCCTGTAATAGCAACCCTAGACCAAGACTTCAATCTCACAAAAGAGATGCACAACCCTATGTGAATATGTATGAATATTCAATTAATGCAATAAGAGCTAGGGTACTCTAAATGCTTATCTAGGATGATGATATATTCAATTTAAATCAACCCTAGATATCAATTGCTAAATGACATGTCAAATAGCATAGATAATCATAGATTATAAAAACCTAGATATCTATCAAAAACAACACTCAATCAATTCATCACAAATAATCTCTTTTCTTGTATTTAGCATATGATCTAAAACATACAAGTAATTTAAAAGAGATGGCTTGGTATTTAAAATACTACAAAAAGATGAAATTAATCAAAATCTTACCAAGCAAGTTGTGATGATGCAAACCCATACATGGATGCACTCTATATAGACATAGGAGATGCAATATGAAATTTGATGCAAAAGGGGTTTGATTTGAGTGGTTAAAGTTGAGTTCTTGATTTGATTTTCTCTCAAAATCTATCTTTGAAGATTAGGGTTCTTAAGAGTCAAAGAACTTAATCAGATAATGAGAAAGTGTGATATTTATAGACATCAAGAACAGGGCAACTGAAAAGACAATTTTGCCCCTGAAATCGCACGATCGGCGGTTTCATTCGGCGGCCAGGCCGCCGAATTGAACCGCCGAATGGCTCCCGAGTGGAACAGGGGAACTTCGGCGACTTCGTTCGGCGGTTTCTAAACCGCCGATCCCAACCGCCGTTTTGGACCCAAGAGATATATTTCAATCAGGTCTCATTCGGCGGTTTCTAACGGCGGCCAGGCCGCCGAACGTAACCGCCGTTTCACCAAAAATGGTGAAACCAAGGAGAAGCCAAAGGCATCTCCACCGGCGATCATCGCGCAAAACAAAGCACATCAACGTGCACGCGCGGACGTTTCCGAACATCCTTCGGGAAACGAATTACACCACACTAAAAGCTAACATACATGAAGTGCAAGTGTGGGTATTGAATGCATCCTAATGCCTATCATGTCATGGCATTTCATAAAACAAGACGCAATCAATTTAATGCAAAAAGAGACATTGAATAAACAATAAAGCACAATGCACACAAAATATAAACACAACATTCAAGAATAAGAGTTATGCATGTTGTGTGTGTGTGCAACTATATCTCTTCAAGCCAAAGTAAGCACAAGATATACCTTTGGTGCTTGTCCTCTTGAGGTCTTGGAAAGGGTCTTTGATCTTCAACCTTAATGACCTAGACTACCCTTACAACCAAACCCCAACATGTGGTTTGACCACGAAATAAGCCAATCAACAAAAGGGAATCCTTACAATCTCCCCCTTTGGCTATTTCGTGACAAAACCACCACTCACATTGATTCCTCACAACATAATAGAAACTACGGGTCTACTATGATTTTCTACTTTACAAAGAGATAAGATAAATAGTCTTGAAGTCTTCAATCTCAAGTAGAACAATCAATCCCTGAAAGCACAGTTTCTATACTTTCCAATACAAGAAAAGGTGAGATGAATCAAGTGAGATAAAACAAGCATTTGCATTTAAGAATTTAAGTACAACATCATGCAATGTATGAATGTGCAAATGCTCCCCCTCAAAGGGTTACTCCCCCTCAATTAGTATTCTCCCCAACATGCACAATTGCTACTACAATTTGCAACTCCCCTTACCACAACCTACTCCCCCTTTTTGTCATGATATAGACAAAGGAGTAGTCCCCAACCGGGTCACTCAAGGCAAAGAGAGATAGTAGCATTCTAGTATATGCATAATCAATATAAGTCACTTTATGCAATCTCAATTTATTGGAGAGAAACAAGGAGATTTATTTAAAGAAAATGTGTGAATCAAAAAATTGCTTTGCATACAAGACATGTAGCATTTAAGTCCAAAATACCATGGTATTTGGCAAAGCAAATGACAAAGGTTTTTAATATGAATTCAAACCAATTTCACCAATGTCATGAGAGAAGCAAGGATATAGGTTTTCATTGATTTCAATTTAAGAACAACTATATCCAACTTTATAAGCCAAACATGTCATGAGTGACTTTGCACCCTATTTGATTTTTCCGGATAAGATATCCATATGATAGTAGACATGTTCAACCAATAAAGAAAGAGAGACATTTGGATTATAAAATCCTTGAATGGATACAAGATCCTTTTTCATTTGAGTCTCATAAGCTTTTTCACACATTTTTTGCAGTTAAGAAATGCAATCATCAAAACATGCTTTTTAAGATGAGCATTTAGCATGTTATTTTAGCAATCATCATGTCATGGAGATCATTATAGGTCATTCAAATTTTATCCTATGTATATATCTCCTAGTCCAAAAATGCATGTTTGAACATAAATATGACATGGATTGCAATACTAGCATTGATCACACTTATTGAATAGAAAATATGTATACATAGTGTAACCAAGCTTACTCAAGCAACAAAAAGAGAAGCACAAGATATTTCAAATTTTTTGCAAGTGACTAGATGCAAAATAGCTCTCTTTGCTTAAGTTCCCCATATGGGGTCAAATATCCACACCACTTCAATGAAGGGCATGTGGTCTAAAAGACTTACCAAGTCCATAGGACCTAGTTGAACCTATTTGAGACATGTTTGTCTCGTAGCAAGCGGGTTCGACTTTTCTAATCCACTTAGGTGTCTCAATAACATACCTAGTGGTCATAGGTTCTAGAGTTCTAGATGGTAAAGGATCATGCAAATGATTTTCTTCCTTTTTAAGGACATACATCTTAGCTCTAGCCTT
Organism: Acer yangbiense; assembly: GCA_008009225.1. Taxonomy (NCBI): domain Eukaryota; kingdom Viridiplantae; phylum Streptophyta; class Magnoliopsida; order Sapindales; family Sapindaceae; genus Acer; species Acer yangbiense. The sequence goes on from CM017771.1 coordinate 22,681,179, forward strand.
TTTCTTTTCAATCATGCATATAAGATTACATATTTAAATGTAATGCAAACAACTTGGTCTAACATGACCAACAATACCACACAAATGACAAGAGGAGATAAGGTTAGGAATTTTACCATTCCCTTGAGCATGCAAAAGTGCTTTCCCTTGTCGTTGTGGTTGTCTTGGTAGTTGGATAGGTCCTCCTTTGATGATGACCAAGACAATGTTGCTTGCTCGGTTGAGCTTGCATGATTGATCACTTCCCTATTAAGATCGTAGGTTGAGGGAAGCTAGCCTTCTTGGTTGGTTAGACCAAGATTGAGGAAGGCTTGGGCTTGAAGCTCTTTGGTGATGTGAGCAACGCCATTTAATCTTCGTCTCCTCTCTCACCTTAGAGGGACATCTCCTCATCGGAGTCATTTTCTTCTCTCTCAAATTCACTCATAGTGTTTGAGTCAAATGAATGCATATGAGAAGAATGCAAGATGTATGTCAAAAACAACAATCATAAAAAATGCACAACACACCAAAAATGAGCAAGGATCACCTATGTATGTCTAGGAACCCGCTCTGATACCAATTGAAAAGAATACGGTGTGTATGATATATAAAGCTAGAGGGGAGGGAGGGGGGGGGGGGGGGGGGGGGGGGGGGTGGTGGTTGAATAGATTTTATCTAATTATTACCCAATTTTCGCATGCAAGTCAATTTTACGAAAATGCCCCTACTAGTCAACAATACATACAAGTGTAATAAGATGCGGAAATAATAAATGAAACTTGATGTTTACGTGGAAAACCCAACCACTGGGAAAAACCACAGGCTGTATAGTGCGCCACACTCGGAACTCGAAATCACTAATTGAAATGAAGTCTACAACCTATGTAGACCTCGTCTAACACTCCGGTCTGTAACCCCTCACTTCTATCCAGCGGGCCTTTATTAGCAACCCTATTCCAATTTGCTTGATCCTCGAAGTCACTACTTGTAATGATGTTTACAGCCTAATCCCGGTCTGTAACCCACCACTACTACCCAGCGGGCCTGTAATAGCAACCCTAGACCAAGACTTCAATCTCACAAAAGAGATGCACAACCCTATGTGAATATGTATGAATATTCAATTAATGCAATAAGAGCTAGGGTACTCTAAATGCTTATCTAGGATGATGATATATTCAATTTAAATCAACCCTAGATATCAATTGCTAAATGACATGTCAAATAGCATAGATAATCATAGATTATAAAAACCTAGATATCTATCAAAAACAACACTCAATCAATTCATCACAAATAATCTCTTTTCTTGTATTTAGCATATGATCTAAAACATACAAGTAATTTAAAAGAGATGGCTTGGTATTTAAAATACTACAAAAAGATGAAATTAATCAAAATCTTACCAAGCAAGTTGTGATGATGCAAACCCATACATGGATGCACTCTATATAGACATAGGAGATGCAATATGAAATTTGATGCAAAAGGGGTTTGATTTGAGTGGTTAAAGTTGAGTTCTTGATTTGATTTTCTCTCAAAATCTATCTTTGAAGATTAGGGTTCTTAAGAGTCAAAGAACTTAATCAGATAATGAGAAAGTGTGATATTTATAGACATCAAGAACAGGGCAAGTGAAAAGACAATTTTGCCCCTGAAATCGCATGATCGGCGGTTTCATTCGACGGCCAGGCCGCCGAATGGCTCCCGAGTGGAACAGGGGAACTTCGGCGACTTCGTTCGGCGGTTTCTAAACCGCCGATCTCAACCGCCGTTTTGGACCCGAGAGATATATTTCAATCAGGTCTCATTCGGCGGTTTCTAACGGCGGCCAGGCCGCCGAACGTAACCGTCGTTTCACCAAAAATGGTGAAACCAAGGAGAAGCCAAAGGCATCTCCACCGGCGATCATCGCACAAAACAAAGCACATCAACGTGCACGCGCGGACGTTTCCGAACATCCTTCGGGAAACGAATTACACCACACTAAAAGCTAACATACATGAAGTGCAAGTGTGGGTATTGAATGCATCCTAATGCCTATCATGTCATGGCATTTCATAAAACAAGATGCAATCAATTTAATGCAAGAAGAGACATTGAATAAACAATAAAGCACAATGCACACAAAATATAAACACAACATTCAAGAATAAGAGTTATGCATGTTGTGTGTGTGTGCAACTATGTCTCTTCAAGCCAAAGTAAGCACAAGATATACCTTTGGTGCTTGTCCTCTTGAGGTCTTGGATCTTCAACCTTAATGACCTAGACTACCCTTACAACCAAACCCCAACATGTGGTTTGACCACGAAATAAGCCAATCAACAAAAGGGAATCCTTACAAACGAAATCAGGGTGAGGGTGGTGTCACCGACAACAATACTCCGCTCAAGCACCGTCTTTCTACTAAGGATTATGGAACCGGGTCAGGTTTTGGCTCTGGACCCGAAGACCCCGCTCAAATTACAGATGAAGACGATGACAATGTCGAAATCAAGGCGGAGGAGGGGAATATCCTGGCTATCGACCTAGCAGGGGTTCAAACAGGCCCATTGTCTTCCTTCCATGATGGTCGGATTATCCCGGACTCCGTTTGTACATCCGACACCCTCATTCGGTTGAGAAGGACTTTTAAGATACCGGACCACATTTCACTATCCCTTCCTTATCGGGGTTATGATGTGTAAACCCCTTCTGCAGGCCGTCTGCTAATTCATATGGCCGCCTTCGAGTGCGGGGTTCAGCTCTCACTTCACCCCTCACTCCACAGGTTGCTTGTGGCCTTGGAGCTAGCCCCACTCCAAATTTCCCCTGGGTTCTAGAAGAACTTGACGGGGTTCTTGGTGCTCTGGAGAGAGCAATGTGAGAGGGATAACTTACAGAGGGAAGAAGGCTTCGACGAGATCCGCTACATTTACCAAGTGGCCAACTTGTCACCCCGGGGTCAATTTTACTTGAGACCCAACAATAAAATGAAGTTCCTCGTACCCGGGGCGAATGTGAAATACAATCAATCCTGGAAGAAAGAATGGATAGTAGTTGAAGGGGATTGGGGTCACTTGGTACATATCGGGGGAACTGAGTATCCGGTTCCTACCCAATTCTCCCAAAAAAAAAAATGGAGTCCGGGGGAGCTGTCTTCTGAATCCAAGGGGATCCTGAAGAAGATCCAGGATCGGGGTTACATGAACATGCAGTACACTTTCTGTGACCCCTTTGAAGGGGCTTGATTAGAGAGGTATCTGAGGATATCTGTTGCTGAACCAGGTTGGTGACTAAGCTTTAACAATATCTTTTCATTCGTTCTTTTATCAACATTTCTTCCTAACGTCTCTTCTCTTTTGCAGTTTCAGCAGCTTCCCCATTGGCATTTTCTCCGACCACTTTAGGACCGGTAATCCCGGCTTCCCAAGTGCCTCGCTCCCCCATTCCTTCTCCCCCCGGTACTGGGTCTGTATCGGGGTCTCACCCTCCGGCACCCTCTTCTCCTCCTACTTTGGTGAGGTCGCCGCTTCATTCTCCGGACCCTTCCCTAACAAAGATCGCTGCATGTCCCTCTCTGAGCGAGATGCTAGTGAGGGCTGCCAAAGCCAAGTCCTCTCCAGTCACCAAGATGAAACCGGCTGCTAGTGTTGCTACTCCCAAGCCTACAGTCGTGGCTGCCTCTTCTTTTTCTCTAGCTCCCTCAGCTAGGCGTCCTGCCAGAGCGGGGAAGGAAAAAACTGTTCGGGCGGAGAAAGACAAGTCGGCCACCCGTAAAGCTCCCTCTACTGATCCTCTTTCTAGGTCTGGGTCTGGGTCTGGTTCTGGTTCTGGGTCACGGGACTCGATCCAGGAAGAAATCGTGTCCAAATTCATATCGGCCTATCCTAGGGGAGGCCTGCATCAGATGACCTCCATGCCGACGGATATCCTGGCCACCAAAGGGGCCGCCTTGCTTACCGAGGTACATACTTCTAACGTTTCTCGCTTGTTAAATACAACTTATTTTCAAGTACTAATTTCTTTTCTTATGTAGGGCTTCCAATTTGCTTTGGCCATGTGGTGGCAAGCCACGACCTTGAGGGAGGCCAATTTAGCACTTCAGACCCAAGTGGAGGAAGCCAAAGACAACCTAGCCCGTGCTGAAGAAAATGTTGCTTCCTTGGTGCAAGCTGCAGCTGAGTCTGAATATGGGAGGCAAGCTGCTCTTATGGAGTTGGAAAGAATGCAGCGCGTTTATGATATGGAGACTATCATTTCAACTTCCCGAAAAGCTGAGAGAGTGTCCGTTAAGGCAGAAAGAGCAGTCCTCCTAGATAAGAACCGGTTTCTGTGGGGTACCGTGAAAGTTTTGGAATCCCGGGTGGATTCCTCCTTCCAGGATGGGTACTTCACCGCCTCCTATGAGGTCGCCAAGGCTTTCCCTCATCTTTTTGATTTGCTAACCCCTCTCGGTTGGGATCGGGATCACATCCTGGCTAAGGCTGCTGCACTCTCAGACGCTGACCTAGACCAAAGAGGTCCCTCATAGGTTGCCACTGTCCCAGATCCATCTTCTCTCCCTCCTACTGTCGGGTCTGGGGAAAACATCGAGGTGGAATCTCAGGATCCTCCTTCTACTTAGGAAACTCCAAGGTAGGGCTATGTTCACCAGATCAGGACGGCAGAACTCCCTGTTGAGGCAGACGTGTTTGGAGATGACCCCTTTCGGGTTATGGCTGGGAACCAAGTGGCAGAAGAAGTAGACGGATCCAGGCAGGATGTGCAGATAGGGGGAGAACAGATGGATAGATCCCGGCAGGAGATGCAGGCAAGAGAAAGGGATGATGTGTGTCTTATCTTTTATCATTTAAGACCAATTTTGTAATTTATTTGTAGCCCGGGAATGGGGATTTGGGCACCCTGTTTGATTAAATGAATTCCTCTCATTTTTGCGATCATTCCCTTTTACTTTCTTCATATGCTTGCTTGTAGAACTTATGCCTTATTCAAGAATGGTACTTGTATGTTCGAACGTGATCCAAGTATGGATCACCCAGACTGTAGGGTTTTGACTTGCTTTGTTTTCTTGTAGCAGTTCTTGGCCTGTAGTCTCCCTTAGTGTTTGCCGGCTATTAGATATCCTAATCTGACCATTGTCCATTTAACCTTGTTGAATGCTTTGTTGGGGATCCTGATGATGGATTCATCTCAGTTGCCTATCGGCTTGAAGTGTCTAGCGTCTGGAAATAATGGCCTGGTTCCTAGGTGCCTTGTCTTGGGGGGGCGATTAAAGCCATTTTGATACCAGGATTTTATATGTGATACAGAGAAGTGAAGCTCAAGTATCCCAATTGGGTACCTTGATCCTTTCATGATCATTCCTGGCAGGCAATCAAGGTCACTTCAACACCAGGTCTTTTATGCGGAGAGGTGGCAATATAACGTAGCAAAATGTCGAGTATCCCGATGGATTATCTTGACTTCTTGGCGAACTGTCCTGGTAGGCAACTAAGGCCATTTTGACACCAGGTTCATCCTGGAGGAGGGAATTCCCCTTCCGAGGCTTCAGGAGGTCCATGTAGGTTCTCCTGGTCTTGATAAGATAGATCCTGGCGAGCGACTACACCCCTTATGCATTTAAGCACCAGATCCTTCCTGGAGGAGGGTATACCCCGACCAAGGTAGCAGGAATGCCATATGGCTTTTCCTGGTCTTGAGGCGAAAGGAATGGCGAAAACTTGCTAGGCAAAATTAGGAGAACCGAAATGCTGACTTTATTGAATTTCTCAAAAGCAAATACAAGGCAGAAAACATCGGGGTATACATATCAAAAATATACCAACCGAGATAACACTCCTCTTCAAATTTTAAGACTAAGACCTCCTAGAGTAACCATCCATATCTTCAAACTGTTCTGCGGGATACTTGTCAAACCATTTCCGCTCTTCTTCCATTGTGTTCTCCAACTATGCCAGCCTGTGGCCCGATTTATGAATAACGTGAGCAAATTGCTTGGCTAATGCAGCAGGGTTGGCAGACACTGCATAACAAGTGCGGGCTACTTACTGGTCTCCCCTAACCTCTAATACCTTGGTCCCAACCGAAAACTTCATGACATTATGATAAATGGACAAGACTCCCTTAATTCCTGATAGGAAAGGTCCTCCCAAGATTGCATTGTAGGCGGACGGGGTATCTACCACGATGAACTCTGTCATGATGTTCTGCTGAAGGGGGGCTTCTCCAATTATCACGGGCAAGATGTGAGTTCCTACCGACATCACGGAGTCCCCTGTAAATCTGTATAAAGGTGTAGTGCAACTGTTGTAACAGGGATTCTTAAGGTTGAGTTGAAAGTAAATACAATAAACGCTCGGTGTGTATGATAAATATATCTAGAGGGGGGGTGAATAGATTTTAACTATTATTACCCAATTTTCGCATGCAAGTCAACTTTACGAAAATACCCCTACTAGTCAAAAATACAAGCAAGTGTAATATAGTGCGGAATTTAAATAACACTTGATGTATACGTGGAAACCCAACCACTGGGAAAAACCACGGGTTGTTTAGTGCGCCACACTCAGACCTCGAAATCCACTAATCGAAATGGAGTTTACAACCTATGTAGACCTCGTCTAACACTCCGGTCAATAACCCCCCACTTCTACCACTCGGGCATTTAAAAGTGGCTCTAGCCCTAAATGCTTGAGGCCTAAGCAATCTTAGCCTCAAGACTTAATTCTCCATGAAGAGATTATGCAACCTATGTGAATATGTATAAATATTCAAATAACAAACAAGGATAGGTAACCTTAGATGCTTATCTAGGATGATGATATAATCAATATAAATCAATCCTAGATATCAATTGCTAAATTGTTAGGATTATGCTCAATAGCAAGAGTGTAATAGTGTTTTTGACAATCTATTCATATTAATAATGTGATTTCTGGTTTAACAAATCTTATAGCATTTATAGTTTAATTATTATAATTGTCAAAAGTAAATAATCATAAGGTCAAAAGACTGTGAGAAAAGAAGAATTGTTCGTACATCTGGATATGTATGAGGTAGACACAATTCGTTAGTTATTCTTGAATAATGTTCACAACTTAAGGTAAAGGTTGAGCACCTTTATCTTGTTAAAGTTGTAGATTCTTTTACTGACATTTGAGTGGGATCAAATGTGTTATGATGAGTCTAAAATCATCAAAGTGGCTTTGAGTAAAAGATCTAGTGCACTAGGTGCATTGAACTGGATCACAATGAAATACTTTATCTAGAACCGTCAGTAGATAAAAGTCTTTTCATTATCAGGACAATCGGAGAGTCTATCTTAATCCTGAGATAAATGATGGACTTATGGTTGCAAGTGTTATCATTTGAGTTATCAATGAGTACGATTATATATCATAGTCTATCCTCGATAGTTTGGTGGCATTCATTTGTTAATCGATAGAGGACTTCATTTATAGATATGGACATCGTGGCTCCATTTATTAAATGAGAGTAGAATATCATCATATGGATGTTTTGAGGTATTGGATATTAAATCTTAACGTTAAGTTTTCAATAGTGTCTATTGAAACATGGCTTCTGGACAAGTCAAAATATCCAAGTTCAAAATGTGGTCATATGAGGAAATATGGTAACTTGAAGAGCTATAGGCGGTCTATGAGCTCTTGGCGATTACTGATATTCTTCACGAGGATACACCATCTCCTATAAGATTGTTTAGGGTATGAATGAGAATCATTTTCTTATTCCATCTTTATTTAAGAGTGCAATTTTAGTTCTTTAGTGGAATGAACTAAAATTAATAGATTGAACCTAAGTGAATCATTTGTTGATTGTGATTGGGTTATGTCTATTGGAGCTTAAATTTAGATAGGCCCGCCAAGATCCCCAATCCACACGGACTTGCATGGATCACTTGATATATTCTACCGGACCAATTTATGGGTCCATCTAGAATTGTATTTAATATATTAAGAATATAATTTGCACATTATTTATTTAATGGGCTGATCAATTATATTAATATATTAATGAAAGGCATGTGGGCTTGTTTCTTTTAGTAAGAATGGGTCTGGTTCACATGTGGGCCTTTTATTAAGGTCCAATGGATTTAATAAAATAGAAAAATAATATATAGATATATTAATATATATGGCACATGGCCGAGATATATATATGATATTATATTGTTTTATTTTTATTATTTGATTAAATGGAAATTAATTAATTGATTAATTAATTATTTAATTAAAAATCAAAATCTTTTTCTGACTAGGAAATATGTTTCTTAGTAGTATACTATTGTGGTAGTATAAATAAAATAAAAGACTTTATTTGGTAAGTAGATAAATAAGAGATTTATTTATCTAGTCAAATAAGGAAGTCTTTTATATAGTCACAAATACACTAAAGAGTTGGATTAGGGTTTAGAATTCTAAGGAAATCTACCTAGGATTAGGATTTAAGTCAAAAGACACAAATCCTAAATGGTAAAGGATTTCGGCCTCAATATATAGATATATATATAAAATATATATGGCAATTAACCGGAATATATATAGATATATATATATATATGCTTTATAGAAATAAATATATATATAATATAAGTTCGGTGCAGTATATATAGATATAAGTAAAGTGCAGATTTTGTATAAAAAAAATATATATATAAGTAAAGTGCAGATTTTGATATATATAGAGATTGGGCATAGGCGCAAAATATATGATATAACTATATAAGTAGTGGCGCAAAAATATATATAATTGATTTTTTTTTTGAGCGGCTATATTTTGATGAACCCTAATGCTTACTTGAGAGTTATTTTTCTTTTGCTTGAGAAAAATAAAATCCAACTCTTAGATTAGTGTGAGAATTCGGCCAAGAGAAAAAGAGAGAAAAGTTTGTTCTTATTTCGATAGTGCACTAATAACTTTTATATCAAAAGGTTTTGTGCACAATTTCGAATAAGGTTCACGCGAGTTTCGATCTAACGATTGTGAATTCAAAAGTGACCGGAACATTCTTTGTAGCCTCTTGGAATTTGTTGTGACTAACGAAAAAGAAAAAGTTTTGTTAATCCATCCTCAGGTACACAATTCAAAGAGAAGGGAGACCACGCTCCTAGGTGATTCATGTTCGTGATTGGATTGGAAGATCTTGCGGATTACCATCGACGCAATGTCAATCGGATCACGCGACAAAGGTATGATATCTTTAGTATTATATGTTAATTAATTAGAGGGTTAAGGTTCAAATTATGGAAAAATTTTAAACTATACTAAACTCTATTTTAGTCTCGCTTCCGCTGCGTGCAAACGTATTTTTCCCTACATAAATGATATGTCAAATAGCTTAGCAAATCAAGATTAGTCAAAAACCTAATTAGCTATCACAAACAACACTCAATCAATTCATCACAATTAATTCTCTAATCTTGTATTTATTATATGATCAAAAACATACAAGTAATTAAAAGAGAATATGCTTGATAGTAAAATACTAAAATAAGATGAAATTAATCAAAATCTTACCAAGCATGTTGTGATGATGCAAACCCAATCATAAATGAATGCAAGATGAACTTTGATGCAAAAAGGATTTGATTTGAGTGTTTAAATGTGAGTTCTTGATTTGATTTTTTCTCAAATATCTCTCTTTGAAGTTTAGGGTTCTAATAACTCAAAGAACTTGATCAGAGAATGAGAAAGTAAGATATTTATAGACATCAAGAATTGGGCATGTGAAAAGACAAGTTTGCCCTTGAAACCGCGGTTTCAATCGGCGGCCAAGCCGCCGATCACGACCGCCGAATTGAGCCCGTGAAGAACAGAGCATGAACGGCGGTTTCATTCGGCGGTTTCATGACCGCCGATCCAACCGCAGAATCAAACCCGAGAGATTAAAATCGATCAGGTATGAACGGCAGTTTTGAACGGCGGTGGTGACCGCCGATCGTGACCGCAGAATTGCTCCAGACCTTTCTGGACTAAAACGGCAGTTTCATTCGGTGGCCAGGCCACTTATCATAACCGCCGATCACCAACAATGGTGAAAACCAAGGAGAAGCCAAGGGCATTCTCCGTGGGCGGTCTTCGCGTAAAACCAAGCACACATACGTGTGAGCGCGGATGTTTCCGAACACTATCGGGAAATGAATTACAAAGCACATATACACACAACAAGATATAAAACAAAGTGCTAGTGTGTAAAGTGACATGTGAAGAGTATGCACACAAATGCAAGTATGCTAAGTGTGTGTGTGCTTACTAAATCTCTTCAAAGAAAAACCAAGCACAAGAAATTATACCTTTGGCGTGCTTGTCCCTTGAGGTCTTGGAAAGGCCTTCGAGCTTGAAGTTCAAACATCTAAACTACCCTTACATTATCAACCCCAAACTGTGGTTTGTACACGAAATAAGCCAATCAATATATGGGAATCCTTAAAAGTTTCTCCAATGCTCATTTGAACAAGATATCCACGCTGCTTCCGGTGTCTATAAGGATACGGTGGACCCGGCAATTGGTAATCTGAACTGTGATCACCATTGGATCATCATGGGGTTGTACTGTGTTGTAGGCATCATCCTCAGTGAAAATAATCTGAGCGGACCGTGGGTATTCCCGAGATCCTCGGGATACCCGGAACACATCCTAGCCAGCGATGAGCTTTGGGATCTTCCTAGCATGATTCTTTCTTGAATTGTTGGAAGTCCCGGCTAGGGTTGGGCCTCCACTGATGGTATGGATAACCTGGATTTGCTGCATTAAGTCCTTTCCCTCATATTTCCTCCTTTCTTTTGCATCCCGCATTTTCTTCTTTACCTCATTTCCCACCTTGATGCTGTCCCGTACTTGTTGCAAGAATTCGGTTAAAAGTCCCTCTCTCACCAACCCCTCGATCTGGTTGCGGATGCTATAGCATTCAGATGTGTTGTGCCCGACATCCTCATGAAAGTCACAATATTTGTAACGATTTCTTTGATCAGCCGGAACTTTTATTGGATCGAGCTTCCTAAGTAAGCCCTTATCACGAATGGCTAGGTATATGGTTTCCCGAGAAGCATTGAGAGGAGTGTAATGTGTAAGGTTCCCATTTGTTGATTGGCTCATTTCGTGGACAAACCACATATTGGGGTTCTCTGTAAGGGTAGCCTAGGTATCGGGTTTATTGTTCGAAGCCCTTTGAAGACCTCGTGTTGATAAGCACCGAAGGTATATTTCTTTGTGCTTACTTGTCTTGAAGAGATAGTTGCACACACTCACAACTCATGCATATGTTTAATACTTGTATGTTGTGTGTTTTATTTTTGTGCATTAATGTTCATTAACATCTCTTCTTGCATGTTAGTTTGATTGCATCTTGCATATCCAATTGCATTGTCATGCTTAGACTTAGGATTGCATTTTTGCATTGGGTGCTCCCAAAAGCGCTCTACAGAAGCACTGTACGAACAGCGCCCATTGAGCGCTGTTCAGACCTAATCGATTTAATTCGGTCGCTGTTGGGTCGCTGTACAGGCGCTGTACAAAGCGCTCTACGTACAGCGCCACTCTGTTTTCCCGTGAGAACAGAGTAGGGGCGCTGTACAAGCGCTGTACAAGAGGCGCTCTACGTACAGCGCCCAAGGCAATATTGAGGTAAACTTATCAAAACGACCACACTTTGTTTTGGCCTCCTATATATATGCCACTTTGACTTTAGGTCAATTACAAGAGTTCATATTCAGATTCCATACTTAGGAGATTTTTCAAAGAGAAGAAAAATTCCAAAGAACTCAATTTTAGTTTACTCAAACACTTTTCCATGATCATCAATCATCATCTAGCATCATCCTTGATCATCTAGATGACATCTTGCATGGATTCTTCATCATACTTTGCTTGGTAAGCTTTTCACTAATATCTTACATATTTTGTGTTTCTCTTAACAAGCAATCTCATTTAATTACTTGTATGTTATTTTATATACTTTGAATACAAGTTTGAGATTAGTATGATGTATGTTTGAGAAGTTGTATTGTGATAGCTAATTAGGTTTTGTGCTTAATCTTGATTAGCTAAACTATTTGATTTGACATGTCATTTAGTTTTGATATCTAGGATTGCTCTAATTGCATATTAATCATCTTAGATAAGCATATAGGGTTTCCCTTGCTCTATGTTGCATTTTGAATATTCATATATTCACTTAGGGTTGTTATTCTCTTCATAGAGAAAGTAAGTCTTGTGTGTAGCATCCGGGATTAGGTTGCTTAGATCGCAAGCAAATTGGACTAGGTTCACTCATACCGGGATTAGGTAGGTGTGTGATTACTTCCGGGATTAGGTTGTAATCGTTTTACACATTTAGTGGATTCGAGGTTCGAGTGTGGCTTACTTACTAGCCCGTGGTTTTTCCCGTGAGGGTTTCCACGTAAAAATCAAGTCTTATTTAATTTTCGCATTTTATACTTGATTTATTGCTTTATCTATTTAGGGGTAAATTCATAATTTTGACTAACACGAAAAATTGGGTAAAAAACTTAAAATCTATTCACCCCCCCTCTAGATAGTTTTATACACACCGTGCTATAATTTGTTTCATAATGGTTGTACCAGTCTTCCTTAGTTGATATGCGGGCTACCTCTCTTAGTGGAGGAGTTGCTCGGGGTGGAGTCCTTCTAGCCGGGTATCTTTCCCGATACTGAGGAGGCGGCGGCCTATACGTTGATCGATTCGAAGGAGGGTTCTGGAACTTCTTCGCAGGTGCCGATTTAGGAGATTCTTTCTTAGACCACTTAGATGATCGGGCTTTATTATGTTCAACCTTAATACGGAGCTGCTCATCTATGCCTACCTGCTCCAGCGCCCTATTATAGGCCTCCTGGTAGGTCTCAGGCGGGTGTTTGGCAAATGATCGGAATAATCTGCCAGCCCACAAGTTCCTTCTGAAATTGGCGAGGGTCTCCTTCTCGGTAAACACTCCCATTTGGATTACTTCATTGTGGAACTTCTCTACGTAGGATCTCAATGTCTCACCTCGTTCCTAGATTACATACTGCAGTAGGACGGGGTCCTTGGGACGAGGTTTGATCCCTTGAAATTGAGCACAAAAATCGGTAGTGAGTTTTGTAAAAGAATCCACACTTCCTGGAGGTAACTTTCTGAACCAAGTCTTGGCACAGTCGGTAAGAGTAGAAGGGAACATCCTGCACATAGCTGATCGGGTAGCGTTCTGGATTTCCATCTGGTGGACAAAGCTCTCCATATGACTCACGGGGTCTTCTGATCTAGAATATTTTTTGATGGGCATCTTGAATTTGGGGGGAGAAAGGCTTTCATCTCCCCTAGGGGGTTCTTCCGGGTACCCTGTTGTTTCCCTTTCTTTAATTCCTCAAGCTCTTTCGCCATCTTGGCCATCTGATCCTCAAGGCGTTTAGATCCGTTGTGTCCGGACCGGACTACAGAGTCTTCATTGTCTGAAGTTTCTGATTCCATAATAGGTTCCTCGCGCTCCTCCGCCCGAGGCCTGGTATCTCATTTGTCCCTCCTGGGTCCAGTACGGCCACCTGCATCAGGCTAAGGACCCTTTTTTCCTACTGCCGGCCTTGTCGTTGACTGTCGATAAGAGTAAAAAGTCTGGTAGGGTTTCAATTTTTTTCTTTCTGTCGTCATATGATGAATATATATAGGCCCGTTTCCTGATGTCCACTCATAGAACTTCGGTCTAGGGTCTTAGCAAATTACGGGTCTTTCCTTGGCGATCAATGGGTTCGTCGGGGAATTGATTCCTTCAATCAGGTGATTCCCTCTTTTCCTCCGATTTGATGGGAGTTGACTTCTATTTAAAATAGGATTTTGTATGGTGGGAATGAATGCCGCGTTCTAACTTGAGTTTCTGTCTTGAACGGTGGCGTTTAATGTTTGTCTTCCTATTCGGTCTGCTGTTTGGGGTACCCACCTCCCGCTTCAGGCGGGGTCGGTATACTGGGACCCTGGTGTTAACTTGCTATGTGTATGCCACGAGTTTAGTGGGTCGGGATGCTTCGGGCACCCCGCTTTCCTCTCTATCTTCTTAAATGAGGTTTGGGAATATTGAGTATCGTACTACCGTGATACCGGGGTACCGGGGTACCTAGGGTAGGCAGGCGTTAAGACCTTATGGCAGTAGTGTCTCTGAGGCCTTGTCTTTGAGGTTTCCTGATGCTTTCTTGGTCCTGAAAGTTCTAGATCTGGCCGGGGTAGGTGGAGGTTCATATCCTAACTTCATTGTAAGTAGGCGGGGTTCCGAGGTACCTCTAAAAACTATTGCTTTCTACCCCGACTCATTTTTCGAACCTGATGGAAAATTCTTCTTTGGTCCCCGCCATTTTTTTAGGTTAACACTTACCAAGGGCAGCCGCTCCAGAGCCTCGGAGAACCCGGTCAGAAATTGGCGCACCTAGAGCCTCTCTGCCTCCGGCAGGTCGCCAAGCTCGCCCTGCTACGACTGGAGCGAGGGAAAGATCTAGCACTAGGAGCCGGACAGAGGCCACACAGAATCAGAGCAGGAACCAGAGCCCCCCGGGGCGAGCCTAAGGAGCCAAGCGTGAAGCGTCAGCTGCCTCCGGGACCGCTGCCAGGGAAGGAGAAGCGGAGGCCCAATCTCTGGAAAGGGGACAAGGTCGCATGGAAGAGCAGATGAAGAAGATGACTAAGCACCTAGAGGAATTGGAGAAAGATAAGGTCAAGTACAAGGGACTGAAGAAAAATCCCCTCAGGGAGATGAATGCCCCGCTATCAAGGGAAGTTCGACATGCTACCCTCCCTCCTAAATTCAAGATGCCATAGAAGGTGTATTTAGGCATGGAGTATCCCCTAAGCCACTTAGAGTCCTTCGTACAGCAAATGGAGGTGCAGAATACCTTTCGGAAGGCTATGTGCCTGATGTTCCCATGTACTCTCACCGATTTCGCTAAGACATGGTTCAGGAAACTTCCCCCTGGAAGCGTCAATTCGTTCACCAAGCTATTAAGGGATTTCTGTGCTCAATTTCAGGGAGTCAAACCGCCTCCCAAGGACCCGATCCTGCTACAATACGTGGTCCAGGAGCGAGGAGAAAAGCTAAAATCCTATGTCGAACGTTTCCACAAAGAGGTTATTCAGATAGGGTTGTTCGCTGAAAAGGAGACCCTCACCAATTTCCGAAAAAAATCTCTGGGTGGGAAAACTGTGGCGCTCCTTCAACAAAGATAAACCTGAAACATACCAGGAGTCGTACAGCCGAGCTTTGGAGTAGGTCCAGCTAGATGAGCAATACCCTTAATAGTCAATAAAATATAGCAAGTGTAATATTGTGCGGAAATTAAAACAACACTTGATATTTACATAGAAACCCTCACGGGAAAAACCACGGGCTGTTAAGTGAGCCACACCAGAACCTCGAATCCACTAAATGTGATGAAATTACAACCTAATCCCAGAAGTAATCACACACCTACCTAATCCCGGTATAAGTGAACCTAGTCCGATTGCTTGCGAATTAAGCAACCTAATCCCGGTCACAACACAAGACTTAATTCTCTAAAAAGAAATTAACACCCTAAGTGAATATATGAATATCCAAATGCAACATAGAGCAAGGGAAACCCTATATGCTTATCTAAGATGATGAATATGCAATTAGAACAATCCTAGATATTAAAGCTAAATGACATGTCAATTAGCTTAGATAATCATAGATTATAAAAACCTAGATATCTATCACAAAATAACACTCAATCAAATCAACACAACAATCTCTATCTTGAATATTAGAATTCAATCTAAGAACAATCAAGTAATAAAAGAGATGCCATAATAAATAAAACACTAATTATATATGATAATAGTGAAAAACTTACCAAAGCAAGTGTGATGATGAAAAACCCATGCAAGCAAGCATCCTAGATATGCTAGAGAATGCTAGATGAACTTTGATGCAAATGAATTTTGGTTTGAGTGTATAAATGAGCAAACTTGGTTGCTTTCTCTCTTAAAAATCTCTCTTTTAAAAGTAGGGTTCTTGATGATTAAAGAGTCACACTCAGAACAAGAGAAAGTGATGTATTTATAGGCATGAAAAACAGAGCATGTGAAAAGACAAGTTTGCCCCTGGAACGCATCGATCGGCGGTTTCAATCGACGGCCAGGCCGCCGATTATAACCGCCGAATTGAACCCGAGAAGAACAGGGGAATAACAGCGGTTTCATTCGGCGGTTTCGTGACCGCCAATCTAACCGCCGAATCAAACCGAGAGATTAAATCAATCAAGTATGAACGGCAGTTTCATTCGGCGATTTTGAAACTACCGATTGAACCGCCGAATCAAGCCGAGAGATAAAATCAATCAGGTCTGCACGGCGGTTTTGAACGGCGGTCATGACCACCGATTGTAACCGTAGAATTGCTCCAGACACTTCTGGAAGCAAACGGCGGTTTCATTTGGCGGCCAGGCCGCCGATCACCAACATAGGTGAAAACCAAGGAGAAACCAAGGGCATTCTCCGTAGGTGGTCTTCGCACCAGACCAAGCACATACTAGTGCATGCGCGGATGTTTCCGAATACTATCAGGAAACGAATTACAAGACACAAATACACACAACAAAATATAACATATAAGTGCCAGTGTGAAATGTGAAATGTGACATGTGAAGAGAAAGCACACAAATGCAAGAATGCTGAGTGAGTGTGTGCAATCTAAATCTCTTCAAAGAAAACCAAGCAGTAGAGTTATACCTTTGGCGTGCTTGTCCTTTGAGGACTTGTGAAGGGTCTTCGAGCTTGAAGATCAATCATTTAAACTACCCTTACACAATAATCCCAACACGTGGTTTGTCCACAAAATAAGTCAATCAAAGAATGAGAATCCTTACACCCCTCATGAAAGGACTTATGCTCAAATGGCCCTGGCCACCTGCCAAGCCTGAGCAACACCAGGTACCTTAGACGAGGCTATAAACGCTACATAGGTGCTGTCTTAGTACTGTGAACATGAGCGTAATTTCTCCTCAACGGATACTCAAGTAAGAACCTGCTTTTTTTTTTTTTTTTTTGAAGCTCCGGTTAAGAGCGCAGGTCATTGGGGAGAGAATCCTAAGTCAAAATCAAGCCTAGCGTGAAGCCAACTAGCTCATACCCGATATAGCCACGCCATCACAAGGGATGCTAAATCTACTCACCCAGAATTAGAGTCAATTTTCACAGAAAATGTCTATGCATATGTGATGTGCACAGGGTAGTGTTAAGGCAAAGCGGGGACATGAAATTGGGTTTTTTACTTCATCAATAAAAGTCATCAAAGATCCACGGAAGGCCATGGCACCTGGCCCGGCTACCTAAGCAAAACATGCATGTCTACAAAAAGCAAGCAATAGGTTGCATGAAGCGCCAATTCATCATTACATGCCAAGAGGAGGATTGGAGCTCAGGAGGCCCAACCTCCTCACAAATAAAAAGTACTAAGGCAGAAGAAAAATTAAAGGATGCATAGGCATCAGTTCAGGGTTACATGTTAAAGGAAGACCAAGGCACGGCTAGCCTGATCCTCCCCAAATCACCAACTAAAATCACAACAAAAGAAAGGCAACAATGTGTGTGAACAAAAAGAAAAAGGTGATAGAAGAAGCATTGTCTACTGGTCTTACATGGGACTGGTGGGCTCATTGATAGGCAAGGCTGATTCGATCTGTTGTTGGCTTGGTAAGACATTCTGGGCTACATCCTTCGGGCGATGCTCCTCTTGGGCCTCCTTAGGTAGCTTCCCCGATTCCACAAGCGACAATTCTGGCATATCTTCGGTTGCACCGGGTTCTTTCTTGTCGCTCCCAGCCGAATCGTTGCTACTAGCTGTATCCTCACCTTCGGGAGGCACCATTTGCCCTAGAGCCACTCTGGACGCACCATTAGCATCTGCTAGGATTTCATCCCTGTTCCAACCGTGAATTTGGTGGAGATCGAAATCAGGAGGAGTGTGCTGGGCCATATGAAGCTGAGCAAGATAATAACCATCCCCAAAAGACTTATCAGCCCCAGCTTCCACTTCTGCCACCCTAGCAATCACCGCCACAGCATGGTTCTCAGCAGCAGCCAGCTCAACCTTTAACTCATTCCATGCCAGAGCCTGGTGGGTGGACCAGTTAACCTCAACCTCCAGCTCTTTCTACACCCGGTCAAGGTCCTTTTTCACATGGGAAGCCTTGGTGTCTAGCTCCTTCCTCTCCCTAGCAAACTTGACAATGGCCTTCTTCACCTCAGCCCTATCCTTCTCTGCTTTAATACGCCTCTCCTACGCTAGGCCATGTTTCTCTTGAAGCGAAACAGCTTGTTGCCATAGAGCCAAGATATACCGGAACACCCGCAAAAAAAAAAAAAAAAAAAAAAAAAAAAAGAGGACCACAAAAAATGTGTAGGCCTGACACACTTAGCATGGCCACCCAAACCAAACGAATAGAGAAGGGGGCAGCCAAAAGCTACCTCAGCCACCAGTACGGAACCCTTAGAGGATAGTTCATGTGCAGGGAGCACAGCAAGCTGGAAGAAGTCAGCCTTGAAGCAGGCCTCTTGGAACGCACAGAGGATATCATTTGAGCAAGAAGAAAAATCTCTTTTCACCTTGGGAGGAGCAAGGGACACCTTCTCCGCTGTCAATACTCACTTCCCCTTGCCCGATGAGGGCCGGGAGGAGGCGCATGAGACTTGGAAGGGGTGGAAGTGGACGAACCAGAGGGAAGCACCGAGGATGGTAGCTTAGAAGCCAAAGAACTTGGTAAGCCATGACTCTGACCCAGGCACGCTTCTAGCTCCTCCAACCGAGAGGAAGGAGGAAACATCTTTAATGGTTGAGGAGAAGCCGAGCCTGAAGCACCCCCTCTTCTCCTTCTTGATTTTCATCAGCGTCGCCTATTTCAAAGGAGTGCGCGAGGTCACCTCGGCACCAGCAGAAGATCCTGCTCTCGTCTGGGTGGCACCAAAGTCGGTAAGAGGAACCTCTTCTCGTTGAACGCCTACAAAAGAAACTACGAATTGAGCGATCATCAGAATTCTCGCCTAAACCCCCTCCAATAACATTGATGGTGATAATTTTCAAATGACCAAGAGCACTACAACAGCAAAAAGGAAAGACACAAATAAAAGAATAAGTCACCTGGAACTGCATCAATCACCAAGAGGGAATGCTCTACCTGAGCCCGCTCTTAAGGGTGACCCTCCAAATCGGGATACTTATAGCCCAGCCGCTTGATAGTAGCCAGGAGATCCATAACTTCATCGTCGTCCTTCTCTTTCGTCCACTCCGGTTGCAGCCCGAAGGAAGTGGGGACTGAACGCTCCCGATGGCCACAACGAACGCTGGCCCCCCAATTGCCCTTCACAACAATCCATTCTTTCTTCCACTCGGGATCCTTTCTCCGGGTACCAGGTACAACGAAGTCAACTACATTAACACAACGTAGATGGTATTGACCGGTATGCTGCTATGTTAGAGGTGACAGTTGAAAGATGGAGCTCAACTCCCTGTAGCCCAGCTCCTCTAGTCTAGGATGAGAGCCAACGGCCTCCCGCCACATCACAAGGAAACCAACCAAGTTCCTCCAGAAACCAGGCACCAATTGCATTAAGGCCAACCCAAACGCACACAAGGCCCACCTAAGCGTAGGATGGAATGGGAGGCGGACCTACCCCCCTTCAAAAGCCACCACATGAATAGGGAGATGACCGGGATGAGGTGCGTAGGCATCGTAATCTTCCGTGGGAAGAGAGAGCTCTATGTCGTCTGGAATGTTGAAATCACGCCTTAAGCAGGATAACACACTCAAAAACCTCAGGAGGATCCCCTCCATCTGCTAGCGCGTGATGGGATCCCCCCAAATCCATATGCTCCAGATCCCAGTCTACTTCGCCAGAAAGCGCCTCTAGACTGGTCTCTTCTCCCCCATCAGAAACATGCACGGGAGAAGAAGGAGAGTTGATAAACCTGGTCCTGATCGAAGAATGTCACCCGAAGCGACGGGGACGGGGACGGGGACGGGGACGGGGGCGGGGGCTAGCCCTACTTCCCCCAGCGGCAGAGTCGCCACCGGGCCGGCGCTTCTTAAGAGAAAGCCCATACTTCTCTTGGGAACTCTCCTCCCCACCATAGTCATAGTCCCTCTCTGCGTTGGAATCCTCAAACGCCATTTTTGATAAAGCAACAAGAAGTAAAAGAGAGAAGTGAAGAAGAAGAAGTGAAAACTGAAAATGCGGGAGAAAATGGAAAGACTCCGGTCAAACCATCCTTAAATAGAGAGAGAGAGAGAAAGAGAGAGAGAGAGTGACAGTTTAAATTTTAAATAAGGAGATCTTAGCCCTCTAAGGGATCGGATAGCTAGGGAGAACCAGATGAAAAGGCGGATGGGACGAGTTGGCCACTCCGCGGGTGCCACGTGGAGCGATGAGCAGCAAACGTCCCATTGTTGACGCTCGCGTCCCGAGAAACGTGCCAATTTCAGAAAAGCCATCATTATCGCATTTAATGCTTGAAGAGACACAACCACTAAAGCAAATTCCCATAAATTAAGGGGGGAAAGCAGAAAAAATCTAAGCAGGAAAAGCCCTTCATGCGACTAGGTATCCTGCCTCCAACGTTCAGAGATACCATTAACATTCAAGGCGGGAGGGACCTTTGTTAACCGGAAAAATAGGCAATTAATTCCAGGAAGAGCTTTTCCCATCAGAGGGCCTCATCACTCCCCAGTACATACCACGGAAGCATCCCCGATCGCTCTAAAGCGTCTAATGAAAAATAAGGCACAGCCCATCACCTGCCGCGCCACCCCCTCAATCACGTCGGGACCAAACGCGGCTCATCAAGGAACCGGGCTCCCTCCAAGGATGCCTATTAAGGAGGGGGACCTGGCTCCCCTAAAGCGCCTAGTAAGATGACGGACATGGTTCAATAGAGGACCCGCTCCCAACCAGCAACCCGGCTAGGAGCCATCCTAAGCAGTGCCTACCGGGTCGTGCATAATAAAACAAATTATAGCACGGTGTGTATAAAACTATCTAGAGGGGGGTGAATAGATTTTAAGCTTATTACCCAATTTTTCGTGATTAGTCAAAATTACGAAATTACCCCTAAATAGATAAAGCAATAAATCAAGTATAAAATGCGAAAATTAAATAACACTTGATTTTTATGTGGAAACCCTCACGGGAAAAACCACGGGCTAGTAAGTAAGCCACACTCGAACCTCGAATCTAACCTAATCCCGGAAGTAATCACACACCTACCTAATCCCGATATAAGTGAACCTAGTCCGATTGCTTGCGAATTAAGCAACCTAATCCCGGTCACAACACAAGACTTAATTCTCTAAAAAGAGATTAACACCCTAAGTGAATATATGAATATTCAAATGCAACATAGAGCAAGGGAAACCCTATATGCTTATCTAAGATGATGAATATGCAATTAAAAACAATCCTAGATATTAAAACTAAATGACATGTCAATTAGCTTAGATAATCATAGATTAGAGAAACCTAGATATCTATCATAAAAACAACACTCAATCAAATCAACACAACAATCTCTATCTTGAATATTAGAATATAATCTAAGAACAATCAAGTAATAAAAGAGATGCCATAATAAATTAAACACTAATTATGTATGATAATAGTGAAAAACTTACCAAAGCAAGTGTGATGATGAAAGACCCATGCAAGCAAGCATCCTAGATATGCTAGAGAATGCTAGATGAACTTTGATGCAAATAGATTTTGGTTTGAGTGTTTGATGAGCAAACTTGATTGCTTTCTCTCTTAAAAATCTCTCTTTTTAAAGTAGGGTTCTTGATGATTAAAGAGTCACACAGAACAAGAGAAAGTGATGTATTTATAGGCATGAAAAACAGAGCATGTGAAAAGACAAGTTTGCCCCTGAAACGCACCGATCGACGGTTTCAATCAGCGGCCAGGCCGCCGATCATAACTAGAGAATGTTAGATGAACTTTGATGCAAATGGATTTTGGTTTGAGTGTTTGATGAGCAAACTTGATTGCTTTCTCTCTTAAAAATCTCTCTTTTTAAAGTAGGGTTCTTGATGATTAAAGAGTCACACAGAACAAGAGAAAGTGATGTATTTATAGGCATGAAAAACAAAGCATGTGAAAAGACAAGTTTGCCCCTGAAACGCACCGATCGGCGGTTTCAATCGGCGGCCAGGCCACCGATCATAACTGCCGAATTGGTCCGAGAGGAACAGGGGATCAACGGCGGTTTCATTCGGCGGTTTCATGACCGCCGATCTAACCGTCGAATCAAACCTGAGATTAAAAAATCAATCAGGTATGCAAACGGCGGTTTCATTCATGACCGCCGATTAAACCGCCGAATTAGGCCGAGAGATAAAATCAATCAGGTCTTGAACGGCGGTTTCGAACGACGGTTTCAAACGGCGGTCGTGACCGCCGATAATAATCACAGAATCGCTCCATACACTACTGGAAGCAAACGGCGGTTTCATTCGGCGACCAGGCCACCGATCATAACCGCCGATCACCAACAAAGGTGAAAACCAAGGAGAAGCCAATGGCATTCTCCGTAGGCGGTCCTCGCGCTAAACCAAGCACATTCTAGTGCATGCGCGGATGTTTCCAAAAACAATCGGGAAACGAATTACAAGACAACAAGACATAATTACACACAACAAAATATAACAAATAAGTGCAAGTGTGAAATGTGACAAGTGAAGAGAATGCACACATATGCAATGTACGTTAAGAGTGTGTGTGCAACTAATCTCTTTAAAGAAAAGTAAGCACATAGAAATTTACCTTCGGTGCTTATCAAGACGAGGTCTTCAAAGGGCTTGAGCAATAACACCGATACCTAGGCTACCCTTACAAAGAACCCCCAACATGTGGTTTGTCCACGAAATGAGCCAATCAACAAATGGGAACCTTACAATCTCCCCCTTTGGCTATTTCGTGACAAAACCACCACTCACATTGATTCCTCACATGAAAATAGAAACAACGGGATAACTATGATATTCTATAGTACAAAGAGATAAGAAAATAAAACTTCAAGTCTTCAATCTCTTGTAGAATAATCAAGCCCTGTAAATAAAGTTTCTAACATTTCCAATACAAGTAAAAAGTGAGATGAATCAAGTGAGAACAAAAACAAGCATTAGCATTTGTAAAAGATTAGGTACAACATTATCAAATGTATGTGTATGCAATGCTCCCCCTCAACGGGTTACTCCCCCTCAATGAATGTTCTCCCCAATATGCACAATTGCTACTATATTTTGCAACTCCCCTTACCATATACTACTCCCCCTTTTTGTCATGATATAGGCAAAGGAGTAGTCCCCAACCGGGTCACTCATAGCAATGAGAGATAGTAGCATGCAAGATTTGCATAATTAAAATAAGTCACATTATGCATCTCAATTAATTTGGAGAGAAACAAGGAGATTTATTTAAAAGAAAATGTGTGAATCAAACATGCTTTGCATACAAGACATGTAGTATTCAAGTCCAAAATACAATGGTATTTGGCAAAGCAAATGACAAAGGTTTCTAATAAGAATTCAAACCAATTTCACCAAAGTCATGAGTAAAGCAAGGATATAGAATATATTGATTTCAATTTAAGAACAACTATATCCAACTTTATAAGCGAAACATGGCATGAGAGTCTTTGCACCCTATTTGATTTTTCCGGATAAGATATCCATATGATAGTAGCCATGTTCAACCAATAAAGAAGGAGAGACATTTGGAATGTAAATTCCTTTGAACGGATACAAGATCCTTTATTCATTTTGAGTCTCATAAGCTTTCACACAAGGTTTTGCATTTTAAGAGAATGCAATCATCAATTCATGCTTTTCATGTGAGCATTGATGCAGTAAAATCTGTGTTCAATTTACTAAGAAAGTTCGTTCACTGGGATCGGCGATTCTATCGGTCAAAGCTAATCAATCTAGCAAGGATTACTCTAAGTGCGAAAACTAAAATTGCATAATGCTTTGCTTTGGAAGTTTGTTTAATTCTAAAATTAACCTAAATTATGAATACTTGAACTAAAGACTAAAATCAAATCAAATCAAAGATCACACACAAGGAATGAATATATGGAGAGAAATACTAGGGAATCGATGCACCTTTCTTAGACACTCAATGCTCACAATCAGTCTCGTTACACACTTCAATCTAGTTTACGGGCTTGTTTTCAAGATAATTCAATTAGGTTCAAAGATCCTTTCCAATACTCGCACACGGTCATGCAACGAATACGGAATAATGATCTAGGGTTCTTCCAATTACTCACACACGGTCATGTAATGAGCAATTGTCAAAACCCATATTTTACACAAAACTCTAAGCCAAATTAACATAGCACGGTCATGCATACATCAATTTTCTTGTTTATTAAGCTTTTGATTCAGATTTAAATGGAACAGTCATCCACATCTAAACCCTAATCTCATGGATAAACTAAACTACAAAACTCAAATCACTTGCGGTCACAATATAATAAGAGAAAGTAGAATAGAGCAATTAATTCAATAAACAAAACGAAACCCAATTGATTAACAAAAGGTAGACTAATTGTTCACATAGAGTTATCCAAAATCGGTTACATCAATCCCCTAGTTAGAGGTTTAGTTACACATCAATGGAGAGAACAAAAACATAGAAGAGATGAAGAGAAAACCCATTATGGTGAGATGCTCTTGTCTTGAAATCCCCGTCGTCTTCTTGTTTCCAGTAATCCTCCAATGATGGATGGAGTTGAATTAATTAAAGAATGAATGAATGGATGTGTTGTCTATTCTTTCCTGTCTGTTCTATCTCTCAAAGTCAGCACACTTTATTTTTCTTCTTTTTTCTCTTTTTATTAGGTCTTCTGCAGTTTTGAGAAAACGCGGAGACGGTCCACCGCTTAACGTGCCGCTGGGTGGGCACGTGCATGGGCAGCGGAAATTCCAACGCACACACTGGTCTGGCTCACTTGAGGGGTCGCTTGAGAGGCACATACCTACTGAGCAGCATGGGCCGCGGTAAATGAGGTTCCTCGACCGCCTAGTGTACCGCCGATGGTGCACTTGCATGATGAGCGGCCTAGGCCGCGGTAAATGGGAATTTTGGCCATTTCTTCATCTTTTGACTCCATCATCTCCAAAATAAGATCCGATCAACACTTCTATGGAAAGAGATCTGCAAAGACTTAACAAACACATCAACCCACCAAAAGGACCAAAGAAACAAGCATAAACATAGGCAAAATGGGCAAAATATAAGCATAGATTTAGACTGATCAAGCATGTTATATGAATTTCATGCTTTTTCATTTGACATTAGCATGTTATTTAAGAATCATCAGGTCATGGAAATAATCATAGGTCATTCAAATCATACTTCCTACATACATCTCCTAGTCCAAAAATGCATGTTTGAACATAAATATGACATGGATTGTAAACAAGCAAGGTTCACACTTGTTGAATTGAAAACATATATATATATGTGCAACCAAGCTTACTCAAACAATTAAAAGAAGAGGCATAAGTTATTTAGAATTTTTTGCAAGATACAAGAAGGCAAAATAGCTCTCTTTGCTTGAGTTCCCCATATGGGGTCAAATAACAAAACACATCACTCCACAAGACATATCCCAATAGATCTACTTAGTGTTTTAAATCGAGTAGAATCTAAGGGTTTAGTAAATAGGTCCGCAAGTTGATCATTAATACCTACATGTTCAAGTACTATGCATTTATTTTCAACAAGCTCTCTAATGAAATGATGGCGGATGTCAATATGCTTAGTTCTAGAATGTTGCACCGGATTCTTGGAAATATTAATGGCACTCATGTTATCACAAAAGAGAGTGAGAGTACCTTGGTTGAATCCGTTGTCTACTAGCATTTGCTTCATCCACAGGAGTTGTGTGCATCCACTCCCCGCGGCTATGTACTCGGCCTCGGCCGTGGACAAGGAAATCGAGTTTTGCTTCTTGCAAAACCAAGACACCAAGTTGTTGCCTAGGAAGAAGCAACCGCCCGATGTGCTTTTCTTATCATCACAATTTCCTGCCCAATCCACATCACTAAAGCCTACAAGACTAGCATTAGTGTCAAAAGAGTACCAAATCCCATAGTTGGAAGTCCCATTCACATAGCGAATGATTCTCTTTACGGAAGAGAGATGGGACTCCTTGGGATCCGTTTGGTACCTAGCACCCACACCCACACTAAAAGATATATCGGGCCTACTTGCGGTCAAATAAAGCAAGCTACCTATCATGCCCCGATATAGAGTTTGTTCCACACTTTTACCACTAGCATCCTTGCTTAGCTTCAAAGTGGTACTCATAGGTGTATCACAATGTTTGGCATTCTCTAAACCAAACTTTTTCACTAGGTTTTTGGCATATTTGGCTTGGGTTATGAAAATCCCATCATCTAATTGCCTAATTTGCAAACCTAGGAAATAACTAAGCTCACCAACAAGACTCATCTCAAATTCATGAGACATGACATCAACAAATTGTTGGACCTTGGTGTTGTTGGTGGAGCCAAATACAATGTCATCAACATAGATTTGAGCTATAAATAACTCATCTTTGTTTCTCTTGATGAACAAGGTCTCGTCAACACTACCTCTTGTTTAGTCATTATCAACAAGAAATTGAGTGAGGCGCTCATACCAAGCCCTCGGTGCTTGTTTCAACCCATATAGTGCCTTCTTGAGGCGATAGACATGGTTGGGGTGGTGTGCATCCACAAACCCCTTGGGTTGTTTAACAAACACTTCCTCTTGCAAGAAGCCATTGAGGAAGGCACTCTTGACATCCATTTGGTGCAATTTGAACTTGTGCACACAAGAAATGGACAAGAGAAGCCTAATGGACTCTAAACGGGCAACGGGAGCAAAAGTCTCCTCAAAGTCGATACCCTCAATTTGAGAATATCCTTGTGCTACAAGTCTAGCCTTGTTCCGCACTATGTTGCCATCCTTATCGGATTTGTTCCTATAAATCCACTTAGTGCATATCACATGAGTGTTTTTAGGCTTAGGAACTAGAGTCCAAACCTCATTCCTTTCGAATTGGTTTAGCTCTTCTTACATGGCTAGAACCCAAAATTCATCATTTAAGGCTTCATCAACCTTTTTGGGTTCAATTTGAGAGGTGTAGCATGTGTAGCTAATTAGATTAGCTATTTGACGCCTAGTTCTAACACCCTCATTCACATCTCCAATAACATCCTCTTTGTTATGGAGCCTTCTAACCCATGGAGCGGGTTCATTAGAGTCCAAGAGAGGGACTCTAGTAATAGGTTGTGTGACTTCATTAATGTCATTGGACGTCCCAACATTGGGAGTCACCACAACCCTCTCCAAAGGAGAGTTATCATCTAAAACTTTCTCCTCCTCATGATCATTAGACTTGAGCCTTGTATCCTCAATAACAACATTCGATGATTCCATGACGGTTCGAGTCTTCAAGTTGAAAACTCTATAGGCTCTACTATTCAAGGCATAGCCAATAAAGATACCCTCATCACTCTTAGCATCAAACTTGCCAAGTTGATCACGGTCATTTAAAATGTAGCATTTGCTTCCAAATGTGTGGAAGTAGCTAACATTTGGCTTCCTACCCTTCCATAACTCATAGGAGGTGTTTCTAGATCCGGGCCTTAGGAAAACACGATTCCCTATATAGCAAGCCGTATTGATAGCTTCAGCCCATAGGTTCATAGGGACATTGTTGCTAAGCAACATCACTCGGGCCATCTCTTGAAGGACCCTATTCTTCCTCTCAACAACTCCATTTTGTTGAGGTGTCCTAGGAGCCGAGAACTCATGGGAGATTCCTAAGCTATTGCAATAGCTTTCAAAATAGGCATTCTCAAATTCCCTCCCATGGTCACTTTTAACCCGTTTAATGCTTTTAATGTTAAAATTCATTTCATTTTGTATTTTAGTACAAAGCATTTTAAACTTATCAAAAGTTTCGGATTTTTCTCTAAGAAAATATGTCCATGTAAATCTAGAGAAATCATCAACACAAACAAAAATGTATCTCTTTCCACCTAAACTCTCGGTTTGCATAGGACCCATGAGATCTATGTGGAGAAGCTCTAAAGGCTCCTTGGTGGAGAGAAACTTGCCCTTTTTGTGCATGCTTTTAGTTTGTTTTCCTTGTTGGCAAGGTCCACAAATACCATTGGCTTTCTTCCCAAGCTTAGGGAGGCCACGCACACACTCGAACTTTCCAAGGGTTCTTAAATCCCTAAAGTTCATGTGGCCAAGTCTTTCATGCCACAACTCTATTTGCTCATCCATGGACACATTGTTTGAGACTATTCTAGCTTCAAGACAATAGCAATTGTCGCTAGATCTCATACCTTTCAATAAGGTTTGTCCATCGGGCTTTAGGATCGAACAATCATCTTTACAAAACAAGACGGAATATCCTTCATCACTTAGATGTGAAATGCTTATTAAATTGGCTTTCAAGCCATCAACAAATAAAGCATCGGATAAGGTGTTAGAATTATGCTCAATAGCAAGAGTGTAATAGTGTTTTTGACAATCTATTCATATTAATAATGTGATTTCTGGTTTAACAAATCTTATAGCATTTATAGTTTAATTATTATAATTGTCAAAGTAAATAATCATAAGGTCTAAAGACTATGAGAAAAGAAGAATTGTTCGTACATCTGGATATGTATGAGGTAGACACAATTCTTTAGTTAGTCTTGAATAATGTTCACAACTTAAGTTAAAGGTTGGGCACCTTTATCTTGTTAAAGTTGTAGAATTCTTTTGCTAGCATTTGAGTGGGATCAAATGAGATATGATGAGTCTAAAATCATCGGAGTGTCTTCGAGTAAAAGAATCTAGTGCACTGGGTGCATTGAACTGGATCACAATGAAAAGCTTTATCTAGAACCGTCAATAGATAATAGTCTTTTCATTATCAGGACAATCGGAGAGTCTATCTTAATCCTGAGATAAATGATGGACTTATGGTTGCAAGTGATATCATTTGAGTTATCAATGAGTACGATTATATAGCATAGTCTATCCTCGATAGTTTGGTGATATTCATTTGTTAATCGATAGAGGACTTCATTTATAGATATGGACATCGTGGCTCCATTTATTAAATGAGAGTATAATATCATCATATGGATGTTTTGAGGTAATTGGATATTAAATCTCAACGTTGAGTTTTCGATAGTGCCTATTGAAAACATGGCTTCTGGACAAGTCAAAATATCCAAGTTCAAAACGTGGTCATATGAGTAAATATGGTAACTTGGAGAGTTATAGGCGGTCTATGAACTCTTGGCGATTACTGATATTAATCACGAGGATACAGTATCTCCAATATGATTGTCTAGGGTATGAATGAGGAACATCTTCTTATTCTATCTTTATTTAAGAGTTCAATTTTAGCTCTTTAGTGGAATGAGTTAAAATTAATGGATCGGACCTAAGTGAATCATTTGTTGATTGTGATTAGGTTATGTCTATTGAAGCTTAAATTTAGATAGCCCGCCAAGATCCCTAATCCACACGAACTTGCATGGATCACTTGATATATTCTACCGGACCAATTTATGGGTCCATCTAGAATTGCTTTTAATATATTAAGAATATAATTTGCACATTATTTGTTTAATGGGCTGATCAATTATATTAATATATTAATGAAAGGCATGTGGGCTTGTTTCTTTTAGTAAGAATGGGTCTGGTTCACATGTGGGCTTTTTATTTAAAGTCCAATGGATTAAATAAAATAAGAAAATAATATTGAGCCCATATATATATGATGTGGGCGGCAAGGCTAATTTATTAGTCTAATATATTATTTTATTTTATTGTTTGATTAAATGAGAATTAATTAATTAATTATTTATTTATTTAATTAAGAAACAAAATCTTTTTCTGATCAGGAAATATGTTTCCTAGAGTTATACTATTGGTAGTAGTATACTAAAAGTAAAAGACTTATTTGGTAAGAAAATAAATAATAAGGTTTATTTATTTAATCAAATAAGGAAGTCTTTGAGATAGTCACAAATACACTAAAGAGTTGGATTAGGGTTTGGAATTCTAAGGAAATCTACCTAGGGTTAGGATTTAAGTCAAAAGACAAATCCTACATGGTAGATGATTTTGGCCACAATATATAAATATATATTAAATATATAAGGCCGAAAACATATGTATATAATGCATGCAGTATTAATTCCGCAATATATATATATATTGGTTTAGGCGTGCAAATATTGTTTTTTGTTTGGTGAGGTGTGCAGAATTGATGCACTTATATATTATTTGTGCAAAGTGCAGTATTTAGTGCACTATATATATTTTAATATATATAGATATTATATAAAGGTTGAATTTGGCTAACCCTACTAGCAAGGCTTGAGAGTTTTTCTTTTGCTTAAAAAAATAGAATCCAACTCTAGTGATTAGTGTGTGTTGATTTCGACCAAGACATAAAAGAGAGAAGAGATTATTCTTTTGATGGTACACTAATTGCTTGTTCATCAATAAGCTTGTGTGTACAATATCGAATTAGGTTCACGCGAGTTTCGATCATTAGATTGAGAACTCAAAATTGACCGGAATAATCTTTGTATTCTTTTGATTGTTTTGTGACTAACAAAAGAAAAAGAAAAGTTTGTTTGTCCATTCTCAGGTTTGCAATTCAAAGAAAAGGGAGACCACGCTCCTAGGTGATCCACGTTCGTGCTAGGATTGAAGATCTTGCGGATTACCATCGACGTAAGTCAATCGGATCACACGACAAAAGGTATTCTTCTTTTGTTAGATAATATATATGTTTAATTGATTAAAGGGTTTAAGGTTCATAAAAAGGAAAAATTTTAAAAGTTACTAAATCTATTTTTAGTCTCGCTTCCGCTGCGTGTACTACGGTATTTTTCCCTACAATTGGTATCAGAGCCTAGGTTGAACCCTCTTAATAAATTAACGTATATATACGTGGATCTATTTCTTTTTATTGTGATTATGCATGTTTAGAAAGAGATGGTGCTCTAGGTATTCGCATATATAATTACATGTGATGTATGGATTTATATATGTTTTATGTGGATTGTTATTGCTCGATTTTGGTCCTAGATTTTCAATGTATTTTTGTTATGGAATTGTAACAAGAAGGGTGGTCTATTATCGCCATAATTCCTTCTTGGTAGTTGATAGGTTTTATTTTATTTTTTATTAAAAAGGTGCAGTATTTTTTTTTTTTTTTTGGTTTACTGCTGCAGTTTTTTTATTTAATTATTAGTGCAGTTTTTATGTGTAAAATACTGCAGTGAATAAAAAATAAAAAAATAAAAATTTAATACTGCAGTATTTATTATTTTATACTGCTGTGATATTTTTGGGTATTGAATATTCGAAGACAAGAAGAAAAACGAAGCAACCGGAACCAAGAACGAGCACCGTGCGCACCCTAGGAGTGGATTGGGCTGCGCATGGCAAGCCCAAGCTTGGTGGGCTGCGCATGGCAGCTTTGTTGGGCCTTATGGGCTGCGCATGGCAGCCCCTTTGTGGGGTTGTGGGCTGTGCACGCCCATGGGAGGAGGCAGAAGGATGAGCGTATGGTTGATGGGCCACTTGAAGATCTTGTATTCCTAAAACAATTGTAATTTACTTGTTTTTCTAGGATGGGCCAAAATTGTTGCTATTTAATTTTTGCTTAAATATTACAATATTTGTTATTGTATGATAACATGACATATAGAATAGGAGTGCCACTCATATATCTCTTTTGGTATGAACATGCATTGAATGATTTAGGTATCTAAATTGGCATCTAGATAACTTGGTAAATCATTCTATGGGATTTAATCACACGCCTTAAATAATTGAGTGGGAGAAGGTGTTTTTGTAACACCTATGGCCTCTAAGGTTAGTTGAGCTTTATTATTTATTGGTAATCCCCCCAAGGGGCGTCCATGAATGGAATTTAGCAATATACTTCCTTACAAGGATAGACTAGACAATGGACTCAAACGAGATCTACTCCCCAAGGAGGGATTTTCGTGAGAGAAAATTGAGGGTCGATATCTTGGTAACACACTCAATGTAATTTTATTGATATCCTCCCAAGAGTTCTTGTCAGTAAAATTGCAAGGCTAAAATTGAAAACGCTGGTTGTTATGTTAACAATTAGGTAGGACCTAGTCTAACTAGTAAATGGTGCGAACTCCCAAAGGAGGCGTAACATTTATGGGTGTTGGATCACCGTTGAATTTTTATGATTGAGTTATTTATTTAATTCAAGATAAATATTTAAAAGTGCTTTATCATGATTATTTACTTATATATTTTTGTTATATTCAGAAATCATGACCCCATCCCTAATGAACATCTTAAAAGATAATACTTTAACCGGAGATAATTATGTCACATGGAAAAGGAAAATTGGGTTGTTGCTGCAAGCTGAAAAACATAAGTTTATTCTGTCTACTCCTAAACCACCTGCTCCTACTTATGAATCTCAGATTCATATGGTTAGTAAAGTTGCTACTGTTAAGACCCGTCAAAAGGTTAAGGAACAACAGAAGAAAAAGCAACTTGGGCCTACCAAGATGGAGACCAAGAAAGTAACCAAGATCAAAGGGAAATGCTTCCTTTGTGGTGAAAAGGGACATTGGAAAAGAAATTGCCGAAAGTCCCAGAATAAGAAGGAAGAAGGTAATGTTAATTATCTTGAAACATGTTTTCTGGCAGATTCTAATGATTCTTGGATCATAGACTCTGGAGCCACTAATCATGTTTGTTATTCCTTGCAGGGGTTCCAAGAAAGGAGAAGGCTGAGTAAGAATGAAATCAATTTGCGCTTGGGCAACGGAACGTTAGTGTCTGCAAGTGCAGTGGGAGATATTAGAGTT
Organism: Acer yangbiense; assembly: GCA_008009225.1. Taxonomy (NCBI): domain Eukaryota; kingdom Viridiplantae; phylum Streptophyta; class Magnoliopsida; order Sapindales; family Sapindaceae; genus Acer; species Acer yangbiense. The sequence goes on from CM017771.1 coordinate 22,714,096, forward strand.
TATTTGGATTCTAGAAGGCATTTAGATTTAATAGACGTCTATTATGTACCTCAATTCAAGAGGAATTTAATTTCAGTTTCTTGTTTGAATAAATTTGGATATTCGGTTACTTTTAATAAAGTCTTTATTATTAGTAAGAATGACAAAATTATTTGCCAAGGTACATTGGAAAACGGTCTATACTTTTTGCATAGAAATATCTCTCACTCGTTAGACACAGAATTAACGGAACCTAATCATAAAAGAGTAAAATTATCAATAGATGAAACCTACCTATGGCATTTACGCCTAGGTCATATTAACCTTAATAGGATTAAAAGATTGGTATGTGACAGACCTTTAAGTGACTTTAAAGGTTGATGATCTACCAACTTGTGAATCTTGTTTGGAAGGTAAAATGACCAAAAGGTCGTTCTCTGCCAAAGGTGCAAGAGCCACTGAATGTTTAGGATTGATACACACTGATGTATGTGGACCTATGAGCATTCAAGCTAGAGGTGGATATGAGTACTTCATCACCTTCACAGATGATTACTCGAGATTTGGCTATGTGTATCTCATGCGACATAAGTCGGATGCTTTTGACATGTTCAAAGCATTCAAAGCTGAAGTAGAAAATCAGCTTGAGAAACACATAAAAATCTTGAGATCTGATCGTGGTGGAGAATATATATCTGGTGAGTTTCAGCAATATCTTATTGATAATGGGATAGTTTCTCAGTTTTCTGCACCATGAACACCTCAACAGAATGGGGTGGCAGAAAGGAGAAATAGAACTCTTTTGGATATGGTTAGGTCTATGTTGAGTTATTCAACACTTCCTATTTCTTTTTGGGGATATGCTTTACAAACTGCTATATACATTCTAAACGATGTACCATCTAAGTCAGTTCCTCAAACACCGCATGAGTTGTGGACTGGGCGCAAGCCTAGTTTACAACACTTAAGGATATTTGGTTGTCCTGCGCATGTGTTAAAAGGAAAGACAGAAAAGATGGAGTCCCGTTCAGAAACATGTATATTTGTAGGGTATCCAAAAGAAACTAAAGGATATTATTTCTATAGTCCTTCAGATCTTAAAGTATTTGTTTCGACAAATGCTAAATTTCTGGAAAAGGACTATATGAATGATTTTGTGCCTAGAAGTAGAATTGTCCTGAATGAGATGTCAGGAGATACAATTCCACGAGAGGTTACACAACCAAACCCAATTGTAAGTTCCGATCCAACACAAGATCAACAACCTACCATTCCTCGTCGCAGTGGGAAGGTCAGAACACAACCCGAAAGATACATCGGTCTGGGAGAATCAGTGGAGAATCTCCCGGACGACGATGATCCCTACACGTACAAGGAAGCTATGGAGGATGTTGATAGTCGCCATTGGCAAAAGGCAATGCAATCTGAGATTGAATCTATGTTTGATAACAAAGTCTGGTCCCTTGTAGACTTGCCTAAAGGGATAAAACCCATTGGGTGCAAGTGGGTATACAAGAGGAAAAGAGGTATGGATGGAAAGGTGGAAACCTTTAAAGCTAGATTGGTAGCTAAAGGGTATACACAGAAAGAAGGTATCGATTACGAGGAAACCTTCTCTCCTGTGGCCATGCTTAAATCCATTAGGATACTCTTATCCATTGCAGCATCTTTAGATCTAGAGATTTGGCAAATGGACGTCAAGACAGCTTTCCTTAATGGAAGTCTTGACGAAAGCATCTACATGATGCAACCAGAGGGATTCATTGAAAAGGGCCAAATGGAAAAGGTATGCAAGTTGCAGAAATCCATATATGGATTAAAGCAAGCATCCAGATCCTGGAACATAAGGTTCGATCAAGCTGTCAAAGGTTTTGGATTTATTCAGAATCCTGACGAACCTTGTGTATACAAAAGGATTAAAGGTAACAAGTTGGTTTTCCTGATTCTTTATGTTGATGATATACTACTCATTGGAAACGATGTAGGTGTATTGACATCAGTAAAAGAATGGTTAGCAAAACAATTTGATATGAAGGACTTAGGAGAAGCAAGTTTTATTCTAGGTATCCAAGTAATAAGGGATAGAAAGAATAAAACAATTGCATTATCCCAAGCTTCATACATAGACAAGATCTTGTCTAGGTTTTCCATGCAGGATTCCAAGAAAGGTATGTTACCTTTCAGACATGGAATCAAGCTTTCTAAGGAACAAGTTCCTAAGAATGAGCATGAAGAGCAATTCATGAGTAGAGTTCCATATGCCTCGGCGGTTGGAAGTCTCATGTATGCAATGCTCTGTACTAGACCAGATATTTGTTTTGCTGTTGGCATAGTTAGTAGGTTTCAATCGAAACCTGGTCCTGATCACTGGACGGCAGTCAAGCATATTTTCAAGTATCTCAAGAGAACGAGAGATAATATGCTTGTATACTCTGGAGGGGATTTGATTCCCGTTGGGTATACAGATTCTGATTTCCAATCAGATTCTGACTCTAGAAAATCCACATCAGGGGCTGTGTTTACTATTGGAGGAGGAGCAGTCATATGGAGGAGTATCAAGCAATCTTGTATTGCTGATTCCACCATGGAAGCTGAGTATGTTGCTGCATGCGAGGCTGCCAAAGAGGCTGTTTGGCTCCGCCAATTCTTGATTGACTTGGAAGTGGTTCCTAGTGCGAATAAGCAGATCACTATCTACTGTGACAACAGTGGAGCAGTGGCTAATTCGAAAGAACCAAGAAGTCATAAGAAAGGAAAACACATTGAAAGGAAGTATCACCTTTTAAGGGAAATTGTATATAGGGGTGAGAACATGGGAATGAGAGATATGACACATTTGCTATAGCGCAAGTGGGAGATTGTTAGAATTATGCTCAATAGCAAGAGTGTAATAGTGTTTTTGACAATCTATTCATATTAATAATGTGATTTCTGGTTTAACAAATCTTATAACATTTATAGTTTAATTATTATAATTGTCAAAGTAAATAATCATAAGGTCTAAAGACTATGAGAAAAGAAGAATTGTTCGTACATCTGGATATGTATGAGGTAGACACAATTCCTTAGTTAGTCTTGAATAATGTTCACAACTTAAGTTAAAGGTTGGGCACCTTTATCTTGTTAAAGTTGTAGAATTCTTTTGCTAGCATTTGAGTGGGATCAAATGAGATATGATGAGTCTAAAATCATCGGAGTGTCTTCGAGTAAAAGAATCTAGTGCACTGGGTGCATTGAACTGGATCACAATAAAAAGCTTTATCTAGAACCGTCAATAGATAATAGTCTTTTCATTATCAGGACAATCGGAGAGTCTATCTTAATCCTGAGATAAATGATGGACTTATGGTTGCAAGTGATATCATTTGAGTTATCAATGAGTACGATTATATAGCATAGTCTATCCTCGATAGTTTGGTGATATTCATTTGTTAATCGATAGAGGACTTCATTTATAGATATGGACATCGTGGCTCCATTTATTAAATGAGAGTATAATATCATCATATGGATGTTTTGAGGTAATTGGATATTAAATCTCAACGTTGAGTTTTCGATAGTGATTATTGAAAACATGGCTTCTGGACAAGTCAAAATATCCAAGTTCAAAACGTGGTCATATGAGTAAATATGGTAACTTGGAGAGTTATAGGCGGTCTATGAACTCTTGGCGATTACTGATATTAATCACGAGGATACACTATCTCCAATATGATTGTCTAGGGTATGAATGAGGAACATCTTCTTATTCTATCTTTATTTAAGAGTTCAATTTTAGCTCTTTAGTGGAATGAGTTAAAATTAATGGATCGGACCTAAGTGAATCATTTGTTGATTGTGATTAGGTTATGTCTATTGAAGCTTAAATTTAGATAGCCCGCCAAGATCCCCAATCCACACGAACTTGCATGGATCACTTGATATATTCTACCGGACCAATTTATGGGTCCATCTAGAATTGCTTTTAATATATTAAGAATATAATTTGCACATTATTTGTTTAATGGGCTGATCAATTATATTAATATATTAATGAAAGGCATGTGGGCTTGTTTCTTTTAGTAAGAATGGGTCTGGTTCACATGTGGGCTTTTTATTTAAAGTCCAATGGATTAAATAAAATAAGAAAATAATATTGAGCCCATATATATATGATGTGGGCGGCAAGGCTAATTTATTAGTCTAATATATTATTTTATTTTATTGTTTGATTAAATGAGAATTAATTAATTATTTATTTATTTATTTAATTAAGAAACAAAATCTTTTTCTGATCAGGAAATATGTTTCCTAGAGTTATACTATTGGTAGTAGTATACTAAAAGTAAAAGACTTATTTGGTAAGAAAATAAATAATAAGGTTTATTTATTTAATCAAATAAGGAAGTCTTTGAGATAGTCACAAATACACTAAAGAGTTGGATTAGGGTTTGGAATTCTAAGGAAATCTACCTAGGGTTAGGATTTAAGTCAAAAGACAAATCCTACATGGTAGATGATTTTGGCCACAATATATAAATATATATTAAATATATAAGGCCGAAAATATATGTATATAATGCATGCAGTATTAATTCCGCAATATATATATATATATTGGTTTAGGCGTGCAAATATTGTTTTTTGTTTGGTGAGGTGTGCAGAATTGATGCACTTATATATTATTTGTGCAAAGTGCAGTATTTAGTGCACTATATATATTTTAATATATATAGATATTATATATAGGTTGAATTTGGCTAACCCTACTAGCAAGGCTTGAGAGTTTTTCTTTTGCTTAAAAAAATAGAATCCAACTCTAGTGATTAGTGTGTGTTGATTTCGACCAAGACATAAAAGAGAGAAGAGATTATTCTTTTGATGGTACACTAATTGCTTGTTCATCAATAAGCTTGTGTGTACAACATCGAATTAGGTTCACGCGAGTTTCGATCATTAGATTGAGAACTCAAAAGTGACCGGAATAATCTTTGTATTCTTTTGATTGTTTTGTGACTAACAAAAGAAAAAGAAAAGTTTGTTTGTCCATTCTCAGGTTTGCAATTCAAAGAAAAGGGAGACCACGCTCCTAGGTGATCCACGTTCGTGCTAGGATTGAAGATCTTGCGGATTACCATTGACGTAAGTCAATCGGATCACGCGACAAAAGGTATTCTTCTTTTGTTAGATAATATATATGTTTAATTGATTAAAGGGTTTAAGGTTCATAAAAAGGAAAAATTTTAAAAGTTACTAAATCTATTTTTAGTCTCGCTTCCGCTGCGTGTACTACGGTATTTTTCCCTACATAAGGAGGGTAATCCGGGAACGGAAATGGTTCCTTTCCCTACAACTTTCTTTTTGGATCCATCACCAAAAGTGACATATCCTCCTTCCTCCATAACAAGAGTCTCGAAGAAACTCTTGTTTCCCGTCATGTGCCTAGAGCACCCACTATCTAAATACCAAAAATTAGAAGAATTTGCCTTCAAGGCTATTTGAGCAACATGGCAAACATTTTCATTCTTTCTAATCCACCTAGAAACAATATTTGCTTTCTTAGTGGTCTTTGGTAATCGAGCTCTAGATGTCCTAGGATCATGCATAACAATTTTATCATTCTTAGGAACATGCATCTTGGCTCTATTCTTTCTCTTTTCAATCATGCTTCTAGTTTTGCACATTTTAATATATCAAAAGCAATGTGGTCTAATATGACCATCAAATCCACAAAAATGACATATAGGAGTAAAATAAGGAATCAAACCTTGTCCTTGTCTTTGTGGATGAATGGGTTCAATCCATCTTCGTTGTTGAACCGATTTAGATTGCTTCCTAGCTTAAGGTTGCATGATTGGCCTTTTTTCTTTGTGAGCCAATTGTGGAGGAATGTTGGCTTGAGAGACCTTAGGGGGTTGAGCTTGAGGTTGCCTTTTTGGCCCCATCTTCACTTGTGCATTTGAACATTGTCCTATTTCTAACTTCTTCCTAGGAATTTGCACAAATGAAGTTTCTTCGTTCCTCAAACTCTTGACAAACACGGTCTTGTTAGAGGTTGAGATCTTCTTGCCATCTTCATACCCAAGACCCCTCTTGTCACTTAGACTCTTTCCAACACCAAGCATATGGTCAAGTTTCTTGGTGCTAGAATCCATCCTAGTCATCGACTCTTTTACTTCTTCAAGCTCCCTCTTTAGACTTTCTTCATTCCTCCTAGATAAGACTAACTCCTCTTTTAGCTTATCTTCCATCTTCTTGAATTTTTCCACTTGTTCACTTAAGTGGTCATTATGAGATGAAAGCTCAAGATTTTCTTCTCTCAACATCTTGATCTTTCTTGTGCTCTTGATTGCTAAATCATTAAACTCGACATGGTATTTAGCAAGCACCTTGTAAGGATTCCCATTAAATTGATTGGCTTATTTCGTGGTCAAACCACATGTTAGGGTTTGGTTGTAAGGGTAGTGAAAGTATACAAACGTAGTTAAATTGCTTAAAGCATACCTAGAGGGGGGGTGAATAGGTTTTTACACCTTTTTTCAAACCCTTGAACAAACTTTCGTTTGTCCCTCAAGGTAGCCTTACACACAACAAAATAAGCCAAGGAAGACATACATAGACAATCGAGAATACAATCATGAGAGCAAGGTCTAAGTATATCATCTAGTTATGTGAGGTATAAGAACAAATAAACACAATAACAAAGTAAGCTTGTATTTCAATAGATGTTCAATGAGTTACAAGAGTGATCAAATATCACTATACAAAAATTACAATATACAAAAGAATCATAGATACAAAAATGATCAAAAGAATGAATCCACAAATCACACTTTACAAATACTTGCTTCACTATACATCACTAGTGAGTAAAATGAAACAAGATAATGACATATACAAATAAAATATAAAAGTTAGAGATAGGAAGAATTAACACAAGAGATTTTTTAACGTGGTAAAATCTCCAAGGAGAAAACATCCACGGGTTGAAACACAACCATTAGGGTACTATATATATTGGATGATAAAAATAGAGAATCCACAAAGTGACCAATCTTTAGCTCACCCAACCTAGTGGAGTCTAAGTCTACCCAACCCTATTGGAAAGTATGAGATCCCTCAATGATGCGAAACCACCATATATTGGACAACACACAAAACCAACATCGATGGAAGATTAGAAATTCCTCAAGAGTGCATACACCTCCCGTGTACCCTGCTCTATCGGAGTCTATGTCTAACCATACGCCTAGGCCTACCAATACAATAGCCAACTCCCTATCCAAGGCACTCTTGCCTCTAGGGAGCCTCCCATGCATGACTATCCGAGTCCTCCCGACTCTAGCCATGACTCCTTGCTTATCTGAGTCATCTCGACTCTAGGCAAGTCTTCTTGCTTGGCTATCCAAGTCACCCCGACTCTAGCCAAGACTTCTTGCTTGGTTATCCGAGTCACCCCGACTCTAACCAAGACTTCTTGCCTTTTACAAGGACTTCCTAGTGTGATCATGTGAATGCAAATGATGCAAACAATCAATACAACATAGAACATGTGATCAATACATTATATGGCACAAATAGACCTAAACATGTGACATCACAAGTAATCAAGTCTAGATGCAAAATAAGAGAATAAAACCTAAGCATGTGAAACACCAAACACGTAAGCTCAAAGCCTCATTCACATATACAACACTTGAATCAAAATATGTTCATTAAGTACAAGTTCAAGATGCAATCAACATACAATAAAATGCTAGATATATGAGATTAAAATCAATCAATATTCTAGTCAAAAATATAGAGCAAGGAATTGAGATTTACATCAATCAAAACCTAGATTCTCTAAATCACAAACAAATACACAAATCCTAGATTTCATCAATCAAAGGATCAAATCAAATCTCAAGATCATTTATCACAAAATTAATTCAATTAAGTTCCAAACAACCTAAGATGTCATTCTAATCACAATACAACTCACAAACAAATGTAAAACCTAGAATCATAGAAACTAGTCAACATTAGTCCACAAATTGACTTTCAATTAGAATGATAATCAAGCTATCTTTTTCAATAGCATTTACCAAACATAAACGTAGATATAGAAGAAGAAACCCCAAGCAAATGGAAGGTCAAAAAGAAAGAAATCCCAAAGTTAAGTCCATTACCTCGGATTCTGCAGCTGGTTAGGAAATCAGTGTTGAACCACTAGAAATCACGATCAAACAGCCACCAAACCACTAGGAGATGATATAGGACTCCAATACGAACACTCTCCAACTTGAATCACTCAAATCCGACTCCGGATGAGGAAGATATGGTGTTTTGAAAATCTGAAAACTGGAGAGAAAATCCTTACGGGAAAACACAACTTTTTCTTCTTGATTTTTCAAATGGAGAGAGAGAGGGAAGAAATAGGAGGAGAGAGAAGGCCAAAACCGACCAACCATGTGAGGCCACGTCACCCCCTGGCCGTGGGGGGCGCATGGCCCACACGGGGGCAGAGGCCCCTCCAGGCCGTGGTGCCCACGGCCTCACCAACGGCCAGCCCAAGTGGCCTCACGGCCTGGGCTGTCCTCTCGCGCGCTCCCTCGGTTCTTCAGCCCATATCTTGGGCGTTCGAACTCCGATTTCGAATCCGTTTCCGGATTACGAACCGTGACTCTCTCACACACGATGAAGACTACACAACTTTGAAAAACGGTTGAGAAATCATCTCGGAAAACGTCGATGAAGTCAACTCAACGAATGAGAACAAAAAGTAGCGTAGCTACATCGTTTGGACTCGAAACCTTATGAATGAGTAACCGAAACGACCGGAACTCAATAAGGCATCATAATAGAACATATTCAAGTCCAAATACAAAAATACGGAAACATACAAACACAAAGACACACACATATGCTAGTTTCCGGACATAGTCCTAGAAAATGCAAAACACAAAGTTTACCAACATAATATGAATGCATGAGCATATTTTGCCAAGTGTGTGAAAGTGACATGTAAATGAAATTAATTCATGAAGGAACACACAAGAATGCTATGTGTGTGTGTGTGCCTAGCCTTGTAAGAGATATGAGGTCCTTTAATACCTTTGTTGACCAATGATGCACGAATCTCTTAAAAGCCGGCTTCTTGAATGAATTGTGGATGAGACATCCTTCGTCTTCTTAATTCTTCGATATACTAACCACTAAACATTACAAGAGAAACACGTTTTGATATGGAATTGATGCCAACACAAACTATAAACCTTACAATCTCCCCCTTTGGCAAATTCCATGTCAAAACCCCTAAACAAACACTAAAACAATTACAAAGAAAATTTGGTCACAATGAGTACAATGAGTTACACATATAGACACAAATTAACAACCAAAACAAGTCTTGAACTTCAACTTGGTCTTCTCTTGATATCACCTAAAAAGAAACTTGAAAGCACAAGAATATCCAAGAGACAACAAATATGGCAATATTCAATCTTAGGCAAGAAAATAAAATCATATAAGTTCAAATGGATCAAGTATGCTCCCCCTTAATACATACTATCCATCAAAATATTCTAAGCCAAGATTTAACAACAAAAAAATATTACATGCCATATAGTTCAAGCTTGATACCAAAACATACTAAAAATAAAACAACACAAAAACTAAAATGAGACTAAGTAAGCTAGATTTCTCCCATGTGTTTCTCATATTTCTCCCCCTTTTTGACATGATATGAAGCCAAAGGGAAAGAGTAAGAAAATATACCTCATAAAGCTCTCTAGCCACTTGTGCCACCAAGGAATGAAGTGCGGTGTGAGGATCTCACATATTGCCTTGTTGTAGTTGATTTTCCTTCCAACTCTTTGATCCTTTCATCTTGAACAACAAGCTTGGCACTAAGGTCTTCAATCTTCCTTTGTGACGTCTCAATCAACCTACGAGATTCTTCAACCTCATTCCTCAATTTTAAAGCCCAACTAGGAAGAGCGGGTGAGCTAGGGACATGGTTAGAATCAAGAGAATCACCAAAAAGCCTAAACACATCATTAGACTTTCCCTTGTCCTTGTATGACATGGATGCCATACGTTTCTCACTCAACTTCTCTAAGGGAGGAAGCATAACATCACCATCAAGATTCCTCACACCTTTAGCTAAGCACAATTGAGTTATAAACCCCGGAAAAGCCAATTTCTTATCCAAACGACTAGTACAAGCCGCAATTTCAATTTGCTCCACAAGCAATTCACCAAGGTTTATAGGTTTGTTAGTCACCAAGGCATATACAATCTTAATTTTGTCTCTATTAAGCTCCGAAGCATTAGTAGAAACAACAAGATTGGAGCACACAATTAAATGCCAAAATGCACTAATTTTTGTTAACTCACCTTGCTTAATAAAAGCACGTTTCCCCCACACAAAATTACTATCATCACATAGAGTTCTTCCCATTAAATCAAGGTTTTCCAAGATGTCAGCATCAAGGAATTCCGATTCAATGTTATCGGACAAGTCAAGAAATTCATTAACCTTCCTAGAACAAACTCTAAAGACGACTTTCCTCATGTTCAAAATGGCACTAGTCACAGTAGAACTATCTTTATAAGTATGATAAAATTCTCTAACAACGGTCTCATTAGAGATTCCTAACATGTTCACCCATGAATTCCAATTTCTACTCTTAAGCACATCATAAACATAGGATCCAACACAAGAGTCCAAGTCAATACCTCTTTCTTGAATTAGCTTTTTGCAACCAAAAATTCCCAATTCATCCACTTTGTTAGCTTTGGAAATTTTGGAAGAAATTGTAGGTTTAGACTTGACAATGGGAGTTGAAGAAACATTGCCACCAATCTTCTTTGCTTTTCCCATGATCTTGCAATACAAAACAAAACTAAAAACAAAAGTGAGAGGAAACAAAGAAACCAATAAACATACACAAAGGCAAAACACTATATTCAACAAATCATTATGTATATAAGAATATATCAAAGCATCTATATGATTTATCAAAAATAAGAATAATGCCAACAAACAATAACCTTGAAGAACATGTGAACATGTCATAAAAGAGAACAAGAATTTAGCATATTATGCTCCCCCTTGACAAGTGCCTCATCTAAAATCAAGATAGACAAGTTCACAAAAATCACCACACAATCACATCACAAGCAATTTTATTAGATTTGCAAATAAGCTTCACATATCTAAGAGAGTTACATCAAGATTTTCAATCACTCTCATATGTCATCAAAAATCGCTAAAGTATCAAAATACTAATAAAGCAAAAGTGACTGTGTGAAGATTTTGCTTCAAGTATATGAAAAGAAGTAGTTTGATAATCAAGCATGCAAACAATTTCAACATCTATTCATCTTAGGCCTTTCCATGAAAAGGTCAAACCGGTTATCATCCGAAATTTTGCTTATAAAGAGAATAGATTTCAACATGTGAGCGTGTGTGTGCATGTGGCTCGTCAACCCATTTCTATTTGACAACCCGAGCTCATTTGATTATTCAACTATACTCCATAAGCCTTTTTTCTTTTTTTTATTTAGGCTTGAATCAAAGATTTTTTTATTTTTATTTTTTATGATTCAATTCAACACTTCTTTGATTTTTCTAACAAAAAAATATACTCCTCATGGCGGCTTTCACTCATCACAATGGCGTAACCCTTTCCTACATTGGGCGGCTGCACAACCAAGGTGTGTAGCCCTTTCCATGAGGGTGCTCGTTGAGTTCTATGTTGCCGAAGCAAATGGATACCAACCATTGGTCATTTTTAAATGTACTAGTCCTTAGGACTTCAAGGTGTATCCAAAGCTAACATCAATCAAGCTCAACATACTTAACAAGACATACAAAAGAAGCAAAGTGCATTTTTGAAACCAAAAATTAAGGCTTAAAAGCACATGATCAAAAAGCAAGTAAAGAGACTTACTTAAGATCTCTACTTCTCAAGAGAGTAGCTATCAAAGAATATGAAGCTCACATTATTCAAAAATTAGCCACTCAACAATCATACAAATAACAACACACTTCATGCATAAGATCAATGTGAACACTTAGCACCAAAAGATCTTAAACTAGCAAATGTCAAAGAGGACCATATAAACACTATATTAGTTCTCAATTATGACATGCTACATGAATGTGATACAAACAATGAGTTGATAGATGAAAAATCAAGTAAGCAAGCGATATGATATTAGAGATACCTTCACAAGCTATTTTCACCAAATACAAAGCCTTCACCCTTTTTATGAGTCCTCTTGGCTTGTAAGTCCTCATGACTACAAGTTATAGGTGTGTCGATTCCAAGAGACTAAAGACAATGTAATCCAACTCAAACAAAAAAAAATGACTTTCTCTAAAAGCCATAACAATAATGTTACCATATAGATTCCAAAAAAAACTTCTCAAAAGTTAATCAACAAATTTTGACTATCATAACAAGCAATGTGAGATAGCTAAGTTCATGTCAAGTTGCAAAGATACAAAGCAAACAAGCTAAGCTACTTAACAACGACACTAGTCTTAAAGCTAACTCACAAGTGCAACTTACACTAATGGTAAGAGCACTCACCCTTGACAAATTTTGTCTTGGGTGGACATACACGAACATCATCAAGATTCTCCTTGACCACAATGTTGAACCTAGAGTAAAGTTCTTCCACAACTTGATTCACAATAATATCATTAATACTCTTTTTCTCAACATTGTTAGCAACACATGCATGGTCAAATTTTGAAGGATATGCATTCTTCACCTTCCGGACATTCTTAACATGCTTTGAAAAATTATCATGCTTTGAAAAATTATCATGCTTTCCATATTCAAAAGCTTTAGCATGCATAGAATTAGGTCCAATCTCTCTATTCCTAGATGCATTTTCTAAGTTGCAATATTCAATGAATTTATAGCACTTGGGCTTGATATGGCCTAAGGTATTGCAAAAATGACATATGGGAACAAAAGGAGAGATTTTACCTTCCGGTGGTGGTGGAGGACAAATGGGAGTTTCAAGGGGTACCTTATTCTTCAATTTGTTCTTCTTCTTGGAACGTCTCTTCTTAGGAGCTTTCTCTTCAATGATAGCTTCACTAGTAGGAAGTGATGCTTCTATGAGCTTCTCTTCAACCACCACTACACTTGAGCTACCTAAGTTCATATTAGAGATGATCCTATCCTTTTCAAGCAAAATACCCTCAACTTCGCAAAGCTTCTTTTCAATAGCATTCTTTTCACGCAAGAGCCTACGAGTTGTAGCAACAAACTCATCCACTTGAATCTTGATCAAGTTCTCCTTCTCATCAATCTCACTCAAGGCTAATTTCAACTTCTCCTCAAGAAACTTCACCTTAGCCAAAAGATCAATGTAGGACGGATTATCACTTAAACATTCTTGATGACTTTGATCAATCTCCTTATCCAACGAATCTTGATTTACATCCTCTAGAATAGAGTGAGAAGCCGTGAAAGCAACAAAGTTACTCACTAGCTCTTCATCACTAGAAGACTCATCATTTGAGCTCTCCTCCTCACTAGAGCTATCATCTTCACTCCATGTAGCCGCCATAGACTTTCCCTTCTTGTCCTTCTTAGAATCACCACTAGGACAATCCGAAGCATAATGTCCAAGCTTCTTGCACTTGAAGCATTGAACCTTCCTATTGCTCTTAGCATGGCCACTCCTCTCATGAGGTGGAGTAAAGGACTTCTTGACTTCCTTGTCCCTTGAGTACTTGCCACTTGACTTGGCACCTTTCCTCATGAACTTCCTAAACTTCCTAACCAATAACGCCATCTCCTCATCATCATCGCTACTACTAGCTTCCTTGACAACCTTGAGAGCTAAACCCTTGTTCTTAGCCTTCGGTTTCATGCACGCCTCAAAAGTTTGAAGAGATCCTAGCAACTCATCTAAGCTCATGACGTCAAAGTCTTTGCTCTCTTCAATGGCGGTAACCTTGGCTTTGAACCTCTTTGGAAGAGATCTAAGAATCTTCCAATTTAGCCTCTCACCGGAGATAAGAGTACCAAGTGCTTGGCATTGGTTGGCGATGTCTAGTAACTTATCTTGGAAGTCAACAAACTTGTCTTCCTCACCCATTTGCAAAACCTCAAATCGGGAAGTGAGCAGTTGAAGACGAGACTTCTTCACCACTTTAGTCCCTTCATTGGTGACTTGGAGAGCCTCCCATGCCTCCTTAGCGGTTTCTAGATTTTGAATGTAGGAAAATTGCCTACTATCAACACCTCCGAAAATAGCATTCACCGCCCGATGATGCCATTTTGCTAACTCAAACTCATTAGTAGACCACTCACTCCTAGGCTTGGAAACGATCACTCCATCCTCAATCTTGTTAGGAGCAAGGTAACCTTCTTCAACGGTCATCCAAGCTCTCTCATCAATAGATCGGATGTAAGCCTTCATCCTCAATTTCCAAAACCCATAGTTGTGACCCTTGAGAAGAGGAGGCCTAGAATTCGAAGCCCCTTTGGTCATCACATCATCCTGGAAAACCATTCTAGCAAAAACCTAAGCAATCCACTCGTAAGTATAAACCGGATCTCATCGAGTGCCGTCCGACGACTTGCTCTGATACCAATTGAAAGTATACAAACATAGTTAAATTGCTTAAAGCATACCTAGAGATGGGGTGAATAGGTTTTTACACCTTTTTTCAAACCCTTGAACAAACTTTCGTTTGTCCCTCAAGGTAGCCTTACACACAACAAAATAAGCCAAGGAAGACATACATAGACAATCGAGAATACAATCATGAGAGCAAGGTCTAAGTATATCATCTAGTTATGTGAGGTATAAGAACAAATAAACACAACAACAAAGTAACCTTGTATTTCAATAGATGTTCAATGAGTTACAAGAGTGATCAAATATCACTATACAAAAATTACAATATACAAAAGAATCATAGATACAAAAATGATCAAAAGAATGAATCCACAAATCACACATTACAAATACTTGCTTCACTATACATCACTAGTGAGTAAAATGAAACAAGATAATGACATATACAAATAAAATATAAAATTTAGAGATAGGAAGAATTAACACAAGAGATTTTTTAACGTGGTAAAACCTCCAAGGAGGAAACATCCACGGGTTGAAACACAACCATTAGGGTACTATATATATTGGATGATAAAAATAGAGAATCCACAAAGTGACCAATCTTTAGCTCACCCAACCTAGTGGAGTCTAAGTCTACCCAACCCTATTGGAAAGTATGAGATCCCTCAATGATGCGAAACCACCATATATTGGACAACACACAAAACCAACATCGATGGAAGATTAGAAATTCCTCAAGAGTGCATACACCTCCCGTGTACCCCGCTCTATCGGAGTCTATGTCTAACCATACGCCTAGGCCTACCAATACAATAGCCAACTCCCTATCCAAGGCACTCTTGCCTCTAGGGAGCCTCCCATGCATGACTATCCGAGTCCTCCCGACTCTAGCCATGACTCCTTGCTTACCTATCCGAGTCATCTCGACTCTAGGCAAGTCTTCTTGCTTGGCTATCCAAGTCACCCCGACTCTAGCCAAGACTTCTTGCTTGGTTATCCGAGTCACCCCGACTCTAACCAAGACTTCTTGCCTTTTACAAGGACTTCCTAGTGTGATCATGTGAATGCAAATGATGCAAACAATCAATACAACATAGAACATGTGATCAATACATTATATGGCACAAATAGACCTAAACATGTGACATCACAAGTAATCAAGTCTAGATGCAAAATAAGAGAATAAAACCTAAGCATGTGAAACACCAAACACATAAGCTCAAAGCCTCATTCACATATACAACACTTGAATCAAAATATGTTCATTAAGTACAAGTTCAAGATGCAATCAACATACAATAAAATGCTAGATATATGAGATTAAAATCAATCAATATTCTAGTCAAAAATATAGAGCAAGGAATTGAGATTTACATCAATCAAAACCTAGATTCTCTAAATCACAAACAAATACACAAATCCTAGATTTCATCAATCAAAGGATCAAATCAAATCTCAAGATCATTTATCACAAAATTAATTCAATTAAGTTCCAAACAACCTAAGATGTCATTCTAATCACAATACAACTCACAAACAAATGTAAAACCTAGAATCATAGAAACTAGTCAACATTAGTCCAAAAATTGACTTTCAATTAGAATGATGATCAAGCTATCTTTCTCAATAGCTTTTACCAAACATAAACATAGATATAGAAGAAGAAACCCCAAGCAAATGGAAGGTCAAAAAGAAAGAAATCCCAAAGTTAAGTCCATTACCTCGGATTCTGCAGCTGGTTCGGAAATCAGTGTTGAACCACTAGAAATCACGATCAAACAGCCACCAAACCACTAGGAGATGATAGAGGACTCAAATACGAACACTCTCCAACTTGAATCACTCAAATCCGACTCCGGATGAGGAAGATAAGGTGTTTTGAAAATCTGAAAACTGGAGAGAAAATCCTTACGGGAAAACACAACTTTTTCTTCTTGATTTTTCAAATGGAGAGAGAGAGGGAAGAAATAGGAGGAGAGAGAAGGCCAAAACCGACCAACCATGTGAGGCCACGTCACCCCCTGGCCATGGGGGGCGCGTGGCCCACACGGGGGCAGAGGCCCCTCCAGGCCGTGGGGCCCACGGCCTCACCAACAGCCAGCCCAAGTGGCCTCATGGCCTGGGCTGTCCTCTCGCGCGCTCCCTCGGTTCTTCAGCCCGTATCTTGGGCATCCGAACTCCGATTTTGAATCCGTTTCCGGATTACGAACCATGACTCTCTCACGCACGACGACGACTACACAACTTTGAAAAACGGTTGAGAAATCATCTCGGAAAACGTCGATGAAGTCAACTCAACGAATGAGAACGAAAAGTAGCGTAGCTACATCGTTTGGACTCGAAACCTTATGAATGAGTAACCGAAACGACCGGAACTCAATAAGGCATCATAATAGAACATATTCAAGTCCAAATACAAAAATACTAAAACATACAAACACAAAGACACACACATATGCTAGTTTCCGGACATAGTCCTAGAAAATGCAAAACACAAAGTTTGCCAACATAATATGAATGCATGAGCATATTTTGCCAAGTGTGTGAAAGTGACATGTAAATGAAATTAATTCATGAAGGAACACACAAGAATGCTATGTGTGTGTGTGTGCCTAGCCTTGTAAGAGATATGAGGTCCTTTAATACCTTTGTTGACCAATGATGCACGAATCTCTTAAAAGTCGGCTTCTTGAATGAATTGTGGATGAGACGTCCTTCGTCTTCTTAATTCTTCGATATACTAACCACTAAACATTACAAGAGAAACACGTTTTGATATGGAATTGATGCCAACACAAACTATAAACCTTACAGGTAGTCTAGGTGATTTGTTGAAGATCAAAGACCCTTTCCAAGACCTCAAGAGGACAAGCACCAAAGGTATATCTAGTGCTTACTTTGGCTTGAAGAGACATAGTTGCACACACACACAACATGCATAACTCTTATTCTTGAATGTTGTGTTTATATTTTGTGTGCATTGTGCTTTATTGAATTATTCAATATCTCTTCTTGCATGTTGAATTGATTGCATCGTGTTATATGATAATGCCATGACATGATAGGCATTAGGATGCATTCAATACCCACACTTGCACTTCATGCATGATTAGCTTTTACTGTGGAGAAATTCGTTTCCCGAAGGTTGTTCTGAAACGTCCGCGCGTGCACGTTGATGTGCTTTGTTTTGCGCGATGATCGCCGGTGGAGATGCCTTTGGCTTCTCCTTGGTTTCACCATTTTTGGTGAAACGGCGGTTACGTTCAGCGGCCTGGCCGCCGTTCAAAACCGCCGAATGAGACCTGATTGAAATATATCTCTCGGGTCCAAAACGGCGGTTATGATCGGCGGTTTAGAAACCACCGAACGAAGTCGCCGAAGTTCCCCTGTTCTGCTCGGGAGCCATTCGGCGGTTCAATTCGGCGGCCTGGCCGCCGAATGAAACCGCCGATCGTGCGATTTAAGGGACAAAATTGTCTTTTCACTTGCCCTGTTCTTGATGTCTATAAATATCACACTTTCTCATTATCTGAATTAGTTCTTTGACTCATTAGAACCCTAAACTTAAAAGAGAGATATTTGAGAGAAATTCAAATCAAGAATTCACCTTTAACCACTCAAATCAAACCCCTTTTACATCAAATTTCATATTGCATCTCCTATGTCTATATAGAGTGCATCCATGTATGGGTTTGCATCATCACAACTTGCTTGGTAAGATTTTGATTAATTTCATCTTATTTTAGTATTTTAAATACCAAGCCATCTCTTTTAAATTACTTGTATGTTTTAGATCGTATGCTAAATACAAGAAAAGAGATTAATTGTGATGAATTGATTGAGTGTTGTTTTTGATAGATATCTAGGTTTTTATAATCTATGATTATCTATGCTATGTGACATGTCATTTAGCAATTGATATATAGGATTGATTTAAATTGATTATCTCAACATCCTAGATAAGCATCTAAGGTTACCTAGCCTTGTTTGTTATTTGAATATTCATATATATTCACATAGGTTGTTTCTCTTCATTGAGAAGTAAGTCTTGGGGCTAAGAGTGCTTAGGCCTCAAGCAAATTGGAATAGGGTTGCTAATAAAGGCCCGCTGGGTAGAAGTGAGGGGTTACAGACCGGAGTGTTAGACGAGGTCTACATAGGTTGTACACTTCATTTCAATTAGTGATTTCGAGTTCCGAGTGTGGCGCACTAAACAGCCCGTGGTTTTTCCCAGTGGTTGGGTTTCCACGTATACATCAAGTGTCATTTTAATTCCGCACTATATTACACTTGCTTGTATATTTAACTAGTAGGGGCATTTTCATAATATTGACTTGTATGCGAAAATTGGGTAATAATAGCTAAAATCTATTCACCCCCCCTCTAGATAACAAAGTTCAGAACACACCGTATTTCTTTTCAATTGGTATCAGAGTGGGTTCCTAGATATACTTAGGTGATCCTTTGCTCATTATTGGTGTGTTTTGCATTTTGTATGTTTGTTTGATTTCTTCATACATTTTGCATTCTTCTCATGTGCATTCATTCAACGCAAACACTATGAGTGATTTCGTGAGAGAAGAAATTGACTCCGTTGAGGAGATGCCTCTCTTACTAGAGAGTTTTAGGAGATTTGTGAAATTAACCACCTCACCTCCTAAAAAGAAGTTGACCACCTCACCTCCTAAGAAGACGACGACAATTGCTTTGGAGACTTTGAAGCATGACAAAAAGGAGGTTATCTCAATTGAAGACATGGGACTCAATGACAAGCCAAACCAAGGAGTGTCTTCGAGAGTGGGGATTCAGTGCTACGAATGTGGAGGATTCGGGCATTTCTCCCCGGAGTGTGGAAACTTGAAGGATAGAAGTAAAGGGAAGGCGTTGGCCACCTTATGGGATAAATATGAAGATGACGAAAATCCTTCAAGTAATGAAGAACTTGCCATCATCTACACGGAATTTGGAGCTAAGAGTGTAGAAGTTGAAGAAGATGGCAAAGTTGCTTATCCTTGTGATCCCCAAGAAGAACTAGGTATAGAAGTAGTTGGTGTAGCTACTCATAGGGATTTGACTCTTTCCTCATCAAGAGAAAAATTTGATGATCTTGATGAAGGAGATGACTCCATTGGTGAAATGGAGATTAGAGGAGATGACACAAGTGTTGAATATTTGTCATCTAACTCCACAAATGGAAGTGTGGAGTGTATGGATCTTAATGACTACAAAGTCAAAGTTGAGAGCTCGATGATGAGGAACAAGGAAGAAATTAGAAGATTAAAAGAAGAGAATCTAGAGCTTTCAACACTAGTAGACCACTTGTGTGAAGAAGTGGTGAGATCCATGGCGGATGAAGATAAGCTAAAAGAAGACTTAGCTTTATCTAAGAGGAGAGAAGAAGAGCTGAAAAGAGAGCTTGAAGAAGTTAAGGTCTTAATGGCTAAGATGACTTCAAGCACCAAGATGCTTGACCACATGTTGGGAGTTGGAAGAAAGCCAAGTGACAAGAGAGGTCTTGGCTACATTGATGACAAGGATGCCTCCTCCACAAGCATGACATCCTTGGTCATGGACATGGACTCCAGTATGTCCCCTCCTCCTCAACACTCTAGGAACAAGATTGACCTAGGAGTGTGTTCAAGAAGTGCCCAAGTGTTTGAGGCACCAAAAGGTCAAGCTCAAGCTCACACCCAAAGGGCTCCTCACACTATCTTCCCTCAAACTCAAAAACAGAATGGGAAGAGTTCAATCATGCAAGCTCAGACAAGCAAGCAACCTCGTCTTGGTTATCAACAAAGGAGGAGAGATCCTATCCAACAACCAAGACAACCACAACGACAAGGGAAAGCTCCTATCCATGCTAAAGGGAATGGTATGATTCCTAACTTTATTCCCACTTGTCATTTTTGTGGTATTGTTGGTCATATTAGACCAAGTTGCTTGCATTACATTGAAATGTGTAGAGCTAAAAGCATGCTTGACAAGAAAAATGCTTGAGCTAAGATACTTCATAAAAAGGAAGAAAATAATTTACATAATCCTTTTTCATCTTGTTCTCTAGAACCTTCGTCCACTAGGATTGACTTAGTGTCACCTAGGTGGATTAAAAATGATGAACCCGCTTGCTACGAGACTAACAAGTCTCAAATAGGTTCAACTAAGTCCAAAGGACTTGGTAGGTCCATAGGACCTCATGCCCTTCTTTGAAGCGGTATGGAAAATTGACCACATATGGGGAACTTAAGCAAAGAGAGCTATTTTGCATTCTAGTCACGTGCAAAAATTTGAAATATCTTATGCTTCTCTTTTTGTTGCTTGAGTAAGCTTGGTTACACTATATATATATTTTCTATTCAATAAGTGTGATCAATGCTTGTATTGCAATCCATGTCATATTTATGTTCAAACATGCATTTTTGGACTAGGAGATATTTACATAGGATTTAATTTAAATGACCTATAATGATCTCCATGACATGATGATTGCTAAATGACATGCTAAATGCTTATCTTAAAAAGCATGCTTTGATGATTGCAATTTTTAAATGCAAAACTTGTGTGAAAAAGCTTATGAGACTCAAATGAAAAAGGATCTTGTATCCATTCAAGGATTTTACAATCCAAATGTCTCTCTTTCTTTATTGGTTGAACATGTCTACTGTCATACGGATATCTTATCCGGAAAAATCAAGTAGGGTGCAAAGTCGCTCATGACATGTTTGGCTTATAAAGTTGGATATAGTTGTTCTTAAATTGAAATCAATGAAAACCTATATCCTTGCTTCTCTCATGACATTGGTAAAATTGGTTTGAATTCATATTAAAAACCTTTGTCATTTGCTTTGCCAAATACCATGGTAATTTGGACATAAATGCTACATGTCTTGTATGCAAAGCAATTTTTTGATTCACACATTTTATTTAAATAAATCTCCTTGTTTCTCTCCAATAAATTGAGATTGCATAAAGTGACTTATATTGATTATGCAAATATCTAGAATGCTACTATCTCTCTTTGCCTTGAGTAACCTGGTTGGGGACTACTCATTTGTCTATATCATGACAAAAAGGGGGAGTAGGTTGTGGTAAGGGGAGTTGCAAATTGTAGTAGCAATTGTGCATGTTGGGGAGAATACTTATTGAGGGGGAGTAACCCTTTGAGGGGGAGCATTTGCACATTCATACATTGCATGATGTTGTACTTAAATTCTTAAATGCAAATGCTTATTTTATCTCACTTGATTCATCTCACCTTTTCTTGTATTGGAAAGTATAGAAACTGTGCTTTTAGGGATTGATTGTTCTACTTGAGATTGAAGACTTCAAGACTATTTATCTTATCTCTTTGTAAAGTAGAAAATCATAGTAGACCCGTAGTTTCTATTATGTTGTGAGGAATCAATGTGAGTGGTGGTTTTGTCACGAAATAGCCAAAGGGGGAGATTGTAAGGATTCCCATTAAATTGATTGGCTTATTTCGTGGTCAAACCACATGTTGGGGTTTTGTTGTAAGGGTAGTCTAGGTGATTTGTTGAAGATCAAAGACCCTTTCCAAGACCTCAAGAGGACAAGCACCAAAGGTATATCTAGTGCTTACTTTGGCTTGAAGAGATATAGTTGCACACACACACAACATGCATAACTCTTATTCTTGAATGTTGTGTTTATATTTTGTGTGCATTGTGCTTTATTGAATTAGTCAATATCTCTTCTTGCATGTTGAATTGATTGCATCGTATTATATGATAATGCCATGACATGATAGGCATTAGGATGCATTCAATACCCACACTTGCACTTCATGCGTGATTAGCTTTTACTGTGGAGAAATTCATTTCCCGAAGGTTGTTCGGAAACGTCCGCGCGTGCACGTTGATTTGCTTTGTTTTGCGCGATGATCGCCAGTGGAGATGCCTTTGGCTTCTCCTTGGTTTCACCATTTTTGGTGAAACGGCGGTTACGTTCGGCGGCCTGGCCGCCGTTCGAAACCGTCGAATGAGACCTAATTGAAATATATCTCTCGGGTCCAAAACGGCGGTTATGATCGGCAGTTTAGAAACCACCGAACGAAGTCGCCGAAGTTCCCCTGTTCTGCTCGGGAGCCATTCGGCGGTTCAATTCGGCGGCCTGGTCGCCGAATGAAACCGCCGATCGTGCGATTTCAAGGGTAAAATTGTCTTTTCACTTGCCCTGTTCTTGATGTCTATAAATATCACACTTTCTCATTATCTGAATTAGTTCTTTGACTCATTAGAACCCTAAACTTAAAAGAGAGATATTTGAGAGAAATTCAAATCAAGAACTCACCTTTAACCACTCAAATCAAACCCCTTTAGCATCAAATTTCATATTGCATCTCCTATGTCTATATAGAGTGCATCCATGTATGGGTTTGCATCATCACAACTTGCTTGGTAAGATTTTGATTAATTTCATCTTATTTTAGTATTTTAAATACCAAGCCATCTCTTTTAAATTACTTGTATGTTTTAGATCATATGCTAAATACAAAAAAAGAGATTAATTGTGATGAATTGATTGAGTGTTGTTTTTGATAGATATCTAGGTTTTTATAATCTATGATTATCTATGCTATGTGACATGTCATTTAGCAATTGATATCTAGGATTGATTTAAATTGATTATCTCATCATCCTAGATAAGCATCTAAGGTTACCTAGCCTTGTTTGTTATTTGAATATTCATATATATTCACATAGGTTGTTTCTCTTCATTGAGAAGTAAGTCTTGGGGCTAAGAGTGCTTAGGCATCAAGCAAATTGGAATAGGGTTGCTAATAAAGGCCCGCTGGGTAGAAGTGAGGGGTTACAGACCGGAGTGTTAGACGAGGTCTACATAGATTGTAAACTTCATTTCAATTAGTGATTTCGAGTTCCGAGTGTGGCGTACTAAACAGCCCGTGGTTTTTCCCAGTGGTTGGGTTTCCACGTATACATCAAGTGTCATTTTAATTCCGCACTATATTACACTTGCTTGTATATTTAACTAGTAGGGGCATTTTCGTAATATTGACTTGTATGCGAAAATTGGGTAATAATAGCTAAAATCTATTCACCCCCCCTCTAGATAACATATTTAGATCACACCGTATTCTTTTCACACCTTTTTCTCCACAAAACTATTTATGGAGTTAGAAGAGGAATCACTTTCTTCTCCACTTGAGTCATTTTCCTCTTGACTCAATTCCTCTCTCTCACTAGCACTTTTGCTTTTATGGGAGGAGGCAAAAGCTAGGAGGTTAGCCATGAGCTCTTCATCACTTGAAGACTCATCTCCCTAAATGGAGTCATCACTACTTCCACTCCAAGTAGCGGCCATCACTTTTCCCTTCTTCTTCTCAATGTGATTTGCACATTCGGGGGCAAAGTGACCTATGCCACCACACTCGAAACATCGGACCCCTTTCCTTTCCGTCCTTTCTTGCCTAGGTTCAAACTTCTTGAAAGAGCCTTTTTTCTTCAAATCTTGACCTTTTGATCCAAAGCCCTTTCTTCTAAACTTCATAACCTTGTTGAACCTTTTTACAAACAAGGCAAGGTCTTCATCCGAGTCAATCTTCTTTGCCTCCTTTTCATCCTTGAAGGTTTTCAAAGCAATTCCTTTTTGCTTTTTAGGAGGTGTGGAGATAGGACCCTTCCTAGACTCATAAGCTAGAAGTCTCCCAATCACCTCACTCGGCTTCATATCCTTGTATCCACTATTTTCTTCTAAAGCCGTTACTTTTGATTCAAACCTATCCGGAAGAGATCTCATAATCTTTTGCTTGATTCTCCTATCCGAATATGGATCACCAAGTTGATGACTTTGGTTGACTATGTCCATCAACTTGATCTCGAAGTCGTTGAAGCACTCATTCTCCTCCATCTTAAGCATCTCGAATTGAGTTTGGAGGACTTGAAACTTAGAGTCCTTCACCACTTCGGTTCCCTCATGAGCAATCTCTAGGATGTCCCAAGCCTCCTTAGCTATCCTAGTATTTTGAATCAATTTGTATTGATTTTCGTCCATAGCACATAAGATGGCATGCATCGCCTTCCTATTCCACTTTGAAGCCTCAAACTCTTGCGCATTCCATTGCGCCTTTGGCTTCAATACTTCTTCTCCTCCACCATCGGGAGTCATCTTGGGTAGATCATATCCGTCTTCCACCGCCATCCATGCACGATCATGGATTTGGCATATGTAGGATTCCATCTTCCCTTTCCATTAGGAATAGTTCAATCCGGTAAGAAGTGGAGGCCTTGTGCTTGAAGCACCTTCGTTGCCACCACCATTTCCACCGTTTCCACTCATAGTGTTTATGAATGAATGAAATGAATGCAAATGTATGAATGATCAAAAATCACACAAAATGCAAAACACACCAAAATAAGCAAGGATCACCTATGTATATCTAGGAACCCGCTCTGATACCAATTGAAACAAATTATAGCACGGTGTGTATAAAACTATCTAGAGGGGGGGTGAATAGATTTTAAGCTTATTACCCAATTTTTCGTGATTAGTCAAAATTACGAAATTATCCCTAAATAGATAAAGCAATAAATCAAATATAAAATGCGGAAATTAAATAACACTTGATTTTTACGTGGAAACCCTCACGGGAAAAACCACAGGCTAGTAAGTAAGCCACACTCGAACCTCGAATCCACTATATGTGTAAACGATTACAACCTAATCCCGGAAGTAATCACACACCGACCTAATCTCGGTATAAGTGAACCTAGTCCAATTGCTTACGAATTAAGCAACCTAATCCCGGTCACAACACAAGACTTAATTCTCTAAAAAGAGATTAACACCCTAAGTGAATATATGAATATTTGAATATTCAAATGCAACATAGAGCAAGGGAAACCCTATATGCTTATCTAAGATGATGAATATGCAATTAAAAACAATCCTAGATATTAAAACTAATTGACATGTCAATTAGCTTAGATAATCATAGATTAGAGAAACCTAGATATCTATCATAAAAACAACACTCAATCAAATCAACACAACAATCTCTATCTTGAATATTATAATATAATCTAAGAACAATCAAGTAATAAAAGAGATGCCATAATAAATTAAACACTAATTATGTATGATAATAGTGAAAAACTTACCAAAGCAAGTGTGATGATGAAAGACCCATGCAAGCAAACATCCTAGATATGCTAGAGAATGCTAGATGAACTTTGATGCAAATGGATTTTGGTTTGAGTGTTTGATGAGCAAACTTGATTGCTTTCTCTCTTAAAAATCTCTCTTTTTAAAGTAGGGTTCTTGATGATTAAAGAGTCACACAGAACAAGAGAAAGTGATGTATTTATAGGCATGAAAAACAGAGCATGTGAAAAGACAAGTTTGCCCCTGAAACGCACCGATCGGCGGTTTCAATCGGTGGCCAGGCCGCCGATCATAACCGCCGAATTGGCCCGAGAGGAACAAGGGATCAACAGCGGTTTCATTCGGTGGTTTCGTGACCGTCGATCTAACCGTCGAATCAAACCTGAGATTAAAAAATCAATCAGGTATGCAAGCGGCGGTTTCATTCGTGACCGCCGATTAAACCACCGAATTAGGCCGAGAGATAAAATCAATCAGGTCTTGAACGGCGGTTTCGAACGGCGGTCATGACTGCCAATAATAACCGCAGAATCGCTCCATACACTACTGGAAGCAAACGGCGGTTTCATTCGGCGGCCAGGCCGCCGATCATAACCGCCGATCACCAACAAAAGTGAAAACCAAGGAGAAGCCAATGGCATTCTCCGTAGGCGGTCCTCACGCTAAACCAAGCACATTCTAGTGCATGCGCGGATGTTTCCGAAAACAATCGGGAAACGAATTATAAAACAACAAGACACAATTACACACAACAAAAAATAACAAATAAGTGCAAGTGTGAAATGTGACAAGTGAAGAGAATGCACACATATGCAATGTATGTTAAGAGTGTGTGTGCAACTAATCTCTTTAAAGAAAAGTAAGCACATAGAAATTTACCTTCGGTGCTTATCAAGACGAGGTCTTCAAAGGGCTTGAGCAATAACACCGATACCTAGGCTACCCTTACAAAGAACCCCCAACATGTGGTTTGTCCACGAAATGAGCCAATCAACAAATGGGAACCTTACACATAACCCACTCCTACAACTAGAACATCACCCTAGAGAACCTAGAGAAGAATTCCTTGGAACTCTCTAGCAAGCCCCCCGCTCCAAAGGGTTGACGTCGGTCATAGCCAACAGGCCACGACCCTTCCAAGGGCTGACGCCAGCCCTCACCCCAGCTCACATGGGATAAAGAAGGGACTGGAAACAACCTGCAAAGCTTTGGTACCTACCCATTAATGTGAGGCAGCAAGCACAAACGGGGGAAGATAAGTAGCCTACGGTTGAGATCATCTGCTGGCCATATCGCATCAACGGTTGAACCTCACTCCATCTCAGCCCTAGCTGGAGGTCAACTATCTCATACATGAAAGGGGATACTGTGTTTCCCCAGCAAAACATTCACAGGAACCCAGCAAGCACGAAGAAGGAAATGGTGGAAGAGGGTGCCTGACAGTGTACAGCGGGACAAGCGCTGACACTATCCCTCGCCAAGCCAGATTTTGATAACGACCTTCCACTGTTGCAATGACCCCATCTAACCAACCAAAACCCCTGGAAACACCACCTATTCGCCATATCAGCCCTATAGAAACACCTATATGGACCTAAGGCCTAGGTGGTGCGATCAAGGCCCTCTAAGGCGTATGGCTACCACGGCCCTGCTTAAAAGTAGGGGCTAGGATCAACCCCGTGAATTTCGGCCTAGGGACTAGGGCTCCCACCTACCAAAACCAATGCCCCAACAAAGGAAGAGCCCAATGGCACTATCCTAACCCTCAATTCTTTACTACCGCGATCATAAGCAGGAGGGAACGGTGGAGATGGAATTAAGGATTCCCACCTAAATGAGCTACTCCCACCTACCCCCCTACTAGAGACACTATAAATACCCCTACATTCCAAGAATAAGGGGTTGGCCTCTGAAAAGAAAAACATCTACTTGGCTACTACCTCGCCTAACCCAAGCTCCTAAGTGTGATCTACTTGGCTACTACCTCGCCTAACCCAAACTCCTAAGTGTGATCTACTTGGCCACTACCTCACCTAACCCAAGCTCCTAACTGTGGTCTACTTGGCTACTACCTCGCCTAACCCTAGCTCCTATGTGTGATCTACTTGGCTACTACCTCGCCTAACCCAAGCTCCTATGTGTTAGACTCCCATGCGTTCACTCCAGCTAGCTATCCCCCCATTTAGTTCAAGCTTCTATGTATGATAATGTCCCTCACATTCGTCCTATTTTCTTTCGTTGTAATAAGTTGGCTATAGCATGTGAAGCGACCCACAATGTACCCCATCCTAAAACAATAAAGAGATCCCCCTTTTTTACTGTAGCAAGATATCCCTGTCACGCTCCTCATACACCATAAATATATCATCTCGACCTCATTCCTACTTGTAGGACCGGTCCCACTGTATTGTACCGATCCCAGGCAACCGGACCAAGGGTCTCCTCCGGTATCTACCCCGGAAGGAGAGGAGCCACCCCCTACCCGGTCCGGACCAGCCGCGGCGCACCCATAAGCCATGGTCCAGGTTGTCCCGGGAAACTCCCGATGGATTTTTCAGGATAACACATTCTTTTCTTCTCTTCTGTTTCACTGTTTACAAAAACTTCAGTTTTATAACATCTCGATATCCATCTGTTATAGACTATGGATCCAAAAAAATCCAAATCGAGTGAAAAAATTAAAAGGAAAGAGGTCCTCTAATGCATTTTGACACATCTGGAAAAAAGACTCATATCCTTGGAGGAGGAAAAAGTTGACCTCGAATTTCAACTGTCTGAAGACGGTCGTAGGAAATGATTCAAGGAATCTAGATACAGTAAAAGTGATTGCCAATGAATTTATTCACATGCTCACTTGATTGGCTTCAATCTATTCAAACACTACATGAAAACAATACAGCTGGATGAAAACTGGGATGAGGTTAACCCAAGTGTTGTAAATGCTACCCTCGGCCGATGATGTTATTACGTGAACCTTTTGAAGCCATGCTTTTGTGATGACACTTTGTTTTGTGTGACTGGAAGATGGTAATTGATGTTTAAATCTTTTGTATTTTTAGAATATTGGGTTTTTATGCTTGTTAAACAGTGATGTTTTGTAACCTCTTTTGTGTTTGTTTATGGTAAACTTTATTTATTGACGAAGTTTATATTCATAAACCCTAGATTTCTTCTTCCTACTTTCACTTATTTTATCGTTTTTTATTTAACAAAAAAGGTAAATTATATTTAATTATTTTTTAGGGTTTGCACTTGTTTTGGATGGTTGTGATAATGGCCAAATGGAAAGATAACGGTGGATTTGGGGTACTGGGCTTCATAGATAACAAAAAATGGATCATTTTAATTTTTTTATGTAATCATTAATGGTTTTGCAAGTTGTGTACAAATTAATGGTAATAATTGTTCGCCGGCATTTAGAAGAAGTAACCATCCATTGATTACACTAGAAGCATAAAATCTGGAAGAAAAGATATAAAGTTTTTGAAAATCGTGTAGGAGTTTGATTTGGTTGAAAGATGGGTAAAGGGATTGTAATAATTGCTGTTGAACTTTGCATCGGTGTATTTGAAAGTGTCTGTCAATAAAAATAGGTAATCATTATCTCAACAAACATAATTAATTAATTCATTTCTTTTATCAACGTTATCCTTATTTATATTTTGAAGATCAAGGTTTTCTTTATTAAATTTTTTATTTTATTCAACTAGATCACTATGCAGGATGTCTGTTGTTCTGTTATGAATAATAAACAAATGAAAACATGCTAGCTTATTAATTTCTGACCATATCACAACTATTCAAAGGTTAATGAACTCAATCACACCTTATATGATGTCATTGCTAATGGTATAAACTATATACTATGATTATGTTTGTTGTTCGGTTACATTATTGCTTTTCCTCATAACAAAACACGGCTCCATGGCACTATATTTTTAGTCTCAATGAAATTAAAAGCATGATCACAAACCTTTCTGTACAATTTTCAATCTCCAGTAGTGTCATTCAAATTTTATTTTGATGATCAGAAAATATTATGTAAAATCGCATTACATTTCCAAACAAGTTGACAGAACTTGGACTGAAATTAAGCCTACCTTATTTTATAATAATAAATTATGGATCCTATAGTTATCACGGGATATATCCATCTTTTTATGTTGACCAAATCTGAAATTTATTAATGTTTATGGATGAAATGAAACAAGTCATTAGCTTGTGACCATCATTCTCGTAATGATTGCCACTTGTCATTATAGATCTTTAAAACCATAGACCATCTCATATGCATGTGTGAATGCAAATGCAAAATTTAGTACGAATAATGCTAGATATCACAACTAAAACTAAAATTACAACTATTCTAACACAACACATGTGGCACATAAGGTGTCAATTGGTGAGTGGATAATAGATAACTATATAAGTGAAATAAATCATTATTAATGTGTATCCACTCACCAATTGACACCTCATGTGCCACATGATAAGTGTTGGAATAATTGTAATTTTAGTTGTTGTATCTAGCATTACTCATTTAGTACACAAAAGAGTAAAAATTTTCAAACCCTGGAGTTTGCAATTTTATAAATTGTCCCCTAATATTTCAAATTTATATGTTTCTACCCTTACTTCATATTTAAAATTCATATTTCTTTTATAAATTAAATTGTTAATAATTTCTCTTAATCATGTAGAGAATATATTTGTTTATAAATATACTATTAACATAGTTTTGATATATTAAAAAAATGGTAGGAGTACAATTTCCAAAAATAATCCATCTTTTTCCGGTTTATTCATTTTGTAATGAAAAGTATTGGGTTTTGTCACTTCTCAAACTATGTCTCCATTAGCTAGGGTTTTAGTGGTCGAAGCGCTTATTTGTTGAGGAGAGAGTAGATACTGATCCAACTCGGAGTTGTTCATGTTTATACCGATCAATCACAGAAGAAAATTTGTTATTCATCCTTCTTAATAATCTGGAAGTTTTTCTCAAATACAAGGAAATGATTTAGTTCCAAAGCTAAAGATCATAGTTCTCGAACAAGCAATCGAAAACATTTCAGAGCATCTTTGGGTTTACATATTGTTCCTCTAATGATCTTTGTACCAGATACTTCTTGGCAAGCTCTAATATCATCCATGTCCGATTCGATACTTTTAACAACATTTATTTTTTGCCGAAATATAGTTTTTTTGTTACAATATTTTTAACAATATATGATGTTTTTAAGCCATCCTACTCAGTAAAACAATAAACACTAGCTTGTTTATTGCTTTTAAAAAATAAGGAACATTTTTAATCCTCGATGTCCACTTAAATTGTGTATAAATTAGGGTTACAAGACTTACATGTCTCTGTGAATTGATTATAATCAAGGTCCTTATTGTGAATTACGATTGTTGTCAAACCCATTTAAATTGTTATGATTTGAATATTCAATGACACTTAGTCTAGGCAAACCATGAATCAACCTATATATTCGATGACACTTACACGGATCCAGGATTATGTTTAGGGGGTGAAAAACATTTCATAGTTAAAAGTTTTACTAGCCTTTGTTTCTAATATCTGAAAAAAAAAATTTAATTATATAAATCAACGCTTGTTCTTAAATCAAACAAGGCCGTAGTTGCAAGATTACTTTAGTCTTTAGTTCATTAATTGTTATGTTTGATTGTTAAACAGTTATAAATTGTTTTGATTTCAACCTCTAGAGAAAACAAAATGTTTTTACAGTCCAATGTTTAGATAATTTTCAGTTTGGTCCATAGTAGAGTTTATTGCTTTAAAAAAAAAAACTAATAAATAAATTTCCTTTTTTATCCTCGACTACCACTTAAATTGTGTATACATTAGGGTTACAAGTCTCTGTCATTATTATAACATTCTTCTCTTCTCTTCTCTTCTCTTCTCTTCACTAGTGTTTGTCATTATCATAACCTCGGTTTTCTGACTTCTCAATATCAATCTGTTATAGGCTATGGATCGAAACAATTCCAAATCAGGTGAAAAAAATAAAAGGTATGAGGTCCTCCAATGCGTTTTGACACATCTGGAAAAAAGACTCATATCCTTGGAGGAGGAAAACGTTGACCTCGAATTTCAACTGTCTGAAGACGACCGTAGGAAATGATTCAAGGAATCCAGATACAGTAAAAGTGATTGCCAACGGATTTATTCACATGCTCACTTGATCGGCTTCAACCTATTCAAAGACTACATGAAAACAATACAGTCGGATGAAAACTGGGATGAGGTTAACCCAAGTGTTGTAAATGCTACCCTCGGCCGATGATGTTATTACGTGAACCTTTTGAAGCCATGCTTTTGTGATGACACTTTGGTTTGTGTGACTGGAAGATGGTAATTGATGTTTAAGATTGAGATTATGTGTTGATTGGGTTATTTATGATAGCTAGGTTTTCATGTTTATCTAACATCTAGCTAATTGATCTCATTAAAATGATTGAGATTATTTTTGATAGCTATTGTATCTAGGATTGGTTATCCTTTACTTAGCTAAAGTTGTATGCCATGTCATATAGCTATTTTCATATCTAGGATTGATTTTATTGACACCATATAATCCTAGATAAGCATTTAGTGTACCCTAGCACTTCTTGCATATTTGAATATCATTGCATATTCACTTAGGGTTTGATCTCTTTGGAGAAGTAAGTCTTGTGTGATAGACCGAGATTAGGTCAAACACCGGGATTAGGTGGTCACATGAGCAAATTGGACTAGGTCCACTTTTACAGGCCTGCGGGTAGTGGTAGCGGGATATTGGCCGGGATTAGGCTATCAAACCTGGATTAGGTTGTATACGTTATCACAATTAGTGGATTCGAGGTTCGAGTGTGACGCACTTACCAGCCCGTGGTTTTTCCCTGTTGAGGGTTTCCACGTAAAAATCAAGTGTCGTTTATATTTCCGCACCATATTACACTTGATTATTATATTGTCTAGTTTGGGGCATTTTCGTAAATTTGACTAAACGCGAAAATTGGGTAATAACGATTAAAATCTATTCACCCCCCCCCCCCCCCCCCCCTAGATAGTTTTATGCACACCGTTAATTTGTTTCACTTTACATAATATCTTGTCTCCATTGATTCAAATTAAAGACAATTTAAACAAGAACTTTTGGAAGAGGAAAGTGACCCCCCCCCCCCCCCCCCCCCCCCCCCCCCCCCCCCTCTAGATAGTTTTATGCACACCGTTAATTTGTTTCACTTTACATAATATCTTGTCTCCATTGATTCAAATTAAAGACAATTTAAACAAGAACTTTTGGAAGAGGAAAGTGAAAATGAATGATGTGAATTTTTTTTGTAAAGTGACAAATCATGAAATATGTTTGAAGTGATTTTACTATTTACAAGTGTGATGTATTTCATTAGGCTAACCCATGATGGCTGATGTTGGTTGTAAGTTAACATGGTATATTGTATGTTTCTGAGTTCTCTTTAGGTTTTGGGTAACTCTAGCCAAAAAGCTTGTTTTCCATCTGATTCCTCCGAGGTGATATTGTTTCAATCGACTACACTAGTACCTATCTCTTGTAATCTTAATGAGGAGCAGATGTGTTCAATTAAGAAGATTCTTGGTTGTAAAGGAGCACCCCTCGACTACCAAATGACCATATGATTCCTTCTAGGTGATACTGTTTGAATCGACTCCAATGGATCCTATCTTTTAATATTAATGTGTTCAATTGAGAAGATTCTTGACTGTAAATGAGCACCTCTCCACTAGCAACTGAGTTTTTTTTTTTTTTTTTCATGTTTTTTGTAATCGCATGTTAGAGAGTTTTAAGAAGATTATGAAAATTTTGTGAAGTGATTATATTCTTTATAGCTGTTAAATATTTTCAACATGGTTGATGTTGGTTCTAAGTTTGAGATTTTTCTAGGTATTGTTTAATCACATGTTCTTTTTGAAGTGATGATAATTTTTACAGCAGTTCATCATGGCTGATATTGGTTGTAAGTGAATCACATGTGTTTTAGGTTTTGTGTAATCACACGTTCGAAAGTGATTTTATTTGAAATTTGTTACAAAGTAATAGATTATGTTTGTTGTTCCGTTAACCAGAAAACATGCTAACTTATTAATTTGTGACCATATCACAACTCTTTGCAGGTTAATGAGTTTTCATTGCTAATGGTATAAACTATATACCTTGATTATGTTTGTTTTTCGGTTACATTAATGCTTTATTCCACATTACAAAACAAACTTGCTTATTAATTTGTGACAATTTCAATTTAATATTAGCATTTATGTTTGATGGAAACACAAGGAATTACTCCATGCCTCCATGGCAATATATTTAGTCAAATAGAAATTAAAAGTATGGCAAACCTTTATGTTCCGTTTCTATCCATATTATATATTTAGTGTCATTACAAATGTCTTTAAACGATCACAAAATATTATCTATAATCGCATTAAATTTCTAAAAAAGTTGACACTAGTGGACTGATATTAAGCCTGCCAAATTTTATAAAAAAAAAATAGAAATCCTATAGTTATCCCTCGTTATTTCCATCTTTTATTTTGAGAAAATTTGAAATTTATTTATTTTGAGTAATACAATTCCTTTTTCAAGGTCTGATAATATTGTATACAAATAACAAGTCAATTTAGTTTTTGTCAGTTTTATCCTGGTCCAATTTAACTTGGCCTTTTGCTTGTAGTGGACTAAGCTTTTCACATTCTACTTGTGGCTTGTAGTGGACTAAGTCAATTTTGCTTGTATCAATGTATTGTAATGATGTGGTCCGTGTGGCCCAATTCAAACTCCACGTGTCAATTGAAATAATATTTTTAGACAGTCCAAAAATTTGAAGAAGGCGCCTATTATGAGTACAATAAACAACACAATGAATATACTCAATTGCATCTACACTAATGAAGTTGGTGGCCCAATTCAAACTCCACCAGTAAATTGAAATAATATTTTTAGGAGGTCCAACAATTCCAAAAAAGGCCCATTATGAGGACAAAAAACAACACAAAGACTAAATTAAAGTACTGACTACTTGTCAGAGTCCTTTAGTTTACAGTTGCGCGAGTCATGCCCAGGAGTGTAGCAAATACGGCACTGATTTGGTCTTCTACGTTTTTGGGGTTTTCCTGCCGGTGTGCTAGGTGTAGTCGGCCCACTGGGCCTCCCTTTGGTTTTGACAACCTTTGGATCTTTTATAATATGGCTCCGTAGGCCAAAATCAGTCTGATTTGTTTTGGCCTTATTTCTAATTTCGTCATTCAACCCTTGCAAAGTATTTTGCAAAGCAAGGAGTTCCTTTTTCACCAAATTGAATCCTTCTTCAGTTTGGCTCCCGTTGTGACAGAGATAGTTACACTCTGCACTCAATGAAGCGAACCGGGATATATCGATTCCTTTTGAAAACTCATCATCTGGCTGAAGCTTGATAAGAACATCACGTGCAGCTGACTTCGTCCACCTCTTAAATATCATGGACTCGGGAATCTTTCTAAGATGCTCCACTTTCATAACATAAAACATATGACGACAAGGAATTCCTTTACCTTCGAACAAATTGCAGTCACTCGAAATTAAAGGCTGATTATGTTTTTCTAAATCCCAAACACCATCTTCATAGACTTCCCGAAAGCCAACCCTGTCCAAATGGTAAACAACTTTCCTTTTCTTATCAGGAAATTGATATCTGGACAGATGGTATACACGACAGTTATCCTCCTCCTCCGGTGCAATGTGCGTATATTTTGATTCATGCATAATCTGTTCAGCAACGTCAAGATAAATTTGATAAGTGTATACGAAAGATGCATGCTCCTCCAATGGCTTCAGGTGGCTTAAAATGACCGGACTCTTACACTTAGATACGTATTCGTCACCGAAGAAATTGTTTCTTAACCGCATAAGGGCCCTATCAATTTGAGGAATGAATTCAAACAATTTCTCACGGCTGCAAACATAATCCTTCATGTAATTGTTCATACCCTCGCATCGTTGAGTTGTGCGCATGCCTACAAAAAAATGGCCCTTAAAATATGCTTCCGCCCACCTATGCTTCTTCTCATACATCCTACTCATCCAATCGTTTTCTTCTAGACCATGCTGCTCCAACATCTCTCTCCAAAGTTCCTCGGATTCGTCCTCCGATGTTTGCTTATACAATAAGTATCGAAATGGTGATTTCTTCTCCTCTTTGTGAAGGTGAGTGGATGCATTCTTGGATACGTGCCATCCACATATCCTGTGCCGTGAGTTGGGAAATATCTCGTCGATGGCTTGTCGCATTGCTTCGTCACCGTCAATCAGTATAGAAATGGGATGTTTGTGGCCCATGGAATCCATGAGAGTATTAAGGACCCATCTGTACGACTGCACAGTCTCATCTGACAACAGTGCAACTCTTAATACACAAGTCGCACGGTGGTTGTTTACACCGATAAATAGGACCAAAGGCTTGGCATAGGCATTTGTCTTGTAAGTGCTGTCGAAAACAAGAACATCACCAAAGCACTAGTATTCAAATAGGGAATGTGAATCCCTCCAAAATATATTAGCTAGCCTATCTTTCTCGTCTGTGCTGAACCTGCAGTAGAAAATGAATTCAGAATTCGCCTTTAACTACAGGTACATAAGTGCGGCATGTGAATCGCTTTCAAAAGCTTCATCCCGTCTCTTCGCATCAATCCAGTAGTACATGTCCTTCTGTGTGAATCCAATTTTGAAGTAACCCCCTTTCTGGTTAACCATGTATTCATATGTCAAACAAGGTCTTATGCAGTAGTTTCCCATGGCATCGATTTGGGATAAGTCTTTAGCGTCAATGTTTCTGTGAGATCGTACCCAAGCAACCTCATGAAACGTTGCTAGTTTGTGGCAATGATTTTCAACGAATGCACTTACGCTGTACTTGTTAGTATCACGGTCTAACCTAACGGAGAAACGGGCTTTGCAACCCACTCTTGTCTGTAGCCTTGGCCTGCGTTTCGAATTTGTATTGCACATGTACTTCTTATCTCGAAAACCTTCCTTCTCACAAACCCATACTCTGCTGGTTATTCTACCCTCACTATCATAGATTTTGTTGGACAATCTTACACCGAACCCAACTGCCCTAGAATAACCATGATAAAATGCATCTGCGTCTTCAACTGAATCAAATTTCTTTTCAATGACATCTTGGTAACTCAAACCACAAATTTCTTTTAAAGTTCCAACCACAGACGAATAAGGCACAGAATCAACAGCAGAATAGTCCATATCTGGGGAATTTATTCAATTCGTCATTGGTATCAACCGAACTTTCACCTCCATGTATTTCTATTACTACACAACATGTAAAAAAAAAAATTACAATACGTAAGTAATGATTATCTTATAATAACAGTAATCAAATTAACGTAAGATGGATCATATGATTACATGTCCGACTCGATAATTATAATAGTTTCGAATGTATTTGTATCTAATGATTATGTTTTCTGTGTGTTTTCCATGAAAGTATAGTAATCGCAACAATAGGTATCAAAGTAACGTGATGTTATTTTCCATTTACACCTAAAAACTATAGAATGACGAATACAACAGGCATTAAAACACCATTGATACGACTAATCACTAACAGTGAAGACCCTAAATAAAAACAAAATTTGGAGACACACCTGATGCAGCAGCGAACAACTTTAAAGAAGAACTGAAGCAGCGATCAACTTTAAAGAAGAACTGAAGAACTGAAACAATGAAGAACTTTGTGGATTCTGGATATATGAAGAACTGAAGCAGCGAAGAACTTTGTGGATTTTGGATATATGAAGAACTGAAGAACTTTAAGGCTGTATGAGAAATATAGAGGAAGAAGAGTAGAAAACCGGCAAGAGATTAGATGTTTATGGCTGGAAGAGAAAAGAAGAACAACTTATAACAAGAAAAGAAGATCAAACGATAACTATTGAGATTCTTAAAGAACAAATGGTAAAGTATTTTAGTGAGTGGGAAGTGACTTGCTTAGTAGGTCATTTTAGGATTCCTATACATTCATTAAGAGAATAAGTCATGATCATTGGATGTTTGTCTAAAAGCAATCAATGGCTGAGATTAGAATGACGTGAACTATTTTTTAAAATTGTATGGTGTCATGTTGCACTCAAGAATGGGCCATATATATATATATATTTATAAACAACAGCTTCAAAGTCTTGTTGCAAGTAAACTAATTTATGAATTAGTAGATTGTTGTTTATGATTGTTACCCAAAAAAAACCTCACCAGTACCCAAC
Source organism: Acer yangbiense (assembly GCA_008009225.1). NCBI lineage: Eukaryota > Viridiplantae > Streptophyta > Magnoliopsida > Sapindales > Sapindaceae > Acer > Acer yangbiense. The sequence goes on from CM017771.1 coordinate 22,752,086, forward strand.
TAGTTCTTCACCTTGTAATTTCATTTTAAGGACAGTTTTCCGAGCAGTAACGTGACTTGTTGCCATAGGCTGGAGAAAGCCAAATCTACATTTCTACCAAAAAAATATGGCAAAGCATCAAGATATATGCATTACAGTTGAATATATACATCTTCATAACCAAAATATATTCTGTTAAAAGTGGAATTACATTTTTCACTATCGAAATAACATTCACAGAATTTGCACATTTATAAATATGGCCACAACATATAGAAAACAAACAAACAGCTATAGCAAAGCAGGGACCTGTATTGCCTGGTTTGCTAAGGCCACTTGCCTAACATGTATAATATCATTGAGTCATTGACCATGAAATTGACTGATATGTATATCATTTGAAAATGGAAAAATCACTAATTTGATAACTCATTAATCAATTTAAACTCAAAATCATAAACCTAAATGTTAGGGTTAAAAACTCTAAATACCTCAAACCAACTACAACGGCACCAAAATCGGTGGTGTATGGCTGAGTCTGAAAGAGGAGGATGCTGGAAGAAGACGGATGGCGATGACAGATGACCCCAACGACGAAGCTTCGCGGTGGCAACGAACTCGCTGCTTTGCTGCTGCAACGAAATCGTTGACGAACGGGTTGCCAATCGCCAATGAAGCTTTGCAGTAGCGAAGTCGGCAAAGCTTTGCAATGGGGAAACATTGTAGTGGATTCGAGAAGGGGTTGGTTTCGAGATGGGTGGGCAGGAGGATTTGGGTTGTTAGAATGTTAGGGCGGTGAGTGAAAATTTGTTTTTTGTTTTTTTTAAACTAAAGGGGTAACAAGGTCATTTCGGGGCATTTTTGCAATTGAATTTTATTTTAGGGTAGATTTGCTATTAAGCCCCTAAAATAGGGATTTTTTGCTAAAAACCCTTAAATTTATATAAACACTTCATTTCGTTTCAAGGGATTTATTGTGAAACTGCTTTTGAATTATATTTGATGTGAAATAAATATTAGTAATTGCATTAAAATAAACTAAAAGCTAAACAAAAATTTTAAGAGTAATGAGAAATTAAATTACAGATACAGATATTCTGAGTGGTGGGGGCTATTATAATCTTTCAATAAGGTTTTAAATAGATAAATCATAAAAAATAATAATAAATTAAAATTGGGAAAATCTGGACAGAACCGAAGAGTGAGAGATGACTAGCTGAGGATGAGAGAAAAAAAAAACCCTTAAATCCAAACACAGTCACTTCCAATTTCCAAATCAAAATTCACTCGACATACTCAACCAAACACAATTGCCTTTGTTGACTTAAAAAAAAAATCATTGCAGCTGTACAGCATTTCCTTTCAAGCATGAATCATAAAGAAATATTAAAAAAAAAAAAATTAGAAAACAAAAAACACAAGGTACATGTTTACTATTGACATCAGCATTTAAAATTTGACTAGTTGAGATATTAGAGTATCCCAAAAGACTCTTCTATTTTCACTCTTCAAATGTCTATTTGCTTACCTATGTGGTAATTTGAGGAGTGAAAAAAGAAGAGCCCTTCCAAAAGACTCTTAATGAAAGCATTCAAATCCCCCCACCCCAACAAATCTAAGTATCCTCCATTTTTTTCAAGTTTGAAATAGTAACTTTACATATTATTAATATGTTATTATTTAATATTCAATATCAGTCTCATTTTAAAAATCTATATTAGACCTTTCTAGTGATATAATTTTTATGATGATAAAATTTATAAATTAAAACTTATTATATATTAATTGAAATTAATTAAAAAGATAAAGGTTATAGAGGTTAAATATTAAATGTGATATAAAAAATAATATAATAATAATTGAAGAGAGAGAAGTTGCTTTCAATATTGAAGAGTGAGAAGTAAATTCTTATTTGAAAAATCTCATTTGAAGAGCCTGTTGGAGCCAAATATGCTGACATGACTCGTTTGATTTTTAGAAATATGTTATTTGAAGAATCTTTTGGAGATGTTCTTAACATAAATCTGATTCTTTACAACGAGAATACAAACAGTCATCCAAGTCTCAACAATAATGTATATTATTAACTTTGGAAATCCACTTCAAAAAATTCATAGCGTCCAGTATCCAAACATCGGATCATGTTAGGACCTCGCCGCATGCTTTTCAATTTTCCTATCTATCATTACCATAGTAAAAAGTTTGAGACCACTGGCTCGGTATTGCTTTGAAGAGGATTTATGAAATTGTTTTCTGAAAACCTCGTCAATGTCTCTCTACTCATTTTACTCTTCCAGTTGCTAGTCAACAAGTTCTTCAATGGAATGTTCTTGTTCAAAACCAAGGTACGAATCCGAAACTACAATCAATTTCATCCCCTGCAAAAAAAGAGCTCAATAATTATATTATAAAAAAGAGAGCCAACTTCACGGCATGTCATAGGTAACTGATCCTTCCGCCACAAACAGAATGATGCCCTGGATATACAATCAAAATGTGATGCAAATTTTCTCCAAAAAGCGCTAAATACTCTACAGCAACCCTCATGAAGACGGTAAGGTTCATATACTCCAAGAATCTATAGGATATGTTTAAAAACATCTAAAAGGACTTATTATTTCCATTATCATGATCAAACAATCCAAGTTCAGGTGTAAATATGGATGTCATTCAACTTTAAAGTGTCCTCTTCGAGGCACGTTGCAATCATGATTATATTTGTCCTGCTAAATTGACTCTTTGGTTGCTTTACTTGAAGTCATCAGCTATTTATGTATTACCCTTACCGTTTAAAAATAATAGCGAAAACAAAGGAAAGAACATGACTCTAAAGGTAAGGTTGTTTGACCTGTAGACTGGTTGTGCTTGGTGGCAACTCCATATGGGTATTTAAGCGATCGGGGAGAGAAATCCTCTTCAGAGCATATAGTTCTGTAGTGGAGGTATTACCAAGAATCAACCACCACGCTTCATCTTTTACCTGTAAAAGAACATCTGTTAGTCTCCGCTACGAACTACTAAAACAAAATATGGTGAATCTTCTACCTTAGGGAATCGAGGGGCAAAAGCCCTCGACATATTCCTCCGTGAATTGGTCTTCTCCATTCTAATATTCAATCTGAGAGGCTTTCCACCATCAACGTCCCTTCTCTGAAGTTTTAGTTTCACTTGTATTCGGGGGAAATGTTGCAGATCCTGATGAAACATAATATAACAAAGGCCCAAGTAACATAATTAGAAGACATGCATACCACCACTATCATAATTTCTCTCGCTTTCTCTCTCCAAGAGTTGTGTGTGTTTCACTTCACATTGGAAGTGGGTTCCAAAAGCTGATGGGTTTGGATTTTATATGGGACTATGGGAGTAGTTTGGGATTGCTCATTTCATGTGATTAAAAACATGAAAAATAATGCAAGTTAAAAACAAATTTCAATGGTTTTATGTGGTTCATTTTGCAAATACCCCATCTAACACACCATCTCTCCTGTGCAAGACTGGCGAGCTTGGCATGTGGACCAAGTCCAAATATAGAGGTAGATCACACCAAACTAAAGGCAGAATAAATACTAAAATAAATGCATGTGAGAGATCTTGAATCCAAGATTTCCTGGAAACTAGCTCTGATACCATATCATTAACTTTTCAACCTAAAAACTTAACTTATGACTTATGAGGAAAGAGCCCCAAACAATGATATAAAACTTTCTAACATAAATGCACAGAGACAGATACAATTAAAGCATAGCATTAAAAAAAATAATAATAAATATTTAAAAAATAAATAAATTAAAAATAAATTAAAAAAGAAAAAATAAAAATAAAAACCAGTATCTAGAGGCCCAACCTTACCTGATATAATCTAGAAGCAGGGAAATTTCCGATTACAGTTTGCAAGGTTCCCTTCGGAATATCCAACAGTTGCTGCACGGTGGAAATTCCTCTTTTTCGTAGCGAACCCACAAGATCATCATTCATGCATGGCAACATCCACAAGGCAGAAACCTGATCAAACCATAAACCCTGCGACAATTGAACCATATCAGAGATGAGACACATAGGAAAATGAACACACCAAACCAAGTAGACGCATGGCAGATTGGAATAATCAGAGATAACCCACAAAGGGATGAGAGATTATGTGTTGGAGAATAATGGCTTAATGAAGAGAACAACCAAATACCATAATTGAATTCTGTTTCCAGTATCTCTCACCTGTGTATATTTTTTCTCAATTCTATGTAGTATATTCCAAGGTTAGCACTATTTAAGTAAACCTACACCTATAGAAATTTTTATTCATGTAAGCTGTCTAATAGGCCCCCTATCCCTTAATGTCATTTCTAAGCAGAATGACCTATAAAATTAGATTGCGATATTTACATATATTTGTCAAAGCAAGATCATTAATATTTGATGAAATGTAGAGAGGAATACCTGCATGACCATTTGCAGAAGATGCATGCAAATGATTGAACTGGCAAGCCATCCACTGTTAGCACATATATCTATCATGGCCTGAATGATGCGTATACTTTGATCCAACACTGACTTCAAGTCAGTGACATAGTCACTGATCGGTAATTCTAACTGTGAAAAATGTGCCTAAAACCAAAACAGTGCATACAAAGAGTGAATACGTTAATAAAAAGGGGTATTGGAGATTTTTTTTTTCCTTCTAAAATAAAAGAGGAACTGAAGACAAAATCCATATTCACTTTCATCATGCTAAAAGATTAAAAAAAACTATGACCTGAAATAGCAGATTTGCTTTGACATGTGGATCATCTAGGCGATTCTTGTCCACCATATATCGAACTCTCTTGGACAATGCTTCATTGTAATTTTCCTTAATTAAAAAAAAAAAATTGTAAATCCAAAATAAGAATACACTAATGCTAGACAGCCATCCCATGTTGTGTGTGGTGATGACACCTCACTTGCCACATCATTTGGATTGAAATTTGGGTATTATTTGGGTTGTATAGCATTACTCATAAGAATAACATCTCATTCATCCAATCTCAATAAAATTGAACGTGGCAAAGAAATATCCGCTGATAACATTAGCATGCCAAAAAGATGCAATTGATGCATAAGTCAAATTCTATACATGAATATCAGATTCAATAAACTACGGATAAATACTTTAAATAAATATATAAACTACGGACAACTTCATAAAGTGATAAAATACAATTAAACTAATGATGATCATATTGTCTTCGGAAAATAAATCAGTTATTATATAGATAATAAATTTTATGGGACACTAAGAAAATAGCATGAACAAATATAATTATTTCATGTCCTTCGAAATATTTGAATTTTAGGAGTTATTAGATATCTAACCTTTTTTAATCGGCTTATTTCTTAAAAGCCATGAAGGGGTTAAAGTGGAAGAGTAAGAAATCTTGTTATTCTTAAAATTCTACAATTTGTCAACAATTACAATGCACGTAATGACATAAAATCAGTGAAAGAATACTAGATGAGATAAAAAATCAGCGAAAGAATACTGGATGCAATCAAAACCAGTGAAAGAAAAGGTAGATAGTGTAAAATTAAAAGAAACAATACAAGATGTGAAAAAAAATCAAAAACTTAGAAAATAAATTGGCCTGTCATTTGGTTTCTTAGGGATGTATTTGGTATCTAAGACATGCTTCAGGGTGCATGATTTAGTTTCAGTTAGAATTATTTTGATAATACTATTCATAACTAGAGTTCATACAATTTTAGTGGATTTTGGCTGGGCAATGTTTATGGTCTGTAATTGGGCCCAAGCAAATTATTGTTTTAATAAAACCGGGATAATACTGATTGTTGATCGAACTTTGTATTTAGATTCTAAATAGGCTTTTATCACAACAGAATTTCAGGACACTTCTCTTTTCTTTGTTCTTCTTAGTCAGTAGGGTGGTGTGAAATAGTCATTTTGTTGGTAAGTAATGGGCCAGGTTTTGTTTCAGAGGACTGTTTTTGACATTGAGCTCTTTGTAGTGCCCTGATTCTTCTTCAGAAGGCTATTGTTTTAGTATCCACAGTGGACTGGTTATTGATTTTGTATTGCCTTTAGTCAAAATAAAATGATGACAGGCTTGTTGGAAATAGCTCGTCACAAACTCAAGACTGCAGACATTCTGCAAATAAAATTCAGAATATAGAATGCTTGGATTTTTTCTTTCTTATCATCAGGATTAAGTTTTAAGCCCCAAAGACCCAAAGCTCATAAAATTTAGCGGCTTTCTGTATTTGCTTTGAAAGAATCTACTAAATCTAATGAAAATATTAGATTTAAAGCTTTTCAGCCTTAAGTGAGTTTGATTCGGGTCCAATTAGCAGCTTGCTATCGACTTCTGCTCTGACTACATTCTACATCATATAGGTTTTTTTTTTTCTTTCTCCTAATAAGCAAATCCATAGAATCCCGTAATTCTCCGTTTCCACAATATACCTGGAATCCATCCTCTTCTTTTCCCTTCTCTTTTCCAGATTCCACAAAAATGCACCCATCAGAAAAATGAATATACATTCTTATATGATAATCACTTTGTTTTTCTTTTTTTACCAGTAACTTGTATACTGCATTATCTTCTCAAAACCTATCACTCACACCAGCAATTTATGTTGTATCACAATTGAGCTCCATATCTATGAAGATGCAACATCATTGCTATTTTAACCACAGCAAGAAAGCAATCAATAAACAAACATAAAAATAGTTGAAATAGTGCTGTAACCATAGTTAAATGTCACATTGGCGAAGTGGAAAAGTTAACAGGAGTGCTGTTTTTTTTTTTTTTTTTTTTTAGAAACTAGGAGCGCTGTTGTTAAAGGTGTTGGAAAACAGTGTTATACAGCTGTAAAAAGTAGTTAGATGTCACATACAGCCGTAAATAGTTGTTTTCTTTTTCCTAGGTTCCTTACTTTAGATAAAAAAAATTAAGAAACCAGCAAAAGAAAGTAAGAAACAAGCCAAAGTGAAATAAAAATCAAACACCAGTTTAACCTCAAATGTACCAGAGAAAAACAGTCATATTACAAAATATAATGCAGCATCCCAAATGTAATTTTGAATTCTATCCTATCATGAAAATGCACGCTAAATGCCTAATAAGCTAAATGACTTTTGAGGTGGGTTCAATGTATAATTCTCTAGCGGAGTTGATTATTTCGCACAATTTCAATTGCCTAATAAGCTAGGTAACGCTCCTAATATTCATGAGGTGTGGTGGCATACTCCCCCTATTTCTTCGATCAAAATTAATTCTGACGGCGCTGCTCATGGTGCCCTTGGTCTGGCTGGTGCAGGAGGGGTTTTCCGCAATCATAGAGGGATTGTTCAAGGTTGTTTTTGTTGTGTTTTTGGCTCATCAAAACCCAAGTCAAGGCTTAAGAAGGAATCCTATTTGGATTAGGAGAAAATAAAATGTGCACATAATTTCCTATTGGGATTAGGAGATTATATTTTCTCAAGAGTCCCAAATCAACTAGGATTAGGAAATAAGTTAGCTTTTCCTATTCTAAAAGGATTTAGGAGTCCTATTCTAGCAAGGAATGTAACCCAAGTCCTATATCTATAAATAGGACTGTTGGGAGCTTATTTTTAACACAGAAAAACAGCAAGCATACAAGGGGTAGAGAGCAAGAGTGATAGAGAGGTTCTAGCAAGGTTTTGGGGAATTAGCTAAGGGGTTTCAATAAGTATCTTGTAACCAAGCGTTTTTCTTCATAGTGCTAGTGATTTCTCAAGAGAGATCACGCGAGGACATAGGCAAAGTTAGCCGAACCTCGGTAAATTCTTGTGTTTGTGTGTGGTGTGTTTTCTTTATTTGATCATATTTTATTCCGCATATTCGCATATCATTATCCTTATCATCGTAGTCTATCAAGAAAACACGATCAATAAGGGAGTTTAAAATCAACAGTATTGCTTTCCACATAGACTCAGCTTATTCTTTTGAAGCTGAGTTAAATGCAGTCATCAAAGCGGTCTCATATGCTTATGCAAAACATTGGCACTTGCTTTGGATTGAGAGTGATTCGATATATGTGGTCAGTGGTCAATCTTATTACTTCCCGTTCATCTAAAGTCTTATGGCATCTTAAATCTGCTTGGCTTCAAACTCTTCATTTTCTTAGTCAGATGAGCATTCGTGTTTCTAAAATATACAGGGAGGGTAATATGGTGGCCGATTCTTTTGCTTCGTATGGTGTTAGTAATCAGGGAGAGATTTGGTGGAATATGGCCCCTAGTTTTTGTATGTGTCATATTGATAAAGATATGAATGGGTGGCCTCATTTCAGATTTAGTTCTTAAGGTTCTTTTCTTTCACAGGATGCCTATCTGCGTCTGCGCTTATAGTCTTTTATCTTCGTGGCTGGGTTCCGGCATGAGAAGCTGCGTTTCTATGGGCTGCTCTTTCCTGCTTTGGGGTTTGCTTTGGGGTCGAAAGCTGCACTCTTTTTCCTTTTATAGGTTTCCCACCGGGTTTTACTATTAAGGTTTTAATGAGGCGGCTACTCAAACACATCCCATGGCAGTCGACTTGAGGATTAGTTTTTCTCTTTTGGCTTTATTTGGGCTTGTTGCCTTTGTTTTCTTTTTATGATTGGGTCTTCTTGCCTTTGTACCTTTTTACTTTTTTGTATATTTTTTCTCTTTTTTTTTTTTAATAATATTAACTTGGATAGGCAAGCATTCATGGGATAGGGTTTGAGTGGGGTGATGTCGCTTGCCCTTGATGTTTCAGGTCTACTCCAAGTAAACAAAAAAAAAAAAACAATGCACACTAAATGTTACTAATATAAGTTATACTCTACCTGTCTTGTGACTTTCTACTAAATTGAAAGATTATTAAGCTCATACGTTACGGGCCAAAAATATTACCTCGTTATGCCGCACAGGAAGTTCATCATATTCTGAAGCACCAGAAAGAATATGCAAAAACACCTATATAATAAACAGCAATTCAAAGATTTTTTTTTTTTTTTTTTGAAGTAATAATATTAATAAAAATGAATACTTTAAATGAAAGTATAGGATAGCCTTATTACTTCGAGAGATGTATCCGGCCCTATGTTAGACCCAAACATTGACACAGTCATGTAGTTGAGGTAATATTGAGATGCTAGTGAGCCCAGCATCGTAGACTCCACGTTGTCTTCATTCATCTTGATGCATCCACTGTCCTCCAGATCTTCAAATGTGCTCTGCACCAATCTGCATAAATAGTCGTCAATGTAGTGTCTTCAAGATAAAAGGATAAGCCTTAAAGGAAGAGATTCCATGGACAAGGTACTCATGTTACCTCGACAAGTATGAACTCAGGCCTTCTGCTTCTGTATCCTCTAATCCATAGTAGGCCGGATTAACAGTCTAAACAAAGAATTTCTTTAATAATAAATTCATGCAAACAAAAACTTGTGTTGAAAGCATAACAATATCATTGTCATTGAATCATTTATTAGCAAGAGGCTCGTATCAGAAACCTCCATCGAGAGGCATTTTGTAGGTAAGAAGTATTAAGTTTATTTCTTGCATGTCTGTACCTTCGAAAGAGACAAGTTTGCTCTCAAAACAAAAATAAGAAATCTAATTGATACTCAGCATACCAGATGAAACCAAAACCCTCAACAGAAAGTTTCTTCAACTGTCACAGACTCACAGTCACAGCTACACATTTCACCTTTTAGAATGCATATCATATAAGACCGACACTGTCTTGCGTTATTAAAGAAGATTTTTACTTTTGGAATTCCATACATGGTAGTTTGTCTGTTACTTGACAGCATATTGTATCTAAATGCTCTCTTTAATCACAAATATAGCCTAATGCAATCATACATTGAAACTCACATATATGTACTGTTCAAAAATCAATGATGCTGCCGTGCTGCCATATTTGATGATAAACCATCTCTAAACTTTTTTTTGATGATTATACAATTTTTTTTTTATTTTTTATTTTTTAAACATATTTCATATCTAAACTTATTGGAAGACATCTGAGTTTATACAATAAAATTTACTGAACATTGGGCAGAGTTCAACTAATGGTAGGGCTCTTTTTCTTGTTTCTAAGATAGACCTTATACCTCTAGCTAAAACATATATGCATAAATCATAGGTGTGTGCAAGTAAATGAAAAACAAGAGATTCTGAAAAATATTTCATACCTCAGTGAAAATTAAATTCCTACAGCTAAATATAATTAAAAACAGAAAATATTAAAACAAGGACTAGGCAAACAAACTGGATATTTACTTCGTGAGAATTTTCAATGCATAGTTTACGCAAAGAAGACCACTATATTGCAGCATCATTTATCCCTAAACAGGTACATGACTCATCTCTGAGTTTAGAACTAACAACTTTTGATCACCACAAACTTCCAGTTTTTTTTTTTTTTTCTTCCTTTTTTATGATAAAAACAAAAAACGTACCAGTCTACGGAATAAGTAAGTCCATGTGAGATAATGTACGGCATCTTCTTTATGGCAAATTGTGCCAGAAACTATCTCCGCATTGAAGTGTTCATGCAATTGATCCCTCAGACTACTCTCAACCGGAAATGGTTCATATAAAAACTGTGTTCAGATAAAAACCACATTAATTGGACTTCCATAACAGAAGGTTATTCAAATGACCATTAATATATAGTATCTTCAGTTTGACCTTTTTGTAGAAGCTTTTCTTTGGTTCATGAACAAGAATTACTGCTTTCCCGTGTTGATCATACTGCGGGCGGCCTGCACGACCCATCATCTGCAAGATATCAGTGATCGGAAAATCTATGTATCTCTTTGCTTTTCCATCATAAAATTCTGTTCCCTGCAAACAAATGCCACATTCATTAAAACGGTACCATATGTGCGGTGGAAAAAAGGATTTAAACATGGTGGAAGATCATACACAAAGCCATCTGGTCTCACTTTGAAGTGCAATGAGACAGGCAGGACAACATCAGACAAAAAGAGAATATAAGTTTATATTTAGTGCATGTAAGTAATTAAAAAATTGGTTAGTGTGCCACATGAATAATCAAATTAGGAACTCCATAATCAAGGAAATGGTTACAAAGACTTATGCTAGTGGTTAATCAAAATTTATCAATTTTCTCTTTTAGTCAAACCATTGCTAAAGCTATTTTGTCAATTGGGTAATCAAAATTTATCAATGTTCTCTTTTAATCAAACCATTGCTAAAGCTATTTTGTGAAACCTACACATTTAACAATTTACACTTAGTAATTAGCAGACACAAGAAAAATCTAATGTTGGTGATGAAGTTCAAAGACAAAAAATAAGTCTGATTGTAACCTGCATACCATCTAATAAAATTTGCAAAGTGAATAAACACAAGTGCCCTCTAGATTTCTAGGCTTTAAATTTTTAAAAATTACTTTACTCTCATAAACTATTAAATCTAGCTGTCAATTAGCTACAATTAAGATGTCAATTAACCATAGATTGATGTAATTGGCTACGTGATTGATTGAGTAATTATTGTAATTAACCATAGATTGATTCTTCATATTTTTCTCTTCTAGGCCTAGCACTATAAATTCATGTACAGTAGTAGAATAATGATTTACAACTCAATTTTCTCTTCCCCCATCTATTTAGTGTTAACATGGTATCAGTGTATCACACAGCACTTATCCTTCTCATAAATACAACTTTTAGAAATATCTCATATGTGTCGTCTGAGGTATCAAAGCATTTTCATGGTTGGTAAACATCAGGTTTCAAATTGTTCACACTAAATAGATAGGGGGAAGAGAGAATTGAGTTGTATATCATTATTCACCCATGCTAGGCCTAGAAGAGAAAAATAAGAAGAATCAATTTGTTGAGGACCTTGATTAGGATCCAACAACAAGCCCTAACTTGTACCTAAAGTTAGATAGATTTGAATCAAACCACTCACATAATTGAGCGATCGATTCTCTAGAATCAGATAACGGAATTTACCTAACCCTAGCCCAAGCTATTCTAAGCAATTAACTGAGAAAAGCCGAATTCAAAAGAAACAAGATGAACCCTAACTGGGTCAATTTTATTGATAAAACATTCAAAAAGATGACAACCCTAGAAATAATAGTTCTATTTATACTAGAATTAATCTTCTATCCTGACTATGGCAGGATTAGTCTAAAATAGGAAATAGTCTAAAACAAAAATAAAACAATATAACTAAAATAAATTAAAGAAATAGTCTAAAGTCCTTTTCCAAAACAGTATCAATTTCCTTATAATTCAGGAACCCAAATTGTGCCTCTCGTCACTCAAACTGCTACCATCAATCTGCGGTTTGGACCGCCGTTCCACAATTCTTTTAGATTTTCTAACGGTCTCAACATTCCCCCGCTCTTCAAGAATGCCTTTGTCCTCAAGGGAAAAATCTTGGAAAACGTTCTACCATCTCGTCATAGTCTTCCCAAGTAGCCTCTTCTGTAGGGACCCCTTGCCATTGAACCAGAACCTACCACACCTTTGTCATACCACGTCCCTTCTTCCAATTACGATATTGGAGAGCTGTTATAGGCTGTATTAGCAAGTTACCCTCTGTATCAAACGCCGGTAAATCACTTGAAATGAGACTCGGGTTTCCCACTCTCTTTTTCAACACGGTAACATGGAACACTGGATGCAATCTAGAAGTAGACGGCAACTCCAACATATACGCCACCTCACCTATCTGCTCTAACACCTTAAAAGGCCCATAATACCGTTGCGACAATTTCACATTGAACTTTTTCTTTAGAGATTTCTGCCGGTACGGTTGAAGTTTGAGATACATGAAATCTCCGAGTTCAAAGGATACGTCTCTTCTGCCTTGGTCATAATACTTCTTCATTCTCCCACGAGCCTTCTCAAGCTCCTTCTTCACCTTAGCTACAACCTTGTCTCTAGCCATCAACTCTCTCTCCACCTCTTCGTTTCGAGCCGTCCCTTTCTCATAAGTGCTTAGCATCGGTGGCGGTCGCCCATACATTACTTCAAATGGACTCATGTTAATTGAAGCATGATGTGACGTGTTGTACCAGTACTCAGCCCATGAAATGTACTCTTTCCATCTCTTTTGCTCCTCATGACAATAGCACCTTAGGTACTGCTCAAGAGTCCAATTCACCACCTCTGTCTGTCCGTCAGTCTGCGGATGGTAGGAGCAACTTGCCTTCAACTTACTGCCCTGCAAAGTAAATAATTCCTGCCAAAAAGAACTCATAAATAATTTCCCTCGATCAGTCACGATACTCCTCGAAATCCCATGCAATTTCACCACATTATCCACACTACTAGCGGTGAAAGGATGTCTGAGCGGAATAAAATGGGCACCCTTGCTCAACCTATCCACCACGACCAGAATTGACTCGTAACCACCACTACTAGGCAGCCCCTCTACAAAGTCCATGGTCAAGTCCTCCCAAATTTTCTCTTGTATCGATAATAGTTGCAACAACCCCATAGGGGGCCTCTGGCCATACTTCACCTTTTGACAAATATCACACTCGGCCACCAATTTCTTCACTTCATTTTTAAGGCCCTTCCAATAGAAAAAGTGTTTGATCCTTACATAAGTGCGCAACCACCCCGAATGACCTCTTTCTTTGCTATTATGGAAATGAGCTAAAATCTCCTCTCTCAACCCTGGTACCCCCGGTACATATACATAGTTTTTGTAGTACAATAGCCCATTTTTATAGCGAAATCTCTCTACACCACCCTCGTGGTCCTCTTAACTTCTTACGAATCTCCACTGTTCGAGCATCAAATTGCATGGCCTCCTTAATTCGATCCCAAACACGCCATTCGGCCCCACTAAGTGCCAATAATCCTGCCTCATCGTCCGCATACACAGACCACAATATTGAATTGCCCTCTTTTCTGGATAAGGCATCAGCTACTTTGTTTTCCCTACCAGGTTGGTAGACAATATCGTACTCAAATCCAAGAAGCTTAACTAAAAACTTCTGCTGGTCCGGGGTCACAATTTTTTGCTCTAACAAGTGCCTCAAAGCTTGTTGATCGGTGATAATGGTGAATTTCCTGCCCAATAAATACGGTCTCCACACCTTTACCGCGTGCACCACTGCTAACATCTCCCTAGCATAAGTACTCCAAGCCTTCTTCATTGGCCCTAAAGCCTTAGAAACAAACACCAGAGGCCTCTTCTCTTGTACCAAGACTGCCCCAATCCCTTCTCCACTCGCATTGGTATAGACTTCGAATGGCTTTTCAAAATCGGGCAAAGCTAACACAGGGGTTTGTTTCATAGCCCTCTTCAAATCTTCGAAAGCTTTCTTTGCTTCTTCCGTCCACTCAAAACTGTCTTTCTTCAACATAGCAGTCAAGGGTTTTGCAATCGGCCCATAATTCTTCACAAACCTCTGGTAGTAGCCTGTTAACCCCAGAAACCCTCTCATAGTCGACACATCTTTTGGCAATGGCCAGTCCACCATAACCTCAATCTTTCTTGGGTCAACCTTCACTCCCGCACCTGAAATTATGTGCCCAAGATACTGCAGTTCCTCCTGTACAAAATCACATTTTGACATTTTAATAAAAAAACGATGCTGCTCTAGTATCCCCAATACCAACTCCAATTGCTCTAGATGCTCCTCCATTGATTTTGAATAAACCAATATATCGTCAAAGAACACTAGCACAAACTACCTCAGGTAAGGTCTGAAAATAGAATTCATGGCTGCCTGGAATGTAGAAGGTGCGTTGCACAGCCCAAATGGCATCACCCGATACTTATATAACCCCGATTGAGTCTGAAAGACTGTTTTGTGCACATCCTCCACCTTCATCCGAATTTGGTGGAACCCAGCTCGCAAATCTAGCTTGGTGAACACACACGCCCCGTGTAACTCATCTAACATCTCATCAACCGTCGGAATTGAAAATCGGTCCTTCACAGTTGCCTCATTTAAAGCCCGATAGTCGATACAAAACCTCCAAGTCCTATCTTTTTTCCTTACCAATAACACCGGAGACGAAAACGGACTTTGACTCTGCCTGATCAATCCATTCTTCAACATCTCCTCTACTTGTCTCTCAATCTCATCTTTCTGGAAATGGGCATACCTATATGGAGGCACATTGACCAATTTCGCCTCATCTTTCAAAGTAATGTGGTGATCACAATGACGGGGGGATGGTAAGCTAGTTGGCACCTCCAGAACTTGTCGATGATTTGCCACTACCTTATGTACCTTCTCGGGCAGCCGCTGTAATTCGTCTTGCAGCTCATTTGTATTCTTTTTCTCGCTTTTCCCCTCCTGTCAGTCTCCATCATTCACTACTGCAAAGCATTGGGCGCTCCTTTTGCAAAGCCTCTCTATCATCTGAGCTTCACATTGTTTAATTTCTTTAAAAGGCAAAGCAGCCCATGTTCTTTTTCTTCCGCCCAATTTGAATTCCATTGTCATGGCATCAAAATCTGTAACCACCTTACCGATACTCTTCAACCAAGCGTTGCCTAACACCACATCTACTCCCACTAGCGATAACACATGCAAATCAGCAGCAATCCTGACTCCTTGCACGTTCATCTTCACCTCGTGTTTTCCCCATTAGCCACCTTCACATCAAACGGTTCTATGGCAGCCCCTCGCAGTTCAATCTTCCTTACGATATTCGCGTTCATGAAATTGTGAGGAACCAGAATCTACCAACATCGAAACCTCGAACTTACCAACCCATGCCATGAGCCTCATAGTGGATGGTTTCGAAACCCCAGACATGGCATTTAAAGACAACTCGGCTTCACAATTATTTTCTCCCAATTCAGCCACCCTTAACTCTCCCTCATCACTAGTGACTTCCTCATTACTGATAACATCATTATCTGAATCACTTGAGTCAATAATCATAAATACCTTCCCAGTTCGGCACCGATGGTCTTTATTCCATTTCTCCCAGCATTTGAAGCACGGGCCCTTTTTGATTCTCTCTTGAACCTCTTCCTTTGTCAGTTTTTTTACTTCTTTGCTTTCTTTCTTGGAACCATCCTCAATAGCTCCCTTTCCCTTTCCCTTTCTAGAGTCTTTGTTAGACTCCGATTTAAAATTATTACTTCAAGAACTCTCTTTAAACGGCTTCTTATCACTGCAGTAACTATCCTCCAAAATCTCCGCCATCCTCATTGCTTCGGTCTATCTTTGAGGTCACTTCAGTTTCAACTCCCTCGCTAACCACGGCTTCAACCCTTCAATAAAAGTCCCCAATAATGACTCCTCTGGCCATCCCCTGACCAGAATCTGTAATCGGCGAAACTCCTCAATATATACCGGAACCCTTCCTTCCTATTTGAGCTTGGCCAACTACCCATGATGATTGACAACCGGTGATGGTCCCCATTGAGTCAAAAATTCCCACTCGAAAGCTGTCCAACCCATTTGTCTACCATGTTGCTCATATTGAGCTTTGATCCATCTCCACCAGCTATTAGCCTTTCCATCAAGGTAGATGCATACAGTAGAAACCCGATTGGCCCTTGCCATTTCGTATACCTAAAAGTAGTGCTCCACCTTGTCCAACCACTCATGTGGATCTCCACCATTAAAATGCGGAAAATCGACCTTCGGCTTTCCAGGGCCCCGACTATGGTGCCTTTCTCTTCGCCTATCACCTTCATATTCTGCAGCACCTCTCCACGGTTCCCTCCGCTGCCTATAAATTGGCCTTCGATCGCGAGGTCTCCTGTCCAATCTCGCATCTTCCTCAGATCCAACGTCCATCTCCCATCTTCCATCTCTCCCTCAGAAACCTCGTCATGCAACCAGCGCTCCACCATTAATGGCCCATATTCCACACGTCCTCCTCGCTTAAACCCTTCACGATTTCCGGTCGGTTTGGGCTCGTCTACCTCACCTGACGAGAATTCTACCTCACACCATGAACTACATGACCTCCGTCCATCCCCTTGAGTCCGTCTGCCTATCGTTTCCTTTCCCTTGTTTTCAACCAACTGTCGTTCAAGTCTCTCGATTTGCATGTTTGACCTAGTCAGATGCGCTATGGATGTCGTCAGCTTGAAAATCCAATCTTGATTCTCCTCCAAGGCTTCAAGCCGCTGCTTGTTAGTTTTCGATCCACTCCCTTGAATAATAGAATCCTCCCAGATCCCATGGCTTTTTTTTTTTTCCTGTAGGCCGCCGAAATCTCTCAATGTCAAATCTCTCAATGAAAGCACCAAATTGTTGAGGACCTTGATTAGGATCCAACAACAAGCCCTAACTTGTACCTAAAGTTAGATAGATTTGAATCAAACCACTCACAGAATTGAGCGATCGATTCTCTAGAATCAGATAACGGAATTTACCTAACCCTAGCCCAAGCCCAAGCTATTCTAAACAATTAACTGAGAAAAGCCGAATTCAAAAGAAACAAGATGAACCCTAACTGGGTCAATTTTATTGATAAAACATTCAAAAAGATGACAACCCTAAAAATAATAGTTCTATTTATACTAGAATTAATCTTCTATCCTGACTATGACAGGATTAGTCTAAAATAGGAAAATAGTCTAAAACATAAATAAAACAATATAACTAAAATAAATTAAAGAAATAGTCTAAAGTCCTTTTCCAAAACAGTATCAATTTCCTTATAATTCAGGAACCCAAATTGTGCCTCTCGTCACTCAAACTGCTACTATCAATCTGCGGTCTGGACCGCCGTTTCTGACCACCGTTCCACAATTCTTTTAGATTTTCTAACGGTCTCAACACAATTACAGTGATTACTCAAATCAATCACCTAGCCAATTACATCAATTTATGGCGGATTGAAACCTTAATTGTAGTTGATTGACAGCTAGATTTAATAGTTTGACTTTAACACTTCCCCTTAAACTGGAGCATAGATATTTTCAATGCCCAGCTTGACAGATTGACAGCGAAACGGCTTGACATAGTAGTACTTTATAGGACGAAACACATATCGGTGACATTTGGAGGCAAAAACTAGGAATTGTTATAGGCTTGCATAGGGAGATGATTAGTCTTGACACCTATTCAGACCGTCTCATGAAAAGCTGGGTGAGCTTAGTATCCCAATAAACTAGAGACCTATAAAGTTTGATATTTATCTATATGTTCGATTAAACTTTCCTTTTAGTTTGGTAAGTTTTCAAGAAACATGATCGGCTTAACATACAAAAGGTACAACTTTCAAGGAATATCCATCTTCGTAATTTCCTTCCAGCTAAATCCATAACATAGGAAGTAAATAACAAATACACCATTAAGGCTTTGCCTCACCTTGATAATAACCAAGTGAGCTGGAAGGTTTACACCCCATGCCAACGTGCTAGTACAAACTAAAACCTGAGAAAATGAACAGTAGCATCTTTTGTCAGTGTTTGTGTTAACCAGAAAAGTGAAGATGTGGTTCAGGAGATATTCTTATCAAAAACATGTTTAGGACTTAGGAGTAAGAAATGTGCCTGAATCTTGTTGTTTGCAAAAAGTTCTTCAACAATAGATCTATCTCTCTCATTCAGTCCAGCATGGTGTAGCCCAATGCCAAATTGTAAAGTGTGCCTTAGGTTCGGATCAGTAACTTGAGAAAGAACCATCTGCAGATCTTCATCTGGCATACTCAGAAACTGCCTTGGATGTTCATCTGACGCTGCAAACTTCAATTGCAAAAACAATAAACTCTTAGACAGTCCACGGATCAATCCATATTCATGACAAAATGCAGAATCTCACCTGAATAAGGTCCAGTGCAGTAAGCCTTGTCTGACGACGAGATGAAACGAATATGAGGACCGGTTTGGTAGGTGAATGGGTGCATATTGCAGCATATGCTGGTTTATTCATGCTATTCATCCTTGGGCAGTAGAACTTTCCAGGATATCCCTGCTCATGTCAACAGGTATGAAAAGATTGAACAGGTTAAATAATTAAGTCAAACTTTGCAAGAAGTTTCAAGACTTCATCCCGTAACTTAAGATGACATCATTCACCCTAATAGAGTAACAAGTGAAATATTTCTCAAAAGCACATCATCTACTTGCCTGAATATGAACTTCAAGAGGTACAGGCCTTACACTTGGCTTGAAATTGAAGAGTCCAATTTCCCCAACACCCAACCAATCTGCCAAATCGCTAAAGAAACAAGACAGAGACAAAAATTATTAATCATCACATAGAGGTTACCAGAAAATATCCTTTCCTAAGTCACCAAAAATCCTAGCAATCACCGGTCCTCACTTGAAACATAAACATGGAAGAGCAGCTTAATAGCAGTAGAACATTCCAAAGAATAATCTATCATTGATATGATTAAATTGTCAGTATAATGCAAGGAAATGTATCTGAAGCAAATTGCACTCGCAAAAGGTTCAACACAAGGTCGACTAAATGCTGGACAATGCTGGACAAATTATATGCTCAAGAACTCAGCATATCCCCACTACATTATATATGTGATATTTGATGGGATAAATCATCTATTGATAATACAAATTAACAAGCAAGGAGATTCTGAAAGTTCAAAGAATATGCAATAATCTACGTGTATATGTATGTACGTATGCATGTATTGAACAAACCTAGCATTTGCCAACGCTGTAGAAAGGCCTACGAACCGTACTGCACGTTCTGTTTGTGATGATATGTATCTCATCCTTGAAACAATAACCTGGAAAGTGGAAACATTAAGTTCCAGAGTTGAGGTTTTAAGGGAAATCAAGAGCACTTTGAAGGCTAATAAAACACAAAATAATAATAATAAATAAATTGGGCTTTCAAGGAATGACATGATTCGATACAGTACACAATTGGTCAACATCCAAAACTTAACAAAATATTTACGTAAATCAAAATCACTATTTGATCACTCACTTATCTACATTACATATAAAAGTCTCCTAGAAATGGAACATTTGAACAAAAATACGGATGATAATCCGAGATATTCATACAATACAAACTTACTAGGTCAAAGCATGGTTCAATCAACTGATCCATCACCGTTTACCCAAACAATCTTTTCTACCAACAATTATTAGTTCGATCAAAGAAATATAATTAAAACTCAATGATCAAAGAAATATAGAAAAAGGAATTTTATCTACCATGCTTTTCTTGAGAAACAGTTACCCAGAAAAATTTAAAACTATAATGAAAGGACATAACAATAATGTCTACACCCTAATATTCTCACGTGTGAGGTTGCATTCAATCAATAGGCTTCTAACTGTGAGGTTGCATTCAATCAATAGGCTTCTAACTAAGACTAAACAACCGCACAAATGTGAACACAATGACCCTAGGTCAAATAGGCTCTTATATAAATTGAATAACTATTAATCCAATAGTTTAAACTTATAAAACTGATTTTTTCCCCCTCTTTTGAGATGCTTTAGCTATGATTTTTATTCAATTTATGAAAACAGACAAAAAACAAGGAATTACTAACGACATCAAAGCTTGATAAGAAAATAACCTTATTTTCAAATCTATTTATAATAAAATTAATACATAAATCCCCGAACCCGAGTTCGAAACTTAGTCATCTTAAGTAAACGGGAAACTATGGCATTTTGCCATGTAGGTACCCATGGGGAGATTTGAACCCTAGATCTTTTGGGAGTAAACCACAGCCTGACCAATCTATTAACCTCATCAATCTACTAACCTCATTGGTCTATACAAGCTTTACATAGTTATCAAGTAGTTGATACTCTTTCCAGTCTAACAGAAAAAACTCTCATCTCTCTAATAACTACCCACAAACTATATATATAGTTTCACTATAATAGGAAGATCCCAAATTATTATGATCAAAAAATATTTAAGACAAATTTTCTCAATAACCAAAACCAATTCCAACCTCTAACATATCTACATGAGCTTTCTAACAATAACCAAAACCAAGGGAGCACAGATTTGAAAATTGTGGATACAATTTGCTGCTTTAATTTCCAATGCATAACATCCAAAACAATAGGTTCTACTGGATTACATGACAATTTAATAACTTCTTGTGTAACCTGTGATAGTTTTTAAGGTGCCAGGAAAAAGAATAAAACTCTGAGAATCAGATGTAATAATTAACTAACTATTCACAAATTTGCCATGGCAAGCTAATGAGTTACCTCGAGAATGGGTCCTCGGTCAGCACCCAGCAAGTGAATCTCATCCAAAATCATAAGACCAACCTATTGATCAATAATCAAAGGCACAAATGTCTAGTCATCAAAACAATATATGGGCAGATGAATGAGTATAGGAAATTAACAATTTCCGTAATAAATTACAGCCAATTAGTGAACAAATGCACCTTTGTGACATAACTGCGACTATGCCAATTACGACTGATACCATCCCACTTCTCAGGAGTCGATATAATGATATCTGCCGACAAAAGGGCCATCAAATCTGGAGTATAATCACCTGTCATTTCAACCTGACAGATAAATGAAGTTAAGATTATTTCCATATGCCAAAATAAATGCATGTGTGTTTATGTGATTAATAAATAAATGGTATCACCATCTTTTTTCCAAGCTGAGAGACAAGACGATTTCTCCAATCACTCATTCTCTCCCTAACAATTGCCTTCAAGGGTGCTATGTAAATAACCTGCATCCAGACATATATTTAAGCTTACAGCACCTCAGGATGTGAAGCATCTAAAACTTTAACAGGCAGAGCACTTAGATTATGAAATCAAATGTTTGACTGCATAACAAGGATTCACGTTTGTTAGAGTTATTATATTTTTAGATATGGTGGTGGTTTAAATACCAAAATTACCCTTTTATACTTATTATATAAATAGCGGTCAGCTTGTGAATGAAACATGCAGCTGACACTTTGATTCTTTCCTTTTCTCTTCTTCTTCTCACATACTTCTTTCTTTTGACTTCAACTTGGTATCAAAGCGATCTACCTTCTCCCTCCTTCCCTTTTTTGTTTTTTGAAACACAAGTGTAGCTGCTAACAAGAGTAGTTGTGCTGAGGGAGTTACGTTATAAACCCTAGATTATGAGCCAGGGTTTCGCTGTTGTCGACATGGTGATTGGTGAGAGGGATAATAAGGCTGCAAATTATTTGTTTGAAGCTTGATTATTCAGTTTTTTTTAGGATTTGTGCTCAGTTTATTGCTATGCTGGATAGTGACGTTGTTTTCTATGATTGGCTGGTTCCCTCTTTACTAATCTTCCTCATCTTCTACAGTTGGTATTGTTTATTGCTGCTGGTATCGTTACTCAAATCCAACACAAAACTCATTCTTCAGTTTCTATTTTTTAAATATTGAAGAACAATATATCTGGCAACACCAACACTATCAGAATTCCTAGAGTTCCCAAACCAGCAAGCAGCAAGGAGTGCTTCAACTTCAAATTAAACATAATGAATTCAAACTCATACCTTCATGTCAGGCTGAGTATTGAACAGGCGGAGCATAGCAAGCTCAGCGGATATCGTTTTCCCACTTCCTGTGGGAGCTCCTAGGAGAACATTATTGTCTGTGTGATACAAGACATGAAAAATCTGCCATGTTTAAGCAGCAGAAACAAATTATAATTTCAGTTACAATCAATAAAGTTATAAATATCAAGCAAGCATGATTCAACAAGCTTCAAGAGTAAATTAAATGAATAAATAATACCTGTGTTTGTATCGGATTAAAATGTGAAAATTTGTACAAGGCTTCATAAGTAGTGTTGCCAAGTGCAGATACAGGAAGGGGTTTTAAGTCTAAGAGCTCTGTATGTGTGGTACGAGCCTAAATGAAGCATAACCTTCATATGAGACAAGATCTTTGACAACAAAAAGCTTCCATACAAAACTACAAAATTGAATAAAAAAAAATGAATAAGAATAACAAAAATAGATACCAGCGGCAGTGCTAATTTCTGGAAAGATATACAGTAGAAAGCCTCTGCCTGCAACCAAGAATCAGACACAGCCCGAATGTAGTATTGCGGTGGATGTGGTTCAAATATTGGCACAGTGAAGGAAAGCTTTTGAGGTTCTCCTCTAGCCATTCGCTTTGTCAGTGAAAAAAGCTCCGAGTGGTAGATATGATCGCTCTCAGAATCCTGTTTAAAATAGTTCATCCAGCTCAGATATGGTAAATTTGCATTGGATACAAAAAAAAATATGCAAAAAAAAAAAAAAAAAAAAAACCGAAGGCCATAAAATTATGCAGAAAAATAGTACAATCAAGAAATAATGATTTTTCCACCTGGAGCCAAAACTAAAAATAGTGTAACTAATAAGTGAATAAGTGTGTGTTTGGTATGGCTTTTGAAAGGATCAATAGCACTTTTTTAATGCTATAAGCTATTTTGAAGGTTTTTTTAGTTGTTTGTCAAAACTCAAAACAGCTCTTTTAATATATGAATTGTCTCAATTACCCTTTATAAAAGCCATTTTATGTCTACTTGGAGAAGCCCAAAATTTAGGCTTTTTCAAAAAAGATTTTTTGAGCTTTTTTAAAACATATGAATTGCCTCAACTACCCTTTATAAATTTTAGATATTCCACCATAACTCTTTCATTATAAATATATTGTCAACACTTTTTTTGTAATTTACACAACTAAAAGCCTTTTTTGTTAGAAGCTCTACTCATTAGAAGCTCTACTACAAAAAGATCTACTTTAGAAGCTCAACTTGAAAAGCCATACCAAACACACCCTAAGATTAAATTTGGTGATCAAATAAACCCTTAAAAGCTCAACATATATTGACCTTTTTTTATGATTAGTCTTATCATTTCGAGAACTAAAACTTTAGATATAAGATTACTGATCATTTTTAATAAAATTTCTTACTGTGGTATTAAAAGTACTAACAGAACTGGGTGGATTTGCAAAAATCCCTCTTGTTTTAAATTTAGATAAAAAAAATAAATAAAATAAAAAATAAAAACCCCTCGGTAGGTGGTTTTGGAATACAATAAGGGGTTTATACCAAAATTCGAAACTAGAGGGTTGTTTTTTAAAAAAAAGGGTCAAACCTCAAGGGGGTTTTTGCAAATCTCCAAATAGAATTATTCTCAATAAAATTTCTGTAAGAACAAAATAGAAGATAGCAACTGAATAAAAAATCTGTAATGATCTTAAAACTGAAATATTAAGACGCAATAATTTTAGTTTTCCAAAAAAGTCACCTAGTTCATACAGGCATCATTTGAAAGTTGGAACACTTTTGGCTTTTATTCACCAAATACACTTTTTTACATAACCAAGTTAAATGAAGTGACTCATAAAGATCAATTGTCATCCAGTATTAACAAAATTATTTCAGAAAATCAGAAAACATAACAAAAAAAAAAGTCAAATCAGAATTATATCATGCTTTCCCAGACTATTAACAAGAAAATCAGGTTTTCAAGCAGCACCTCAACTAGAATCCACCAACGTTGTGCAGCACCATGAAAACGATCTTTCCACGTGAAGTCTGGAGTCATCACCAAATCCACCTGAGAATTAAATGTTATTTTCATAAAAAATACTACATATTTAAATATAAATCTCCAATATTTAAGAAAACCCCTTCAAAACAGTCTCTGTAGACTTACCTTCAAAACAGTTCGGGTGATAGGACTTACAGTGGCTGACAACTGGATCCAAGGGAAATATCCTAAATATTGCTTGACCAACTTCCACCCAAAGGAAAAAGGTTATTACACTCATAAATGTTTATTGAACCAATATCATAGGAAAATATAAAGTAACATTTCATCAAAAGAGCTATACCCTTCCCCCTGGTGCATAACGAATCAGTGCACCAATGTCCTTTTCCTCCATCTCCTGCAGGTGATCTAAGTCAGCCCCATGTTCTTCAAGCTTCCTCAGTATCTGAACCAATTAAGACTTGTCATCATACAGAGTTAAATGAGAAATACGGATTCAAGCAATTAATAAAAAATAGTATGTTAGACAAACTTCTGCTGAGAGATCCTTGTCAAATTGTCGGAGGGGATGTTGATGGGGCCAGATTTGGCGATCAACAGCCTTGCAATATTCCAACATGAACAAAGTCATCTCACACCATCCTCTCCGCAAGCAAATTTCAAATAAAGCCCGTATAATACGAGCCAAACTTGCACTAATATATGCAGCATCAGAAACTAGTGAAAAGGTATCTATCGATCCCCGAGATATGTACAACTGCAAATTACATAATAACCAAATTTATAGAAAGATGTTACAAATTTTTCTACTTGAGTACTAGTAAACAACATCAAACTGATGCTGAAAATGATGTATACCTGAATAAGAATTGAAATTTTTCCATATTTATTTGTAGCACCACCCTTAATTTCTAATGGGCACGATTGGCGTGCCAACGTCTCCAGCTCATTCTGCTCTTCATCTCGAACAACAATATTTTCAAATTCAGAAGAACGGGCAACCATTTCAATTATCTGTAGCAACAGAAAAGCAGTGTTAATATAGATAAATAAGTTAACAAGAAGTTGGTACTTAGCAATTCTTGGATATGCATTTTACATTAAAAGAAAATGAAATAACAAAACCTAGAAATATAAACCAAAATTAAGTAAAACTTCAAGTACACAAACAAAATATGAAGTAAAGTTAATAACAACAACCTCACAGTCATTCATATGGCGTTTCAACATTTCATTGTAAGTTTCAACACTAGAATATTGAATATAAAAGTGGCTTGCAATACGGCCAAGCTCTGTACAATAAAAGTTGCCACTCTTCTCATCAAACCGCATCATTTTAGCTTTATCAAGAGCACGTGCAGCATCAGTTACAAAAGCTCTTAGCTTTAAACTCAAAGAAGGATCTGCAACAACCTGCCAAACATATGAAAACACCAATGTTGTCAACTACAGTAAACATGAAGAGCAACTTTGTAAGGATCGAGTTAGAAGGATAACATTTCAGATCCAGCCAAGTAATTTATAAGAAATGTCGTTGATCAGTCGTACTTTTGAGCATCATCCAGGTGTTTTGACAAGGAAAGACATCATTAAAAAGTGAGCAATTTAAATATTAATGTGTTGAAAGATCATACAGTTGTTACTTTGTTATGCTGTTACTATGTAAATAGTTATTAGGAGGGTAGTTAATAATTGTGCACCAGTTGTAGTTGTGCTGTAATTAATTAGTGTAATTAGCTGGGTAGTAGTTATTTGGGTGGTAGCTGTAGAATACAATTACTATCATTTATTGTTTCTTAGCACTAGGCCCTCTATTTAACCTCTGTGTATTCTGCCAGAGAAGAATAAGAATTTTCAGTCTAATTGACATGGTATCAGAGCTTTAGGATTATCAAAAAAAATAAATAAATTTCTTCTAGCCTACGTTGCTAAATTATCTAAAGCCTTCGTAGCTTTAGTTTCTCAGGCTGGCCTTTATTGCCAGAGTCGGTGCTAGTTTTTTAATCCCTCACAGCCACCACAAACCTAGCCATGACAACGATTGATGAATCTGCTAAGACAGATATGAGTGAGGGATTGAGTAGTCAGAATGAAGATGTGATGTCTGCTCCAAGCAAAGGAGAGATGCAGAATATCCAGGCAGCATATCGTCTGAATGGGAAAAACTATTTGAAATGGTCTCAGGTGGTTCAAACGTTTCTTAAAGGAAAAGGGAAGGTGAGCCACCTCTTGGGTACTGGACCGAAGGAAGGGGACCCTAAGCTTGATGCTTGGGATGAGGAGGATTCCATGGTCATGGCATGGCTTTGGAACTCTCTGACCCCAGAAATTAGTGACACCTGTATGTTCTTGTCTACTGCAAAGGACATATGGGATTCAATTCAGCAAACCTATTCGAAGGTGAAGGATGCTGCCCAGGTGTATGACATTAGGACCAAGACAGCTTCAACAAAGCAAGGCAACAATTCAGTGACAGAGTATGCTAATACTCTGCAGAATTTGTGGCAAGAGCTAGACCATTATCGATGTATAGCCATGAAGTGTAGTGATGATGCAGCTACACTAAAGAAGGTTATGGAACAAGATCGGGTGTATGATTTCCTTGCTGGTTTGAATGTGGATTTCGACCAAGTCAGGGTCCAAATCTTGGGCAAAGATGAATTGCCATCTCTAAATTCAGCTATCTCCATGGTTAGGGCAGAAGAAAATAGGCGAAGTGTTATGCTCCAATCCCAGCAAGTAGATGGATCAGCTATGATATCGAAACAGGGAAGCAACAAAAACCTAAGAATGGACCAACCATTTATGGAAGGAAGAAGAGGCGATAGAGGAAGGCCAACCATAAACCAAGACAATCTCTGGTGTACCTATTGCAAGAAATCAAGGCACACCAAAGACAGATGCTGGAAGTTGGTTGGAAAGCCTTCAACCTCAAGCAAAGAATGGGGTAATAAGGGGGGACAACCGACTGGCCAGGGACAAACACACATGACTGGAGGAACATGTGCAGAAGACAACACAGAGACGATTGAGAAATTGAAAAGTTTACTAGGAACATTGGAGAAATCTAACAACAATACATGTTCTTTGGTTCAGTCAGGTAAGGTTTCTAACTCTATTGGATTAAATGTTTCGGATAAGTGTGATGTGGACTCTTGGGTCATTGATTCAGGAGCCACTGACCATATGACTCATTCTCCTAACATTTTTTTGACCTACACACCATGCCCTAGCAATAGAAAAATATCAGTTGCTGATGGTTCATTGACTACAGTAGCTGGTTTAGGAGAGGTTAAGATCAACCCCACATTTAGCCTAAAACAGGTTTTACATGTACCTAAATTGTCTTCAAACCTAATATCCATACAGAAACTTACTGGGACATGAACTGTTATGTAACCTTTTATCCATCTTATTGTGAGTTTCAGGATCGGTATTCGGGGAAGAGGATTGGACTTGCTAGGGCAAAGGATGGACTTTACTATCTTGAGACACCTTGTGGATCTAGTGTTACTAAGAACAGCCTTTCCAGTTCATATCTTTCTGAAAATTCAACAAATAAAGACAAAGTGTGGCTATACCATTTCCGGTTTGGGCACCCTTCTTTTTCAATTTTAAAAGTCATGTTTCCAGTTTTGTTTACTGGTTTAGATATTAGGGATTTTCATTGTGGCACATGTGAAATTGCAAAACACAAATGTGCATCCTTTCCAATTAGTAATAAAAGAAGTTTTATTCCATTCTCTCTTGTCCACAGTGATATATGGGGTCCTTCAAAATTTTCAAATATCTCTGGAGCACGATGGTTTGTGTCCTTCATTGATGACTGTACTAGAGTGTCATGGATCTTTTTGCTAAAAAACAAATCAGACTTAAGTGGAGTATTTTTAAATTTTCACAACATGATTCAAAACCAATTCGGGGTCAAAATTAAAAGAGTTCGATCTGATAATGCCCGGGATTATTTTAATAAGAATTTATCCTCTTATTTTCAAAATGAAGGGATTATTCATTAGTCTTCCTGTGTTTATACCCCCAGCAAAATGGGGTGGCAGAGAGGAAAAACGGTCATTTATTAGCTACTACTATGGCATTAATTTTTCAAAACAATGTTCCTCATTCATACTGGGGAGAGGCTCTGTTACTGCCACCCATATTATTAACAGACTCCCTACTCAAGTTCTGGGCTTTAAGACTCCAATTGGTGTTCTTTCACAATACTTTCCTGATTTTGTCACAACTAATAATCTCATTCCTAGGGTGTTTGGTTGTACTGCTTTTGTTCACAATCATAGTCCTACTAGGAGTAAATTAGATCCAAGAGCTGTTGAGTGTTTGTTTTTAGGGTACTCTTCAACTCAGAAGGGTTACAAGTGTTACCACCCTACTTCTAGAAAGTTTTATGTGTCAGCTGATGTCACTTTTCATGAACAGACTCCTTTTTATTCTAGGACTTATCTTCAGGGGGAGAGTTTGATTGAAGATAAGGGAATTTTTGATGATAATGAGTTTTTTGA
This sequence comes from Acer yangbiense, assembly GCA_008009225.1. Lineage (NCBI taxonomy): Eukaryota > Viridiplantae > Streptophyta > Magnoliopsida > Sapindales > Sapindaceae > Acer > Acer yangbiense. The sequence goes on from CM017771.1 coordinate 22,780,983, forward strand.
TTCTTTAAATTCAGATTTTCTATCATCTAGTGTCTCTCCCAACCGAACTACTCCATCTCAAGAACCAGTGTTTGATTCAAATACTGCTTCTAACAGGATCTCTGAGTCCAATCCTGTTGTAGTCATACCAAACTCAAACACTGAACCTACGGCCGGACCCATGACAAGTAGAGAGGATGTTCTTAGTCCCACAAGATATCTACAGGTGTACTCAAGAAGGAAGGATCCTACAGAGCCTGTGCAAGTCCAAAAGTCTGCCTCAAAAACTGATATAGAGGTACTTTCTTATCCTTCTGTGTCCTGAACTTTATACAGTCGTTTTTTTTCTGAATACTCTTTTTTTTTTTTTAAACTTTTTTATGAATACTTATTTGGACAAAAGTTGTACATCTGCAATATGCACCTTATGAAACATTACTTTATCAGTTGCAACATAACATGTACCAGATGAACTTCTTGTGATATGTGCCATTCTAGGCCTGAACCTGCTGGCACTCCCAATTTTGAAACTTAGTGTGTTTTACTTTTACATCCTTTAAATTCACTCAAGGTCTCCTTTATCTTCTGAAAGACTTTATATTTATGCATTTAAGTCCATGTGTTTCCTAAATTCCCAACCTCTTCTGCCATGTTTGCAGATAGATAGTTTCTGTAAATTAAGCTGAGGAAATTAGGTGACTTGATCACACAGCTAAACATTATAATGATCCACTCAACGTAGACGCTTTTTCAGCAGAAATGATATTGCATGCTGGCTTGCACCTAAAATTTTTGTTTTTATAAAATAAATTAAAAAAATATTTCCTAAAAGTGATTAACTACACTTGTCTGTGGCTTATTCAAGATGCAACCATAATTTTACATCAAATAGCTGACTTCATGGAATTTTTTTCTTTCTCAATAAAATGGTTCTTATTAAAAAAAGAAACAACTATAAAAATTAAAATGCGCTGAGTGAGGTAAAGAAAACAACAACGTAAGATACCATATCCTGGTTAACCACATAAAGAATCTATCTTATCCAGCTGAGCCAATTTCCGGAGCATAGTTACATCATAGATAAATGACACATTGCAACATAAAGAGTGCTCAAAGAACCATACAATACCTCATCCCATCCTATGCCATATGCCAAAGGATTCAACCTCATCCTGATAGAAAGATAGGTATACCCAAGCCATGCACAAGCTTCCTTGACATTGGTTACAGTACCCAACGCCACCTCAGCATTCAAATTATCTTTCAATGAGTTAATAAACTGCAAACAAGACAAAGAATCAGCTAATAGAGAGTATCCTTAAGATCTACTGTTGGAGAAACAAACAATGAAAATTTAACAAATAAACATAACATGAGTATATAAACATTACAATATATAAATATGTATAATAACCATTAAACTCAAAAGCTTAAATTGTTAAGAAAAGTCTCAATAATAGTATTTAAGCACTATAACGCATCCCCTAACATACTAAAGTTTGAATAAGAATAAATTCTGTATTGCAAATTAATTAATCAATACAACATCTCCTCAATATATAACCTACTGCTAGCTAACATTTAGGACTAATTACAGTACAAATCCCTACTTTCTAGCTATAATAATTACATTAATTACTCAGCTAATTACACAGCTAATTATCCTAAGAATCCTCCTAGAATATCTTTAATAGAGTCAACTCTCTGGATCCCTAGAATCCGGACAGTTGCCTTTTCCAACACTCCCCCTCAAGCTGGCTTGAAAATATCTTCTAAACCCAGCTTGCATACCAGCTTCTCAAACTGATTCTTTGGCAATCCTTTAGTGAGACAATCTGCAATCTGTTCTGAGGTTGGTAGATATGGCATGCAAATCTGTCCATTCTCCAATTTTTCCTTGATAAAATGCTTGTCTATTTCCACATGTTTAGTTCTATCATGTAGAACTGGATTATGTGCAATAGCAATCGCTGATTTATTATCACAGTAAAGCTTTAATGGCTGTGGTACTTGTATTTTAAGATCTTCAAGTAGCCTCTTGATCCACAAAACCTCACAAATACCAAGTGCAGCTGCTCTAAACTCAGCTTCAGCACTGCTCCTTGCCACCATTCCTTGTTTCTTGCTTCTCCAAGTAACAAGGTTCCCACCAACAAAAGCACAATAACCAGAAGTTGATCTTCTGTCAGTAACACTCCCAGCCCAGTCAGCATATGTATAAACCTCAACCTGCAGATGTCCTTTGTTTTCAAATAATAAACCTCTGCCTGGTGCCCCCTTTAGGTATCTCAGTATCCTTAAAACAGCTTCATGATGTTGAGGACCTGGTGAGTGCATGAATTGGCTTACCAAGCTAACTGCAAATGAGATATCGGGCCTGGTGTGAGCCAAGTAAATCAGCCTCCCCACAAGCCGCTGGTACTGCCCTTTGTCAATCAGTGTTTCTGAATTTGCAGCATCAAGTTTGAGATTGGGCTCAATAGGTGTCTCGGCTGGCTTACAACCCAACATTCCTGTCTCTTTCAATAAATCCAGCACATAATTCCTTTGAGAGATGAAAATTCCCTTCTTGGATCTTGCAAGTTCCATCCCAAGAAAGTATTTTAACTCTCCCAAATCCTTGATTTCAAACTCACTTGCCAAAGCCTTTTTTAACTTTTCAATCTTAGCTATATCATCCCCGGTTAGGATGATATCATCCACATATACAATCAAAATAGCTCTCTTTCCCTCTTTAGAATGTTTAAAGAACATTGTATGGTCACCTTGGCTCTGGTTATAGCCAAATTTCCTCACAACTCTCCCAAACCTTTCAAACCATGCTCTAGGGCACTGTTTTAGTCCATACAAAGATTTGACCAGCCTGCAAACCTTCCCACTGCCCAATTCTTTCTCAAAACCTGGTGGAAGTTCCATAAATACCTCTTCTTCTAAGTCCCCATTTAAAAAAGCATTTTTTACATCTAATTGGTACAACGGCCAATTGTAATTTACTGCCACAGATAAAAGGATCCGAATGGAACTAATTTTGGCTACCGGAGCAAAGGTTTCTTGATAGTCAAGCCCATAAGTTTGTGTGAACCCTTTTGCGACAAGCCTAGCCTTGTACCTTTCAATAGACCCATCAGACCTACATTTGAGTGTAAAAACCCATTTGCACCCAACAGTCTTCTTCCCCTTAGGTAGGTTTACAATCTCCCAAATTCGGTTTTTTTTTAGAGCTGACATCTCTTCTAAAACAGCATGTTTCCAGTTTGGGTTAGACCAGGCTTCTTGTATGGTTATAGGTATAACAAGGTTTGACAAACTAGATGAAAAGGCTCTATAATTTTCGAACGGCCTATGATAAGACATGAACTTTGCTATTGGATGAGAGGTGCAAGATCTAACACCTTTCCTAATAGCAATAGGAATGTCTAGATCAGTTTCAGATTGCTCCACATTGACTGGTTTTTCAACAGGTTTAGGCATAGATTTAGAAGGAAGAGAGGGTTTAGACATTGGTGCAAGAGGCAGTAAAGGATTAGTCACAGAAATCTTACCTTGCTGAGTTGTGTCAGGTTCTGGTCTAGGAGATTGTGATTGATCTGGTCTCTGATGAGATTGGACTCTGCTATCATGTGTTTTCCTCCGAGTGTACACTTTCAGCTCTACAGCTGGATAATTGCCCAGATTTGGGTTCTTATCTTGTGATGTTTCTCACCCTGCACTAGTGTCAGTATGATGTGGCAAAGAACTAGACTCTAGCTGTTCAAAATCAATTTCATTTGGAAAAGGATTTTCCTGATTAGACGGAGTGGATTCAGGCAAAAAATCAAATGAAACTAAAGGAGTAATAATCTGATCTGGAAGCTGATTAGGGGGCAAGAAATCAAGATTTTGATTAGAAACCTGATTAGTTTCCCAAAAACACCCAAAATCATCTTCCTATCTTGGATCCCCCTGAAGATGATTACCAAAAAATGGTTTGTTTTCAAAAAAAGTAACATCCATGCTGACATAAGTTTTCCTATTTCTAGGATTAAAACATTTATACCCCTTTTTATTTGGTGCATACCCAATAAAAATACATTTTTCTGCCCTTGCATCAAGTTTAGAATGAGAGATATGAGGTTGATGGACAAAAACAGTACATCCAAAAATTTTAGGGCTCAAATTGGAACTCAACCGATTTGTAGGAAAACATTTCTTAAAACAATTCAAAGGAGTGTCATGTCTTAAAACCCTAGATGGTACCCGATTAATTAAGTATGCAGCAGTAAGAACTGCTTCTCCCCAAAGGTATTTAGGGACATTCATGGACAACATGAGGGCCCTACTTACTTCTAGAAGATGGCGGTTCTTTCTTTCTGCTATACCGTTTCGCTGGGGGTATTTCTACATATGGATTGATGTTGAATTCCATTTTTGCTCATAAAATTACCAAGAGTTTGATTAAAGTATTCAGTACCATTATCACTACGCAAAATGCTGATTTTAGTTTGAAACTGGTTTTCAATCATTTTGTAAAAATCTTTAAAGATGTTTGCAACTTCAGACTTTGTGTGCATTAGGTACAACCAGCATAAACGTGTGTGGTCATCTATAAAAGTAACAAACCAACGTTTTCCAGTGAGTGTAGGAATATTAGAAGGTCCCCACACATCACTATACACAAGATAAAAGGGTTTTGATGCACGGTATGATTTAGAAACATAGGGATTTCGGGTACTTTTAGAGAAGCAACATGTATCACATTGAAATTCTTTTATTGATAGATTTTGAAATAGAGTAGGAAACAAATACTTCAAATATGCAAAACTAGGATGACCTAGTCTATAATGCCACATCATAATTTGATCTTTTGCAGTGAAAGAACTAACACCACAATTTAACCCTAGAACCAATGAATTACTCAGAGTATCCTTAAAATAGTAGAGTCCATCTCTCACCCTAGCACTGCCAATCATCATCCCCGTAACCATATCCTGAAATTCACATTTAGTTGGATAAAACACAACAGAGCAGTTAGAATCTTGAGATAGTTTGCTAACCGACAATAAGTTACAAGAGAGATTGGGTACATGTAAAACAGATTTTAGGATAAGGTTATCAGACAATTTGATGGAACCTTTTACAGCAATGCTAGACAGACTTCCATCAGCAATTTTTACCTTTTGATGACCAGCACAAGGAACATAGGTTTGAAACAAAGATGAGATGCTAGTCATGTGGTCGGATGCACCTGAATAAATGATCCAAGGTGCAGGTGTGTAATTGCTAAAAAAACTAGTAGAGAGAATACCTGTATGGGCTAGGAAACTACTAGAATTAGAGCTGTTTGTTCCGGAATAGGATGGAAGTAATTTTAGGAGTTGATCCACCTGATCCTTATTGAGGAAGGACTGTTCTGCAGAGTGGGCAGTAGAGACTGATTTGTCCCTAGGTTTCCAGTTGGCCGGCTTGCCGTGAAGTTTCCAACATGTCTCACGGGTGTGTCTTGGCTTATTGCAGTGGTCACACCATACTCTTGGTTTATCTTCGTTCCTACGAGTCTGGGCTTTATAGGCTGTTACCTCCTGTGAGACTAGAGCAGAAGTCTCAACAGGATGGGATTCACTGCTCTTCTTTCCCAGCATCACCATACGTCTGCTTTCCTCCCTTCTCACTTCAGCAAAGACTTCGTTTATAGAAGGGAGTGGTTGTCTTCCTATAATCCTACCCCGGACCTCATCAAACTCTACATTTAATCCTGCCAAAAACTTAAAAACTCGGCTATTTTCTGTCACCTTTTGGAAGTAAGTTCCATCAGCCGGATCCTTCCACTTATGTTCATAGAACATATCAAGGTCTTGCCAAAGACGCTTGAGACCAGTAAAATATTTGGTAATAGTGTCTGTGTCTTGCTTTGCTTCTCCAATCTTTAGTTGGATCTCATATATCTGGGACTGGTTGCCCAGATCAGAATACATCTGCTTCAAGTTCTCCCACATCTCCTTAGCCGTATTATACCCTAGATAATTTGCACTGATTTCCTCCTCCATGGAATTAACTAGCCAAGCCATCACCATGGAATTTTCAGCATCCCAAACTGTATGCTGCGCATCTGTGTGGCTGCTGGTTCGACTTCGTCTCCTGTTAGATAGCCTATTTTACCTCTACCGCGGATATACATCTGGACAGAGAGGGACCAGCGAAGAAAATTGTTCCCATTAAGTTTGATGTTGGTGATCTTAACCGGATGATGATCATCAGAAGGAGGATTTAGTGGTGGCTGATTTTTAGTAGAGGTAGGCAGGTTAGAAGTCGAAGAGTTTTCCGACATAGTGACAGATTAAGAGTGAAACAAGAAAGAGAGGAAAAAAAAAAAAAAAAAAGCCAAGGAAGAAGTCCAAGAACTCACGTAAGAATGCCTAGGTTTCAGAGTTGGAGCCTGGCTCTGATACCATAAAGTTTGAATAAGAATAAATACTGTATTGCAAATTAATTAATCAATACAACATCTCCTCAATATATAACCAACTGCTAGCTAACATTTAGGACTAATTACAGTACAAATCCCTACTTTCTAGCTATAATAATTACATTAATTACTCAGCTAATTACACAGCTAATTATCCTAAGAATCCTCCTAGAATATCTTTAATAGAGTCAACTCTCTGGATCCCTAGAATCCGGACAGTTGCCTTTTCCAACACATACAATACGACGTGGCTCAAAACCAAACACAACCACAGACAATAAATATGAATTTAATCATGTGGGAAGACTCAAACCCAAGCACTCCTAGTAAAATTGGCTCTACTACCCCATTATTATTGGCTAGACCCAAAAGTTTAGGCCGTTAAGAAAAGGAATAACAATAGTATTTAAGTATTCTAACAAATATTATATTATATAACAGAAACCTTGAATTATTTTCACTTAATCCTCTACAAGAATAAACTAATCACTCTATTTGCCTAATTCGAATAGCCTGAAACAGACTAATCTTTCAAAGAGAAAGTTGATCCACCTCATCCATAATGATGGTCAGGTGATCCAATCACATAGCGGTTCTGAATTCACTCGGTTTTGGTAGTTCTGCAAACATGGGTTTTGCCCTCTTTATGGCTTTTGTAAGTAAATAAATAACAAGATAAAACAAATTCCATCAACACCGACATAAGAAGCAATAAGACAACCACATAATCATTTAACAAAACTTTGGTAATTGGGCGGGTTTATTGCCACCTAAAGAATTACTCTCCGCACCCAACTACTCAGTACACATCTATTGATTTGACATTCAAATTTTTATTTTTCACAACCTTCAATATCATAAAATAACCTTATTAAATATTTATTCGTCATATGACCTCTTCTTTTTCATTCACCAACCACTCAAAGAATGACTTGCAAGAAAAGATTCATTTACAATCCTTAGACCATGGTCTCCTATCTTCTCCTCCCATATTGAATGAAACACCATCCACCAAAGAGAGAAGAAATGATAATTTCTCAACCTCTCTAACATTTGGTGAGAAACAAAATACATATAATCTTGGAAACCTCAAGCATAAGGGAGCATAATCAATCCAACAATCCTCCCTAAAACAGATCCGAGCACCATTCCCAACTACAAACTTCAAATTACAAGAAAAATCGTTAAATCCGTACATTATAAATTTCCAGGGGCAACAACAAAACCTCTAACAACCAAATTAGAATTACACCCATGCTTTTGGAGACCATACTTACTTTTAATAACTTTATGCCATAATGAGTTAGACTCCAAAGGAAATCTCCACATCCATTTCCCAAGCAATGCCAAGTTTTTCTTTAACAATATTCCAATCCCTAAACCACCTTTATCCCTAGTTCGAGAAACTACCTGCCAATTAACTAAATTAGCCTTCTTGCCTTTACCAATGCCATCCCATAGAAAATCCCTCATAAGGTTTTCAATTCTCTTTGCCACCCTTATAGGAATTCTAAACAAGAAAAATAGTATGTGGATAAACAATACAATACTTTCTGAATCATAATCAATCTTCCACCCCTAGAAACAAAAGCATTTTTCCACCCCTTTTAATCTCCTTTCGTCTTTCTCAACAACCAGAGCCCAAAAACCCAAAGATCTCGAATTACCCCACAAAGGTGACACAGGAGAGTCCAAGTGCTTGAATTTTGATTTAAGGAACAAAGGGTTTCACATGGGGTAAATTCTTACTCTGATTAGTTGAGTAGTTGATTCTGCAGATGGGGTAAATTATTATGTATTCAATGCAGCTGAGTTAGGAGGTGTGCCATATATTGTTGAATTAAGAATATTGATGGGACAGCAACAAAGTACAACTCACTAATGGAAAATAAAGGCATTCAAGTAAAACACTTCAAATTACAAAAGTAATACAATATCCATACAATATAATCTTATATGATGCTGAAACAATCATAATATGGTAATTACTTGACTTTCTATGGGGAGTTGACTTGTCAGCAATCGAAGATAGTAGGCCAGTTTGTCATGGGAGGTGATTATGATGCCTTCACCACTTTTGTCAAACTGAGGTCTTCCAGCCCTTCCAAAAATCTAAAACAGAGATACCATGAGAATGTTGAAATACATTTATGGTAAAATAAAAATTAGTATCAATTTATTCTAGATATATTTAAAGAGGAAATTGGGTAAACCTGCATAACATCAAGCATTCCCAGGTCTCGCCACCCACCAGCCTTTGGATCATATAATTGGGTTCCCTAAAGGATGACGCCAGACATATTAAAATCAAAAGAGTAAAGCAGAAGAAAGATATAGGAGACAAATCAACAAAGGGTATAATATATTAACATATTTTTAAAACCTGCTAAAGAATAAATGTCACAACAATATACTCCAATCAAGATAAAACCGTCATATTCTAGCCATCCACCAAAACCACAAAGCATTTGATTTCGGGAAATTTTAGAGTTGCATTGTCTTTGTTTATAGCATGGAGAAGTGAAAAAAGACACCACCTTTCTTAATCTCCAAACACGGTCAATGGTTATACTGAACAAAACGTGACAACCTAAAGTGAAGAATTCGAAGTGGAGAAATTAATATTGATGGCATCATGGCAACATCAAAGTTCAGCTTGTACCATTAAGTTCTTTTTCCATTTGGACTTTGCTTGTGGCTAAAGCAATCAAGATAGTTGAATTGAACAATTGACATAGTTACTAGTACTCTAGTATCAGTTTTCTCTTCAATATAACATATTTTATACGGGGGCACAAACCTTAATCACAACAGTATGAGCAGGCAGATTTACACCCCATGCCAATGTTGCTGTGCAAACAAGCACCTGGAACAGAAAAACATTTTAGAAAAGTATATTCACTAAAATCCAGAAGTCCAAAGTTGAATGAGCTGTACCTTCAAGAGCCCGTCAGAGAAAAGCCGCTCAGTCAGACCTCTATCAGAACGTAACATCCCAGCATTATGAACACCAAGACCAAGTTCAAATAGTTTAACGAGATCTTTGTTTCTTGATTTCATGACTTCCCTCTAAAGTGCATAAATATATAGTAATTATAGTTAGCCATCGATACGAGGGAATCCAAAAATGTATATACCATTTCTGTTTCTCACCTTGATTAATTGAAACTGAGGATGGGTGTCATTCTGAAAGAGCTCTAGATCCTCATACTTTCGAGCAAGTTCAACCTGTTCAAGACTTAAATACTGAATGTCATCCATTAATAAGGTTCAGAGAGAAATTTACAGTTGAATATTATTTTATCTAATGCGTGAAGATTTAGTGTTGCAAAACACACTACAAAGGCAAATAACCCATCAGTAACAGTTTAAGAAAAACTTGAAAGGTGTACCAGTATTTCAGCTGTTTTCACCGTATCCTTCCTTGAATGAACAAATACCATAGCCTGATGACCTTGCCTTAATGAATCAACAACCTGGCAAACAAATACCATCAATCAATAAAATGCATCAAAGACTTGAACTACTTAAAAGAGCGCCCTTTTGAAAACAAATACCTTCTTATAGCATATCTCATTCAGCAAATCATTTCGAGCCTTAAAATTCTGCTCACTAATTCCAATATACTGTTGAGCAAGAGGCACTGGACGATAACTAGAATCAAAGAAGAAAAGCCCCATCTCTGGATTTACTCTCAAAAATTGTGCAACCTAGGCATAATAAAAAGATACTTAGCCCAATGCTGAAAAGTTTGAAGTCAAGGACGCATCGAAGCAATTAGAGGCAATTAGTACAACTGTACAAAATCTTAGATTTCAATTATATAGTCAAAAACCTCCAAATAATTTGGTAGAGTGGCAGAAAGGCCCACAATGCGTATCATTCTCTGTGTTGACTCCACCTGTTAAGAATTAATAAATAAATGGAAGAATACTTGAATTTGAAACTAAATGTGTGGGTAGAAAACCATAAAAGGCAAAACCATAATCTGCGCTTAAACCTTCAACTCAGGTTAAACTAATTACAATTACCAAGTTATTAACATATAAATCTACAACTTGATCATTCCTGGTTATACATAAATAAAACCCACTATGAAGAAACAATTATTGCACATAGCTATTAACCAAAATTTTAGAACAGATGTCTACATGCCTGTGCAGAAAATAGTATTTTCCAACATTAAACCACATTCAAATACAGATCTTCAAAACAATTACACAAAAAGCTATTCCACACTTCAGTTAAATTTGGTTTTTCCAGTTTTCCATCACAAGAATTCCACGATAATATCATTCATTGCTTCAAAAGGATCAAAGCATCAATCCACATTCAGGTTAACCTCACTCGTGTCCTTCTAGCAACTTCAACTTAAATCAATCCCATCTTGGGAATAAAATCACCAGAATTTTCTTAATCACGAGTAATCCTTTTATGAGATGCCTTATTTCCAAATTGAAAATTTAGCTTCGGTCAGCTTTAGACCCTTTGCACAAGAAGCGAAATGTTCAGGTACCAGACTGGTATGTATCAAGTGACCATTCTGCTCTCATTTCAAATTTTAGTGCTACAAAATATGAAAAACCTCAGATTTAATTTAAAATGCATACATTTTTTTTTTTTTTTTTTTTTGGTTTTCGGATGAGTAAACCCCATAAAGGAGGCACAATATAAGTCAAAATAGGTACAATATAAGTTCTAGAGAAATGCTTCAAGAACTGAATTGCCACATAAAATAGAAAGGCATGGGACAAATTATCATAATCCAATGCTCATCAAACCAATTATAAGTACAAAGTCATAAAGTTCACTCTTCAAAAACTAGCAAATGATTCACTCCCAAGAAGATCCAGAAACAAAAAGAAGATTTAGGTGTTCCGTATTATAGTAGCCACTTAAAACAGTATATATCATGTTATTCAGAACATTCAAATTTGAAATGATCTGGAAAAAGGGACACTGGCTAGTGGCTATGCCACTGCTTTCTCCTAAGTTAATAGTTTGATAGAGGAAAAGAGAAATGAAGGACATGATTATAAGTACCGAGGAAACAAATCATTCAACTGGGTTAAGCAGATGAGCATGGTTATGCGCCAACTATATTTCTATGCCTATTTTAGGAAAAGTGGCCACAACCACCCCAAAACAACTAGATGTGGATTAGTATATTAAGCATGGAACAAATTGGTAGATTAATTATAAACGTAACTAGGAAAAATATTTTCTGTATATTGAACCAATGGAGAAGGGTACATATATATAGATTACAACAGGGAAAAATAAACTCCTAAAATCAAGGACTATTTACACCATAAAATCTGACCTTTAAAGGAAGATTCTAACAGCTATTCTAACAGCTAATAATGTAATAAAGACTGAATTAATCACAGTTGACTAAATCAGATTTGATTTCGTCCACATTAATAATGTGACTAGCATCTCATAATTGAAGCAGCACATAACTTGATTGTACACAACACTGTCACTCACCTATCTCAACAACTTTATATCAGCATTCTGCATTCCATAGTTTGTAATTTATACATTGTTTAGCAGATGACATCTAATAAAAGAAATCAAAGACCCATTTCTGTTTTCTATGAAGAAAAAAAATTAGTACAAGCAGTTCAGTAGGGACCAGTGTGCCTGGTGTGCTGGTATAACTTCCAAGTTAAAATGCAGAAGAGTGCAGCTTCAAGTCTTGAGAGTGACCACTTAAAATGATCTTAACACAAAATAATAAAATACTTACAATCAAGAAGTACCATAAACAATATATTTGAATTCTATAGATAAAAGAAGGCGGCATGGATATTTGGGCTTCAATGTCAAACAGGCATCATTGTTTCAAAAAAATGTCAAACAGGCATCATTGTTTCAAAAAAATGTCAAACACGCATCCAAAGCTGAGCAAGGACAGAATTGGTAACTTGACAACTTGCAGCCATAAGTCAAAATAAAATGCTTCATGTCATGTTAAACAACTGACAATCTTTCAACAGCACAACTGACAATTCAATTAGATACCTGACGGAGGGTCCGAGCAACAAGTGCTTCTATAACAGGGCCTCTGTCATCATTTAAAAGATGTACTTCATCAATAATTAAGAGTTTCACCAGCATTGACAGTGACATGTCACTGCTCTTGCGAGTAATTACATCCCATTTCTCAGGCGTTGTCACTATCATCTGATTCAAATGAAATAAAAAGTTAAGCCATAACTATAAGTCCAAGCACACATGGCCACAGCAAAACAAAACATGTGTTGTAAAACAAACGACCTGGGTTTCTTCAAGTTCATTCTTAGAAAGTTGCATGTCTCCGGTAAGTTCTCTCACATTCATATTCAATGGAGATAAACGATGGCTAAAGGTTGATGTCACCTCTGCAGCTAACGCCTAGAAAAGACAAGTAGAAATAAGCAATCAACCTTTTCCATCGCCAAACAAAGTATATGGGCAGAGTATTATATGGCTGGCCATCACCTTCATAGGAGCAACATAAACTATCTTAAACTCATCTTTATGCAAGTAACCATCTTTGAAGTGCTGCCCTATCTGCAAAAGAACCACATAAATTTCTCATGTATACCATACACAGTGTCATTCAGAGCTTTACATAACTTAAGTATAATTAAATGCAAACCTGGAAATACCAATTCGTCACACCCAAAAAAAAATTCAAATATCTCTAATTGGATCAGCTATCTTAGACATAACCTCAGATTCATCCTATTTAGTTCACTTGGAAAGTACCATAAACAAAAAGGCAATACAATTTAACATCTGTATGACATCATGCAAAAGAGATAATGAAACAACAAAAATAATTTCTTCTGTTCCAACAGCAATATAGCCTCTCACATGTTAAAAGGCATAATAAGGTCATGTGAAAGACTGAAAGCATTACATGTACCAAACTAAGAAAAAATTCTGAATATCAATGAGTCAATGATTTCAGCATTTGTATAAAATATCCTAAACCCCAAACTTTAATTTGTGAACTTGGAGACAAAAGGAAAGACTGGAACTTTGTATGCAAAAATTAAATCAAGCAAAGGTGATAGCTCGACAGAATCGAACATAATTTCTCTTGTCAATGAGCAACAATTGTGCTTTTCCCATCCATCATAAGTAATAAATAATGCACACAAAAGCCTCAAATCAATCGTTAGTACTTCTCACATCAAAAGTAACAAAAAAAGAAATTGAGATTCCAAATAAGAGCAGGGGAATTCCGGATACATTAGTAAATTGCACACCTCATGTAGAATAGAAATCATAGCTATATTTGTTTTTCCAGCTCCAGTTGGAGCACAAACCTGCAAACAAATGACAATCACTTCAGATTACAGGCTTTCAACAATATGATTTAATAAGTAAAATGCTGAAGAGATAACTCACTAGTATGTTCTCATTTGTGTAATAAACAGTTTGATATATCCGACTCTGAATACGGTTCAGAGATTTATAACCATGAAAAGCAGTTTGAGCAAAGTCATCTAACTCCTTTATCTCAATCTGACAACAGAAAATAACAAACAAAAATGAAGAGAGAATCTAGACCTACAAGCAACACTAATAGCATTGATAAAGAAAGCAATTAGGCAAATATTATTTAAAAAAAAAAAAAATCTGGATATAGTAACTAAACGGTAAACACATTCTACATTTCTACTTTACATCACAATCTGAAGAATAACAAAATAATATGCTTTCTTGATTCTTACATAAAGAAGAAGGGCTTAAATACAAGTAGGAGACCTAGAAAGAAGAGAGATAGTAATTACACTTAATAGTAACCATCTCACCTAACTACAGCTATTTACACCCACCAAACAACCACTGATTACAATCATTAAATGAACCTCAACTATATAATTCTAACACAATCTAATTACAGTTAAGGTGAGTGTTAATATAATATGTTGAAAGTATATTGTTAGATTATTGTGTAGGCTGTTATTTTCTAGTAGTTATCTTTAATTCTTTAGTTATCTACAATAAAGAGTTTTGAGTAGTCTGTTACTCAAACTCTCCTTTAGAGTTGTTGTTTCCTAGTTGAGTTGAAAGTCCTTGTATTTAGGAAGTAGTTCAACTTTCTTTCCTATTTATGTTCATCGATCTCTCAGTTGAGAGGAAGTGAGAAATAAGATAAATTAATTCTCTCACAATTCTATATGGTATCAGAGCCACTCTCTGAACCACCAAACCCTAAATGACTAATGATGTGGTAAACACACCTAGTACATCCTCAAATAATGTCTCTTCCTCAAACCCGGAACCTGTCAGCAACAATGGTGGTAACGGCATGTCCGAGAGTCACCACTTCCCACACATGCCCATTACTAGTCATAAACTGAATGGGAACAATTATCTCCAATGGTCTCAATCCGTGTCAATGTTCATCTGTGGGAAAGGCAGAGATGACTACATCACCGGAGTTTCAATGTCACCGGCAAAGGGAGATCCTGATTTCAAGCAATGGAAAACTGAAAATAGCATGGTGATGTCATGGTTGATTAACTCCATGACAAACGACATAGGAGAGAATTTCCTTCTCTATGAGACTGCACAGGAGATATGGGATGCAGCAAAGCAAACCTATTCCAATAGTGATAATTCTGCTGAGTTATTTGGAATAGAAAGTACGCTCCATGACCTACGACAAGGAGAGATGTCTGTCACTCAGTTTTTTAACACACTTACTAGACACTGGCAGCAGCTAGATGTGTTTGAAAAATATCAATGGAAGTGTCCAGAAGATGGAGTGCTATACAAAAATATTGTAGAACAGAAAAGGATCTTCAAGTTCTTACTAGGTCTGAATCAGCAACTTGATGAGGTGAGGGGGCGTGTTCTAGCAATCAAACCACTCCCTAGCATTCGTGAAGTTTTTTCAGAGGTCCGAAAGGAGGAGAGCCAAAAAAGGGTGATGATGGGGCCATCTAAAGCAGAAAACAGCCATACTTCAACTCCTGAGAGTTCAGCTCTTGCTGCTCGAGGGACACAAAACAGTTTCAATAACAACCAGCCTAGGAGAGGAAGGCCATGGTGCAACCACTGCAGTAAGCCAGGTCATACCAAGGAGACCTGTTGGAGGATTCATGGAAAACCAGTAGATTGGAAACCCAATCGGACCTTCAACAACAGAGAAAGCCGTGGGAATATGGTGACAGGTAATGAAGGTTCTTTCACAGCCGAACCCAACCCTTTCAGTAAGGAGCAGCGGGAAGTTTTGCAGAAATTCTTTAATCAATCATCTCAAAACACTACAGTCACTGGAACCGGATCGTTAGCTCAAAAAGGTACATGGAGACCTCTGAATGGTGACCTAGAAGAGGAAGTCTACATGGAGGTTCCTCTAGGACTTGAATCATACTCAAAAACCAGCAAAGTATGCAGACTCAGAAAATCTCTCTATGGGCTCAAACAATCCCCACATGCCTAGTTTGAGAGGTTCACAAGGGCAGTAAAACAGTACGGGTATTTACAATGTCAAGCTGATCATACACTATTTGTCAAGCATTCTCTTGGAGGTAAAATTACTATTCTTATAGTTTATGTTGATGATATAATCCTTACAGGGGATTATGACGAGGAAATTCAGAGACTAAAAAAGGTACTTGCAAAGGAGTTCGAAATCAAAGACTTGGGAAGTCTCAAGTATTTCCTGGGCATGGAAATAGCTCGGTCAAAACAGGGCATTGTGGTGTCCCAACGTAAGTATATTTTGGACTTACTAAGAGAAACCAAGATGCTCGAATGCAAGCCTGCTGAGACTCCAATGGACTACACAATGAAATTGGGAAAGACCAGACATTGGTTTTCCTGTAAGCACTGTAAGTCAATTTATGAATAATCCTACTAAAAAACATATGGATGCCGTGTTCAGGATTTTGAGGTATTTGAAGATGACACCAGGAAAGGGCCTATATTTCAAAAAGGGCTCAAATAGAAGCACTGAAATCTTTACTGATGCTGATTGGGCAGGGTCTCTCACAGATCGACGGTCAACTTCAGGGTACTATACATATGTGTGGGGAAATTTGGTCACATGGCGAAGTAAGAAGCAAGCTGTAGTGTCAAGAAGCAGTGCTGAGGCAGAATTTAGGGCCATGGCACAAGGCATTTGTGAAGGGATATGGTTAAGAAGACTGTTAACAGAACTGAAAACTCCTATTGACAAGACAATGAAACTATTCTGTGACAACCAGGCTGCTATCAGCATTGCAAAGAATCCTGTGCATCATGACAGGACAAAGCATGTTGAAATAGACAGGCATTTTATCAAGGAGAAGTTGGAAGAAGGGAGTGTGAAACTAGTATATACGCCTACTATACTTCAAACTGCTGACATACTTACAAAGGCTCTTCCTAGAGTTAACTTTGACGACTTGTGTTCCAAGCTGGGAATGATAAATATTTACTGCCCAGCTTGAGGGAGGGTGTTGAAAGTATATTGTTAGATTATTGTGTAGGCTGTTATTTTCTAGTAGTTATCTTTAATTCTTTAGTTATCTACAATAAAGAGTTTTGAGTAGTCTGTTACTCAAACTCTCCTTTAGAGTTGTTGTTTCCTAGTTGAGTTGAAAGTCCTTGTATTTAGGAAGTAGTTCAACTTTCTTTCCTAATTATGTTCATCGATCTCTCAGTTGAGAGGAAGTGAGAAATAAGATAAATTAATTCTCTCACAATTCTATATAATAGTCGGTGCCATTGACAAAATTCTAATTTCTAACGCTATCACAAAGCCTCTGCAAGAAAGAATGTAAGTTTTAAGTAAAACTTTTTGAGCATTTGCAAATGGAAGTGTCAACATCAAATCATAGATGATAGAGAATTTCCCATGATGTTAATAACAAGATTCAGAAATTGCTACAAGAACTTTTTTTTAATGCTCATTTCACTAAGTAAGCCAACCGTCCTTCAGAGGACATGCATATCCACAAAGCTTCTTTCAACATGCCCCTTGTAATAGATAGATACCTGATATTATAGACTCTAGGTATCCAAAAAAATTAAAATTTGAGAAAATTCAAAATTGGCAAATAAAAAGGGCATTAAATTACCAAGCTACAGAATTTCCTAATCACAAGGATCCCTAGGGTACCTTGAATTTCTGAACATGGTTCTCCATTTAATAAGTTGGTACTGGATATTGGACAGAATGAATTTAGAAGTCCAATTCTTCAGAAAATAATACACAACCAGTAAATAAATGTTTAATATACTGAGGGTGGCTACTGCATCCTGGGGAATGGGAATTCATATGTTTATTTAATCAACGGTCCACCTACCTTGTAAATGGTAACAACTAACAAACACAAATTGCAGATAAACCAGTACAAAAGCTAGTGTAAATCAGTAGCAAACCCCGTCCACATTACAGAGTACACAGGTTGCCACCAGCTAAGTCTGGTTGAAAAGCAAGAACCTTAAGCATGTCCTCAACACAAATTAGCACATAGGAGAGAGAGAGAGAGAGAGAGAGAGAGAGAGAGACCATGGAAACTAAATGATTGCATAATTGTAATTTTTTATTTTAGTAAATTTTAACAATCAAACAAATAAATAAGGAAACTATTCTAATCTGGCAACCACGATTGCTTTTGAAAATTTATCACAATTGATTTATCTACCCTTCTGCTTTTTCTCATGATGACTTGTTTTCCCTTTTAGCCAATCTTGGTTCATCAAATTGAGAAAAAGTCTCACTTATTAACACTAAGAACAACCAATGAGATCAATCAACAAACAGAAACATCAACTACCAATCATCATGGGAAAGAGTTAATATCACAAGGAACAGGAGGTACCAGCTTCTCTCCAGGTTTCATTTGTGCAGTTGGTGTTGGGGGGATTATAACCTCCTCATACCCCTTATGGTGTTTTCTTACAGTTCCTTGAGGAAGAGCAGTCGCTGCTAGCGACCCCTGACCAGCACCAATCAGATCATCAAAAGGTTTTTTTCTCTCACTTGCTTCAAGTAAAGAAGAAAAACTTGTTGCAGACACATCACTCTCAGCCCCGGATTCAGTTCCACGTCTATTTTTCTTTTCCTCCTTGCGCCGAAGTTTATCAATTTGTCGTTCTGACTCTCTTTGAACAGTAACCTAAAACAAAGCAGAAGTGCCTATTTATTGATAAATCGAATCAATTCCACAAACGTTTTTGTATGTATTCCGGTTGTACCTGAGTGCCATAACTAGGCATACGTGATTGGGGATTCGATGCTGTTTTATCGGATTTCACTACCAGCAACCCTTGATGTATTGCATCAACTAGTTCCTTTCTATGCTGAAAAAGGAGGATTGCATATCAAATATAATAAAATAAATCTGAAACAAAAGCTGTTAAATTTTCAAAAAATTCAAAAGGGGGGAGAGAGAGAGAGAGAGAGAGAGAGAGAAACCTGGACTACTAATAGTAGTAGTAGTAAGAAAAAAGAACAAATTAACAAAAACATAAGAAAAAGAAAAGTTAGACTTTGGCATCATTATAATGATCTAGCCAATTTGAGTTTAGCTAGCCTTTCCTCTCTAACATAATAAACCAGTATATCCAGATAGACAGAAATTAGTATCATCCTGGATATTCATTATCAACAATACAGCATGAAAAGTTTCAACAAGTGATTAACAATTATTCATAGAGATTTGGCATGGAACTGACGAACAACCTTTGAAAAGCCAAAAGCTTTTATTTAACCTGTAAAAACCTCAGTGGAATATAGGCATAGCAATACCTTAAAAGTAAATATGCATGGAAGAGAAGTTATTTGGTGAGCGTTGTTGGTAACCAACAGACCCAAAAGCTTAAGAAGATAGGAAAGGGCACAACAATAATATTTAAACCCTCAAATAAGCACACCCTCTAATAAAATCAACACCTTTCTCTTTTGAGCCAAAAGACAGCAATTTTATATCTTAAATTTCAAAAGAGAGGTGCTCATTGGACAATTTCTAATGCATGGAATATCATATCTTCTAGCCTAAAAAGGAAAAGTACTTAAGTTATTAAAATGAAGGGGTGCTCATGGGATAATTTCTAATCCATGAAATATCATATGGAAATGAAAACAAAATTAATAAACAATAGGGAAAAGGTTGAAGTTCATAAGACCGAGAGAAACTAGAAAAATCATACAAGTCCTTACCAATATAAGGTCTTGAACTGTTTCAAATGCACTATCCCCTATGAGATCCAACAAATCACCAGCTATCTACAAAAAATAATAATAAAAATAAAAATGCAAAATCATTAAGAACTTGGTTCTCCTAGAAGATGTGACCAGAAGTTGCATCGATAAACTTAAGGATGACTATCAAGCAGTACCTCCTCTCCAGGTTTCTCTGAATCAAGTACTCGACATATAGCAATTGCTAGATCATCTCGAGAAAGCTGTGAAATACTTTCTCTAACTATCCGATCACATGCATCTCTTAACCAACTTAAATTGAATTTTCGCCCGTCAACAACAGAATGATAATTTGTAGAGTCAATGTGATTGTACCACCCTTCGTGAAATGAAGAAGAAGGTGCAGTGCTTTCATCATCAATTAATTCCCCATCTTCCAAAGAACCATCAACTAGAAACCGAGCTGGTGCTTGGAAAACAAGGTCAGCACCAAATTCTCTATCATCACTACTTCCGTTTACATGGCTGTTTGAAAAAAATGCAGCATTATGGTCGATAGGCTGCAAATGAGAAAGTCTCTGGGCTAAAGAGGCAACTTTCCGCAGGTTAGCATCAGAAACAGCATGACCAATTAAATTTTGCAATTCTGTCCTGCATTCCAATATCAATTAATGAATTAATAAATTTTGAACACATCGACATGTAATGCATTGTGTTCACGTCTTAAAGAATATGGATTTGGTGATATCATCCGGCATTAAAAAATTGAACTCTAGGAATAATTATGGATTAAATAGAATGCCCTACTCGTCCAGCGGCAAACTGGCTCTATTCGTATTCCAGAAAAAACTGTTTCGTTCATTTTGGTTTTCCAAAACCAAAATATAATAACTTTAAAAATGTAACAGCCACAAAACCCATAAACATACTGATGCTAGTATTGTTTCAACATCTGAGCCACCATTTACAGTAGATGCATCACAAATTACTGGTTTTTACCTCAGATAATGCAATGTTTAAAGTTAAATGGTTCATCAACATCATACTAAAACAAATGCAGCCAACCCAGTTGAAAAAATTGGCTTGCTACACTAAATTCAGTTCCATAAATAAAACGTAGCATCAGGCACTAAAATTTCATTCCTTACTTCTTTTCTACAATGTTATTAACAAAAGTTTCTTCCTTCGCTGGCTTGCAAAAGCCATAAACATACTGATGCTAGTATTGTTTCAACATCTGAGCCACCATTTACAGTAGATGCAATGATGCATCACAAATTACTGGTTTTTACCTCAGATAATGCAATGTTTAAAGTTAAATGGTTCATCAATATCATACTAAAACAAATGCAGCCAACCCAGTTGAAAAAATTGACTTGCTACGCTAAATTCAGTTACATCAATAAAATGTAGCATCAGACACTAAAACTTCAATCCTTACTTCTTTTCAATAATGTTATCAACAAAAGTTTCTTCCTTTGCTGGCTTGCCGAAAAGATGGTAAGCAGTCAATGCTACCTCACCGAAACCTTCAGAGGGCATTTCGCCATCAATCAACTCCACCACCGCCCCAATAAACTGCTTGTATGCTTGTCGAACTTCAACGGAAGCTACTCCAAAGATTCAAATAAACTTTGAAACATTAGAATCAAATTTCACGCACTATACTTACATATTGACATTAGATTGATAAGTAATCAAGGTGTTATAATACCTTCTTCCCATCGATGAACGATCTTCTTCGCGAGTTCTGACTCATCAAGTGAATTTGCAGATCTAAATCACATAATTCAAAGCATTACTGCATTAGAAGTCATGTTCATAGTAGCCAAGACAAATAAATAAATATCTTCCTCTAGTCACAACATCCTGACATGATTCTATTGACATTCTGGACTTCTTTCCCATTTATGAATAAAATTTTTGTTTCCAGAAAAATAATATATATCAAAATGGTCTTGGTTGGAGAATTCTAGAATATATACAATCTTGATTAGACAATTTCAATTTCTACGTCAGGTCTGATCATTTTTTTTTTCCGACAACTGCACCTCCTTTCTATAGAAAGACATAAACCAACTAGACAATTGTGTATGCAACTAAATCCAAATGCAATTAAAATTAGGACAATCTAACTAGAGGAATACGTGCTACTGAGCTAAAAATGTGTTTAATTAAATTCAGCCAAAACATTGTTTTCCAATTTTAAGAACAAAATTTGTAATAAGCGGAAATTCTACAGTCGCATAGTTCCGGCACTATCTCGTCAACCAAACAGCAGCGGATAACATGAACCTTTCAAATAGAGAAAAAATTCAAAATGCGATTGAAATTGACAGAGAAGTTTGGAATATACTTTCGAGGCTTGTTGAGATTGTGGAGTATTGTTTTGCGATGGAGATAGGCCTGATCGACGTCGAACGGGTCTCTGAGAGAATTTGTCAGTCGAGGAAGCTGTACTATCATTGTTCTTCTTGTTGTTTGAAACCCTAGACAGAGATTTTCAGTTGATGAGTGAAGCTGAAGCGGTACTAAGAATTTGGTGGCAAACGAAGAGGTCTGGGTTTATAAATAAAGCTTTCGGCGGCGCCTTAACTATACCAAGCTCTGCGGTTTTTTCAAGCTTGGGCTCGAAGTTTTCGGTTTTGTTGAGCCAGCCTCTACTGTTATTTATTATAAATTAACAATCACCCCCCCCCCCCCCCCCCGCGTTAATCAAACTTGCCTGAAGTTAGGTCACGTTTGGTCACATGGTAATCGGAATAGTAATATGAACACAAAAAGGTAATCGGAATGGTTATGGGAATATAAAATGGTAATCGAAATAGTAATGGCAATGGCAATGGTAATGGAAATAAAAGGAAAATTGAGTTTTTTTTGTTTGGTTGGAACTTTAGGATTAATCTCTGAATCAGTATTATTTTGTTTAGTTAATAACGGAATGGAATGGAGTTAACTGTATTTTGACCAAAATACCTCTAATTATAAAACATTCATAATAACATGATATATTATGGATAATAATAATAAAATATAAAAGTATATATAAAATTATGGGTGAATTGATAAACAGCCAAAAATTTTATTGGTTTATTGTTTTTAGCCACCAATTTATATTTTATTGTTTTTATCACTTTTGACCGGTTTTTGACAAAATTACCCCTAAATTTTACTTCACCTGACATGTAACTCATGTCGTTTGATTCCAAGCTACATGCGAATTGATTTTTCAAGTTACATGTCAGTTAAGTTTTAAATTACATGTAAATTGACTTTCAACTTACATGTAAATGATTTTCAAGTTAAATGTCAGTTGATTTCCAAATTATTAGGTTGGTGAAGTAAAGACAAAATTGAGGGCAATCTTATGTGTTCAAGGCTAAATGTGATAAGTATAATAAAATATAAATTTATGGCTAAAACAATAAATCAATAAATTTTTTGATTACTTCATGCAATTTTTTGATTTTATATATATATATATATATATATATATATATATATATATATATACCTTGTTGCTGTTGTTGTCGTTAGCCAAGTAACTTCAAGATTTCTCAAAAGGTTTCCGTAGGTTACTTAAGGGGGAGGCATCACAGACATGTTGACTCTCAACTTTGAAAGATCAAAGCAATGCAACAACATACTGGGTAAGGAATCAAAAAAAAATTGTAAAATTTTTTTTTGATAAAGAAAAAATAACTCTTAGTTCCCCCCGAGGGGGTTAGGTGGGCCAGACTATGCTGTGGGACTTTTGACGTTCGGTCCTCCTTATCTTGCCCGGTAGGTTGTTACATATATATTATTATAATATATAACATATTATATATATATATATATATATATATATATATATATATCAGTCTTTCTATTATCAGTTCGAACTGACAAAAGTTATATCAGTTCCTTATATGTGGGCCACTGGATTTAAATACTTTGACTGACAAGTGCATACAGCCAAGTCAAAGTATTTAAATCCTGTGGCCTACATGCAAGGAACTGATATAACTTTTGTCAGTTCGAACTGATAATAGAATTTCTGATATATATATTATATATAAACTTATTGAGCAGGTTACCATTTAATCTAAGGCAATTTAAATTTTACCTGTATTAATTGTTCCCTAGGTAAAACAATCATTTCTTTTCAAATTTAAAAAACAATCAATGCAGCTGACAAAAACAATAAATGCGTTTCAAATTTAAATAGCAATCATTTATTTTTAAAATTATGTATGTTCCCCTTATTCGATTTGCATTTGTATTGTGTGATAACACTCAATATAAGTAAACATCATTTAGAATGTGTGATTACATTTGATACAGGTAAACATAATTTGGAATGTGCGATAACAGTCGATACAGGTGAATAGTTAAAAATATAATAGGGGTGGTGAATCTAATGTCCAATAAAGTAAGAGGATTGATAGAGCTTTGGGTATAGGTTTACAACTCCCTTGTCCTAGTGTCTGAATTTGATATATTTAATTTTTTTGTCTAGTAAGAGAAGTTTTTTTTTTTTTTTGTAATGAAATAATTGACAATAATCCCACACCAGGCATACATGCCCATTGTATTTACATCATTCATATCAACAACAGTAGTATATATGGAAAAAAAAAAAAAAAAAACAAATTGTAATCCAGAAACTTCATTTCTTGTTGTGTTTTTTATAGATCCAACATACATCTCTCTTAAAAAAAATTAAAAATTAAAAATTAAAAACCTTATTAAAGTCATACTAACCCATGCCTCAAAGGGCTCTAGCTCGTCAAGAGACAAGCCCAAGAACCCCAAGACTCAAAGCCCATCATTACTTCAATAGGTTTATATGCTAGGCCCAGTTGGGAGGCATATTGTTCAATGTCTAGGCATTACTTTACTACTTATAAACCATTTTAATCCCTTTTTATTTTTCAATGTGGGATTCACATTACATGGTGTTTCAATAAAACTGTTTCACCCTCTACAACGAGTGATATTTACATAATTACATTGTGATTGTATTAAAATATTTACGATCACAAATAGTATTTTAAGTTAAAAAAAACCTTATTAAAGTCAGACTAGCCCAAGCATTAAAGGGCTATAGCTCGTCAAGAGACAAACCCAATAACTAAAGCCTATGGTTACTATTTACGATTATACTATTTATTTAGTGATTATATAAATAAATAGTCAATCACATAAGATATGTAATATGGATTCTAATTGAAACTATTTGAAACAAATTAACGATGTGTTATAAATATATATCTAGGGGTGAATAGATTTTAATAATTTTACCAAATTTTCGCATTTAGTCAAATTTACAAATATGCCCCAAACTAGACAATATAATATAGCAAGTGTAATATGTGCGGAATTTAAATAACACTTGATATTTACGTGGAAACCCTCACGGGAAAAACCATGGGCTGGAAAATGCGCCACACTCGAACCTCAAATCCACTAATTAAAATGATTACAACCTAATCCCGGTTTAATGATCTAATCCCGATCAATAATCATCACAACTACCTAATCCCGGTATAAGTGGACCTAGTCCAATTGCTTGCGAATTAAGTAACCTAATCCCGGTCACAACACAGGACTTAATTCTCTAAGAAGAGATAATACAACCTAAGTGAATATATAAAATATCCAAAAATGCAATTAGAGCTAGGTAACCCTATATGCTTATCTAGGATGATGATTTTGCAATTAATTTAATCATAGATATTAAAAGCTAGATGACATGTCAAATAGCTTAGCTAAACATAGATTATAAAAACCTAGATAGCTATCACAATACAACACTCAATTATGTCAACACAACAATCTCTATTTTGTATCTAAAATATATTCTAATAATATAAGAGATGTCAATGATAAATAAAACACTAATTATATATGATAATAGTGAAGAACTTACCAAAGAATGTGTATTGACCAATACCCATGTAAGCAAGCATCCTAACTATGCTAGAAAATGCTAGATGATATTTTGATGCATATGAGAATGGTTTTTAAGTGTTAAAAATGTGTTCTTGATTTGATTTTCTCTCAAATGTCTATCTTTGAAGTTTAGGGTTCTTAGAGTTAAAGAATATCTTATCAGAAAATGAGAAAGTGTGATATTTATAGACATCAAGAACAGGGCATGTGAAAAGATAATTTTACCCCTGAAACGCACCGATCGGCTGTTTCAATCGGCAGCCAGGCCGCCGATCACAACTGCCGAATTGAGCATGTGAAGAACAGAGCATCAATGCGGTTTCATTCGGCGGTTTCATTCGGAGGTTTCGTAACCGCCGATCCAACTGCAGAATCAAACCCAAGAGATTAAATCGATCAGGTATGAACGGTAGTTTCAATCGGCGGTCGTGGCCGCCGATCTTAACCATAGAATTGCTCCAGACACTTCTGGACACAAACGGCGGTTTCATTCGGCGGCCAGGCCACCGATCATAACCACCGATCACCAACAGAGGTGAAAACCAAGGAGAAGCCAAGGGCATTCTTCGTAGGCGGTCTTCGCGCAAAACCAAGCACATTCTAGTGCATGCGCGGACGTTTCCAAATAATATCAGGAAACGAATTACTAGGCACATATACACACAACAAGATATATCAATCAAAGTGCTAATGTGTAAAGTGACATGTGAAGAGTATGAACACAAATGCAAGTATGCTAAGTGTGTGTGTGCATTCTAAGTCTCTTCAAAGGAAACTAAACACTAGAAGTATACCTTTGGAGTGCTTGTCCCTTGAGGTCTTGGAATGGCCTTCGAGCTTGAAGTTCAATCACATAAACTACCCTTACACAATAAACCCCAACACGTGGTTTGTCCACGAAATAAGCCAATCAAATAATGGGAATCCTTTCGATCTCTCCCTTTGGCTATTTCGTGACAAAACCACCACTCACATTGATCCTCACAAACATAATTGAATCTACGGGATAATAAAGATATTCTACATTACAAAGAGAAATAAGAATATAAAAAAAACTTCAAGTCTTCAATCTTTTATAGAACTATCAACCCTTCAAAACAAAATATTATACTTTCCAAAGCAAGAGTATGTGAGATGATCAAGTGAGAATAAAACAAGCATTTGTATTTAAGAATTTAAGCACAACATCATGCAATGTATGTGTATGCAATGCTCCCCCTCAACGGGTTACTCCCTCTTAATGTATATTCTCCCCAACATGCACAATTGCTACTACAATTAGCAACTCCCCCTACCACCATTCTACTCCCCCTTTTTGTCATGATATAGGCAAAGGAGTAGTCCCCAACCGGGTCACTTTTAGCAGAGAGAGATAGTAGCATACAAGATATTTGTATAATCATATAAGTCACTTTATGCATCTCAATTAATTGGAGAGAAACAAGGAGATTTATTTAAAGAAAATATGTGAATCAAACATGCTTTGCATACAAGACATGTAGCATTCAAGTCCAAAATACAATGGTATTTGGCAAAGCAAATAACAAAGGTTTCAAATAAGAATTCAAACCAATTTCACCATTGTCATGAGTAAAGCAAAGATATAGAGATTTCATTGATTTCAATTTAAGAACAACTATATCCAACTTTATAAGCGAAACATGGCATGAGCGACTTTGCACCCTATTTTATTTTTCCGGGAATGATGCCCGTATGATAGTAACCATGTTCCATAAGTAAAGAAAGAGAGACATTTGAAATTTAAATTCCTTTGAACGAATACAAGATCCTTTATTTATTTTGAGTCTCATAAGCTTTTTCACACAAGTTTTGCATTTTAAGAATATGCAATCATCAATTCATGCTTTTTCATTTGAGCATGTTATATGAATTTCATGCTTTTTCATTTGACATTAGCATGTTATAAAAGAATCATCATGTTATAAAAGAATCATCATGTCATGGAGATAACTATAGGTCATTCAAATCATACTTCCTATGTAGATCTCCTAGTCCAAAAATACATGTTTGAACATAAATATGACATGGATTGTAAACAAGCATGGTTCACACTTATTGAATTGAAAACATATATACATATATGCAACCAAGCTTACTCAAGCAATTAACAAAGAAGCATAAGATATTTCAAAATTTTTGCAAGTGACAAGAATACAAAATAGCTCTCTTTGCTTGAGTTCCCCATATGAGGTCATCACCATCCTTCATCAATGAAGGTCATGAGGTCCTATGGACTTACTAAGTCCATTAGACTTAGTTGAACCTATTAGAGACAAGTTTGTCTTGTAGCAAACGGGTTTATCTTTTTTAATCCACCTAGGTGATATACTTTTCTTCCTAGTGGTCAAAGGTTCAAGAGTTTTAGATGTCATAGGATCATGTAAATGGATCTTATCCTTCCTATGAACATGTTCGGGTGTTAGGTTATAATTTCATCACATTTAGTGGATTCGAGGTTCCGGTGTGGCTCACTTAACAGCCCGTGGTTTTTCCCGTGAGGGTTTCCACGTAAATATCAAGTGTTGTTTTAATTTCCGCACAATATTACACTTGCTATATTTTATTGTCTATTAGGGGTATTTTCGTAATCTTGTCCTTAAGCGAACATTGGGTAAAATTAGTTAAAATCTATTCACCCCCCTTCTAGATTAATAGTTTACACACCGTGAGAACTTTCAAACCCTTCTTCATTCGTCTTAGACAAAGCTAGCTCATCTTTTAGCTTGTCTTCAATCTTCTTGGATCTTTCCACTTATTCACTTAAGTGGTCAATATGAGCCAAAAAGTCTTGATTCTCTTCTCTCAATCTTCGCATCTTTTCCTTGGTCTTCATTTCTAAGTTTTTAAACTCAGCGAGGAATTCATCTAGAACCTTTTTCTCCACATATCCATGTGTGAAGTTAGATAAAGAGTCATCTTCACTAGAGTCAATTTCTTCTTGACTCTCATTCTCTTCTTCATTGTAGGAGATCGGAAAGGCAAAATAATTATTCTCACAATCATTCAAGCTCAAGAGACTTTCTTCAACAATTTTCACTTTGTTGTCCCGCTTGTGAGAGCTAGCAAGCGCCATAAACTTGGCCATATCCTCTTCATCACTTTCACTAGAAGTGGTGGCCATTTCCTTTCCTATTCTACCATTCTCCAAGTTTGCACATTCCTTGGAGATATGCCCGAATCCTCCACATTCGTAGCATTAAATCTTCTCTCTTGAAGACATCTCATTGTTTGGCTTGACATTCTTGATGGTGGTCTTCTTCTTCTTGAAGTCATCCCCCTTTGAGCCATAACCACTCTTTTGTAGATTCAAGAACTTCTTAAATCCCTTGGCAATGAGTGCCATGTCTTCATTTGAGTCAACTTCCTCCTCTTCCACCTTGGAAGTTTTCAAGGCTAGATTCTTTTTCTTTTTAGGAGATGAAGTGGTAGCCTTTCTTGATTCATAGGCTAGAAGTCTTCCAATGACTTCACTCGACTTCATTTCCTTGTAGGTGTCATTTTCTTCTAAAGCCGTCACTTTGGGTTCGAACCTCTCAGGAAGTGATCGCATGATCTTTTGCTTTATTCTTCTATCCGAGTAAGAATCACCGAGTTGGTGACTTTGGTTCACAATATCCATTAGTCTCACTTGGAAGTCATTGAATTGCTCGTGCTCTTCCATCCTAATGGTCTCAAACCGAGTTTGAAGGACTTGAAGCTTTGAGTCCTTGACAACCTCGGTGCCTTCATATGCAACTTCTAGGATGTCCCATGCTTCTTTGGCTATCCTAGTAATTTGAATAAACTTATATTGATTCTCATCGACTGCGCAACGTATGGCATGTATGGGTTTGTTGTTCCACATGGAATCAACAAATTCTTGCGCGTCCCACTATGCCTTAGGCTTAAGCACTTCTTCTCCTCCATCCATTGGAGTCATCTTCGGTGGAGCATATCCGTCT
The DNA here is from genome assembly GCA_008009225.1 of Acer yangbiense. Lineage (NCBI taxonomy): Eukaryota > Viridiplantae > Streptophyta > Magnoliopsida > Sapindales > Sapindaceae > Acer > Acer yangbiense. The sequence continues at coordinate 22,810,444 of CM017771.1, forward strand.
TCAACCGCCATCCATGCCCTATCATGGATTTGGCATAAGCATGCTTCCATCTTCCCCTTCCATGAGGAGTAATTATCGTCGGTGAGCAACGGTGGCTCACGCTCGACGCTCCCTTTTTGCTCATCCCGAAACCACTCATAGTGTTTGGACGAATGCAAAATGTATGAATATATCAAAAATCACACACAATGCAAAACACACCAAAAATGAGCTAGGATCACCTAAGTATATCTAGGAACCTGCTCTGATACCAATTGAAACAAATTAACGGTGTGTTCTAAATATATATCTAGAGGGGGGTGAATAGATTTTAATAATTTTACCCAATTTTCGCATTTAGTCAAATTTACGAAAATGCCCCAAACTAGACAATATAATATAGCAAGTGTAATATGTGTGGAATTTAAATAACACTTGATATTTATGTGGAAACCTTCACGGGAAAAACCACGGGCTGGTAAGTGCGCCACACTCGAACCTCGAATCCACTAATTGAAATGATTACAACCTAATCCCGGTTTAATGATCTAATCCCTATCAATAATCATCACAACTACCTAATCCCGGTATAAGTGGACCTAGTCCAATTGCTTGCGAATTAAGTAACCTAATCCCAGTCACAACACAAGACTTAATTCTCTAAGAAGAGATAATACAACCTAAGTGAATATATGAAATATCCAAAAATGCAATTAGAGCTAGGTAACCCTATATGCTTATCTAGGATGATGATTTTGCAATTAATTTAATCCTAGATATTAAAAGCTAGATGACATGTCAAATAGCTTAGCTAAACATAGATTATAAAAACCTAGATAGCTATCACAATACAACGCTCAATCATGTCAACACAACAATCTCTATTTTGTATCTAGAATATATTCTAAGAACATACAAATAATATAAGAGATGTCAATGATACATAAAACACTAATTATATATGATAATAGTGAAGAACTTACCAAAGAATGTGTGTTGACCAAAACCCATGCAAGCAAGCATCCTAACTATGCTAGAAAATGCTAGATGATATTTTGATGCATATGAGAATGGTTTTTGAGTGTTAAAAATGTGTTCTTGATTTGATTTTCTCTCAAATGTCTCTCTTTGAAGTTTAGGGTTCTTAGAGTTAAAGAACATCTTATTAGAAAATGAGAAAGTGTGATATTTATAGACATCAAGAACAGGGTATGTGAAAAGACAATTTTACCCCTGAAACGCACCGATCGGCTGTTTCAATCGGCGGCCAGGCCACCGATCACAACCGCCGAATTGAGCCTATGAAGAACAGAGCATCAACGGCGGATTCATTTGGCGATTTCGTAACCACCGATCCAACCGCAGAATCAAACCCGAGAGATTAAATCGATCAGGTATGAACGGTGGTTTCGAACGACGGTTGTGGCCGCCGATCTTAACCGTATAATTGCTCTAGACACTTCTGGACACAAACGGCGGTTTCATTCGGCGGCCAGGCCACCGATCATAACCGCTGTTCACCAACAGAGGTGAAAACCAAGGAGAAACCAAGGGCATTCTCCGTAGGCGATCTTCGCGCAAAACCAAGCACATTCTAGTGCATGCGCGGACGTTTTCGAATAATATCGGGAAACGAATTACTAGGCACATATACACACAACAAGATATATCAATCAAAGTGCTAGTGTGTAAAGTGACATGTGAATAGTATGCACACAAATGCAAGTATGCTAAGTGTGTGTGTGCATTCTAAGTCTCTTCAAAGGAAACTAAACATTAGAAGTTTACCTTTGGAGTGTTTGTCCCTTGAGGTCTTGGAAGGGCCTTTGAGCTTGAAGTTCAATCACCTAAACTACCCTTACACAATAAACCCCAACACGTGGTTTGTCCTCGAAACAAGCCAATCAAAGAATGAGAATCTTTACACTATTTATATCGACTCTTTCAGATGTAATTATACTTATTAAGTTTTAATTGTAATAATATATTTGCAAACACAGAATATATATAAAAAGTATTCTAATGACTAGCCCAAGCATCAAAGGGCTCTAGCTCGTCAAGTGACAAGCCGAAGAACCCCAAGACCCAAAGTCCATCATTACTGTTTACGATTATACTGTTTATTTAGTGATTATATAAATAAATAGTCAATCACATAAGATATGTGAAAGGAACGAATAAAACGCTCGGTGTGTATGATAAATATATCTAGAGGGGGGGGGGGGTGTGAATAGATTTGAACTATTATTACCCAATTTTCGCATGTATGTCAATTTTATGAAAATGCCCCTACTAGTCAAAAATACAAACAAGTGTAATATGGTGAGGAAATTAAATAACACTTGATGTATACATGGAAACCCAACCACTAGGAAAAACCAAGGGCTGTATAGTGCGCCACACTCGAACCTCGAAATCCCCTAATTGAAATGGAGTTTACAACCTATGTAGACCTCGTCTAACACTCCGGTCAATAACCCCCCACTTCTACCACGCGGGCCTTTAAAAGTGGCTCTAGTCCAATTGCTTGAGGCCTAAGCAATCTTAGCCTCAAGACTTAATTCTCAATGAAGAGATTATGCAACCTATGTGAATATGTATGAATATTCAAATAACAAACAAGGCTAGGGAACCTTAGATGCTTATCTAGGATGATGATATAATCAATTAAATCAATCCTAGATATCAAGAGCTAAATGACATGTCAAATAGCTTAGCTAATCAAGATTAAGCAAAAACCTAATTAGCTATCATAATACAACACTCAATCAATTCATCACAATTAATTCTCTATTCTTGTATTTATCATATGATCAAAAACATACAAGTAAATTAAAAGAGAATAGCTTGTAAGAATTCCCATTCCTTGATTGGCTTATTTCGTGGACAAATCACGTGTTGAGGTTTATTGTGTAAGGGTGGTTTAGGTGATTGAACTTTAAGCTCGAAGGCCCTTTCAAGACCTCAAGGGACAAGCACGCCAAAGGTATAATCTTTAGTGCTTGGTTTTCTTTGAAGAGATTTAGATTGCACACACACACTTAGCATTCTTGCATTTGTGTGTATACTCTTCACATATCACATTTCACACTTGCACTTTGATGTTGTATCTTGTTGTGTGTATTTGTGTCTTGTAATTCGTTTCCTGATAGTATTCGGAAACATCTACGCATGCACTAAAATGTGCTTGGTTTTACGCGAAGACCGCCTATCGAGAATGCCCTTGGCTTCTCCTTGGTTTTTAGCTTTGTTGGTGATCGGTGGTTATGATCGGTGGCCTGGCCGCAGAATGAAACCGCCGTTTGCATCTAGAAGTGTCTGGAGCAATTCTGCGGTTATGATCGGCAGCCACGACCGCCGTTCGAAACCGCCGTTCATACCTGATCGATTTAATCTCTCAGTTTGATTCGGCAGTTGGATCGGCGGTTACGAAACCGCCGAATGAAACCACCGTTGTTCCCTTGTTATTCTCGGGTTCAATTCGGCGGTTATAATCGGCGGCTTGGCCGCCGATTGAAATCGCCGATCGGTGCGTTTCAGGGGTAAACTTGTCTTTTCACATGCCCTGTTCTTGATGTTTATAAATATCACACTTTCTCATTTTCTGAATCATGTTCTTTAAGTTTAAGAACCCTAAACTTCAAAGAGAGACATTTGAGAGAAAATCAAATCAAGAACACATTTTTAACACTCAAAAACCATTCTCATATGCATCAAATTATCATCTAAGCATTTTCTAGCATAGTTAGGATGCTTGCTTGCATGGGTTTTGGTCAACACACTTTCTTTGGTAAGTTCTTCACTATTATCATATATAATTAGTGTTTTATTTATCATTGACATCTCTTATATTATTTGTATGCTCTTAGAATATATTCTAGATACAAAATAGAGATTGTTGTGTTGACATGATTGAGTTTTGTATTTTGATAGCTATCTAGGTTTTCATAATCCATGTTTAGCTAAGGTATTTGACATGTCATCTAGCTTTTAATATCTAGGATTGAATTTATTGCAAAATCATTATCCTAGATAAGCATATAGAGTAACCTAGCTCTAAATTGCATTTTGGATATTTTATATATTCACTTAGGTTGTATTATCTCTTCTTAGAGAATTAAGTCTTGTGTTGCTATCGGGATTAGGTAGCTTAAATCACAAGCAATTGGACTAGGTCCACTTATACCGGGATTAGGTAGTTGTGATGATTATTGATCGGGATTAGATCATTAAACCGGGATTAGGTTGTAATCATTTCAATTAGTGGATTCGAGGTTTGTGTGTGGCACACATAACAGCCTGTGGTTTTTCCCATGAGGGTTTCCACGTAAATATCAAGTGTTATTTACATTCCGCACTTTATTACATTTGTTATATTATTTTGACTAGTTAGGGGCATTTTCGTAAAATTGACATACATGCAAAAATTTGGTAATAACGATTAAAATCTATTCACCCCCCTCTAGATTAATATTAGATCACACGGTTAATTTGTTTCAATTGGTATCAGAGCGGGTTCCTAGACATACATAGGTGATCCTTGCTCATTTTGGTGTGTTTTGCATCTTGTGTGATTTTTTGATTTATTCATACATTTTGCATTCATCTCATTTGCATTCATCCAAACACTATGAGTGGTTTCGGGATGAGCAAAGAGAGAGTGTCGAGCGTGAGGCCACCGTTGCTCACCGGCGATAATTACTCCTTATGGAAGGGGAAGATAGAAGCATACATATGCCAAATCCATGATAGAGCATGGATGGCGGTTGAAGATGGATATGCTCCACCTATGATGACTCCGTCAGATGGAGGAGAAGAAGTGCTTAAGCCTAAGGCACAGTGGGACGCGCAAGAATTTGTTGATTCCATGTGGAACAACAAAGCCATACATGCCATTCGTTACGCAGTCGATGGGAATCAATATAAGTTGATTCAAATTACTAGGATAGCCAAAGAGGCATGGGACATCCTAGAAGTTGCTCATGAAGGAACCGAGGCAGTTAGGGACTCCAAGCTCCAAGTTCTCCAAACTCGGTTTGAGACCATTATGATGGAAGAGTACGAGCACTTCAATGACTTCCAAGTGAGACTAATGGACATTGTGAACCAAAGTCACCAACTTGGTAATCCTTACTCGGATAGAAGAATCAAGCAAAAAATCATGCGATCACTTCCCAAGAGGTTCGAGCCCAAAGTGACGGCTTTAGAAGAAAATGACACCTACAAAGAAATAAAGCCGAGCGAAGTCATTGGAAGACTTCTAGCCTATGAATCAAGAAAGGCTACCACATCACCTCCTAAGAAGAAAAAGGATATTGCCTTGAAGACATCCAAAATGGAAAAGGAGGAGGATGACTCAAATGAAGACATGGCACTCATTGCCAAGGGATTCAAGAAGTTCTTGAATCTACAAAAGAGTGGTTATGGCTCAAAGGGGAATGACTTCAAGAAGAAGAATACCACAATAAAGAATGTCAAGCCATATCATGAGATGTCTTCAAGAGAGAAGACTCAATGCTACGAATGTGAAGAATTCGGGCATATCTCCAAGGAATGTACTAACTTGGAAGATAAAAGAGAGGAGGCCGCCACTTCAAGTGATGAAGAGGTTGTGGCAAAATTTTTGGCATTAGGTTGCTCTCACAAGTGGGTCAACAAAGTGAAAGTTGTTGAAGGAAGTCCCTCAAGCTTGAATGATTGTGAGAACAACTATTTTGCCTTTCCGATCTCCTACAATGAAGAAGAGAATGAGAGTCAAGAAGAAAGTGACTCTAGTGAAGATAACTCTTCATCTAACTCCACATATGGATATGTGGAGAAAAAGGTTCTAGATGAATTCCTCGTTAAGTTTAAAAACTTAGAAATGAAGACCAAGGAAAAGATGTAAAGATTGAGAGAAGAGAATCTAGACCTTTTGGCTCATGTTGACCACTTAAGTGAACAAGTGGAAAGATCCAAGAATATTGAAGATAAGCTAAGAAAGGAGTTAGACTTATCTAAGAGGAATGAAGAAGATTTAAAAAGAGAGCTTGAAGAGGTTAAAGGGTCAAGGACTAGGATAGTTTCTAGCGCCGAAAAACTTGACCACATGTTAAGTGTTGGAAAGAGTCCTTGTGACAAGAGAAGTCTTGGGTTTGAAGATGGTAAGGAGTCCTCCACTCCTAACAAGACCATGTTTGTTAAAAGCTTGAGCTACAAAGAAGCTTCACCGGTGCAAACTCCTAAGAAGAAGATTGATCTAGGACAATGCTCTCATAGTGCACAAGTGAAGGTAGCTCCAAGAAGACAACCTCAAGCTCAAACTACAAGAGTTTCTCATGCTAACTTCCTTCAACCTCAAATCCATCAAGGGAAGAGACCAATCATGCAAGCTAAACCGAGGAAGCAATCAAGTCTTGGTCAACAACAAAGAAGGAGAGATCCTATCCAACTACCAAGACAACCACAAAGACATGGGAATGCTCCTATGCATGCACAAGGACATGGTATGACTTCTAATTTCATCCCTACATGTCATTTTTGTGGTATTGATGGTCATATTAGACCAAAGTGTTTTCTTTACATTAAATTATGTAGAGCTAAAATCATGATTGAGAAGAAAGAGGCTAGAGCTAGAATGCATGCTCATAGGAAGGAAGAAATTCATTTATATGATCCTATGACATCTAGATCTCTAGACCCTTTGACCACTAGGAAGAAAATTGTTTCACCTAAGTGGATTAGAAAAGATGAACCCGCTTGCTACGAGACAAATTTGTCTCTAATAGGTTCAACTAAGTCCAATGGACTTAGTAGGTCCATAGGACCTCATTACCTTCATTGATGAAGGATGGTGATGACCCCATATGGGGAACTCAAGCAAAGAGAGCTATTTTGCATTCTTGTCACTTGCAAAAATTTGAAATATCTTATGCTTCCTTTTTAATTGCTTGAATAAGCTTGGTTGCACATATGTATATATGTTTTCAATTCAATAAGTGTGAACCATGCTTGTTTACAATCCATGTCATATTTATGTTCAAACATGCATTTTTGGACTAGGAGATCTACATAGGAAGTATGATTTGAATGACCTATAGTTATCTCCATGACATGATGATTCTTTAATAACATGCTAATGAATATTGAAAAGCATGAAATTCATATGACATGCTCAAATGAAAAAGCATGAATTGATGATTGCATATTCTTAATATGCAAAACTTGTGTGAAAAAGCTTATGAGACTCAAAATGAATAAAGGATTTTGTATCCGTTCAAAGGATTGTATAATCCAATTGTCTCTCTTTCTTTATTAGTTGAACATGGCTACTATCATACGGGTTTCTCACCCGGAAAAATCAAATAGGGTGCAAAGTCGCTCATGCCATGTTTCGCTTATAAAGTTGGATATAGTTGTTCTTAAATTGAAATCAATGAAATATCTATATCTTTGCTTTACTCATGACAATGGTGAAATTGGTTTGAATTCTTTTTGAAACCTTTGTCATTTGCTTTGCCAAATACCATTGTATTTTGGACTTGAATGCTACATGTCTTGTATGCAAAGTATATTTGATTCACACATCTTCTTTAAATAAATCTTCTTGTTTCTCTTCAATTAATTGCGATGCATATAATGACTTATATGATTATGCAAATATCTTGCATGCTACTATCTCTCTTTGCTAAGAGTGACCCGGTTAGGGACTACTCATTTGCCTATATCATGACAAAAATGGGGAGTAGAATGTGGTAAGGGGAGTTGCAAATTGTAGTAGCAATTGTGCATGTTGGGGAGAATATACATTGAGGGGGAGTAACCTGTTGAGGGGGAGCATTGCATACACATACATTGCATGATGTTGTGCTTAAATTCTTAAATGCAAATGCTTGTTTTATCCTCACTTGATCATCTCACATACTCTTGCTTCGGAAAGTATAATCTTTTGTTTTGAAGGGTTGATAGTTCTATAAGAGATTGAAGACTTGAAGTTTTTTTTTAATCTTTATATTTCTTTGTAATGTAGAATATCTTTGTTATCCCGTAGATTCAATTATGTTTGTGAGGATCATTGTGAGTGGTGGTTTTGTCACGAAATAGCCAAAGGGGGAGATTGTAAGGATTCCCATTCCTTGATTGGCTTATTTCGTGGACAAACCACGTGTTGGGGTTTATTGTGTAAGGGTAGTTTAGGTGATTGAACTTTAAGCTCGAAGGCCCTTTCAAGACCTCAAGGGACAAGCACGCCAAATGTATAATCTTTAGTGCTTGGTTTTCTTTGAAGAGATTTAGATTGCACGCACACACTTAGCATTCTTGCATTTGTGTGCATACTCTTCACATGTCACATTTCACACTTGCACTTTGATGTTGTATCTTGTTGTGTGTATTTGTTTCTTGTAATTCATTTCCCAATAGTATTCGGAAACGTCTGCGCGTGCACTAAAATGTGCTTGGTTTTATGTGAAGACCGCCTACAGAGAATGCCCTTGGCTTCTCCTTGGTTTTCAGCTTTATTAGTGATCGGCGGTTATGATCGGCGGCCTGGCCGCCGAATGAAACCGCCGTTTGCATCAAGAAGTGTCTGGAGCAATTCTATGGTTACTATCGGCGGCCACGACCGCAGTTTCTAAATCGTCGTTCATACCTGATCGATTTAATCTCTCGGTTTGATTCGGCGGTTGGATTGGCGATTACGAAACCGCCGTTGTTCCCCTGTTCTTCTCAGGTTCAATTCGACAGTTATAATCGGTGGCCTGGCCACCGATTGAAACCGCAGATTGGTGCGTTTCAGGGGCAAACTTGTCTTTTCACATGCCCTGTTCTTGATGTTCATAAATATCACACTTTCTCATTTTCTGAATCATGTTCTTTAACTCTAAGAACCCTAAACTTCAAAGAGAGACATTTGAGAGAAAATCAAATCAAGAACACATTTTTAACACTCAAAAACCATTCTCATATGCATCAAATTATCATCTAAGCATTTTCTAGCATAGTTAGGATGCTTGCTTGCATGGGTTTTGGTCAACACACTTTCTTTGGTAAGTTCTTCACTATTATCATATATAATTAGTGTTGTATTTATCATTGACATTTCTTATATTATTTGTTTGCTCTTAGAATATGTAAGGATTCCCATCTATTGATTGGCTTATTTCGTGGACAAACCACATATTGGGGCTTGATGTAAGGGTAGCTTAGATATTTGATGGTTGGTGTTTTACACAACCAAGGCCCTCTCAAGACCTCAAGAGAAGAAGCACCAAAGGTAAATTCTAGTGCTTACTTGCTTTGAAGAGATCTAGTTGCACACACATACAACTCATGCATAAATCTTATTCTTGTATGTTGTGTGTTTTATATGTGTGCATGCATGTTCTTGAACATCTCTTCTTGCATGTTTTATTTTATTGCATCTTGTTCATTGAAATGCCATGACATGTTTAGGCATTAGGATGCAAAGTCATGAATTCTATTCATGCATGTTTAAGTGATTGCATCTTGTTCATTGAAATGCCATAACATGTTTAGGCATTAGGATGCATTCACTTCCCACACTTGCACTTCATGATTAGTCTTAAGTGTGGTGTAATTCATTTCCGTTTATGTGATCGGAAACGTCCGCGCTTGCACGATGGTGTGCATGTCTTAACGCGATGGTTGACCACTTGAGAAGGTCTCATTCTTCTCTTGGATAAGTGGTAGTTTTGGTTTGGTTGTTTGGAGTAGAGTGTCTAGTTTCAAAAGATTGGATTTCAATGTTTAAATGATTTTCAAAACTGACCTATGTATGGTCTTGTAGCCATAATGTTTTACACAAAGCTTCAAAATGAGTTTTGAAAATTTCTGTACAAACTAGACACCCATACCTTTCCAACGGTATATTATTCGTAATATTTCATGACCGTTTGGATTGGTTTTAAAATCTCCAAAGTTACAACCAAAATAGGGCAACTCTGTTGTTGTCCGTTTCTGACCTTTGGTCACTCAATTGACCATAACGTTTTCTACAGACATCTAAATGTCATTCTATAAAAACAAGTAGAAAGTAGACATCCATACCTTTCCAACGATATATCATATGAAAGGTTTCGATGTCGTTTGGTCATGTTTCGAAGCGCTCGAATCTTGAGTTGCTGCACTGACGCGAGTACCGCGAAAATGCCCATAATTTTTCCATTTCTTCCAAAACGACATAGTTTCACTTGGGCATTATAAATACATATCTTTCTCATCATTTTGAGGGCTGAGCCACAAAATCAAACCCTAGAGAGAGAGGCTCCTTATTCTTGAGAGAGAAAGAGAGACTTGAGAGAAAAAGCTTAAAGATTACATCTTTATCTCTCTAAACCCATTTCCACATGCACAAATCATCATCTATGCATCATCTAGGTTCATCTAGTATGTGCTAATGCATGGGTCTTCTTCAACACACATGGTATGATTTGTTAAACACTAATTTCATCTAATCTTAGTGTTTTTACTTATCAATTTATCTCTTTTATCACTTGTATGTTCTTTGAGTAATTTCTACATACATGATTGAGATTATGTGTTGATTGGATTATTTATGTTAGCTAGGTTTTCATGCCTATTTTATATCTAGCTAATTAATCTCATTATATGATTGAGATTATTTTTGATAGCTTAATTGATTAGGTCATTATTGCCTAAAAGCTATGCCATAAACATTCTTGTGTGATTTATTGATAACTAGGTTGATAGATTGTTTTTTAATCAACTAGTTAATCTTTTGAATGTTTGTGGGTTATTTGTGATAGCTTTGTATCTAGGATTGGTTATCCTTTACTTAGCTAAGGTTGTATGCCATGACATATAGCTATTTTCATATCTAGGATTGATTTTATTGTCATCATATAATCCTAGGTAAGCATCTAGAGTACCCTAGCTCTATATTGCATATTTGGATATCATTGCATATTCACTTAGGGTGTTGATCTCTTCGGAGAAGTAAGTCTTGTGTGATAGACCGGGATTAGGTTATACACCGGGATTAGGTGGTCACATGAGCAAATTGGACTAGGTCCACTTTTACAGGCCTGCGGGTAGTGGTAGTGGGATATTGGCCGGGATTAGGCCGTCAAACCGGGATTAGGCCGTCAAACCGGGATTAGGTTGTATACGCTATCACAATTAGTGGATTCGAGGTTCGAGTGTGGCGCACTTACCAGCCCGTGGTTTTTCCCTGTTGAGGGTTTCCACGTAAAAATCAAGTGTCGTTTATATTTCCGCACCATATTACACTTGATTATTGTTTTGTGAATTGGGGTTATATTTGTAATATTGACTAATCCGAAAATTTGGTACTAACGGATTAACAACCCTTTCACACACCCTCTAAGTCATATTTTAAAAGACACGCACGCGTAAACGGGAATTCATTATTCCTTTCAGAATATATTCTAGATACAAAATAGATATTGTTGTGCTGACATGATTGAGTGTTGTATTTTGATAGCTATCTAGGTTTTCATAATATATGTTTAGCTAAGCTATTTGACATGTCATCTAGCTTTTAATATCTATGATTGAATTTATTACAAAATCATTATCCTAGATAAGCATATAGAGTAACCTAGCTCTAAATTGCAGTTTGGATATTTTATATATTCACTTAGGTTGTATTATCTCTTCTTAGAGAATTAAGTCTTGTGTTACTATCGGGATTAGGTAGCTTAAATCACAAACAATTGGACTAGGTCCACTTATACCGGGATTAGGTAGTTGTGATGATTATTGATCGGGATTAGATCATTAAACCGGGATTAGGTTGTAATCATTTCAATTAGTGGATTCGAGGTTCGTGTGTGGCACACATAACAGCTCGTGGTTTTTCCCGTGAGGGTTTCCACGTATATATCAAGTGTTATTTACATTCCGCACCTTATTACATTTGTTATATTATTGTGACTAGTTAGGGGCATTTTCGTAAAATTGACATACATATGAAAATTGGGTAATAACGATTAAAATCTATTCACCCCCCCCCCCCCCCCCCCCCCCCCCCCCCCCCCCTTTAGATTAATATTAGATCACACCGTTAATTTGTTTCATAGCTTGATAGTAAAATACTAAAATAAGATGAAGTTAATCAAAATCTTACCGAGCAAGTTGTGATGATGCAAACCTGTTCATGGATGAATGCAAGATGAACTTTGATGCACAAAGGTATGTATTTGAGTGTTTAAATAAGCAAACTTGGTTGCTTTTTCTCTTAAAATCTCTTTTTAAAATATAGAGTTCTTGATGATCAAAGAGTCATATTCAGAACAAGAGAAAGAGATGTATTTATAGGCATGAAAAACAGAGCATGTGAAAATACAAGTTTGCCCTTGAAACGCACCAATCGGCGGCCAGGCCACCGATCACGACTGCCGAATTGAGCCCGAGAAGAACAGAGCATCAACGGCGGTTTCATACGGCGGTTTCGTAACTGCCGATCCAACCGCCAAATTAAACCCGAGAGATTAAATCGATCAAGTTTGAACGGCGGTCATGACCGCCGATCTTGACCGCAGAATTGCTCCAGACACTTCTGGACACAAACAGCGGTTTCATTTGGTGGCGAGGCCGTCGATCATAACCGCCGATCACAAATAGAGGTGAAAACCAAGGAGAAGCCAAGTGCATTCTCCGTGGGCGGTCTTCGCGTAAAACCAAGCACATTCTAGTGCATGCGCGGACGTTTTCGAACAATGTCGGGAAATGAATTACAAGGCACATATACACACAATAAGATATAACAATCAAAGTGCTAGTGTGTAAAGTGACATGTGAAAAGTATGCACACAAATGCAAGTATGCTAAGTGTGTGTGTGCATTCTAAATCTCTTCAAAGGAAACTAAACACTAGAAGTATACCTTTGGAGTGCTTGTCCCTTAAGGTCTTGGAAGGGCCTTTGAACTTGAAGTTCAATCATCTAAACTACCCTTACACAATCCCCAACACGTGGTTTGTCCACAAAATAAGCCAATCAAGATATGGGAATCCTTACAATATGTAATATAGATTTTGATTGAAACTGTTTATATCGACTCTTTCAGATGTAATGATTGTTAACCAAAAATTATCACCGGGGTGAAATTTCTAATTAACGGTTTATGAGGGACCCAGATCGGGATAGATCTGGGCTAGCGGGATACCTAGTAGCTCGATATCCCGCTGGTTCGTACAAATCGGCTAAGTGTGGTGTATAGTAGTAGGATAACAAAGATTCTGGTATTCGATGGAATGAAATTCAACTTATTTTATTTAGTATAACATATAATGAAACTTACAATCTGTTGAAAGCATGAGCATGATCATAACAACAATGAAAACGAAAGTAACTTGGTAGGCAATGGTGATGAAGCTTTTTTTGTGTCAATCGATAAGTGGAAAAAGTCTGGTAAGGTTTCGATCTCCCTCTTTCTATCGTCATATGATGAATATATATAGGCCCGTTTCTTGCTGTCCACTCCTAGAACTTCGGTCTAGGGTTTTAGCAAATTACGGGTCTTTCCTTGGCGATCAACGAGTTCGTTGGGGAATTGATTCCTTCAATCAGGTGATTCCCTCTTTTCCTCCGATTTGATGGGAGTTGACTTCTATTTAAAATAGGATTCTGTATGGCGGGAATGAATGCCACGTTCTAACTTGAGTTTCTGTCTTGAACGGTGGCGTTTAATGTTTGTCTTCCTATTCGGTCTACTGTTCAGGGTACCCGCCTCTCGCTTCAGGTGGGATCGGTATACTGGGACCCTGGTGTTAACTTGCTATGTGTATGCCACGAGTTTAGTGGGTCGGGATGCTTCAAGCACCCCGCCTTCCTCTCGATCTTCTTAAATGAGGTTTGGGAATATCGGGTATCGGACTACCGGGATACCAGGGTAGGCAAGTGTTAAGACCTTGTGGCAGTAGTGTCTTTAGGGCCTTGTCTTTGAGGTTTCCTAATGCTTTCTTGGTCCTGAAGGTTCTAGATCTGGCTAGGGTAGGTGGAGGTTCATATCCTAACTTCATTATAGGTAGGCGGGGTTCCGAGGTACCTCTAAAAACTGTTGCTTTCTACCCCGACTCATTTTTCGAAGCTGATGGAAAATTCTTCTTTTGTCCCCGCCATTTTTGGAGGTTAACAGAAGTCCCCCCTGACTTGAACGCCGGCACCTTCTGGGGTTGGAGTCAGGATCTTTAACCTACTTGAAGGATTTTACATCTTGTCTGTTTGTCTAATCTCAGCCGGTTGGCTTCCATAACCGAGAGGATGATCTTTCTTAGATTTGATAGCATTTAATGTCCGGCCCACGTGCTAGATGACGACTGCCTTCAAAATTCAAACGGGCCACTTTTGGTGGGATTTCCCTTGAAATCATCATGACACGTCCCCGATTACATCTCTTCTTCTACCTCGGTAGCCGTCCACCTCTACTTATAAATATACCATTCCTTATTCCTTCACACACTCACACTTACTTGAACTTTTCCGAGCTTCCATTTCTTATTCTTCCGTAAATCTTTCTTCTTCAAGAATCTTCTTTGTCCTCCTTCTCCTACTTGAATGGCCTCACCATCAAAAATCCCAGCTTCTACACCGGCCCTTCCTGACACTGCCCTCGCCCCGATTTCGTTTTATCCCTGTAGACACGGAGCAGGTGGGGTCGGGAGAGAACTCCCCGACGTCTACAGGGATAAAACGAAATCGGGGCGAGGGCGGTGTCACCGATGACAATACTCCGCTCAAGCGCCGTCGTTCTACTAAGGATTATGAGACCGGGTCGGGTTCTGGCGCTGGACCCGAAGACCCCGCTCAAATTGCCGATGAAGACGACGACGACGACAATGTCGAAATCGAGGCGGATGAGGGGAATATCTTGGCTATTGACCTAGCAGGGGTTCAAACAGGCCCATTGTCTTCCTTCCATGACGGTCGGATTATCCCGGACTCCATTTGTACATCTAACACCCTTATTCGGTTAAGGAGGACTTTTAAGATACCGGACCACATTTCGCTGTCCCTTCCTCATCGGGGTTATGATGTGTACACCCATTCTGCAGGCCGTCTGCTAATTTATGTGGCCGCCTTCGAGTGCGGGGTCCGGCTTTCACTTCACCCCTTGATCGAACCAAATATAGTATGATTTTGTACCCTTATTTCTTATTCTTTATGCTTGATAATCGGGTATTTCCCCGTGTTTTAATGTTGTTATTTAAGTATTTTCAGGTATTTATAAAGTTAAAGGGCATTGAAGTAATTTGGTGAAACTGAGGGCAAATGTGTAAAATTATGGAGAAGATTGAAGACTCCATAATATTGAAAGAGATAATGGGGCGTTCTATAATTCGCCATGAAAGTCAGCAACAACGCGCCACATCAGCTTATTTAAACGGTGCGTTTTGTGTTGGCTTATTTTTTGGGCTTCTTATTGAGCCCCAGCCCAATGCTTAGCGCACCCCAGAAGAAGGCAAGGGACCAAGCCCTTGTACACCCCTATCCAGTTCTATTTGCACCCCGCAATAGACAAAAAAAGGGCTGCTGTGCGCACCCCTGCTTGGTGCTAAATGCACCCCATTAGAGACAAAGTAAAAGTTGCTGCGCAAACCCCTGCTTCTTGCTAAATGTCCCCCATCTTCTTCAAGTCATCTTCTTCCTAGTTGCAGCAGCCACGGCAACTAAACCCTAGTTGCAGCAGCCACCTAAAATCGACCTACCTTCAGCTGGTTTTCGGTGCAGAATAACGGCGAGGCTCGTGCGGAGTCGATAGGCCCCTTTTTTGGCTCGTCCAAACCGCCGGAATCCAAGAGCCAAATCCAAGGCCGTCTCTCCAATTGTAAGGTTCCCATTTGTTGATTGGCTCATTTCGTGGACAAACCACATGTTGGGGTTCTTTGTAAGGGTAGCCTAGGTATCGGTTTTATTGTTCGAAGCCCTTTGAAGACCTCGTGTTGATAAGCACCGAAGGTAAATTTCTATGTGCTTACTTGTCTTGAAGAGATAGTTGCACACACTCACAACTCATGCATATGTTTAATCTTCGTATGTTGTGTTTCTTATTGTTGTGCATTATTGCTTATTTTCATCTCTTCTTGCATGTTAGGTTGATTGCTTATTGCATTGCCAATTGCCTTGTCTTACATAGCATTGGAATTCTTGCATTGCAAAGGGCGCTGTTCAAAGCGCTCTACAAAGCACTGTTCTGAACAGCGCCCACATGACCTGATGCAAAAATGGTCATTTTAATGCATCAGGTCTGATGCATTTTGTTGAGGCGCTGTACTGGCGATGTACGAGCGCTGTACACAAGCGCTGTTCGTACAGCGCCCGATCAAGACCTGATTGCAATTGTATTTTAAATGCATCAGGTGTGATGCATTTTGGGTAGGCGCTGTACGAGCACTGTACAGAAGCACTGTTCGTATATCGCCACTCTGTTTTCCCGAGAGAACAGAGTTGGGGCGCTGTACAGGCGCTGTACAGAAGCACTTTTCGTACAGCGCCCAAGGCAAATTTCAGGCCAACTTATCAAAACGACCACACTTTGTTTTGGCCTCCTATATATATGCCACTTTGACTTTAGGTCAATCAAGAGAGTTCATATTCAGATTTCATACTTAGGATATTTTTCAAGAGAAGAAAAAATTCCAAGAACTCAAATTTTATTCACTCAAACACTTTTTCATGATCATCAATCATCTTCTAGCATCTTCCTAGATAATCTAGATGTCTCTTTGCATGGATTCTTCATCACACTTTGCTTGGTAAGCTTTTCACTAATATCTTACATATTTTGTGTTTTTCTTAACAAGCAATCTCAATTAATTTCTTGTATGTTATTTATATATCTTTTGATACAAGATTGAGATTAGTGTGTTGTATGTTTGAGAAGTTGTATTGTGATAGCTAATTAGGTTTTGTGCTTAATCTTGATTAGCTAAACTATTTGATTGAACATGTCATTTAGTTTTTAATATCTAGGATTGTTCTAATTGCATATTAATCATCTTAGATAAGCATATAGGGTTTCCCTTGCTCTATGTTGCATTTGGATATTCATATATTCACTTAGGGTGTTATTCTCTTCATTGAGAAAGTAAGTCTTGTGTGTAGCTTCCGGGATTAGGTTGCTTAGATCGAAAGCAAATCGGACTAGGTTCACTCATACCGGGATTAGGTAGGTGTGTGATTACTTCCGGGATTAGGTTGTAATCGTTTTACACATTTAGTGGATTCGAGGTTCGAGTGTGGCTTACTTACTAGCCCGTGGTTTTTCCCGTGAGGGTTTCCACGTAAAAATCAAGTGTTATTTAATTTCCGCATTTTATACTTGATTTATTGCTTTATCTATTTAGGGGTAATTTCGTAATTTTGACTAAATACGAAAAATTGGGTAATAAGCTTAAAATATATTCACCCCCCCTCTAGATAGTTTTATACACACCGTGCTATAATTTGTTTCAATTGGTATCAGAGCGGGTTCCTAGATATATATAGGTGATCCTTGCTTATTTTGGTGTATTTTCCATTTTGTGTGATTTTTTGATCATTCATACATTTGCATTCATTTCATTCATTCATAAACACTATGAGTGGAAACGGTGGAAATGGTGGTGGCAACGAGGGTGTTTCTAGCACAAGGCCTCCACTTCTTACCGGGTTGAACTATTCCCAATGGAAAGGGAAGATGGAATCCTACATATGTCAAATTCACGACCGTGCATTGATGGCGGTTGAAGATGGATATGATCTACCCAAGATGACTCCCGCGGGTGGAGGAGAAGAAGTATTGAAGCCTAAGGCGCAATGGAACGCGCAAGAGTTTGAGGCTTCAAAGTGGAATAGGAAGGCGATGCATGCCATCTTATGTGCTATGGAAGAAAATCAATACAAATTGATTTAAAATACTAGGATAGCTAAGGAGGCTTGGGACATCCTAGAGATTTCACATGAGGGAACCGAAGTGGTGAAGGACTTTAAGCTTCAAGTCCTCCAAACTCAATTCGAGATGCTTAAGATGGAGGAGAATGAGTGCTTCAACGACTTCGAGATCAAGTTGATGGACATAGTCAACCAAAGTCATCAACTTGGTGATCCATATTCGGATAGGAGAATCAAGCAAAAGATTATGAGATCTCTTCCGGATAGGTTTGAATCAAAAGTAACTGCTTTAGAAGAAAATAGTGGATATAAGGATATGAAGCCGAGTGAGGTGATTGGGAGACTTCTAGCTTATGAGTCTAGGAAGGGTCCTATCTCCACACCTCCTAAAAAGCAAAAAAGAATTGCTTTGAAAACCTCCAAGGATGAAAAGAAGGCAAAGAAGAATGACTCAGACGAAGACCTTGCATTATTTGTGAAGAGATTCAAGAGGGTCATGAAGTTCGGGAAAAAGGAATTTGGTTCCAAAGGTCAAAACTACAAGAAAAAGGGTTCCTACAACAAGTTTGAGCCTAGGAAAGAGAAGACCGAAAGGAAAGGGGTTCGATGCTTCGAGTGTGGTGGCATAGGTCACTTTACCCCCGAATGTGCTAATTACAATGACAAGAAGAAAGGTAAAGTGATGACTTCATTGAGGGAGATGAGTCTTCAAGTGATGAAGAGCTCATGGCTAACCTCCTAGCTTTTGCCTCCTCCCATAAAAGCAAAAGTTCTAGTGAAAGAAAGGAAATGAGTCAAGAGGAAAATGACTCAAGTGGAGAAGAAAGTGATTCCTCTTCTAACTCCATAAATGGTTTTGTGGAGAAAAAGGTGCTTGTTAAATACCATGCCGAGTTTAATGATTTAGCAATCAAGAGCACAAGAAAGATCAAGATGTTGAGAGAAGAAAATCTTGAGCTTTCATCTCAAAATGACCACTTAAGTGAACAAGTGGAAAAATTCAAGAAGATGGAAGATAAGCTAAGAGAGGAGTTAGTCTTATCTAGGAGGAATGAAGAAAGTCTAAAGAGGGAGCTTGAAGAAGTAAGAGAGTCTATGACTAGGATGGATTCTAGCACCAAGAAGCTTGACCATATGCTTGGTGTTGGAAAGAGTCCATGTGACAAGAGGGGTCTTGGGTATGAAGATGGCAAGAAGATCTCAACCTCTAACAAGACCGTGTTTGTCAAGAGTTTAAGGAATGAAGAAACTTCATTTGTGCAAATTCTTAGGAAGAAGTTAGAAATAGGACAATGTTCAAATGCACAAGTGAAGATGGGACCAAGAAGGCAACCTCAAGCTCAACCCTCTAGGGTCTCTCAAGCCAACATTCCTCCACAATTGGCTCACAAAGGAAAGAGACCAATCATGCAACCTCAAGCTAGGAAGCAATCTAGACCGGTTCAACAACGAAGATGGATTGAACCCATTCATCCACAAAGACAAAGACAAGGACAAGGTATGATTCCTTATTTTACTCATATATGTCATTTTTGTGGATTTGAAGGTCATATTAGACCACATTGCTTTAGATATATTAAAATGTGCAAAACTAGAAGCATGATTGAGAAGAAAAAGAAAAGAGCCATGATGCATGTTCCTAGGAATGATGATATTATTATGCATGATCCTAGAACATCTAGAGCCCATGTACCAAAGACCACTAAGAAAGCTAAGATTGTTTCTAAGTGGATTAGAAAGAATGAAAATGTTTGCCATGTTGCTCAAATAGCCTTGAAGGCAAATTCTTCGAATATTTGGTATTTAGATAGTGGGTGCTCTAGGCACATGACGGGAAACAAGAGTTTCTTCGAGACTCTTGTTATGGAGGAAGGAGGATATGTCACTTTTGGTAATGGATCCAAAAAGAAAGTTGTAGGGAAAGGAACCATTTTCGTTCCCGGATTACCCTCCTTATCCGATACTTTATTTGTTGATGGCTTGAAAGCCAATTTAATAAGCATTTCACATCTAAGTGATGAAGGATATTCCGTCTTGTTTAGAAAAGATGATTGCTCGATCCTAAAGCCCGATAGACAAACCTTATTGAAAGGTATGAGATCTAGCGACAATTGATATTGTCTTGAAGCTAGAATAGTCTTAAACAATGTGTCCATGGATGAACAAATAGAGTTGTGGCATGAAAGACTTGGCCACATGAACTTTAGGGATTTAAGAACCATTGGAAAGTTCGATTGTGTGCGTGGCCTCCCTAAGCTTGGGAAGAAAACCAATGGTATTTGTGGACCTTGCCAACAAGGAAAACAAACTAAAAGCATGCACAAAAAGGGCAAGTATCTCTCCACCAAGGAGCCCCTAGAGCTTCTCCACATGGATCTCATGGGTCCTATGCAAACCGAGAGTTTAAGTGGAAAGAGATACATTTTTGTTTGTGTTGATGATTTCTCTAGATTTACATGGAAATATTTTCTTAGAGAAAAATCCGAAACTTTTGATAAGTTTAAAATGCTTTGTACTAAAATACAAAATGAAATGAATTCTAACATTAAAAGCATTAAACGGATTAGAAGTGACCATGGGAGGGAATTTGAGAATGCCTCTTTTGAAAGCTATTGCAATAGCTTAGGCATCTCCCATAAGTTCTCGGCTCCTAGGACACCTCAAGAAAATGGAGTTGTTGAGAGGAAGAATAGGGTCCTTCAAGAGATGGCCCGAGTGATGTTGCTTAGCAATAATGTCCCTAGGAACCTATCGGCCGAAGCCGTCAATACGGCTTGCTATATAGGGAATCGTGTTTTCCTAAGGTCCGGATCTAGAAACACCTCCTATGAGTTATGGAAGGGTAGGAAGCCAAATGTTAGCTACTTCCACACATTTGGAAGCAAATGCTACATTTTAAATGACCGTGATCAACTTGGCAAATTTGATGCTAAGAGTGATGAAGGTATCTTTATTGGCTATGCCTTGAATAGTAGAGCCTATAGAGTTTTCAACTTGAAGACTCGAACCGTCATGGAATCATCCAATGCTGTCATTGATGATACTAGGCTCAAGTCAAATGACCATGAGGAGGAGGAAGTTTTAGAGGATGACTCTCCTTTGGAGAGGGTTGTGGTGATTCCCAATGTTGGGACTCCCAATGTTGGGACGTCCAATGATAATAATGAAGTCACACAACCTATTACTAGAGTCCCTCTCTTGGACTCTAATGAACCCGCTCCATGGGTTAGAAGACTCCATAACAAAGAGGATGTTATTGGAGATGTGAATGAGGGTGTTAGGACAAGGCGTCAAATAGCTAATCTCATTAGCTTTACATGCTACATCTCTCAAATTGAACCCAAAAAGGTTGATGAAGCCTTGAATGATGAATTTTGGGTTCTTGCCATGCAAGAAGAGCTAAACCAATTCGAAAGGAATTAGGTTTGGACTCTAGTTCCTAGGCCTAAAAGCACTAATGTGATAGGCACCAAGTGAATTTATAGGAACAAATCCGATGAGGATGGCAACATAGTGTGGAACAAGGCTAGACTTGTAGCACAAGGGTACTCTCAAATTGAGGGTATCGACTTTGAGGAGACATTTGCTCATGTTGCCCGGTTAGAGTCCATTAGGCTTCTCTTGTCCATTTCTTGTGTGCACAAGTTCAAATTGCACCAAATGGATGTCAAGAGTGCCTTCCTCAATGGCTTCTTGCAAGAGGAAGTGTTTGTTGAACAACCCAAGGGGTTTGTGGATGCACACCACCCCAACCATGTCTATCGCCTTAAAAAGGCTCTATATGGGTTGAAACAAGCACCGAGGGCTTGGTATGAACGCCTAATTCAATTTCTTATTGACAATAACTACACAAGGGGTAGTGTTGACAAGACACTATTCATCAAGAAAGACAATGATGAGCTTTTCATAGCTCAAATATATGTTGATGATATAGTTTTTGGCTCCACCAACAACACCAAGGTCCAACAATTTGTTGATGTCATGTCTCATGAATTTGAGATGAGTCTTATTGGTGAGCTTAGTTACTTCTTAGGTTTGCAAATTAGGCAATTAGATGATGGGATTTTCATAACCCATGCCAAATATGCCAAAAACCTAGTGAAGAAGTTTGGTATAGAAAATGCCAAACATTGTGATACACCCATGAGTACCACTTTGAAGCTAAACAAGGATGCTAGTGGTAAAAGTGTGGAACAAACGTTATATCGTGGCATGATTGGTAGCTTGCTTTATTTGACCACAAGTAGGCCCGATATCTCTTTTAGTGTGGGTGTGTGTGCTAAGTACCAAGCGGATCCCAAGGAGTCCCATCTCTCTTCCATAAAGAGAATCATTCACTATGTGAATGGGACATCCAACTATGGGATTTGGTACTCTTTTGACACTAATGCTAGTCTTGTAGGCTTTAGTGATGCGGATTAGGCAAGAAATTGTGATGATAGGAAAAGCACATCGGGCGGTTGCTTCTTCCTAGGCAACAACTTGGTGTCTTGGTTTTGCAAGAAGCAAAACTCAATTTCCTTGTCCACGGCCAAGGTCGAGTACATAGCCGCGGGGAGTGGATGCACACAACTTCTATGGATGCAGCAAATGCTAGTAGACTACGGATTCAACCAAGGTACACTCACTCTCTTTTGTGATAATATGAGTGCCATAAATATTTCCAAGAATCCGGTTCAACATTCTAGAACTAAGCATATTGACATCCGCCATCACTTCATTAGAGAGCTTGTTGAAAATAAATGCATAGTACTTGAACATGTAGGTACTAATGATCAACTTGCGGACCTATTTACTAAACCCTTAGATGCTACTCGATTTAAAACACTAAGTAGATCTATTGGGATATGTCTTGTGGAGTGATGTGTTTTGTATTTGACCCCATATGGGGAACTCAAGCAAAGAGAGCTATTTTGCATTCTTGTCACTTGCAAAAAAATTGAAATATCTTATGCCTTTTCTTTTAATTGCTAGAGTAAGCTTGGTTGCACATATGTATATATGTTTTCAATTCAATAAATGTGAACCTTGCTTGTTTACAATCCATGTTATATTTATGTTCAAACATGCATTTTTGGACTAGGAGATGTATATAGGAAGTATGATTTGAATGACCTATGGTTATCTCCATGACATGATGATTCTTATATGACATGCTAATGTCAAATGAAGAAGCATGAAATTCATATAACATGCTCATATGAAAAGCATGAATTGATGATTGCATATTCTTAAAATGCAAAACTTGTGTGAAAGCTAATGAGACTCAAAATGAATAAAGGATCTTGTATCCGTTCAAAGGAATTTATATTCCAAATGTCTCTCTTTCTTTATTAGTTTACCATGGCTACTATCATATGGATATCTTATCCGGAAAAATCAAAAAGGGTGCAAAGTCACTCATGCCATGTTTCGCTTATAAAGTTGGATATAGTTGTTCTTAAATTGAAATCAATATATTATATATCCTTGCTTTACTCATGACATTAGTGAAATTGGTTTGAATTCCTATTAGAAACCTTTGTCATTTGCTTTGCCAAATACCATTGTATTTTGGACTTGAATGCTATATGTCTTGTATGCAAAGCATGTTTGATTCACACATTTTCTACCAAATAAATCTCCTTGTTTTTCTCCAATTACTTGAGATGCATAAAGTGACTTATCTTAATTATGCAAATCTTGCATGCTACTATCTCTCGTTGCTATGAGTGACCCGGTTGGGGACTACTCCTTTGCCTATATCATGACAAAAAGGGGGAGTAGTATATGGTAAGGGGAGTTGCTAAATATAGAAGCAATTGTGCATATTGGGGAGAACATTCATCGAGGGGGAGTAACCTGTTGAGGGGGAGCATTGCATACACATACATTTCATAATGTTGTGCCTAAACTTTTAAAATGCAAATGCTTGTTTTTGTTCTCACTTGATTAATCTCACATTTCACTTGTATTGGAAAATATATAAATCTTATTTTCAGGGCTTGATTATTCTACAAGAGATTGAAGACTTGAAGTTTTATTTTCTTACCTCTTTGTGTTGTAGAAAATCATAGTTGTCCCGAAGTTTCTATTTTTTTTTGTGAGGAATCAATGTGAGTGGTGGTTTTGTCACGAAATAGCCAAAGGGGCAGATTGTAAGGTTCCCATTTGTTGATTGGCTCATTTCGTGGACAAACCACATGTTGGGGTTCTTTGTAAGGGTAGCCTAGGTATCGGTTTTATTGTTCGAAGCCCTTTGAAGACCTCGTGTTGATAAGCACCGAAGGTAAATTTCTATGTTCTTACTTGTCTTGAAGAGATAGTTACACACACTCACAACTCATGCATATGTTTAATCTTTGTATGTTGTGTTTCTTATTGTTGTGCATTAATGCTTATTTTCATCTCTTCTTGCATGTTAGGTTGATTGCTTATTGCATTGCCCATTGCCTTGTCTTGCATAGCATTGGAATTCTTGCATTGCAAAGGGCGATGTTCAAAGCGCTCTACAAAGCACTGTTCTGAACAGCGCCCACATGACCTGATGCAAAAATGGTCATTTTAATGCATCAGGTCTGATGCATTTTGTTGAGGGGCTGTACGAGCGCTGTTCGTACAGCGCCCGATCAAGACCTGATTGCAATTGTATTTTAAATGCATTAGGTCTGATGCATTTTGGGTAGGCGCTGTACGAGCGCTGTACAGAAGCGCTGTTCGTATAGCGCCACTCTGTTTTCCCGAGAGAACAGAGTTGGGGCGCTGTACAGGCGCTGTACAGAAGCGCTCTTCGTACAGCGCCCAAGGCAAATTTCAGGCCAACTTATCAAAATGACCACACTTTGTTTTGGCCTCCTATATATATGCCACTTTGACTTTAGGTCAATCAAGAGAGTTCATATTCAGATTTCATACTTAGGATATTTTTCAAGAGAAGAAAAAATTCCAAGAACTCAAATTTTAGTCACTCAAACACTTTTTCATGATCATCAATCATCATCTAGCATCATTCTAGATCATCTAGATGTCTTTTTGCATGGATTCTTCATCGCACTTTGCTTGGTAAGCTTTTCACTAATATCTTACATATTTTGTGTTTTTCTTAACAAGCAATCTCAATTAATTTCTTGTATGTTATTTATATATCTTTTGATACAAGATTGAGATTAGTGTGTTGTATGTTTGAGAAGTTGTATTGTGATAGCTAATTAGGTTTTGTGCTTAATCTTGATTAGCTAAACTATTTGATTGAACATGTCATTTAGTTTTTAATATCTAGGATTGTTCTAATTGCATATTAATTATCTTAGATAAGCATATAGGGTTTCCCTTGCTCTATGTTGCATTTGGATATTCATATATTCACTTAGGGTGTTATTATCTTCATTGAGAAAGTAAGTCTTGTGTGTAGCTTCCGGGATTAGGTTGCTTAGATCACAAGCAAATCGGACTAGGTTCACTCATACCGGGATTAGGTAGGTGTGTGATTACTTTCAGGATTAGGTTGTAATCGTTTTACACATTTAGTGGGTTCGAGGTTCGAGTGTGGCTTACTTACTAGCCCGTGGTTTTTCCCGTGAGGGTTTCCACGTAAAAATCAAGTGTTATTTAATTTCCGTATTTTATACTTGATTTATTGCTTTATCTATTTAGGGGTAATTTCGTAATTTTGACTAAACACGAAAAATTGGGTAATAAGCTTAAAATATATTCACCCCCCCTCTAGATAGTTTTATACACACCGTGCTATAATTTGTTTCACCAATTGTCGCCACGAAGCCATAACAACAACGCCCAGTGATGTCGCCATTTGCACAGTTACATCGCCATGGCGACAGGGACTTATTTTCTGGACCTGATTGCTTCGCCCCCAGTGTCGCCAAATACATCACCATGAACGCAAAGAGGGACCTCTCCTCTGTGCTCATTTGATTAGGTGTGAAAATTACACAATGCACCCCTAGAGGGGCTAAAATGGTAATAGTGCAAACTTAGGGGATCTTTTGGTAATTTTCCATTTGTGACCTATTCAAAAATACTATAAATTCATCATATTTTCTCCTTTGAAAAATACTCTTGACACAACTTGTGAAGCAAGAAATTCCTTCTTCCACCATTCCTAATCCACCCATCTCTCCTCTCCAATCTCATCAACAAACAACTAGACTACCTCACCTAAATCCTTTCTCTCTTCCCATCTTCTCCATCCACTTCCTTTGTCACTCTCCATATGACTTCACCTATCTAGACACATCCTCTTCTCTCACTCTTTGCACTAGGAGCATCAAAGGAAAGCAAGGATCAAACATTAAAGAAGGAGGCCTATTGGTGATTTCCTTACATATTACTTGTTTTCTAATTTGATTGTAACTTGTGTAATTAAATCCCTAATATGTTTCATTAATTGTTAAGAACACTCTCTTATCTAGTATTGTTGATGTTGGACTTCTATCTATTCAATTTCTCTTTATATTATTGCTATTTACCTTTCTAGTTTATTATAGCTTAATCAATCAAAAACCCAAAAATATGATTTATGTTTTATGAACCTAGATTAGACTAACCTAGATATTATCACAAATTAATTAATCTAACCTAATCCCTGTGGACGAATCCTTACTTACCGTTTTACTAATCTTTACATTGTAAAAGGATTTTCTAGTGGTAAAAACATTGTTTTCTAAAGATCACATTTTTACACAAATATTGTATTTTGTTGAGTACCAAAACGACATCATCACCCCTCACTCCGCATGTTGCTTGTGGCCTTGAAGCTAGCCCCACTCCAAATTTCCCCTGGGTTCTAGAAGAACTTGACAGGGTTCTTAGTGCTCTGGAGAGAGCAATGTGAGATGGATAACTTACAGAGGGAAGCGGGCTTCGA
This sequence comes from Acer yangbiense, assembly GCA_008009225.1. NCBI lineage: Eukaryota > Viridiplantae > Streptophyta > Magnoliopsida > Sapindales > Sapindaceae > Acer > Acer yangbiense. The sequence continues at coordinate 22,837,141 of CM017771.1, forward strand.
TGAGATCCGCTACATTTACCAGGTGGCCAACTTGTCACCCCAAGGTCAATTTTACTTGAGACCCAACAATAAAATGAAGTTCCTCGTACCCGGGGCGAACGTGAAATACAATCAATCCTGGAAGGATGAATGGATAGTAGTTGAAGGGGATTGGGGTCACTCGGTACATATCGGGGGAACTAAGTATCCGGTTCCTACTCAATTCTCCCCCGAAGAAAAATGGAGTCTGGGGGAGCTGTCTTCTGAATCAAAGGGGATCCTGAAGAAGATCCAGGACCGGGGTTACATGAACATGCAGTACCCTTTCTATGACCCCTTTGAAGGGGCTCGATTAGAGAGGTATCTGAGGATATCTGTTGCTGAACTAGGTTGGTGACTGAGCTTTATCAATATCTTTTCATTTATTCTTTTATCATCATTTCTTCCTAACGTCTCTTCTCTTTTGCAGTTTCAGCAGCTCCCCCTTGACATATTCTCCTACCACTTCAGGACCGGTAATCCCGGCTTCCCAAGTGCCTTGCTCCCCCATTCCTTCACCCCCCGGTACTGGGTCTGTATCGGGATCTTACCCTCCGGCACCCTCTTCTCCTCCTGCTTTGGCGGGGTCGCCGCTTCATTCTCCGGACCCTTCCCTAACGAAGATCGCTACACGTCCCTCTCTGAGCCAGATGCTAGCGAGGGCTGCCAAAGCCAAGGCCTCTCCAGTCCCCAAGATGAAACTGGCTGCTAGTGTTACTACTCCTAAGCCTACAGTCGTGGCTGCCTCTTCTCCTTCTCTAGCTCCCTCAGCTAGGCGTCCTGCCAGAGTGGGGAAGGAAAAAACTGTTCGGGTGGAGAAAGACAAGTCGGCCACCCCTAAAGCTCCTTCTACTGATCCTCCTTCTGGGTCTGGGTCTGGGTCGTGGGATTCGATCTAGGAAGAAATCGTGTCTGGGGGAGGCCTGCATCAGATGTCCTCCATGCCGACGGATATCCTAGCCACCAAAGGGGCTGCTTTGCTTGCCGAGGTACATACTTCTAACGTTTCTCGCTTGTTAAATACAACTACTTTTCAGGTACTAATTTCTTTTCTTATGTAGGGCTTCAAGTTTGCTTTGGCTATGGGGTGGCAAGCCACGGCCTTGAGGGAGGCCAATTTAGCACTTCAGGCCTAAGTGGAGGAAGCCAAAGACAACCTGGCCCGTGCTGAAGAAAATGTTGCTTCCTTGGTGCAAGTTGCAGCTGAGTCTGAATCCGGGAGGCAAGCTGCTCTGGTGGAGTTGGAAAGAATGCAGCGCGCTTATGATACAGTGACTATCATTTCAACTCGTCGAAAAGCTGAGAAAGAGTTCGTTAAGGCAGAAAGAGCAGTCCTCCTGGATGAGAACTGGTTTCTACGGGGTACTGTGAAAGTTTTGGAATCCCGGGTGGATTCCTCCTTCTAGGATGGGTACTTCACCGCCTCCTGTGAGGTCGCTAAGGCTTTCCCTCCTTCTTTTGATTTGCTAACCCCTCTCAGTTGGGATCGGGATCACATCCTGGCTAAGGCTGCTGCACTCTCAGACGCTGACCCAGACCAAGGAGGTCCCTCACAGGTTGCCACTGTCCCGGATCCATCTGCTCTCCCTCCTACTGTCGGGTCTGGGGAAAACATCGAGGTGGAATCTCAGGATCCTTCTTTTACTCAGGAAACTCTAAAGCAGGGCTCTGTTCACCAGATCGGGACGGCAGAACTTCTTGTTGAGGCAGGCGTGCTTGGAGATGACCCCTTTCGGGTTATGGCTGGGAACCAAGTGGCAAAAGAAGTAGATGGATCCAGGTAGGATGTACAGATAGAGGGAGAACAGATGGATAGATCCCGGCAGGAGATGCAGGCAAGAGAGGGGGATGGTGTGTGACTTATCTTTTATCATTTAAGACCAATTTTGTAATTTATTTGTAGCCCGGGAATGGGGATTTGGGCACCCTGTTTGATTAAATGAATTCCTCTCATTTTTGCGATCATTCCCTTTTACTTTCTTCATATGGTTGCTTGTATAACTTATACCTTGTTCAAGAATGGTACTTGTATGTTCGAACGTGATCCAAGTATGGATCACCTAGACTGTAGGGTTCTGACTTACTTTGTTTTTCGGAAGCAGTTCTTGGCCTGCAGTCTCCCTTAGTGTTTGCCGGCTACTAGATATCCTGATCTGACCATTGTCCATTTAACCTTGTTGAATGCTTTGTTAGGGATCCTAATGATGGATTCATCTCAGTTGCCTATCGGGGTGAAGTGTCTGGCGTCTGAAATGATGGCCTGGTTCCTAGGTGCCTTGTCTTGGGGGGCGATTAAAGCCATTTTGATACCAGGATTTTATATGTGATACGGAGAAGTGAAGCTCCAGTATCCCAATCTGGTACCTTGATCCTTTCATGATCATTCCTGGCAGGAAATCAAGATCACTTCAACACCAGGAAATCAAGGTCCTTTCATGATCATTCCTGAAAGGTGGCAATATAATGTAGCGAAATGTCGAATATCCCGATGGATTATCTTGACTTCTTGGCGAACTGTCCTGGTAGGTAGTTAAGGCCATTTTGACACCAGGTTCATCCTGGAGGAGGGAATTCCCCGTCTGAGGCTTCAGGAGGTCCATGTAGGTTCTCCTGGTCTTGATAAGATAGATCCTGGCGGGCGACTACACCCCTTATGCATTTAAGCACTAGATCCTTCCTGGAGGAGGGTATACCCCGACCAAGGCAGCAGGAATGCCATATGGCTTTTCCTGGTCTTGCGAAAACTTGCTAGGCGAAATTAGGAGAACCGAAATGCTGACTTTATTGAATTTCTCAAAAGCAAATACAAAGCAGAAAACATTGGGGTATACATATCAGAAATATACCAACCGAGATAACACTCATCTTCAAATTTTAAGACTAAGACCTTCTAGAGTAACCATCCATATCTTCAAACTGTTATGTGGGATACTTGTCAAACCATTTCCGCTCTTCTTCCATTGTGCTCTCCAACTATGCCAAACTGTGGCCCGATTTATGAATAATGTGAGCATATTGCTTGGCTAATGCAGTAGGGTTGGCAAACACTGCATAACAAGTGCGGGCTGCTTGCTGGTCTCCCCTGACCTCTCCTACCTCGGTCCTAACTGGAAACTTCATGACATTGTGATAAATGGACAGGACTCCCCTGATTCCTGATAGGAAAGGTCTTCCCAAGATTGCATTGTAGGCGGACGAGGTATCTACCACGACGAACTCTGTCATGATGTTCTGCTGAAGGAGGGCTTCTCCAATTATCACGGGCAAGATGTGCGTTCCTACCGGCATCACGGAGTCCCCTATAAATCCGTATAAAGGTGAAGTGCAACTGTTGTAACAGGGATTCTTAAGGTTGAGTTTCTCCAATGCTCCTTTGAACAAGATATCCACGCTGCTTCCGGTGTCTATAAGGATGCGTTGGACCCGGCAATTGGCAATCTGAACTATGATCACCATTGGATCATCATGGGGTTGTACTGTGTTGTAGGCATCATCCTCAGTGAAAATAATCTGAGCGGACCGTGGGTATTCCCGAGATCCTCGAGATACCCGGAACACATCCTGGCTAGCGATGAGCTTTGGGATCTTCCTAGCATGATTCTTTCTTGAATTGTTGGAAGTCTCGGCTAGGGTTGGGCCTCCACTAATGGTATGGATAACCTGGATTTGATGCATTAAGTCCTTTCCCTCATATTTCCTCCTTTCTTCTACGTCCCGCATTTCCTTCTACACCTCTTTTCCCACCTTGATGCTGTCCCGTACTTGTTGCAAGAATTCGGTTAAAAGTCCCCCTCTCACCAACCCCTCGATCTGGTTGCGGAGGCTATAGCATTCAGATATGTTATGCCCCGACATCCTCATGAAAGTCACAATATTTGTAACGATTTCTTTGATCAGCCGGGACTTTTATTGGATCGGGCTTCCTAAGTAAGCCCTTATCACGAATGGCTAGGTATATGGTTTCCCGAGAGGCATTGAGAGGAGTGTAATGGTTGTACCAGTCTTCCTCAGTTGATATGCGGGCTACCTCTCTTAGTGGAGGAGTTGCTCGGGGTGGAGTCCTTCTAGCCGGGTATCTTTCCCGGTACTGAGGAGGCAGCGGCCTATACGTCGATCTGTAAGGATTCCCATATCTTGATTGGCTTATTTCGTGGACAAACCACATGTTGGGGTTGATAATGTAAGGGTAGTTTAGGTGTTTGAACTTCATGCTCGAAGGCCCTTTCAAGACCTCAAGGGACAAGCACACCAAAGGTAAATTTCTTGTGCTTGGTTTTCTTTGAAGAGATTTAGTTAGCACATACACACTTAGCATACTTGATCTTGTGTGCATTCTCTTCACATGTCACTTTACACATTAGCACTTTGATTGTTATATCTTGTTGTGTGTATATGTGCTTAGTAATTTGTTTCCTGATAGTGTTCGAAAACGTCCGCGCGTGCACTTCTATGTGTTTGGTTTTGCATGAAGACCGCCCACGGAGAATGCCCTTGGCTTCTCCTTGGTTTTCACCTCTGTTGGTGATCGACGGTTATGATCGGCGGCCTAGTCGCCGAATGAAACCGCCGTTTGCATCCAGAAGTGTCTGGAGCAATTCTGTGGTCACGATCGGCGGTCACGACCGCCGTTCGAAACCGCCGTTCGAAACCGCCGTTCATACCTGATCGATTTAATCTCTCGAGTTTGATTCAGCAGTCACGAAACCGCCGAATGAAACCGCCGTTGTTCCCCTGTTCTTCTCGGGTTCAATTCGGCGGTTATGATCGGCGGCCTGGCCACCGAATGAAACCGCCGATCAGTGCGTTTCAAGGGCAAACTTGTCTCTTCACATGCCCAATTCTTGATGTCTATAAATATCTTACTTTCTCATTCTCTGATGAAGTTCTTTGAGTCTTTAGAACCCTAAACTAAAAAGAGAGATTTTTGAGAAAAAATCAAATCAAGAACTCACCTTTAAACATTCAAATCAAATCCTTTTTGCATCAAAGTTCATCTTGCATTCATCCATGATTGGGTTTGCATCATCACAACATGCTTGGTAAGATTTTGATTTAGTTCATCTTATTTTTAGTATTTTTACTATCAAGCATATTCTCTTTTAATTTACTTGTATGTTTTTGATCATATGATAAATACAATATTAGAGAATTAATTGTGATGAATTGATTGAGTGTTGTATTGTGATAGCTAATTAGATTTTTGATTAATCTTGATTAGCTAAGCTATTTGACATGTCATCTAGCTATTGATATCTAGGATTGAATTAGTTGCATATCATTATCCTAGGTAAGCATTTAGAGTAACCTAGCTCTAAATTGCATTTTGAGTATTTTACATATTCACATAGGTTGCATAATCTCTTCATAGAGAATTAAGTCTTGAGGCTAAGGTTGCTTAGGCCTCAAGCAATTAGGACTAGAGCCACTTTTAAAGGCCCGAGTGGTAGAAGTGGGGGGTTATTGACCGGAGTGTTAGACGAGGTTTACATAGGTTTTAAACTCCATTTCGATTAGTGGAATTCGAGGTCCGAGTGTGGCGCACTAAACAGCCTGTGGTTTTTCCCAGTGGTTGGGTTTCCACGTATACATCAAGTGTTATTTAAATTCCGCACTATATTACACTTGCTTGTATTTTTGACTAATATGGGCATTTTCGTAAAATTGACTTGCATGTGAAAATTGGGTAATAATAGTTAAAATCTATTCACCCCCCCTTAGATATATTTATCATACACACCGAGCGTTATTGTATTACTTTCACGATCAATTCGAAGGAGGGTTCTGGAACTTCTTAGCAGGTGTCAATTTTGGAGATTCTTTCTTAGACCGCTTAGATGACCGGGCTTCATCATGTTCAACCTTAATACGGAGTTGCTCATCTATGTCTACCTGCTCCAGCGCCATATCATAGGCCTCCTGGTAGGTCTCAGGCGGGTGTTTGGCAAATGATCGGAATAACCTGCCAGCCCACAAGTTCCTTCTGAAATTGGCAAGGGTTTCCTTCTCGGCAAACACTCCCATCTGGATTACTTCCTTGTGGAACTTCTCTACGTAGGATCTCAACGTCTCACCTCGTTCATGGATTACATGCTGCAATAGGACGGGATCATTGGGACGAGGTTTGATCCCCTGAAATTGAGCACCAAAATCGCTAGTGAGTTTTGTAAAAGAATCCACACTTCCTAGATGCAACTTTCTGAACCAAGTATTAGCACAGTCGGTCAGATTAGAAGGAAACATCCTGCACATAGCCGATCGGGTAGCGTTCTGGATTTCCATCTGGTGGACAAAGCTCTCCATATGACTCACGGGGTCCTTTGATCCAGAATATTTTTCGGTGGGCATCTTGAATTTGGGGGGGAGCTCGGCTTCCCGAATCCTTCTAGAGAAATGCGCGTTCATCTCCCCTAGGGGGTTCTTCCGGGTACCCCGTTGTTTCCCTTTCTTCAATTCCTCGAGCTCTTTCGCCATCTTGGCCATCTGATCCTGAAGGCGTTTAGATTCGTTGTGTCCGGACCGGACTACAGAGTCTTCATTGTTCGAAGTTTCTGATTCCACAGTAGGTTCCGCGCGCTCCTCCGCCCGAGGCCGGGTATCTCGTTGGTCCCTCTTAGGTCCAGTACGGCCACCTGCATCGGGCTGAGGACCCTTTTTTCCTACCGCCGGCCTTGTCGTTGACTGGGCCCTTCTAAGCGGGATGTCGATGGCCGATTTCACCGGCCGATGTCTAAGATCTTCGGGGTGATCCTACAGTGGCAGAGGCGGCCTAAGTCTATCAAAGACCGGTATCCGGGTACTTGGTCCAGCCCCTTCTACAAATCTGGGTGCTTCAAAGGGTATTCCTTGAGCGATCATCCGAAGACGGACGCTTTCTACATAGGCAGCAGCATGTTGCTTTATGGCCTCCCGAGTTGCTTCTGGGACCGCGGGGTCCTGTGGTGCTGATTCAGGATTAGGCGGTGGAACTGGTGCCGGGATCTGGCTTCTGGTTCCCTTTATTTTCCCTTTATTTCTCTGAGTGGGAGCGAGGGAATGGGGCCCTGAGTTTACGGGCTACCCCTGGGAGGATCAGAGCCTCATCTTCTAACTTCCTCTAGGTTGAACTTGATAGTTTGTGAAGGGTGGGGAGTTCGTTTCCCACAGACGGTGCCAAAGTGTTAACCAAAAATTATCACCGGGGTGAAATTTCTAATTAACGGTTTATGAGGGACCCAGATTGGGATAGATCTGGGCTAGCGGGATACCTAGTAGCTCGATATCCCGCTGGTTCCTACAAATCGGCTAAGTGTGGTGTATAGTAGTAGGATGACACAGATTCTGGTATTCGATGGAATGAAATTCAACTTATTTTATTTAGTATAACATATAATGAAACTTACAATCTGTTGAAAGCATAAGCATGATCATAACAACAATGAAAACGAAAGTAACTTGGTAGGCAATGGTGATGGAGCTTTTTTGTGTCAGTCGATAAGTGGAAAAAGTCTGGTAGGGTTTCGATACCCTCTTTCTGTCGTCATATGATGAATATATATAGGCATGTTTCTTGCTGTCCACTCCTAGAACTTCGGTCTAGGGTTTTAGCAAATTACGGGTCTTTCCTTGACGATCAACGGGTTCATCGAGGAATGGATTCCTTCAATCAGGTGATTCCCTATTTTCCTCCGATTTGATAGGAGTTGACTTCTATTCAAAATAGGATTCTGTATGGCGGGAATGAATGCCGTGTTCTAACTTGAGTTTCTGTCTTGAACGGTGGCGTTTAATGTTTGTTTTCCTATTCGGTCTACTGTTCGGGGTACCCGCCTCCTACTTCAGGCGGGGTCGGTATACTCGGACCTTGGTGTTAACTTGCTATGTGTATGCCATGAGTTTAGTGGGTCGGGATGCTTCGGGCACCCCGCCTTCCTCTCGATCTTCTTAAATGAGGTTTGGGAATATCGGGTATCGGACTACCGGGATACCCGGGATACCTGGGGTAGGCAGGCGTTAAGACCTTGTGGCAGTAGTGTCTCTAGGGCCTTGTCTTTGAGGTTTCCTGATGCTTTCTTGGTCCTAAAGGTTCTAGATCTGGCCGGGGTAGGTGGAGGTTCATATCCTAACTTCATTGTAGGTAGGCAGGGTTCCGAGGTACCTCTAAAAACTGTTGCTTTCTACCCCGACTCATTTTTCGAACCTGATGGAAAATTCTTCTTTGGTCCCCACCATTTTTGGAGGTTAACAACTTTCTTGCATGTAATTAGTGTAAATAGATTGTATATATATATCTAAGACTTAGAACCGACTTAAGATAAACACCTCCTTGTTGGGAACGATACCCTTACTCATAACCATTATACATGGCGAACGATTCGTATGCTTGCGAAAGGGTAAAAACTCACGCGCCATATCATTTATCGTAGTTTATTAGAACCGGTCCGTGCGCCGATCAAGTTTTAGGCGCCGCCGGGGATATATTTTAGAACTATCGCGTGTGTGTCAGCTAGTCAAACAGAAGCATAGGCATTTCAATGTCGAGTGGAATGCCGTGGTGCACGAAGAGGTAGATAGGCTTTTGAAAGCTTGATTCATCAGGGAATCCCGTTACCCCGAATGGATCGCCAATGTGGTCATGGTAACCAAAGCAAATAGGAAATGGCGTATGTGCGTGGACTACATCGACCTTAACCGGGCTTGCCCAAAGAATAGCTTCCCTCTGCCTAAAATAGATCAGCTGATTGATTCCACTGCAAGTAACAAGCTTCTAAGCTTCATGGATGCTTTCTCGGGGTACAACCAGATCATGATGCACCCCGTTGATCAAGACAAGACCAGCTTCATCACTGGACAAGGCCTTTACTGCTACAAGGTGATGCCGTTTGTTCTCAAAAATGCTGGAGCCACTTACGAGTGTTTGGTGAACAAGCTGTTCAAGCAACAGATAGGACAGTCTATGAAAGTATATGTTAACCCAAAATTATCACCGGGGTGCAATTTTGAATTAACGGTTCGTGAGGGACCCAGATCTGATTAGACCTGGGCTAGCGGGATGCAGTATACCCCGGTATCCCGCTAGTTCTTCGGACTTCGCTGGGTACGATAATTACCTACTTGTAACGGACCTAGATCGGGGTAGATTGGGCATTGAGAGGTACTTAGTGGCCTGATACTCCGCTGATTCTCGTAAATCAAGTGTTATGTTGGGTGTAAGTAGTAAGATGGATAAATTTCTTATATGGTGGATGTATAAAGCAGAAAAACTGTTGATATATATATATATATGTGGATTTGGGTACGATCCTTACAACCTGGTATTTGAAATATCAGTATTACAGCATGGAAACAATAAAGCATATAAGGGAGCAATGGAGATGGAGCTTTTCGTGCCTGTCGATAAGTAGAAAAAAGTGAAATAGGGTTTCGATCCCTTTTCCTGTCATCACATGATCAATGTATAGGCTCGCCTTCTTGCTGAGCATTCCTAGAACTTCGGTCTAGGGTTTCCGTGGTGCACGGGTCTTTCTTTAAAGTTTAACGAATTTGTCGAGACACTGATCCCGAAAGATCAGATGGTTCCTTCTTTTTCGGTTCCAAATAAGTTGACTCCTATTTAAAATATGATTCTCCATGGTGGGAATGAATGCCGCGTTGTGACTTTGAGTTTCTATCTTGAACGGTGATGTTTAAATGTCTGCCTTTGTATGCGGTCTGCTCTTCGAGGTTGGTGTACTGGGACCCTTTGTATTTATCTTGTTATGTGAACGTCATGAGTTTTGCTGGTCGGGGTACTCCAAGTACCCCGCGTCCCTCTTGCTCCTCTTAAAATGATGTTCGCAGATATTGGGGTCCCAAATAACAGGGTACCAGGTTACTCGGGCATTGGGGTGCTCGGGGTAGCTGGGTGCCACGATCTTGTGACGGTCGTGTCTCTAGAGCCCTTCTCTTTACGGCTTCCTAGTGCTTTCTTGGTTCCAAAGATTTTGGACCTGACCGAGGTGTGTAGAAGCTCATACTCTAGCCCGTCAACTAACAGACGGGGTACCCGGATATCTTTCCCGTTGCTACTTTGCATCCCGGCTTTCTTCTTAAAGCTAATGGAAAATTCTTTTTTGGTCCCCGCCATTTTAGACAGTTAACAGTATATATTGACGACATGATCACCAAGTCTCAGATGACTGACCAGCATCCAGAAGATTTGCGCTACACCTTCCAAGTAATAAGGGAAAACCATATGTGATTGAATCTGGCTAAGTGTGCTTTCGGGGTAGCAGTAGGAAATTTTTTTGGATTCATGGTACACGAGAGAGGAATCGAGGCCAACCTCGAGAAAATCAATGCCATTATAGATCTTGAATTCCCTACTACCCTCTAGTAAGCACAAGGATTAACTGGCAGGATAGCCGCATTGAACCGCTTCATATCCCGATCTACAGATAAGTGTCTACCTTTCTTTAAAATCATTAAGCATGGTAAGAAGATGAAGTGGGATCAATAAAGTGCGCAAGCTTTCCAGTCTTTGAAGAAATACCTAGCTAGCCCGCCTTTGCTAGTAAAACCCCTTTGAGGAGAAGAACTACAACTTTACTTGGCAGTATCAGAAACTGCAACCAGCGGGGCCGTGGTGAAGGAATGTAGTGACGGGGCCTAGAGACCAATCTACTATGTGAGCCGTGCTCTGACCAAGTCTGAAAAAAAAATTATACTCTCCTGGAGAAGCTTGTCTATGCACTTGTGACTACAGCTAGAAAGCTCCGGCCTTATTTTCAAGCTCACACAGTCGCAGTAGTAACAAACCAACCACTGAGATAGTTCCTCTAGAGACCAAAAGTATCAGGCAAGCTGGTCATGTGGGCCCTAGAGCTCACCTAGTATGATATAAAATACAAGGCAAGAACAACAATTAAAAGCTCAGGCCTTGGCCGACTTTGTAGTAGAATTCAGTACGACCTCCAGTCTGGATACCACTACGATCCCGAGCCTGGATCCAAAATCCTCGGAATGGCCCACTGATTGCAAGGCTTGGATACTATATATAGATTGAGCGTCAAATCAAGCAGGCTGTGGAGCCAGGATCGTCCTTACCGATCCTGAAGGGATCGATTGTTAGGATTATGCTCAATAGCAAGAGTGTAATGTTGTAATTAACAATCTTTTTCATATTAATAAAATGATTTCTGGTTTAACAAATCATATAGCACTTATAGTTTAATATTATAATTGTCAAAGTAAATAATCATAAGGTCTAAAGACTATGAGAAAAGAAGAATTGTTCGTACATCTGGATATGTATGTGGTAGACACAATTCTTTAGTTAGTCTTGAATAATGTTCACAACTAAAGTTAAAGGTTGGGCACCTTTATCTTGTTAAAGTTGTAGAATTCTTTTGCTAGCATTTGAGTGGGATCAAATGAGATATGATGAGTCTAAAATCATCGGAGTGTCTTCGAGCAAAAGGATCTAGTGCACTGGGTGTATTGAACTGAATCACAATGAAATACTTTATCTATAACCGTCAATAGATAATAGTCTTTTCATTATCAGGACAATCGGAGAGTCTATCTTAATCCTGAGATAAATGATGGACTTATGGTTGCAAGTGATATCATTTGAGTTATCAATGAGTACGATTATATCGCATAGTCTATCCTCGATAGTTTGGTGATATTCATTTGTTAATCGATAGAGGACTTCATTTATAGATATGGACATCGTGGCTCCATTTATTAAATGAGAGTATAATATCATCATATGGATGTTTTGAGGTAATTGGATATTAAATCTCAACGTTGAGTTTTCGATAGTGTCTATTGAAAACATGGCTTCTGGACAAGTCAAAATATCCAAGTTCAAAATGTGGTCATATGAGTAAATATGGTAACTTGGAGAGTTGTAGGCGGTCTATGAACTCTTGGCGATTACTGATATTAATCACGAGGATACACTATCTCCAACATGATTGTCTAGGGTATGAATGAGGAACATCTTCCTTTTCTATCTTTATTTAAGAGTTCAGTTTTAGCTCTTTAGTGGAATGAGTTAAAATTAATGGATCGGACCTAAGTGAATCATTTGTTGATTGTGATTAGGTTATGTCTATTGAAGCTTAAATTTAGATGGCCCGCCAAGATCCCCAATCCACACGGACTTGCATGGATCACTTGATATATTCTACCGGACCAATTTAAGGGTCCATTTAGAATTGCATTTAATATATTAAGAATATAATTTGCACATTATTTATTTAATGGGCTGCTCAATTATATTAATATATTAATGAAAGACATGTGGGCTTGTTTCTTTTAGTAAGAATGGGTCTGGTTCACATGTGGGCTTTTTATTTAAAGTCCAATGGATTAAATGAAATAAGAAAATAATATTTGGCCCAATTATTTTAAGTGGGGCGGCAATGTTAAATTTTAACCTAAGATATTATTTTGTTTTCATTGTTTTAATTAAATAAGAATTAATTAATTTATTAATTAATTGTTTAATTAAGAAACAAATCTTTTCTGATTAGGAAATATGATTCCTAGTGTTATACTATTGTTGGTAGTATACTAAAAGTAAAAGACTTATTTGGTAAGAAAATAAATAAATAATTTTATTTATTTAATCAAATAAGAAGTCTTTTTTATTTAGTCAAATAAAGGAATAAAAGTTTTATGAATTAAATTAGGGTTTAAAGTCTTGAACTAAATAGGAATTAGGGTGCAATACAAACTCTTTTGGGCTTGAGAATTGCGGCAACCCTAGTCCCTTTTAGGTTATGATTTTCGGCCACCCTAAGTAAAAGAAGAGAAGAAAATTTGGCCACCTATATAAGTGCTCTTATAGAATTCGGCCACAACATGTGTTCTTGATACGAATTTCTTCTTCTTCTCAATTCATAGATAGATTATTTTATTCTTCTAAAACATAAAAGAGTGTTAGATTATTCCTTGATGGTATACTATTTGCTTAATCATCAATAAGCTTGTGTATACAACATCGATCTAGGTTCACGCAAGTTTCGATCATTAGATTGAGAACTCAAAAGTGACCGGAATAATCTTGGTATTTCTTTTGATTGTTTTTGAGACTAACAAAGAAAAGAAAAGTTTGTTTGTCCATTCACAGGTTTGCAATTCAAAGAAAAGGGAGACTACGCTCCTAGGTGATCCACGTTCGTGCTAGGATTGAAGATCTTGCGGATTACCATCGACGTAAGTCAATCGGATCACGCGACAAAAGGTATTATTCTTTTGTTAGATAATATATATGTTTAATTGATTAAAGGGTTTAAGGTTCATAAAAGGAAATTTTTTTTAAAAGTCACTAAATCTATTTTTAGTCTCGCTTCCGCTGCGTGTACGGTATTTTTCCCTACAATTGGTATCAGAGCCTAGGTTGAACCCTCTTAATTAATTAACGTATATATACGTGGATCTATTTCTTTTTATTGTGATTATGCGTGTTTAGAAAGAGATGGCACTCTAGGTATTCGCATATATAATTACATGTGGATGTATGGATTTATATATGTTTATGTGGATTGTTTTTGCTCGATTTTGGTCCTAGATTTTCAATGTATTTTTCTTATGGAATTGTAACAAGAAGGGTGGTCTATCATCGCCATAATTCCTTCTTGGTAGTTGCTAGGTTTTATTATTTTTTATATAGGTGCAGTATTTTTTTAATACTACTGCAGTTTTTTTTATATTTTTATTATGTGCAGTTTTTTGTTTGTAAAAAGTACTGCAGTGATTAAAAAAAAAAAATAAAAAAATACTGCAGTATTTTATTTGTTTAAATACTGCCGTAATATATTTAGGTGTTGAATATTCGAAGACACGAAGAAAAACGAAGCAACCGGAACCGAGAACGAGCACCGTGCGCACCCTAGGAGTGGATTGGGCTGCGCATGGCAAGCCCAAGCTTGGTGGGCTGCGCATGGCAGCTTTGTTGGGCCTTATGGGCTGTGCATGGCAGCCCCTTTGTGGGGTTGTGGGCTGTGCACGCCCATGGGAGGAGGCCGAAGGATGAGCGTATGGTTGATGGGCCACTTGAAGATCTTGTATTCCTAAACAATTGTAATTTACTTGTTTTTCTAGGATGGGCCAAAATTGTTGCTATTTAATTTATGCTTAAATATTACAATATTTGTTATTGTATGATAACATGACATATAGAATAGGAGTGCCACTCATATATCTCTTTTGGTATGAACATGCATTGAATGATTTAGGTATCTAAATTGGCATCTAGATAACTTGGTAAATCATTGTATGGGATTTAATCACACCCCTTAAATAATTGAGTGGGAGAAGGTGTTTTTGTAACACCTATGGCCTCCAAGGTTAGTTGAGCTTTATTATTTATTGGTAATCCCCCCAAGGGGTGTCCATGAATGGAATTTAGCAGTATACTTCCTTACAAGGATAGACTAGACAATGGACTCAAACGAGATCTACTCCCCAAGGAGGGATTTTCGTGAGAGAAAATTGAGGGTCGATATCTTGGTAACACACTCAATGTAATTTTATTGATATCCTCCCAAGAGTTCTTGTCAGTAAAATTGCAAGGCTAAAATTGAAAACGCTGGTTGTTATGTTAACAATTAGGTGGGACCTAGTCTAACTAGTAAATGGTGCGAACTCCCAAAGGAGGCGTAACATTTATGGGTGTTGGATCACCGTTGAATTTTTATGATTGAGTTATTTATTTAAATCAAGATAAATATTCGAAAGTGCTTTAACATGATTATTTACTCATATATATTTTTGTTATATTCAGAAATCATGACCCCATCCCTAATGAACATCTTAAAAGATAATATTTTAACCGGAAATAATTATGTCACATGGAAAAGGAAAATTTGGTTGTTGCTGCAAGCTGAAAAACATAAGTTTATTCTGTCTACTCATAAACCACCTGCTCCTACTTATGAATCTCAGATTCATATGGTTGGTAAAGTTGCTACTGTTAAGACCCGTCAAAAGGTTAAGGAACAACAGAAGAAAAAGCAACTTGGGCCTACCAAGAAGGAGACCAAGAAAGTAACCAAGATCAAAGGGAAATGCTTCCTTTGTGGTGAAAATGGACATTGGAAAAGAAATTGCCCAAAGTCCCAGAATAAGAAGGAAGAAGGTAATGTTAATTATCTTGAAACATGTTTTCTGGCAGATTCTAATGATTCTTGGATCATAGACTCTGGAGCCACTAATCATGTTTGTTATTCCTTGCAGGGGTTCTAAGAAAGGAGAATGCTGAGTAAGAATGAAATCAATTTGCGCTTGGGCAACGGAACGTTAGTGTCTGCAAGTACAGTGGGAGATATTAGAGTTTATTTAGATTCTAGAAGGCATTTAGATTTAATAGACGTTTATTATGTACCGCAATTCAAGAGGAATTTAATTTCAGTTTCTTGTTTGAATAAATTTGGATATTCGGTTACTTTTAATAAAGTCTTTATTATTAGTAAGAATGACAAAATTATTTGCCAAGGTACATTGGAAAACGGTCTATACTTTTTGCATAGAAATATCTCTCACTCGTTAGACACAGAAATAACGGAACCTAATCATAAAAGAGTTAAATTATCAATAGATGAAACCTACCTATGGCATTTACGCCTAGGTCATATTAACCTTAATAGGATTAAAAGATTGGTATGTGACGGACCTTTGAGTGACTTAAAGGTTGATGATCTACCAACATGTGAATCTTGTTTGGAAGGTAAAATGACCAAAAGGTCGTTCTCTGCCAAAGGTGCAAGAGCCACTGAATGTTTAGGATTGATACACACTGATGTATGTGGACCTATGAGCATTCAAGCTAGAGGTGGATATGAGTACTTCATCACCTTCACAGATGATTACTCGAGATTTGGTTATGTGTATCTCATGCGACATAAGTCGGATACTTTTGACATGTTCAAAGCATTCAAAGCTGAAGTGGAAAATCAGCTTGAGAAACACATAAAAATCTTGAGATCTGATCGTGGTGGAGAATATCTATCTGGTGAGTTTCAGCAATATCTTATTGATAATGGGATAGTTTCTCAGTTTTCTGCACCAGGTACACCTCAACAGAATGGGGTAGCAGAAAGGAGAAATAGAACTCTTTTGGATATGGTTAGGTCTATGTTGAGTTATTCAACACTTCCTATTTCTTTTTGGGGATATGCCTTACAAACTGCTATATACATTCTAAACGATGTACCATCTAAGTCTGTTCCTAAAACACCGCATGAGTTGTGGACTGGGCGCAAGCCTAGTTAACAACACTTAAGGATATTTGGTTGTCCTGCGCATGTGTTAAAAGGAAAGAAAAAAAAAAAAAGATGGAGTCCCGTTCAGAAACATGTATATTTGTAGGGTATCCAAAAGAAACTAAAGGATATTATTTTTATAGTTCTTCAGATCTTAAAGTATTTGTTTCGACAAATGCTAAATTTCTGGAAAAGGACTATATGAATGATTTTGTGCCTAGAAGTAGAATTGTCTTGAATGAGATGTCAGGAGATACAATTCCACGAGAGGTTACACAACCTAACCCAATTGTAAGTTCCAATCCAACACAAGATCAACAACCCACCATTCCTCATCGTAGTGGGAGGGTTCGAACATAACCCGAAAGATACATCGGTCTGGGAGAATCAGTGGAGAATCTCCCGGACGACGATGATCCCTACACGTACAAGGAAGCTATGAAGGATGTTGATAGTCGCCATTGGCAAAAGGCAATGCAATCCGAGATTGAATCTATGTTCGATAACAAAGTCTGGTCCCTTGTAGACTTGCCTAAAGGGATAAAACCCATTGGGTGCAAGTGGGTATACAAGAGGAAAAGAGGTATGGATGGTAAGGTGGAAACCTTTAAAGCTAGATTGGTAGCTAAAGGGTATACACAGAAAGAAGGTATCGATTACGAGGAAACCTTCTCTCCTGTGGCCATGCTTAAATCCATTAGGATACTCTTATCCATTGCAGCATCTTTAGATCTAGAGATTTGGCAAATGGACGTCAAGACAGCTTTCCTTAATGGAAGTCTTGACGAAAGCATCTACATGATGCAACCAGAGGGATTCATTGAAAAGGGCCAAATGGAAATGGTATGCAAGTTGCAGAAATCCATATATGGATTAAAGCAAGCATCCAGATCCTGGAACATAAGGTTCGATCAAGCTGTCAAAGGTTTTGGATTTATTCAGAATCCTGACGAACCTTGTGTATACAAAAGGATTAAAGGCGAAAAGTTGGTTTTCCTGATTCTTTATGTTGATGATATACTACTCATTGGAAACGATGTAGGTGTATTGACATCAGTAAAAGAATGGTTAGCAAAACAATTTGATATGAAGGACTTAGGAGAAGCAAGTTTTATTCTAGGTATCCAATTAATAAGGGATAGAAAGAATAGAACGATTGCATTATCCCAAGCTTCATACATAGACAAGATCTTGTCTAGGTTTTCCATGCAGGATTCCAAGAAAGGTATGTTACCTTTCAGACATGGAATCAAGCTTTCTAAGGAACAAGTTCCTAAGAATGAGTATGAAGAGCAATTCATGAGTAGAGTTCCATATGCCTCGGCGGTTGGAAGTCTCATGTATGCAATGCTCTGTACTAGACCAGATATTTGTTTTGCTGTTGGCATAGTTAGTAGGTTTCAATCGAAACCTGGTCCTGATCACTGGACGGCAGTCAAGCATATTTTCAAGTATCTCAAGAGAACGAGAGATAATATGCTTGTATACTCTGGAGGGGATTTGATTCCCGTTGGGTATACAGATTCTGATTTCCAATCAGATTCTGACTCCAGAAAATCCACATTAGGGGCTGTGTTTACTATTGGAGGAGGAGCAGTCATATGGAGGAGTATCAAGCAATCTTGTATTGCTGATTCCACCATGGAAGCTGAGTATGTTGCTGCATGCGAGGCTGCCAAAGAGGCTGTTTGGCTCCGCCAATTCTTGATTGACTTGGAAGTGGTTCCTAGTGCGAATAAGCAGATCACTATCTATTGTGACAACAGTGGAGCAGTGGCTAATTCGAAAGAACAAAGAAGTCACAAGAAAGGTAAACACATTGAAAGAAAGTATCATCTTTTAAGGGAGATTGTTCAAAGAGGTGACGTGACGATTACCAAAATCGCGTCAGCAGAAAATCTAGCGGATCCCTTCACAAAGGCTCTACCTCAGAAGAGTTTCGATGGGCATCTAGAGAACATGGGCTTGAGAGATATGACACATTTGCTATAGTGCAAGTGAGAGATTGTTAGGATTATGCTCAATAGCAAGAGTGTAATGTTGTAATTAACAATCTTTTTCATATTAATAAAGTGATTTCTGGTTAAACAAATCATATAGCACTTATAGTTTAATATCATAATTGTCAAAGTAAATAATCATAAGGTCTAAAGACTATGAGAAAAGAAGAATTGTTCGTACATCTGGATATGTATGTGGTAGACACAATTCTTTAGTTAGTCTTGAATAATGTTCACAACTTAAGTTAAAGGTTGGGCACATTTATCTTGTTAAAGTTGTAGAATTCTTTTGCTAGCATTTGAGTGGGATCAAATGAGATATGATGAGTCTAAAATCATCGGAGTGTCTTCGAGCAAAAGGATCTAGTGCACTGGGTGTATTGAACTGGATCACAATGAAATACTTTATCTATAACCGTCAATAGATAATAGTCTTTTCATTATCAGGACAATCGGAGAGTCTATCTTAATCCTGAGATAAATGATGGACTTATGGTTGCAAGTGATATCATTTGAGTTATCAATGAGTACGATTATATCGCATAGTCTATCCTCGATAGTTTGGTGATATTCATTTGTTAATCGATAGAGGACTTCATTTATAGATATGGACATCGTGGCTCCATTTATTAAATGAGAGTATAATATCATCATATGGATGTTTTGAGGTAATTGGATATTAAATCTCAACGTTGAGTTTTCGATAGTGTCTATTGAAAACATGGCTTCTGGACAAGTCAAAATATCCAAGTTCAAAACGTGGTCATATGAGTAAATATGGTAACTTGGAGAGTTGTAGGCGGTCTATGAACTCTTGGCGATTACTGATATTAATCACGAGGATACACTATCTCCAACATGATTGTCTAGGGTATGAATGAGGAATATCTTCCTTTTCTATCTTTATTTAAGAGTTCAGTTTTAGCTCTTTAGTGGAATGAGTTAAAATTAATGGATCGGACCTAAGTGAATCATTTGTTGATTGTGATTAGGTTATGTCTATTGAAGCTTAAATTTAGATGGCCCGCCAAGATCCCCAATCCACACGGACTTGCATGGATCACTTGATATATTCTACCGGACCAATTTAAGGGTCCATTTAGAATTGCATTTAATATATTAAGAATATAATTTGCACATTATTTATTTAATGGGCTGCTCAATTATATTAATATATTAATGAAAGATATGTGGGCTTGTTTCTTTTAGTAAGAATGGGTCTGGTTCACATGTGGGCTTTTTATTTAAAGTCCAATGGATTAAATGAAATAAGAAAATAATATTTGGCCCAATTATTTTAAGTGGGGCGGCAAGGTTAAATTTTAACCTAAGATATTATTTTGTTTTCATTGTTTTAATTAAATAAGAATTAATTAATTTATTAATTAATTGTTTAATTAAGAAACAAATCTTTTCTGATTAGGAAATATGATTCCTAGTGTTATACTATTGTTGGTAGTATACTAAAAGTAAAAGACTTATTTGGTAAGAAAATAAATAATTAATTTTATTTATTTAATCAAATAAGAAGTCTTTTTTATTTAGTCAAATAAAGGAATAAAAGTTTTATGAATTAAATTAGCGTTTAAAGTCTTGAACTAAATAGGAATTAGGGTGCAATACAAACTCTTTTGGGCTTGAGAATTGTGGCAACCCTAGTCCCTTTTAGGTTATGATTTTCGGCCACCCTAAGTAAAAGAAGAGAAGAAAAATTGGCCACCTATATAAGTGCTCTTATAGAATTCGGCCACAACATGTGTTCTTGATACAAATTTCTTCTTCTTCTCAATTCATAGATAGATTATTTTATTCTTCTAAAACATAAAAGAGTGTTAGATTATTCCTTGATGGTATACTATTTGCTTAATCATCAATAAGCTTGTGTATACAACATCGATCTAGGTTCACGCAAGTTTCGATCATTAGATTGAGAACTCAAAAGTGACCGGAATAATCTTGGTATTTCTTTTGATTGTTTTTGAGACTAACAAAGAAAAGAAAAGTTTGTTTGTCCATTCACAGGTTTGCAATTCAAAGAAAAGGGAGACCACGCTCCTAGGTGATCCACGTTCGTGCTAGGATTGAAGATCTTGCGGATTACCATCGACGTAAGTCAATCGGATCACGCGACAAAAGGTATTATTCTTTTGTTAGATAATATATATGTTTAATTGATTAAAGGGTTTAAGGTTCATAAAAGGAAATTTTTTTTAAAAGTCACTAAATCTATTTTTAGTTTCGCTTCCGCTGCATGTACTGCGGTATTTTTCCCTACATCGAATGCAGCCACTGTTTCAGGTTTGAGTTCAGAGCCACCAATAATGAGGCGGAGTATGAAGCCTTGTTAGCATGGATGAAAGTTGCTGAAGAATTGGGGGCAGATTTCCTCTTGGTTAGAAGTGATTCCCAGCTGGTAATCAACCAAGTATCCGGTGTGTACCAGGCGAAGGGTGACAACATGGTAGCATACCTCAAAAAAGTCCAAGAAGCAGCAATAAGATTCAAGGGAATGAAGATAGAACAGATTCCTCGAGAGAAGAATCATCGAGCAGATGTCCTGGCCAAAATAGTTGCAACCGGAGGACAAGCATTGCCTAGAGGGATACCACTCCAACTTCTACCCCGACCCAACATAGCTAGGGGATTAGAAGTGAGTTCGGTTGACCGACTTCCTTACTGGATGGATCCTATAACTGATTATCTCCAAAATGACACTCTTTCAGAAGATTCGGATCAAGCACATATGAAACAAATAACGGTTTGTTCAATGTATTAATCTAGAGAGGGGGGTGGGGGTGAATAGATTTTAACCAATTTTACCCAATTTTCATTAATCAATATTCTGAAAATACCAATAAATAGTCAAAGCAATAAATCAAGTGTAATAAGTGCGGAATTAAAAGACACTTGATTTTTATGTGGAAACCCTCAAGAGGGAAAAACCAGGGGCTGGTAAGTGCGCCACATTCGAATCTCAAATCCACTAATGGTAAAGGTGATTACAACCTAATCCCGGTATATAATTCACCACCACTGCCTAATCCCGGTATAAGTGAACCTAGTCCAATTGCTTGTGATTTAAGCAACCTAATCCCAGAAGCAACACAAGACTTACTTCTCAATGAAGAGATAATATGGCCTATGTGAATATGTATGAATATCTAAAATGCACAAAGAGCCAGGGAACCCTATATGCTTATCTAGGATGATAATATAACAACTTAGACAATCATAGATATCAATAGCTTGATGACATGTCATAAAGCTTAGCTAAACATAGATTATGCAAAACTAGAAAGCTATCACAATACAACACTCAATCAATACAACACATACAATCTCTATCTTGTAACTAGAATAATATTCTAAGAGCATACAAGTAATAAAAGAGATGGCTTGCTAAGAAAGACACTAAAATTATATGAAGTTAGTGAAAACTTTACCAAGCAAGATGTGATGTTGCAAAACCGTGCATGGATGCATCCTATATGATCATAGATGATGCTTGATGAACTTTGATACACAAAGGAATTACTTTGAGTGTTTATAGGTGAGTTCTTGTGAATTTTTTATCTTGAAAAATGTTCTAAGTGAAAAATATGATTTTTGAACTCTTTTAAATGACCTAGAATGAAAGAAGCATATATATAAGGTCACAAAGTGAAGTGGTGCCATTTTGAAAAAATGTTAAAAAACGGTGATTATGTGTCCTTGATTCTACGGCCATGGACCGCTGAATAAGGGCGCCGAATACAGTCAACCATGTTGACTGAGATTCTACGGCCTCTTTATGCGCCTTAGTCGCCGAACAAGGGTGCCTAATTGAAACCTGACATTCTGGTCCCAATTCAGCGGCCTCGTTTTGCGGCCACTAATCGCCGAACCAAGGGCGCCGAAAAGGTTCCAGTTACACTGGTCCTAATTCGGCGGCCTAGTTTTACGGCCATCAGCCGCCGAACCAGGGCGCTGAATTCCCTTGGCAATGCATCCTAAATTCTAAACATGTTATGGCATAACAAGTAAGATGCAATCAATAAACAATGCATGAAGAGATGTTAAAGTAATAAAGTGCACAAATAAAAACACACAACATAAAAATAAGAATTATGCATGAGTTGTGAGTGTGTGCAACTAATCTCTTCAAAGCAAGTAAGCACATAGAAATTTACCTTTGGTGCTTATCATTCTTGAGGTCTTGAAAGGGCCATATAGCTTGATCACCATTACCTAAGATACCTTTACATCAATCCCTTATTGTGGTTTGTCCACAAAATAAGCTAATCAAACTTTGAGGAACTTACAACGTAAGCTCAAAAGGACCGCTACCCGGTACTACCTAGTAGAAGGATACCTCTACCGCAAAGGAAAGTCCCTTCCATTACGAAGATGTCTACATTTAGATGACGCTTAATGGGTGCTAAACGAGGTACATATAGGGAACTATGGCAACTATGTATCAGGAGAGACCCTGGCTTACCAAGTTCTTAGAATGGGCTATTTCTGGACTACTCTGCATCAGGATGCCAAGCAATTTATGCAATCCTGTGAACCTTCTCAGTAGATAGCAAACCTTCATCACCTACCTCCGGAAAAACTCACTTCAATCAGCAAGCCTTACCCATTTGCTATCTAGGGGCTGGATCTGATCGGGCCACTTCCTATTGCTTCTGGTCAAGCTAAGCATGCTGTAGTGGCTATAAACTACTTTACCCGGTGGGTGGAAGCGAAGTCCCTTGCCTAGATAACGGAAGCAAACACCACGAGCTTTGTTAAGGAAAACATTGTCTGCCGATTCGGTACCCTGATAACCATAATAACTGATCTGGGTAAACAGATTGACAATACCAATTTCAGGTTTTTCTATGAAGAGCGGGGTATCAACCTTCATTTTGCATCGGTAGCCCACCCTCAAACTAATGGGTTGGTGGAAGTTGCCAATAAGACCATCAAGAAGCTCCTAAAGAAGAAGCTTCAACAGAATAAGGGGAAGTGGATTGAAGAACTCCCAAATGTACTATGGGCATATCAGACTACTAAGAGGACTGCTACTAGGGAAACTCCCTACTTACTGGCTTTTGGGACAGAAGCAGTCTCGCCTATCAAGCATAGACTAACATATTTCAAGGTCCAACACTTTGAGTTAGACGATAATGAAATAAAGTTGAGAGCCAGTCTAGACCTTCTCGAGGAGAAGCAGGATAGGGCTGCAGAACGGGTAACAGTCTACCAGAGCAAGATAGCCCTATGTTTCAATAGAAAGGTGAAGACTCGAAACTTTAAAGAAGGGGACTTGGTCCTCAGGAAGGTAACCCAGAATACCTGAAAGAGGTCTGACAGGGTACTAGCTCCCAACTGGGAAGGTCCCTACCTGATAAAGATGGTGGTTCGAAGGGGGGCCTACAAGCTAAAAGATTTGTATGGTTACCCGGTATACCACACTTGGAATGCCGATCACATCAAAAGGTTCTACCCTTAGAGTTTGAAGAAAGATTTATCTTGGTTGGTATATTTCTAAATGTGTACCCTAAATTTGCTTTGTATCACTTCTTGAGAAATTCAATAAAAGTCAGTTTTGTTCTCCTACATGATTCTCCTGAGTTTGCCTTGCAAATTTCGCCATTACTGATCGCCTCAAGACCAGGAAAGGCCATATGGCATTCCTGTTGCCTTGGTCGGGGTATACCCTCCTCTAGGAAGGATCTTGTGTATAAATGCCTAAGTGGCGTAGTCACCTACCAGACTAAGGATCCGGATTCGTGGCCCTAGTTGCCCACCGCATCCTCAAGACCAGGATAGCCTATACGGACCTCCTGAAGCCTCAGACAGGGAATACCCCTTTCCAAGAGACCTGATGCTAAAATGGCCTTAGTTGCCTACCAGGACAGATCGCCAAAGGATCAGGATACCTAATACCTTACTTCGCCATATCTACACATGAAGACTTGGTGCTAAAGTGGCCTTAGTTGCCTACCAGGACAAATCACCAAAGGATCAGGATACCTGACACCTTACCCCGCCATGCATACATGTGAAATTTTTTTATGATAGAAGTGAGCTAGGTTGCCAATCAGGGTTGGTTCAGCATCAAGATTCCTTATGTAGAGATTATCAAGTATCTGGACTTGCAATGTCCTGATTAGAGTATCTAAGCAACCTTGGCCTTTTATTGGGATCGACTTGCTCTAACCAAGATCGCTCCATACTTGGTCCAAATTACTTGATCAAAATTTCTACTGAATCCTACAAGGGGACTATCGTCCAAAAACTGTTTTAAGAAATAGTGCAAGTTTGGGTTTCTTTATTGCCAGATGAACAAATATGAAGATACTAAGTACTGGCAGCATCTCAAGTAAGTTTTATTTGGGTTATTAACAAGCATGCAGAGATCAGATTCTACCAAGGTGCATTTTAAGCAAGGAAAACAATATGGTTGCAAAAATATAGAGACTTTTCATTTGATCAATCAGGGTGCCCAACCCCCATTTCCGGGATAAAGAAATGGTAAAATAAATAAATAAATATATATCTCAAAGATGACAGGTCATGCATCCCTCTTCTCCTCAGCCTCCTTCTCCTGGCCGGCTGCATCTGATTCCCTAACAACCCCGGCTCTTGCCTCAGCTTGGACTTCTCCAGCTCCTGGCACCCCGGCTTCAACAGGAGCATTTGCTTCATCCAATGATACAACATCGGTAGGATGCACAGAATCCTGCACTTGATTATCTTGAGTAGTAGGAAGATCCTGTGCTCCATTCTCGGTTGATTCCACTAAATCAGCAGCAGATAAACCGGATCCCTAATGTGGAGAAGGATCCGGGATAGTGGCGCTTTGAGAAGGACCCCTCTGGTCTGGATCAACATCTGAAAGTTGGGCAGCTCTGTTCATGATTTGATCCCGGTCCCAGTTGAAGGCATCATGCATGTCAAATGGAGGAGGAAGAGCCTTAGCGACCTCGTATGAGGCAGTGAAGTATCCATCCATAAACGAGGAGTCCACCCTGGCTTCCAAGAAGCTCATTAAACCCCGTAAAAATCGGTTCTCATCTAGAAGCACGACTTTCTCCGCCTTCACAGTTTCTCTCTCAGCCCGACGGCGTGTTGACTTAATTGTTTCTATGTCATAAGCATGCTTCATCCTTTCCAGCTCCACCAAGGCAGCCTGCCTAACGGTTTTAGCTTCAGTGGTAGACTGGACCAGGGAGGTCACACTCTCTTCAGTTCAAGCTAGATCATCCATGGCCTCCTCCAGCTCGGCCTGAAGTGCAAGATTGGCCTCTTTTAGAGCTGTTACCTGTTACCCCATAACCAAAGCAAATTTAAAGCTCTACAAGGAAAGAAAGATAGTAAGTATCTTCTAAGAAGATCGTACCAAGCAAGCTAGAAGATCAAGATTCATACCTCAGCAAGCAGAGAAGCTCCCTTGGTAATCAGGATATCTGTAGGCAGGGAAGACATCGACTGTAGGCCTCATCTAGGACAAGCAGCTATGAACTTGGATATTATCTCCTCCTGGCTATAGTCCCGTGACCCCGATCCAGAGGGAAGATAGGTGGGAAGAGTGGCCGCAGTAGCAGCACTTTTTACTTTCTCTACCCTGGCTGGACGCTTGACAGGTACTGTTGGAGGAGGAGGAGGAGAAGAAACAGTCACAGCAGGCTTGCTAGGAGCAGCGATAGGAGCCTGCTTTTGGGTTTTGATTGGTGAAACCCGAGCTTTAGCAACCCACGCCAGCATCTCACCCAGGGTCGGGCGTGCTGGAATCTGAGTGGGAAGAGAGGTAGGAGAATGTGAAGGCAACCCCGCAGGAGCCGGATGAGGGGTCAATGCAAGCAATTTGGACCTGGACGTAGCACCAGCACCAGCACCAGCACCAGCACCAGAAGGAGGAGAAGGGATATGAGAATTGGCCAGAAGGGGATATGGGAATCCCGATCCTGAAGAAGAAGAAGAAGGAGAAAGAGATATGAGAGGAGTGGCAGAAACTACTAGAAGGAGGATCAACACCATATATATATATATATATATATATATAAGAAAGAAGCAAGAAGGACATAACCATATACCCGGATGAGTGATAGATAACATGAGATACCGGTCCAGCATAGTTTATTCATAGGCGTCATTGGAGGGGTACTGCATATTCATATAATTCCTTTCCTGGATCCTCTTAAGAACGCCGAGGGATTCCACGGAAGTATTCCCCCTTGTCCTATTTATCCCTCTTGATAATTTGGGTAGGGACTGGATACTCAGTTCCCCCGATATGCACTGAGTGGCCCTAATCCCCTCTACCACGACCCATTCATCCTTCCAGGTCTGGTTGTACTTCACGTTTGCCCCGGGTACGATGTGAAACAAATTAAGTTGTGTTCAATATTAATCTAGGGGGGGGGGGGGGGGGGGGGGGGGTGAATAGATTTTAACTAATTTTTACCCAATTTTCGTTATTAGTCAATTTTCCGAAAATACCCCTATCTAGTCAATTCAATATATCAAGTGTAATATGTGCGGAAATATAAATGACACTTGATATTTATGTGGAAACCCTAATCCCAGGAAAAACCACGGGCTGTTAAGTGAGCCACACTCGAACCTCGAATCCACTAATGGTAAAGGAGATTACAACCTAATCCTGGTATATAACTCTCCACCACTACCTAATCCTGGTATAAGTGAACCTAGTCCAATTGCTTGTGGCCTAAGAAACCTTAGCCATCAAGACTTAATTCTCAATGAAGAGATAATAAAACCTATATGAATATATGAAATATCCAAAATGCAATTTAGAGCTAGGGAACCCTATATGCTTATCTAGGGTGATAATATTGCAATTAAAGCAATCCTAGATATCAATAGCTAAATGATATGTCATAAAGTTTAGCTAAACATAGATTAAATAAACCTAGATAGCTATCATAATACAATACTCAATCATATCAACACAACAATCTCTATCTTGAATATTAGAAATTAATCGAAGAACATGCAAGTAATAAAAGAGATGTCTTGATAAATAAAACACTAATTATATATGATAATAGTGAAGAACTTACCAAAGCAAGAGTGTTGATGAAAGACCCATGCAAGCAAGCATCCTAGATATGCTAGAAGATGCTAGATAAAGTTTTATGCATATGAAAATGGTTTTGAGTGTTTAAATGAGCAATCTTGATTACCTTTTCTCTCACAAATCTCTCTATAGACTTTAGGGTTCTTGTATTGAAAGAGTTAGGTTCAAATAGATGAGAAAGTGATGTATTTATAGACATCAAAAACAGAGTATATGAAAAGACAAGTTTGCCCCTGAAAACACACGATCGACGGTTTCATTCGGTGGCTAGACCGCTGATAACAACCACCGAATTGAACCCAAGAAGAATAGGGGAACAACGGCGGTTGCTAAACCATCGATTCAACCGCAGAATCAAACCCGAGTGAAAAATCAATCAGGTATGAACGACGGTTTCGAACGGCAGTCGTGGCCACCGATCATAACCGCAGAATCACTCCAGACCTTTCTAGAATAAAACAGTGATTTCCATTCAGCGGTCAGGCCACTGATCACAACCGCAGTTTCACCTAATGTGGTAAAACCAAAGGAGAAGTCAAGGGCATTCTCCAGAGGCGATCTTCGCACTAAACTAAGCACTCCATCGTGCATGCGCGGATGTTTCCGAACATATTCGGGAAATGAATTACAAGACACAAAAATACACAACAAGATACAACAATCAAAGTGCAAGTGTGAGATGTGACATGTGAAGAGAATGCACACAAAAGTAATGAGCATATATGCAAGCATGGCAAGTGTGTGTGTGCAACTAAATCTCTTCAAAAAAAACTAAGCACTAGAGATATACCTTTGGAGTGATTGTCACCTTGAGGTCTTAAAAGGGCCTTTGATCTTGATCACCAATCACCTAAGCTACCCTTACATTCAAACCCCAATATGTGGTTTGTCCACGAAATAAGCCAATCAATAAATGGGAACCTTACAATCTCTCCCTTTGGCTATTTCGTGACAAAACCACCACTCACATTGATCCTCACAACATAATTGAATTTAGGAGATAATAAGGATATTCTATATTACAAAGAGATATAAAAATGTAAAAAACTTCAAGTCTTCAATCTCTTATAGAACTATCAACCCTTCAAAACAAAAAATTACACTTTCCAAAGCAAGTGAATGTGAGATGATCAAGAGAAAATAAAACAAGCATTTGCATTTAAAAATTTAAGCACAACATCATGCAATGTATGTGAATGCAATGCTCCCCCTCAACGGCTTACTCCCCCTCAATATGTAGTCTCCCCAACATATGCATTTGCTACTACAATTACAATTAGCAACTCCCCTTACCTCTACTCCTCCTTTTTGTCATGATATAGGCAAAAGAGTAGTCCCCAACTGGGTCACTTATAGCAAAGAGAGATAGTAACATACAAGATATTTGCATAATCATATAAGCCACTTTATGCAACTCAATTAATTTGAGAGAAACAAGGAGATTTATTTAAGAAAATGTGTGAATAAAAAAATGCTTTACATACAAGACATGTAGCATTCAAGTCCAAAATACAATGGTATTTGGCAAAGCAAATGACAAAGGTTTCCAATAGAATTCAAACCAATTTCACCATTTGTCATGAGAGAAGCAAGGATATAGAGATTTTATTGATTTCAATTTAAGAGCAACTATATCCAACTATATAAGCGAAATATGGCATGAGCAACTTTGCACCCTATTCGATTTTTTCGGGTAAGATACCCATATGATAGTAGCCATGTTCAACTAATAAAGAAAGAGAGACATTTGGATTGTAAAATCCTTTGAACGGATACAAGATCCTTTATTCATTTGAGTCTCATAAGCTTTTTCACACAAGTTTTGTATTTAAGAATTGCAATTATCAATTCATGCTTTTCATTGAGCATGTCACACTACAAGAAAAAAGGCCTATTGGGACGAATTCTATATTTCGTCCCAATCGATATCCTATTGGGACGAAAAAAAGTTCGTCCCTAAAGTTCTTACTATCTTGGACATAATTTGTCCCAATAGACATTCTATTGGGACGAATATTTATTTCGTCCCAATAGAATTTCTATTGGGACAAATTTTGTCTAATATGGTAAGACTTTTATGGATGAATTATTTTCATCCCAATAGGATATCTATGTTAGGATTATGCTCAATAGCAAGAGTGTAATAGTGTTTTTGACAATCTATTCATATTAATAATGTGATTTCTGGTTTAACAAATCTTATAGCATTTATAGTTTAATTATCATAATTGTCAAAAGTAAATAATCATAAGGTCAAAAGACTATGAGAAAAGAAGAATTGTTCGTACATCTGGATATGTATGAGGTAGACACAATTCTTTAGTTAGTCTTGAATAATGTTCACAACTTAAGTTAAAGGTTGGGCACCTTTATCTTGTTAAAGTTGTAGAATTCTTTTACTAGCATTTGAGTGGGATCAAATGTGTTATGATGAGTCTAAAATCATCGGAGGGTCTTCGAGTAAAAGAATCTAGTGCACTTGGTGCATTGAACTGGATCACAATGAAATACTTTATCTAGAACCGTCAATAGATAATAGTCTTTTCATTATCAGGACAATCGGAGAGTCTATCTTAATCCTGAGATAAATGATGGACTTATGGTTGCAAGTGGTATCATTTGAGTTATCAATGAGTACGATTATATAGCATAGTCTATCCTCGATAGTTTGGTGATATTCATTTGTTAATCGATAGAGGACTTTATTTATAGATATGGACATCGTGGCTCCATTTATTAAATGTGAGTAGAATATCATCATATGGATGTTTTGAGGTTTTGGATATTGAATCTTAACGTTAAGTTTTCGATAGAGTCTATTGAAACATGGCTTCTGGACAAGTCAAAATATCCAAGTTCAAAATGTGGTTATATGAGTAAATATGGTAACTTGGAGAGCTATAGGCGGTCTATGAGCTCTTGGCGATTACTAATATTCTTCACGAGGATACACCATCTCCTATAAGATTGTCTAGGGTACGAATGAAAAATATTTACTTATTCTATCTTTATTTAAGAGTTCAATTTTAGCTCTTTAGTGGAATGAGTTAAAATTAATAGATCAGACCTAAGTGAATCATTTGTTGATTGTGATTAGGTTATGTCTATTGAAGCTTAAATTTAGATAGCCCGCCAAGATCCCCAATCCACACGGACTTGCATGGATCACTTGATATATTCTACCGGACCAATTTATGGGTCCATCTAGAATTGTATTTAATATATTAAGAATATAATTTGCACATTATTTATTTAATGGGCTGATAAATTATATTAATATATTAATGAAAGGCATGTGGGCTTGTTTCTTTTAGTAAGAATGGGTCTAGTTCACATGTGGGCCTTTTATTAAAGGTCCAATGGATTTAATAAAATGAAAAATAATATTTGGGCCTATCTTTGTGTATGGGAGGCAAGGCTTGAAAAATAGCTTAATATATTATTTTATTTTTATTAATTGATTAAATGGAAATTAATTGATTGATTGATTAATTATTTAATTAAAAATCAAAATCTTTTTCTGACTAGGAAATATGTTTCTTAGTAGTATACTATTGTGGTAGTATAATTAAAATAAAAGACTTTATTTGGTAAATAGATAAATAAGGGATTTATTTATCTAGTCAAATAAGGAAGTCTTTTATGTAGTCACAAATACATTAAAGAGTTGGATTAGGGTTTCGAATTCTAAGGAAATCTACCTAGGGTTAGGATTTAAGTCAAAAGACACAAATCCTACATGGTAAAGGATTTCGGCCACAAAATATAGATATGATATTGTGCAGGAATTCGCCTAATATAGATATATATTAAATATGGCAAGAAGTAGTCCATGATATATATATATTTTATTTTATGGCAAGAGGTATTCACGCATATATATTCGCAATTGGCCGCAATATACTTATACATTTATAAAGTGCAGATTTCGGTGCACATACATATATATTTATAAAGTGCAAATTTCGGTGCACTTAACTTATATGTTTTAATAGGCAAGAATTCGGTGCACTGTATAAATATGAGGCAAGTGGAATTCGGCCTAACTCTAGGTCTAAGGCTTGAGAGTTTTTTTTCTTTTGTTTGAGAAAAATAGAATCCAACTCTAGAGATTAGTGTGATAATTTGGTCAAGAGAGAAAAAGAGAAGAGATCGTTTTACTTCGATAGTGAACTAGTAGCTTATACATCAATAGGCTTTGTGCACAACTTCGAATAAGGTTCACACGAGTTTCGATCATAAGATTGAGAATTCAAAAGTGACCGGAACGTTCTTTGTTATCTCTGGGAGGTTTAGTGACTAATGAAAAAAAAAAGTTTTTGTTATCCATCCTCAGGTACTCAATTCAAAGAAAGGGAGACCACGCTCCTAAGTGATTCACGTTCGTGATTGGATTGGAAGATCTTACGGATTACCATCGACGCAACGTCAATCGGATCACGCGACAAAGGTACGATATCTTTATTATATGTTAATTAATTAATTAAAGGGTTAAGGTTCACTTTATGGAAAAATTTTAAAACTATACTAAACCTATTTTAGTCTCTCTTCCGCTGCGTGCACTCGATTTTTCCCTACAATCTATTGGGATGAAATACATAATTCGTCCCAATAGACTGCCTATTGGGACGAATTTATTTCGTCCCAATAGGTTTTCTTTTTATTTAAAATTATAATAGTTAATAAATTTTGTTGACCTTTAGGGACGAATTTCTTTCGTCCCAGTCGGATATCTATTGGGACGAAATACATAATTCGTCCCAATAGACTGCCTATTGGGACGAAATTTATTTCGTCCCAAAAGGTTTTCTTTTTATTTAAAATTATAATAATTAATTAATTTTGTTGAAAATTCTTGATTTATTTTTTTTGAAGTTTTTTCCTTAAAGATAGATTAATAATTAAATTACCATATAAATTAGAAAATGATGCAATATGGATCATTTTGTTCGTCCAAAGTGGTTCTCTATCGAGATGAATTTTGTTTTTTCCCAACAAGTTCTTCATAAGGATCAATAACTATTAGTCTTAAAAGATTTTCAATTATTTTTTAAAAAGAAACTGAACCGTTGGAACCAGAACCGAACTGTCGAAACCGAAACCGTTGGTTCCGAATCAAAAATCGAAACGTGAAAATGGTGGAAAATGCCACCTTTTTAAAGTGGTTTTGTAAGAAAGTCACCACTTTAATAACTTAAGTTTAAAATGCACCTATTATGGTGAACGGACAAAAATGCCCTTACTTTACACACATTCTCTTACTTTGAAGTTTTTATTTTTTTTATTTTTTTATTATTCTTTCATCTTCTTCATAGAGGTCTGTTTAACAGACCTCCAATGGAGGTTGAACATCATTGGATAATTAGTTTAGTGGCGCTACGGAGATTTTTTTGGTTTTGAATCTTCCATTATTGAGCCTTTTCATTTTATTCTTTGAGTATTTTGTAAACCCGAATAAGAAATCGAACGGCTGGTTCCGAATCGAGAACGGGAACCGGAGTCATGTCTAATTCCGAGTACGATTAACAATTGACCATTTGATTTGACAATAAATGATTTGAACAAAATAGTTTAATTAAATGTTATAATAAATGTTTTTTAATATCAATTTGTTTATCATATAAAAATAAAATTTAAATTAGTGGAATCAATCTACAAATAAAATTTTGATTGAAAAATAATCAATAAAAAATTAATAACAAGTAGAGGTTATATATAAAAATTATGCTTTTGTTATCACAAACAAATGAGCAGCAAAGTGGATGGGCGTGTGTGGGCAGGGTTCGACTCACCACGAGGACAATAATTAAAATTGATTTGTATGGGTGGTGCGTGGGTAGATGGCTGAGGTAACAAATTTTTTTTAATTTTTTTTTTTTTTAATTTCGTCCCTATGGGTGCGTTTGGTATGGACGTAGGACAGGACAAGGCGGGACGGGACAGAACAAATTGTTCCATATTGTGTTTGGAACGTCTGGGACAAAATTGTGGACCGTACTATTATGCGTTTAGTATGACTGGGACAGGACAGGACAGGACAGGACAGGACAAGAGGTTCAATGACCAGATTACCCTTCTTTTATTTGATTAGTTTTAATTATTTTATTTATGTGATAAAAAGATTAATAAAAAAAATCCGTCCACGTTTTTTACTTCTTCTGTAATGAATATTCATCAAACCAATTTCTTCATTAGATTCAAACACATCCAAATTTCATCAAACCTCTTCATCAAATTCAAAAACAAATCCAGACCTTCATCAAACCTCTTCTTTATTAATCTATAATCAACTTATATACACAAAATCTTTACAAAAAAAATCTTGAAAAAAACATATTCTCAAATTTGAGGCAAATTTGAGCAGTAGATCCAGAACATGAACCAATTTGAGGCAAATTTTTCTGAAATTTTCTAATATTCTAATCTCATCATCTAATATTCTAATTTTCTGAAATTTTACAAGTTATTAAACAAAAGTAGCATAATCAAACAAGAAAACAACAACCATGATGGGTGGGGCCGTGGTTCTTAATTTTCTGGTCATTTTTTTCCTTTTTCCAGATCCAAAAGCAGCATAATCAAAAAAGAAAACAACAAATTTCATACTAATTCTTCACTCATGCATCTTGACTTGACCAGTTTCATACTAATTTCATACTCTGTAACCTGACCAGTTTATACCTAATTCTTCACTCAAATACAAATTTCATACTAATCAAACCCAAACCTAAATCTTCTTCACCCATCTGGAAAAAAATAAATAAATAACATCGCCGTCTTCACCCATCTTCTTCACCCATCGATCATCACCGTCTCTAAACCATAAACTAAAAAATCTCTTTCAAAAAAAAAAATCTTCAGAGAGAGGGATCTGATCTGATGTACAAACGAAAGAGTGAGAGAGAAAAAGAGAGAGAGAGAGAGAGAGAGAGGGATGAGACAAGGTGTGCTGCTAACAGCACCGACGGCGAGTTCAAGCGACCACGACGAAGATGGATCTGCGGCTGGTAGGTGTGAGAGATAGAGGAGACGATCGGCTGATGATAACCGAGTGAAGATGAAATCCTAATTTGAAGATCAGTTTTTTTATTTTATAGTTGATATTTTTGTTATTTTTGGAAGTTTTGAGGGCAAAAAAGTCTTTTTGACACTTGTCCCATGCATGGGACAAGTGTGGCTGAGCTATTTGGGTGGGACAAGTTTTTGGGTTTTTTGTCCCACCTTGTCCCGTCCCGTCCCGTCCCGTCCCGTCCCATGCTAATAGCGCGCCAAACGCGGGACAAGAGAAAGTTGTCCCGTCCTGTCCCGTCCTGTCCCACGTACCAAATGCACCCTATAGGATATCTAAAGGGATGAAATATTTCGTCCCTACAGGTTGTCAAAGGGGACGAAAATACAATTCGTACCTACAAGTTGTCTATTGGGACGAATATTTTCGTCCCTATACCTTATCAATTGGGACGAACAAAAATCGTCCCTATAGGTAGTTTTAAGGGACGAATTTCAATTTTCATCCAAAAGAAGCTATTGCGACCCATCTGAGGCGACGAAATTTGGAACGAATTTTATTCGTCCCAATAGACCTATTGGGATGTTTTTTGGGCTATTGAGACAAAAAAAAAAAATCGTCCCAATAGCCCTTTTTTTTGTAGTGTCATTTTGAATTTCATGCTTTTTCATTTTTGACATTAGCATGTTATAAAAGAATCATCATATCATGGAGATAACTATATGTCATTCAAATCGTACTTCCTATGTAAATCTCCTAGTCCAAAAATGCATGTTTGAACATAAATATGACATGGATTGTAAATAAAGCATGGCTTACACTTATTGAAGTAAATAACATATAATATATGTGCAACCAAGCTACTTAAGCAATCAACAAAGAAGCATAAAAATTTTCAAATTTTTTCATGCCACAAGTATGCAATAGCTCTTTTTGCTTGAGTTCCCCATATGGGGTCAATCACCAAAACACATCACTCTACAAGACAAATCCCAATAGATCTACTAATTGTTTTAAACCTAGTTGCGTCTAAGGGTTTATTAAATAAGTCCGCAAGTTGATCATTAGTACCTACATGTTTAAGTACTATGCATTTATTTTCAACAAGCTCTCTAATGAAATGATGGCGGATGTCAATATACTTAGTTCTAGAATGTTGAATCGGATTCTTGGAAATATTAATAGCATTCATGTTATCACAAAAGAGAGTGAGTGTACCTTGGTTGAATCCGTAATCTACTAGCATATGCTTTATCCAAAGGAGTTGTGTGCATCCACTCTCCGCGGCTATGTACTCGGCCTCGGCCGTAGACAAGGAAATTGAGTTTTGCTTCTTGCAAAACCAAGAGACTAGGTTATTCCCAAGGAAGAAGCAACTATCCGATGTGCTTTTCCTATCATCGCAATTCCTTGCCCAATCTGCATCACTAAAGCCAACTAAACTAGCATTAGTGTCAAAAGAGTACCAAATCCCATAGTTGGAAGTCCCATTCACATAGCGAATGATTCTCTTATTGGAAGAGAGATGGGACTCCTTAGGATCCGATTGGTACCTAATACACACACCCACACTAAAGGAGATATCGGGCCTACTTGCGGTCAAATAAAGCAAGCTACCAATCATGCCCCGATACAACATTTGTTCCACACTTTTTCCGCTTGCATCCTTGCTTAGCTTCAAAGTGATACTCATGGGTGTATCAAAATGTTTGGCATTTTCATGACCAAACTTCTTCACTAGGTTTGAAAATAAATAATAAACGTGTCCTAAAGTAATCTAGAGGGGGGGTGAATAGATTTTAAACAATTTTACCCAATTTTTCGAGATTAGTCCAAATTACGAAAAAGCCCCAATCTAGTCAATATACAAAAAACATACAAGTGCGGAAATTTGAGGACACACAATATTTACATGGAAACCCACACGGGGAAAAACCACGGGCTATTATGTGCGCCACACGAGAACCTCGAATCCACTATTTGCAAATACGATTACAAATTAGGTTGACCACATCACACCTAAATTTACTAATCCGTCTTTGCTACCCGCGGGCCTTTAATAGTGACTCTAGTCCCTTGCTTGCAAACTACCTAAGAGGTAAATACAAGACTTGTCTCTAAAGTGAAGAGATAGCACAACCTAAGGTGAATATGTGAAATACTCAAGATGCTAAAAATGCAAGGTTAGACATTTTAAGCTTATCTAGGCAAGGATGAACATGTTAGACAATCCTAGATATCATATTACTAGATGACATGCATAAACCAACACTAAATAAGCAACCAAAATCCTATATGCATTATCTATCACAATACAACTCACAAACCACAATAAAACAATCTTGAAACTAAGTCAAGTCATAAAGATGCAATCTTGAATCAATTCAAGTGATAAAGAAGCTATCTTGTAAAGCAAGAACATATAGATATGAGAATGATGTTCTAGATACAAGTCATGTGAGCAAAACTAAAAACCCTAGATGAAATCAACCTAGATTTATGCTAGATGATAAATGAAAGATGCAATATGAAGGGTTTTGTGATTTGGAAGCTTAAAGATGAAGTCTTGATACCTTGGCTTGAAGATACTCAACCATGCTCTCAAAAGTGTAATTTTTGCTCTACAAACCGAGCCAAGACTATCAAGACATATATAAATGGGATCCAAGTGAAGTGACATCGTTTTTGAAAAAAACGGTTCAGATTCCCGTCAGCTGCGCTGGTGAAGCGCTGGACGACCAGCACAACTCACCAGCGCACGCCCTTTAACTGGCAAGGGCGCTCGACGAGTGGCGCGCCTCAAGGGCGCAAGACCAGCGGCAACATTCTGGACGAGATGCGCTGGTGGAGCTTGCGCTAGTGACGACCAGCGCACCAACAGCGACAACCTACTGGAGGAGTTGCGCTGGAGGAGAGCGCCGGTGCAGACCAGCGCACGACCAGCGATAGTCCACTGGACTAGTTGCGCTGGTCAGCTTGCGCTGGTGACACCAGCGCATGACCAGCGCACACACTCCCTTAAGCACACAAACAAAAGTGCAAGGGTCAAAAGAAATGCATCCTAAGCCTAACTAGATATGCCATTATAATCACAAGATGTAAGAAGAGAGATTTAAATACCCAATGATGCACAAAAACTTCAAACACAACATACAAGTAAGAGTTATGCAAGTGTTGTGTGTGTGTGCAACTACATCTCTTCAAAGTAGAGTAAGTCAAGAAATCTACCTTCCTTGAAGCTCTTGATCATGCAATGAGGTTTTCTTCCATCCTAAGCTATCCTTACATATAGAACCCCATTGTGATTTTGCCAACGAAATACGCCAATAAAAAATGAGGCACTTACAAGGTTCTTGACATATTTGGCTTGGGTTATAAAAATCCCATCATGTAATTGCCTAATTTGCAAACCTAGGAGGTAACTTAGCTCATCAACATGACTCATCTCAAATTCATGAGACATAACTTCAACAAATTGTTGGACCTTGGTGTTGTTGGTGGAGCCAAACACTTTATCATCAACATATATTTGAGCTATAAAGAGCTCATCATTGTCTTTCTTGATGAATAGAGTCTTGTCAACACTACCCCTTTGTGTAGTTATTGTCAAAAAGAAATTGAGTGAGGCGCTCATACCAAGCCCTCGGTGCTTGTTTCAACCCATATAAAGCCTTTTTGAGGCGATAGACATGGTTGAGGTGGTGTGCATCCACAAACCCCTTGGGTTGCTCAACAAACACTTCGTCTTACAAGAAGCCATTGAGGAAGGCACTCTTGACGTCCATTTGGTGCAATTTAAACTTGTGCACATAAGAGATGGACAAGAGAAGCCTAATAGACTCTAATCGGGCAATGGGAGCAAATGTCTCCTCAAAGTCGATACCCTCAATTTGAGAGTTCCCTTGTGCAACAAGTCTAGCCTTGTTACGCACTATGTTGCCATCCTCATCGGATTTGTTCCTATATATTCACTTGGTGCCTATCACATCAGTGCTCTTAGGCCTAGGAACTAGAGTCCAAACCTCATTCCTTTTGGATTGGTTTAGCTCTTCTTGTATGGCAAGAACCCAAAACTTATCATTCAAGGCCTTATCAACCTTTTTGGGTTCTATTTGAGAGGTGTAGCATGTGTAGCTAATGAGATTAGCTATTTGACGCCTAGTCCTAACACCCTTATTTACTTCTCCAATGATGTCATTCTTATCATGGAGTTGTCTAACCCATGGAGCGGGTTCTTTAGAGTTCAAGAGAGGAACTCTATCAATAGGTTGTGTGTTATCATCACCAAGATTAGACGTCCCAACATTAGGAGTTACCATAACCTTCTCCAAGGGAGAGTCATCTTCTCTAGCAATCTCCTCCTCATGGTCACTAGACTTAAGCCTTTCATCATTAATGACAACATTGGATGATTCCATGATGCTTTGAGTCTTCAAATTGAAAACTCTATAGGCTATACTATTTAAGGCATAGCCAATAAAGATACCCTCATCACTCTTAGCATCAAATTTGCCAAGTTGATCCCGATCATTTAAAATGTAGCATTTGCTTCCAAATGAGTGGAAGTAGCTAACATTTGGCTTTCTACCTTTCCATAACTCATAGGAGGTATTCCTAGCTCCAGGCCTTAGGAAAACTCTATTTCCTATATAGCAAGCCGTATTAACGGCTTTGGCCCATAGGTTCCTAGGGACATTATTGTTAAGCAACATCACATGGGCCATCTCTTGAAGGACCCTATTCTTCCTCTCAACAACTCCATTTTGTTGAGGTGTCCTATGAGCCGAAAATTCATGGGAGATGCCTAAGCTATTGCAATAGCTTTTAAAGACGACATTCTCAAACTCCCTCCCATGGTCACTTCTAATCTGTTTAATGCTTTTAATGTTTGAATTCATTTCATTTGTATTTTAGTACAAAGCATTTTAAACTTGTCAAAAGTTTCGGATTTTTCTCTAAGAAAATATGTCCATGTGAACCTAGAGAAATCATCAACACAAACAAAAATGTATCTCTTTCCGCCTAAACTCTCTGTTTGCATAGGACCCATAAGATCCATGTGGAGAAGCTCTAGGGGCTCCTTGGTGGAGAGATACTTGCCCTTTTTGTGCATGCTTTTGGTTTGTTTTCCTTGTTGGCAAGGTCCACAAACACCATTGGCTTTCTTCCCAAGCTTGGGACGGCCACGCACGCTATTGAACTTATCTAGGATTCATAAATCCCTAAAGTTCATGTGGTCAAGTCTTTCATGCCACAACTCAATTTGCT
This sequence comes from Acer yangbiense, assembly GCA_008009225.1. Lineage (NCBI taxonomy): Eukaryota > Viridiplantae > Streptophyta > Magnoliopsida > Sapindales > Sapindaceae > Acer > Acer yangbiense. Next base: position 22,876,735 of record CM017771.1, read on the forward strand.
CATCCTTGGACACATTGTTTGAGACTATTCTAGCTTCAAGACAATAGCAATTGTCACTAGATCTCATACCTTTCAACAAGGTTTGTCCATCGGGCTTTAGGATAGAGCAATCATTTTTGCTAAACAAGACGGAATATCCTTCATCACAAAGATGAGAAATACTTATCAAATTGGCTTTCAAGCCATCAACAAATAAAGCATTAGATAAGGAGGGTAATCCGGGAACGGAAATGGTTCCTTTCCCTATGACTCTCTTTTTGGATCCATCACCAAAGGTGACATCTCCTCCTTCCTCCATGACAAGAGTCTCGAAGAAACTCTTGTTTCCCATCATGTGCCTAGAGCACCCACTATCTAAATACCAAAAGTAAGAAAAATTTGCCTTTAAGGTAATTTGTGCAACATGGCAAACATTTTCATTCTTTCTAATCCACCTAGGTAAAACATTTCTTTCCTAGTGGTTTTTGGTACATGGGCTCTAGATGTCCTAGGATCATGCAAATCAATTTTATCATTCCTAGGAACATGCATCTTGGCTCTATTCTTTCTCTTTTCAATTATGCTTCTAGTTCTACACATTTTAATGTATCGAAAGCAATTTGGTCTAATATGACCATTAAAACCACAAAAATGACATGTAGGAATGAAATAAGGAATCATACCATGTCCTTATACATTCATGGGAGCCTTCCCTTGTCTTTGTGGTTGTCTTAGTTGTTGAATATGATCTTTCCTTCTTTGTTGTTGACCAAGACTTGATTGCATCCGAGGTTGATCTTACATGATTGACCTCTTACCTTTTTGAGCCATTCGTTGAGGCTTGAGGTTGCCGTCTTGGCACCACCTTTACTTGTGCACTATTTGAACATTGTCCTAGTTCAATTTTCTTCCTAGGAGTTTGCACCAATGAAGCTTCTTTGTTGCCCAAGCTCTTGACAAACACGGTCTTGTTAGAGGTGGAGGTTTTCTTACCATCTTCAAACCCAAGACCCCTCTTGTCACACGGACTCTTTCCAACACCTAACATGTGGTCAAGTTTTTCGGTGCTAGAAGCCATCCTAGTTGTAGATTTTTTAGCTTCTTCAAGCTCCCTCTTTAACTCTTCTTCATTCCTCTTAGATAAGTCTAACTCCTTTGTTAGCTTATCTTCTACCTTCTTGGACCTTTCCACTTGTTCACTTAAGTGGTCAATATGAGATGAAAGCTCTAGATTCTCTTCTCTCAACCTTTGAATCTTTTTCCCAGTCTTCATCTCTAAGCTTTTAAACTTAGTGAGGTATTCAACAAGAACCTCTTTCTCCACATATCCATTTGTGGAGTTAGAGTTGGATTCATCTTCACTTGAGTCATTTTCCTCTTGACTCTCTTCCTCTTTTTCACTAGCACTTTTGCTCTTCTGGGAGGAGGCAAAGGCTAGAAAGTTGGCTATGAGATCTTCATCATCTGAAGACTCATCTCCTTCATTGGAGTCATCACTACTCCCACTCTAAGTGACGACCATCACTTTTTCCTTCTTCTTGTCATTGTAATTAGCACATTCAAGGGCAAAATGACCTATCCCACCGCACTCAAAGCATCAGACCCCTTTCCTTTCGGTCCTCTCTTACTTGGGCTCAAACTTCTTGAAGGGACCCTTTTTTCTTCAAGTTTGACCTTTTGATCCAAAGCCCTTCTTCCTGAACTTCATAACCTTATTGAACCTTTTCACAAATTAGGCAAGGTCTTCGTTTGAGTCATTTTTTACCTTCTTTTCATCCTTAGATGCTTTCAAAGCAATTCCTTTATGCTTTTTCAGAGGTGTAGAGCTAGGAGCCTTCCTAAACTCGTAGGCAAGGAGTCTTCCAATTACCTCGCTCGGCTTCATGTCTTTATACCCACTGTTTTCTTCTAAAGCCATAACCTTTGATTCAAACCTATCAAGGAGAGACCTTATAATTTTCTGCTTGACTCTCCTATCAGAATACAGGTCACCGAGTTAATGGCTTTGATTGACAATATCCATCAACTTGACTTCAAAGTCATTGAAGCATTCATCCTCTTCCATCCTAAGCAACTCGAATTGCGTTTAGAGAACTTGAAGCTTCAAATCCTTGACGACCTCGGTGCCCTCATGTGCGACTTCTAAGATATCCCATGCCTCTTTGGCAATCCTAGTATTCTGAATCAGTTTATATTGATTTTCGTCCATCGCACATAGGATGACGTGTATAGCCTTCCTATTCCATTTCGAAGCATCAAACTCTTGCGCGTTCCATTGCGCTTTAGGCTTCACTACTTCTTCTTCTCCACCCGTGGGAGTCATCATAGGTAAATCATATCCATCTTCAACTATCATCCATGCATGGTCATGAATTTGATATATGTAGGATTCCATCTTTCCTTTCTATGAGGAATAATTCAAGCCGGTGAGAAAAGGAGGTCGCGTGCTAGAAGCTCCCTCATTATTGCCACCGTTTCCACTCATTGAGTGCAATGAATGAAATGAAATGTATGCAAGATGTATGAATGAACAAAAATCACACAAATGCAAAACACACTAAAATGAGCAAGGATCACCTAAGTATATCTAGGAACCTACTCTAATACCAATTGAAACAAATTAAGGTGTGTTCAATATTAATCTAGAAGGGGGGGGGGGGGGGGGTGGAGGTGAATAGATTTTAACTAATTTTTACCCAATTTTCGTTATTAGTCAATTTTTCGAAAATACCCATATCTAGTCAATTCAATATATCAAGTGCAATATGTGCGGAAATATAAATGACACTTGATATTTACGTGGAAACCCTAATCCCAGGAAAAACCACGGGCTATTAAGTGAGCCACACTCGAACCTCGAATTCACTAATGGCAAAGGAGATTACAACCTAATCTTGGTATATAACTCTCCACCACTACCTAATCCCGGTATAAGTGAACCAAGTCTAATTGCTTGTGGCCTAAGAAACCTTAGCCATCAAGACTTAATTCTCAATGAAGAGATAATAAAACCTATGTGAATATATGAAATATCCAAAATGCAATTTAGAGCTAGGGAACCCTATATGCTTATCTAGGATGATAATTTTGCAATTAAAACAATCGAAGATATCAATAGGTAAATGACATGTCATAAAGCTTAGCTAAACATAGATTAAATAAACCTAGATAGCTATCACAATACAACACTCAATCATATCAACACAACAATCTCTATCTTGAATATTAGAAATTAATCTAAGAATATGCAAGTAATAAAAGAAATGCCTTGATAAATAAAACACAAAATATATATGATAATAGTGAAGAACTTACCAAAGCAAGAGTGTTGATGAAAGACCCATGCAAGCAAGCATCCTAGATATGCTAGAAGATGCTAGATGAAGTTTTATGCATATGAAAATGGTTTTGAGTGTTTAAATGAGCAATCTTGATTACCTTTTCTCTCACAAATCTCTCTATAGACTTTAGGGTTCTTGTATTGAAAGAGTTAGGTTCAAAGAGATGAGAAAGTGATGTATTTATAGACATAAAAAATAGAGCATATGAAAAGACAAGTTTGCCCCTGAAAATGCACGATCAGCGGTTTCATTCGGTAGCCTGGCCGCCGATAACAACCGCCGAATTGAACTCGAGAAGAATAGGGGAACAACGGCGGTTTCATTTGGCGGTTACCAAACCACCGATTCAATCGCATAATCAAACCCGAGAGAAAAATCAATCAGGTATGAATGGCGATTTTGAATGGCGGTCGTGGCCACTGATCATAACCGTAGAATCACTCCAGACCTTTCTGGAATAAAACGGTGGTTTCCATTCGGCGGTTAGGCCGTCGATCATAACCGCCGTTTAACCAAATGTGGTGAAACCAAAGAAGAAGCCAAGGGCATTCTTCAAAGGTGATCTTCGCGCTAAACCAAGCACTCCATCGTGCATGCGCGGACGTTTCTGAACATATTTGGGAAACGAATTATAAGACATAAAAATACACAACAAGATACAACAATCAAAGTGCAAGTGTGAGATGTGACATGTGAAGAGAATGCACACAAAAGTAATGAGCATATATGCAAGCATGGCAAGTGTGTGTGTGCAACTAAATCTCTTTAAAGAAAACTAAGCACTAGAGATATACCTTTAGAGTGCTTATCACCTTGAGGTCTTGAAAGGGCCTTTGAGCTTGATCACCAATCACTTCAGCTACCTTTACATTCAAACCCTAATATGTGGTTTGTCCACGAAATAAGCCAATCAATATATGGGAACCTTACAAGATGAACTTCATCTTATTGTAGGCTCTCAAGTAAAACTGGCCCAAGGGTACCAAGTTTGCTACTCAGAAGATGTAGCGGAGCTCGTCAAAACCAGGTTCCCTTGCCACGTCATCCTTCTCACACTACTCTTTCCAGAGCATTAGGAACCCCGTCAAGTTTTTCCAGAACCCCGGCGAGATTTGTAGGGGGCAAGCTCTAGAGCAACAAGTGCCCTGTGAAGGGTAGGATGAAGAGGAAGCCTGACCCCGCACTCGAAGGCAGCTATATGAATGAGGAGATGGCCTAGAGGAGAGGTGTACACATCGTAACCTCGGTGAGGGAGAGACAGAGTGATGGTATTAGGGATCCTATAAACCCTCCTCAGGCGAGCTAGGGTGTCAACTATGCAGATTGAATCCGAGATAATCTGGCCATCATGGAAGGAAGACAGAGGACCAACAAGGACTCTAGCAGAATCAACAACTGGGATATCATCCTCCTCTTCATCTTCAACATCCTCATCGTCCTCTTCATTGATGATTTGGACCGGGTCTTCGAGTCTGTTGTTGAATCCTGACCCAATTCGGGGATTTCTTGAGGAACGGCGGTGTTGAGATGGGTTGCTGCCACCAGCGACATCACTTTCTTCCCGGCCTCATTTCTTCCCTTTTGTCATTGGGGAACTCTCCTCTGAATCTACCTTCTCCATATTAAGGAGGTTATCAATGATGTCAAGAGGATTTAGTGAAGTTGGGCGAGGGTTTGGCGAAGATGGATGAGGGTCTTGGGAAATTGCAGGAAGGTCTGATGGAGTTGCCATTGTAGAAATATGAAGAAAAAGAAGAAGGAAATTTGAGAGGTTGCTGGTTAGAAGAAAGAACGAGAAAGCTAGGGTTATGCTTTTTGAATTTTGAATTTTGAAATCGGTGTGAGAGAAGGAAGGAAGTTGGATTATTTATAGAGGAAGGTAGGCGGTTACCTGAATAAGCAAGGAAACCGGAATTGATGACCGGAAACGTGCAGGAGACGGTTTCAAGAAAATCACGCTGTAAGGACCTCAAGTTTTGATTGGCTTATTTCATGGACAAACCATATGTGGGGCTTAATGTAAGGGTAGCTTAGGCTTTTGATGGTTAGTGATTTGCATAACCAAGGCCCTCTCAAGACCTCAAGAGAAGAAGCACTAAAGGTATATTCTAGTGCTTACTTGCTTTGAAGAGATCTAGTTGCATACACTCACAACTCATGCATATCTCTAATTCTTGCATGTTGTGTGTTTTTATATTTGTGCATTCATGTTCATTGAATATCTCTTCATGCATGTTTATTTGATTGCATCTAGTTTATTGAAATGCCATGACATGTTTAGGCATTAGGATGCAAAGCCATGAATTCTATTCATGCATGTTTATTTGATTGCATCTAGTTCATTGAAATGCCATGACATGTTTAGGCATTAGGATGCAAAGCCATGAATTCTATTCATGCATGTTTAAGTGATTGCATCTTGTTCATTAAAATGCCATGACATGTTTAGGCATTAGGATGCATTCACCTCCCACACTTGCACTTCATGTATGTTAGTCTTAAGTGTGGTGTAATTCGTTTCCGTTTGTGTGTTCGGAAACGTCCATGCTTGCACAATGGTGTGCATGTCTTAGTGTGATGGTTGACCACTTGAGAAGGTCTCATTCTTCTCTTGGATAAGTGATAGTTTTGGTTTGGTTGTTTGGAGTAAGTGTCTAGTTTCAAAAGATTGGATTACAATGTTTTAAATGTTTTTCAAAACTGACCATTGTATGGTCTTGTGACCATAACTTTTTATCAAAAGATTTATGAGTTTTGTAAAATTCTAGACAAACTAGACACCCATACCTTTCCAACTGTATATTATTCGTAATATTTCATGACCGTTTGGATTAGTTTTGAAATCTTCAAAGTGACCACCAAAACAGGGTAACTATGTTGTTGTTTGTTTATGACCTTTGGTCACTCTATTGGCCATAACGTTTTCTACAAACATCAAAATGTCATTCCATAAAATGGAGTAGAAAGTAGACATCCATACCTTTCCAACGATATATTATACAAAAGGTTTTGATGTCATTTGGTCATGTTTTGAGGTGCTTGAAGTTGAAGCTGATGCACTGTTGCGCCCAAACCGCTGTTCACTCGCCCTACGTACAGCGGGCACTTGATTGATTTTTCAATCCGCCTTACACCGGCCCAAAATCCGCCCTACATAGAGCGGTTTGCACAAAAATATTTTGGAAAATTTCCAAAACGACATAGCTTCAATTGGACATCATATATATATGCCTCTTTGACCTTAGGTCACTTTAATGGCTCAAAAAACCCATATTTTTGATTGAGAGGATTTTCAAAGAGAGAAATTCACCCAAGAACTCATCTTTGATCATCCAAATGTAGGGAAAAATCGTAGTACACGCAGCGGAAGCGAGACTAAAAATAGATTTAGTATGTTTTAAAATTTTTCCTTTGATGAACCTTAACCCTTTAAATTAATTAAACATACATATAAAGTAACAAAAAGTAGAATACCTTTTGTCGCGTGATCTGATTGACTTACGTCGATGGTAATCCGCAAAATCTTCAATCCTAGCACGAACGTGAATCACCTAGGAGTGTGGTCTCCCTTTTCTTTGAATTGCGTACCTGAGAATGGATAAACAAACTTTCTTTTTCCTTTTGTTAGTCACAAAACAACCAAAAGAATACAAAGATTATTCCGGTCACTTTTGAGTTCTCAATCTAATGATCGAAACTCGCGTGAACCTAATTCGATGTTGTACACACCAGCTTATTGATGAACAAGCAATTAGTGTACCATCAAAAGAATAATCTCTTCTCTCTTTTATGTCTTGGTAGAATAATCAAACACTTTTCTATGAGTTGAGAAGAAGAAGAAAATTGATTCAGTCAACCAGTCCTTTGAGGTGGCCGAACCCTATAGCAAGAATTATATAGGGTGGCCGAATTTTGCTTCCTCTCTCCTTTAGGGTTGCCGAAATCTTCCTATGATTCAATTAGGGTTGCCGCAATTCCTCTACAAAAAAGGATTTGTGTTGCACCCTAATTCACATCAACTTTAGACTTCTAACCCTAATCCAACTCATAAGTATTTTTATTCTTTTATTGACTATAATAAAAAGACTTCTTATTTGATTAAATAAATAAACTTAATTATTTATTTTCTTACCAAACAAGTCTTTTACTTTTAGTATACATATAGTATAACTCTAGGAAACATATTTCCTAATCAGAAAAAGATTTTGTTTCTTAATTAAATAATTAATTAATAAATTAATTAATTCTCATTTAATCAAACAATAAAATAAAATAATATTTTTGACTATATACATAGCCTTGCCGCCCCACATAGAATAAAATGGCCAAATATTATTTCCTTATTTTATTTAATCCATTGGACTTTAAATAAAAAGCCCACATGTGAATCAGACCCATTTTTACTAAAAGAAACAAGCCCATATGCCTTTCATTAATATATTAATATAATTGATCAGCCCATTAAACAAATAATGTGCAAATTATATTCTTAATATATTAAATGCAATTCTAGATGGACCCATAAATTGGTCCGGTAGAATATATCAAGTGATCCATGCAAGTCCGTGTGGATTGGGGATCTTGGCGGGCTATCTAAATTTAAGCTTCAATAGACATAACCTGATCACAATCAACAAATGATTCACTTAGGTCTGATCCATTAATTTTAACTCATTCCACTAAAGAGCTAAAATTGAACTCTTAAATAAAGATAGAATAAGACGATATTCCTCATTCATACCCTAGACAATCATGTTGGAGATAGTGTATCCTCGTGATTAATATGAGTAATCGCCAAGAGTTCATAGACCGCCTATAACTCTCCAAGTTACCATATTTACTCATATGACCACGTTTTGAACTTGGATATTTTGACTTGTCCAGAAGCCATGTTTTCAATAGCCACTATCGAAAACTCAACGTTGAGATTTAATATCCAATTACCTCAAAACATCCATATGATGATATTATACTCTCATTTCATAAATGGAGTCACGATGTCCATATCTATAAATGAAGTCCTCTATCGATTAACAAATGAATATCACCAAACTATCGAGGATAGACTATGCTATATAATTGTACTCATTGATAACTCAAATGATATCACTTGCAACCCTAAGTCCATCATTTATCTCAGGATTAAGATAGACTCTCCGATTGTCCTAATAATGAAAAGACTATTATCTATTGACGGTTCTAGATAAAGTTTTTCATTGTGATCCAGTTCAATGCACCCAGTGCACTAGATTCTTTTACTCGAAGACACTCCGATGATTTTAGACTCATCATATCTCATTTGATCCCACTCAAATGCTAGCAAAAGAATTCTACAACTTTAACAAGATAAAGGTGCCCAACCTTTAACTTAAGTTGTGAACATTATTCAAGACTAACTAAAGAATTGTGTCTACCTCATACATATCCAGATGTACGAACAATTCTTCTTTTCTCATAGTCTTTAGACCTTATGATTATTTACTTTGACAATTATAATATTAAACTATAAATGCTATAAGATTTGTTAAACCAGAAATCACTTTATTAATATGAAAAAGATTGTTAATTACAATATTACACTCTTGCTATTGAGCATAATCCTAACACCAAACCCATTTCCATATGCAGAAATCATCATCTAAGCATCATCTAGGATCATCTAGCATGTGCTAATGCTTGGGTCTTCTTTAACACCCATGGTATGATATGTTGAACACTATTATCTTACATAATTAGTGTTTTTACTTATCAATTTTATCTCATCTATAACTTGTATGTGTTTAGATTAATTTCTACATATAAGATTGAGGTTATGTGTGGATTGGGTTATTTATGATAGCTAGGTTTTCATGCTTATATGCCATCTAGTTAATTAATCTCATTGTATGATTGAGATTGTTTTTTGATAGCTAGGTTTTCATGTCTATCTAACATCTAGCTAATTAATCTCATGAAAATGATTAAGATTCTGGGATTGGTTATCCTCTACATAGCTAAAGTTGTATGCCATATGCCATATAGCTATTTTCATATCTAGGATTGATTTTATTGTCATCATATAATCCTAGATAAGCATTTAGTGTACCCTAGCATTATTTGCATATTTGAATATCATTACATATTCACTTAGGGTTTGATCTCTTCGGAGAAGTAAGTCTTGTGTGATGACTGGGATTAGGTTGTACACCGGGATTAGGTGGTCACATGAGCAATTGGACTAGGTCCACTTTTACAGGTCTGTGGGTAGTGATAGCGGGTTATAGTCCAAGGAGGATGTAAACGTTATCACAATTAGTAGATTCAAGGTTCGAGTGTGGTGCACTTACCAACCCGTGGTTTTTCGCTGTTGAGGGTTTCCACGTAAATATCAAGTGTCTTTTATAATTCCGCACATATTACACTTGATAAATTATATTGACTAGATATGGGTTTTTTCGTAAATTGACTACACGCGAAAATTGGTAATAAGGGTTAAAATCTATTCACCCCGTCTAGATTAATATTAGAACACACACCGTATTTGTTTCACACGCCAAAAAATGGTCCATTCAAATAAACGGACCACTCAGGACTCGACACGTGGATTACTAATTTATTATGAGCGTGCTAAAGAAGAATTTGCGTGTTGAAGGAGGATTTCCTCCAAGACAGTGGAAACTAGCTAGACAAGATAAGGACAATGCTTCATGTATCCTGGTATCCTAATTCCAACCCTAGCAAGGTACCAGTGTTCAAGATAGGGGGGACTTCTGTTAACCGCCAAAAATGGCAGGGGTTCAAAGAAGAATTTTCCATCAACATTGGGAAACGAGATAGAAAGACACCATAGAAGAGCATCCCGGTACCCCGCCTTTAAAAATTGACTGGGTACAACCTCCTACCACTCCAAATCGGGATCAAGGGTTCCTAGACTCAAAGGTACCATGAAACAAAGAAGTCAAGTTCCAAGGACTCCACTACTGTAGGATCCTAGTACCCCACCACTATCCGGTATCCCGGTATCCCGATACCTCGATGCACTTATACTAAGTTTTAAATCAGGTAGGAAGCTGACCGGGCGTCGTTGTACCCGGTAGAAAAGATATTTCTATTCTAATCACCTCGCAAATGCAACAAGTCAAAGGACTAGTATAGCAAGTAAGCAAGGGTCTCGTTCCACAGGGAGCAGAATCCGTTAACTGTATCTAGTTCTAGTGTTTATTAAAGCATGTAAAAGGAAATGTGTGTGTGTTGTGTGTGTGTGGAGATGCAACTAACTAACTAAGGTAGAAATGTAGTCGGGGTGTGTTGGCTATCTAATTAATCTACTCCTAATTAAGTTAATCTACTCCTAGAGGCAAGACACCCTAGCTACGAAAACAAAGGTGGCTTGGAGATAAGCAAAACATGAAATACATATGGGACATCGGTTTACCAAACACAATATGCAAATCTATGTAGATTGTATAACATGTTAATCTAATTAATTCAGTAAAGGGTTCGTTCTCTTGATTGGGGAATTCCCAAAATCATATCATCACTCTCCAAGTCGGAAGAGTGATTGTGTCTAGGGTTTAGACCCATTAAGCACAAGAACATATGAACCAAAGCTAAAGTGGCAAGTCATGCACACATAAGCTATTTCCATTCCATAGAGCTAATAGCCAAGATTATGCAAGGAATGGTCATCCAAGCACAATCTCAACTCTCAATCACTCTAATCACTCTAAACACATACATAGTAAATCATACACCAACATACATACATAGATGAGATATTTGATTTCAACTACTCCTAATCATTTAGTTAATCTACTCCTAATCTCATCCATACATACATATCAACATATAATCATCCATACATATGAATATCACAAAAAGAGCTTAATTAATATACATATAAGGAATGAATCAATACCAAATCAAAGCAAATGAACAATAAATACATATATTAACATAAGTGTGTTAGGATTATGCTCAATAGCAAGAGCGTAATATTGTAATTGACAATTTTTTTCATATTAATAAAATGATTTCTGGTTTAACAAATCTTATAGTATTTATAGTTTAATATTATAATTGTCAAAGTAAATAATCATAAGGTCTAAAAACTATGAGAAAAGAAGAATTGTTCGTACATCTGGATATGTGTGAGGTAGACACAATTCTTTAGTTAGTCTTGAATAATGTTCACAACTTAAGTTAAAGGTTGGGCACCTTTATCTTGTTAAAGTTGTAGAATTCTTTTACTAGCATTTGAGTGGGATCAAATGAGATATGATGAGTCTAAAATCATCGGAGTGTCTTCGAGTAAAAGAATCTAGTGCACTAGGTGCATTGAACAGGATCACAATGAAAAGCTTTATCTAGAACCGTCAATAGATAATAGTCTTTTCATTATCAGGACAATCGGAGAGTCTATCTTAATCCTGAGATAAATGATGGACTTATGGTTGCAAGTGATATCATTTGAGTTATCAATGAGTACGATTATATAGCATAGTCTATCCTCGATAGTTTGGTGATATTCATTTGTTAATCGATAGAGGACTTCATTTATAGATATGGACATCATGGCTCCATTTATTAAATGAGAGTATAATATCATCATATGGATGTTTTGAGGTAATTGGATATTAAATCTCAACGTTGAGTTTTCGATAGTGACTATTGAAAACATGGCTTCTGGACAAGTCAAAATATCCAAGTTCAAAACATGGTCATATGAGTAAATATAGTAACTTGGAGAGTTATAGGCGGTCTATGAACTCTTGGCGATTACTGATATTAATCACGAGGATACACTATCTCCAACATGATTGTCTAGGGTATGAATGAGGAACATATTCTTATTCTATCTTTATTTAAGAGTTCAATTTTAGCTCTTTAGTGGAATGAGTTAAAATTAATGGATCGGACCTAAGTGAATCATTTGTTAATTGTGATTAGGTTATGTCTATTGAAGCTTAAATTTAGATAGCCCGCCAAGATCCCCAATCCACACGGACTTGCATGGGTCACCTGATATATTCTACCGGACCAATTCATGGGTCCATCTAGAATTGCATTTAATATATTAAGAATATAATTTGCACATTATTTGTTTAATGGGCTGATCAATTATATTAATATATTAATGAAAGACATATGGGCTTGTTTTTTTTAGAAAGAATGGGTCTGGTTCACATGTGAGCTTTTTATTTAAAGTCCAATGGATTAAATAAAATAAGGAAATAATATTTGGCCCATTTATTGTAAGTGGGGCGGCAAGGCTATATACATAGTCAAAAATATTATTTTATTTTATTGTTTGATTAAATGAGAATTAATTAATTAATTATTTAATTAAGAAACAAAATCTTTTTCTGATTAGGAAATATGTTTCCTAGAGTTATACTATATTTATACTAAAAGTAAAAGACCTGTTTGGTAAGAAAATAAATAATTAAGTTTATTTATTTAATCAAATAAGAAGTCTTTTTATTAAGTCAATAAAAGAATAAAATACTTATGAATTAAATTAGGGTTAGGATTCTAAAGTTGATTGAAATTAGGGCAAAGCACAAATCCTTTTTGGAAGAGGATTTTCGGCCAACCCTAATTGTATCACAAGTAGGATTCGGCCAACCCTAAAGGAAGAGGAGAAGAAATTTCGGCCACCCTATATAATACATGCTATAGAATTCGGCCACCCCACTGGTTCACTGAATTAATTTTCTTCTTCTTCTCAACTCATTGAAAAGTGTTTGATTATTCTACCAAGACATAAAAGAGAGAAGAGATTATTCTTTTGATGGTACACTAATTGCTTGTTCATCAATAAGCTTGTGTGTACAACATCGAATTAGGTTCACGCGAGTTTCGATCATTAGATTGAGAACTCAAAAGTGACCGGAATAATCTTTGTGGTCTTTTGATTGTTTTGTGACTAACAAAAGAAAAAAAAAAGTTTGTTTGTCCATTCTCAGGTACGCAATTCAAAGAAAAGGGAGACCACGCTCCTAGGTGATTCACGTTCGTGCTAGGATTGAAGATCTTGCGGATTACCATCGACGTAAGTCAATCGGATCACGGGACAAAAGGTATTCTACTTTTTGTTACTTTATATATGGTTAACTAATTTAAAGGGTTAAGGTTCATAAAAAGGAAAAATTTTAAAACTATACTAAACTTGTTTCTGCTGCGTTGACCGTATTTTTCCCTACAAAGTGTAGGTTATAAATATTCCCAAATGAAATTACACATCAATAGAAATACAAAGATGAGCAAAGTAAAGAAATCACCCTTGAAGACAAGCCTCCAAAAGCTTTCCCTATCTATGAAACTCCTTAGGCTTGACACACAAGCCTCTTCTATCTCTGCATATCTACTCTCCATGGAAGGCTTGGAGTTGCTATCTCTCTTTTGGTGTGTAAGAGCCAAGCTCTTAGTGTTTGTTGGTTGGTTGGTCACTTGGTTCACTTTGAAAGAGAGGCTAAAGAGGTGTATATATATGTTGGGCATGTTTTGGGCAGGAATGGGGTGTGAAAAGACATGAATGCCTCTAAAAATATCATGATTTTGGCTCGGACAAGGGTCTGGCGGGTTCGTGCGGCGGGATATGTCTAGCCGCACGAACTAGCCAGAGTCTTGGCGGGTTCGTGCGGCGGGATATGTCTAGCCGCACGAACTAGCCAAAGTCTTGGCGGCTTTGTGCGGCGGGCAATGTCTAGCCACACGAACTAGCCAGAATCTTGGCGAGCTTGGATGGCGAGAAATGTCTAGCCGCACGAGCTAGCGGGAATCCTAGCGGGTTCGGTTCCGCGGGCAATGTCTAGCCACACGAACTAGCCAGAATCTTAGCGGGTTCGGTTCCGTGGGCAATGTCTATGTAAGGTTCCCATTTGTTGATTGGCTCATTTCGTGGACAAACCACATGTTGGGGTTCTTTGTAAGGGTAGCTTAAGTGTTAGTGTTATTGCTCAATGCCCTTTGAAGACCTCGTCTTGATAATCACCGAAGGTATATTTCTATATGCTTACTTGTCTTGAAGAGATAGTTGCACACACTCACAACTCATGCATATGTTTAATCCTTGTATGTTGTGTGTCTTATTTTTGTGCATTAATGTTCATTAACATCTCTTCTTGCTTGTCATTTTGATTGCATCTTGCATGTAAGGATTCCCATATCTTGATTGGCTTATTTCGTGGACAAACCACATGTTGGGGTTGATAATGTAAGGGTAGTTTATGATTGAACTTCAAGCTCGAAGGCCCTTCCAAGACCTCAAGGGAAAAGCACTCCAAAGGTATACTTCTAGTGCTTAACTTTCTTTGAAGAGATTTAAAAGCACACACACACTTTGCATTCTTACTTTTGTGTGCATTCTCTTCATATGTCACATTACACACTAGCACTTTGATTGTTATATCTTGTTGTGTATTTATGTGTCTTATAATTCGTTTCCCGATATTGTTCGGAAACGTCCGCGCTTGCACTTATGAGTGCTTGGTTTCGCGCGAAGACCGCCCATGGAGAATGCCCTTGGCTTCTCCTTGGTTTTCACCTTTGTTGGTGATCGGCGGTTATGATCGGCGGCCTGGCTACCGAATTGAACCACCGTTTTCATCCAGAAGTGTCTGGAGAAATTTGGCGGTCACGATCGGCGGTCACGACGCTGTTCGAAACCGCCGTTCATACCTGATCGATTTAATCTCTCGGGTTTGATTCAGCGGTTGGATCGGCGGTCACGAAACCGCCGTTGTTCCCCTGTTCTTCTTGGGTTTAATTCGGCGGTTATGATCGTCGATTGAAATCGCCGATCGGTGCGTTTCAAGGGCAAACTTGTCTTTTCACATGCCCAATTCTTAATGTCTATAAATATCTTGCTTTCTCATTCTCTGATGAAGTTCTTTGAGTTATTAGAACCCTAAACTTCAAAGAGAGATTTTTGAGAAAAAATCAAATCAAGAACTCACCTTTAAACACTCAAATCAAATCCCTTTTGCATCAAAGTTCATCTTGCATTCATCTATGATTGGGTTTGCATCATCACAACATGCTTGGTAAGATTTTGATTAATTTCATCTTATTTTAGTATTTTACTATCAAGCATATTCTCTTTTAAATTACTTGTATGTTTTTGATCATATGATAAATACAAGATTAGAGAATTAATTGTGATGAATTGATTGAGTGTTGTTTTGTGATAGCTAATTAGGTTTTTGATTAATCTTGATTAGCTAAGCTATTTTGACATGTCATCTACCTATTGATATCTAGGATTGAATTAATTGCATATTATTATCCTAGGTAAGCATTTAGAGTAACCTAGCTCTAAATTGCATTTTGAGTATTTTACATATTCACATAGGTTGCATAATCTCTTCATAGAGAATTAAGTCTTGAGGCTAAGGTTGCTTAGACCTCAAGCAATTAGGACTAGAGCCACTTTTAAAGGCCCGAGTGGTAGAAGTGGGGGGTTATTGACCGGAGTGTTAGACGAGGTCTACATAGGTTGTAAACTCCATTTCGATTAGTGGATTTCGAGGTCCGAGTGTGGCGCACTAAACAGCCCGTGGTTTTTCCCAGTGGTTGGGTTTCCACGTATACATCAAGTGTTATTTAAATTCTGCATTATATTACACTTGCTTGTATTTTTGACTAATAGGGGTATTTTCGTAAAATTGACTTGCATGCGAAAATTGGGTAATAATAGTTAAAATCTATTCACCCCCCTCTAGATATATTTATCATACACACCGAGCGTTATTGTATTACTTTCAATTGGTATCAGAGCGGGTTCCTAGATATATTTAGGTGATCCTAGCTCATTTTAGGTGTGTTGTGCATTTGTGTGATTTTTGCTCATTCATACATTTTGCATACATTTCCATTCATTTGTTACAATGAGTGGATACGGTGGCAACCAAGAGGGTGCGTCTAGTACACGACCTCCTCTCCTCACCGGTGTGAATTATGCCTCATGAAAAGGCAAGATGGAGGCATACTTGTGCCAAATCCATGATAGGGCATGGATGGCAATTGAAGATGGGTATGTGGCTCCTAAGATGACTCTCACGGGTGGTGGAGAAGAAGTACTCAAGCCTAAGGCTCAGTGGTCTACTGAAGAGTTTGAGACTTCAAAATGGAATAGGAAGGCTTGGCACGCTCTTCTATGTGCAGTGGATGAAAATCAGTACAAACTGATTCAGAACACTAGGATAGCCAATGAGGCATGGGATATTCTAGAGATTGCACATGAAGGAACCGATGTTGTCAAGGATTCCAACCTTCAAGTCCTTCAAACGCAATTTGAGTTGCTCAAGATGGAGGAGGACGAATGCTTCAATGACTTTGAAGTCAAGTTGATGCCTTCTGGTCTGCGGGTTCCTTCCCGCGGACTTGTCTCGCTCAAGGCTCCAAAGTGGAACTTGCGGCTTTGGTTGCGCGCATTAACCTGCGGACTGAGGTCGTGGAAGGCAAATTTTCTTCTTGAAGCCTTCTTTCTTGATTCCAGACCTCAGAATCCTACACAACACAAACAACTAAAAAAAATCAAATGCATTTGCTTGATACGAAAATAAAAACAAATAAAACAAACAAACATACAAACTACATTATTTGCTAAAACTAAATATAGCTAACGAATAACCATTCCCCGGCAGCGGCGCCATTTTCTGATCGGGCGTCATTGTACCCGGTAGAAAAAATATTTCTGTTATAATCACCTCGCAAATGCAACAAGTCAAACGACTAGTATAGCAAGTAAGCAAGGGTCTCGTTCCACAGGGAGCAGAATCCGTTAACTGTATCTAGTTCTAGTGTTTATTAAAGCATGTAAAAAGAAATGTGTATGTGTTGTGTGTGTGTGGAGATGCAACTAACTAACTAAGGTAGAAATGTAGCCGGGTGTGTTGGCTATCTAATTAATCTACTCCTAATTAAGTTAATCTACTCCTAGAGGCAAGACACCCTAGTTACGAAAACAAAGGTGGCTTGGAGATAAGAAAAACATGAAACACATATGGGACATCGGTTTACCAAACACAATATGCAAATCTATGTAGATTGTATAACATGTTAATACCAATTAATTCAGTAAAGGGTTTGTTCTCTTGATTGGGGAATTCCCAAAATCATATCATCACTCTCCAAGTCGGAAGAGTGATTGTGTCTAGGGTTTAGACCCATTAAGCACAAGAACATATGAACCAAAGCTAAAGTGGCAAGTCATGCACACATAAGCTATTTCCATTCCATAGAGCTAATAGCTAAGATTATGCAAGGAATGGTCATCCAAGCACAATCTCAACTCTCAATCACTCTAAACACATACATAGTAAATCATACACCAACATACATATATAGATGAGATATTTGATTACAACTAATCCTAATCATTTAGTTAATCTACTCCTAATCTCATCCATACATACATATCAATATATAATCATCCATACATATGAATATCACAAAAAGAGCTTAATCAATATACATATAAGGAATGAATCAATACCAAATCAAAGCAAATGAACAATACATATATATATTAACAAAAGTGTAGGTTACAGATATTCCCAAATGAAATTACACATCAACAGAAATGCAAAGATGAGCAAAGTAAAGAAATCACCCTTGAAGACAAGCCTCCAAAAGCTCTCCCTATCTATGAAACTCCTTAGGCTTAACACACAAGCTTTTCCTATCTCTGCATATCTACTCTCCAAGGAAGGCTTTCCATGGAGAAAAATCCCCCATGGAAGGCTTGGAGTTGCTCTCTCTCTTTTAGTGTGTAAGAGCCAAGCTCTTAGTGTTTGTTGGTTGGTTGGTCACTTGGTTCACTTTGAAAGAGAGGCTAAAGAGGTGTATATATATGTTGGGCATGTTTTGGGCAGGAATGGGGTGTGAAAAGACATGAATGCCCCTGAAAATATCATGATTTTGGCTCGGACAAGGGTCTGGCGGGTTCGTGCGGCGGGATATGTCTAGCCGCACGAACTAGCCAGAGTCTTGGCGGCTTCGTGCGGTGGGCAATGTCTAGCCACATGAACTAGCCAGAATTTTGGCGAGCTTGGATGGCGGGAAATGTCTAGCCGCACGAGCTAGTGGGAATCCTAGCGGGTTCGGTTCCGCGGGCAATGTCTAGCCACACGAACTAGCCAGAATCTTGGCGGGTTCGGTTCCACGGGCAATGTCTAGCCAGCCCGAAGGTCTGAACTAGCCATGGTGCTCCGCGGGTTCATGCTTTCTGGGCAGCGGGTTCATTCTCGTTGCATAAACCAGTCGTGGACTTCTTCACACATAATTGCCCTATTTTGCCCGTTTTCGATACAAACACCTTCTATATGGGATATTTACTTGCACATAGCTAAAACACACATTATATACACAAAAGTGCTCGGAAACGAACACAAAAGATAGGAAAAGGGAGTGCTAAATGTCAACATTTGGAGCGCGATCAGAAGCGAGATGCTTATGTACGCCGATTCGTCCTAGAGTTGGCTAACCAAGCAGCAAGTAGCAGATTAGTGGACCACCAAGTATCGAGGTAAAAGCAGGCATGCCAAGATTAAGCTACAAAGAAAGACATTGTGACGACATCGTTTTAATAACAAGAAAGTTGATTCTTTCCTGCCACTTAAGAGTTCTATTTGAAAGACAAGTCAACTCTATCAAAATCTACCAAATAAGGGATCGCTTGATTCCTAGAATCAATCCGACGATCTTTTCGCCAATCGCTATGGAACGTCCCGAAAATCTCTAGGTCACTGGACCGAACTTAGAGGAATGCTCAGCAAGCATTGGGACTATATATACAACATGCTATCTTACAAAAAAAGAACTGCAATTTTGAGTCCATAACCCTACAGTTTATTTTTCCACTTATCGACATGCACGAGGGCTCCATCACCACTGCCAATCGAGTTTTTCACCCTATCACCATAGCCACATAAAAATCTCCATTGTATTCTCATTATATGTTAACTATCAATAAAAAGAGTTATATAAGATCCTATTGCTACGTTAATTTTGACTCACCATTATCATCATTTTTAACTTGCTTTACTGAGAATCTATAGGTATAGAACTACTTGATATCTCTCCGATTGAGATCTACCCCGATTTCAATCACTAGAGTTGTTAATTGGAAAATCACCCGAAGTGACAATTTTCGGTTAACAATATGTAATATAGATTCTGATTGAAACTGTTTATATAAACTCTTTCAGATGTAATTATACTTATTAAATTATAATTGTAATAATATATTTTCAAACACATAATATATATAAAATGTATTCTAATTACTAGCCCAAGCATCAAAGGGTTATAGCTCGTCAAGAGACAAGCCCAAGAACCCTAAGACGCAAAGCACATCGTTACTGTTTACGATTATACTGTTTATTTAGTGATTATATAGATAAATGGTCAATTACATAAGGTATGTAATATGGATTCGATTGAAACTGTTTATATCGACTCTTGCAAATGTAATTATACTTATTACATTGTAATTGTAATAATATATTTTCAAATACAGAATATATATATAATGTATTCTAATGACTAGCCCAAGCATCAAAGGGCTCTAGCTCGTTAAGAGACAAGCCGAATAACCACAAGACCCAAAGGCCATCGTTACTGTTTATTGAGTCATTATATAAATAAATTGTCAATCACATAAGATATGTAATATGGATTCTGATTAAAACTGTTTATATCTCCTTTATTTCAGATGTAATTATACTTCCAAAGTTGTAATTGTAATATTATATATTCAAACACAAAATATATGTAAATTGTATTATAATGACTAGCCCAAGCCTCAAAAGACTCTAGGTTGTCAAGAGACAAGCCCAAGAACCCTAAGACCCAAAGCCCATTTTTACTGTTTACGATTATACTGTTGACTGAGTGATTATCCAAATAGATAGTCAATCATATAATATCCAAAAAGAAGTATAAGATGTAATTATACTACATAAGTTTTAATTGTAATAATATATTTTTAAACACATAATATATGTAAATTGTATTCTAATTGATATTTTTAGAATATGTCGTCATGCATTTATCAATACAAATATTCGTATATCAACAGTCTTTAAAATATGGATTCTTATTGTAATTGATACAAAAATTATTGTCATGCATTTGTCAATGCAAATATTATATATCAAATACGTTATACCTGTGATTACACATATTACATCGTGATTACATAAATAAAATATTCGATTTCACAAATATTTAATACAATTTGTAATTGAAATTTTTACAGAAAAGGTTGTCACGCATTTATGAATACAAATCTTTCATATATCAATACTCTATATAATATGATTACACCTTTTTAGTAGTGTTTATATAAATAATTATTCAACACAAAAAATATGAATTATGAATTCTAATTGAATATGTTATTGAAATGGTTGTTATGCATTTAGTAATACAATTATGTAATTCTAATATGGATTGTTACTACAATTGATACATTGAATAAAATCGTTACCACAAAACATAGTTAATATGGATTCTAACTGATGCATATAACCTATCCCATTAACGGTGTGCTATGCAAACTCAATAGTGTGTGTAACAGACTGTTGGTGGGATACCACCCACATATTAACCGACGATTCTTGATACATTGAATAAACTCGTGACCACAAACCATATTTAATATGGATTCTAACTGATGCATATAACCTATCCCACCAACTGTGTGCTATGCAAACTCAATAGTGTGCGTAACAGGCTGTTGGTGGGATACCACCCACACCTTAACCGGCGATTCTTGATACATTGAATAAACTCGTGACCACAAACCATATTTAATATGGATTCTAACTGATGCATATAACCTATCCCACCAACGTATTGGTCATAACCCACCAACGGTGTGCTATGCAGCTCAATAGTGTGCGTAACAGATTGTTGGTGGGATACCACCAATACATTAATCGACGAGTAAGACATACACACAAAATTTCTAAGTTCTTATGAAATTATGATTAATGCCTTACAAAGAACATATATTTACTGAAATCTCAACAATTAGTTACTGAATCACAATTCATATACAATGTCGATATGTTATAATTAGAAAACAGTAAACGACAATTCTAACCAAGACCAAACACTAATTATCATTATACAAGAATAAACGACAATAAAACATAAATCTGGGGAGAAAAAATTATTCATCGAAACATGTTCAAGCAAACATATTTGTACATTTCAAAACGTGCATCCAGAAGGTAATCATGTTCATATTGAACCGTTGCAATCAAATCTAACATTGGCCATTCATCAAACACATTGCAGATCAAAGAATAAGCAACAGATAAATTCTCTTCGAAGAGCAAAAATTATCCTTTAAAACATGTTCAAACAAATTTCGTTTCATTTTCAAAACTTGCATGCTGAAGGTAATCATATTTGTATTGAACCATTGCAATCATATCAAACATTGGCCATTGAACAAACATGTATTATCACTATAAAGCATTCATCAAACACATAGTAGATCAAAGAAGAAGCAACACTAATAAATGTTTTTCGAATATGGATTCTATAAAGAATAAGACATACATATTTTTCTGTGTGCAAAAACATTTTTCAAATACGAATTATCACAATAAACCCTTCAACAAACACATAAAGAGATTACGAAACCAATCAAAACATCTTCAAACTTTTCAGTACAAAATCTTGCAAAAACCTAAAATATATATATATAAACATTTACAAAGATCAGACCGTGTGATTTTCACAAACCTCTTAGGTCTTATCACATAAACCTCTTGTTAACAGAAGAATAGCTTAGCTACGTGATGGACAATGTTTAGTGAAAGGAACAACAACGGCGTGATGAAAAGAGTTGTATTTAGGGTTTCAAATCATGAATACAAGATAGAGAGATGCTTAATGTGTTTTGATGTTAAAAATAAGGGTAAAAATGAAATTATATTTCGGCTTTGCATTGGCAATTGTTGTAATAATAAATTTCAGGTTGTGCGTGCGTTACACATGGCTTTGTTTTAAATTCGGACCAACCCATGTCAACTAAAACAACCAATAGAAAGGAAATATTTTAAAAAGTTGAATATGAATAGTTTAAAGTTAAAGGATCTCCCACCTAATCAGTAGAGTATCAATTAGTACAATCTATCTTATTAAGAAATTAAATATCAACCAGTAAACTAAATTTTTATTGAAGAACGTAGGAGGTGTGGATAAGCCTGTATCCCAATTGGCCACTCTTTTTAAAATATAAATAAAACAAAATCTAAACCAGATGCTACATCATTATATTTTTGGGAAGCCCTAAACTCTTCACATATTTTATGCCCTAAACCAATGTCCTGCATAGTTCGTATGTACACACCTAAATAAAAAAAATCCTGTTATAATTATTCGTTGGAAAGTGTAAATAACATTTCGTTTATGTAATATACTTGTTTTATAAGCTCCTTTCAGATTGATCTCAGCCATTGTTTTGTTTAATATAATGATCATAGCTTCACTCTAGTTGCAGTAAATGGTTACCGTCAATGTTATCAACCGGCCTACAAAATTAACATCTAAATATCAATTATTATCAACCAGCCTATAAAATTAGCATGGAAAAACGTAAGAGATATCAAATAGTCAGCCACCCTAAACGTAATGATTAATGATTATTATATGCTAATAACATTTTCCATGCATGTATACGATCTCTCTGTCCCAATTACTCCATTCTAAACCAGAAGCATAAAATCCTTCAGATTTTTTTAAAATCTCTAAATTCTTCATATATACTTTTGAAGCCCGTAAACAACGTCTTCAAGTGAAGAAATCCTAGGTTATTGGCAAACTTTGTGCAGCCCTGTAAAGTTTCGCGAAGTAGTGGACAATTTGACTGAAGAACAAAGAGAATGCGTGGAGGATATAGGATTCAGGGTGTTAATGAACATGAGTTGTTTTTAGTTATTTGGTCCTTTATGCAATATGTTGCTTACAGTGATCCAACCTGGCATATAGTCTGTAGTGCTCTATGGTAAGTGGATCCCAATAAGGGTGTCAGATTTCTCTAAGCTGATGGGCTTGGCAGACGGCATTGATGAAGTCAACTGTGACTCTGAAGAGTTTGACGAAACTTGTATTCAAATGAAAGCACTTCTGCAGAGTAGTACTGTTAAGGACAAGATTACACTCTCTTCCTTGCAAAAAAAAACTACAGAGTATGAGGGCCGCAGATGATGATTTCAAGATTTCATTTGCTTTGTTTATTATTTCAATACTTTTATGCCCACCTGCATCACCTAATGTTGACGAATCATTGCTGACCTAACTGAAGAATCCGAAATTAATCAGACACAAGAAATGGGCAACATTTTCGTTTCAGTATTTAATGGATGGTGTGAGAAACAACAGAAATCGAGGTACAACATTTTTCCAAGGGTGCCTTCCTTTTCTTCAATTCTTTTATTGGGGATGTCTTTTGCATAATAAAGTGTACGTGAACAGGCTTAACGTTCCCTTGGTTGCTTGGATCAAAAACAAGGTTGAAGCACTTAATAGGTTGGTGGACAATGATGACGTTATAGGTGGTTACTACAGCAGCACCGTAGAGGTTAATGAGCCATACTGATCTGTCATGCACCGGGGTTTGGAACAAAGGGTAGAAACAATGACAGAAAATCTTGATTCCATCGGAGTTTCACTCGATTATTTTAAAAAAGTCGAAGTACCTGACATGGTGAGAAGAATGGTCAAACCCTTACTGGAGAGTTTCAAGCTCGACATTTTGAAATTGCTTCCAAAGAAAGAATGGAGAGCTGAGCATGTCCATTGCAATAATATGGTATGGTTACTTACTCACTTTTTTAAAGTTTCACTCTTCATGTTTTAATTAACCCCGACCCCATGTTTACTATTTTTTGGTATTACTTGTCAACATGTATTACTTAGGAAGATTGCAAAACCGTTGAAATAATCAGCTCCAGTATGGAGTCTTTCTCACAAAGAAAGATTTTAACTGGACTAAAGAGTTGGTAGGAAAAATCCATTGCAAGGAAAGAAGGATCAACCTGTAAAACTAAGGTTGACACACCTTCGAGACCAAATACCAGATTTTCCAGGAGAACACTAGACTTTCCCCCAAACGACCATCTCTCGTCATTTTCAAAAGAAGAACTTCATTTATTGAACATTTTGTTCAGTCACCCAACAAAAAAAAATGGAAGGTAAAACTGTTATTGCATTGTTGTTGATCACTTTCCTCTGCAATAATCTTTTGTGCTTTGCGATATATATGTGCGGTTTTACATATAATTTAACGTTCAGAAAATCGTTCAACGATCACACATTTTATTATAGAAATCACAATATATGTTTCCCGTGATTGTTAACCGTTTTTCCTTTCAGTCTCTCCATCATTACTAATGACGATCTACATCTAACTCGCGATGATATGACCAATATATCTTTTACCCCATGGCTGGTTGAATGATAGCGTGAGCATACATACGTTCCTTTCATTTTTAATTTATTTATTGAAAGTATACAAATGTAGTTAAATAGCTTAAAGCATACCTAGAGAGGGGGGGGGGGGGGGGGGGGGGGGGGGGGGGGGGGGGGGGGGTGGGTTTAATAGGTTTTTACACCTTTTTCAATCTCTTGAACAAACTTACGTTTGTCCCTCAAGGTAGCCTTACATACAACACATAAACCAAGAAATCATACATAGACAAGATAAGCATGTGATCATTTAGACATGGTCTATATATATCAATTAGTTGTATGAGGTATAATGACTCATAAACTCAACAACAAAGAATACTTGTATTTCAATATTTGTTCAATGTATTACCAGTATAATCAAATATCACTATACACAAAAATTACAATATACAAAAGAATTATATTTACAAATATGATCAAAAGAATTTGATTACAAATCACACTTTACACAATCTTGTTTCAATATACATTACAAGAGAATAATATGCAACAAGATAACAGCATACACATATACAAATATAAGAGATAGAGATAGAAAGAATTAACATAAGATATTTTTTAACGTGGTAAAACCTCCAAGGAGGAAACATCCATGGGTTGAACTACAACCATTGGGTACTATATATATTGGATGGTAAAATAGAAATTCCTCAAAAGTGACCAACCTTAACCAACCCCCTATTGGAGTCTATGTCTACCCAACCCTATTGGAAAGTGTAAAATCCCTCAATGATGTGGAACCACTATATATTAGAGATCATACCAAACCAACATCGATGGAAGATTAAAAATTCCTCAAGAGTGCATACACATCCCATGTACCCCGCTCTTTTGGAGTCCATGTCTAACCATACGCCTAGGCCTACCAATATTGTAGCCAACTCCCTATCTAAGGCACTCATGCCTCTAGAGAGCCTCACATGCATGACTATCTGAGTCCTCCCGACTCCAGCCATGACTTCTTGCTTTGTTATCCGGACCTCTTATCCTAACCAAGACTTCCTTGCTTGACTATCCGAACACCTTGTCCTAGTCAAGACGTCATGCCTTTTACAAGGACTTTCTAGTGTGATCATGTGAATGCAAATGATGCAAACAATCAATTCAACATAGAACATGTGATCAATACATTCCATGGAACACCTAAACCTAAACATGTGAGAACACAAGTAATTTAGTCTAGATGCCAAAACATGAATTAAACCTAGAGCATGTGAAAAAACACCTTACACAAAAGCTCCTAGTTTCATTCACACAAATAATCCTAGATATCAATCTAATCACAATACAACTCTCAAACATGTGAAAAACCTAGAATCTAATAAACTAGTTCACATATGTCTCTAATTAGACTTTTGATTAGAATTGATTGTGAAGCTATCTATCTCAATAGCAATAACCATACATACAAGTACATATAGAAGAAGAAACCCCAAGATAATTGAAGGTTATAAAAGAAGAAATCTCAAAGATATGAACACTACCTCAATCTCATGACCTGGTTTGGTTTTCTGGGTAGAACCACTCTAAAAATTGATCAAACAGCTGCAAGACCACTTGGAAACGGTAGATGACTTGATTGCAAACAATCTCCAACTTGAATCAACCAATTCCAAATTCGTATGAGAAACTTATGCTATTTGGAAGGTGAGAAAAATTGGAGAGAAAATTCTGGTGAGATTTCAAACTTTTTCTTCTTGAAAATGAAATGGGAGGGAATGAAAATATTTAAAAGGAAGAGAGAGAGGAAGGAACTAGCCAACCAGCATGTGCCACATCAGCACCACGTGTGGACCGCATGTGGCACATGTGGGCAGAGGGCCATGCTGGCTGTGTGGCACACGTGGCCACCAAGCTTGGCCATTGGCCTAGCTTGCTCCTCCCGCGCTCCTCTCGCGTTCTTCGGTCGTATTCGGGCCTCTGAACTTCGATTTCGAATCCATCTTTGGATTACAAATCATGACTCCCTCATGCACAATGTCGATTACAAAACTTTGACAAACGGTTGAGAATTCATCTCGGAAAATGACGACGAAGACAATTCAACGAATAAGAATGCAAAGTAGCGTAGCTACATTGTTTGGACTCGAAACCTAATGAATGAGTAACCGAAATGATCGGGGCTCAATAAGGAATCATAAGAGATCATGTTCAAGTCCAAAAACAATAAAACGGAAACAAACAAACACAAGTTCACACAAGTATGCCATTTCCTAGACATAGTCTTAAAACATGCATTTCTAAAATGTATGACAATATGAGTTCAATGCATGAGCATACTAAAACATGTGAAAGTGTTATATAAATGGTGCACAACAATGTAGGGACACTCATGAATGATTTGTGTGTGTGCCTATGCCTTGTAAGAGGAATGTGGTCAAATATACCTTTGATGAGCAATGAAGCTAATTCCTCTTAACAAGCCACCACCTTGCATGAATCGTAGCCGAGTCTTTCCTTGAAGCTTTGTATCATCATGATAACAACCACTAATCAATACAAGATAAACATCATTTTGATATGGAATATATGCCAAGACAAACCAAAAACCTAACATTTATTTTTTGTTTACATCCAATGTACTCACTTAATTTACATAATTAATCATCAATTGTGCAGCTTATTGATATGGCCATGTACAATATATCCCGTGATTCTTCAAAATAGGTGTGGTATCTGTCGACATACTTTTCAGTTAGCTGCTTAAACCCGACATTATTATTTTTAATTCTTCCTTTAACAAAACTTGTGGACAATATATATGTAGACGTTCATACCATGCCCATTCATGATTGCAGTTTTGTGCAATTGAGTCACCCAAAAGTCAGTTGGCAGAATTGAGGTTGGTTGGACGCCTGAGCTATCTAACATTTTACTATGGGTCTGAGCGTGAATGTGACAAGGTTACGTTATTTAAATACAGAAATATTATTAATTTCAATACACAACGGAAAAAAAAAAAACAATATGAGTTTATCACATGTAACTTGGTGAAATCACTGAATTGTATTAGTCCATGTGCAAATTTATATTCCCATGAATGAGGGGAGTGTGCATTGGTTCTTGTTGGTGATAAATGTTTCGATGAAAATAGCATAAGTCTGGGATAGCTTTCCCACGGATGAGCACAATGAACAAAAAATGATGTCGATAAAAAAAGTTGTGCATATCCTGAAGTAAGTATTGAATTTACTCAAGAATGAGTTTGTTAATTTTTTTTTTATATGCAGCTTGCATTTCTGGACCAGTACTTTTCTGAAATCTTCGCTTTAAATTTTGAGTTCAAATCCTTTCCCGTCGAAGCATATGTTGAATGTCCAAAACAGCCTAATAGTTTTGATTGTGGTGTATTGCTGATCAACAATTGTGTGCATGGTTCCATTACATGGTTCAATAAGAGTTACGTGGATTATGTCTTCCTTCCCTTTTTAAAAAACACTAGATTATTATTTATTTTTCCTGTGATAACTAATTAAATATTCTAACTCTTATGATATTTCCATTGATTGCAGCACAACTCTGAGTATCACAAGATGAAAATTGCTTTAGATCTGGCAAACCATCATAGAAATCAAATGCTGAAAGAACTTTTAGAAACGCTAGTACGAGGAAACCCAAGATTAATTGCAGTCATTCCAAAAACCCCATAAATTCAATCGGACAAGCAACGCGGCTTGGTGAAAAAATATAACAAGGGAAAGGGGACAACACAGAGTGAGATTGCAAATTATTCAAAAGGTCTTAATATTGGTAAAAAATTTTGACCTCGCGATGGACCAGGGAAAGGGGATAACAAAGAGTGAGATTGCAAATTATTCAAAAGGTCTTCATAGTGATAACATTTCTCGACCTCGCGGTGGACCATGATTGCACTCCATGATTGTTTGCTTGATAGCACACATTTTGATTATTTGTTTTTGAAAGTGTTAATCGATTGTGGACCTTGTTTTTTCTTTAAAATTGTTAGGTGTTCAGTGAGTATTTTTGAATCCTTATAACTCCTATATAACTCGTCCATCAATACAGTTTCATACAATAATAAGTTTCAGTGAGCCCAATTATCCACAGAATACAAAATAGTTCATTAGATGAACAACTACATCATTACCGGTGTCATTACAAAATACCACGTTTCATAAGTAGTGATTACAAACAGTTCAGGATAAACAATGAAACCATCACTGGTAGGATTGCAAAAGTAAAAAAATGTGTGATTAAACACACAATTCATGAACAAAGAAAAACAAAACACAAGAAATAGAATAACAGAGACAAAACAAAAACATCATGGATTACAACTACGTTGTTCAATAAGGAGAATCAAATGATTGCATTCCTCCATCAAGCTGCTAACTTCAATGGTTTTTGCTTCAACCTCCATCTCCAGTTTCATGATGCGGATATCAGCATCTTCGACCTTCTTATTCTCCTCTCTCCAATCCTCTGCTAGGTTCCTGCAACGTATGCGCTCGTTCTCCAGCGCAAGTTCAAGAATATTGTTTCTATCCTTCCACAAATAAAAAATGGCATGATTGATGTAACCATTGGTGTTGGAATCCATTTTTCATAAATAAAGAGAGAAACTCAAGTACAAGCTCTATCTGATTTGAACACCCTTTATATATTACTTGCATGAGTTGTATTAAATAGATAGGTTAATTAACTGGACTCCATATAACTGGAGTGAAGTAATGACGGTGGTTACTTGAACTCGTAATAAATGCTTTCCCCATTTTTTAATTAATCGTTTCAACTTACCACTTACATTCATGTACTTTAATTAATGCTAGACAACCTACCTATAATCTCACTAGGATTCAAATCACCTTTTAAAAAATGGTGTATCAATTTGTGTGTACTCAACCAATTGGGCCATTTGTACACGTTTTTTGTTAAATGGCGGTGGTTCAGCTGAAACGATTAATGGGAAATCGTGTATCCTAATTACTTCATCTGTATACCAAATAATTATTTAAGCAATATTAAAACTCAAGTAATCATTTGAAAATTTTATTAAAGCAATATTAAATATTAATATAGTTTCGACAAAAACAAAATGTAAACGTTAATGGTTGATGATATCTTTTTAAAAAATAAGAAGATTGAAATTATTCATTAAACTATTGTTTTTTAAAATAATTTTTTTTTCATTTTATTACCATAATTTGTTCACACACATGGGTTAGTTGAATGAAACATCATATTGAAACAATTTAATTTATATTCCGTTCAGTAAGGAGTAAAAAGAAATAGAAAGAGAACACTGCTACACTTACAGTGAAGGAAACATATTTTCATAATATCCGATACAATTATAAAAACAAAGGCATCACACTTAGCTGGGAAAAATAAGGGCCATTTGTACACGTTTCTTGTTTAAAAAAATAATTAAATGTTTATGATTGTGTACACATGGCTCAATTTGGTTGGATAAAAACAAATTGCAATTGATTAATAATAATAGAAATTTTGTAACAGCGTTTTCAATAAGAAGATTGAAATTGACAAGTTTTATAATTTTACGTTGTAATTATTCATTAACTTTTTTTTAAAATAATTTTTTTTCATGTTATTACTAGAATTTGTTCACACACATGGGTTAGTTCAATGAAACATCATATTGTTCAATGAAACATTATCTTGAAACAAATTAATTTGCATTCCGTTCTTAAAGGAGTAAGAAGAAATTAATTTGCATCATAAGGAGAACACTACTACACTTAAAGTAAAGGAAACCTATTTTCATAACATCCGATGCAATTACAAAAACAAAAGGCAGCATACTTTGCCAGGAAAAATAAAACTAAACAAACAAACATAACGCTACTTTAGACGTTATCAAGGTCTGCCAGACGTGTCCTTAAATGGGTGGATTGGTCTATCAAAGAGTAAATTTGATCTGCAAGACCATCAACTTCCATTTCCAGTTGCATGACGCGTTTATCTCAATCATTGACTCTAGCATTCTCCACCACCCACTCACGATGCATATTCCAGCAACGACAACGCTCGTGCTCGAGCGCTTTTTCAACAATGGTTACCTTCTCTTTCAAAAACTCCATAGTCTCTCTATCTCCAGAATCCATCATTCGCATTTGTTAGAATAGTTTTCTTTAAATAAAGTGAAAACGCATATTTATAAAACTTTGATGTTTGTCATTGTTAGGATTTTGAGTTGTGTTGGCACTATTCTATATCAAAACGTCATTTCATTTATATTGATTAGTTGTCTAGGATTCATGGTTTAACAAGCTTCAAGGAAGTTGGACAACACATCAAGCAAAGTGAAGCCTTCAAGAGGATAAAGCATCAAAGGTATACTTAGACCTCTATCCTCTTGCAAGGCCTTTAGGCACACACACACAATTCATTCATAAGTGTCCTTGCATCATTGTACACCATTTATATAACACATTCACATGTTTTAGTATGCTCATGCATTGAACTCATATTGACATACATTGTAGAATTGCATGTTCTAAGACTATGTCTAGGAAATGGCATACTTGTGTGATCTTGTGTTTATTTATTTCCGTGTTATTTTTTTTGGACTTGAACATGATCTCATATGATTCCTTATTGAGTCCCGGTCATTTTGGTTACTCATTCATTAGGTTTCGAGTCCAAACAATGTTGCTACGCTACTTTGCATTCTCATTCGTTGAGTTGTCTTCGTCATCGTTTTTCGAGTCAAATTCTCAACCTTTTGTCAAAGTTTCATAGTCATCGTTGTGCGTGAAGGAGTCATGATTCATAATCCAAAGATGGATTCAAAATCGGAGTTCAGAGGCCCGGATACGGTCTAAGAACGCGAGATGAGCACGAGGGAAGCTTGCTCGGCCAAAGACCAAGCAAGGAGGGTGCGTGAGGGAGGCCGTGAGCTTTACGGCCAGGCAGTCCCTCTGCCCCCGTGAGCCTCACGCACCCCTCATGGGGTGCGGAGGTGGCACGTGCTGATTGGCTGCCCTTCTCCCTCTCTTTCATCCCTTTTAAATATTTATTTTCCCTTCCATTTCATTACAAGAAGAAAATTTGAAAAAGAGAAGTGCAGAATTTTCTCTCCAACTTTCCCAACTTCCAAACACCATAACTTTCTCATTCGGACTCCGAATTAAGTGATTCAAGTTAGAGAATCTTCGTAATCAAGTCCCCTACCTTCTCTAATAAGGTTTGTAGCTGTTTGATCATGTTTTGTAGTGGTTCTTCACTCAAAACTGAAACTGCACAGGATTCTTAGGTATTGAACTAAACTTCAATTTCCTAGAGTTTTCTTCTTCTTTATGTATGTGTATGTATGGTGAATGCTATTGAGAAAAATAGCTTCATAATCAAAGTTAATTAAGTCTAATTAGAGACAAATGTGAACTAGTTTTCTATGATTCTAGTTTTTCACATGTTTGAGTGTTGTATTGTGATTAGTTTGATATCTAGGGTTATTTGTGATTTGATTGACTCATTTTATGATTAATAACCTTAGCATGTTCTTGGATCCTTTATTTGAACAAATCTAGGATTAGCACATTTGATTTTGTGTTCAGAGCTAACTAGGATTTAATTGATTATTCATTATATCCTTGCTCTAAATACTTGCTAGAATATTCATTGATTATATTTTGTGATTCTAGCATTTTTGTGTGTGTTTCTAATATCTTGAATATGTGCTTCATGCATATGATTTATTCAAGTGTTAACTTTGTGAATGAAACTAGGAATCACCCGTGTTAGGTGTTTCACATGCTTTAGGTTTCAATTCATGTTTTGTAACTAGACACTTTTTGACTTGTGTGTTCACATGACTAAGTCTAGTTTCCATGGGATGTATTGATCATATATTCTATGTTGCATGTGTTTGCATCATTTGCATCACTTAGATCATTTGCATTGCAAAAAGGTGGAAGTCTCTTATTAAAGTGAGTGAAGCTTCAACTTGAGCATTAAGTCTTGACTAAGAGTGTGAGGCTCCGGATAGTCACGCAAGGAAGTCTTGGTTAGGACAAGTGGTCCGGATAACCAAGCAAGAAGTCTTAGTTAGGATCAAGGGGATCCGGATAACTAAGCAAGAAGTCTTAGCTAGGAGTGTGATACTCCAGATGGTTGAGCTAGGGAAGCTTAACTAGGATCTTTGTGATCCAGATAGCTAAGCAAGGAAATCTTCCTAGAGATGTGAGTTAAGCATCTTAGATAGGAAGTTGCTTTCTAGAAACATGAGTGAAGTGTCTTGGATAGAAAGTAGGCAAAGTGATTCACTAGGCTCGAGGGTAGAATAGAAGTTGATAGCTTGGAGAGTGTATCATGGATTGGTCATATCTTTGAGTGTGTATTTTTTATTCGTCATAGTGGATTACGATTTGCCAGTGGTTGTGGATTCAACCCGTGGATGTTTCCTCTTCGGAGGTTTTACCACGTAAAAATCAATGTGTCAAACGTCTCTATCTCCATCTCTCTATATTTGTATGTATGATCAATATATCTTGTTTAAGATCTTCATGTCCTCACATCCTTGTTAATAAGATATTTGTAGAGAAAGAGATGCACACATTATTTGTTGAATCAACCTTTTGTTTCTTATATCTTGTAAGTGTTTGAACTTTGTATCTTGTGATATTCTATATCAAGTTGTAAAGTTTTACTTAGTGAACTTGCATTGTAATATTCAAAGTACAACTTGTGGAATTTGCTCTTCATTGAATATACTTGTATATAAGATACATTGTTTCATGGTATATGTTTTGTAAACTAAGAGTGGTGAATTGAGCATACATGTGTTAATTATTTTCTCATAACAATCATGTTAACGGATAATTTGTATGCTCACCAAGGTTTTGACATAAGTCACGAAAGAGTTTTTAAAATTAGAGTGTTAACCTATTCACCCCCTCTAGGTTGTTTAGTATAACCTTGTAGGTATTTTCAGTCATTACGAAGGAGTAGAATAGTTGTAGTAATTTATGACTTCTGAATAGTTGTTTGACTTACATAGTGGTAACCAGTTGTAATTAAGGATAAGGATGTGAGCAAACACCAAAATGACCATCAGAGTTTATGATTAAGGAGTAGTTAGAGTGAAATAAGTGTAAATAAATGTTTCTCAACTATATCCGTTCATATATCGATACATTCCTCTTCGAAATTGGCAACCTTGAAGGTTCAATGCATGCAAAAATCAACATTATTAAACTCAAATCAAGAAAATGATACCCATATTCAATTGTGCACCATATTCCTAAGTTTGATGTCTACTTTAAAATCTAAATTTGTTCACACTGAATTAGTAAACAAGAGTAAAGCTGCAAAACAAAATATTTGCGTACATGAGGCAATTTGACTGTAACTCCTCCGATAACAATGGTAAGGTGAAAAATTGGCAAGGAAGGACACATTAGGATAACGATGTACATACTTCATAATAACAATATGATCACTTCAAGATTTACCAACTATACTATTAAATTGATGTCATATTCCATACGTAATATTGTTATCACCATTGACGTCATAACCGTGTGATCACAAATACAACAACATCTTTAAGGTGTGATCAGCATACAAAAAACGTCTTAGTCATTTCATCCCACCAGTTCTACTTGACATCATAACTATGTGATCACAAATACAACACCTTCAAGGTGTGATCAGCATACAGAAAATGTCTTAGTCATTTCATCCCACCAGTTCTACTTGACATCATAACTGTGTGATCACAAATACAACAACACCTTCAAGGTGTGATCAGCATACAAAAAACGTCTTAGTCATTTCATCCCACCAGTTCTACTTGACATGATATTTTGTTGTAGTCATATTACCTAAAGATACATTTATATGTTCAACAAGTCCATATTAGATCACAAACAGGAATTCAGTTTTGCTTAGGTTAAACATAAAGTTACACCAACGTATTCAAATCACCTTCCTGCTATTCTAGATAACTTCCTTGTAGATGCTTTCTTTGCTTTCTTTTTCTTATCTGTTTTCTCTGCTAACTTTAACTTGTCCTTGGGTTGAACAATTGGAAGAATAACCTCTGTCTTGTTGGTATTGGGAGCTTTCTACACCTTTTTGTTTGGTTCAGCAATTGACACTTTTTCCTTTCCATCGTTTGAGAGTTTTGTTGCTTCCTTAGCCTTCTTGTTAGGTTGATCACCATTTGCAGTTGGTTTTCTCTTTTTCTTATGTACAGCTTGCTCTGGGATATCCCTCGGTGCAAAACTGTGAAGGTTGTCTTTCTTCTTCTTCTGTTTAAAAGATCGACTGTTGTTCCCTTCGAATGCATCACTTGTGCCAATTGCTTCCTTCCCCTTCTTGGATTTCGATTGCTTTAGCTGATTCACTTGAGTATCACAAGGTTGTTCTTCATCTCCTGTTTCCTCACTCAAACTTTCTTGATCTCCTGTATCCTCACTCACTTTTTCATCTCCATTATACAAACACATCACATTGTCACCCCCATCCGTTTTCACACTGTTATCTCCTAATTCCTCTTCATCCTGCACACCCTCCGTTACATCATCTACTTCTGCTACAACATTTGTGTACATTATTCATAAAAAATGAAACTTAAGTTAATTCAATAAGTTTAACATGCAACATACATGGAAGCACAGTTAAATATAAACAGTAATTTAGAAGCATTAATGAACTAAGTTGACTTGTTAATTGTGTTTACGATATTTCTTAAACACAAAACAACTTCTAGACACTCACCTGGTGTCCTCTTGTCTCTCGTACCATCGGTGGGTGTTATTCCATCTTCACTACCATCATCCCCATCCTGACTATCATGAGATCTACTGCCCGAACTAACGTTAACATTCAGTACCGATTTTGATGACAGACCAGACGTTTGAGAGTCTTGTTTGTTCGAAGTATCCACAACCGGCTTCTAAGTGGATTGTATTTCTGTAAACTTAATTTCAAATAGTGGTAACTAAACACATTTTTAATAACAGTAACCATACCGCAGCATCAGTGGTATGGAGCTTATTAACCTGGCCCTCCATGACAAGTTGTGTCAATCCAGAAAGCACAGTGAACAGCTCTTTCAAGTGGGCAATGGGCACCTATCTCACCAATAATTATGCTATAGGCTCATTTATGTTAACTGTAAGGATTCCCATTAATTGATAGGCTTATTTCGTGGTCAAACCACATGTTGGGGTTTGGTTGTAAGGGTAGTCTAGGTGATTAAGGTTGAAGATCAAAGACCCTTTCCAAGACCTCAAGAGGACAATCACCAAAGGTATATTTGTAGTGCTTACTTTGCCTTGAAGAGATATAGTTGCACACACACACAACATGCATAACTCTTATTCTTGAATGTTGTGTTTATATTTTGTGTGCATTGTGCTTTATTGTTTATTCAATGTCTCTTCTTGCATTAAATTGATTGCATCTTTTTATATGAAATGCCACGACATGATAGGCATTAGAATGCATTCAATACCCACACTTGCACTTCATGTATGTTAGCTTTTAGTGTGGAGTAATTCGTTTCCCGAAGGATGTTCGGAAACGTCCGTGCGTGCACGTTGGTGTGCTCGGTTTTGCGCGAAGACCGCCCACGGAGAATGCCCTTGGCTTCTCCTTGGTTTTCACCATTATTGGTGATCGGCGGTTATGATCGGTGGTCTGGCTGCCGAATGAAACCGCAGTTTGCTTCCAGGAGTAAGTCTGCGGTCACGATCGGTGGTCACGACCGCCGTTCGAAACCGCCGTTCATACCTGATTGATTTCGATCTCTCGGGCTTGATTCGGCGGTTGGGATTGGCGGTCACGAAACCGCCGAATGAAACCGCCGTTGTTCCCCTGTTCGTCTCGGGCTCAATTCGACGGTCTCTATCGGCGGCCTGGCCGCCGATTGAAATCGTCGATCGGTGCGTTTCAAGGGCAAAATTGTCTTTTCACTTGCCCTGTTCTTGATGTCTATAAATATCACACTTTCTCATTATCTGAATTAGTTCTTTGACTCATTAGAACCCTAAACTTAAAAGAGAGATATTTGAGAGAAATTCAAATCAAGAACTCACCTTTAACCACTCAAATCAAACCCCTTTTGCATCAAATTTCATATTGCATCTCCTATGTC
The DNA here is from genome assembly GCA_008009225.1 of Acer yangbiense. Taxonomy (NCBI): domain Eukaryota; kingdom Viridiplantae; phylum Streptophyta; class Magnoliopsida; order Sapindales; family Sapindaceae; genus Acer; species Acer yangbiense. Next base: position 22,913,614 of record CM017771.1, read on the forward strand.
TATATAGAGTGCATCCATGTATGGGTTTGCATCATCACAACTTGCTTGGTAAGATTTTGATTAATTTCATCTTATTTTAGTATTTTAAATACCAAGCCATCTCTTTTAAATTACTTGTATGTTTTAGATCATATGCTAAATACAAGAAAAGAGATTAATTGTGATGAATTGATTGAGTGTTGTTTGTGATAGCTAATTAGGTTTTTAATTAATCTTGATTAGCTAAGCTATTTGACATGTCATTTAGCAATTGATATCTAGGATTGATTTAAATTGATTATCTCATCATCCTAGATAAGCATCTAAGGTTACCTAGCCTTGGTTGTTATTTGAATATTCATATATATTCACATAGGTTGTTTCTCTTCATTGAGAAGTAAGTCTTGGGGCTAAGAGTGCTTAGGCCTCAAGCAAATTGGAATAGGGTTGCTAATAAAGGCCCGCTGGGTAGAAGTGAGGGGTTACAGACCGGAGTGTTAGACGAAGTCTACATAGGTTGTAAACTTCATTTCAATTAGTGATTTCGAGTTCCGAGTGTGGTGTACTATACAGCCCGTGGTTTTTCCCAGTGGTTGGGTTTCCACGTATACATCAAGTGTTATTTAAATTTCGCACTATATTACACTTGTATGTATTTTTGACTAGTAGGGGCATTTTCATAAAATTGACTTGCATGCGAAAATTGGGTAATAATAGTTAAAATCTATTCACCTCCCCTCTAGATAACATATTTAGAACACACCGTATTCTTTTCAATTGGTATAAGAGCGGGTTCCTAGATATACTTAGGTGATCCTAGCTCATTTTGGTGTGTTTTTGCATTTTGTATGTTTGTTTGATTTCTTCATACATTTTGCATTCTTCTCATTTGCATTCATTCAACGCAAACACTATGAGTGAATTTGTGAGAGAAGAAATTGACTCCGTTGAGGAGATGCCTCTCTTACTAGAGAGATTTAGGAGATTTGTGAAATTAACCACCTCACCTCCTAAGAAGAAGAAGACAATTGCTTTGTAAACTTCGAAGCATGACAAGAAGGAGGGTATTTCAATTGAAGACATAGGACTCAATGACAAGCCAAACCAAAGAGTGTCTTCAAGAGAGGGGATTAAGTGCTACGAATGTGGAGGATTCGGGCATTTCTCCCCAGAGTGTGGAAACTTGAAGGATAGAAGAAAAGGGAAGGCGTTGGCCACCTTATGGGATAAATATGAAGATGACGAAAATCCTTCAAGTGATGAAGAACTTGCCATCATCTACACGGATTTTGGAGCCAAGAGTGTAGAAGTTGAAGAAGATGGCAAAGTTGCTTATACTTGTGATCCCCAAGAAGAACAAGATATAGAAGTAGTTGGTGTAGCTACTCATCGGGATTTGGCTCATTCCTCATCAAGAGACAAATTTGATGATCTTGATGAAGGAGATGACTCCATTGGTGAAATGGAGATTAGAGGAGATGACACAAGTGTTGAATATTTGTCATCTAACTCCACAAATGGATATATGGAGGGTATGGATCTTAATGACTACAAAGTCAAAGTTGAGAGCTCGATGATGAGGAACAAGGAAGAAATTAGAAGATTAAAAGAAGAGAATCTAGAGCTTTCAACACTAGTAGACCACTTGTGTGAAGAAGTGGTGAGATCCATGGCGGATGAAGATAAGCTAAAAGACAACTTAGCCTTATCTAAGAGGAGAGAAGAAGAGCTAGAAAGAGAGCTTGAAGAAGTTAAGGTCTTAATGGCTAAGATGACTTCAAGCACCAAGATGCTTGACCACATCTTGGGAGTTGGAAGAAAGCCAAGTGACAAGAGAGGTCTTGGCTTCATTGATGACAAGGATGCCTCCTCCACAAGCAAGACATCCTTGGTCATGGAGATGGACTCCAGTATGTCCCCTCTTCCTCAACACCCTAGGAACAAGATTGACCTAGGAGTGTGTTCAAGAAGTGCCCAAGTGTTTGAGGCACCAAAAGGTCAAGCTCAAGCTCACACCCAAAGGGCTCCTCACACTATCTTCCCTCAAACTCAAAAATAGAATGGGAAGAGTTCAATCATGCAAGCTCAGACAAGCAAGCAACCTCATCTTGGTTATCAATAAAGGAGGAGAGATCCTATCTGAAAGTTCATTAAATACTCGAGGTGTGTTTATCAATATAAAGCTAGAGGGGGGGGGGGGGGGGGGGTGAATAGATTTTATCTAATTGTTACCCAATTTTCGCAAACAAGTCAATTTTACGAAAATGCCCCTAGCAAGTCAACAAAACATACAAGTGTAATAAGATGCGGAAATAGTAAATGACACTTGATGTATACGTGGAAAACCCAACCACTGGGAAAAACCACGGGCTGTTAAGTGCGCCACACTCGGACCTCGAAATCCACTATATGAAAAGACGGTTACACCCTCAAGTGATTCTCAGACCCTCACCCCAGATAACCTCAGGCTATGGACACTACCAATCGCCACTCTTGGTTCAATCCCTAGTGATATCCCCTGATACACTACTCTTGGCGTGAGCACCCTCTAATCTACCACGCGGGCCTTTTACAGCGGCTCTAGTCCAATTTGCTTGCGTTCTAAGCAACCTAATCCCGGATGCTACACACAAGACTTACTTTCTCTTTGAAGAGAATACAACCCTATGTGAATATATATGAATATTCAATAAATGCAATAAGAGCTAGGGTACTCTAAATGCTTATCTAGGATGATGATATATTCAATTTAAATCAACCCTAGATATCAATTGCTAAATGACATGTCAAATAGCATAGATGATCATAGATTATAAAAACCTAGATATCTATCAAAAACAACACTCAATCAATTCATCATAAATAATCTCTTTTCTTGTATTTAGCATATGATCTAAAACATACAAGTAATTTAAAAGAGATGGCTTGGTATTTAAAATACTACAATAAGATGAAATTAATCAAAATCTTACCAAGCAAGTTGTGATGATGCAAACCCATACATGGATGCACTCTATATAGACATAGGAGATGCAATATGAAATTTGATGCAAAAGGGGTTTGATTTGAGTGGTTAAAGATGAGTTCTTGATTTGATTTTCTCTCAAAATCTATCTTTGAAGATTAGGGTTCTTAAGAGTCAAAGAACTGATTCAGATAATGAGAAAGTGTGATATTTATAGACATCAAGAACAGGGCAAGTGAAAAGACAATTTTGCCCCTGAAACGCACCGTTCGGCGGTTTCAATCGGCGGCCAGGCCGCCGATGACGACCGCCGAATTGAGCTCGTGAAGAACAGAGCATTAACGGCGGTTTCATTCGGCGGTTTCATGACCGCCGATCCAACCGCCGAATCAAACCCGAGAGATTAAAATCGATCAGGTATGAACGGCGGTTTCGAACGGCGGTCGTGACCGTCGATCTGGACCAAAAAATTGCTTCAGACCAATCTGGACTGAAACGGCGGTTTCATTCGGCGGCCAGGCCGCCGATCATAACCGCCGATCACCAACAATGGTGAAAACCAAGGAGAAGCCAAGGGCATTCTCCATAGGCGGTCTTCGCGCGAAACCAAGCACTAATTAGTGCAAGCGCGGACGTTTCCGAACAATGTCGGGAAACGAATTATAAGGCACATATACACACAACAAGATATATCAACCAAAGTGCTAGTGTGTAAAGTGACATGTGAAGAGATGCACATAAAAATAAGCAAGTATGCAATCATAGCAAGAATGCTAAGTGAGTGTGTGCTACTAAATCTCTTCAAAGAAAAACAAGCACAAGAGATTATACCTTTGGCGTGCTTGTATCTTGAGGTCATGGAAGGGCCTTTGATCTTCAACACCAAACACTTAGACTACCCTTACATTCAAAACCCCAACATGTGGTTTGACCACGAAATAAGCCAATCAACAAAACGGGAATCCTTACACTATCCAACAACCAAGACAACCACAACGACAAGGGAAAGCTCTTATCCATGCTAAAGGGAATGGTATGATTCCTAACTTTATTCCCACTTGTCATTTTTGTGGTATTGTTGGTCATATTAGACCAAGTTGCTTGCATTACATTGAAATGTGTAGAGCTAAAAGCATGTTTGACAAGAAAAAAGGCTAGAGCTAAGATACTTCATAAAAAGGAAGAAAATAATTTACATAATCCTTTTTCATCTTGTTCTCTAGAACCTTCGTCCACTAGGATTGACTTAGTGTCACCTAGGTGGATTAAAAATGATGAACCCACTTGCTACGAGACTAACAAGTCTTAAATAGGTTCAACTAAGTCCAAAGGACTTGGTAGGTCCATAGGACCTCATGCCCTTCTTTGAAGCGGTATGGAAAGTTGACCCCATATGGGGAACTTAAGCAAAGAGAGCTATTTTGCATTCTTGTCACTTGCAAAAAATTTGAAATATCTTATGCTTCTCTTTTTGTTGCTTGAGTAAGCTTGGTTACACTATGTATATATATTTTCTATTCAATAAGTGTGATCAATGCTTGTATTGCAATCCATGTCATATTTATGTTCAAACATGCATTTTTGGACTAGGAGATATTTACATAGGATTTAATTTGAATGACCTATAATGATCTCTATGACATGATGATTGCTAAATGACATGCTAAATGCTAATCTTGAAAAGCATGTTTTGATGATTGCAATTTTTAAATGCAAAACTTGTGTGAAAAAGCTTATGAGACTCAAATGAAAAAGGATCTCGTATCCATTCAAGGATTTTACAATCCAAATGTCTCTCTTTCTTTATTGGTTGAACATGTCTACTATCATACGGATATCTAATTCGGAAAAATCAAGTAGGGTGCAAAGTTGCTCATGACATGTTTGGCTTATAAAGTTGGATATAGTTGTTCTTAAATTGAAATCAATGAAAACCTATATCCTTGCTTCTCTCATGATATTGGTGAAATTGGTTTGAATTCATATTAAAAACCTTTGTCATTTGCTTTGCCAAATACCATGGTATTTTGGACTTAAATGTTACATGTCTTGTATGCAAAGCATTTTCTTTTCACACATTTTTGTTAAATAAATCTCCTTGTTTCTCTCCAATAAATTGAGATTGCATAAAGTGACTTATATTGATTATGCAAATATCTAGAATGCTACTATCTCTCTTTGCCTTGAGTAACCCGGTTGGGGACTACTCCTTTGTCTAAATCATGACAAAAATGGGGAGTAGGTTGTGGTAAGGGGAGTTGCAAATTGTAGTAGCAATTGTGCTTGTTGGGGAGAATACTTATTGAGGGGGAGTAACCCTTTGAGGGGGAGCATTTGCACATTCATACATTGCATGATGTTGTACTTAAATTCTTAAATGCAAATGCTTGTTTTATCTCACTTGATTCATCTCACCTTTTCTTGTATTGGAAAGTATAGAAACTGTGTTTTCAGGGATTGATTGTTTTACTTGAGATTGAAGACTTCAAGACTATTTATCTTATCTCTTTGTAAAGTAGAAAATCATAGTAGACCTGTAGTTTCTATTATGCTGTGAGGAATCAATGTGAGTGGTGGTTTTGTCACGAAATAGGCAAAGGGGGAGATTGTAAGGATTCCCATTAATTGATTGGCTTATTTCGTGGTCAAATCACATGTTGGGGTTTGGTTGTAAGGGTAGTCTAGGTGATTAAGGTTGAAGATCAAAGACCCTTTCCAAGACCTCAAGAGGACAATCACCAAAGGTATATTTGTAGTGCTTACTTTGCCTTGAAGAGATATAGTTGCACACACACACAACATGCATAACTCTTATTCTTGAATGTTGTGTTTATATTTTGTGTGCATTGTGCTTTATTGTTTATTCAATGTCTCTTCTTGCATTAAATTGATTGCATCTTTTTATATGAAATGCCATGACATGATAGGCATTAGGATGCATTCAATACCCACACTTGCACTTCATGTATGTTAGCTTTTAGTGTGGAGTAATTCGTTTCCCGAAGGATGTTCGGAAACGTCCGCGCGTGCACGTTGGTGTGCTCGGTTTTGCGCGAAGACCGCCCACGGAGAATGCCCTTGGCTTCTCCTTGGTTTTCACCATTGTTGGTGATCGGCGGTTATGATCGGTGGCCTGGCCGCCGAATGAAACCGCAGTTTGCTTCCAGGAGTAAGTCTACGGTCACGATCGGTGGTCACGACCGCCGTTCGAAACCGCCGTTCATACCTGATCGATTTCGATCTCTCGGGCTTGATTCGGCGGTTGGGATCGGCGGTCACGAAACCGCCGAATGAAACCGCCGTTGTTCCCCTGTTCGTCTCGGGCTCAATTCGACGGTCTCTATCGGCGGCCTGGCCGCCGATTGAAATCGTCGATCGGTGCGTTTCAAGGGCAAAATTGTCTTTTCACTTGCCCTGTTCTTGATGTCTATAAATATCACACTTTCTCATTATCTGAATTAGTTCTTTGACTCATTAGAACCCTAAACTTAAAAGAGAGATATTTGAGAGAAATTCAAATCAAGAACTCACCTTTAACCACTCAAATCAAACCCCTTTTGCATCAAATTTCATATTGCATCTCCTATGTCTATATAGAGTGCATCCATGTATGGGTTTGCATCATCACAACTTGCTTGGTAAGATTTTGATTAATTTCATCTTATTTTAGTATTTTAAATACCAAGCCATCTCTTTTAAATTACTTGTATGTTTTAGATCATATGCTAAATACAAGAAAAGAGATTAATTGTGATGAATTGATTGAGTGTTGTTTGTGATAGCTAATTAGGTTTTTAATTAATCTTGATTAGCTAAGCTATTTGACATGTCATTTAGCAATTGATATCTAGAATTGATTTAAATTGATTATCTCATCATCCTAGATAAGCATCTAAGGTTACCTAGCCTTGGTTGTTATTTGAATATTCATATATATTCACATAGGTTGTTTCTCTTCATTGAGAAGTAAGTCTTGGGGCTAAGAGTGCTTAGGCCTCAAGCAAATTGGAATAGGGTTGCTAATAAAGGCCCGCTGGGTAGAAGTGAGGGGTTACAGACCGGAGTGTTAGACGAGGTCTACATAGGTTGTAAACTTCATTTCAATTAGTGATTTCGAGTTCCGAGTGTGGCGCACTATACAGCCCGTGGTTTTGCCCAGTGGTTGGGTTTCCACGTATACATCAAGTGTTATTTAAATTCCGCACTATATTACACTTGTATGTATTTTTGACTAGTAGGGGCATTTTCGTAAAATTGACTTGCATGCGAAAATTGGGTAATAATAGTTAAAATCTATTCACCCCCCTCTAGATAACATATTTAGAACACACCGTATTCTTTTCATTAACCAAAAAACATAATTCATTACACATAAATGTAATAAACAACTCACATATTTTATTCGATCAGGCACTGGTAAGTGGTGATTGTTCTTGGGAATTTGTAGATATTGGCAAGTGAATCCGGAATTCGTGCACCCCATCTGGGGGAGTTGCCAAGGTGGCAAATCCAATTGTCCAATAGAATTATGGTCTAGTATATCCTTCTACCCATAGATAAACATAACAAATTAAGAACAATTATAGCATGCTAGTGGTATTTCAGGTATACTATTGGTTATTGATAAGTTTCAGATAAACTCACCGTATCATCAAGGTACTTTTTAAACATTATGTGCAGATTTAGGAAATCTTTGTAACTATTTGGACCACCATCAGGTTCAAGGTACTCAAGCGCATCCATGCCACAAAACCTGAATTGGCCACTTCTTTTGTAATTGGGTAGTCCCCGAGCATGGATGGTGGTGGCACCTTCGGAACACGTGGTGATATCAATCCCAAGCTCTGAACAGATACACGCTCTCCTAGGTACCATGCGGGGCCGCATGACCCATCTAAAAGAACCCTACTCTTGGTGTATTGTGAAGATTGCCGTACATATGTCGGCAACTTGTCCGGGTCCTTTCCCCATGGGTGCATGTTTACCTCCTTCTGTCTAAGTTTCCTCAACGTATCCTTTAAATCACCGTAATCAACTTTCTTCTTCAAAAAGCCCCATCCCATTGCCCGAGGAAACGACTTCTCATCTATCAGGCAGGCCACCAATCTTGCAATAGGCTTTATGTATTCACAAGCCCAAATCTGGTTAGCAAGCAACAGAACAATCACACGAAAACTGTTAAAATACCAAAAACTTAAGAAATAAATTTACATTTTAAAATACATGTCCAAATCACAATACCTCACAGGCCCTCCAAAATCCACTGGTGCTTTGATTCTTTCTCACAATAACATATATATTTTTGTATAGAGTAGACAAGGCGGCTTCGCCCCAATTGTACCGACCTATAGATGATATGTCTTTAAGACTTGGCATGTAATAAAGGTTGACAACTCCAGCTTTGTCACACAGTAATGTGCCTGATAGCAATGCCAAGATGAAAACCCGAGTCAGTCTTTCAACGTCTTTCACACTCATATTGTTCCTACCAAAACCTTTATAAGTTGCATAGATCTCTACAAAAGGAACCCTTTTCATCTTGGCTAAATTGGCCATAGGCTCTCCAAACCACCTCACCAGCTCATCCATCTTCTTGTAAGCATACACGTCATACTCCACCGACATTCCAAAAACAGGTATGCCAGTTATTGCGCTAAAATCCGATGAAGTCATTGTCATCTCCCCAAATTTATCAAAGTGAAATGTATGGGTCGTATCCCACCATCGGTCCATCGGTCCATCGATTGGGCGGGAAACATAGATGACCCATAAAGCACATTGGGCAGTTTCTTTAATGTTGGGAATAACTTGGTTTCTTGGTCAAGTAAGAAACAAAATTCAGTTTCCCTTTCTTCTTCTAAAGCCGAATGCATTGTGGCCGGAAGTGCACGCACACAATTACTTTGGATGAAAGAAATCCTTAAGGATTATGAGATAGAACAAGGAAAAATGACACTTTATTGTGATAACTTAAGTGCCATTAACATCTCTAAAAATCCGGTTCAACACTCCCGCACAAAGCACATAGACATTAGACATCATTTCATTAGAGACCTAGTTGAACATTCTATTGTTGCTCTAGAGCATATGCCTACTAAAAATCAACTTGCGGACTTGTTCACCAAGCCCTTGGACAAAGAGAGGTTTAAAACTCTTAGAATGTCCATTGGCATGATTTGTGTTGATTGATGTGCTTGTGTGATTGATGAGTGGCTTGATGAGCAAAACTTAATTGAAATATAAATATCTTTAAGAGCCTCTCACTTGAGAAGTAGTGATCTTAGATAAGTATCTTTTATTGTTTTTAGATTATGCACTTGAGCTTGAAAATCTTATTTTTGAAAAGTGCACTAATGCTTCTGTTATATGTTTTAGTGTTAAGTTTATGTGGTTGAAAGTATGTAGGTTATGGATTCATCTAGAAGTTTATTGCTAAGTACATGATAGATGACCTATGGTATAAATCCATTTTGCTTTGGCACTACATAGTATTCAATGAATACCCTCATGGAAAGGGCTACACACCTTGGTTGTGCAGCTGCCTAATGTAGGAAAGGGCTACACCATTGTGATGAGTGAAAGCCACCATGAGGTGTACATGTTTATGTTAGAAAAATCAAAGAAGTGTTGAAAAGAATCATTTAAAAATATCTTTGATTCATAGCCTAAAAGAAATGAAAAATAAAAGGCTAAAATGTGTATAGTTGAGAATTGTGAAAAGCTCAGGTTGTCAAATAGAAACGGGTAAACAAGCCACATGCACACACACGCTCACATGTTGATATCTATTCCTTTTAAAAGCAAAAACCCGGATGAATATCGGTTTGACCTATTTTTGGAAATGCTTTAGATGGATAGGTGTGGAAATAGTTCACATGTTGATATCACAATTACTCATTTTATATATGTGAGAAGCATTCACACACACACATATTTTGCTTATGTGCTTGATTCATTAGCAATGTGAAAATATTTTTTAGAGATTAATGAAAATTTATGATTCTCTCTTGGACATTGAAAAGTGATGAAATATTTTCTCTTATTGCTTGAATGTGTGAATGTGTGAGTCCCTTGTGAACAAATTGACTTGGTGATAATATGTGGAGCATATGTTAAGGGGGAGCTTTAGTTTATTCAACTTCGCTTTCTATACGATTTGTTTGCTTAATATCTTGTTCTTTATCTCTTGTGTCTTTTGTCTATTCCTTGACAAAAAAAGGGGAGAAAATGTATACCTTACCATGTTTGATATGGGAGAGACCATGTTTGATATATGGGAGAAAGAAAATGTATACCTCACCATATGTGGAGATATATTCCAAATGTGTGAGTTTTGTACCTCTTTGTGCTTTTATGGAGACTTTGTCTTAAGGGAGAGAATTCTTGTCTTAATGGGGAGAAAAGAATTCTTGCCTAATTGGGTTAAGGATCTTAGGAAGAGCTTTAATATGAAAATATTTATTCGCTTAAGATAATGCATTTGTGTTTGAGATAAGGGAAGTTTCTTATTTGTTTATGTGATGATTTCTCACCATTCTTCTTTGGAAGAAGATCTCTTGTTTGGTTTGCTATGTTTCTCATAGGTACCTTGAAGTTCAAAGAAGGGATTCTTGAAGACTCATGAAGACTTAAAGATCTTTTAGTCTAGGGATCTCTTTGTGATGTGAGGTTAAGACTATGCAATCAACTTTGAGTTTATTAGAGTGAACATTATATGGTGAGGATGAGGTTTCACCATGGAATAGCCAAAGGGAGAGATTGTAAGATCCTAGATCTTTGTTAGCTTGATTCCATTGCAAAACGCTCTTTATTTGTATTGATTAGTTGCTTATGTTTTTATTGGTGAAAAGAAGCTTCAAAGGAGAAAAGCAATTTCTCATACAAATATCGTCTTCAAGAGGAAAAACACATATTTGGATGCTAAGGTATCAAGATTCTTCTTCCTCTTGTAAGGCGTAAGCGCACACACACACAATTCATTCATGTGTGTCCCTGCATCATTGTGCTACATTTGGTATAACACATTCAAACACCATTGAAGTATGCTCATGCATTGAACTCATATTGTCATACATTGTAGAGTTGCATGTTTTAAGACTATGTCTAGGAAATGGCATACTTGTGTGATCTTGTGTTTATATGTTTGTGTTTCTTGTATTTTGGACTTGAACATGATCTCATATGATTCCTTATTGAGTCCTGGTCATTTCGGTTACTCATTCATTAGGTTTCGAGTCCAAACGATGTAGCTACACTACTTTGCGTTCTCATTCGTTGAGTTGTCTTCGTCGTCATTTTCCGAGATGAATTCTCAACCTTTTGTCAAAGTTTTATAGTCTTCGTTGTGCATAAGGGAGTCATGATTCGTTATCTGAAGATGGATTTGAAATAAGATTTCAGAAGCCCGGATACGGCCGAAGAACGTGAGTGGAGCGCGAGAGGAGCAAGCTAGGCCAATGGCCAAGCTTGGAGGGCCACGTGTGGAGGCCGTGTGCCACACGGCCAGAGGTTTCCTCTGCCCACATGTGCCACACACACTCCACACGGGCCTGGTGATGTGGCACACTTCAATTGGCTGCTTCCCTTCCCTCTCTCTCTCTTTTAAAAAACATTTTCCTTCCCCCTCCAAACACAACTTAAAGAAAATTGAAAAAGAGTGATGTGCATAATTTCTTCATAATTTTTGGTATATTGTTTCAATCATAACTTTCTCATTTTAACTCCGAAGCACTTGATTCAAAAGCCAAAAGTGTTGGTCTTGATGAGAGCTACAAACTTCAATCATTTTAAGAGCCAAGTGACTTCGTGATTCTTTTCTGTGAGAAGATTTCAGTCCGAGATTCATACTTGTATGTGAAACATCTTCTTCTTATTTTCATTTTTGATCATCTCTTTTAATCCTCTTATTTGATAAATGAAATGTGTTAAGAATGATGATAGTTCACATTCTAGGTTTGTATGATTGATTGATTGATTGAGTTTTAGCCTTGTGATCTTATTTGAACATATTTTGCTAAGATTAAACTTGAAATTGATTCTAAAAATATCTTGTATGATGTGTCTCTTGATAATTTCTAGGTTTAATTTCATGATCTAAGAACAAAGAATTCTTAAGTGTCATATTGAATATTCTTGACTTGTTCTTATTGATTCACATGCACTGATTGCTAGGTACATTTGTGATTGTTTGTTGAAAGCATATCCTAGAATATCTCTAAGCATGTTCATAGAGCTTGATTGATCATCTTGCTTTATTTGGTTGTGATTTGCATCATTTGCATCACCTAGATCGAAAAGGTTGAAGTCCCTTAATTAAAGTGAGTGAAGCTTTATCTTGAGTAAGAAGACTTGGCTAGGAAAGGATTCTGGATAGCCAAGCAAGAAGTCTTAGTTAGGATCAAGAGGATCCGGATAACTAAGCAAAAATCTTAGCTAGGAGTGTGATACTCCGGATGGTTGAGCTAGGGAAGCTTGACTAGGATCTTTGTGGTCTAGATAGCTAAGCAAAGAAATCTTCCAAGAGGCTTGAGAGCCTTGGATAGGAAGTTGCTTTCTAGAGGTGAAGGACTTATCCTGGATAGGGAGTAGGGAAGTGATTCACTTGGTCTTGTGGATAGACTAGGAGTTGATTGCATTGAGTGTGTATCTCTTTATTTCATAGTGAATTGCTTTGCCAGTAGTTGTGGTATCAACCCGTGGATGTTTCCTCTTTGAGGTTTTACTACGTAAAAACTATTGTGTCAAGTTTCGTTTTATATTTCTTTATATTCCATATTTTTTGTATTAATTGCATCTCTTGTATAATGATTTTCACGTGTTGATTAAATCAATTCAATTGTTAAAACTTATCAAGTGTGCTTTTAATTCTTGTATTCTGCAAAATTTGAATATTGGAAGAAATTCGGCCTATATCTATTCACCCCCCTCTAGGTATATTCTACACTATTGCTTAAGGGAATTTCACTGTGAGGCTCACGCGCCTCTCACGGCCACACCCAAGCTTGGCCTTTGGCCATTGCTTGCCTCCCTCATGCTCCTCTTGTGTTCTTCGGCCGTATTCGGGCCTCCGAACTCCAAATTCAAATCTGTCTTCAGATTACAAACTGTGACTCCCTTACACACGAGGACGACTATGAAACTTTGACAAAAGGTTGAGAATTCGACTCGGAATATGATGACCAAGACAACACAACGAATGAGAACGCAAAGTAGCGTAGCTTCCTAGTTTGGACTCGAAACTTAATGAATGAGTAACCGAAATGACCGAGACTCAATAAAGAATCATATGAGATCATGTTCAAGTCCAAAAACAATAAAAACAAAAACAAATAAACACAAAGTCACACTAGTATGCCATTTCCTAGAGATAGTCATAGAACATGCAATTTCACAATGTTTGTCAATTTGAAACTAATGCATGTGCATACTTTGTCAAGTGTGTGAATGTGTTATACCAACGGTGTTCAACTATGTAGAGACACATATGAATGCCGTGTGTGAGTGTGCCTTTGCCTTGTAAGAGGAATGAGGTCAATTATACCTTTGTTGAGAAATGTAGCTTATTCCCCTTTAAGACACCATCTTGCATGAAATGTAGCCGAATCTTTCTTTGAAGCTTTAAATCATCATTTCTAAGACCACTAATCAATACAAGAAAATCATCATTTTGATATGGCATTTATGCCAACACAAACCAAAATCCTAACAATCTCCCCCTTTGGCAAATTCCATGTCAAAACCCCTATACATATACTAAAACTATTACACGGAAAATTGGTCACAATGAGTTACACATTTCTAGACAAATTTTCAACCACAAGTCTTGAACTTCGTCTTGGTCTTCTCTTGATATCACCTAAAATCAACTTGAAAGCACAAGAATATCCAAGAGACAACACATATGGCAATATACATTCTTTGGCAAGAAAATAAAACATTAAAGTTCAAATTGATCATGTATGCTCCCCCTTAATACATCCTATCTAACAAAATATTCTAGCCAAGATCAACAAAAATATTACATGCCAGAAAGTTCAAACTTGATACCAAATACACAAAAAAAAAAAAAAAAAAAAAAAAACAAATTAGACTAAGCAAGCTAGAAACTATCAAATATCTCCCCATATTTCTCCCCCTTTTGACATGATATGAAGCCAAAAAGAAAGAATAAGAAAATATACCTCAAGACCATTTCTAGCCACTTGTGTCACCAAGGAATGTTGTGCGATTTGATAATCTCACATAATGCTTTGCTTTCCAATTATTTGATCTTCACATCTTGTAGCACTACCTTAGCATTGAGTTCTTCAATCTTCCTTTGTGGCTCCTTAATCAACCTTCTTGACTCTTCAACCTCATTCTTCAATTGCATAGCCCAATTCAGAAGAATAGTTGTGCTAGATACAAGGCCCAAACCATGAGATTCACCAAAGAGCCTAAATATATCACAAGACTTTCCCTTTTCCTTATATGACATGGTAGCCATACGTTTATCACTAAACTTCTCTAAGGGAGGTAGCAGCACATCATCATCTTGTTTCTTCATTCCTTTAGCTAAACACAAATGAGAGATAAACCCCAGAAATGCTAACTTTTTGTCCAAACGAGTTGAACAAGTAGCAATCTCAATATGTTCTATAAGGATATCACCAAGGTTTATGGGTTTGTTAGTCACTAAGGCATACACAATCTTGATCTTCTCTTTATTTAGTTTGGTAGCATTAGAAGATCCAACAAGATTTACACATACAAAAAGATGTCAAAAGGCACTAACCTTAGTCAACTCACTTTGCCTAATAAAGGCTCGTTTTCCCACTCAAAATCATCATTGTCACAAAGAGTTCTACCCATCTCATTGAGGTTCTCCAAGACATCAACATCAAGAAAATCCGACTCAATATCATAGGGTAACTCTAGGAACTTATTCAAATTCTTTGAGTTGACTCTAAAGACAACACCTCTCAAATCCAACAAGGCATCTTCAAAGGAAATACTTTCCTTATACTTATGATATAATTCTCTAACCATGGTATCATTCACTATTCCTAGCATGTTAATCCAAGTACTCCATTTTCTTTTAACAATGACCTTATGGACATAAGAACCACTACAAGAATCCAAATCCATACCTTTTCTTAAATAATTTTTTTGCGCCCTAAAATCTCCAAAAGTTTCAACTTGTTGTTTTTGGCTATCTTGGAAGAAAAAGAGGGTTTGGATTTGTCTATGGGTTTAGAGGGGTTGTTATTCCCAACTTTCTTGGTTTTCCCCATGACCTTGAGTAGTGTATCACTAAAACACGAAAAATCAAACATGAGTGGAAACATCAAAGCAAGTTAGCGACCAAAAAAAAAAAAAACAAAGGCAAAAAAACATCATTTTTGAACAAATCAATATGCATATCAAGAATTAGCATAACATCTTAAAGATTTATCAAAAACATGAATAATGCCAGCAAACAACAATCTTGAAGAACATGTGAAAATATCATAAAAGAGAACAAAAAATTAGCATATAATGCTCCTTCTCGATAAATGCCATATCTAAGATCTAGATAGACAATTGTTCACAAAAATAGCCACACAATCATATCACCAAGCAATTTTAATAGATTTTTCAAATAAGCTCTACATAGCAATGAGAGTTACACCAAGATTTTCAATCACTCTCATATTTCTTAAAAAATTGCTAGAGTATCAAAATACCAAATAAGCAAATGTGAGTATATGAAGATTTTGCTTCAAGTATATGAAAAGAAGTAATTTGATAATCAAACATGCAAACATTTTCAACATCTATTTATCTTAAGCCGTTCCATAAAAAGGTCAAACCGATTATCATCCGGAATTTTACTTTTAAAGAGAATAGATTTCAACATGTGAGCGTGCGTGTGCATGTGGCTCGTCATTTCATTTCTATTTGACAACCCGAGCTAATTTGATTATTCAACTATACTCCTTAAAGCTTTTTTTTTGTTTTGTCTTAGGCTTGAATCAAAGATTTTTTTTTTTTTTTTTTAATGTTTCATTTCAACACTTCTTTGATTTTTCTAACATAAACATACACGCTTCATGGCGGCTTTCACTGATCACAATGGCGTAGCCCTTTCCTACATTGGGCGGCTGCACAACTAAGGTGTGTAGCCCTTTTCATGAAGGTGCTCGTTGAGTTCTATGTTGCCGAAGCAAATGGATACCAACCATAGGTCATCTTTAAACGTACTAGCCCTAGGACTTCAAGTTGTATCCAAAACTTACATCAATCATACTCAACTTACTTTACCAAGCATACAAGAGAAGCAAAGTGCATTTTTGAAACCAAGTTTTATGGCTTGAAAGCACATGATCAAAAAGCAATACAAAGAGACTTACTTAAGATCATTACTTCTCAAGAGAGTAGCTTTCAAAGAATATGAAGCTCATATTTTTCAAAACATGCCACTCAACAATCATACAAACAATAACACACATCATGATTAAGATCAATGTGAACAATTATCACCAAAAGATCTTAAAAGAGCAAATGTCAATGAGAACCATATAAACACTATATTAGTTCTCTAATATGACATGCTTCATGAAGTGGTACAAACAATGAGTTGAGAGATGAAAATTTAAGTAAGTAAGCAATATGATATAGATATACCTTCACAAGCTATTTTCATCAAATGTAAAGCCTTCACCCTTTTTATGAGTCCTCTTGGCTTGTTTGTCCTCATGACAACAAGTTATTGGTGTGTCGATCTAAGAAACTAAAGACTATGCATTTCAACTCAAAAAAAAAAAAAATGACTTTCTCCAAAAGTCTTAACATGATTGTCACCATATAGATTTTATGAAAAACAATTTCTCAAAAAAGTTAATCAACGGATTTCGACTATCATAACAAGAATGTGAGATAGCTAAGTTCATGTCAAGTTATAGAGATACAAAGCAAACAAGCAAAGTTTCTTAACAACATAACACTAATCATAAAGCTAACTCACATGTGCAACTTACACTATTAGTAAGAGCACTCACCCTTGACAAACTTTGTCTTGGGTGAACCTACACAAACATTATCAAGATTCTTATTGACAACAATGTTGAATCTAGAATAAAGACCTTCTATGACTTGCTTAACAAAAATATCATTGATACTCTTCTTTTTAACATTGCTAGCAACACATGCTTTGTCAATTTTAGCAAGATTTGCATTCTTCACATTCCGGACATTCTTAACATGCTTTGTGACATTATCATGCTTTCCATATTCAAAAGCTTTAGCATGCTTAAAATGAAGTTCAATCTCTTTATCCCTAGATGCATTTCTTACTTTGCAATATTCAATATATTTAAAGCACTTGAGTTTGATATGGCCTACGGTATTGCAAAAATGGTATATGGGAACAAAAGAAGATGAAAGGAACGAATAAACGCTCGGTGTGTATGATAAATATATCTAGAGGGGGGGGGGGGGGGGGGGGTGAATAGATTTTAACTATTATTACCCAATTTTCGCATGCAAATCAATTTTATGAAAATGCCCCTACTAGTCAAAAATACAAACAAGTGTAATATAGTGCGGAAATTAAATAACACTTGATGTATACGTGGAAACCCAACCACTAGGAAAAACCACGGGCTGTATAGTGCACCACACTCGAACCTCGAAATCCACTAATAGAAATGGAGTTTACAAACTATGTAGACCTCGTCTAACACTCCGGTCAATAACCCCCCACTTCTATCACGCGAGCCTTTAAAAGTGGCTCTAGTCCAATTGCTTGAGGCCTAAGCAATCTTAGCCTCAAGACTTAATTCTGAATGAAGAGATTATGCAACCTATGTGAATATGTATGAATATTCAAATAACAAACAAGGCTAGGGAACCTTAGATGCTTATCTAGGATGATGATATAATCAATTAAATCAATCCTAGATATCAAGAGCTAAATGACATGTCAAATAGCTTAGCTAATCAAGATTAAGCAAAAACCTAATTAGCTATCACAATACAACACTCAATCAATTCATCACAATTAATTCTCTATTCTTGTATTTATCATATGATCAAAAACATACAAGTAAATTAAAAGAGAATAGCTTGATAGTATAATACTAAAATAAGATGAAGTTAATCGAAATCTTACCAAGCAAGTTGTGATGATGCAAACCCATTCATGGATGAATGCAAGATGAACTTTGATGCACAAAGGTATGTATTTGAGTGTTTAAATGAGCAAACTTGGTTGCTTTTTCTCTCAAAATCTCTTTTTAAAATATAGGGTTCTTGATGATCAAAGAGTCATTATTCAGAACAAGAGAAAGAGATGTATTTATAGGCATGAAAGATAAAGCATATGAAAAATACAGAATTTTCCTTGAAACGCACTGATCGGCGGTTTCAATCGGCGGCCAGCCCGCCGATCACGACCGCCGAATTGAGCCCGTGAAGAATAGAGCATCAACGGCTGTTTCATTAGGCGGTTTCGTAACCGCCGATCCAACCGCCGAATCAAACCCGAGATATTAAATAGATCAGGTATGAACGGTGGTTTCGAACGGCGGTCGTGACCGCCGATCACGACCGTAGAATTACTCCAGACATTTCTGGACACAAATGGCGGTTTCATTCGGCGGCTAGGCCACCGATCATAACCGCCGATCACCAATAGAGGTGAAAACCAAGGAGAAGCCAAGGGCATTTTCCGTGGGCGGTCTTCACGCAAAACCAAGCACATTCTAGTGCATGCGCGGATGTTTCCGAACAATGTCGGGAAACGAATTACAAGGCACATATACACACAATAGAATATAACAATCAAAGTGCTAGTGTGTAAAGTGACATGTGAAGAGTATGCACACAAAT